>OW804099.1:59215434-60506506 GCA_942159475.1 Sthenelais limicola
GGAATTTAAACTTGAAGACCTGGCTAAGTTGAGAGCCAAGGATTGTACACAAAACACGGCATATAACTTGTGTGTGAAGACAAAAAGAAGAACAATATTGGCCTGGAAAACGGCTCCATCGTTGACTAAAAGTCCATTAGTATAGATCTATGCATATGTACATACAAGATCAATTTGAGTAACCAATGGCAGCAAAGAGCAACAGAGATATTCTTTGAACCTTCTTTGACTTTTATTTTTTAATATTTAACATATATATATAATATGCATTTCTATTCAGTCTTTACAGCTAACGCCTGGGAGGAGTGGAAAGAGGTGACAACTTTGACCACAGCAGGGTTTAAACCCTGAACACTTTCATGACCCTCGGTCCAAGGCTATCACCTTAGACTGCTGCGCCACCCCCATAACCACTACTACGTAGTTACCTTCTCCTATTGTTTCCCCGATCGATAAAAATGTTCGTAGTGACAGCTCAAAGAGCGAATTGGTGTTAATGCCATGAATCCCCATTTGTGGACAGACTGGTGGCCCCGTTATTACATCTTGGATTTGGTGGAGGAGAAGGGTTGGAATCAAGCCCAGTGATGTGGTGGTCCGCCTGATCGGTAGAGTTCTTAGGGAGATTTAGCAACCACAACGCACCAACACAACACTAACGCATCCACTAATTGTTGGTACATTATTACCGTTTGGGGGATATCTTGAGAGCCCTGCAATGCAGATGCCCTCGGCCTAGAGCCTCTCGGGATATCCCCACCGCGGTAATAATGTACAAAAAGTGTTAGTGTTATGTTGGTGCGTTGTGGTTGCTAAATCTCCCTATTGTCAGACATGCGCACTCGTCCATCCAGGGTGAGAGATCAGGCCACGAGGTGGCACTGTGGTCGTCATTAACGTCCGATTAACTCCATCATCCAACTCTATTTTAATACAACCAGGGCCTACTTTCTCCAACAGTCATAACAATCGGATTGGTATCTTCCAACATCGGATTGGCTTAGTGTAGTAAAGCTGCATTACCATCTTTGATCGACCAGAAAACCTTCTCCTCATTATTCGATCCAAGGAACTGAAATCGCCAGTATGTTTCTTATACCATAATATTTTGATTTGCTTTGAGAACGTTTTATTATCCATATACAGGTAAAGACGGTGGAATAAAACGCAAGTGTGAATAGTCATAATTGAAAAGAATTTGGACATATTATACAGAATGTGCTAATTTGCATGTTTGCTTGTTTTTTGCTAACAAGTTTGGATAGTAAGACAATTCAAGAAAAAAAGAAAAAGTGTATTATTCATCCACAATTACTCTGAGAATGGAACTTCAACATACTGTTTTAGCAGTACGTTTTACTGTATCTAACTTTTCCTCTCGAAGTTAAATGAGTGATAATATCCAATTCTCTGGGGATATTACTCGGCGAGCTCAGCATTAAATGTTACAGATATACTTTCTTCGACTTAGAGGTGGATGGTGAGTAAAAACTACTACATTCAGCCATATGATCAGTTCCCAAATAGAGAATCCACAGAGCCGGAAAGATAATTCTCAGAAGCAAAATGGCTATATAGGCCTTCGTAGATGAATGGCTTGGTCTTGTCATCTTACACTTTTGATCAAACGTGACCGATGTTTTCTCTTCAAGATCATATTGATTCCCGATTACTCATCGTTATGGGACCTGCATTCAACTATGTCCAACTAGCCTGAGCTGTTACTTTCGAAAAAAAAATGTACAAGAATGGCAAATCTGAGGTCCTGTACAATATACCCATCCACCGAATGACCAATCTTGGCAAGCTTTTGTAAGATGTAATTATACCATACATTGACTTATATCAAGCAATGCTGAAACATCAAGTATACATATCAGTGGGGCCGAACAGCAAAGCTACTATGTTAACGCATTGTTCGTGGTGTGGGGTTGTTTACGGTTGCCTCTAAACTTTCTGAAAATAACTCATCACACGACTAACCACAGCATCGCTTAAGTAATTGGCCACGAGTGAAATTCATCACCTGAACTTTCCACCATTGAAACCAGGGCAAGTTTATTGGTGATGCTCTAGTGGCACCCTTGGGCAACTGATAATAGCCGTAGTGGGACGTACGGCCTTCTTATTTACTGAAAGGAGATTATTTCACGAATGCTCCTTGTATGCCGGCTTGCTTTACTTATAGCAACTGGCTTGCAGGTGGACGCAGAACCGAGTTTAGATGTTAAGGATAAGTGCAACGATGCAGTGGCAATTGTAAACTAATAGCAAAGGGTTAAACGGGGAAGCCATTGTCGAATTTTCTATTTTATGACGTCAGATTAAATCAGTATTTTTCTGTAGATTTTGCTCCTCACTGCCTCCACCCTTGTGCCTTAGTATGGGGAGGTTTCCCTCTACATGCCCCTAGCTATTCTCTGTCTCTGTCTCTCTGACTGTCCCTCTCCTTATTTCTTTGTTTTTCTCCATCTCTTAATTCTTCTAAAACTCATTCTCTCTTTGCCTTGCTGTTGGGTGCTTTGCCCAATCACAAGCAGCTTACGTCTAGAAAAGCGTACGGCACCAGTGAGATGTCTGTTCTAACTTGCTTCCTAGGCTGTCATTGTTTATATAGCTGTGGTTAATCTGTCCCATCCCCGCCCCCCACCCCGCCCCCACCCCTCACCATAAATGTGTGGGAAACAGAATACAAACAACGGAGTAGCATGATAGCCGGCTGCCATGAAGACCACCCTTTAGTTTAATAAAAGTTGTTTTTTCCCGGTCGGGACCAACAAAAACCAATGCGTGACCCATGAGGTGGTGAAGTGAAGCGACCACCATCACATGAGAGAGGGGTTAGTTAGTGAAACAAACCAAGGGGAGCGCCAGCGCTGCAACCCTTCTCTGGTAATTTATATAAACATATATCAAGTAATATATATTATCAAATAAATGCGTGGGAAAAAGAACACAAACAACATAGTGGCATGATAGTCGGCTGCCATGAAGACCGCCAACCACAAATGTCAAATAAAGCAGAAGCATCAAGTCAGTGTAATAATTCAATTGATATCCAGTCATTTTCCCAAAACACGAACAGTAGCATTGAGCTCATTGGTGACAAAACGCTCAAAGGAAGACAGCATGTGACTTCCAATCACCAATACACTTAATGTCAGATAATGGCACACCCAAAGCATGAAGGTGCATGGTACCTCCATGACGCAGAGAATGAAGGCCGGCATCGTCAGGGTTAAGGCCAATGGAGCGCACCAGACATTTGAGGAAGATCACAACTTCCCTGTAGGTTAATGGCACCCAGGCTCCTGAAGCAAACTTGGGAGTGACTCATTTTCCTGTGACACATCACATGTACAAAAAATAAATATCAAATTTTAAAAAAAAAAAAAAAAAAGACAGATGACAGGGATGTACAGGCGGGGAAATGAGCGTTATAAAAGTGAAAGATATTGACAGGGATGTACAGGAGGGGAAATGAGCGTTATAAAAGTGAAAGAATTTCGTTGATACTCCAAAAATTAGTGAAGTTACAGACTTTAAAAGTTTCCTGCTTCTCAGAATTCCTAATATAAACATTTGTGCGATGTGACTCCTAGCGGGAATACCAGGAACTCTTGCTAATGTGAGGTATCAGTTAGCTTGCAGAGTTAGCTTGCAGTGTTAGCATGCAGTGTTAGCTTGCAGAGTCATGAAAGATATCAGAATGGTCAAATAGTGGAAGAATGGAGCGCAGAGCCATAAGAACATCACAGCTCTGCACTGTCAAAGCTTGATTCATTGGAAAGTGGGTTCTGTGTAGAGTGAGGCTGACAACATAATAACAAAATAATAACAAGATTATTGTACAGATGTCTGCAGACAATTTACATGATAATCCCTGTAAACTCAAAGCTTCTTTAGGTTGTTGTGAGTGCCTGCACAAAGTTATGAGGGAGGTCCACAGGAGGAATTTCCGAGTTAGTTGAATCTCATTCTTTTCCGTATACCAGTAAAGAGCACTAGGTGGAAGAAAGGTGACCTGTTATTTGTTGTTATGGATTGGTCCTCCGGCCCTACGGTCCGCATTTGGTCGCCTAGTCTAGAAAAGCGTACGGCACCAGTGAGTTGTCTGTTCTAACTTCTATGCTTCCTAGGGTGTCATTGTTTATATAGCATATAGCTGTGGTTAATCTGTCCCATGCTGCCACCCCCCCCCACCCCCACCCCACTTATATATATATATAGACGTATTTCTATTTCTCTTCAACAGTACATCATTAAAACATTTGTGAGAAATGGGACTAAACCTGTCAGCTCAGAGCTATTCTTCCCAGAAGTCCTAAGGCATATTGCATACATAATTTTGTTTCCTTAAGGGCTACATGTAACATCTAATATCTACAGAAATGCAGAGTCTAAGAAATAAAGACTAGAAATACTAATAATCAACCTTGGAGTATCATTAATAAAATACGTTGTACCATCCTGTAATGGATGCGGACCAATATACAAGGCTAGAGATACCTCCTCAATCCTCGATATGGCTGGCTAAGTACATAGCACCTGTATCTGACTAGATAATGTACAAAGTTTTTAAGTTTATGTTACAAAGTTAACCTATACCATCCTGTACTGGATGGTTTTACAGTTAATAATAATATATGACTTCTACAACTCTTTATGCAAATATATACGGGCACTTCTCATGAAACGTCGACAGGGTTCCTAGACCTGTATTTCATGATAATTAGTCATTTAGAAAAAAAAATAGCTTGGTATCTGACTGGCTCCTGTTTCACCCTATACTAGATGCATATGGGCATGGATTGTATGCAAAAACACAGGGGATGTATATTTGTTTTGCTCGAAAATGGAACGAAATCTGGAATTTGAAACAGGCCCCAGCAGAATGCCTTGCCTTTTTTTACTATTACTTTTGCGCATAGCCGACGTCACGGCTCTGCGCTGTCAAAGCTTGATTCCTTGGTGGGTCCTGTGTATCATGCAGAGTTAGCTTGCAGAGTTAGCTTGCAGTGTTAGCTGACAACATAATAACAAAATAATAACAAGATTATTATACAGATGTCTGCAGACAATTTACATGATAATCCCTGTAAACTCAAAGCTTCTTTAGGTTGTTGTGAGTGCCTGCATAAAGTTATGAAGGAGGTCCACAGGAGGAATTTCCGAGTTAGTTGAATCTCATTCTTTTCCGTATACCAGTAAAGAGCACTAGGTGGAAGAAATGTGACCCGTTATTTGTCGTTATGGATTGGTCCTCCAGCCCTACGGTCCGCATTGGGTCGCCTAGTCTAGAGAAGCGTACAGGCACCAGTGAGATGTTTGTTCTAACTTCTATGCTTCCTAGGCTATCATTTTTCATATAGCTGTGGCTTATCTGTCCCATCCCCCCACCCCCACCCCCCCACTCCCACCCGTTGGAGTAGGGTCAGTATTGGAATTTGTTCGTCCATTGCATCATTGAAGGGAAACAATGTGAACATAACGGGGTATTTGGAAAAGAGCTGTGACTGTCACAGACAATATTCCTTTTCCATTCTTCTTTCTTTAATTTAATTTGTGCAATTGTATATGTGAAATGGAAATAAAATCTTATAATAATAAACGCGATTTGGGTCCAATTTTGACCTCCTAGCTCCTTCCTCCTACTAAGTCTCTTCCATCGGTAAATGCAAGAGGGATCCTTGGGTGACTTCACCTAAGATATTCCTTTCATAAAATCTTGCTATTCTGCCGTGTTGTTTGTGCGGGCAGTGGAAGGTGCTGCATGAAAATAATACACCATGCTTGCGCCATGTGAAGACGTCACAACTGGAAGTGCATGAGTCCTTTAGACAGTTCTCTTTTCTACCACTAGGGGGCTAAAGGACGGGTTTTCCAGCGCTTAGGCTATCTGTGGTTGCGCGAATTCTGCTGAACCCAGTTAGCCAGATAGCGTGCAAATTTAACACCCGTGGCGCTGTAGGCTGCAATATCTCCCAGTAGGCTAAGACGGAAGCTTCCGCTGGCACTCTGTTAAGGTGTTTGCGCTGACTGGCACCCGCGAAAACGGTGATAAGAAATGTAAAAATGGTCACGGGATTAAGAAATATGAAAAGAGTATATTCTCTGCTATCCGTAGGTATATGATTTTACGTATTTGAAAGAGTAGACTGGATATGTCTTTTTCTCTGCACTGCACTGGCAGATCTTTCAGTCCTGCATTTGCTATGTTCCTTTCCATCCTCCAGTGGGTTATCTGCCTAACAGGACGTTGGTAGAGGCACAATAGATGGAATTTACCGCTGCTACCATGAAATGATAGACAATCGTTGAAGCTATTTCCGGAAGTCCTTTATTAAGGTTATGATGTTATACACAAGGTGGCGTAGTGGTAGCAGCTGGCGCCATAGCAGAATATAGGATATCACTACAGGTATAAGTTAGCTTGCAGAGTTAGCTTGCAGAGTTAGCTTGCAGTGTTAGCTTGAAATAGTGGAAGAATGGAGTGCAGAGCCATGAGAACATCACAGCTCTGCACTGTCAAACCTTGATTCAGTGGAAAGTTGGTTCTGTGTAGAGTGAGTCTGACAAAATTAATAACGAAATAATAATGAGGTTATTGTACAGACATCAGACAATTTACACAATAATGCATCTAAACTCAAAGCTTCTTCAGGTTGTTGTGAGTGCCTGCACAAAGCTACGAAGGAGGTCCACAGGAGGAATTTCCGAGTTAGTTGAATCCCCTTCTTTTCCCCATACCAGTAAAGAGCACTAGGTGGAAGAAAGGTGACCCGTTATTTGTTGTTATGGTTTGGTCCTCCGGCCCTACGGTCCGCATTGGGTCGCCTAGTCTAGAAAAGCGTATGGCACCAGTGAGATGTTTGTTCTAACTTCTATGCTTCCTAGGCTGTCATTGTTTATGTAGTTGTGGCCTATCTGTCCCACCACCCACCCCCCCTCCCCACCCCCTCACCACACTTAATAATAATACTAATAATAGATGTTTATTTCCATAAGACATCTACAAATGTAAATATAAGTGTGGACTAGAGGTTTAATATGAAGAGATGGAAAAAGGAGCATTTTCAGTAATGTGTACTGCTCTTCCTAGTGCTCCTGAATTTTGAAAAAGATCTAGACTAGATAATATACATACATATCGAACATACAAATACAACACATTTAGGTAAATAAAGCAAAGATACATGAATCATAAATCATAAGTGTATGTGGTGGCTTTGTCTATTGGTCAGAGCCAATGGATAGTAATTCAAGTTGGTACTTTAGCATTACAAGCTAGACGGATTGATTCATGAGTAAAGAGAATGACATTAGTTGTCAATGTATGCGGTCAGTACATAACAAATGATAACAGTAGTAATAATAATAATGGTAAGTTATAGTCCTAAGCAGGGTTATACTGTGTTGTTAGATAATATTGGAATGTGACCAGGTCTTGGATGCTCCTGGCATCCCTATCAAGACTGTTCCATAGAGTCGGCACCTGGTATAGAAAAGACTTTTTAAATTTCTCTGTTCTAGGGCGTGGTATTCTCAACTTAGGGCCTTTAGTAAGCTTTCTAAGATTTACACTCCAGACATCCAATCTACCCTCCATTTTAGTGTCTGTACATGCTTTCTCTAGGAGGTGAATTTGCCTCCTGACATGTGGCGGTTGTAACCAGCATCGTCAAGGAGGTGGTCTAGGCTAGTTCTTTTTGCCAGGTTGTAGGCTAGTCTGATGATCCTGTTCTCAATGGCACCCACAAAAACGGTGATAAAAAAGAGAGATTATTGCTAATGTAAGGTATAAGTTTGCTTGCAGAGTTAGCTTGCAGAGTTAGCTTGCAGAGTTAGCTTGCAGTGTTGGCTTCCAGAGTCAGTGAGGCTGACAACATAATAACAAAATAATAACAAGATTATTGTACAGATGTCTGCAGACAATTTACATGATAATTCCTGTAAACTCATAGCTTCTTTAGGTTGTTGTGAGTGCCTGCACAAAGTTACGAGGGAGGTCCACAGGAGGAATTTCCTAGTTAGTTGAATCTCATTCTTTTCCCCATACCAGTAAAGAGCACTAGGTGGAAGAAAGGGGACCCGTCATTTGTTGTTATGGGTTGGTCCTACGGCCCTACGGTCCGCATTGGGTCGCCTAGTCTAGAAAAGCGTACGGGCACCAGTGAGATGTTTGTTCTAACTTCTATGCTTCCTAGGCTGTCATTGTTTATATAGCTGTGGCTTATCTGTCCCATCCCCCGCCCCCCCCCCCCCCCACCCCCCGCTCACCACACTTTCGCACATAGCTGTGAGAACGTCACAGCTCTGCGCTATCAAAGCTTGATTCATCAGAAAGTGGCTTGTGTGTATCACATAGAGAGTGTGGCTGATGAAATAATAATGAGATTATTGTACAGATGTCTGCAGACAATTTACACAAAATCCCTCTAAACTCAAAGCTACTTTACAGGATGTTATGAGTGCCTGCATGTGGTCAAGTGAGAGGTCCACGAGAGGAGTTTTCGATTTAGTTGAGATTCATTCTTTTCCATATAACACATAAAGAGCACTAGTAGGTAGAAGTGTGGTGACCCGTTTTTTGTTGTTATGGTTTGGTCCTCCGGCCCTAGGGGCCGCATTGGGTTATGAGGGACTAGACAGGCAACATTGAATTTGAATAAATCCTGTCTCAGAATGTGTTGGTATTGATGTAAAACTTCAAATAGGATTCATGAATTATTATGAATCATTATGAATGTCAATATCAAGAACATCTGTTCACATTGAATTGATATAAGGCAGTTTCCCTTACCAATTTATTAACCCAGTAAGTAGAGGGAAACTTCAAGAGCCCCATTCACTGAAATGCTACCCAAATGTGGTAGACCCTAATAGCTGTTACAGGGAAATCGCCGAGCAAAATCGCAGGGGGCATTTGAGATGTTATCCTGGTCCTCGGATCCACCCTAGACTGTGCAGAGTTAGCTTGCAGTGTTAGCTTGCAGAGTCATAAAAGATATCAGACTGGTCAAATAGTGGAAGAAAGGCAGTTTTGTAAATTTAAGTTCTAGGTGGTATGTAGGGTGACCCGTCTTTTGTTGTCATGTGTTGGTCAATAACAAGATTATTGTACAGATGTCTGCAGACAATTTACATGATAATCCCTGTAAACTCAAAGCTTCTTTAGGTTGTTGTGAGTGCCTGCACAAAGTAATGTGGGAGGTCCACAGGAGGAGTTTCCTAGTTAGTTGAATCTCATTCTTTTCCAGTGGAGCACTAGGTGGTATGTATGGGTGACCCGTCTTTTGTTGTCATGTGTTGGTCCTCCGGCCCAGGGGCCTGTTTGGGTCGCCTAGTCTAGAAAAGCGTACGGCACCAGTGAGATGTCTGTTCTAACTTCTATGCTTCCTAGGGTGTTATTGTTTATATAGCTGTGGCTTATCTGTCCAATCCCCAACCCCCCACCCCCACCCGTTTGATTTGAAAAATATCTTTATTCAGGACTAAGGACATTACATCTCTGACGCTATTCTCAGAATCACCTGATGTTACAAAAAAACGTTACAATACTCTAGAACATATTCCGCGAGATGACAATGCAGAAGTTAATAGTGATAGATGATCTTGATAGTATAAATGATACACCACTTAAAGGAATGTAATTAATTAAGTAAAGACTGGCACCCACTAAAAATGGTGATAAAAAATGTAAAGATGGTGTCGGGATTAAGAAATATGAAAAGAGTATATTCTCTGCTATCTGTAGGTATATAATTTTACGTATTTGAAAGTGTTCAACCGTATCAAATGCCTTGTCTTTTATTTACTACTACTTTCGCGCATAGCCATTAGGACGTCATGGCTCTTCGCTGTCAAGGCTTGATTCATTGGTGGGTCCTGTGTATCATATAGAGGGTGAGGCTGTTAGCTTGCAGAGTTAGCTTGCAGAGTTAGCTTGCAGTGTTAGCTTGCAGAGTCATGAAAGATATCAGACTGGTCAAATAGTGGAAGAATGGTGTGCAGAGCCATGAGAACGTCACAGCTCTGCACTGTCAAAGCTTGATTCATTGGAAAGTGGGTTCTGTGTAGAGTGAGGCTGATAACATAATAACCAAATAATAACATGATCATTGTACAGATGTTTGCAGACAATTTACATGATAATCCCTCTAAACTCAAAGCTTCTTTAGGTTGTTGTGAATGCCTGCACAAAGTAATGTGGGAGGTCCACAGGAGGAATTTCCTAGTTAGTTAAATCTCATTCTTTTCCAGTGGAGCACTAGGTGGTATGTAGGGTGACCCGTCTTTTGTTGTCATGTGTTGGTCCTCCGGCCCAGGGGCCTGTTTGGGTCGCCTAGTCTAGAGAAGCGTACAGGCACCAGTGAGATGTTTGTTCTAACTTCTATGCTTCCTAGATTGTCATTGTTCATATAGCTATGGTTTATCTGTCCCATCCCCCTCTCCCCCCCCTACCCCCTCCCCTCACAACATTTTGTTTTTAATTTGTTTTCATTCAGGTATGAGCTATCATACACCATTTTTAACAAGATAAACTGTAAAAGGAGCCCCTTAGCTCACCATTGCAGGGGTATTCTTCTGAGCCCTGATCCAGCAAAATGGTATAGTTAGCTATAATATAGTTGTATTTACCAAGCCTCAACATTTGGGCCACAGTACTGTTTGGTAGTTTGTTTGTGGTATTGCTGGGAGAACAGGCTCCCGCGCTTATTGTCTGTTGCATCCATGCTCAGTTGCACGGTGGCCATATTGGCGAATGCTAGAAAAAAAATTTCTTTGTTTTCTGTTTATTGGGGCAATAAAAAGTATAAGTTAGCTTGCAGAGTTAGCTTGCAGTGTTAGCTTGCTGGAGTGCAGAGCCATGAGAATGTCACAGCTCTGCACTGTCAAAGCTTGATTCATTGGAAAGTGGGTTCTGTGTAGAGTGAGGCTGACAACATAATAACAAAATAATAACAAGATTATTGTACAGATGTCTGCAGACAATTTACATGATAATCCCTGTAAACTCAAAGCTTCTTTAGGTTGTTGTGAGTGCCTGCACAAAGTTACGAGGGAGGTCCACAGGAGGAATTTCCTAGTTAGTTGAATCTCATTCTTTTCCCCATACCAGTAAAGAGCACTAGGTGGAAGAAAGGTGACCCGTTATTTGTTGTTATGGATTGGTCCTCCGGCCCTATGGTCCACATTGGGTCGCCTAGTCTAGAAAAGCGTACGGCACCAGTGAGATGTCTGTTCTAACTTCTATGCTTCCTAGGGTGTCATTGTTTATATAGCATATAGCTGTGGTTAATCTGTCCCATGCTGCCCCCCCCCCCCCCCACCCCACTTATATATATATAGACGTATTTCTATTTCTCTTCAACAGTACATCATTAAAACATTTGTGAGAAATGGGACTAAACCTGTCAGCTCAGAGCTATTCTTCCCAGAAGTCCTAAGGCATATTGCATACATAATTTTGTTTCCTTAAGGCCTACATGTAACATCTAATATCTACAGAAATGCAGAGTCTAAGAAATAAAGACTAGAAATACTAATAATCAACCTTGGAGTATCATTAATAAAATACGTTGTACCATCCTGTAATGGATGCGGACCAATATACAAGGCTAGAGATACCTCCTCAATCCTCGATATGGCTGGCTAAGTACATAGCACCTGTATCTGACTAGATAATGTACAAAGTTTTTAAGTTTATGTTACAAAGTTAACCTATACCATCCTGTACTGGATGGTTTTACAGTTAATAATAATATATGACTTCTACAACTCTTTATGCAAATATATACGGGTACTTCTCATGAAACGTCGACAGGGTTCCTAGACCTGTATTTCATGATAATTAGTCATTTAGAAAAAAAAATAGCTTGGTATCTGACTGGCTCCTGTTTCACCCTATACTAGATGCATATGGGCACGGATTGTATGCAAAAACACAGGGGATGTATATTTGTTTTGCTCGAAAATGGAAGGAAATCTGGATTTTGAAACAGGCCCCAGCAGAATGCCTTGCCTTTTTTTACTACTACTTTTGCGCATAGCCGACGTCACGGCTCTGCGCTGTCAAAGCTTGATTCCTTGGTGGGTCCTGTGTATCATGCAGAGTTAGCTTGCAGAGTTAGCTTGCAGTGTTAGCTGACAACATAATAACAAAATAATAACAAGATTATTATACAGATGTCTGCAGACAATTTACATGATAATCCCTGTAAACTCAAAGCTTCTTTAGGTTGTTGTGAGTGCCTGCATAAAGTTATGAAGGAGGTCCACAGGAGGAATTTCCGAGTTAGTTGAATCTCATTCTTTTCCGTATACCAGTAAAGAGCACTAGGTGGAAGAAATGTGACCCGTTATTTGTTGTTATGGATTGGTCCTCCGGCCCTACGGTCCGCATTGGGTCGCCTAGTCTAGAAAAGCGTACGGCACCAGTGAGATGTCTGTTCTAACTTCTATGCTTCCTAGGCTGTCATTGTTTATATAGCTGGGGCTTATCTGTCCCATCCCCCCCCCCACCACCCACCCCCCTCACCACATTTGTTGTTGTTGTTGCTACTTTTATTTGCCTGGTTAAAATATTGACACTATCAGTGGGTACTGAGCTCCCTACATAGGAAGAATTTCAAGCCCTACCATCTAAACCTTTAGTATTATTTGAGCAAAGGTAACAATGCTCCCTAGGATTGACGACACTAGGGAAGCCTTCGCAATGATTGGTTTGCAAAATTTTATAACTTTTGGTGCAAGTAGCACCATGCACGAGATGGAATACAATACAACTATATACAATTCATATTAATATACTTTACAATTAATGTAAATTTAGTAAGTATAAATACTAGATATATGTGATGTGTTCCAGGAAAATGAGTCATAAGTCGCAAAATTGATATTTTTCAAAGTGTTTATTTTACAAGATCACTTCATTGGAATGTTCTGAATTTTAGTGAGCTTATCACTTATATACATATCGATCGATGTATTAAATTTCAGGACAATGTATGTAATCTATGCTTTCGTTTTAAAGGTCCTTATATGGACTATATTTAGTTACTTTACTGTTTACTACCCCCCAGAAATATGGCAAACTTTTTTATTAAAAAATGAAAATATCAAACTTAAAATCTAGAAATACTTATTGGATTATTAGACTGTTTACTATCATTGGAACCGGCTTGATCTCATTTTTTCAAATATAATGGAATCTCAAAATCTATTTTTTGCGACTTATGACTCATTTTCCTGAAACACATCACATATACATCATGCTAGCAAGTTGAAGGAAATATAACCTATAATACATATACATTTGACAGGTAAACCATATGTGGGTAAAGAAGTCAGATTCGAGTGAGGAACCAAGGTTGAGGAGGAGGAGGAGGAGGAGGAGTTAAGGGGCGGGGAGAACAATTGAGGAATGCTACATTGTATTAAGAAGAAGAACAGAAGCTGACTCAATATAGGAAATTACCATCGGCCCAAATGGCAGATTTCCTAGCTAGTTTTGCAAATTTAGACGCAGTATCAGGGTGTTGTTTCATAACGATGGAGACATAGAAACATTTATTTGAAACTTCTGCGAATGGTGTTCAAATGTTACAAATAATGTCCCTGCCTGGTGTTTCATAATGTATGACATTTGCGGGAATATTAGTATTTGTGGGAACATTTCGCGGGAACATTCGGTGACAGGACTGGCCGTGCATGTTGTCTTATTACGTAATAACCATACACTCAGACAGGGAGGCATACACTCAGACAGAGAGGCATCATGGGCTGAGAGGGATAGAGAGTGTACTCAAAGTCGCTACAAATTTTTCTCCTAGTCTTCAACTTATGAAACAGAATTTGTCCCAAATGGGATGTTTTTCTACTTAATTTCTATGTCCCTGATTTTGAAACAGGCCCCAGCAGAATGCTTTGTCTTTTATTTACTACTACTTTCACGCATAGCCGTTAGGACATCACGGCTCTGCGCTGTCAAAGCTTGATTCATTGGTGGGTCCTTTGTATCATATAGAGGGTGAGGCTGTTAGCTTGCAGAGTTAGCTTGCAGAGTTAGCTTGCAGTGTTAGCTTGCAGAGTCATGAAAGATATCAGACTAGTCAAATAGTGGAAGAATGGAGTGCAGAGCTATGAGAACGTCACAGCTCTGCACTGTCAAAGCTTGATTCATTGGAAAGTGGGTTCTGTGTAGAGTGAGGCTGATAACATAATAACCAAATAATAACATGATCATTGTACAGATGTTTGCAGACAATTTACATGATAATCCCTCTAAACTCAAAGCTTCTTTAGGTTGTTGTGAGTGCCTGCACAAAGTAATGTGGGAGGTCCACAGGAGGAATTTCCTAGTTAGTTGAATCTCATTCTTTTCCAGTGGAGCACTAGGTGGTATGTAGGGTGACCCGTCTTTTGTTGTCATGTGTTGGTCCTCCGGCCCAGGGGCCTGTTTGGGTCGCCTAGTCAAGAATTTGCACTTAAATGAATGACACATAACAAGATCTACATTGCAGTCAGGGAAATAAAATTAACCACCATATTTAGCAATTCTATACCGAACAAAACACCTTTTTCTGCAACAATGCATCACACACCATGGTCCCCGACCACGCTACCAGGTGTGAAAACACCTGCCACAGAGTGCATGAGTTCACTAGGCTACCACTAAACCAGTGAGACATGATGAATGTGTTACCAGAGCAAGTGCTGTAAACAGAAGGCAGGTTCCTAGTAAGTAATAACTAACTGAACTCATGATACGCTTTCGCGATAGCTCCAATAGCTCTTTACATTCTGCACCGACTCTAATTGATTGATATTTCCCTTGCACGTGTGTTCGGTATAGGGGATTTGCATGTGCCATTACATGTGCAAGATTAAAGCTCATGTACCTGCAAATCCCTTTCCTATGGAGCAGTATGATTCGTGTTAGTTCAACTTCATATAATGAATGAATACATCTGATATTATTCTTACATCTCAAATGATCCTGTTTCATTTCCCGTTCCAGCCACACAGCTTTCTTAATTCCGGGGACAGCCATCATCTGAAGGATTGATCAATTATCATCACAATTATTAGGTCCATTTGCCGTCGGACCTCATGTGACATTTAGACCAAGACAGTTACTATGAAGGCTATGACCGCTTTCAGAGATAAACTACAGTGACCTTTTCACCTAATAGGTTTTCACAAAATACATTTCTGATGCATTATATTGGAAAAGGAAGCATGCTAATCACGGTCCACTTTCCTAGATTTTAGAGGATGTGACGAATTGATTTTAAGTAATTAGTAATGCGGAAACCTCATAACTGTGACTATGAATTAATCTGGCTTAGGAGTTTTCTCTTTCACACGGATTGTCACGGACCTGTTCATTTATCACTTCGTCTCCCAACAATACAATGTCTAATCTTTAAAATGATACTGTCTCATTTAAAACTAGTAATGAGGTCATATATGGAGAAAATATGGAGATATAATTATGGAGAATATAACTTTCGCAATCTGACTTGAAACGCACCGTAGATATAAGACAGAAATGTAAAAGTATTCCATTATAACAGTATACATAGTAACTGGGCAACTGTACAACAATTGAACTGTTCGACATGTTACAAACGTTCCAAAATGATATGAGGAGGCTATGATATTATTTGCGAAGGGAAAGGTGTCTTCAGTTCCGTGTACAGGCAAAATGGTGCTTTGATTCATGTCCTGTATTGAGCCTTGGTATGTTTAGTGCATATGTACCCTGCTTACACCTCACACAACACAACCTACAAAAGATGATTATTAGCTCTTATTATGCCTGACCTATTCGTCTTATTGTAAAGAGCTCTTATATACTGAGATACGCTTAGCGTGTATCCTATTTTATCGGTCCCAATAATCTCGTGGCGTTTTTATCGATTCCGTACCAACTGTCGACAAGATTATCGGAAACCATCTTCGATCAGTGTTCACTTTTCCACACGAGCTCTCAAAACTGGCAGTCTCATCCATTCCATTGTTTCTTGGCCACATGTAGTGGCCGATGGATCCCCCACCCACACTCCTACCCAACCAACCAACCCCTCTCCACAACACGACGCTTCTCTTCCCTACCATTGGCCCTTACTCGCGGTACCTGGAGCTGTGCCTAATGTATCAATTCCTGAGCTGATCCTAGCCCATGGCTAGTTGCCCGCCAGCATGCCCATACATAATTAACCACCAACGAGCCCTTTAATTTGTGCCTTAGACCCCTCCTCCGATCTGTTATCTCAGGTCAAACACCAACAACACAGCAATTTTACCCGGTGGGAACACGACACACCCGGTCCTTAAATCTTGGATGCTTTTCCTAGTTTCCACCAAAAAAATTCTGCTTTAATGAAAATAATTCCATACAAGATTCCCAGGTTTTAGGCTAAGACAAAGAATCTACTTTTAGTTTAAACTACCCAAGAAAGTCAGTTGTTCTGCACTGTTAAGGCTGACTTTTTAAATTTTTTATGATTTTTATGATTTCACATTTTACACATGATTTGCATAATATAATATTACCAACTTATTAATCCATATAATATACGGCTAGAGCGATTTCTAGGAAAAGAGGTAGAAAAGAAATGGTAGAAAGAAGGTTTTCTTTGTCCAGAATGTTCTCGGAATTTGTTGTTTTACAAACCACTTTACTCATCTTTAGAGGTCTCTCCTCCCTCTCTGGATGTCGTCGTATGTGGTTTGTGAAGGTATTTGGGGTGGAAATGTGATTTTGAAGCCTTTTTTAAATTGGGATAACCACACTCTATTTATAGCCTGGGAAAGCCCCTGTGAGATACTACGTCATTTCCCACAACCTACGTCCAGGGGGACCTAGGGGGAGCATGAGGAAGAGGGGAGGGAGAGTGTGTGTGGGGGGGGGGGGGGATCGGAGTACATATCGCAGGGAATATGAGCATAAAGGGCTGGTTCCATTGGTACGGATACGGATACGGATACGGATACGGCAAAATTCGCTCACATTAAAATATACAGGCATGTTTCCATGTGTGCGGATCCGTACACGTCAACAGGTACGGATACGGATACGGTAAAACCGATCGCTCCATGTAGCGATCGGGACGTTTCCGTACTCCATTCGTATGGTTTCCCTCTTTGATGCCATTACATTCTAGACGTATGGGTTCACTCCAAAATAGGTTACCGTATCCGCATGACGGATTCGTATCCGTACTAACATTCGTATCCGTACCAATGGAACCAGCCCTTTATGCAGGTGAAGTTTGGGAAGGCTGGGACCAATATTTCGATTCCTACACCTATGATTCAGAAACCTATATTTTCCCTATTATTTTGCCTTATTTCGGCCTCATTAAACCTGATTAATCAAATGATTTACAGTAAAAATGGGATATATTACTCACTAATTCGTCTAGCAAAATTAAATGAAAATTCAGACCTAAAGAATTAATGTTGGCATGCATAAAAGTGCCTGGATATCACCAGAAGTTTGACTGCATTTTTGTCCAAGAATATCGGTATGTGTTATCCTTGTTACCTCCTTCTTCTATTCCTGATACTTTCTAAACTGAAAAAAACGTGTCACAATTTGTGCTTGTCGGGAATTAGCAGTGGGACATCGTCCTACATACCCCGGGAGAAAGGTTTCAAAGGATTTAGACTCTCTGTCTAATATCAATATAAAAACTAGCCTATTTAGAACTCTGGTAGGGAGGTGACAACTTCATTATGGACTATGATAGAGAACAGACCCTGGGTTGATGGAGTATTTCACTTGCCTGTCATAATACCCACACAAAGACTGCCAGACAATTCTACCTACATGCCAGACCAACAACTAAACTTCCCTCTTCGGGAATGTGTTTGCACAGTTCGCTTTCTGAAGTTCTTTTTGTATCCTGGTTCTCTGCAATAGTTTTCTATCGTAATATTTATAATTAATCACTTCCATTCAGAGAGAATATTGGTTCCTTCTCAATGGAAAAGTACTTCAAAGACACATCCATGCACCATATTGATATTCACTTCATATAACTTTTTATCACCAATCCAACGTTTGATGCAAAGTAATTTCTAAAAGTATAATTCTTTTCTAATAAAACACATGTGCTATAATGTTTGTCATATATGTTAATGTTTGATATTTGATTGAACCATGCTTTCCCATGTAATGAACAATATTAATTTGATAAAAGTCAAAGTCAATATTATCTATTATATATATTTAACTATTTAAACCTTTCTTTTACCAAAATGCCCCATTACATAATTGGATTAGAACACACAAGCTGGTTTGGGAATGATCATTTTCGTTTAAAATATTTTTTTAAGATGATGAAAATGTAGACAGGGAGATGAATGAAAAGAAGAAATTAGTTAGATTACGGTAGTAGGTGGGCAGGTGACTTAAATGTAGTGGTGTGTTGGAAGGTAAAAGATGGAAAGGGGGAGTATAATAGTAGAGTATAAGTAGTATAGAAGATGGTGAGAAAGAATGTCGTTGGGTAGTGTATGCGAGAGGGTTCCTCAATAATGCTTTTCGTCTAAATCAATCATCTAAAGACTTCTGCTACATATAGTATAAGAGTTCCTCCTTTCTTGTAAAGACCTTCTTAGTTTTTTTTTTAATATATTGTGTTTGAACTGCGTTTGAAAATCTCATTCAAGTGCTGGATGTAGAAAAATATGTAATCTAGTTAAAATTATTCCCTAAACGCTCTGACTCTTTCAATATTATTCCCATTGCTTTTGCATTTCAATTTGTTTATCAGCTACTTTTGTTAGTGAAACATGTTTATAAGTTTAGTTTTCTTTCTGTTGAAGTTTCTGAAAGTTTGGTATTATAATATGAAACTGTTCAAATAATTGGTGGAATTGTGCATGGACATATATATAATAGGGGACTAACAACTAAGTCATAAAAGCGATTTTCCCATTGAGGCCATATAGATAATGTGCGTACGGATAGGGACATAGATTATGGTTCATATATGAGACAACACCTGATTATTTGATGAATGATGATGTTTACTCCTTGAATAAAACAATATTAATGTTTGACCTGGCCTTGATCAAAGCTGCATGGCCATAACACTACCCACACAGGGACCCATAAACCATTCACCTAACTGACTTATAGCCCTCATCCACATGATAGCAAGGGTCTGGCGATTGCAGGAAATTGTTTGGTTAATCGCATCCATTGTAATTACACATTTACGCTTATGACCTCTTGTAAGCCCTAATATAGCAGTCCCCCACTAGGCTGCAACACTCTAGCAATTCATTGCGATCATGCATCCAGTTAGCGTGTGGAGCTAGAGAGTCCTGCCTTTGTATATTATAGAAATAGATGCAAGATATAATTTTATGATTAGTTTGAATCATTGAATGGTCTATGGCTCACAGAGGCCTTCATAAATAATTTCCCCATTCTCCTCAATAACCATGAGAAGAATGGGGGTGGGTAAACTGTCTACCTAAAATGGGATGAACCAATGAGTGGTTTACTTATATGCATGTTCATTGGTCAATTGGTTAGTGTGTTAGACTTCCAAACTGGATATTGTGAGGTTGAGTCCCAGAGCAGACATTATGTCTCATTTTTCGAGTCATTTTATTGTTTAATTTCTTGAATATCTTCCCATCTGGCACTTGATTTTCTTTTAAACTCACACATTTAGTTGTTGATATCATTCCCTTCCGATTGGTTGAAGAATTAGAGAGGCTAAGATCAAATTAAGCGAGAAAAGTGAGTTAGATATAGATTCTCTGGACCAGAGGGTTGGGTGGCAGCATTAAGCTTGTGTTTATTTTTGGCGAAAATGGTTTCCCATGGGGCCGCGTCTCATCCAGGCAAATGGTCCCTTGCAATCTGTCGCTAGCACTTGCGATCAAGTGGAAGAGGTCTATATAGCTGTCAACAAGGCAGGAGGAGGGGAGGATGTTAGCTGAGCTAGGATGTGTGAAGTGCACAGACAATCATAGCACTAAGGCAGTGAGGCTGGTGAAGGAGTGCCATAAATCAGCAACATATCTCAGTGATATAGCTTATTACTGGGCAAGGTCAGGGAGATGAGGGGGTCATTTATGCCAATAATGGACCGTCAATGAGCATAAATCTCCCCATGTAGCCCAGAATGGAGGGAATTGGTAGAATGGCCTGCGGAAGTATATATGGACGTGGGAGGGAAACCCTACTTAGTGCAAGGAGTAAGTTCTGCTGGAGGAATGCTCAGCTACTGCAGGGTAAAAGGCTTCACCCAGAGAACGGATATGAGGGTGTGAGAATGGTGCGATCGTACCTGAGTGGCAGGGCTATGCTGTCATTCAGTTACACGACCTGTGTTCAGTTACAACCTACAGCTACCATTATATGCCTTCCATTTTTCATGACTAAACAATAATTATTATAATTTAAGTTCTTTTTTCTATTCATTTGTTATACATGTAGGCTATATGTCACACATTTTCTGTTATTCCTCATAATCTTCTACGGCTAAACCGTAAAGTATGTTCAGAGTATGTTTTGCATGGGTAGGCAACATAATGTATTTTTCGTTTGTATTATAATGGAAAAAAATAACAAAGTATATTTCTGTAGGTTGTTCAGTTTTCGTCATAACCTAAAAAATAGATCATGGATAGAAACAGTCAAATTTCATTGCATTAAGCAATAGATCAATAATGCTTTAAACATAAAGCCTAATGAAAGTGTCACAACAGAAAAGCAGACTAGATATCAGACTAGGTTTAGTATTTATGCGTGACAAAATAATATTGCTGGTAAAGAACCGATGTTCTTTGAGCCTTTGAAGTGAATAATTATTGTCAATTGATAATAATGATAATTATGACGATGTACATTAATGGTCCTTGGGCCTGAAATGGTATTAGAGAGGGAATACCTGTATTTGTAGGGTCAAGTGGAGGAAGAAAAGAAGAAAGTGCAATACTAAGGAATTAACACCAGTGCTAATTCTAACATCACTGAAACACAAACGTCTTTAAATCTGAATACTTTGCATACACTGTGTCTGTGTCTTGCATTCTGGGTCACCCCCTTAGTATTGGGTATTCAGGGGCGTCGGAAGCTAATTTGAAGTGGGGGGGACAAGTTATAAGTTTGACCTTTTTGATCTTTCAATTGTTCATCAAAAGCCAGAACATTGTTATGGATTATAACATGACTCATATGGATTATAACACGATCCAAAAATGCATTCTTATAGGATACACATTGTATCATATTAAACAAAAAGAATGATGTTAAAGTCAAACTACAATGTTGTCAAATTTGATTAAAACAACATGTGTATTTTCATTACGATTTGAAGACATCTTTTAGCATAACAATTTGAAACCAGAATTTTGTAATGGTTTCAAAATTACAAGCATTCACTATTAATTTTGTTCATATTTCTCCCACCATCTCACTTTCATATACCTTATTGACAGACAGTTATCAATTGATTAACACCACACTAATCAGGAATGTAGGAAGCAGGGGGCCACAGGGGCCATGCCCCCCCCCCCCACCAATGAAAGCTGGGGGGCCAGAGTATGGTTTGGCCCCCACCATCAATGTAGCTTTATATCAATTTTCAAAATGCTAAAAAATTCCACCAAAAGATTCCACCAAATATATAGACTGCCCTCTCTCAGTTATATAAAATGCCAGTTAAGTTCTGTAACCTTTGCAGTGTTTCATTAACATAGAGCAGGAGAGTGTGGTTTCTCCTGTCTTGAAAACTGGAACTAAACACACTGGTGCAACTGTTATTTCCTCATTTTCATTCGGAAATTTGTTTCCTTCAATAGCAAGTTTGTGCCAAGCTTGACATGTGCATTCTCAAAAGAAGTACAGTAGGTATCAACTTGGTATTTTGCAATACAATTCTGATAATTCTGATTATACCAGTTCATTGGGGAACGTGTGCTTGTTCAGCCTAGTTATTTCTTGAAAAGAGAAGTTGGTCTTGCCTCTGTGCTTCAAATGTATTCTCTTTGCATTTGACATCCTAAGTCTGGATCTTGTTTCAACGTTCATGAGGAAATAATGGAGTGTGTTGCATTTTTCCTACACAGAAATTGGCAAAACGATTGTTCCTCACCTTTTGAGCTATAGATTGCTGAAGATAACCCACAAACCTCTCATCTTTATTTCATTTTTTTTTTTTCGATTTCCAACACTGAAATGCAACACTTTTCTGAGAAAAATATTAAAGTATATATTAGATGCCCATGTGTTTACCATCATTGGAACCGCATTGATCTCATCTTTTCAAATATGATGATATCTCAAAATCCATCTTTTGCAACTTGTGACTCATTTTCCTGTGACACATCACATTTCTTTTGCTCACTCATATTATTCAATCCAACGGTGTTCAAGGTGTGATAAATTATAAAATCTAAAATCTAAAATCTCATTATTTATGATCCCATTAGTCCTTACACAGTATACATTACATACACCTCTGTGAGTGGGAGTTATATATATATATTTATTATATACGCGTTGCCCTTAAAACAACGTATTGTAGAGTTGTATACGTTGTGCACGTATACAACTCCACGCTCTGAGTTGCGTCGTATACAACTCCACGCTCTGAAGGCGCCTCTGACAGCGTATAGGCCCACAACACGGGAATCACGCCATTGGCCCGATCAGTTGTCAACGCACAAAACGCAGAAAGAATGAGAGGTAGAACGGTAAAATTAGATCAAAATAAAGGAAATAAACTAGAATACTTTCAACTTTATATAAGTATATCCTTGGCTAAAGCATTACTGTGTTTTTAAAATCATTTAAAGCTCCGAAAACGTTGGAAATTCATTCGAAAATGTGATTTCCCAGCAGTGGCCAAATGACAACATGATCTGCAGATCGTCGTAACTTTCAACCCAGGTCGAGGTGTAATATCTCATTCAAATGAATTAATAAACTAAAATCCTTTCATCTTTATCAATGTCTATCCTTTATCGAACTGTTACTTTATTTTTTTTTTAAATCTAAAGCTGTCAAAGAGTCTAAAGTTGATTCGTAAAAGTGAGCTTTTTTTCTCAACTGGGTCCCCCTCTCCACGATGCCTGCTACAACACTCAACAGCGTGATGCATAGTGATAGGCCTACACACAAAAATACATGATTAACTATTGTGTAAGGTTGTAATTTGATAATATTTCCACAAAATATTCATTTTTTAATCTTATTTAAAGCATATATAATAAATCAGATAACTAACTCGTTGGTTGAAGGATTGTGAATATTGCACTCGTTGCTGCGCAACTCGTGCAATATTCACAATCCTTCAACCAACTCGTTAGTTATCCTGTATATATATATATATATGATGGGCATTTGACTATCATTAAAGACCCAAAATTACAAAATACATTGAATTTACTCTGATAAATCCTCTGGCGTTTGACCTTTTCAGTATTGGGTTTGACCTTTTCTTATGCCATAGAAATGTTTGTGGGGGACAGGAGGGACATGTCCCCCACAAACATTTCTATGGCATAAGAAAAGGTCAAACCCAATACTGAAAAGGTCAAACTTTTCTGAGAAAATTCTGATAATTCCGGTTCCGACGCCCCTGGTATTAGTCAGGTCTCCAATGTAATGAACAGTCATCTCACTTTGATCTTTGATTATAGTTCAATCATATCATGTGTTCATTCACCTTGATGAATAATTGAGTTATGTATGGTTAAGATGCTTTAAGGACATGATTGGAAGGGTAGTATGATGCTGATAATACAACACTGTAATGTTTCTGTATAGATGTATATACTATTATTACACACATGAGCAGTTAGAAAGGTGCAGTTTGGGGGTGCAGTTTGGTTGATCTGAACTGTTCACGTGAACAGTTCGGGCAAAGACGCAATCTCATTGGCTCAGCATAGGCCTGACCTACAAACCTGAAACAAATGACGTCGTCCCAAACCGCGTAACTTAGACCTACAAGTTGCAGTGAATTGAGCTTCCCCAAGCGAAAATTAAGGCTAAACGAGTTAAATTTACTTTTTAACATCCATATAAAGAGTGTAATACATAGCATATGGCACTCTGTTCGGGTTCAAACTGATCGAGACACATCAGAAAACGGGAACTCACCCCGAAATAAGAACTGATCTTTCCAGCGACTTCCCCTTGGTTTGACAGAAATCTACATCCGGAAGCTGAGCAGGAGGGGTATTTTAATTTGTACTTCTAAGGATGACTCCTATTCATATATTTATCTCTTAAATGGGAGTATAGAAGTATGTTTTAGCGCACAAAACAACTTAATTGCATGTATAAGGGGGAATGTAATAGGACTGGTGAAGAGCTTGACAGATTTATCTAGTATGAGATGGAAATAGCTAAGTTGAAATAGACTGATATATATATATGCTTAGTTGGTGATTAGAAAAAAGCTTCACACGGGTAAGTGGTTTGTAATTGATACAAAATGTAAGAGCTGAGACGTATGCCTCATTTTGATTTGATTTGATAAAGTTTATTTTTACTATAGGGTACATCAATAAACTGCGCTCTTTGTTTTCGTTTGTAGCCCAGTTATTATTGCACCGATCAAAAACGTTTTACTTGTAAATCATAGACGCAGCGAGGTCGGAGAGTATATAATGTAAACATATGTATGTATAATATTATCGTAATGTCAAGCACTATAATGATGAAAAGATAATCAGTCCTGTGCGAACTACAAGAAGAAAGTACATTGGGGAGGGGGAGGGGGGAGGGGATAGGGTTTTAATTATTAATACATAATTGAAATCCCTAAAGTTCCACTTTTGGCACATTGCTTAAAAAAGTTAAATATCCAACGAACCAGTATTCGCTAAACATAATAACTATCATTGTAATGTTTGATTTTTTCAGAATGTGGGGAAACTTACTTCTGTGTAATCAGAGGTCTACCTGCTCACTGATATCCTTCTGCAATTCCAGTTCCCATATGTAAATCTTTTTTCGCGCTGCTCCAATCTCCTGTTCCAAAGATCAAAGGCAATACACTGTAGGTAATAACCTTATGGCTAAGATTATGGAACACTGATTACAGTTGGGGCATTGTATTAGGCCGGGAGATCTTGGAAGCGTGAAATTAAGACCAGAATACAAACATAAAATACCATTTACAGTCTGAATTGAATTAGCCTGTTTTGGAGCACACTTTGCTCGTCGTTATTTCGCACTCGTCTCAACGGTCTTTGGTATCAGTTGCAGCACAGCTTTTTTGGTACCAGTTACAATAACACAGAGAAGATTATATAATAAACTACTGCCCATCCAGCAGTATACATAAGCATCCTAAAATAGGAGATATAGACTATATACAGCAGAGACAGCTGGATTCACCTGTTCACTAAAGAGCATAGCATAGAGCTACAATCCTTAGCATTACGAATTCTCTTTTACTTACAACTCCTCCCGCGTTACTCATTAGGAGTTGTTCCTTGTGTCTTTTAAACCCCTAAAAAGTCTACAAATTGTCCCCAAACCCTTCTAGTTATTTAGCTGTCGGTAGAAAGGCAATCCAGAGTGAGCGTGTGGGTTGTGCTGTCATTTCAAAAAGGTTCTTGAAGGAAACTGGGCCACCTTGTCCCAGTCAGTGACCGCTTGTTGTGATCTCATTATGTGCTGCAGCTGCGGCCATGGTCTCATGACGAATGTGAAACTGCTACCATATGAACTATATGTGTGTGCAGGGATAGACATAAATATGCCTTCCCCCTCCTACACACAACAGTATGCTGCACAGAACCGAGCCAGCAAAGAGCAATTGTAGAACCAGCCATGCACTTTCATCGGGCGAAGTAGAAGGATATATGCAATACATATTTTAAAGCTATAGATGATATTATCACCTAGTTTTGATCAGAAAATAGTTACTTCAACTTTACCTGCTAACTTTTGTAATACATTTAGCAAGTTCTTTTGGATTGATGACCGTAATTGCTAGAGTTCTGTCACTTTGATATATCTATTTCTATTTGTTGTTCTAAACAATAGGAAACTCGTATGAATAGAAAATCAAAATATATATGATTAATCCAGAAGCTTTCCTATAAAAATTGAAGCAATCAAAATTCTGATGAAAATGGATCAAATAATGAAGAAATGGAGAAACGTTATTTGGCTGATTAGTTAGGAATACAGCTTTAATTCAACAGAGCGAATTCTACCTGACCATAGTCCACATAGATGTTCTGGCAAATATGATTATAATGTTACAGATCATTACTTCCTTCCCTCTTCTACTCCCGAAGCAGTCGCCAACTCAGTGTGAACTTTACAGTTGACATTTGTTATCATGTATGCAATTTGTTACTATCAGAGATGAGCCAATTTGTAACGATGATTAAAAAGGCAGCAGGGCTTGTTTTGAATTTGAGCGTTGTCAGCAGTAAAAAGGAGATGATAGTTCATGTCCTGCCACCATGAGTGGAGTTAGTATAGGAATCCTATTACAAACGTGCCTCTTCAGAGGTCAAAATCTGCGTCATTTTCCAAGAACTGTTGCGACCGCACCATTGTCGTTTGTTTCATACATTACGGCCATGTGTTTGAAGGCTATTGCGCAAGCCAAGTTGCACAATCCGTCTTCTATGCACACACATCTATAGACAATTTAATGGACGGTATTAAACCTGCATTCTCAGGTAACTCGGCAAAAGCTTTCTTTTTCGAATTCTCTTATTGCTTTATACATACTAAATATTGATTTTAAGACGGAAATTTCTGAAACGGGAAGTCTATTGATAATTTCTTTCATTGATTCATATCTTTTTAAGGCCATTTCATGCACATTTACCTTCTAAGGATTATCATAATTTTATTTTTCTAAATCAAATTCCACAATACAAAACTACGTATTATCCACCATGGATGTTTTCATTGGTCATTATATAAAAAAAACCCTAAACAATCAAACATTCGTTTCTTTAAATCAGTATAAAATATTATTTATATCATATTATTTCCTTCATTACTTCTGTATAAAATATCAATTATTTATAACTACCTCCTGCGAACCTACAACTACATACATCTAGATCACTACCTTCGATACTATTATATTCTACCAATCTGCAAGAAAGTTATATCATTTAATACTTAAAACTTTATCTCTAAATTCAACCATACACACACGAATAATATACCTGTATGTCACATCGACATTTGCACACAAAAAATCATTGATCAAAATAACATACCCAGATCCTACAAATACACATATTTAGGCAGTCTATCTACCCTTCTAATTCGATATTAGTTGACAATGAATTAAAATGCCCCTGCTACGTCGGTCGTAGAGGAAAAGACTATGTAACTGGAAATTGGAAACTTATTATTATACGCATTGGATCTGTTGATCACGCGTTGGAGTTATCACATATTAGATAGAATCAAACCACTAGTGGTTTAATTAGAAGTAATTCGGTGTAATACAGATTATACAATATGTAATATCTACATTCTACATTATATTTTACTAGACAAAATTGACAGGCAGTAATAATAGATGCTTTAGGATCTGTGCATGGACTAAACTGCACCTCAAAGTCACTATTATTGCTTCACTTAAGTTGTCACAAGATTACACGGAACATATTATATACAAACAAGAGATGTATCCAACCAAGGACTAGACAGTTTGTGCTTAGCTTATAAAAGAGCAAAATGATTACAGGAGGTTGGGAGCGCCAACACACATAACTGCATAAAGGTCATGGGCATACGTATGGGTCAGTGAGACAAACCCCGTCACTTCTCTGGCATATTTGAGTAAATGTGACCTTTTTCTAGTGCGCACTGAGAAAAATACTGTAACTTCTTCGGTTATTCCCATGCGTTTACTGGCTTGACAACGAACGCATAGAAACGTATCCATATTATATATGCTATATATTTGCAGTTTGTACCAAAGAAATCTGCCTGATTTGCACATACATAGCTGAGAACGCATTTATGTATAAGATACACTTTTCTCAGCTGCAATAACTATAGGTGTGTTTTCATGCGCCCTCCCACGTTTCATACTTCTTCTTCCCCCATAATCCTCCAGTGTTTTGCTGCATATCCTGTCGCGAGCCACCGATTAGTTTATCAGGTAACTGATCAGGTTAATTATTCAAACCCGCCAAACACATTCGGTTTCATCCACAGATGGCTCCTGTTAAAAAGGGGGAGACCATTCCCCAGGGCATTTCGTATAATAACTCCTCCGTGAAATAAATGATATTACAATGCAAGGATGCCTTTGAAAGACCTGTAAGAAATGTTGACCTGCGAAAGGTCTGGCTTCAAAAGAACTCTTAAGCTGGCAGACATTCTATGAATGCAAGCAAATATTTATCCGAGTAACGATGTCCCAAAATTATTTTTCCGGCTATCACCCCACAGCTACTACCTATGAAGAAATATTTCCCCGAATCCCCGATGTCATTTCTAGGCAATAAATGCGATTATCTATCAATTATTTTAAGTTTTCAGGAAGTTCTTTTCTCATACTGGATCTTCCAAGGGTACATGTACATACATTTATGGGATTATACAAACTAAAGTTTACACTTACAGGCAATTTTCCGTTACCATCTGGGCCAATATTAATTGCCAAACTGAAATGATAGTATTTTATGATAGCAAATAAGCTACTCTCCCCAACACTACCCACTACTATATTCCAAAACGAAAGCACGTCCTTTATGTAAGTCAAGTTTTGGAGTATACAGGTCAATGTTTTTAGATTGATGACAGGGTTTTGCTATATGTGTGCAGGTTTTTTATTTCATTCACAATTATAGTGACCTGATTTTACCAGCTGTCATTGTAATAATTATTGTTCCTTGAATACCACAAGACACAGTTGATCATTTATTATCCTATGACTGTTTTGCTGTTTTAAAGTATTATATATATATAAAGATTTTTATTCCGAATTATTTGATCATACATATAATACTTTGCATATCATACATATTCAATACAATAAAACAGGAATCGGGCATTAATAATCCTCTACCATGAGGTCTTCCAGACCGCCCAACTTGTGTCAACTTAATTCAATTAATTTCCGTTTCCAAGGGAAACGTTGGCAGATTTCACTTACTGTTGATGTAGCACTTTTATTGTTGGTTATACAGTAATTAGACAAACAGGGTGGACAAAGGTGTTACATAACACAGCCATGGAGCTGGAGCAGAGAGGTGGTAGGGATAAGTGGCCTGTGATCACTTATTGGGAAAGAAGGAACAGCAGATCCCTAGTGAGATAATCAGACACTTGATCTTAAAGCCAGAAGGAAGACAAGATCGTTAGTGAGATAATCAGAGATTTGATCTTAAGCCACACACTCCTGCTTCTGGTTTATCTGAGATTAACACCAACTGCAAGCTTCCCACAGATCAGATTCTAATCAATGAGTTTGTCTACCCAATGCCATAATTGGCAGATTACCATAAATCTGCCAATAAAAATAATTGTCCATGTCCATGATAAAAATCTATGTTGGTATCCTGAATTCCTCAACGCTATTTTGGGGGGCCAATTCATGTGATTTCATTCATCCTTTTAATATGAGCAAGAACTATCATGTGTGGATTACAATTCACTAATAAAATTGTTCATATTATGACGATATTCGTGCAAATACAACCGTACAAATAGAACACAATCTCATTATAACATCTTCTTAACACTTGCTTCTTGTGTCCGGATTTCCCTCAATATTTCATGGAAGGAAAACCGAATTAGTGGGCCCTTGCTACCGATAAAATAATGAAATATGAACGGTAAGGGATGTAGCCACAGTCCAGCTGCAAAAGAACTCCATGTTTTATCTTTCTCATTGCTTGGAAGTGAGGGTGGCAAGAGGATTGCTGCCAATGGCGAAGAGCATAGATTTGTTGTTTGCATAGCACTTGTCGCTCTGGAGTGCTCATATGTCATGGCACATATGTGTGAAAGGTTCTGTATGTGATGCGATTTCGACGGATCTTGTAGTTTGGTCTGTTGTGTGGGTGCGATATTGCTACTTTTATGTTAAAAGTAATTTTCTGGGCTTTTGTGTTGAAAGTAATCTTCTGGACTGCGTAAATTTATGTTCTTAAAGCCGGGCCCACACGAAAAGTCCGAAATTTTGCCTACAAATTGTCGTAAGAACCCACGATTTTTCATATGAATTGGAGGTTTCTTCCTAAGACAGCCCACAAATTACCGAACTCAATTGTGTTTCTTAAGAATGATTTTGAATTCATACCAATCGTCTTAAGGCAATTCGGCTCTGAGTTCTTGAATGTGTGGGCCCGGCACAAGGCAATATTGTCTCTACGATTTGAGACATTCAGTGTTGACAGGGTTTGTCCCCATCCATGTTTAATAATCTTACATAACCTCAGAATAACTTGACTATCATGATCCAAATGTTGGTCTGCATCGCCAAGAAGTGAACAGGGATATACGTGCCTCCCCTTCCTTGGAATACCAGTGACGGCTAACATAATTAACACCTGTACCAGAATAATATTAATTTATCCTGGGAGGTGGTATGCAATGACAAGGATGGAACGATAAGTTTCATTCAGTCTGGCACATCGTTGACCGAGAAATGTCCGTTGACCGAGAAATGTCCTTTGTGGAGAAAAAGTGTGTATATATAGAGAGAGTGCGATGTAAAGTGAATTTGAAACTGAGCCAGGTATTCACTCTCGAGTTTAAATACGATTCTTGCACTAATTAAGCTTCATTGCGAGCTTCTACCAAAGATATTCATTCCGCACAACACAGGTAGAATTCCCTCTATTCAGAAATACTATATAAGCTTTACAGCCGCTAATTGGCCCCTCACAAAGAATAGTCCACTGGTAGATATGTGACTGAGCACTTATGTTGACAAGTATTTGGATGTATGTTTCCAAATAATGTTAATTTCTGTAATGGAATCTAATGTATACGTCATTGCACAAAATGATGATAAATATCCATGTAATAGTGGCCCTCCACAAGGTCGCAAGATCATATATCCAGTCTAGGCTGGACGTCATATATCCAGGCTAGGCATTACCAACGAAATGAAAAGGCATATACAGCCATTCCACTGAAACATCTTGGGATTGCTCACGAATGGTGATTGAAGCGCAGGAATATCAAAATCATTTTTTATCTGTGTGATCGAATCGCCACGAGCCAACAATCGCTTTTCAATTGTGTTCTAGTGGAGGACCTCTATAACTGGCCCACCCCTACCACTACCATAGCCTTATAATGCTAATGCACAGGTCTACAAATTGGTGTTATTGTTGACGTTCATTTTCTATAGTTATACGATCAACGGGTACCAAGTTCCAACAATAAATATGAATTTGAATTTTTCGGAATTTTCAAAAGAGATTATGTGTATATTTATGTATACGTGTATCAAAGTGAAGATATCATCAATTGTAGACACAAATATCTAGCGGGCCATATAGCTATGTTTTTTTCTACTGATTATATATTCAAAATGGTGTTCAAGAAGGCTAGTATTAGATTGACTCGAAATTGGAAGGAAATATGTGCACATCCTCTCATATAATTATACCTTTCCACTATGCATTAATTTTTAGCAAACAGAAAAATACCGTTCAGTATATTAATATTCTTGTTTAAAAGGTGAGCGAGTATACATATTGCATTTGCGTACCTAGCCTTTTTTCTATTGGTACGTTTTCCTGTAGGCCAAAGCCCAATCCAGTATTATAGTCTAGACAATTGACTAGAGATAGTTCATGCAGGAAAAGATGAACCCACAATCGACTACATGTAATATTGTCGTATTTCATGTAGTGCTTGAGGATATTATGATAGGATGTAACGAGGTTGGTTTCTGACTTACTGTATACGGGGCCCACAAGTTTTTTTGTGCCAGCGATATCACGAGAAGCCGTAGGCTTCGAGTGATATCCCTGGCCGGAAAAAACGAGTGGGCCCTGTATACAGTAAGTCAGAAACTAACCGAGTTACATCCTATTTTTATACCACGATGTCATATTTAAATACTAAATTGATAAACAAACTGTTTATTTACCTCGCTTCACTCCAATGATCCGCCATATTGATTTTTTGATACCAAAGCGCTATACAAGCGTATCACTGATTGGCTAATCAACGATGGCACGGGCGGCATATGACGTCCCGAATAGGCGTGACGTCATGAGTGAGCAGAACGTCAACCAATAAGAATGCTTCTTAGATTTAGGCTAAAAAAAGGGTCACATTTTCCCACATGGATCCGTTTGACAAAACACGATAGCATGTATCCACTCATTTGCAGCGTGTACAACCCCCGATTGTGGTATAAAAATAATTATTCAGACCTGTTAAAATGAATGTACAATGAACATGTTTCATGCAGGCTTGATAAATACACAATTCACTACATAGTGTGGCTATGCCATGCATGAAGGCACAATTCATGTACTATGGACGTGTTTCATGCAGGCTTGATGAATACACAATTTACTACATAGTGTGGCTATGCCATGCATGAAGGCACAATTCACAATGTACTATGGACGTGTTTAATGCAGGCTTGATGAATACACAATTCACTATATAGTGTGGCTATGCCATGCATGAAGGCACAATTCACAATGTACTATGGACGTGTTTCATGCAGGCTTAATGAACACACAATTCACTACATAGTGTGGCTATGCCATGCATGAAGGCACAATTCATTATGTACTATGTATGTGTTTAATGCAGGCTTGATGAACGCACAATTCACTACATAGTGTGGCTATGCCATGCATGAAGGCACAATTCACTATGTACTATGTACGTGTTTAATGCAGGCTTAATGAACACACAATTCACTACATAGCGGAGCTATGCTATTCATGAAGGCACAATGTCCTATGTATTATGAGGTGTTTCATGCAGGCTTAATGAACACACAATTCACTACATAGTGTGGCTATGCCATGCATGAAGGCACAATGTCCTATGTATTATGAGGTGTTTCATGCAGGCTTAATGAACACACAATTCACTACATAGTGTGGCTATGCCATGCATGAAGGCACAATGTCCTATGTATTATGAGGTGTTTCATGCAGGCTTAATGAACACACAATTCACTACATAGTGTGGCTATGCCATGCATGAAGGCACAATGTCCTATGTATTATGAGGTGTTTCATGCAGGCTTAATGAACACACAATTCACTACATAGTGTGGCTATGCCATGCATGAAGGCACAATGTACTATGTACAATGAACAGGTTTCATGCAGGTTTCATAAACACACAATAATAGTGTGACTATACCATGCATGAAGGCACAATTTACTATGTACTATGGACGTGTTTCATGCAGGCATGATGAACATACAATCCCTCCATATAGTCTGGTTATACCATGCATGATGGATGCACAATTTACTATGAACTATGAATGTGGCCATGTACTGCATGATGAACACACGAATTCATACACTGTGGACATAATTGACATGCGTGCTTGATCGATGTGAGAGACATGGGTTCGAATCCTGGACCAGCAAGAAAGCTTTAACTTGACCTTTTTGTCATTAATGCGTCGTCAGTCGTATAACCATAACCATTTCATGGCTTTATGGTTGTTTCATGCCTTTTAACAACAACCAGAAAACCATAACAAGGAATATGTCTAAATAAAATAGATCTCTTGCTCCTTACTGCCCTCGGCTGTTGTGTTAATGTGCCCTCCGCCTTCCGCGTTGGGCACATTATATCATAAAATACCCTTGGGATTACAGACGCTCATGATCTATTTCTTTAAAATGCGTGTCTACTCACAGGGTATTGAATGAAGTTAGTCTAGACACTCGGTCAATGTCACCGGCTCTTAGGAAGTTCAGTTGGAATTGGTTAGTTGGCTTGGAGTAAGTTGTGTTGGATATAATCGTTCAGTAAATCCTTAAAATGACATCTTTTAGCTTTTCGTCTTGTTTTAATTGATTGATAATATATTAAGCAATAGCAAAACCACCCCGAGTTAATCACACGTGATTACTAATGTCAATGATTGTAAATGATTGTCATTCCATCCCCTCTCAGATCAAGGAACTGTTTTGTCTGATCTGCAGAAACACAAGAACACAAGAATATAAAGATGATTGATATGGACCATGATTGATGGCCGGGTCTGAGTGAACGATTTTAATTGAATATTAATTCAGGAACGTGGAGGGAGGATCCGTTAAATCCTCCTCCCTATTGTATGTTTCCCAACCATTGGACCGACATTAGCTGTGTGTCTAATTTCTGGATGTGAGGTTCCATGTTCCAGAGAGCAAATGCATGGAATTACTATTGGATTCATAGTTAAAAAAGAAAACCAGTAGAATCGCTCTGCGCTATTACTTTGCTAACAATAAAAGCGGACAAAGAGCAAATGCAAAGCACGCCATGAAGAGGCTTTTTCTGTATTTCTTTTATGTTTACGGCCAAAATACCAAAAAGAGGGCGATATGGGAGGGAAGTCTAGATTGTTAAGGGAATGGATGTTACTTTTAACAAAGAGTTGTTGTCGTAGGATCTGAATATTAACTATCCTTAAAAGTCTCAATATATGATAATTATGTTACTATTTCAAAATTATCCTAGATGTATTTCCTTTAATTTTGGGTTCTTGGGAAGCTTAACAGGATGATGGCGGCCTTGACAATTACACGCCCTATTGTCTGCATGGGACATCATGCAATATACCACAGAAATCATTTTTGTCCATGGTCATTGGAGAATACATATTGTTAGTATTATATTGTTTTGAACCCGATTGTATGTAGTGCATAGCAACACATGGCTCTGCGTTTTAGACAGAATATATAGGCCTACAGATGAGGGTAGGCATAATTTGTACGTGCGCAACATGAGCTTCCTTCGTACAGAATCAGTATAATTTCCCTTTGAATAAAGGCGATCCATCTGTCAAGGACATGGAACCGTAAAAATGAAATCAACTACAAATGAGAACTGGTGTTTTTAGTCTATTGAGGAGTTCCACCTCCCTTCAGAATTTCTCTCTGAATATTTGATAAACTCCTGGTTTCTATTGAAATGGATAAAATCTCATCGATCGTAATTCAACTTCAAAGATGGATGGTGAATAATCGGAACCGACCTGCACTCATTAATATATAGATAGAACCTAATGAGAATGTGGTATGAGGGACACTATTGCACTGTCCGAGATGTTTGTAAATCTATTAATAAAAGCAAACATCGAGGACAGTGCAATAGCGTCCCGAGTACCACATTCGAATTTAGGTTCTATATTTACTCCCACGTTGCTATCTATAAACTTGTATATAGCTGTGTATGGGTGGGGGGAGGAAGAGGGAATGGCAATGTCATACCACACACGTTGAACTGGTGCAAATTACCACATTACTCCCGCCCATACAAATAGCATGTGGTACATACACCAACGTGGAGTAAATCCTACTCTACCATAACACATTTCACGCAACATCATTGGGTATTTCATCCTCTATTTAGTATAATAATAAACTAAACCAATGGCCTGAATGGAAAAGAAACCCATGTGCCATCGGTACAATTAATGCAAACATTTCATGCCAAATTAAGCGTTTAATATGCTTTATAGGCAAATATACACAGGTTTCACACAATATATATGTGTGTGGATTTCCTTACGTGTAGTATGCTGGGCCACTATTGAAAGGATTAAATTGAAAGAAAAGAGGGGAGCACTGGTGAGACTGGCACCAACAAAAAGTTGTTTGTACGTGTGTATGCAACCAATAACTCAATAATGCATTCTAATTGTGCCCCTATCATGATTCACACCAGCTGAAATGACCATGTCAGTTGCCATTGGTCGATTGATAAATAGTTGTTTACGAATTGATCTTTTTTGTCCTATGGGACATTTTCAAACCACCTGTTTAATTACATATTTATTACACGGACGCGAAAATAGTTCATACCGTCGATGGTATATGTATCATCCATTCTTTTACAATACATTGCTATTGTATGTATGTAGATTGTAATTTGATGGAGTTTGTTAAAACAAATTATCTATATATATATAGTCTAAACTGTACGATACAATTTGTGTATTATAATCAGAATTATTATTATATTAACGTATTAGGATTATGCAATTCCATCCTTTGATTTCAACCAACGTTAGCTGTTAGCCTAATGTGTGAACAGTAATACTTATTAGCACTAAATAATACACAGCACACATGAAGGAGTTATCAGTTGATGAACTTCTACGCACTTAATAGTATGCCCCTCTCTTCCCCTTCCCCTTTCATCTTCTTAGAGATATCCTATATATATGCCCTAGGGCAGGCGAGATTAATTGAATCAACAGTTCATAGGATACTTAAACCAGTTACAAAGACACGTTCTTCTGTTTCGACAAGCCTTTTCTCATTTGTCCAGAATTATGAGTCTCATTGCATGGGGGACAGGATTAAAACTAATCCCTGGAAGCACCCAGCACATAGAGATAGCTTCCATTCAATCAGCTTAAACTAATACACACAGACAGAAACTAGAAGTTGGATAAGGACATCTACCGCCTTATCCTTCTCACCCGCTGTGCTGGGAACAGCAGTAAAGCACGCCATGCCTCCATGAATATTGTGAACTTTTCATCAGCTCATCTAGCTCCTCTTCTATATAGCTTTCCCGCTACTTTGGTCTTTTCCTAGCTTTACGGTAACCATGCATGGTGCTTGTTTGGGGAAACTAAACGACACGATGAAGCACAGAACATCTAGATGTTTTTGTTGTTTCCCACAAAGCTCCAATTTAAATGCCTACATCCCTATACTACTACTACTGTTATTAGACTTAGTACAACCTCCACAATATACAGTGAGCTGGGCAACACGAGCAATGGGCTTACTGGATCTAGACTCTGCCAATAAATAGACTAATTTAGCTGCACCTGATGTAAGGAATCTACGAGCCGTCCCAAGATAAGCACATCTTACGTCGTTGGTCGGTTAACATTGAAGAGTTGATGTGCATAATCCTATTAGCAAGGAATGGGTAATGAAAACGATGGATGCATTAACATCAAAGGTCTTTTTGTCAGGGAACAGTATATTCTGTATCATAATCTATGATGTATCGTATATTCCACATATTTCGGAACAACTTCATATTGTAGTAGGTTACGTCCTTATATTTCATTAGAGGCAAGAGTAGTGAAGCTAATGCGGCACGACCGGGAGAACAGCTTAATGAGCTTAACTAGAAATTTCCTGTTATAAGACCATACTATAGAAACTTTTAATAGTAATTTGTTTATAGAGATTGGTATGCGTAAAATAAGCATTGTTTTTTTTTGTAAAATGTGTTTGTAATCAAAGTTAACTTAATAAAACCTTTCAATAGGAGCAGCGTGATTCCATACAGAGGATATAATTATATATATATAGTTGTGGTTAAATTATGTTTATTTTAAACTTTCAAGGGATATTGATCGTATTTGAACAAGACTTATTACGTTGAGGAGTGAATGAATGGGTAAGTGAATGAATGAAAGAATGAATGAAAGGAAGAATGGGTAGGCGTTGAAGGAGTGAATAAATGAGTGACCTGGCACAAGAATCTAGACTCATAAATTCGTCCTTGATTTGCACTCATAATAAATTCCACTCTGCGAAAACGGGTCTTATGTCCCCGTTACATAAGACCCATTTTCGCAGAGCAGGTTTTCATGCGTCCCATCTTTAATAGGAGAACACTGCCTATTTTGCCACTACAAGAGATCCCTCTATTTAATACCTTCCATGGTATGCACATCAAAGGAATTGAAATTGCAACATATGCCCTCGCCTATCATTATATATAGCAACCACCACTCTCCTTACCAGAATACTTCATTCCCATTTTCAAGAAGATGACTCTATGGACAAACTAGCATTAGCTCGTATGGACAGCATACGTATGATATCAATCTCTCGTGATATATTTGCGTTGAGCGAGTTTTTGATTTGGGAGTGACTTGCCAAGTCAAGCCTACCAGAATGCATTCAGTTCATCCACGAAACCCTAAGAGATGGCATATTGGAACAGAACCTATTGGTAATCCCTAAAGACAGGTAATCAAGTCATATTCATGTCCATACGATATTTTTTCTACAGGAGAAGCTGGTGTGAGCAATGTTTTACTACATCGGCGATCTTGGCCTGTTACTGCCCATCTATCCAGGCTAAACACCATGTTTACGAAGTAGACCATCATAATTCGCAGAAATCGTCTGGGGGATTGATAAAATATTATACAGTGACCTAAGTTGATGTTACGTAGCAGGGTAAATAGTCGCTAGGTAGTATTAATCAGGATCATATATATGTATATGCCTCTTGTTATTTAGTTTACTTGATTTCCGTCGTGTTAGTAATATAATTTTATAGCTCTTGTGGGAGACGAAACGAACCGATAAATAAGTAAACTACCAATGACATAAATATTACCCAGATATAATTCTCTTTGTCTGTCTCTTTTATTCAGATAGAATAAACGTGAATCAGATCAGTTGTTTTAAACTGATCAATCTGATCCTTGAGTAGTGAAGAATAACAAATATGTTAATTATCATGTCACTCACCTCAAAAGGGTTTTTTGTCTAATAGATATCACTGTCGAGGAATCCTTGATAACTACTTCTTGTTCGTCATAGGCTTTATCAATGATAACTTTTTTCGGTACGTTGACTCCTATGGTAAAAATAGCGACATGATTTAGTTCAGTCTTATGTGCTCTGTAATGAAGTGATCATTTCAAGCCAGATGCTGTTCACTTTCACCGTCTCAAATTGTATGCGTTTATCTAGCAATAATCAGGTTTAATAATAATTAGGCGGAACTCAATTACAGTTGCGTCACGAAGCCTGGTATCACGCTTAAGAGGATCGTCCCCACAACCTCGGATCGCTTTCAGATACCAAAGATACTGCAAGATCTTGTTTCCGGCCAGGCCCGTGCCTCTTATTCCCCTTGGCTTAGTTTCAGGAGACACAGATACAGATAAACATGACAATTAGTTCCAGTGGATACAACAGATTCCTTTCACACGTCGTCCTTGTCCCATATTTCTATTATTGGTTTGATAAGCGATGTAGATCTATAACCTCTCCTTGTGCTGTCCATGAACTGTTGAAGCAACCTTCTTCCATTCATATTGGGGCTATCCTTCCATACCTGGTATGTATACTCACCTTACAAGCAGCCTTATCACCATCTTCCAGAGGCTCCTCCTCCAGCACTTCATTCTCCAGGGCCCCATCACACGGTACGGCCAAGCACCTGTTAGTCCTGCATTCTATTGGCAAACCCCCGAACTAAGACAATTAAGTGAAATAAAAACACATTAAAGTGGCTCCCAAGTGATGGATTGTATAGTTACCATACAGTATGTATAAACGTATTATCCCACAATGGCTGGTTGTTGTCATATTTAAGATATCACATCTATATTATATTATAGAAAAAACAAAGAGATACCAGCTATATATAGTATAATTACAGCATTATTTTCTTTCGTGGTTCGTTTACAATCGTTAAATTCTAGATTTGTACTGCTTGTCTAACTCGTTAGGATATAAACTGCTAATTTCCTTTACTCAATCAATATGGGAGTTCGATTTAACTTATAGTTCAATGGATTTAGCTATATGCTGTTAACCATCTCGTAATGACGATTAGGCTACGTAGCCAAATGTATGAGGACACTTTTCAATATATTTCCATCGGTTACTGAGCTTCCCTTCATCATAATTTCAGCAACCGTGTATGCAATTTTATATTTTTGTAATTAGATAATTATATGTTACCGTACTAATCTAGTTTTATTTCATCATAATACATATGAAACCATTTTTGTAGTTCAGGTGCTCTATCAACACACGCTAGATTAGGCTACTTGTAACACATTTTCCGGAAGAAACCTGCACCTTGTAGAATACCATTAATATAAGGTGGTTTCAACAGGAGAGTTGTTAATGCATTAGAACGGAAAGCATCATGTTCCCAGTGATAGACCCATTCCCTTGCTGTAGGGACATAAGTGACAATATTCATATTCCCCTCACTCCCAGATGTAAATTATAGTGATGTAAAATGGTATCATCTGTACTGAACTGTATGAAATGTCTCAAGCAAACTTCCATAAAATATTTGCCACAATGTCAGAAAAAAACATGCGTCCTTTCTTTGGGGTGAAAGTTGCAGCAAAGAACGTACAACTGATCTAAATGAGCTACAGCAACCTATCCAAAAGAAAATACACAAAAGCTTAGGCCTAATCTATATCTTATGAATTATTCATATATATATAATAGGCCTATATGCTAGGCCTATTAATCAAATTTAGGCCTATCGGTACATAGGCCCAGAAACAAAATCCAATTATATCATTTCAATTAAGAAAATGTTGATACCAGGGGCTAAATAGGGAAGAATTCAGAGTCGCTTTTATGTTTACATTATGGAATGTAGGACTAATTATTTGATCCCAACTTTTGAGGTTGTGAGTGTGTGTGTATGTGTGTGTGGGGGGGGGGGGTGACTGATGTGAGTAAAAGAAAAATTGATCATCAACCCAGGAACCGATCCAGAAGACGTAAATCCGAAATCCGAAAGATCTCAACCGATGATCTAAGACACGCCAAAAACGGCGGACTCTTGGGCGACCATGACAATTTTAAAGCTATCGGCTTGGCTGAATCCGAGTGAAACAATCTTCGTGGTCAGATTGGAATGTGGGCCCAGTCCTTACGCTCTCTGATTTTAATACCATTTCCTAGATGAGAGGCTGACAGGCTCCCCAAAAGTCTACTTCTAGTTCTACTATATAATAGTAGGGGCCTACCAGGGGAGCTGGGGATGGGCGGGGGAGGGGGTACGTGGTTATGCTAGAACGGGATCAGCCCGGACAACCCTGGAACTGCAGCTATAGCCCTATCTAAAACACCTAGTCCTAGCTCTGTAACTTAAGTGCAACGTGCACTGAGGGGCGACCGCACCGATTTCGGGCACCTGTTGTCACCCTGGTAACGTCATGACGCTGAAGTGACGTCACTCAATTGTTCCCGTTGGACGCCGAACTATTTGACGACGTAACGCAGACGACTCGACTATTCATCGGGAAAACCGAAATTGGGCCAGAACAAAACCTAGAAATAATGCCTCGTTGCATGATGCATGGTGTCCGTGGTTACAAAAAAAGAAAGTACTGGGACTGTCAAAGTAAGTTGGACATAGATAAGGCTATTTATTGCAAACATTCTGGTTAAAATTAACTAGAACCGACACGTTCCCTAGGACCTTACGACGACGTTAAAATATCTGACCACAGACTTGTAGCCTGAGTCCGTGATCTGACGTACCATACAGCTGTGTCTCCGTTTATATTTTTTATAACAGATAGTCACAAAGATCTCGATTCTTCATTTCGTTTCTGTGTCACTAACTGCTATTACGATTTATGGATTTAATGACTCGAGCATATAATATAGGCCTATATCGAAGCGCGGATAACGACATGAAGCGGTATTGGGAGGTAGGCCTAATAGCGGGCACCTGCTGGCCATTTTCTGAACGTTGTAACGTCAATAATAGCACCTTACCAACTGTTGGCCATCAATGAAAAACATAAATTTGCTATTTCATGAAGTGGAGTTGCAGAAAATATACATTCGCATTCAAAACTCCTTGGCCGAGGGCTCGAAGCCTGCGTGGGAAGGAGGGGCCTTCATTTTCACGACGATGTATGTTTCTCAGAACTTGCCGATTCCCACGATACGTTCATTTCAACTTCAAGAGTAGGCCCTACATCAGTACATGTATCTTTGGCGAATGCGTCAGTTCGTCCATTTTCTAAAATATTATTTCACTTCGGTACTTAACTTGACCTTTTGCTCTCCTCGTATATTTATACTAGGCAAATGACCCTCATGACACATGTTAACAGGTCTCTCAAGTCTCAAACTCATGGATTTTGCCATGTGCAAATGTATAATATTGCTAATGTCAAAATCATGATATGAAATTCTGTTCACAGCGCAAGTGTACGAACATGATATCCTATATAATAGGTGATAATATAATTCAAGACTGGTATATTTCCCTACTACAGTTAGTAATTAAGTAGGCCTACATGTATCCTGGTGATCAGGATCGATGGGAGATCTTCTGGAAAGTAAACTTGAGGTGTTTCTGCAAATGGTTGTTAGACAAAGTATCCGTCCCCTTGCCCCCAGAGGCAAAGAATTGGAGCCAAGCAAGCTAGTTGTAAAGGTGACACTTTTGACTGAAACTGCTTTATTTGTATTGATGCTTTAAAGAGTTGTTAATATGTCGTAAAAGACAAATAAAGGGAGCCTTAAGGCCGCCTTTGAAATTGAAAATTTGAATTAAAAATAACACAAAAGCAGCAATTTAATAGACAACGGATGGTGAGACATGAACCTAATTTTCATATACTACTAGTATCGTTGAAGTGAGTAGTATATGCAAATGGCAATAAGTGACAATTATGAATTTATTTAAGCAGGGAATTCCCTATTGTTCCAGATGGATTACTTGTAATAGAACCAGAGAACGTGTCGTGTGTGGAAATGATCGTTGAACCATAGGCCTATGTAGGGAAGTTGGTGTTGACACACCTTAAATCAAAATTCCTTCTGGGGTTCCTCTGCCGACACCACAGACGATAAATATTACTAAATGGGCCAGATTTAATTTCTCTGTGACTTGTTCGATCAGTACACAAGATTATTGCCTGTAATTACCGATGAATTATTATGGATTTAAAGCTATTAAACAGTACATTTTCCTATCTATAGCCAACCATCAGAATGTTATGAAGACAAGATCAGGGCTTCTTATCAACACAAGACCAACAACACGACAACTCTCAGCCACTCGCTCCTCATCAAACACATCCACAAACGTGTCCACAGGCACAAATCAAAACCCATCTGAAAACAGTCGGCCCAAACCGAAGAATCCATTTTGTGTGCAGTCCATGAGTAATATATCCTTCGTGACAAGAGTCTCTCTTCTTAATCTGGGGGCAGCAGTAGATCTAGGCGTTGAGTATGTTCCTGAGACTCGCCTGAGTCAGAATCAACACGACAACACTGAAGCAACTCCTATACAAAAAGCTTCTGGCAAGAAGTGGGACAAAGAGAATTCTAACAACAACTCAAACAATGATTCTGATAAACCCATTGATTTGAAGGTACACAAGAAAGAATTTGAGAACAGCGAGTGTTGTGAAGAAACGAATGAAACCCAAGAGGAACAACAGTGTGAAGAGGAGGAAAAACAAGGGGAAGTGCAGAATGTAAAAAGTAAATCTCGATTAGCTGCAAGACACCCCGTTCTCCTGCGCTACATATCTCGAGATGAAGCAGCAGAAGCTGCGGCTTCTTTACTTTCTTTAGCAGCTGGGAATGCTAGCCCTCATCTTCCATCTTCTTCGACAACCACCAAACCCTCCTCTACCTCCATCAACATTTCATCATCTACTTCCTTCTCCTCCGCTTTTTCGATACCCTCCTCTATCGGTTGCTTTCCTACTTCGGCTCCACTGGTCGCGGCATCGAACACCTATGAATACCTACACGCAGAAAACCCTGGCAAGTCAGACCCGGTCTCACTGTTCTCCTATAACAACCTAAATGCCAACCCAATGTTAAAACCCCGAGATACAACTGATGCAGAATCAATTGTATCTGACAATACATCCATCGACCAGAGCACCAACGACGATGACAGCTCAAGCATAACATCGCAATCATCCAGTGATGAAACCTTCATACAACGAGTAAGTAAAGTCGATGAAACCTTCCTTAAGGATCTGACGTGCTTCCAGTTGGAATCCCACGCGTATGCTTACGATGCAAGTGGAAACCAAATCCATAGGTGTACTGTTTGTGAGCGTGTTTTCACGGTGTTCTCTGCCTTTAAGATGCACGTCAATACCCATGTGAGACCTAAAAACCGCTGCGGATTGTGTGGGAAAATCTTCTCCAGGTCATGGTTGCTCAAGGGGCACATGAGGACCCACACGGGTGAAAAACCGTATACATGTAAGTACAGTAGCTGCAATAGGAAATTTGCCGACAAGTCTAACCTTAGATCCCACTTGCTCATACACACAACCAAAGACAAATCTTTTGTGTGTAGCAAATGTAAACGAGCATTCGCCCAGAAAAGATATCTTCACAAGCATGAGTTGGAAGTGTGTAAAATATAAATGCCAATTTTAATGTTGTTTCTGTCTTGACTATATTTATACAAGTGTAAAGTACATGTATTATTGAGGACTAAAGTACAGTCTTTATGCCATTGCCCTAATGCTAATTTAGCGTGTCGGGAAATGTCAAAGTTGTCATTACCAAAGTGTGGGTGTAACTTGCTTCTTAAATTTCTTGTAAATGTTAAAGCAAACATATCGAGTAACTGTACTTGTCTGATTCATAACTTGTTAATGAAATACAACCATACAATTACAATTTTAGAGAACAATGTTTAACTTATACAAGAATGTGTGTTGAGCGAATATGTTGTACGTGTGACTGCCTTTGACATATATTTCCCTAATAGTATTTTTTATGACGACGAATTCTCAAGCCAATTTTATTAGAAAGACCATCTACACTTAATCTTGATGGAAATTAACTTAAACGTTTGTTAAATATTCTTTTTTTTCTACATAGAAAGGAAAATATTCACAGAACCAAATCTGGTTAATTTATTCATTATCAATGCCGGGTGGGGTTGGGGTATCATTTCCTGTGAATACAGAATTCTCCTTTTTCTTGCCCTTGAGAAATTAATTGTGGTGAGTATAGACCCGGTAGTCTTTAGACAACAGCCTAGTTGACACGGCACCAAAGTTGCAAGATCTAACTGTATGCTCATGTATGCTGATTGGTGTAAACATATTGAAACTTCGAAATTTATTTCTTGCAGACACTAGCAACATTTTGGAGCTTTAAAGTTCCCTTTTCAGGCTCGCCCTGAATGTATACGTTATGAATTATTCAAAATGAAGGTCACCAAGTATTAACCCTCACTTTTGTGAATACTTTACCATTTATTTTGCCATAATATATTACCACTTACATGGTAATATAAAACGCGCAAACACAATCAATATCAGCCTCATTTCTATTATCATCTGTTTAATTCCAATTAATTGAATGTCATCGAATACATGAATGTGAACATAAATGCATGCCACTTACATTTGTACTAGTTCGTTAAGAATTAATTATACGAGTATAAATAACTTAGTTATAAGACAAAACCGGTTGTCATTTTATGAACACTGTTGATTACAATTCTCATGAATAAGGTCGCAATTAATATGTCGATATGATGCAACTATCTCGTGCATTTCTGTGAATATATGGATACAAATGTACCGCTTTGTATCAGTCCATGCTCAAATAAACGATACGAGACTAATAATTTAATCTACATGAAAAGGCAAAGAAATTAAGAAGTTTCAACTATGTTTCGGGTTTTTTTCCCGATCGTTTATTGTTTTCCCTATCCAGATATAATGCATTTATTAACCCATTCAGGCCGCGTATTGCTTTAAAGCATTCCCACGCATGTGGCCGCGTATTGCCTTAAAGCACTCCCATGCATAGGACGCGTAATGCGTAAAAGCACTCCCACGCACAGGACGCGTAATGCGATAAAGCACTCCGTGGGAAAGGAAGCGTATTGCCAAAAAGCATCATAATAACAACGTTATTCAATGGTGGCGACGTAACAGGCCGTCCTTAAGTTACATGACGTTAGTAGAATGTGCGTCATCCGGAGAAAAGTGGACGCAGTGGAGCGTCGTCCTCATGTGACATGTATATTTCACACAGACGTCATCAAATGAATGTTCTTTTCCCGCGCTTGGTCGTCAAGCAAAACGCAACGTTGGCAGCGCTGTCCTGAATGGGTTAAAAAAAACTGTTTGATGAATATTTTTTAAATTTAATATGAATGTAGATACAGTATTTTCCAACTCATACACAAAAACTCAGGTTGGCTTTCCAGGCTAAATTTTTCTATATTACGACTTATTTATGAGAAAAATTGGGAAAAAAATTAAATTCCTGATTAATATTTGATTTGAACAAAAATGGCTTCATAAATCTTGATGAAATTCTATATGGATACAGCTGTCATAGTTACTAACTTGCACACCAAAAATCAGCATGAATTTCCAGGCCGAATTTTTTATGTTACAACTTAATTATGAGAAAATTGGCTAAAAATGAGAATATTCTTGATAAATATTTTATTTATACACATGGCTCCATAAATTTTAATGAAATTCAATATGGATGTATAGGGATCGTAGATACTAACTCCCACACCAAATATCAGCATAATTTTTCTATCTGAAATGTTTATATCAAGACTTAACATACATACTTCGTCTGCATAATGCTGATATTCCCTGCTATATGTATTGAATATACATTGCGTGAAAAATGGCAAAAGTTGTAACCCGCTACTCACGCTAGGCATTGCCGCGCACCCCGTTACATAATCACTACTGAGTCACCTTAAATGGTTCATTTCTGTTATATGACGCATATATATTAAGCACAACGACTAATGGGCGAAGGGTTGGTTCCTTTTAGTCCACTTAGGAATTAAGCAACGGAATTAAACTTCGAAAAAAATTGTATTGGCCATCATAATTACTATCATTTTGCTGACATATGTATACACGGCCCAATCGTTGACTAAGAATCTGTAATGAATCTTGGTAGAAAAGCATCAGACATGTAGTACAGAGGTCATAGATTCGTCAGACCCGCCAGTGATGGGCGAGTCTGTCTTTTCTAGCAAGGGGCTCTCAGGACTACCGCCGATCAATTTGGACTATTGACCATTTTTTACTCCTTTGCCACTGTTAAAAAACAAAACATCAACTAATTAAAATGCCTGATCCTGCCTCACCTTAGAATTTACCCAACCTACAAAGGATGGGTAACCTATTTGATTTCTGACTCCACACACCTTGTGTGGCACCAGAAATATATATTCATTATTATTAATTGGATTACAGTTTTCTACTAGAAACACAACCAGTCCTGTCCTTGATTTAGTTTATTACCATCAATTGGGAGAACTACATCATGTTACTCTAATTAATCTTGCCTGAAGAGCGTGCGATACGCGGAACCATGTTGTGCCAAACACTAGGTCTACTTACCCTGTCAGTGGAGGTTGAATCATGTCACTTGACAACTGATGTGAATTCAACATGGATACTTGAGTCATAGTGACTCTGTTGTTTGCATCCCAACAAGTGCACCATAATGATGACGCAATATTAGCGTCACCATAGAGAGGAGTTCGACTAGAACGACGATGCCTCCGGGATCCCTGTCACATGGAAGCAAGAGAGTGACGACTGTACTTCGTCCTACAGATAATTATAGATCCCGGGGGACTAAATACATTATTGCCACTTCCTCCTAATATTTAGGAATCTTGAATCTAGACCATTGAGGGATTCATCTGTGAACGTTTTAATGTTTAACCTATATCATGGTTTGCCATGACATATTCATATTTCATTAACTTTCATTTCTTATTCCATTATTAGTTTTTTCCTCTTTCGACAATATTTATATTACAAACTAAGGAGGAATCCCTAAAACTTGGACGTCTGTTTTTTTATGTTCGAGCTCTTAACACATCACAATTCTATTTTGCTAATGAGTCAATGTCTGTTTGATGGGAAATAATAAGAAAACAAAAATATGCAAAGCAAAACACTGACGAGGATAGAAAAAAAACAAAGGGGAAAAGTAGAAGGATTCAGTGCACTGTTACTGTTATACAATTGAATATAGAAACATGTTGAGTGATAAGTAGCTGGAAGTGACATCCTAGATATAAATTTCACGCTTCATCTGCGTGAAGGCTATTTTTAGGTTTCAGGCGGCCGTTGTGATGTTGGATCAGGTTCTCGAAGACCATCACTCTTTTGCTCTCTGCCTGCCATTTCTAAAAGTGCCTTTGCTTCTGGGTTTGTGTCCAAAATACTGGTCAAGCGGTCGGCATCCTGTTAGTGATAAATATAAATTATTCACACTATGACTGGGAATCCTGGGAAAACAGCCAAACATTCATAAAGCAGAACAGTCCTTTATAATAAGAGGCCTAGGGAGACAAGTATAACAAGCTCTTGTATATTAAATCTAATGAAAACAAGTTATAAAACATAATGGCTTAGTTAGCCCTCTGGTCAAGGTGATGCCATTTTTGTTTACATACTTGCTAATGCAGTGACACCAGGCAAAATGCTATAATACTGAAGTAGTAAATTCGGAGAGATAAAGCAGAAGTTTTAGGACAATTTCAGTCTCCACGCACCGATTCATCTACTGCCAATGCCGGATCAGGACCAACACCCCAGACTTCCAGTTTGTCGATCGTGAAGTTTGCTTGTGAGGAAAGTTGGGGACTGTTGAATGTAGTGCATCTAGGCTCAGCCTTGGAATGTCCAGAGCCATATTCAGCGTTTAACCAAAGTCCAAAATAATCAAACTGCCCTCCCATGCCCTGTAAAAAAATAAAATGAATCAAATTTCGTTGAAGATATATGGGAAAATCACCCATGTACAAATTTCTTATGATCGATTTTGTTGAATCTGGGACTCGCCAGCAAAATCATCCGATACATTTCGATATTGGTCACAGCTAATTATAATTAAATATCCTATTTTGGACACTTCCTACAATGACAAAACATGATCCATTTACATGATAACAAGAGCGGCGAAAATCCATACTCTAATTACGAAATTCTATGGGCGTTTTATTATGTTGCTTGTTTCTTTGGGGTAGGTGTAAACCAAATAGAATACAATGCCAAACCAGTACAGAACCTGCACATATATACGCTGTACATCGAGCAGAGTAAAAGTCAACAATCAGTAGTTTCACCCTCCACAGGACGAGAGGAAAAAAACTCTGCTTTAAAATGTGCGATCAACGAACTGTCTAGGCGGTGTAACGTAGACGGATATTTACTACTTACCAAACCATTGGGTACTGTTTCTTGCCCTTTGTTAAAGTATAAGTAGTTGGTATTGATTCCAGATGTGTTATAGATTTGCATCGTAGGGGCGAGGGAGAAAAGAAAACAGGTTTCATTGCCTGCAAAGAAAATGAGAACGCATTTCTCAGTTTTGAAATTATACTTGTATATACTATACATCTCTCTCGATTAATTTTAACATTTCTTTTCTGCTCAGAAGAATTGAAGCAACTTTAACAAACATAAACAAACATAAATTTAAGCATGAAAAGTCTGTATACACAGAACAGCCTAAAATAATAAATGTTAAATGATATATCAATATAATTCACTTAAACTATCAACTATTTAGATAAAATTATCTAATACAAATACACCTAAGAAAGGTTATACACAAGGTGGAGATGGAAGTACGCATTGTCATTTTTAATTGCTTACTATCCGTCAGAAAAATGTCGTATACAACGATAATAACAGAAATGAATATAACGTGTCCATTCAGTCAAAATAAAAAGTTAGTTACCGTAAAATTGGCCGGCCAGTGTTAAGTTCATCCCTGTGAATGCCCCAAAAACGAAACCGTCAGAATCCTTCACTAAAATGATGCATGGACCTTTATCAACAATGCTCTTGGTGAGAACCGAGAAGCTCTCTCCAGAAGTCGCACTATTGAATAGGTTTCTCCACACACTGCGACACTCTGGTGGAGTGGAGTTATTTAGGAAAATGAGAGAAGGAAGGTCGAGAAGGGAAGCGCCTTCGCTGCGCTTTAGCACGATACACTGGGGTAGTATAGTTTTCCTTTCGCTGAGGATCGGATCATACTGAAAAGAAAAAAAATGTGTTTTGAATCAACATGCCTATATAATAATAATAGGCACAATTCATGACGACAAACTTGCAGAAACGCTTGAAGTATTGTAATGGATTTAATGCGTGTTAACTATAACTTATCAAGAAGTGATTAGCATCTCCTATGTATTGATTTGTGAGGTTTTCGGAATATCAAACGTCTTTTGTTATTTTAGAATAATATAATACACCTTGAATACGAATGGTTGACGATTGTAAGTAGTTTACAGAAAATAACCCCATCCACATACCCCAATGTGACTGCGGTCGAATCAGATAAGCCGGAAGAACATACATACACTCTGTCCAGCCTCTGTAGAACCCAGACTTCAAAGATAGGCTAGCATTGCGGTTTCGGTTCTTTAGAGGCTGGACAGGGTATAATCACAATGTATTGCCTGAATAATTAATGTTGTTGTATTATTCGCATCATGATTATTGTACTGCTAATAGCCCTGTGATTATATACAAGGAAGTATTAGACATGTATTATGGAGCCAAGGGCTATGGAAGCATTTAATCTTTGGGATAGTTGCTCATACACGAGGAAAAAACGATGCAAATATGTACCAGAGGAAAACACGCAGAGAAGGAAGCATCGAAAATGTACACAGCTAATGCGTTACTTGAAATCCACTTCTCAATAACAACTTGGTCTATAGCTATCCCTGTTGAGAGCGTATCTGAAAATTAAGGTAAATGTTTGTAACTTTCACAACAAGAATTCATGCCCAGCTGCCGTATACACCACACCGTTAAAAATGAATGGATAAATTGAGTGTTTGGTGAATGATAGAAAGGGGGAAAAGTCACATCACTACCTTGAAAGTCTTGCGTAATTAGAGGTACTAATTTATCAATGCTTTGTGTTTTGGAAATTTTCCACGTCTTGAATTCAGCTTCGCATTCGGCCACATTTCCCACTGTCTCAACCAATGCAGTCATAAACTGTAGAATAAAGGTAGCAATATACGATTGTTTAGAGTTCTTCCTCCAATAGCAATACGTTCTTACAAATATGATAAAGCAGCAAAATACAAGAGTCTAATTTGATATTTCTGCACGTTTAGAATATAATATTGTGTAAAACACAAGTCAACAATTATATATGGGGGTGGACTTACCTTCCCTAAATCTAACAAGGACATACTTTGAGATCCTTTTCCAGCCGCATATAATATGAAACTGGCTTTCTCTGACGCAGTTCCTTTAAGAATGTGACTTAAAGCAATCACAAAATTATAATATTTCACAGATCTTGGGGAAGCTGACTCCCCTGGAGAAACATCCACCATATACGAGAAGAGATGCTCAGTAAGCGATCCCGGAAGATGCCGCCTATATGCCTATCAATGTAAACATACAAGTGGATGAATTTTATTTCTTCTTTTAAAATAGTGGAAGTAAATACTTTGTTGTAACCGAAATTCGGATATTAAATCGATAATTGACGTTATTAGGGTGCATACATACGGCCAATTGTTTAAGATCAAAGCCTATCGATGGAGAGTGTTTCTGCTGACATATGGCTTCAAATATCTCCAAGATAAGTCTTTGTTCTTGTGTTGAGAAAATTTGTCTCGCAGAGTCATACTCTGGGGGTGCTTTACTTCCCTCTGCACCCATGCTGCGACCCTGAAATTAGGAACAATTACCAGTACGACATATGACTAGTTCCAGTAAGACTAATTTAAATGGGTCCATCCTAGAAAATGGGTTGAATAAGGAAAATAAACAACTGTATGCTCGCTCAAAACAGATCTCAAACCTTTGGTGAATACTGCATGCACACAGAAACTAGTCATAAACCGAGCTGAAGCTAGCGGAGTGGAGAAAAAGATATAAGCTTATATTACTTGGGATTTGTATTGGATATTGGGATATTTGAAAAAATAGACTCCTTTACTTGAAATCATAATAAATGTATTTGGGGATGAGGTGTGGCAGTATCAATAATATGTGGTACTATTGCCGACAACAGTAGCCTACTGCAGTGTCACCTGGCATGCAGTGGCTAGATTAAGTCCCAGTTGCGGATATTTTAGTGCAGTCAATGAGTCGTTGCTACTCCCTTGTATATACCTCCCTGCTTTAATAGCCGCCTTTATTTTGAGTGAGACTGAGAGCCAGAGGCTACCGATATCATATTATCATATTATGCACTGCCTCTCCTAAAAGTAAAACTCTTGAAACTCAAACTGTCTGTGTGAGCTAGTACCAAAGACAACGAAATTATCTATAACGTCATCGCATCATTTCCCATAATACCACTTAGATGTAAAAATGTAACAGTTGCTTTATTATCGTACATGACGAGACCGCCAATTTCCTAGGGTAGGCGACCGCCTCCCCTCGAGCGGAGGCGGCGGGCGGTCATGGGAGACATCACCGTTGCCGCTGGGCGAGACTAACACCATATATTGGCAGGTCCGAAAAATGATATTTACACAACCCCAGTAAATTGAAACAAACTATATTGAGGCAACATACCTTTGTTTCTTTGTACTATAATTTGAAACCAGGAACACCTGATATAATGTCTGCAGGCACCAGAAACTCACTATCGCTTTAACCCTGAGTCACAAAATTTGCCGCAAGCACCACCATCTTGGATGTTTACTGGCAGTCCCGCATATAATAATGGGGAAATTATTTTATATCAATTCTCTTGCAACTTTCCTCGAACAAATCAAAAAATGAATATAAAACATAATTTTCATATTAATTTATGTTTTTCTAACAGATTATACCAAAGAAAAGCACAGAACTAGAAAGAAAAACGACCACAACAACGTCAACGGGACCAAAGGTTCTTATCAACTTCCGGTGCATGAAACATACCTCAAAATAGCAGTGATTCATATAATAAGGAGGTGGAGATCCAAATAACGGCTGAACGTCTCTGACATTCATACCTGGGCTTCATCATGGCGTACACATGGCACATCAGAGCTACCCTTAAGGAAGACTTTCGGCATCTCAATGAATTCAAAAAGGTAATTAAGTCTATTGATGATGTCGGAAAAAGGGCCGACCAGAAGGAAATGGAGAGGCTGTGTATGAGGGTATGGTACATCGTAGGTGAATATCAAGAACAACCGCATCTTTTGGATCCCCACCTGGAGACATTGCTCTCGGATCTCTTTGATTGTGTGAAGAACAACACAGATAATGATGGGGCCAAACACCTTGCCTATAGGGTTCTATACCTCCTCACTAAAGTTCGTGGATATAAAGTTGTCACAAGAATGATGCCTCACGAAGTAGGGGATCTAGAATTCGTTGTCTCGATGCTTAAACTTGAAGTTGAAGGAGAAAATCTTTTGAACCCGACACGTTGGGAAAACAGGTACATATTAATGCTGTGGTTGTCCATCGTTGGTATGATCCCTTTCGATATGAAAAAATTCGATCACATCAGTGGTGAAGAGAAGAAACCTATAGCTGAGAGAATCATGGAACTTGGAAAGACCCAGCTTGGTGTTGTTGATAAAAGCATGGATGCTGCTGCTTACATGCTTTCTAAATTCATGACCAGATCCGATGTAAAGGAGTCTATTTTGCCAGGATTTATGGAATGGTGTATGCAGACTCTTGATGAAGGAGATTTGGATTGCTTAACGAGTCAGAGAAAGGTACACGGTGTTTTGGTGACTCTGGCACTGCTTTTTAAACATGGTCAAAGGGAGGGCTTGGCTCCACTTGCCTCTACTGTCTTGACCAAATTGAGGCGTTTGAAGTTGAATGAAAGCGTCAATTCTTCTTTAAGAAAACTGGCTATGAAAATGACTCAGCGTATTGCCTTAACATTCCTCAAACCCAAAGTCGCCCAATGGAGATACAGTCGTGGCAGTCGATCTCTCTCAGATAATCTATGCCAGGAGAAACCCATCACTAACAACAGTGCCACCAAAAAAGCCGAAGAAACATCTGAAATGGAAGAGGACGAAGATTATGACATCCCCGATCAACTTGAAGATGTGATTGAAATGTTGCTGAATGGACTTCGTGACTATCATACAATTGTCAGGTGGTCTGCTGCTAAGGGCATCGGCAGAGTGACCAGTAGGCTACCCAAAGAATTAGGAGATGAGGTGCTGGGTTCTGTCATGGATCTCTTTAATTCAGGGGATTCTGACAAGGCGTGGCATGGGGGCTGCATGGCCTTGGCTGAACTAGGACGCCGGGGACTTATTGTGCCTAGCCGCCTTCCCGAAGTGGTACCCGTCATTATCAAAGCTTTAAACTACGATGAGAAACATGGCCATTCCTCGGTGGGCACCCATGTAAGGGATGCAGCTTGTTACGTATGCTGGGCATTCGCTCGTGCCTATGAACCCGAAGATATCAAATTGTACGTGGAAGATCTAGCAAAGGCCCTTGTAACTGTAACACTATATGACCGAGAGGTTAGTATACGTCGTGCTGCTTCTGCAGCTTTCCAGGAGAACGTTGGACGTCAAGGACAGTTCCCCCATGGCATCGACATCATAACTACATGTGACTACTTCGCAGTAGGGAACGTGAATTTATGTTATCACGAATTGTCTTCCTTTGTTGGTGACTTTCCATACTACACTGAAGCCTTGATCCTCCATTTAACCCATGTCAAGTTAATCCATTGGGACGAAAGTGTCAGGCTCTTATCCGCTCAAGCCCTCAATCTTCTGGCTAAGAAGAAACCAGAGTTCGTTGCGAAAAACGCCTTACCAGCACTCTTACAGAAAAGTATGTCTGAAGACTTAAACACCCGACATGGAGCGGTAGTGGCAGCTGCATTCCTAATTACTGCTCTTTCTGAAGTGGCTGTGGAGAAGGACCTTAGCCTTTCATATTTTGTCGGGGACGTTCCCATGGAGTTACTGAAATCGCTTGTAACCAGATGTCAAGAAGCCGAATTCTTCAAAGGGGCTGCTGGCGAACCCATGAGGAGAGCTGTGTGTTGCCTTATTGAAAAGATCTCTGCGTCAAACTTGCCATTTCACGCTGACTGTGATACTATCGACCTCTGGAACAAATTCATAGATGAGTGTGTGGTTCACCTCAACCCTGACGTGCAAAAGGCTGCAATTGCTGCTATTCCAGTCTTCTTCTCCGCATACTATAAACAGAGCGATGGCAACGCTATTCCCGCCTCACAGGAGAAAATTATCAAGCAATATGTCAAAGAACTAAATCACCGACTGGAAAAGATAAGGATAGGTTTCACATTAGCCCTCGGCGCCCTGCCGAATTTCTTCCTTCGTGGCCAATTCCAGTTTATCATTTCTACTCTGATCTCTGCAGCGCGTAAGCAGGAGAAGTCCGCCAAATTTGCCGAGGCAAGACAACACGCCATATTTGCCATCACCAGTTTGTGTCGCCAAGTTATATCCTTTCCGGATCCATGTCTTAAACTTGATGAAGGCCTTCTGGAGACCATTTATGAAGTCTTGTTTGATGCACTCAATGATTATACTATCGATGTTAAGGGGGATATTGGGGCCTTGGTCAGAGAGGCCAGTATGTTGGCACTGAAGGAAATTACTTCACTACTGGTTAAAACGGAACCCTCACTGATTAAACCAGAATGGCCTACAAGGATCTTCGTCCATCTAGTCCAGCAAGGGTGCGAGAAGATTGATAGAACGCGATCAGTCGCAGGTGAAACGCTGGAGTATCTGCTCTACCATTACCCTGAAATTCCCTACGTGAAAGATCGGGAAAAGTTAGAGCAGATCATTCCATTCTACACAAACCTAAAAGAATGTTCCCCAGGAAAGTTGTCAATTGCCTTCAAGACAGGGAAAATGGAATCATCAGAGGCTTGGCTACAGGCCAAGGAAGAATCAGAGGCTGTGGAAAAAGCCAGAGCTGGATTAGAAAAGGCTTTCCAACTTTACACTCCGCAAGATTCAGGTATGAATGACCCGACCAGACCATGGATTCCTCCTACAAATTGCATATTCTGTATTGTATGGGGTACGCCGCAATACGCCTTCCCTATACTTATTCAGCTGCTCGAAGTACCCACCTATGCTCCAAGTGTCATGTTAGGGCTCACTGTCAGTGTTGGAGGCTTGACCGAATCACTCGTTCGTTCATCCAGTACCGCACTCACAAAATACATCAGTCATAATTACAAAGATGCGACGGCTTTCAAACCATTCGGCCAACTTCTTTTGAAAGTATGCTCCCAGAATGTACAGAATAACCGAGTCATGATCCCCATGCTGAAAATGTTGGATCTTCTGCTCGGCATGGATTCATTCGCGCATCTTGCTGAGGAGGAAGATCCTGAGTTTATCTGTAATCTCCTGGATGTGTGCAAGCGTGAACTAACCGGTTCTCGAGTCACCCAGAAAATTCTTGTCTCTGTCAATGTTTATTGCGGGCTTCTTCAGTTCAAAGGAAATGTCCGTAAGAAGGTGATCACACAACTACTTCTCTTCTTATGCAATAAACTCCCCATTGTGCGCAAAGTAGCGGCGGAGAAATTCTACGAAGCTCTTACTTTGTACGGGGATGAAATTGGAGGAAATGTGGCAGAGGTGATGGAGATTTTGAGCGAAACTATGTGGGATAAGCCAGTAGAGGAACTCAAACCCATCAGAAATAATCTCTGTGCCATTTTCGACGTTCCTGTGCCTGTGCCCAAGAAAGCTACCACCAAATGACACTATTTTACACTATTTGGCTCGAGACTATTTACAGTATCGTTATCCAAACCACAGACTTACATCGCCGTATTCTTGAACAAGTATACGACTTATATACAATACTAACTAAGAATGCACACGGGGTCGCGCTTGCTCCTCTGTCAAGCCAATTAAAATGTCAATGCTGTGATGCAAAGTGATTATATTTGTGATAATTTTAATCTTTTGATTTTTCTCTTGAAATTTTGCCTGCGCGAATGTGTTTGAAGATCTTCACTTGAAACGAACCTGATACCTCTTAATCACCGCCTTTGTACTTTGCCGCCAATGAACATTACATTCCGATGATGAAATTATAATCGGCTATTAAGGCCAATATAATTTACATTTAATCTACTAAGTGTTTGATTTGAAGTAGCTACCAACATGTAAGCATTGTGTGATTCAGCTAGATAAAATATACCATGTGTAATAGTATCTAAAATAGTTGGGTGTTGTGCCGCTTTATAGTGTTAACGCTTTTTTTCAGACTCAACCAATCTTTTTTTTTTTTTTTTTGAAACATGATTTATTCAGTCTGTCAACAAAACTTCTTCTTCACCTCGAGCTTATACATCTAAGATTACATAGCTCTTTCCTGCTTGTTCGAATAAAAATAAAAAGAGAAATATACATTGTCATCATGCGACTCTCAATATTACTGATTATTAGCGATTCAAAATATTTAACAGGAACATTTTCATGTTTTATTTTTAAGAGATTCGTACCTCAGTTTTGGCTTAGATCCTCACACGTGGAAATCAAATCAGCATTTAGCTTTAGCCATATTTCTTTGGTTTCATTGCTTACATTTTGGGTCTTGTTTTGGTACATTATAATTTTACTCTTTATTGCCAGCTCAGATATTATCATTTTGAATGTTAACATGCCTTCATGGAACAATTTTTGCCTTTGTATTATGGCTTTCATTTGTAATATAATCCAACCTATTACTCTGGCATTATTATTATCTGTTCTTATCCCAAGAATAATATCGCTTGCATTTATATCCATTTTAGTTCCATTTTTTTTAAGAATCGTTTTGTCTCCATTTGTTCTATTCAGGTAACCTGTTGATTCAATAAAAAGGAAAACTTCTTGCCACATTGCTTTTGTTTTCTTACATTCGACGAAGAAATGTATTATGTCATCATCGTAACTACAGAAAGAACATTTTTTCTTCTCTATTATTCCCATGTTTTTTAGTTTGACATTGCAAGTGATAGTTCTATGTAAAACACGGTATTGTAATGCATGGATTCTTGATTCTTTGGTAACAGCATATGGGTTATAGAACACTTTTTTCCAATCAATTGCATTAAACTCTTTATCATCTAGATTTAGAATTTTTTGCCATTCATATATCTTTTCCCATTTGGGTTTTCTTTTAGCAACTAGGGCATTATATAACATTTTTGAACTCGCGTTTTTTACATCGATCTTTTCATTTTTTATTTCTATTTCTATTACATCCTTAACAGGGTTTTGGATGTTATTACGAAGTGTATTCCACCACTCTATAGGCACAGCTTTTTTTATGATATTTCTTGGTAAGTATAAATTGGTGTTGTATTCCTTTCGGAATTCTTTTTCTGACATCAATTCACCTCTATCATTTAATATATCTCCAATTACTTTAATTCCAAGATTTTCGCCTCTTTCCCATCTGATGGGGATTTTTTTAACAACAATTAATTTGTTTCCCCATAGCCTTTCTTTTCTGATTTGATCCACACTAGTTGGTTTTTGTGAGAAATAATATTTGTTCCAAATATCGAAGACTTCCTCATAAAATTTGTTCAATGCATGACCAGGTTTATTTCTTATCAAGAAAATATTTTCAATTGATTTTCCCTGATCTTGTTCAAGAATTTTAAACCATGATGAATTACTGTTTTCTATCATCCTTTGAACCCACTTTAACCTGTTCGTCTCAATTATTTCTTTTATGCATCTCAGATTTAGGCCACCGTTCTGACAATTCTGTGCTAAGAAGTCAGTACTTATTTTATTAGATCCTCCTTTCCATATGAAAGTGGTGATAATAGTTTCTATCTCTTTTTGTTTTTTTGGATCTATATAAACGCATGATAACGTATGTTGGACCAATGGTAGTACAAAAACATTCGAGACTAATATTCGACCTTTGATCGTCAAGGATCTGTACCTCCATGCATTTATTACATTTTTGATTTTTTGCACAAGATCAACCGTATTTATTAGAGATAGTTTTGTTTCACTTCTTGGCGACATAAGGGTGACCCCTAGAATTTTTATTTCTTTCTCCCAGTTTAGTTCTAATACCTTTCTATTAGATAGAACAACGTTTCCAATTTCTGAAGCCTTTTGATTTTTTGGCATTAAGTTTTAGACCAGTTGCTAAATAGAAATCATCTATTTTTCTAAGGCATTTCACTAGGGATATTTCATTCTTTACCATGAGGGTGCTGTCGTCTGCGAACTGTATTATTTTATTCTCATATCCTCCTATTTTTATTCCTTCTATCTCGCTATCATTTCTCAGGCTTTCTGCTAGCTTCTCTACTATCATTGTGAATAGATAAGATGAGACTGGGTCTCCCTGTTTAACTCCCCTTCTTATGTCGAACCAGTTGGATATATGACCATTGTTCGAAAAGGCAGCTTTAGAGTTTTCTAATAAACATTTTATCCACGATCTGAAAGTGTCGCATATATTATGAGAGATTAAGACTTTTTCTAAGAAGGTCCAACTGACTGAATCGTACGCTTTGGAGAAGTCCAAAGCTACTATTAGTCCCTCCTGTCGATTTTTTTCCAGATAAGAAATAGTGTCATCAATCTTTCTGACTGCTGTGCCTATGTATCTTCCATGAATAAAGCCAAATTGATCTTCTTTTATCATATCTGTAATATGCATTTTTAGTCTTGATGTGATAGTTTTAGATATAATTTTATAGTCAACGTTGAGTAACGTTATTGGTCTCCAATTTCCCAGATCTTCTAGATTTTTATCTTTTTTGGGTATGACACTTATTATTCCTCTTGACTGACTTTCAGATATTTTTCCCTGAGATAGATTGAAATGCATCATATTAATAAACATTTGATATATCGCGTACCAGAAAAACCTAAAAAACTCGACAGTAAAACCGTCACATCCTGGTGACTTGTTATTTTTCATAGACAATATAATCTTTTTAACTTCCTCTTCTTCAAAGGGGCGTATTAATATATCATTATCTATTTCGTCTAGTTCATATATGTTTTCTCCTCTCATAAAGGTTTCTGCGATCTGTTCATCTATCTTAAACTCGGTGTATAATTCTTTATAGAATTTTTCACCCTGTTTCAATATTTCTCTAGTGCACAGAAATATTTTGTAGGTTTTTCCCCCTCGATTGCCCACCTAGCCCTGGATCTTATTAGGGCCCCTTGGGCTGCATTTAACTCAGCTATTTTCTTCTCATTTAATATATTCTTTCTTTCTTCTTTTTCTTCTTCTGACATTATTTTTTTTTGGTCCAAAATTTTTAATCTTCTATTTTCGATTTCTTTTTTTCTTCTTCTTTCTCTAGAAATATTTGAGCTAATTCTTATTGCCTCTTCTCTCACCTTAAGTTTGAAAAATTCCCATCTTAAAGTGGGTGACAACTCTTTGTTTTCTTTTGCTAACATCTCGACATTATGAACAAATTGATCGTTCTGCAACAAGTTTACATTGAGTTTCCAGAAGCCTTTACCACGTTTTTCGATCTCTTGATATATATTTATGCTAATCTTTTTGTGATCAGTTTGGGCATGCGAATCTACTGAGAAGGTGACAATGTTATTCACAATATTACTGGAAATAAAAACATAATCCAGCCTTGACTCACTACCACTTCTTGACCATGTTTTTACTGGTTGGCTGTTGCTTTTCACCTTTATGATGTCACATAGGTCCAGTTCATTTATAAAATCATTTAATATGCTGCTAGCTTTGCTATCTGGTCTGAAGGACAAGTCTGCATTAAAGTCTCCCATCATTACGATGTCTTCTACTTGTAACGACTGGACTTTTTCTTTAATCTTCTTTAGAATTTCTTCCTGTTCTTTTGTCTTTTCACTAGTTGGTGAGTAGACGTTGAAGATTCCAGTTTTTCTATTGTTCTGGTCCAGTACCACGTACTGCCACCGACCAGAATCATCTTGACCTCGTTCAGCTATATTAGATTTTAAACATTTAGGTATTAATAACATCACTCCTCTAGAAGCTTTAGTGCCATGATTCATTATCATTTCTCCCGGCCACTGTGTTTTCCATATAGCTTCGATCTCACTAGAAGAATGGGTTTCTTGTAGCCCTATTATCATATTATTACTTTCTTTAAGCTCATCCATAATTGCTTTTCTCTTAATACTCCCTGCTAGGCCATTCACATTAAGTGAAATAAAACCCAGCTGGCTTCTCTCTTCCCCTAGGGTCTCCATTACGGATTATTATAATTCAACTAAGTTAAATCACAATTCCGAATGTCTTCCAGGGGAATTAAAGTGGAGATTCTTCCATCTCCTCCTCTCCCTCCTCCTCGTCATCATCCTCTTCTTCCTCTCCATCCTCACTACTGCTGCTCTCACGACTTTCAGGCTCTTTCCTCCTGATCTCATCTCTAATTTGCATCCATGCTTTTCCCAGCATGTTACCATTTGGTGGCCATCTTGATGAGTCTAGGACGTCAGGGTCAGATAGGGGGATCCCTATTCCCCAAACTTTATCTTTGGGGGCAGCCTCTGCAATATGTTTGTCTCCTGACAATAGTAGGTATTGCTTCACCGACTCATTGTACTGAACTTTAGCTCTTAGGGCTGACAGCAAGAATTCTTTTCTATGGAGGACCCAGTTCTGTCTATTCTTGGTTACATTCGCCATATAACTCTTTGCCTTCTTCGGATTATATGTTGTGAGGGCCATTTGGATTTTATCAGTATCCTCTCCGATTATTGCTTTCTTGTAGAAAAGGAACTGTTCTACATTGTGGAATTGCTTTTGCTCGATGTTGAAAGGCGATTTGTAATGATTCGAGAGTGGATTATCTTCCGTGAAAAATACCAGAGCATGATGATTTTCTTTCTTGGTTAATTGTGATAATAACAATTCAGTAGGGACTGCTGCCAGTTCATCATAGCGATACCATCTATCAATGAAGACACTACCTTTACTTGCCCTGGCATCGTCGTATCCGATGAGTAGTGCTGCGTCAGCAATTCTTTTCGCCTTGGCATTACGTAATCTCATGAACAGTGGTACATCTTTTTTTACATATACTTGTCCAGCCACTCCATCGTATACATACTGTTTGAGCTCCTCCTTATTATCTAGAATCAGTTCGGCCTCTTCGTGATTATTCAGTTCGATTTTCAAGGGACATCCTGGCTTGGAGTTCACTCTGAAGGTTCTCTTGATCTTTATATGAGTCAGACCCATACCCTCATGTATTACATTTTTGGCTGCTTCTTGTCTATCAGCCTGAGTTTCCCCTTCCATTCCTTTGATTCCGACGATCAAAAGATTATTCTCTAGCTTCGCCATTTCTTCTCTCACTAGATCTTGGTCTTTCAGCTGCTCTACTTTTCTCCTCTCTAGCTCATCCGTGTCCCTTGGTTGTAACGCATTCTGTTGCAGAATCAGTATATCCTCATTCTGTTTCTTGATGGTTTGTTTCATCTCCTCTTTCTCCATATCTCTTTTCTTATTTTCTTCATGTATTACTTCTATGGCGGCATTCACATTTTCTATCGCTTCGATATTTTCATTTACTGTGTCCTTTACTACTTCTAAGTCACCTAAGGCGTCAAACAATTCGTCAAAGCTTTCCTGGTTGTGTTTCTGCATTTCACGCACCATTTGCATAAAATCATTACTCTTATATAGCGGTCTAACCCTTTTTCTGTCCTTTTTTTCCAGCTTCTTCATCTTTTTCGGGGTGCCGTCTACCCCTCCTTTTTTGTGTTTCTTCGGATCAGTTTTGGGTTTTCCATCGGGACCCTGGTCCGTCGATGCCGGGGGGACTTTTGCTGCTCCCGTTTTCATTTCCGCTTTATTTGCTCTTTTAGTTGGTATCGTTGGTGAGGATTCTTCCAATGATCTTTTCCTCTTTGCTTTTTCGTCTGAGTTTTGTTTATTTTCTTCGTTATTTAGAACTTTCTGATCCGCGTTAGCCAAACTCATGGCCCCGGAAGTGTTTACACCGGAAATGGTTTCCGTTGCAACAGCTTGTTTTTCGCTTCTCTCGTCTCTAAATTCAAGATGGCTACCGTTACTTCCGGCGTCACTTTTCTCGCTTTATGGCTTTCGACTTTTACAGTTTTTTATCCCACTACTTCCATTTCTGGTCACTATAATTTACTTTCGGGTCACTCTTGTTCAAATGTTTTAAATTTTATAAAGTTTTTTGTACTTCTCCGGTTTCTTAACTTTTATTCACTTCTTTTCTCCGAGAGTTCCGTCTTTGGCCGTTTGGGTCGGTGCTATTGAGCCGCAGCCTCACCTAGCCCGTCCCGCTCTTTTCTCGATGTGAGGAAGATGACCAATATGGCCGCTAATCCCAACCGTTCTAAATAAGCTGATAATCCTCACGTGTTTCTCTTTATTTTTTTTTATGCCGTCTTATTCTTTACCTCCACTTTTCTGTTAGATCAAGTATTTTTGTGCTTCTTTTTCTTACCGGTTTTGATGTACACCGTATATTTCCAACCTTTATTTGAGCTTGCGATCCTTTTTCGCTAATCCACTTGCTCACGTGTTGTCGAGGATTATTTAATCTCCGCGTTTGCCTTGAGAAATAAAGTTTTTTGGGAAAACAAAACTTTTTCCTTGCACAGAATTCCTCGGATCTTATTCGTACTCTACTAGCAATGTTTTTCCTTTGCTTCTTTTTCGTTTAAACTGTCACTTTGTTTTAATCCACTTAATCCTGAGTGGGCGATAAACGCTGAGCTTCTGGATTAATGGCGGTTATGTTCGCGCGTAATCCCTCAGCTTTTTCTTTTCCGATTTTCTGTCTCGATTTTTGCTTCCTGGGTATTTTTCTTTTCGTCTCTACTTTTCTTCTAACTTTTTCTCCACTTTGGCGAAAAATGATGCTTCTGGAACTGGCTTATCTGAAAGAAAAAAGGATTAGTTGAGGAGCCTAAGCTACCCCACGTCTGTTCGCTTTCAGAGTACTACCGGAAGTGACTCAACCAATCTTAATTGTTTGTTTCTTTTACTTTTAATGGCAAATGCCCTCTCAGTAAATCTATTCTCCCCAGTAGTGGAAGGTTTTCAGACTACTGGACACGGTGGTGGTTTTTACAAGTCGAAGAAAATGGAAATGGAAACTGGAACAAACATATTTTCCATCTGCGTCCTCTTTTAGAAATATTTCTAAACGTGTTGCTTGATTCAAATAGTCAATATTCATACATGTTGATTAAGACCCTCCCAGGCTACGTCATCCGTTTTGGGTATGCACAGAATTAAGTCCTTCTTCAGTTCAACGAGACCCCATATTCCAACCCATCCATATACCCACAAATCATTAGATGGAATAATGGAGCACCCATTCTAACTAAATCTAAGGTAGAGGGGGTATCCTATTAATCCTTGCCTTTAACGCAAAGAAGCCTCACCACTAGACCATCAACATAAAGGTGAAACCCCAATATAATGACAGCGTTCGAAATAAAAGCTTGCCCGGGCCATTTGGCAAGTAAAAATCGCGGCGGGCAAGTTGCTTTGGCCATCAGCTTGCCCGCCCGGGCAAGCTGATATTACAGCAAGATTCAGGTGTATTTAATGACAATTTTCAGGATTTTTCATGACTTGTTTGAGACAAAGTGAATAGATCTTACAATCGTTGTTAATGTGTTTTATATTTACTTTATAAATACATAAGCTTTTCCTCAGAAAAAGATAGCCACGATAGCTATGAACAAATGGATTCACTTTTCATTGGATCAACCATATTGAAGTATTTAACATTTCATTCCATGTAATTGTCATCCCCCGACCTTGCTGCAAAAGATATGCTGAAATTTATCTGAACTAGTATTGTAGGCATAATCCAAAGTAGATAAGTTTATAAATGGAATAAATGATAAGCCTCATAACAAGTGCGTTTGATGTTTGATAAAATAAATATTTAGTTCGTTCCAACGTGACAGAAAGTTAAGAATATTATTCCTGCATTAATTCAAGGAGGTATATAAAGAGCCTGAAATCGATATTTTGAATATAACTTATCCTACCATATACAATTTTCTCTAAACTCATTGTATCAAAACCTGTGTTGATGAAGCTATTTATTTAGCAATTGGTAATTGCTTCATGAATAGTTCCAAAGGAAAAACATCATTAAAACATATATACTAACAATTCTAGTAGGTTATTGTCTCAAATGCACTAGAATGCACCATTTAAAGAGTGTTTTCAAAATTTTCCAGGGGGAGAACCCCCCCTATCTCCCCCCCCCCCCCCCCCCAATATGTGATGGGCTTCGCACATTCGCCGCTCGCATGGTTATACACTGACTTGGGAAGTATACAAAATTCTATATGAAGATTTTTCTGAAAATATAGGATATTTGGTAGAAAATATAGGAATTTCGAGCAGTAATGGTCTTAATGTTACTCTAGGAAAAGCTATTCTATGTCTTTCATAAGGATACGGGTCACCTACTTTGAGTATTCTCAATTATGGTACTGTCTGTGACAAGTTATACCAATTGGTCCTGAGTGTAGGAGATTTCAATACCTCAAAAATGCTAAAGGATTGTTTGAAATATAGGAATATCCAGGGAAATATAGGGAGGCCTAGCTGTGATATTGGACACAGAATACACAGTATTTGTTATCAATCATCTGTGGTCGCTGAGCAGAACATGTCGTTTCTTTTGCTGAAACACCAATTGAACATGTTCAGTAAATTATTTTTCCAATGTCCTTTGACTTTATGCTAGTTTGCCAATGTTAAAAAATGGCCTGCATCTATGACAAATGGCCTGCATGAGGCTGGTTTACGCAGGCCATATTGGCCTGCGTCTATGAACTTTTCGGGTACACTGAATTAGATATTAATCTTTGGCCAGATCTGTCTATATATATATGGAATGATGGCTATTTTATTTAACTACATGACTTACTTTTATTATTGTCAGAAACACCAGTTAATTTGTTAACACTGGGCCCGGGCCTCTGTGAAGATATTGCTATTTTTCTCCTCCCTAAAATAATGGGAAGAACCCTTGGAAATATATTTATATATTTCCCACAATAAACCCCCCGTCGGCATCGTGATGCCGATGGCCTGACGAGCTATTATTAGCGAAACCATGTAGTGCCAAACCAATAACATTCTTATTGGGAAGAAGGAAACTCATACTTTTATTATCTTTTATCATCAATTCTCTTGTGGGGGAATTTTTGAGGATATATACATCAGTTTTCCTTGTTTCTCTCACCTGTATGTACCCTTACAATGAGATGAACACAGCTGGGAGTTTTTTCCTAGCAACAAGAGCACCCCTTGTTGATGTCACTATGACATCGCCAAGGGACTAAGGAGGTCTTGGAAACCTACGTCTGAAGAACGTAACGTTCTTCAGTTACATGGTAGCATTCGAGGGGGAAGGGAGTCGACATTGCCACGTTCAATTATTAGAAACACCAGTTAATAATTTTGACGACCATATTGTACTTTGTTTTTTGAATTATAAAACGTCAACTGCAAAACTTGTAGAGACTTTACCTGAGTCAATGCCCAAGGCGAGATTGTTCTTTTTTCGCCTGCTAACGATTTTAATTTGTTAGTAAAAAGGCAGTATAAATTGGGATAATTAGTCAGTAACTTTGTATTATTAATGACTTAATATACTTATTATTTACTATTTTATACTTTACTCATTATGTTGGTGGGCAACCTGAAATTTTGGCGGGCAAGCTGATTTGTCATGGAACTAATTTTTTTCCTTATTTCGACCACTGAATGATATGGGAGAGATTAATAAATATAACAATCCATAAAACTATAACTTAAGTAATGTATCTCACTTCCCATGAGACCTTTTCCAAAATGTTATACAAACGGAACCAACGTGACCACACTAGCGCCTGATGAGACAGGGTTGTCGAAAGGACAACCCACTTATAGGGAGGGATAACATCTTCTAAAGTTATTCCTAATTTAATTATGATAGACAATTCTGTTTATTCAATATCCCCGCACATATGCATAACAAATTCACGCATAAATACTCCTAACTAACTCCAGGAGAGCATGTTAGTAATCATTTTTGGTTGCAAGTGATGCCATATTTGGAACGTTTTATACTGAAGGGAATCGTCACCCTTTGATTCAAATAGTAGTACAACTATTCTCCAGAAATGATTACAGAACATGTTTCCGCATTTTATGTTCTCCATTTTATTAGATAATGACGTTGAAAAAAATTCAATTAGAAGTCTTAGCGACGATATCTTTATTTTCATTCAGATATGAATTAAAAATATAATAGAAATAATAACAATGCTAATAATAAATTAGAATTAAATCTACAACAGTTTACAAATACAATCTCTCCACCGATATCAAACATGATCTATTCAAGGGACGGAATGTTTCTGGTGTATTATTTAACGAGGGGGAGAGATGGATGGAGAATGGACGGCATAAACATGATCACAGACAGGAGGGACGCTGCACAGTGCTGCTCTCGTGTGGCTTATCACTCAGGAAGCAGATCATCTCCCAGCTCCTCGTCACCAAAATCGTCCTCCGCCTGGTCCCTTCTTCTGGCCGCCGTCTTGGGACGCTCTGGGGCTGCGCCTAGGGGGTCGATGTACTCAGAATCTGTAGGTAAAAAAAACAGCATCAACACCCGGAAGATAACAATATTGAAATCTACCAACCCAAATGACAGTAAAAAATGTCTATTTCAAATATATTGTAGAGAGGGAATGAGCATCGCTATATATCAGGTGGGGCCAGTTGTGGAATGTTTCCATAAGGTAGACAATAAAAGTTGATGTTGATGTTTATTTAGTCACAAGCATTTCGGGCGGCTTTCCCTTCTTTGATTGCGAATTTGATTCAAAATTTTGAACCAAATTCACCTGGACAATGTTAGTGTAAGTCTTCAGCTTTCATGCTATATGTGATAATGTATATTATACGGTAACCATTTTCGCAGTATTTGAGTTTGCCTCTAAAAAAACGGCAAATTTTGAAAATCCGAGTAAAATGACCGGACCCACTTTATTTCTGAGCAAGTGTTGGTTCCAGATTCCTACTGCATGGCGTATTTTAGTAACGTTAACGACGTGCCTGTTTGCGAAATGCTATAAGGTTCTTTCATAATGGTTGGGGAAAACAAATGAAATGTCAAACACAAAGACCACTTACCGACTGCTTGAGTTGATGACATCTGGAAAGGCTCAGCGTCATCGAGATTAATTTGTTTCCTTTCCCGCGCAGCAGATCCACGTTTTCCCGCTGCACTCGTTTGCCTACTTCCAGGGTCTGGCAAACGAAAACATGAAATATTTCTCACAAGTCTGAACGTTAAAGCGGGAACATTTTGGGGGGAATGTGGAGAGCAAGTGTTCGAGAAAGGCATGTTTGTGGGGGTTTTATTTTTAATATTTGCTAAATGTGAATCGAGATAGAATGGTGTACATTTCTTTGCACGGTACCCTTAAGTAATAAGGAATGGAATAAACATGCAGATTTTGGTATCCGAGAATGTATGTACATTATGTTATAAAGACTCAAAGCTCCTAACATCATATACATGAGAATAAAGACTCTAGAAAATGAATCAGCTAAATATGTGTGATCATCAGTTACATGATTCAGGATTAAGAGCAATTACCGTATGCAAGAAATGTATAAGTTGCTATCTAATAATTTTGTGAGAATCAATTATTTGTTTTGCGGTTATATCAATAGATAATCAATGTATACCTGTACTGTGTTTGCAGTAGCTATCAGGAGTGCTATTCTAGTTGAAGTGGTTGTATTATTTAATGGATTCTGAATCTATCAGATCTGCGTTTGTTTCAATAAGTTAGATTAATAAACAGCCTCTTTAACATGTAATCCTTAAGTTTTAGTGTAAATGTACATATGGGTAAAACTAACAGGAGTAAACGAGTAGTAATGCGACTGCTTGCAGTTGGTGGGACATCTAGGAGGATACATTGATGGGGCTATATAGACATTGATAACTATGTTATAGCCATTATCGTCTAATACCCGTTACAAGCTCTACGACAGTGATGGAGAAGGGTAAGGTATTTAATAAAGTGGACTGTATAACTTAAGTAACATGTAAGTTATTGGAGGTTTCCATAGAAGCGAAGTTAACATAAAACCCTTTCAACATGGACCAGATTTGCACACAGCTCTCGTGTTTCTTCCATGTTCTAGGTGTAGGAATGCAAAGTAGTATACTGGGAATGAGGGTGTAGAGCTATGTACAAATCTGTACTAGGTTCCATTAGATCTTTACCTCCTGAGGCGGTGCTCGATGCACTCCCTTGCCGTTGAGAGCCTGGTACATAGTCAACAAAGCCACAAGATGATTTCAACCATCGTCAAACAAATCGCCAGACTTCAGACATACTACTACAGGGTCTCCGCGGGTTTGGTCACAATAAAGCTTTTCCAAACCGATTTCAGGGTATTTTTAAGGTTATTTACAGAGGCATTAACCACTACGTTCCTAGTCCTGGGGCAGGGCAATTTTATTATGCCTTTTCCACATTCCAGAACCCTAAAATGAATCAAGATGGAATGGTGGTATACTGGGAATGAGAGTGTAGAGCTATATACAAATCTGTACTAGGCTATTTCAAGGCTAATTTAGGCCTTGAATTTAATTTTCCACATTCCAGACTTTTCAAGGCTCTCAAGACCCCGCGGAGACCCTGTATTGAGAAAACCCACACGACGTACATGTAAGGTGCATACAACATATATGTATAATGCTTATTCAAAGCCAGAGGTTGTTAGACAAAAGAGGAGTCTTTACTCAGCTATTCACTCCAATCCAGCTTATTATTAACACATGGTATTTTTTCACTCGCCAAACATTAGTCACCTGAGCAGGTTGACATCAACGTAGGCTTATCAATGGGAATGTCTTTTTACCTGCACTGGTTTCTCTTGTTCTCCTTCCGGAGGTACTTCTCCTTGTCCCACTGGCTGCACGCTAAAATAGTAAAAAAAAAATCATAAATATGCGACTATTATTGATCATTAACAAGTGACGTTTAATATCATGCAACCATGTTTTTTTCGCTTCGCTTTGGGGAGAAAACATTGCGCCATATCTTAAAGTGTTTTCTTCTCGCAAATGTTATAGTATATGATGGCTAGACTACTAACAAATAGTTGAGGTTTTAAGGTGTATCTTACCTCTTCTCTCAACTTCTGAGCTTTCTCCGCTTTCTTTAATTTTGTTGCATATTCCTGGGCGTCCTTTAAGCCCAAGTCCGTGCACAGGCGTACCAAAAATTTGAGACCTGGAAAAAAGACCTGATGCTTACAAAAACTTGATACTGACAATGAAACTGTAAGAGTGAGAAAGAACAAAATCCGTTTGATGATTATGGTTTAGTACCAGAAAATCATTCCCAATCAAATTTTACCAGACTCTAGTTCAGCTCCTATATATACCCTACTCTTTTCGAATATAAGCAATGGATCTTTAACATGCATAGTGCCATTATAGTGCATGAAGACCCGAGTTGGCAAGCTCTGGGCTGGAGGTACTCTAGTCCAAAACTTGACCCACAATACTCACATACCCCTGGGTCGAAAGCAAGCACGTTAGATCCCTGCCCCACCCTTCCACCTTAATATAACATACAGCGGCAGAAAACATTCAAAAGCGCAAACAGAAGGGCCTAAAGCTGAAACACTACTGTGTTTCCATCCTCTACTATTATTATTACTAAATGTAAGAGAAAAGTACTCTAGAACTGGTGACCTGAAAAGAGGTAGACCGACCTAGTGTCATCGGAAATTGTATAATAATAAACAAAAAAATGGGTGCATTTATGATTCTCACATTCTATATTGTCCGGGAAGCGTTTGTGGATATACTTGTACGTCTCTAGAGCTTGCTGGTAGTTGCCGCTCCGTCTGTGACAACTTGCCACCATTAGCTTCCATTTCACTTGGGCTGGTCTAGAAAGCAAGAAGAAATTTGATAAAGAGAAATGCAGCAAAATGCTTAACAAGAAATTACTGTAAGTCATTTATTTGGGAAATGTTTTTTTATATGAGTTTTTTTTTATTTCACTACTGCTGATAAATGTACGGTAACAAGAAAGAGAAAACAAACAAACCTCAACGACTTCTAAGATACGTATCATAGGAGTTCGCGAGATAGGGCTATATGGTTTGCATTGTCTTAATAAAGATTGTAATAAAGAATTAATAAAGATTGTAATAAAGAATTAAGTATGCTCTAGTGGCTACACACTACTTACTGTATAATTGCTGCTCTCTCGAAGTACTGTATTGCTTTTTCACAAAACTGGGAGTCAATGTAGTAGGCACCAAGCCACTCAATAACAGAGATATTTGAGGGGTTGTATCGATAGGACTGAAATCAAAAATAAAATACAAAAATTTTTAGTTTTAATAATTCGACCTGCTGACTCCATTAGTTCTTCATTTTCGTCATTGATTCCCCGCATGCACCGTGACCGGTCGATTAATTTTACTAGAGAGATCAAATATAACCTCATTAAAAAATGTAATAATTCCGAGTTGAGGGGCTTGATATGTTGCACATGTGATTAAATAAAGCATGTGTAGTGAACCTTGGCAGAGAGGACAGGCTTGCCCTAGTCAGGACTCGAACACACAACTGCCATACTACTGTTTATGTACGATACTCTCACCATCTTTACTACTGGGACTGCCTTAAGGCTTATACAAACTACCTCAGTCTCTACAACCCAAGGTGACACACATACTACACTTCCACAATCCAGTTTAGAACAAACTCCTCTGTGGTTATATATGTGTGCCTAGCACCAACATCCAATGTAGTGAATCTGGATACAAAAAAACAGGCTTGATCCAGGTGAGACTCAAACCCATGACCTCTGTATTACTTGCCTTATACTCTTACCATTTGGGCTACCAAGTCAGCCTCCTACAACTACCCCAATCACTCTATGCAAAGTTTACATATAGGGCTGCTACAGATAAGTAATTACTCACATCATAGTGGTATTGGAATGCCTGAGATTTGTCCCCCTCTGCGTCATACATCTCACCCAGGCGCTGTAGCACGGCAGCGTCTGTAGGTACGATACCAATGAGCTGCATGAACCTGGTATCAATGAATAAAAGGGTGTTAATGTAGTAATATATTGAATATATAGTCAGCCGATATAAATATATTACAAATGTGTCAAAAATATGTTAAATATGCATAAATATATGTTATGTTGGGGCTACAAACAAACAACTGTATGTATGACTTGAGGGTTTATACTCACCATTCTATTGCCTGGGAAGGATCGCCTAATTGATCGTGACTAGGACATAGGTCAAGGCAAAATATTCAGATAAAAACAAAATTGCAAACATATTTACGGGTATATTTTAACACCAAAACAGGTTCTGAATCAAATCTCCAATCTAGATGCGATATAGCAATTGACTGAACGCTGCATTTATCATAGGGCCTGGATGGCAAAAACTTTTTAAAAGCTTTCAAGGATACATATCAGCGATCTGATAAATAACTTGGGAACTGTTCCTCAGGATGGCATGGAGTTTGTAGAAGGAATCCAAAGCGTCTTCATATCGCCTTAATTTCTTGTTACAAAGACCTTAAAAAGTAAAATATATATTGATTAAATCACCAAACATCACAGCACATTATATTAAACACTCATTGGAGAAAGAGGCTGTACCATCATTAACGAGGGATTTTGGAATAGCTTTTCTTAGGGGTCACATCAAAATGAATTTCATATACACAAAATCCACTGCTGCCTCCCACATTGATCGCAACCATGCGGGAAAAAAAGTCAAAATAAATTTTACAAACTTGTTGAAAGGTTCGCAGGGGGTCACCTGGAATTCAAAGCAGTTTCTCCAATGGATTTGTGAAATATTTGTTGACAGGACCCTTTCCTATAAGTTATTAAGGATAACATTTATATGTGCTCACCCAAATTATAAAGTGCTTCCACGCAGGAGGAATCATTCTGAAGGGCTTCCCTGTAGAACTCGCGCGCTTTCTCATGGTCGCCTTTGGCAAAGAGTGGATTTCCTTTGTTCACCAGAGCTGAAAGTTGATATATAAGGAATGGATCAGAATACAACCTTATATAATTTGTTTGAGATCATATACTTAACATAAGATGTTGGGAGGGGATCTGCCAACCGTCTGAATTTCAATTGTGTTTTGCTTATGACTTGTGTTGGATAAGAGAGGTTTGGGGTGGAGTTTTTGCACTTTTTATTTGGGCTTACTACTGGTACTTAACATAAGTTTCCAAGATCAACTTGATTTGGGGTGTTCTGTGATTTCTAGTAAGGCATTCGGGGAGCTACATATATGTAACAAAAGTAAATGTTGTTTACACTCCTTCATATCATTACCAATATTCCTTCAATATTCAGATGCGCCGCTGTTTATAATTAGAATTGTTAGTTTTACTAGAATTATTTATTTATCAACATCAGTGACAAAAAGATGCACATATGACCAGGGCCAGGTCTTCAAGCGCATGCCGCACTTTGACAAAATGTAAAAACCATTACAGGAAAAAAAAATATCAGAGTTGGAGAAAATAGCTTCTGTGACATAGTCAACTGAAATCTTGCCTCTTTCTTATACTCAAATCTAGACTGGTATAATGATATAGCACAGATATTCAAACTGTCCATTCAATGACACATTTACAATGCTAAATAAATTCCGACAAGGAGAATGTTGTCCGACGTCCCGTCAACGTTCAAAGATATGGGCCCATGACATATTCAGCTGGAAGATCAAACATTCCCCCTAAGCCCAGTCACAACCACTTTATATGTACTCACCAGCAGGGTTATACCGATCAACTCCAAGTGCTACTTCAGCATACTTGTCCGCTGCTCCCTGATCATTTTCCTTGAGAAAGAACAATGGGATTTTCACAAAAACGAACAGACTAACACTAATGTATCAAGAATGGACCTTACTTAGCTACTTTAAATGTATTACTACAGAAAAAGGTGCATAAGTATAAGTATACTCTTACATTTTTAAATGCATAATCGCTTATTAATTTGTGTAAAGATCAACACGTAGATATGTATCATAATTAGATAAGTCACATCAAAAGCAGCATGAACATTGCGTAGACTTAGGACACAAAGCTACCGGATACAACTCTAAATACACCCATTTTGTCCGGCATATTTTTACGAACACTCATTTCCTCCCCCGCGTAGTAAAATATCAGGGTTAAATAAAACGTTAGACAAAAAACAGTGTATAAACTGACAACTTACAAGGATATGTTAGACCATACGATATGTAACCGAAACAAAAATTAAATCCAGAAATATGATCGGATTCAGAATGAAGGAGAGATGAATACGTAAGTGTGAAAAGAATAGTGCGATATTATCAACAGTTTAGTTATACATAGGTTAGAGATTAGAGGTACAACTTGATATCATTTCACTTTCATTATTCATACGAGTAGATGGACATCCTTGTACTCGATTAACCAATGGGGAATGGGGAATTTACACAGTGCAAGGTTTTGGAACAGGACTTATGCTACTTGGATACTGGAAGCTATAAATATGTACAGATTTGAGGACTCCTCTCAGATGTAGTGTGGATCAATTGAGTGATATTATAATCTTGATGATCTATTAGTGTACTGACATTTTGGATTACATCAAATTAAATCGTGACAAGATGAAATGAAAATTCAATCAAATAAATTATGTATGAATATGAATAATAAGTATCTGAGTATCTGAGTATGAGAGAGTGGGATATATAATGGGGGTAATCGGAGATTAGGGTGGGCTGAATGTATTAAATTATGTGAGTTGATGTGGTTTTAACAACGCACAAAATATCAACATATCTATGACTAAGTAGGGAAGGAAATCTGGCACCTGGGGAGGCAGGCTTGGCATTATATACCATTTCCCTGCAGATCAATAGCAAGCTATAAGTGCTATTTTGTCATGATATTTCGTGATTTTCAATTTTAAAAATGAAGAAAAGTCATTGGAGACATAAAAAGAATTCGTAAAAAATATCGAGACAATTTATTTGACAGACGAATGGAGCTGTATATAATACCATGCTGAATGTTTCTTCAAATATATTCAAAGCAAGCTTTCCATAGCGGGAAAAACTAAAACGTTATAAAACTGCCATCCCCAAATCTCTGGTCCACAGAACAAAATTACCACACATTGAAACGAAACAAGTTGTAATTGAAATAAATCAAAAATCATATGCAAATTTCCTGAAGGCAGTGAGAATCTGCAGCAAGTGAAGACTTGTAAAAAAATGTATTATACATGAATTAGATTACGAAGAATCCTTTCCTAAAATTTTGAGGAAAGTAGCCTATTTTCACCGAATTTTTTTCACCGAATTTTTTCAAAAATCAGGAAATTTCCATGCAGTTTTTCATTCATCAACATATGGTTAGTTAAAGTACCTCGCCACTCTGTCCATTTCATCATGCAACACAGTAAAAAAAATAGTAGACGTCAGTCATCAAATACAAGGCATAGGGATTGGAGATGGAACGAAACATAAGTCATTATTTGGCTTATCCCCACTTACTATTGTGAAATAGAATCAAACATCTACAGTTGCAAGTCAATATATTGTATTATGTTTCATCAGAATCTTCCAAATGTCCTTCTTTTTCGTAAACAGTATAGTGGAGCACACCCATGATTCTATATTTTACACGTTTAGACTGAGACTTACAAGCATGGGGTGTATGGGGCTATATTTTGAAGATTTTTACGATTAAATGTATTTCAATCCTGTTTCATAGATTCCATGGGTTCGCTTCGGATCGGTATATTTGCGAGTTTCTCATTTAAACTAGATAAAATCAACTCCATGCTCTAACTCAAGAATTCTAGTGCAGGATTTTGGAAAATTATGACCAAATCTCCTTCATTTACATCCTCCTTTTGAAAAGGAAGATGTCACTGATAGTTAACCAAACCAAACGTGGTGGGTTTCATCTTAATGGTCAGCTATTATGATGGTGCAAAATTCACAGTTGTTAAAATTCAAACAACTAATGTCACGCATTTAAACTTATTTCATACAATGGTTTTAGCAGATTAGGCTGGTGCTCGGTGAGCTTTACCAGGTAAGAAAATGTACTTAGAAAAATAATGCACATTCTGCTGATCTAATACATCTGTCGCTGTACTAAGGAGGAACAAACACCTTTACAGTATTTGAAATAAGTTTAGCCTGCACTTACCAAGAAATACAAGAAGCAAAGATTAGTCGCCGCTGTTGATGCAACTTTCGTGTCTTTTTTCTCAAAGGACTTCAGTGTTTCAATGGCCTTTAAAAAAAACATACCGCGATTTAAAATACACGTGTACAGAGAAAAACAAAATCACAAAATGACATATTCGTGGATAGCATCAATTCTTTAAATTATCTTATTTCTCACCTGCTGGAAGTCTTTCTGTTTCAAGTACCCTATGGCTTTGTCTATTTCCAGGTCGCTGGCGAGGTCCATATAGTTAGAGGCTTTGACTTGATCGATGCACCTATGAACACGAGATGAAATAAATATTTAGTCGGCTTTCGCGATATTCACAAGAATTATTACTATTTGTTTAAACATTATTTGCACAGCCTGTCAACCCATAATTAACCAACACTTGAAATATCTGGAAGCGGAAAGGAAGTTCCTGAAAGTATAACATGAATAAATAAATCATGAATAAATGTATTTAAGAAACAAAGTAAACTCACCAGTCATATCCAGCAGAGTAGTCGCCCTCAACAGCTGGAGCGATTATTTTAGCCGCAGTTTTGATGCACCGCTCTGCTTCGTTCTTTCTGAAAAAGAGAAGTAGTAGAGTCAATATAGGAATTAACCTGGAACAAATTGCAACAAAACGTTTTATGGTCGATTGTGGTAATTTCAGATGCACTGAACAACATTATACAAAGTTGGACAGAAAAATAAATAAATGTATTGACATCAATCACACAACGATAGACAACACATTCACAAGGACATTTCTTTATCTAATTATCTTAGTTATGCTTGCAAAGATGGGACCTCGCGCAAACACCAGACTGCCCACTCTGCGGGAAGAGAGGAACCCTAGGGCATATACTCTCCTCATGTCAAGTAGCCCTTTCCCAGGGGAGGTACACCTGGCGACACAATCAGGTGCTACGAGAACTTGCAGATGTGGTGGAGAGAGAACGGAAGAGTAAGGCGAGGCAACCAAAACAGAAACCAACACAGATCAGGTTTGTGAGAGAGGGAGAGACAGTAGCCAAGTGTGCACACAGAGCTTGGAGGATCCTAAGTCAAGCAGGAGACTGGAAGCTAGCAGTGGACCTGGACAAGCAACTGAGATTCCCTGAGATAATACCAACTAATCTCAGGCCAGACATGGTCTTGTGGTCGCCAGGTACCAAGAAAATAATCATCATCGAGCTGACAGTCCCATGGGAAGAAAGATGCAGTGAAGCCCATGAAAGGAAGAAGAACAAATATGAAACACTGCTTGAGGAGTGCAGAGAAAGAGGGTGGCAAACATGGAGCTACCCAGTGGAGGTGGGGTGCAGAGGATTTCCAGCACAATCAGTTTGGAGGATGTTCTCTGCACTCGGAGTGACAGGGCGGGCAAGGAAATCAGCCATCCAGAGATTGGCCCAAGTGGCGGAGAAAGCATCATGCTGGGTGTGGATGAGAAGAGACACCAGTAGCTGGAGGCCCACCACCGACGCGCAGTGACTGATCACCACTGTGGACCCCCCATCCTGAGAGCGTACCGAGGTAGGGGTCGAAACGCACAATGAGGGATGGCCTCGGCTGAGGACGTTGGTGGTGCAGCAGCAAACAACACCAGTGCTGTATTCAACATATAGTATATTTACATGTTCAGAAGTGCTTTACAATGGAACTCCGTGATACCTCAACGTCATACTTACTTGGTTCGTTCGATCTGTCTTAGCGAATCGTTTTTAATCATCTCAAGAACCAAAGTGTACTGCTTGTCTTCCTGCAAAATATGATCATACATGGTGTTAATAACAGTGTTAAATACAACTTACAATTCCTTTCGGCAGTTGGCGAAACTGAGAACACGACAGTTGCGAGTCAAAACTTGGAGTGCTTACCGAAGAAGATATGTACTTGTCTTCGTCATCGATTTTGAGATCAACCGTCAATAACTTCTGGAAGGCTCTCTTCATTTTATCGCGGTCGCCCAGTGCATAATAACACAAGATGAGGTTGAATCCCGTTTTGAAGTCTGGTTCCTCTCCCATGATGTGCTCAAACGAAGTGATGGCATCATTGTACTGTCCCATTTTCACGAATACTATTCCAATATTTTGCATTATCTTTATCCTACAAAAGTGAAAAAGGTCATGATCTTTTAAGTTAAGGAGTAACAGAGAATGTTTCATATTATTTATACACCCTTGTTGAACAGGGATTATAGCCTATTTCTCCTTAGAACCATTTATTTTTCTTTACAATTGTGTGTGGTAGCTCGCTCTTTTTCCAACATTTTTTAACCCAGGACTAGGTCAGCTCATAAGACCGGTCTTCCGAGGGTCAAATTTTCTTTTCATCTTAAACCGCTCAGCCAGCCGAACATTCCAAATATTAAAAAAAGAGAGAAAAACTCTCTCATGACAATAAATTTACCTCATATTTTTGTGAGTATTTGGAACCTGATCCAGCGACATCCTATAGAACTTGATGGCCTTGGAATAGTTCTTTTGTAAAAAGAAGATGTTTCCCATGTTCACTTTTAATCTACCAGCGTTGCTGAACATCTTATTCTTGACAATAACTTGGTAAGTATTGAGGGCCTCAGAATACATCTCATTGGCTGCATACTGGTTAGCAAGGTTGAACAGAACCTACGGAAAAGAACAGAAACCGTAAATGAAATTTGTACCATGAATAATTAGAGATGTAATTACTTACAAATTATTTCCAATACGCAAGATACAGGCCCACATATTGGGTAACCCTGTGTCCATTAAACTCAGTAGTCAGTAAAAGCAGAAAAGATTCTAAGGAAATGTAAATTTTATGAATGATCATTATAATATATCCTTCAATAACTCAAAGAATATAACAGTTTACCCAAGATATGTAACGTCAACAAAAAAGAAGTAGAATTTTCACCACATATTTATTTTATAATAAATTATTTATTTGTATTGTATGTTTGTAAAGAGTGGGTAGTAGTTTTTTTTCTCTAAATGACACAGGATAAATTCGCAGCCATCTGATTCTTTGTTTTTCATGAGTAACCACACTTGGCGAACGTCCCGCATTGCTACAATAAGTTATATAAAATTGAGAGGGAAATAATATAAGCTTATAATGGGAGCTGGAAGGTCTTATTGGTGTAATATAACAGAAAACGGACAAATCTAAAGTACAATTCTTTCAAACGTAACCAAGAAAAATAAGCAATACATTACCAACTGTCGACCCCCCTCAAAACACATTTCCAAAAAAACATTAGACCATTTAACTAAATTAAGAGATACGCTTCAGCTAAATAATACAAATATCTGCCATAAAAGGGGATTGTCTTGTTCCACTTGATTGGAATAAGATGCAGAACAAATGCCAAATACATATAAAAGGGAAATACTTTGGGTTCATCACTTATTCAAAAATATTAACTTACCGAGTACGTCAGATCGAGGTTAATTTGATCGCTTGTTGATATTTGCTCCCGTTGCCTGACCAAGATACGTTCTTTCCTCCCAGCTTCTTTAGCTTTTTCCAAAGCCTTGGAAAGAAGAAAGATATCCAATTAGAGCTCACGTCTTACAATCATGATAACACAAGGGTCATTGTGTACACCACTATTTTCATGATTACATGAGTATAGAGATACTACGCTTCATCAAAGTCAATCCATTGGTTTTAAATATCGATTTAGGCGAAAGTGACAGCAAGTATTAACAAAATAACACGATAAATAATCACAGTAAGGTTACCTACCAGACCGAATTCTCCCCTGCTATTTGCAAAGCAGCTTTCTTCGATGAGTTCATTGACTTTCTTCTCCAACTGCTTAATCTTCTCTTCAGGCCTGAATGAAATTAACTTCAGTCAGTCACAAGTTGTTCTACGGTAAAGCCCGTTATATAGGGATAAAAGGAAATTAAATAATATCCATAGCACAATAATCTAACCACTTACGAGTCTTCGCTCTTAGCCTCAAGAGGAGGAGCTGGACCTTTATTGGACTGTCCCATAGGATCGAAACCCGCGCCTGGAAACATGTAATAACATGGAATGTTTGTTAGCTAAAAAAAACTATTTTGAATCTCAGTTACATGCTAGATACTGAAAACCCTTGTACAACGCGGTTTGAATATCTTGGATTAAAATATCCGATAGAATGAACTCAACATTTACACGTTTACAAATGATACATGCTAGATAGATTGTTGTTAATGCGTGAATTACTCATAATTGGAGTGAGTCGGCATATAATAGGCAAACCAATTGATCGATCTAAAAAAAAATCAATGTAAGCTGGCTGCCTTCGTAATCTTACAGCTGTGGAAAAAACATTCTTTCCCACCAGCATCGCATTTTACAAATCTTACTATGTTATAGGGGCTGTGCTCTGCCCAGAGACAGATTTATATATAGAGAGAGAATTTTTATTCACGACTTCATATATGATACATAAAAATCAGGAATAGGACGCAAAACCTCACAGAAGTGTTCTTCCTTTCCGAAAAAACTAATTCATCAGGCACTGTCTGCCATTTGTTATTCCTCTGTTGACATGTTTCCTCGCGAAATGATACTTATAAACGTTTGGGATAATACATTTAATACGCTCAGATTAACGCGAATATAAAAAAAACATTTACTGTCGACGGGAGAAATTATTTAATTCAATAATTTAATTCAACTTAAAACTAATTTGTATACCAAAGAAGGGAGGTTAGGCAGAAAAGTACCTCGTATACAAGTAAAAGCACTTAGCAGTGTCCTACTAACCTTGTCCCCGGCCATGAGAAGTGAAGCCTACAGCTCTCACCGCTGTCATGGGTCTGGCCTGTCCGTCCACAGCCCCAGTGATAGGTCTACCCATGGAGGAGGGCGGCATGATGTTACCCTTCCTACCAGCCGCCGTACCCAAGCGGGCTGCAGTGGGTGGGGGGCGGCGCCCATAGCTGGTACGTACAGCTTGCTGAAACGCCTGGTCATTCTCTAAATCCTGCAATAATTTATGTTTATCATAAGTAGAAGGGACTTAACACTTACTTCGTTGCTTTATTTATATTGTTTACGAACGTTTCGACATTCGTTGCGTCTTCATCAGGTAAAATATAATTATGTTTTTAATGAAGACATTTTACAATGTGCAGTTTTGAATGACCTGGAGAAACCCTTCACGAAATAATGAAATTAAGATAATAAGCTGGGGAACAAAGCACAAAGTGTATCTCTCCTCGTTAATCATTAACACAGCGTCTACAGGAGAAGAAAGGGGATATCTTAGGATTACGTTTTTTAGATGTTACCAGGTTGTGGGTAGGCGGGGAAAATAGTTGAGGTTAAGTGAATAAGTTGAAGAAAGGAGGTAAAGTAAGGTAGACCTTGGGGTACATACGATTAGAGTGTCTGGTATAAGGTAGGTGCATGATTAGTGTGCTTAGAGGGCCGTGATTCTCCGCTCTCAGGACAAGAGGGTGAATTTTAGTCAGTGGAATATTATGAGTGATTGGTGGGAGGAGGGAAGAACGCTTGTGTTGATCAAAAGTAGCCCCTGCTGCTAATTATTACACGATGGGCACAACGTGAAGTAGAGTATAGCCAGTACAAGTCAACGACTGGGACTTACATCTGTGTCGAGGGTAGCATTGTAGTCGTTGAAGCCTGAGTACATCTCATCTTCATCTTCGCCTGCCAGATGGACGTGTTCCATCATTTTCATACGACCGACACCTTCCAGTTTGAAATTTCACAAATATCTGCCGTGGACGAATATTTGAATATTAAATAGAATTAATATGGAACATATCAAATTTAAATATCCGGGGACTCTCATCGGATAAGTTATCATTTATTTGACTTGATTTTTAATTATCGTATTCTATGATATAAAATATGGCTTATCTAAATTCCGCCCATTTTTAGAAGGAAATATAGGTGTAAATCAGTACATTTACATGTATTGCGTTGGTTTATTGCTGGAGTTAAGATATTTCTTTTAAATAACAAAACGTTCTTTATAAATAAAGCGAAAAGTTGGCGCAGTCTTGGAGGTTTTTACAAATCTATAATAATTCTGATACTATATAAATTATAATATCATAATTATTACAGTCTATATACAGACATAAATATCACAATACAGACATGTGATAAATAGTCTCATGAATTGTGGGGCCAAAGAAAAAATGTGACGTAAAGTTTTGTAAAGTACAAACTATAGATATTAATCAAGACAGGGTAGTCAAGAAAATTAAGTGAACATACAAACCAATTATAATAACTCAGTCAATCAAATGCTAATAGGTGCTGTAGATTTAAAGGCTGAAGCAACACAATTAAATTGATTTTCACACTAATAAACACAATATATCTTCTGGAAAATAACCAATCGAGCTGCATAAGATTTTCGCATGTTTCACAAGAACAACGTAGGCCTATGTAAAAGTACAAGTATATAAAGCAACCAACAAAACTGGTAAACGATCTCATAACTTTTAGTACGGTAGTTTCTTATTTATTACATGAGTGATGAGTAGTGTCCGAATCAGACTGAAACATTTAATACCAGTGAAAGGAACAAGAAAATAACTTCTAATAAAGACTTAGCCTACCTTGAATGTCAGGCTAGCAGAGAGCCTGTAAAATTGTATATTTTATGGAGATTTATAAGTCTGAATAGAATCTCGAAATTCGGATAAACGAAAAGAACAAAATCAGCTTTAATTTTAAACCCAGGACACTGGGCTTCTACAGAGTTTGGCAAAACTCCTCGTCGCGTAGTTTGGGTAAACGTCAGTTGGCCGGGGAAGAAAAATTACAAAATCAGTCGAATCTCCCTGACCCAGTACAATTTAAAGACACCACCCAAACCATTTTGCGAAACAGAGAAGGTAAGATACAAATACAAACCTGCAGTTTAAAAGAAAAAGTAAATGAAGGCCAAATTCTTCAACAGTGCCTCTCTCGAGATTGTGTTTATGCTCGCAACGGAAGTGGGACAGGAATGTAACCGCTAGGGCTAATACGCATGCGTAGAGCTAGTGTAACGGGTAGAAATGTGCAGATATACTTTGCCATTTTTAGATGCACATTTCCGGCTTGTTTTCGATCAATCCAGAAACCGGCTTCACTACGAGTATAAAATACAATAATAATATGCATCGCTGGATAGAAATCTATACATATGATAGTCGTGCTTAATTAGTCAGTCATTTCTGACACGTGCACAAGCTTAATCAAGTTATCTGACCATTAGTACTGCTACTAAACAATTCATACCTGTACCACCCGACTACCGTGGCGTAGCCTGTAGGCGGCCTACCGTACCGGTAAGCGTAGCATGGTAAGTGGTAAGCATTCTCCAAGAATATGCTCTAGTCAGATAAGCTGATAGGCCTATCAGCCATATATATAAGGGTAGGAATGAACAGGCTATCTAACCTATATCGACAATTATCCTGGCTGTCCATAACATAAACATGCTTAAATAATTGATGATCAAGTCTTTTTCGTGTGTAACCAAGTCTATGAGTATGAGTATGATCTGATTTTATGTGAAAAACATTTTTTTACAGACGAAGGTTACGTTGCGTTTGTCAGTCAAGGAGTCATAATGGACCAGAAACAGGTCTGCACTGCTGTAATGAGGAGTCTGAATGACCTTAGGCTCTCTGAGACATTCTGTGATATCACCCTGTTGGTCGGTGATGTACCATTTCCAGCTCACAAGGTGAGGGATAGTGAAGGGCTCCATTTCTGTATAAATAAATAATAAATCGAGTGGAGTGTTTGCCTCTATTAATCGCACATTTTAATTCGTGTTAGTTCGAATATTATCTACGATGTATGTCTAATTAAACTAATCCCCTTTTCAGACAGTTCTGGCTGGAACGAGCAGATTTTTCCAGAGCATTTTCAGTGCCGATGAGTCTTCTGGTATTTTCCAAATTAATGGGATGAGTTCTAACGACATGATGAAAATCCTGGATTTCATCTACACCGGACAAATACATATTACTAAGAGCAACGTCGATTCCATTGATGCCCTGGCTCAACAGCTTCAAATTGACCTCCTCATTCAGGTGAGCATGAATGCTCCTGGTTTAGTGACTATATTTATTTTAAAAGTAATCAACTTACCGGTTCATTTAATTTGATTGGACCCTGAGTCATGGGTCTTAAATACCTAGAAAACACGGACGTTAATGATATTCATTTCAAATAACTTAGCACTAGATCTCTACCGCCAAAATGAACTTAAACATGGGGATAAAAGCGCTAGTCGAACTAGTTCAATCCACATCGCTATTTCTATGGTCACCTAAGAAATAAATGTTTTTCATAAAACAGCTAGAATATAGTGTACATATTGAACATAAGCTGACCATGTCTGACCAACCCTTTCAGAAGCTTTCTATATATTTCTCTATAACATATTTCAGGTATGTAGTGAGTTCAGGGTGCCGATGGTCAAAGGCAAAACTCGAGAGACAATTGCATCTCGCGGTAAAGTATCTAACAAACGATGCAGAAAAGGCCGTACCCTCGGGCATTCGACTTGCACTGATTCTGAAGTAATGGATTCGCAGGATCACTTTTCGTCCAAGGATCAAGCAGAGACCTTTGCTGTATCTGTTAACGAAGGAAACCGAGAACAGGGGCAGTTGTTGCCCTCGTTTCTCAGTGAGGTACCCTCGGCTGAAGCGCCTGTTGTGTCAGAAGCAAACCCAGAAATAGATACAAGACAGAGCAAGACCAGGGGATGGCTTGGACCTGTCATTAATCATGACTCTATGAAAACGTGTTCTGTAAAAACACACGCTCCTGTACTTAACCCGGTGATAAGTGGCATATTGAAGGGCATCTCCTCGAATTCATTCAGACAAGCGCCTGTATCTCAAGCTGCTTGTGGAACCACGAATGTATTCGTTTTATCTGACAAGATCCCCTGCTGTAGGAGGGAAAACTCTTTCCAAATGAAAGAAACGATGCACAAGGAATGCGAGAACGGGGCTCTAGATTCAGATACACTTCACTGGAAAGAGAAATTAACCAGTGTAGAAAGCGATGGCCCTGACTCCGAGGCTTGCGTTATAAATATGCATGAACCTCCCACGGTACCATCGGGTGGAGAAACTAGCAAAAATCTTGTCCCTGATACAAGCAGTGAATGTGATCTTTCATCTCTACTCGATATACAGAACTTTCTATCAAATTTTCCCTTACAGCAACCGACCGTCTCACAGACCACTTCTCCTGAATTAAAAAAGTGTATACCTGGAACCAACACAGGTGGCCACCTAACTCTTAAAAAAATGGGCTTATTAACACAACACGAAACATTACTTACAAATATAAACTTTAGCAGACCCGACTTAGCTTTGAGTACTAGAGAAGAAAAGATGGCACACCCCCAGGGAAAAATTATTCAGATTATCAATAGTGGAGATGAGACAAGTGTTGGTAATAAATGTACTCCCTCGGAAAGTGCAGGTTTCCATAACTATTGTGCTCTTTCTCGCCAAACGTCGTCTCTTGACTGCCACACTTGGTCAGCTTCAAAAGACACACTAGTTTCCGACCAGATAGACGCGCCACCATCCCCATCTCCCACACCAACTTCAGTTACAGATTATCCCATTCCGATGCAGGCCCCCAAGAACGCCGCTATTGAGGGGGTAAACTCGGATGTCAATCTTACAGGGGAGTTTAGGGGAGATGAGTCTGCTGTATTGCCAACAGATTCTGAATGGCAGGACACACACATCATGATAATAAAACATGCCCCGGCGCTAGGCGTATGTGAGGAGACGGGGCCTAAAAACACGTGTGATAAAGCCAAAGCCAAAGAATTGCCATGCACTTGGTGCGATGATTTTTTCTGCAAGGGTGCATCGCTAAACAAACACATCAAATCAGCACACCCAGAGAAAACGTTAGGGTGTGAGTTCTGTGAGCGTTTATTTGTGGATCAAGATAAACTGAATAGCCACGTGGACTGGTGTCGTGTGAAGGTGAAACTTAACGGTAGATACCATTGTCCCCTATGTTCATACACGGCAGTCAAAATATACCATGTCGTTGACCATTACCGAACAAAACATACTACTAAAATGCGGCGGACCTGTTCTCAATGTAACCTAGCTTTCACATCCCTAAATTGTTACTATGACCATTTGCTTTCTGCGCATGAAGAGCAACCGGATGACCTTATAAGGAAGAAAATCCATCGATGCAAAGAATGTAAATTCAAAACTGTGAAATTGTATGCATTTAAGACCCACAGACAGCAACACTTGAAACATCGGCACTTGTGCGACATCTGCAATAAAAAATTCAAGTCCCTAGAAATCCTTAAAAGGCACCAGAACGTAGTTCACGGAGAGAGACTTATCAAATGCAGAGTTTGTGATTTTAGGAGTAGATACGCCGCAACTGTAAAAACGCATGAATACAGACGGCATCGTGTATTTGCATCGGATGACCAAAAAGTCCACTACTGCCACTACTGTGATTACAGCAACGTTAATCATGCCGAATTGAAGAAACACGAACTCAACAGACACTCGGATGAGAGGCCTTTCTTGTGCTCTCATTGCTCTAAATGTTTCAAGCACAAACACCAATTAGTTATACATGAACGTGTGCACACAGGACTACGCCCTTTTGAATGCAACACTTGCAACTATGCAGGACGCACGAAAGGTGCGCTTGTAACCCACAACAGACATCGCCATTCTAGTCTCAAATTCTGTGTCTGTGACATTTGCGGAGTCCGCATGAAAGGCAACTGCAAATTATGGCTCCACAAAGTTAAGTGCCGAAAGCTTGCCCTCTTAAAAGGCCATGAAGGAATGATTACACTAGACGAGGGGCCTTCCGTGTCAGAACCAGTGACTGCAAGTTTCTAGGTTGTGACCAGTCTTAATATAGTAGGAATCTCAGACACCACCTTGAAAAGAAGTTTATAATTGGTTTTCCGGTTTGAAACTGAAATATTGTCTTCGATCCAGATGTAACGTAATGGTCAATCAAATCTAATTCACTTCATTAAATCTAAGCGAGTCTACAAATATGGAAAATTAACTGCAATAAGATTATTTTTATACCATGTGATTCCCACACTACCATTCTCATCACTGTATTGGTAGAATTAATCCCAGCTGTTATCGGTATACAGAGGGCTGAATCGAAATAATGAGATTTTGCTATGGAGATATACTCAACGTTGAAGTTCTAGTTTTGATGAAACTTGATAACATGTTTTTATTTGATCGAATATCCCTCGTCAAATTCACTCCAAGCTTTAATGTACGTTGAAATATGAAGACAATAAAATGTTGACATCCCAAGTAAAAACCTCTTGGTCTTTTCTAATGGTTATGATTATATTATTAACTCTCTAAGCACATCAAAGGCGGTGGAAGGGTACTAAGCTAAATAAAATATCCCATTAATTGTTAGTTTTTATCAGGGACACGATATCAGAAAGGCCAAGTGAATATGATACATCACGTTTGTTAATTTTCTTTATAGTTTTTACTATCAATATTCTCATTTTTTTCTTACTCTTTCGTCATTGCGGTCTACTAAAAGATAATCCAAACCTAGATGGCTTCAATTCAAACATTTATTTTTATGAGCGTAAAAACATTAACATAATGAGGAGAACGACAGGCGCAATTTTAGATACATTTAAAATGTAAAAGAGTTGACAGCACGTTTCTTGAAAATCCCCAAAATGTGTCATTCCCAACTGCAAATGGCGCATTTAATGAAACATCACTTCACTTACCGGTAATACATAAGCAGAACTGTTTTGGGAGAAATTGATACATAATGATTCTATATACAGATGACATTATGATGAGTAAATGAATGAAGTCAGTAATAACTCCTCGGATAAGTTGATAAGTTCGTAACCGATATAAGTCACATTTGATTCGACTTATACTGTATGGTTGGAATAATTCCATTTAGAAGTGATTGGAATCATCGGCCCTATTAGGAGCCAGATAGGACTTGAATGATTAATCAATCCTTCGAAACTTGACACAGCGTTTATTCAATATCTATAGTGAAGCAGTTGGAACAATTGACACATCATAACTTCAGTGCCAAGTGATATTTCTCTATGTCCCAGAGGTGCTGAGCGACTATAGCTCGCGTAGCCCGCTTCCCTAACTTCCTCTTCCACTTCCATAACATTTGACGAATGATTTCTTGCAAACCGTCGAGATAATGGTCGTGTTTCAGTGACTCTAACTCTCCAGGACTAAATTCAAATTTATATCCAAGTGCTTTCCAGTGGTTGCCAAGATCTTTGGCAATTTTATTCACGTCGTCATCCGAGATCATCTCTTTAGATTCTTTCGAAACAGAAAAGAACATGATTTAAGTCAATTTAACTAAAACAGATTAAGGATATTGTTAATCAGGAATATTGCTTTATCTCTGCTTTATATAACACCAACTAGAACTACTGTAATTTTAGCAAGAATATAATCACTGATTGATTTATCATTATTTGTGTCATTCAACCACATTTTCATATACGAAATTAAAGAATAAACTGAGACATTCTTTTGAAATAGCGAGTTTAGTATCCGACCTATCTTCAACATCAGAAATTAGATGAAGAGAAGTTAATAAATTTGATAAAGCTCTATGTATACATACTTGTCGGCTGTTTCCCACCTGGAGGCCTGCTTCTCGCCCGAGGTTGGGCATGGGGTCTAGGTGGGTTGACGACCATGTAGTTGCCATCACCAATCTGAATGAAACCTTTGTCTGATCCCTGCTGTGAACCAGTGTTATATATGGTAGTCTTGGCGTTACCTATATAAGAACAACCTTACCACATCAGTTTTAAGATATATTAAAATTTGTTATATTTGCGCCTGGTGAGAATCCATGACCCCCGCATTACGTCTGGTGCTCTTACACTTTGAGCTACCACGATTGGCTCGTCATTGCCCCACTACTCTTAACCCAACGTCACTCAGGACAACTAAATACTTTTATTAATTGTATTTCCTCAGTTTAGTTGTTTACATCTGATATAAATATTGTAAGCAGACAGATCGCTCAATATTACACATACTAAACAAGCGCTTTCTCTAGTGCTTACTAATTTAGAAATCGATATTAAGTTGTACCGTTATTATTAATGGTTTGGTTGGGTTTTTTTAAAAACAAGAATTACAAGCATAAGCTTGTGTAAACGCAGGTTTTTAATTATTCGAATTATATAGAATTGTAATTATAAGTAAAAATTAAGTATATTTTTTATTATAAGTATAAATATAGGTCGATTACATAATAATAATTATAAGTATAATTATAATTAAAAATATGAATATATCAGACCAAGGGTGGAATGAAGGATGGAGTGAAGGGTGGATTGAAGGATGGACATTGTGTGCACACAAGTACAGTGTGTGTACTTCAAGTACCCACCGTGTACCCTTCAAGTACCCACCAAGTACCCTTTAAGTGCCCTTTAAGTACCCACCAAGTACCCTTCAAGTACCCCCCAAGTACCCTTCAAGTACCATTCAAGTGCCCTTCAAGACCCACCAAGTACCCTTTAAGTGCCCTTCAAGTACCCACCAAGTACCATTCAAGTACCCTTCAAGTGCCCACCAAGTACCCTTCAAGTACCCACCAAGTACCTCCAAGTACGGTACACTCCAAGTACGGTACACTCCAAGTACGGTACACTCCAAGTACGGTACACTCCAAGTACGGTACACTCCAAGTACGGTACACTCCAAGTACGGTACACTCCAAGTACGGTACACTCCTAGTACACTCTACACTGACAAGTACAGTGTGCACACTGTATGCACACACAAGTACAGTGTGCACACACAAGTACAGTATAGACAGAAGGGGAGAGAGAGGAGAGGGGGGGGGGGGAGAGAGAGAAGGGGAGAGAGAAGGAGGGAGAGAAGGGGGGAGGGAAGGATGGAGTGAAGGATGGATGGATGGATGGAGTGATGGATGGATTGAAGGATGGATTGAAGGATGAATTGAAGGATGGACTGAAGGATGGACTGAAGGATGGACTGAAGGATGGACTGATGGACCGAATTGATTTTTTTTTAAATTTTTCTTTTTTAACTGTTGAACTATCATATCACATAGTGGGAGGAGATAAGCCATTGTATCAATATTGATGTTTTAGTACCTTTTTCGTGGACAAGTACTGGCTGTGCGTTTCCTATCCTTACATTCATAGGTGTCTGAAACAAGAGTAATTATTTAGAGACAAACATTATGATTTCCCATAAAACAAATAAACTCTTCACAGTATGACTTTCACTTCAATGAATAAGCCTACTTTTTCAATTTAAACTGAAATGATTTTGACTCAGCAATAGAATAACAATTCTGCCACAATAATATATGCAGTGTTAATTTCACACAAATTGAAGACTTTTTTACATAAAATATGCTTACATGTGCGTCATATGTTTGGAAATCTGAGTAGGGTGGCGGTAAACTGTAAGTGCCAGAATGTGGTCCTTGTGTTTGTGGTCGTGTATCACCTTCGTAACAAGAAACAACATTTTGTTACTCGAGTCTTACAAGATAGAGCAACTATAAAGGACGTCGTTTATAAGGACGCTCATAGGTCGTTCATATGTACGTCGAACATACAATGAATTAGGTTTTCTCTCATGATGAAACTATGTAATTATATGAAAAGAATTGTATAGTTAAATCAACGTTGAATAAAGAAAATTATGTCTGAAAAAAACTACTTGAAAAGACAGCGATATAACCAATATGGAATGATTAATAAACATGAACTTCTCAGGTGTCATTACCTTGAATGGTTTCAGTGGTTCTGGGCAATTCCACAGTGGGACTCACTGGGGAGGATAAGGACGGTACAGCGTCGTGTTCAACGTCTGGAGGAGGACGAGCGTGACTTGGTTCATCAGAGTCTGTCTCCAGAGTGGAGTGCCTAAAAGTCCGCCTGTCTTGTCCACTGGGGTGCGGTCGCTCCAGTGAAACAAAAGAACCACTGGGTGTGTTCGCTGAGAAGCTTTGAGGATGCCTCAGAGATTCTGCAGGGTCAGTTCCCTCAATGTGGAGATCAGGTTCTCGCGGGACATCGGGCTGGAGGACATGGGCTGGTGCTGAATACGTCAGGCTTTCCACAGGAGCGACGCCTCTCAACTGAGTGCCGGGCTGCCCTGACAAAGACGGTAGGCTTACCTGGGACCCGGAGGATTGTTCCTGCTGGGGAGGTAAAGGGTAAATCTCTCTATGTATAGGCTCTCCTACATCCACAGATGCCTCTGCCTCGAGTGGAGTAGCACCAACTGATTGAGCATGGACTGAGTGAAAGATAGGGATATTTTCCTGTCGCTGAGGCTCTGAGCGTGCGTGGGGCCCTAGATGCACCTGCCCTACCGCCTGGTCGATGTCCTCCAGGTCTTCACACTGTTTCTTAGACTGAAACAAAACGATGAAATGAACTACGATGGGTCTTTAGAACAGAAATGAAGGAAGTAACCCAAAACAATGAGGACAGAAGCTGTTTCATTAGATTGGTGTTTGTTTACTGGGGCTCCTATGTCTCATCACCGAGGATTTATGTCATTTACTTTATTTCATAAAATGCAATACATAAGTGTTGCACTGCAGAATCATATCTAACTGTATATGGACAGCTTAACCAAGGGACATAATATTACATGCTATTTGAGATGAGACCGACATGTTTACAATTGATTGTTATATCATATACTTATAAGAAAACTGAGAGATTATATGACATCACAACAGAGTCTATATATTTGAATGCCCATGCATAACATACCGAGATTTCTGTCATAAGCGTTGCTATCTGTTTTTCCATATCTATTCCCTTCCAAAAGGGGTCATCCTGTAAATTCTGCAAGATTACTGTAAAATATAAATCAGACCCATTAGCGTTTGGCTCAACAAGTGTAGGATTCAAGAACCAATATATGTGTTGCCCCATAACTACCGTTTGACTGAAATCTAAGCCAAAGAAACGTCCGAAAAAAATAATTATGTGATGTAATGTGATGTAAAATATAAAGACGTATGTTTTGTGTACTTGGAGATTTTCTTCTTTTAAGCTTACAAGCTTAGGAGGGTATTGCTTTAAAATCCGCACATTAGTAATTCAATCATAGATAATTTTTCTGCTAATGTTAAATGGTTAATATTGGTGGTACAATTGTGACCAACTGTGATTTAGTCAAACTAGACCTGGATCCTGAAATAACTAATCCTGCTTCAGGAGAAGAGTTAGAATAGAGAGAATGATTCGGAAACCCGGTCAGCTTAGTATTGGTATCCTAAGAGGTGACAACAATTCATATTTATTCTTATTTTTACCAGAGTTGACAATAACTGTTTGTACTTTTACTGTCTTAGCAAAATAAAGAATGCATTATTATCATTACCTCTGATGAAGATCACGACAGAGATCGAAACATGTACGGTTCGATTAATAAAGCAACAACATGTCTCATTTGGTATTTTGTCATTTTCTTCAACAATTCGATTATTATTATTATTAACTCATATTTCTTTTTTGAAAATTGCATCTTGTTTTACAAAAGACTTTAACAACAGTTACTGAAGATAATGAGATAAAACGATAAATTCACCTTTAAATGTGGGTCGTTTCTCTGGTTCCTTTACCCACGATTCCTCCATAAGCTGAATCAGGATCCTAGGTGTGTCAGCAGGAATATCGTCTACAGAAGGATGCTGACCGTCACGAACACCTAACATTATCACATCTTTCGATATTCCTATGTGGATATATTATTGAATCATTAATCTTGAATACTAAGGATCTAATCGAGTGATTCTTGGTAAAACCTTAAATGTGACTGATGTCAAATATAGAAATACACAGCATACTATTTGGTATGGTCAAGAAGAGAAATATTATAAGTAACATTAAAAATAATTTGCTTCTCTTTTCGCAAATTGCATCTTGTTTTACATAAGACTTTAACAACTGAAAATATAAGGATAATTTGCTTCTCTTGATTTTAGTTAACAAAACATCCCTTCAAATTACTTATCCCGGTATAGAGCCAACCCTCGTTGTCGTCGACGCATTAAGCAACCATTACTCACTCACTCCCCAACCCTTTTTGTTTTGTTTTACTCTGATCATGGGTTCACTCCCCCCCCCCCTCCCCCCCCCCCCACACACACACACAAAAAGACAGAGTCAAAAAAAAAATGTCCCCTCCTTATGCTTTTGTTAAACTCAGATTCTGAGGATAACAACAAAAACTGTTTTAATGGAACCATGCAATATATAGCTATGTCCCTTTACGGCCTTCCTGAATGCATTTCTTCCCCTGGTGGATTCAGGAGAGCAATTGTCGATCTTCTACGAATATGGGACCTAAAATGTCTTCGGTTCACACATGGATTATTCTTTAATTTTATGATTCTCAGGCTGTACATTTCATTTAAGGATATGGTCATAAAAATCGTCCTCAAGAATAAATTTGGTTGAATCACATGGGTGACAATACTCAAATAAAATTAAATATGAATTCCAATGACCTCAGGGTATTTTTTAGCGAACATGGCTCAGGGAATATTCCGTTTTTCACCATATTCCTGGTAATCGAAATTTACTAAGCTCACATTAGGGAATGATGTTGAATGAAGAATGATAAGAACTTGTGTACACATATATCACGGATGACATGGTATATTGGGTTTCTCTATTCAATCCCCCACATGACATGACATGAATACATATATGCATTTCCTCCCAGCTTACCTTTAAATGGTTGTTTCTGTGTTATCATTTCCCACAGTAATATTCCAAATGCATACACGTCAAAAGAAAAGGCTGGTTTACACGTCACGTTCTCCCAAACCTCTGGAGGTATGTGTGTTATAGTGCCTTTCCGAGCCTCTTTGGAAACATTCTCCGAGTAACTACGCCATTCGGATAATCCAAAATCAGCAATCTGCAATAAATTTGACGTCAAATGATTTTAAATTGAGAACAAAAGGACATATGTAACAAGTCAGCATATTATGGTCACTTACGACGATATCTATCGATACCGGGAGGCTAGTGGCAGCTACAAGATTAACAGGCTACAGATTAAAAGATAAAGACTCTTAGAGATGGTGACATCCTTAGGTCAAAGGGAAATCGGGAGATCAGTATTAGTTTGTTTAAAAGTTGTTATGTAATAGCACATCATCACCGGGGAGTAAGCAGCTTATCCTTTTAAGATCAAGACTGAACCTTCCTCCCCCAAAAGTATGAGTATAATATATGATCTGGAGAAGATCCATAGAGGCGGGCACTCCCCCCCCCCCCCCTCCCCCCAGCACAATACAAATTCCTGTCACCCAGCCCCCTTGCCAACAACTCCAATTCTCTATGTATGTCACAACACGCAACCCCTCCCATTAACCCACATCTCTAGCACTCCCCCACAGACCAAAATACAAATCCCATGTCAACTAATTGACTCTCTCTATGCATTCTATCGCTCACTACCCAAAATCCAACTGTCCATGATCATTGAATTCTAAGGTCCGCCCATACCATACCCACATGTCAACAACCATCTTTATGCATTGCACCATCCACCACCCACATTCAAACTATCCATCATTAAATTTTAAAGTCCGACCATACCATGTAAGCCCTCCCCTTGCCATGTGGTCTGTCGTATTTCTATTGAATCCACAGGGTAGGGCCGGACCGGTCTTGTACCCCAAAGGTGATGTCAGAAAGGAGACTAAAAACATAAGAAACCACTAGCCTCCTTAATAACTAATCCACCAAGCTTGATTGAATCCCCGGGAAATCATCATAAATAGATTCATAGAACCATCAGTATCTACCACGTAAGTAAAACTGGGTTGATTTTATCATATTTAACTATTTAAAAGTATGCATACCTTTTTGTTTCCATTGACAACGAAAGATGCGAATTTATTTTGTCGCACAAACAGATCTAAAAACATTACGAATAAACATGATTCCCTTGCATGACTAACCTTTGCGCAGAGACCACTACCAATGAGAACATTCGGAGCTTTTAGATCTCGATGGATGATTGTAGGGGAGCGAGTGTGGAGAAAGTTCATTCCGGCCACGATGTCATGAACGAAACTAGTTTTCATTTCCCAAGAGACTGTATGGTCATCTGAAATGCAAATCCACTGACTCGATAACTAACAATGCAAAATAATGATTATTAATAATGATAGGAAGAATTGACTTTTTTCAGTTCAGAAGCAAAGGAGGTGTGTTATCGAGTACAAATAAGAATTGACTTTATGTCCCCATTTTCAACTAAGTCATCGAGGTATAATAGAAATGTATCCCATACCCCAGATTCCCAGGGGGGGCTAAAAACATCAGGGGCAAGGAGGAAAGGAGATGGATAGCCAGATTAAAATCACATATTCCTCGCGGACTAAATATTTTGGGTTAAAATATCCGGTAGAACAAGCTCAGTCAAATACACGTTTAAAATAGAACGGAAATGTATCTCCCTGATGCAACTTACCTAGGAACTCGTCAAGAGCTCCAAATTGCATATACTCCATGATTATGGCTTGTCTATGTGTTTCCAGCATTATTCCCAGGATTTGAATGATATTTGGGTGCCGAAGTGAACTCAGTTTTTCAGCTTCTAGCTCTAGAGCAGTCTTGGACCTGAAAAATGATTTAATAATATGCAATGTACATTCTATGCGACGTCATTTTTTTTAAACGGTTTTATCTCTCCAAAACTTCACATTTGTGGTACTTTTCAAGGTCATTGGTGGGTGTTTAAATGTGAAATTGGCCATTAAATTTACCCAAGTATGAGCATCCAAAATATAAATATAAACCACTCTCTACTATGTAATATTCTATCATGGATCATGGATGGTTGTCCTATATAATCATGTGTCGATGCTAGTCATCAGGAAAAGAACATCTCCTCACATGTTGTGATGACTCGGTCTCCAAAAACAAGTGTTAACTTTATCTTCAGTCTCAAAGTTATACCGGTTACATAAAACACATATTACTTTGCTTTAATCGCTGCCTGGGATGGAATTATCTTCACGGCCACTAGGACGCCCCATTCTGTATGCTTGGCGCGATAGACGTCACCAAAACCGCCGCTTCCAAGATGGGCACCATGTCCCTCGGGAACGTATATCAGCTGACTATGGCTGATTTTAGGAAGGTCAGTCCTCCTCTGATCCGAACATTGTTCATGCGACCCAGCCATTAGCTAACCTGCAGTAGGGAATGAACAGTTTGAAAAGAGAGTACGTATACAGTAGGCAATATCATACAACAAGACCAATCATCAATGATTGGAAGAGCCACCAGCTGCCATTTGGATGGCATTTCAAATTTTCCCACCCACCCATCACCTTTTCTTTCATCATCTCTAAACCTCATTGTTTATTATCAATTTATTTCACTAAAATCTAATCATCAATTTACCCACATCAATTCAATTGTACCTCAATTTACCAATTTTATATCAATTTATTCAACCTTTATATAACACCGAACCGAACCGAATAAGGTATAAAAACTAAAGTAAAGTTTCTTCAAAACTCTTCCGTCCTCCAGCAGGCCAGCTGGCTCTGATTGAACCGACAGCAACGGCATTATAATGATTATTACAGAAATGAAAGGCATATGCCATATTCGTTGGTCTGTTCGTACTTACCTTGGGCGGGTTTTTCAACCCCAGGCTGGTGAATATCTAAGGCTAAGCTGACCAAACGTCCACACGAAACAGTAAAGTCTAAACTAGTTCTTTCTTCCCTGACTTGACTCCGCAGAGTTGAGGCTTAGTCCATGAACCTGGACCCTCGCTCCGCACCTGTGGATAGTGGGTCTGTGCAAGAGACTAACTAAGTTGAGGCTGAGCTTCCAAGTTCCAAACCCCCGGGTCCAAACCACGCCAACAAAATTGTTATTTCTGTCCGTTTTCGCTCCTGACATAAGGCCTAAGGGTTGCCTAATGATCAGTTCCGAGTCTCAATTGATGTTTTCGTAATAGATTCACCTAACTTGGCGATATAACCCACAAGACTGAGGTTTTAGTCGGGGTTTTAGCCAAATGTGCACGGGTAGCCTACTTCCTCCATCGACGTCACTGCTAGGGGATTCCCCAGTTTATCCATTCGTTACAACGGTTTCACCACTCTGTGTTTTGTCATTTCCTGCTCTTCAACTATGGCGGCCTCCGTAGACCTCAAGCCCGATGGAGCTTTACTAGATCCCGATTTCGATGGCTACAAACTTTCCCTTGAGAAACTGTCGACTTATCCGAAAACTTTAGATATAGGTAAGCATATTTTTCTATGAAGTTGTTGAATTAAATGTGCCATTCCTCTTGGCGAATACGATCGGACGTTACGCACCGCCCTATTCTCTCCCTCTCATGTGTGAGCATGAGCCATGACGTGGAAGATGTGATGAGGGATGAAATGACAACTGAGTCTACGACGGTCCCTCTACGACTATGTTCCCTGCTTGTATTGCAACTTACACACATCCCTAACACTGTGTAATTTATGTTATGTGTGTTGAAAGCAAAGAGAATAATATCATTGAGTATGATAATTTTCAGTACCGTAATATAAACTTCCACGGAATAATGTTTGTATGCTAGTACCGGTACGTCGGGCGGTACGTAGGCTACCGTATCTAATACTTTATTATATGCGCATTCCATATGATAGGTGCTATAAGTGTGGTGCTATAAAAATATTCATATAGTACGCGTACTATATGAACTACTGCATCACCAAGTCAACCACTTTTATGCACCAAGTTTTATGCCCATATAATAGGGGTGACATTGCCATGTTATATGGCAATGTCCTCTCATTGAGCGGAGAATGAATAACTGCGGACTGGAGGAAGTGACCAGCTACTGACCGGAAGTCTCCCTGCCCAATCACAGGGCTCCTCCAGTTTCCTCGACCACTTTGAACTCAGCTCTGGAGGAGGACACACGTCCCCCAGACAGCGTGAAAAAAGAGGAACATCGGACACGTGGCCACAATGGCACACAGAACTACTAGGGACCTCCCTAAAGTTGACTATAACGCCATGGAGAATGGTAAATCAACCTCTAAAAAGAAGATAAAGGGACTAACCGAGGAAACACTTAAACCCGGCCAAGTTCTGATGGAGGACTACCATTCTGACAGCCAGAACGAAGATGAAGACGGAGGCTCCCCAAAGGACAAGAAAGTCCCAAAGACCCCGAAAAACAAACAGAAACGTCAGACGGTAGTGGATAAGTTGTGCCGCACCCTCGTAAAAGTTTCCAAGTCCAAGACTGGACACAAGACTGAAAGGAACACCCGCGGCAAGAAACCAGGCCGCAAGCGTCCTCGTCGCTCTCCCACCTCCTCGTGGTCAACAACGGACGATGAATCGTCCAGCTCAACATCCTCTAGCTCTAGCTCTAGCTCCAGCTCCTATTCTTCGCATAGGAGAGGCAGAAGGAAGGGCAAGAAACATAAAAGGCTCGACAGAAAACATGACCATCACCGTGCTCACCCCTTCAGAGACCGATCTTCAAGCTCGTCCTCCAAGTCCCTCAAAAGTTTTATGCCCATATAATAAATATAGAATGGAACTCTCCTGCAATAATCGAAAAATTTATTGGACTTGATTCGTCCTATGGCATCGTGCTTATGTGGACGAATCTCGTCCAATAAATTTTCGATTATTGCCGGCTCATTCCATTCTCTCTCTTTATTATTCGCGCATTCTATGAGACGTGCTATAAGTGGGGTGCTAGAAAAATATTCATATAGGACGTGTCCTATATGAAATATAGTTGTCTAAAAATAGCTCTGTTGTTATGCTTCGCAGAGCTTTGGCTCTCTGCGGAGCATGTAACCAAATCCCCGCGATCGGTAATCAACCCGTGATTCTGGTACTATAATTATGGAAATACATAATAAAACCTACATCATTATAGAGCATTAAATTCTCTTTTGAATGATATAAATTGTGAAACCCGTGATTCTGGTACTATAATTATGGAAATACATAATAAAACCTACATCCTTATAGAGCATTAAATTCTCTTTTGAATGATATAAATTGTATTAATGTAGCTCAAGGAATGGCCATGATATGAACGTTTTAATTCATCAGTATACTAACAGGGCTGTCAGCGGGGCACTGGGGCTCTCTGAGACTTCTTTAGTATTTTTTCAGTGATATCTGATGACATATGATCAAATTTTATGCACATATAATAAATATAGAATGGAACTCGCCGGCAAGAATCGAAAATTTATAGGACTTGATTAGTCCACATAAGCACTCTGCCTATGGTATCGTGCTTATGTGGACGAATCTAGTCCTATAAATTTTTGATTATTGCCGGCGAGTCCCATTCTCTCTATATATAGGCCTACTAGTCTATGCTATCTGATAAGTTGAACCCTAAAGTTCCCAATTATTGTGTTTTGTTCGTTGCCACGTTGGATTGAATGGCAAATTTCATGAGAAAAAATAATTCGTGACTTAATGCAATAATGGAGTAAATATCTAATCTTACACATCCAGTCCACATCACCATCAGTGACAGGGTATAAATACTATACTCTATATATACTTGTGCCAACAAATATTAAAGGGATCAAATGTAGATCTATTTATGTACGCTACTTGAGTAGGTCGGTTCCTACCTGCGACGAATACGCATCGTTATGCCATTAAATTGAGTAAATGGGACTATGAAACTATGAATGTCTTTTTTCTTCATAGGTATAGACGAGGTTAAGCTATCTGATGATCAATATTCGTACCAGCACGTGAAAGCATTCGGTGTTCATAACCATCTTGTTCCTGATCCCTGGGATTCGGACACCGTATATTACATTGATGGCGCATGGGGTGTTTACGCACAGGCGGTCCTTTTGGTAAGTTGGAATAAAGGTGTTTGTAATATAATGTACCTGAAGTTGTACTTACATTAATATCTTTAACTATCATGACTAAGATTCTCTCATACTTTATAGTTATAGATTGAAATTACTTTGTATCCACCTTTTCTACGATGATCTAGTTGGGTTTCCCTCTACTAAAGATTGTTTAAAGTCTCGTGTGTTCCCAATAAATATTCCCGACAAATGCTCCTCACATTTAATCAATTAATGGATCTGAAAGCAATACCAGTATATATATATGTATATACGTTGACATTTTGGAGAACATTCCTACTTATATAATTATATGATTGTTAACACTATTCTATATTTTACCATTTGCTTTTATTTACATGATAGGAAACGTCTATAGGGCCCTCGATCAAGGTCTTTGATCTTCCCGATAATGCCAATAAACGACTGCTACCTTCTCGCCACAATTTAACACTTTCCTTCCCCAGCACAGAATGGGCAGTTTTATCTGATGGAGCTGGCCAAGTTTTCATTATGCACACTGGAAACAGAAAAAAATACGGAAAATGGACTGTAAGAAACTTATCATCCTATCAATTCACCTATTAAAGAATGTGTTCGTTAATAAAATTAGATGTGTTGTGCTGACTACAACCTATAAGTATTCTGCCATCATAAAAGACTACAACTTATAAGTATTCTGCCATCATACAAGAGTACTTTTTATATGTTCAAGTTGTGAATATCCTTGATTTTGATTCTTACGTTCCCTAGATAATAATTTGAAAATGAATGCTTGTTGGCCAACTGTCACAAAATGACGTATTCCGTATTGATAGACTGACAGAATGCTAACTTTATACACGAACTCCTTTTAACAGATTAGTTATAGAGAGACATGCCTGGGGGAGGGCAAGCCATTTACCATTCTGCATTCTGTCCTGAACTCAGACAATGAAAACCACCAGATTGACTGTCTTCTTCTCCACGTTGATCCTGCAGATGAAAATGCTACTAATAAAGAGGCAAACAAATCATCATTCGTGACAGTTTTAGAATGGCTTACTTTCGTAACAGGTACGTCTTTACTGCTTCTATTCTCAATCGATAAATCGTCTTATCTATTCAGGTGCTGCTGTTATATATTGATACCGAACTGGGACTCTGTTGTGGACAGTCGTCATTTACTTCTCTTCTATTAATTAAATACAATAGTATAACACTGCCATTTACGGAGTCCTAAACCGAGAAGACCGCTACAGTAGTACAGTGCGCACACAAAATACATGGCTTCCTGAAAGAAAGACATGGATGCCTGGGAGAAAAAAACTGGTTTAATTTGTCACAACTGACAATAGGACTTGCTTTCAGGATGTGTATTTACATATTGTTATGTCATGTATAGCGAAATCTAACCATTATTTCAGGGGTGGATAATGCGAGCTGGAGTCGTGAAAGGACTCGTCGTCTGACAGGAAATCGTAGTCCGGACTATACAGCCCTGGAGCCGGACGCACGAGCTTTGATCATAGCATCTGAAAGACAATTCAAAATTGTTTACGACTCCACCAAACCTGTGGAGGAACCGAAAGCGGAAGCACCTGTTGAAGGTAATTGTTACAGCCGAGAAATCCAAATGTGGGAATACACTGTGGATAACGATTTTGTATAGTCAGAAGTGTGTGTCTGGGGGCGGCTTTATTTGGTTGTGTTAGGAAGGTAGAGAGCGTTGTATCAGTGTCAGATCCTGCCCCAAATGTTAACCAAAAGCAAAAAGCTTTGTCTACTCGGGTCTCCATATGTATACACCTTCATGATAGTATGATCAGTTAATAACAAAATGAAGTTTCTGTTTTAGAACCACCACCGGCCTACACTTGGCAACAAACTAATGAAGAGGTGAATGTTCAGTTCACTTTGCCCACCTGCATCAGTAAGGCCGACATAGCTTTCCAGCTGTCAACAGGACGCGTAGATTTAGGCATTAAAAATGGTGAAAAACTTCTCTGTGGTGAACTTCAGTACGACGTAGATGTGGAGGGAAGTGCGTGGACCCTTGATGGGAATCTGTAAGTTTTTTTCCAAATCACTCACACTTGATTTCATTTCTCTTGGCCAATCGATCCTTCACATGTACGAATGATATTTGTGCTCTGGTTTTCACACACAAATTTCGTTTGTTGCCTACGGTATATTACATCACACAGAATACATAAAATATAATTTTCATATTTTGTTTATTTGCGGATTAAATCATAGTGGTGATATTCCTAATGCAGTCATGTTGTGACGCTTGTACTAGAATTAAATATGTGGGCCAATGACCCACAAATATAATCTTATCGGGAAATAAGCACTTATCAAATTAAAACGTCATTCAAATAGCGACTAAACAAAGGAAACCAATAGATTTAATCCTGACAAGTATCTTTCCTTCCTCGTAAGTAGTGACATCATAGTGCGCTTGACTTCACCCACATGGTTGTACCAAGACTGTACGGAAGTGGTTTCCTTCTTCCAATATACGCTTATTCCTGTCATAGGTTTGTAACCATGGTTCCCGATTACTTTTAGGTTGGAACTTACACTGTCCAAGAAGGAGTCGAGGGGATGGCCACTTGTTGTGTGTGGAGACACGCGAGGCCGCATGGTTATAGATCCAAATGAGATTAGACTCATCCACGAAAGACTAGCACATCTCACATCTGATAAACTGGTAAGCTATGTCTTCTCTTCGTCGTGCCTATTGTCACCTCGCCCATTGATGTTTTATTATTTCGCCCCATCATTCACGAGTTATGCTTCTGGTTTTACTTAGAATTATTCATCAGTAGACTGGAGGAGATCATCTTTCTACCCCGGGCCATGATGTAGAATATCATTTGATTTGTTGTTTACATTTGTGATAAACAAAGATCAAAGTAGGGAGATGCCATATCAATCGAAATTATTTGACCAAGTGAGGTATGCTATGCCTCAGCTATCGCCTAAATCGTCATTTCTATACAGGGAAGAAGAGTGTAAAGAACACCAATCACTGGTCCTACTGAGTGCTACAACAGATTTCCTATGAGGTATAAACCTGAGACACCAAACAGTTCATTGTACCGTACGCTCTGATCTTAACACAGATTTGTTTTTCCACTTGCCAGAATCCTGATCCGTCAGAAAGTCAGAAACCTGCATTCAACGCACAACAACTTGAGGACTGTGACACATACCCGGACGAAGCTTCCACCATGATGAGATTAGATGGAGATACTCATCAGCCATCACACGTTGTAAGGAATGCCTCCTTTAATGATTGATTGGATGTTTTATAGCAATTACTTTTAATTATGTCGAAGAAACTATTCTAACCATAATGTATAAAGAAACCATAAAGATAATATGAGATATGGATATAAGATATTAGGATCTTGCGCTTAGATGATGCCCAATGCCAAACAACCAATTTATTATGTGACTAACCTGTTGATGTTTTTGTAGGTTTACCTTGGAAGCAACCAGTGGCTTTTCAACAACCTTGTCACCGCAGGCAAACCACCAGCGATAGGGCTTCGACATGATGTTGACGGTTTGCTGTGGCAGCCATCTTCCAACCCCGAGAGTTCTTGTCCCTGGGAGCACATTGCCACCTTCAATGCCTTCGGCTATGTGCAGGCTTCAAAAATAAACAAGAAATACTCCGGGTGTGCTTCAGACTTTTCCTATTCGTATATTGCTGATTGTAACAGACATATATACATTTACCACCAGCCTGCGGGGATTAATTCTCCTCTCAGGAATAGAAAAACCGGCAGACAAGTCACCGCTGTGGCGAAACAGCAAGTTGTTAGCCTAGATACATCCGATGATATCCAAGGTGTGGTTGCTACACCCGAACGACTTTATATTCTCTGTGGCAAAACTCTGTTTGTAGTCAGAGTGAAATTGTACGAATGAGTCATTGGTAGGTGTCTCATCAAATTTGTATCTGCATTCAAAATGCACAATTATGGTATTTGAGGAATGCATATTTCTCCTTGAAAGGAGTGTGAAGTATGTTACTTTACACAGCCAGAACCAGTATCGTTAGCTCTTTACTACCGTGTCATTCCTGGTTGCAGGTCTTGCGTACGTTCCGATGGATTCTATTTTGTGAAAAGTTTCTATTACGATGTTTTGCTGATCACCAATTCAACTGTAGTTGATTATTTGACATTAATAAAACGCGATCGCAGATGATAGTTGATGCAGATATGGCTTTTTAAAGTGTTATTCAATGTGCTAATCAGATAGATTTTTCTTTTCTATATTTTGCGTTCAAGAAAACTTCTACCAGATTAGATGCAGTTATCTTATAACGCAATTCAAATTAAGCTGCATATCATAAACAGTGAGGATGTAAAGGGTAAAGCATTGGGATAATTGCTAGAAACCTTTCAACATTCTTTTAAGACTTGTAATTTGTTTCTTCATAATTGATGACCCGTCCCGTAGGCTAAGTGGGGAGGAATGACCAAATGCCGATCTCTTATCATCCGTATTGACGGTACCGAGACCCAAAAAACAAATAAGATAACTTTCACCTTTTTTATTTACTGCATGTTAATACAATATGATACATTAGTATAAAACAAAATATGTACAGGATTTCATTCAGCTTTGACTTCTAGCAGATAATTTCTTCGCGAGCCTTCGTTCCTCTAGCCTCTCTTTTTCTTCCTTCTTCCGGATGTAATTCTCTTTGGCAAATTTAACTTCTTTGGTTAGTTGTACAATGCGTTCCTGAAACATGAAAATATCACAGTGACACCCTGAGTTTCATAAGTATTATCCATAGCTCGATAGAGATTTCCAAGCTTGCTTCTACAACCAAGGCAGACCCCTAACTACATTTGTTGAGGTCTATTAACTGGAATTAACTTAACACAGTTTTTTGGCCACAATTTTAAGCAAAATGTTTTAATAGAAATTTTACTTACACACATTTCTGTCTGTCTTTGTTGACGTGCCTTCTGTGCATAGGACAACCCAGCGGGTGTACCATCTAAATTAGTAGGAAATACCGATGTTACAAAACACGAAACCTTTCCATACCATGCTCAGTACTGTAGGAAATATGAACCAAGATACAAGTTTGCTAATAAAGCAGCCCCATAACGTAACAAGAAAATATTCATCCTTTTATCAGGGAGGTTCATGTACCAGGGTTCCCGCGGGTCTTAAAAAGTCATTAAAAGTCATGAATTCTGAGTTTGGGTTTTTAAGGGCCTTAAAAGTCATTAATTTTCACTGTGAGTCATTAAAAAGTCATGAAAAACTATCTGAGTCTCCTCCCTGACCATATTCTGCATTGAAAAAGTTGTGCAGCCGGCTAAAAATCCTAAATAGCCACCTTACACAAAACTTAGTGACATCCCTGGATCTGCTAAGTAGAAGTGAAAAATCTATAAAATTGTAGCACTGAAGTCTCTAAGGAAATTATGCTGAAAATACACGAAAGCCACCATTCTTCATGTAAAACTAAAAGTAAAAAATTGTAAAAGTACAAGTCTATATTTCTATCTTTTATGTGAATCAAAGTCAGAAGTTTATATTATCATTTGGACAATATTTAACCCCCAAAAATGCTGAAAATGCACTGGAGAGCAAAGAAAACCCTCTGGCTTCTGGGGCCCTAAGCGGGCCCCAGACCCCACGCTTTAATGGCTGAGATAGTGTCTCGCACATCTGACTTTAAAAAGTTGGCATCTACATTGTATTCAATACAAGTATTCATTGTTTTAAGAAATGTATTCATTGATTTTGAGGAGATTACATTGATATGTTTAAAAAGGTCATAAATAATCGGCTAACATGACTTCATTTGGTCATTAAAAAGTCATTAAAAAATGGCGGAATTGGTCATTAAAAGTCATGAAAAATGATGGGCTCTGGGCCGCGGGAACCCTGTGTACGTGTATAGACTTCCCTGTTTATATCTTATTTATATCTTGTTTACACAGGTAAACAAACGAACTATGGCAACAATTAATCTATAGTCACATAAGCAAACACTTCGATAATTATAACCAGTTCCTTGAGTTTTATAAATGGAGACTGATGTTTTACGGTAATAGAAAAATAAAACCTACCTGCATATGACCAGTCTGGTATTTCTGCCAAGGGCCCGTATTCATTACCGCACGGTCCCATACCTCTTCTGGAAATCAAAAAGAGAAATACAGATTGCTAAGTATCATGAATGTGTATGTGAAACTAAAAAACATATTCCTAGTACGTAGCAACACATACTAGACATCTTCAAAAACTTTCAGGTTCTAAATTCGGGGTACGGTTGTAAGAATCGTGTGTCGCGTTTCTTCATGACAGTTCTTTGTGACATACATTACTGTAAGTATACATAGTCTTATGTATGGACATTACTTATCAGAGTGGGGCTCCAGATTCTACCTGGACAACCAGAGAATTAACGCTATCAATAGATGACCGACAATCATTCCAACTGCATGGCAAACTGAATAGTGTATCAATTCCAAAGGTACACAGGAGATAAGCATTAAAAACAATTATTCAAAAGATAACTGGGCATACGATTTGCATCCAGACCCTAACAATGAACACCGTTTTTATTCTAAAACATGAAGAATGTATAGTGTCTTAATTCTTGGTAGCCCATACTTACTTCAGTCTCCAATCACCTAATCCTGTAGCTCCTATATTGAAATTCGTTCTCTTTGATAACACTCGGGATACACTAAATAAACGGATCTGCTGTCGACACAAGCCTCCGAGACCTGCATAAATAAAGAAGATAAGTACCGGTGCCGGTGGAGACAAAAATAGATCAATTAACAGCCCCACACACAGTCAGTTGCCCTTTATAACGGTACCGTATGTACATATCCTGTAGTAGGCTACTTGCGGGATAAAAGAAGTTGAGTGTCCGACAAATCTCAACAAATATTACTTACCTTTTAAAGTTGGATCCTGAAGAAACTACTGACCTAGCCCTAGGGATCTTTTAGCCCGGCAAATAAAGAAACATTTACCACAAGTTGCACAACACAAGAGAGATACCTCGCGTATGTTTAGGCCTAGGCCGCCTACTAAGGAAAAATAATCTAAGATAGTTATAATTACATAGAAGTTCAACTATAACTTATAAGTAGTACAGTAGGCCAACATTTAAAGGGAAAAAATCGTGTGTGTGTGTGGGGGGGGGGGGGGGGGGGGATCGTCCCTTTGCCTGGCTTTGGCTTGGCCTTGTCCTGAGTTTGACTAGGACTAGGAGAGAGCTAAGTCTGAGACAAGATTTATTCTAGGATGTCCCTTGACCTTGGGGTTGGACTGTCACTTGCCCTGAGTTTGACTCTGAGAGTGAGAGAACTAAGACGAGTAAGAGTAAGACATTTACTATTTAGGCAGCTAGCCTACAATGGCTACATCATTATTAATTACGGTACTCCACCGCCCCGGGGAAGCCACGGACTCGCAATGCCTATTTCAGGGTGGTTAAAATATTTGTTTTTGCACAGCGCAAGATAAGTACGTCGATACGCATATCATATCAGTAGGTCTAAGACTAAGCCTAGGCTATAACTTATAACAGATGGAAAATCTCTATAAAAACATGGCCATGTTGACTTGGGCGATAAAAGGGGTATTACAATTTCCTCAAGGAATTCATAAAAAATGAAAGGGTAAATAACACCTTTCACAGTGTCTTTAATCGATCTAGGACCAAATCTGTCTGAAATGCTGGTTTATATTGACATTAACGAGAAAAGAGAAGTGAAATAACAGAAACTCACCCGTCATTGAATGCAGAGCAGAGGTCGCCATTTTTAGTGTAGCACATCTCGGTGAGGTGGCGCAAGTGTAGGCCAGGAGACTTCCTATTTCTTCCGTGCGGGGCGCCATGTTCCAAATCAACCTTTTCTCGTTCAAACTTAGGTATTTTTCACATTGTATATAACTATTAAGCCTAAATAACCGTTAAATAGACCCTATATATCTTTCCTACATAAAATGTATTTGATAATTTAATGTTAGCTCTAAAATGGTATCGTTGCTGGGTTTGAGCGAAAGGTGGGTAGTGGGGCCTTTCTGACACCGCGACCTGGGTGCGTTAAAAAACTATAATAACACCTCCTTGCCCGGTCGTGGTTAACTCTGGTTTCTCTTCACCACGCATAAATCTTTCGCCTTTTACTAAAGATTTCCGTGGGGAGGAACATGACAATGAGTCTATAGACCAATTTTTGAAGCCCTGCTTACCGCAGGGTAACAAACAATCAAAAATCAACCTCCTTTCCCCTGTCTCAACTGTGTGGTGGTGTTTGGATAGATAGGCCTGCCTACATGATGTGGACTACTAATTTAATATTGATACGTACCATATGTAGATCAAGATCAAGTAGATCTACCGCAACTAAATCAACTAATCAATATTTTTTCTTTCTATATACCGGTGCCGTACTTTAATTGACTTGGAATATTTGTCTTGTCTTTTTCTCGATTTTCTTTTCATATATTTATTTTGCTTGTTTGCTAATCGGATGCATCATAATTATTGATAACAGAATATATATTTCATGTGTGCATTTCCACTCTCAAAATATACCCATATATACCGGTAGTCTTAAGGGACAACGACGTAAACTCAAACCAGAAAGTCTTGAGTATTTTTTTATTATTATTTCCGTTCGAATGTAGGCCTAGAAGGTCTTCGAAATTACTCATGTTGTTCATTGCAAGAAACATCAATTGTCACAAAACACTGTACATGGCTCTCTCTGGTCCAACACAGGATCGGATGAATACCAAATACTTCAGTTAGAGAAATAGACTGCATGGCTCTCTATTCAATGTATCATAATATATAATAATATTATAGGGAGCTCAACTCCCTAAGTTTTAAGAATATATCCCATGACATGCAACCCAAAGATTTGACGTGACCTTTGTTGATGGAAATATATAATACCGTACGCAAAATTTACATGTAAATTACGAGTACATACATACAATCCCTTGCATCATATATGATGCCAATTTGTATATAATCCAATACTAAAATTAGCAAAGCCTGACGGAATATGTATACAACCTTTGGGGTTCTGCCAGCATTGCGCCCCAGTGGCAAATTAAAGACGCGGAATAGAAGTAGAAATTTAATTGGTCTGCATCAACTGTAAATCTGATGGCTATAAGGAATTCTATCACATTTGACACTATCCAAAATGCCCAAGCATGGAAGAGACACAATGCTCGCTAAAGTATCAATTACAGTTAACATGCTGGGAATCAATAGTAAAAACCATTTGCATAAATTTTGAGCAATAGTTCTATCACAGTATGACAAGCGTGTAAACAGACAATATCTGCCTCTACCGAAGCGCACACTTATAAATAATGACCAAATAATATTATTATTAATCAACATAGTTTATATGGCTAGGAGTGCATGTACCTTTTCTCATGACTATGAAACATGAAGCTGTGGCAGGACGGGCGCAATGAAGCATCATCTGGGGTTAAGAAAGGTTCACGATGATCACACACTGACGCATGTATAATGGAACTGTAATACTTAAAAGAAATGTTGTCAGCTCCTTGTTGATTTATTTTTCAAATATATGTGGTGTGTCTGGGGGGGGGGGGGGGGGGGTGCGTAGCGCAGTGGTCTAAGGTGCTGGCTTTGGACCCAGAGGCATGCAAGTGTCGTTGGATTGGACCCCAATATATATAAGCGTGGTAAATCCTTCTCACTATTGTAAGTCATTCATATACCATTTAATGAATACCCGGGTATAACCGGTTATTCCAACCCCCTGATATTTCTTTCTATATGATACGTATATACTACCATCATTGTAACAATGATTTATCCTAGCTCTTTTGTTCAAATGGAGGCATGTGTGCGATTATGGCAATGATAATAGGTGCTCCATATTCAATTATAAGTCAGATTGTGAATTTCATTCAGTATCACAGCAATGTTGCAATCACATCTAATCTAACACGAGAGTAAATATTATGTAGTCTACTATCATTTTTAGCACCGACACAGAAATTAATCGCGAGTCTGTCATTAATTTAAGAACATTCTTGTGCCGATACCAATTATTCCAAACAATAAGCTCCCAGTGAAATACATTAATCTAATAATGCACAGTGGATATGTGTATTGACCCGTGTGGTTTGAAAAAAAATAAAACACAATCATAAAACGAGAGATTTAAATAATTTCCAACAGTAGTTTACCTTGTAGCTCATGTAACAAATACCAGATTCCTGAACGGCATGGCTACCAGCAAACAAGGGAGATAATTAAGATAAGATGATAATACGATCAAATTAAGCTACATACTCAGCATGGTCAAAAATATAATTTCTACTTTTTGTTTCATTCTTTTACAACCCATCTGAAAGCCCCTAGGATAAACTATCGAAGGAATCTGCCGTAATTTTTATCCATTAACAAATCTTCCTGTTTTCTGCATACGCAAAACTCCCGGACCTTATTATGTGTCACAAAGTGATAACATCCCCGATAAATTCATATAAGTTTTGTTATACACCAGCCGGGGGAAATGTTGAAGCCCTTAATAGTGGCTTTATTATATTATATGCATCACATACTGAGAGAATTCGGAAGAAAATCGTTGGCGTTAGCTGGGAATGCAGCTATACGTATACGTGATCACGATATGTATACAATATCTAAGGCGCTCATATGTCCTCCATAACGCATTGTTGGTGTCAGCAACGACACCCACATATCACCATTAGCAGTCATTTAGAGGCACATCAAGTGAAGCAATGGGAAACTATAAATTCGATATCTTGCCGCAGTCTATTGCCGCACGTTGAAAGTAAGAGACACGGGGATGTGGTCCGTGAGACCCGCAAGTTGTGTGACAACATTGCAAGCGGTGACATTCTGGAAATCAGGAAAATATAAGACAAATTAATTGAATTCACATTTATTAGTTAAGTAAAATGGCAAATCACACCGAAAACAAAGACATAAAATGGCTTCAATCGGTTGTTGTATTAATAAAACAAAGACAATAAGTATTGACCGGCCATTTTATGAGTTAAACAATGATTTAATTGACAATTTTATTTGGAAAATGCGGAGCATTTAATAATATTTCAATTGGAGATTTATATCTATAGGGGAAAACCTATTTATTATAAGTGAATAACAAGGGTGGAAATATGCATAGAGGATATTTTCGAAGTATTAAATATAGCTTATTTACCACTCCATCCCCTTTTCTAAAAAGTATATAATCAATGCGTCGGCGACCTCCGACCGGTGAGAGGATGACTTCTCCCTTCTCATCTCTTTGAGGCATCAAGTGGGCAATCTCCAAACAAGCATTGGCAATATCGGCGTCCAGCACGTAATGTTGTAAGAGAAAGGGGTTGCTGAGGGCCATGTGTAGCCCTAGGGGTGTTTGAATTAGAGGATCATCCAATGGTGTGTGGGTCATCTCAGTCCCTGTGATAAACAATTATAAGAAAAGGTGGTTAAAGTAACTATTTAAGCAGGGGAGCAAATGTATTCCTGCTATTATAGGTACGCGTATAGATAGTTCGACTATAGCTAGGTTCATTTTGAATAATTTCATGGTTGTATGGCATACATTATTTCATGTGACATTCCCAGATGGAGTACAACTCCTGAATCAATTCAAAACTGAGAGGAGGTCGAAGTTAACTTTACGATAGAGTGCTGCCCTAGTAATGTCGTGGAGGATTGGGGAAATAGGTGAGAGTCATGAGATGCACATATATTCAGATGTACACCAGTCCCATCTAGGCCGTGTGATGCAACCGAGTATATATGATTAAAATCTAGAAAGAGACTAATATATCTTTGTCTCCTAAGTTGTTTCTGTCCTGCGCATTAAATTGAGTAGTTAATTCATTAATTGGTCCAGATATAAAAACCACCATATTAAGTATCCTGGCTATGGATTAGAAACTCTCAGATATAATGATCTATCACATCTAGGTTAGACTTAGGCTAAGGTCCCCAAAAGTGTTCTTTCAAACCCATGATAGCCCATCATTTACTCAAGGAAAGATTGAAACCTGAAGAGAAAAGGTGGACAATGAGTTAAAATTATCCCCCGCATGGTACTTACCTACAGTCCAAGGTTGATCTACACCAGGTGTATCTCTGCAGACATCCTCATAAATTTGAAACAACTTGTGGTCCCAATCCATCTGGTCCACTGAAACATAACGTATAGAGCACTTGGTAAGGGGAATTTCGGTAGGCCAGATAGATTCGTTCTACTATTTTTCACAAATACAACATTTGACTTTATCCAATAAATTAGAACGAAACATCTACCACGTAGGCGTACTCGGGTTGTAATATTTTGAAACAAATTTACATTGTTATATCCGAAAATATGAAAATTCCAATTGAAATGATTTTGCTATACCTAGCTATACTAGGGGATTGAATTAGAAAGCCAGAGTAAAATAAACTCACCAGGTGACATGTTGTCCGTGTTGAAATCCCCACCAACAATATCGAAACAAACCAGTTCGTCTAGGTTTTGTGATTCCCTGCGGAACCCCTCTGTTCCTTCGATTATTTTGTCCATCTGTATACTATGTATTGGGTGAGTACCTTCAATTAAAACATACGCCATTTTAAGGATATAATTCAATTTTGTCAGGAGAAATTTGGCTAATGCATTGTGGGATCAATGAAGGTTCTACATATTTATGTGTTCCTCCCCACGGTTATTATTTTTATTTTTAAACAAGAATAATTACACTAGTTATCGTTCCCTCTACCATAATCAATGGCGCTATGTATACGGTATCCAGTTTTAACTGGTTGTACCCAAGGTATTAGAGTAATGAGGAGCACTCTGAGGATGAATAATTATATTTACCTTGATAAGCCTGCAGGTGTGTAGTTGCTAAATAACCAACGGCCTGTTTCCCTGTCGAACTTTTTCCTAGGTCGACCTAGATGAGAATAGACACTTGATCAAAATGTGGACTCCAAAGCTCCAGGAGATGAGTATAGGGAGATATGTTAACGATAGAGGAACTCGAATCAAGCCATTCTCGACCTTTTAATATTAGCTGAAATTTACCTAATATTAAAAGGTTGGCCTTGGTCATCACATACATAATGGGATGGTAGCCTCATCGGCTTTAATCATACTTTGACTAAATACATTTGCTGTAGGTTTGGCGCATTAATTAAATTTAAACTAATTCCGTTGGACATTATCACACACAGTACTAGTGAACAATACATTTCATCGGCGAAACCGCTGACTATATAAACATTGCCATACATACCCCCCTTGATCGTTACATGACAATTCCCAATTTTGATTTTAATCGAATAATATAATTTACCTTAACTTGGAGGAGACCTTTACTTGCAAGTCTGCATTGTTTTATTCCACAGCGGTAACATTGAAATCGAACGTCCATTATTGGGTACTTGCTGGCAATCATAGCTCCACTGCCAAGGAGGAAAAAGTTACTGGAGAAGCCGTCCTCCCTGGCATCGTACACTATGAACGGGTAAACTCGGTGCAGTTCTTTGGCCAGAGCTCTTGCGCTTTCTATGTCCCAAGTTTCCTGGATTAACAGGAAATCTGTGGGCGGGAAAGCGCACAGAATAGAATGGTCGAAATTGCTCTCTCCGATGGAGTTGTTATTTCTTCCACACTGGAGTTGTGAACCATTAATTTGATGATTGTGTCCATTCGTAGCATGTTGACTCTTGCCTTTCCTATTCATGTGTAATTTCTCCCAATAGCCATCAATATTCTCTTCTCGGTGACTAACCCCAATGCTGGCGAGCTTTTCGTCTCTAAGTTTTTCTATGTGAGCTGCCCCAAGTCCCTTTGTGCTGTCAAATTCGACATCATTTCCAACATCTTCTTGTTGGGAAGCGATAGATTTACCTATTTTAATAGCTTTATTGAAAGTATCTTGTTGGTTGTTAAACCTGGTGAGGCATTCGTACAAAAAACAGACGTTAGTCGTCACACACGTATACTGATCTTTCTTGCGTGCTATTTGGGCATCTTTCACGTAAGAATACCTGTAGGGTACCCGTAGTCGGGCGATTGGTAACCACAGAAGCATAAATATTATTCCTAAGGGTATTGTTAATAATGTACATATGGTCCAGAATGGTATCGCCCATAATATGTAAGCGTACCGGCGAAAGGGCTGCTTCAATTCCCTGGTGGTTGAAATGAAACAAGCCAGGAGAGAATCCAGTGACCCCGAATAAATTCCGATGGCATTTCGACATACATCATCCCATGTAGTTAATGTTTTCGTAGAAAACGGACTTACGTTTATTATTTCAATAAACTGTTGAGATTTCGCCATGCTGTGTTATGAGTCTCCCGTGAACTCGGGGAATGCCTGCAATTACAAGAATATCATTCCGTTTAAATTAATGTTAACAGCAAAAACCAAGTACGGTATTTCAACATTTGAAACGGGAGATCAGAAGTCAATATAATGAGGGAGAAAAAATATGTTTATTGATTGACTGTATACATATTTTATCAGTAACTATAGTCTCACCTTATGTTACATGATTTATTATTGAATATTTCGATCACTGCCTACCCTGCCCACAACGCTTTTCAAAATAAAATAGAAGCAATTTTTCCTATATTTACACAGTTTCTAAGGCTGTCATGGCCGAGTAGTCAATTGATATAGTTATTAAGCTTATCGGTTTAGATATAAGTATAACACATTACTGTAGTGTTGACATATTATGGCTGGCTTCCAATAGCAAGGCAAACCAACATCGACTTCTCTTAATTATATGCGCTGCGCCGATACAGCATTTCCTAATGTATAATTACTAATGTAAAACCATGTGATAAAAGTGAATCAATGCATGTATTACTGACCAGTCTGTCTCTCTGTCCTAAAATTCAAATGGACCAAGAGAGTAGGCCGCTGACCCGCGGATATATAAGGGAAAGTGAACTGATCGACTACTGCAATTATCTTATCAAAGTCCAAGATTGATCCTGCTATAGATGCGTTTGTTTGGTAACGTTGTCCGATATCATAATCAGGACCGATAGGCCAATCCTCAACCCTCAGATCTAGATAAATGCATATATATATTCAGGTTTTTTGATAATCTCACGTACATTGACGATATTCTCAGCATATACATAACTATAAACATTGCTACTAAAGTACAAAGGAAATTTCCTAAGATAATACATAATAAGCATGGTCTCTGGCTCAGGTCCCAGAGGAAAACAACCGTTATGGTGATCTGGGGAGCACTCTTTGACATGTTTAATATCACCATGATGTACGGGGATTGTACCTAGCTCGTACACCTGAACAAAATGAATTAAAAAAAGAGTCTTGCATAGACACATACACCATTATAATATGCCATAAATTGTATATACATGCACGCCTTCACACATGTATTATTGTATAGACACATTATATTTATAAAATAGAGGCTTGTAGTACACTGTACCGGCCTCACTCTTGCATATATTATAGAATATAATGTTCGGCATGTATTATGGATGTATGCATGCACACTGTCATGTGTTGCATGGGAACCTATGGCACACATTTATAATATAAAAAAATATTGAATTGATGATGGCATTGATGATATCAGGTATACTCTGTCTCCCACAGCGAGTGAGGAAGATAGTATGGCCGAGTACAGAAACATCAAGTGATACCGTTAACCGCTCTCTTGGCCACGGAGACCGAGTATAGCGATGTAAGATCACCGTTCCATACGTACATCTGCCGCCAATGGCAATGCATTTCCATCCCCCCAGAGATGTAAGCATATGTGCTCTATATAAAATAATTGTATGCTCATTATGTGGCATTAATTAATGTATGTGTAACTTTAAGGGACAATAGCATCCTCTAGCATGATTTGTATAAGTATATACCTATTAGATACGACCCACCCAGAGAAGAGATTACATTGACCCTAATGCCCGGGGATATATATGATTTTGTGCTACTCTGACCTTACTATAGGACTTCTTGTGGGTGCATTAGTAAATGGGATTACACAGTAAACGAGATCCACTGTACATTGAAAATGCCCTTGGTTCTAGAATGCAAACAGTGGCCAAGAGAATTAATTCCAGTTCAGCTCATAAGCTCCCATATATCTGGTCTTCCACTATAGTACTTGGGTGAGAGGAGGTGGCTATTATTGGCCATTGCATTCAATAAAACGTACAAGTCATTCGTTACTGTGCGATTAGCCTAATAAAATTGAATAGAAAGAAAATCGATGGTTTCATTGGATGTAATAATTGTAGTTGCTATCTACTGGGGGAACATTAGACCTTGCATAACTTCGTTGAAATGTTAATGTGTTATACTAAGTATAACTTGGTATAGATTCATTATAAGGATTGTTTCAAAGGTAAGTTAAGTATAGATTATACTATTGTGACACCAATATTTAAGGGTATACCATGCCTAACAAGAAACGATCAACAAGTTGGATGTGCAATGAACTATGTTAACGGGTATACACAAATTAATCCAATTAAAGATGCCATGCATATAATGATGAATTAATTAAATAAGGATATGTACTACACTTAACTGACCACCAACTAAAATATAGCGACATTTAGAAACAGTCACTGCAAAAGCTAAATACACACAAATATACAGTGCGTCCAAACTTACTAGTCACAGTGAACCGGTGCCTCCCAGGTGAACTGTGTACAATAGAACCAAAAGTAGACGCTCCCGCCCGCCCAGTCACCTATGCCTACCTGTGCTGTGATGTGTGTGTTGTGCCGTGCCTGTAATATTGTTACTGAGGTTATCGCCGTTCTGACAGAGCTCTAATTCTTCCCTTGGCCAGCCAGTTTCATTCTTGATCACCCAATACACGTGAGGACACATTGGGAGGGCATTCAGTGCCTGTTGGTGGGAAGCAGCAAGGTTCTCTGAGAGTTAGGTGTCAGGGAGTTGTTTGATGGACTTCTCCGCCATGCTGAATAACAAATGAACATCTGCTGCGGCTAGGCCTGTGTTCTGCATTGCCTCGTCAGGTTATCCTGCAGCAGCATGGGCTGGGCTGCTTATAGTCATGTACCCCTGCACGAGTGGAAAATAAGTGAGAACTCAATATCGCATCACCTGCACTGAATCTATGAAGCATGGTTCATATTACCTAAAATAGCATGGTATACACATAACATAGTGCATTATATAAAGGCCTATAATCAAATAGACCAAAGTAGATATACATCATGAATATCCCTCGACACGGAAGCTCTTTGGTTAAACATGGCCACTCGTGCGTGACAGTATATATATTTCATAAATCCCTTTAAATCAACATATACATTTTAACTAAAACTCTACATTCTCCTTCTTATTAATACACCCTGATGTCTAGCAATCCAATAGAGGAAAGTATTAATCATTCACAACTACTGTGGGATTAGTGATTTAAGAACATATCCAAAAGAAATATTCGAGTTTCACATAGATACCTGTAAGCGAGAATAACGATCAAACTACATTAGCAGATCGATATTGTGGTCGACTGCTTAGAAATTTAACTATCACCGATGGCAAACCCATTGGGAGTACTCCTCCAACAGATTTTACTCCGGTAATGTTGTAACAGCACTCTAGCTCGCTCTGCAGAGTGGTTTTTGCTGTAACCTGATTGTATTGCTATTCTTGTGGGGATATCCATCGAAGTGGAATTTTAAAGAAATATAAATTTACATTATATTGATGAAGTTGATATATTGAATATTGATATTTAGTGTAACACCTGGAGGTTATACGAAACACGTGTTCCAGTGTAAAAGTGACACATATTCGGATTGTTAAATAGATAGAGATTTCCGGAGTATCCAACTGGGACATAGCGAATGAAAAGGGGTATGAGGTTAAATGCCTAGTTATATTCAAACGCTTTGCGAAAAAGAATAAAATAACGATATGAGATCACTAAATTGGCACAGCTGTTTTATTTTTTTATTCTTTTCGCTAAATGATCTTTCATTCTTTGAGCTCACATTTAAATACCCAATTCCATATATCCTAGCAATAATATCGGCCCACAACTTGTGTGTATGCGAACAGTTAACGAAGAAATGAACCAAGCTGTCAACCTCTAAATGATGAATATTATATTAATTAATATCCATTTGAAAATCATCAAATTTAGCGGGTGCAAGAGGAATTGATCTAAGTAATGTATTTTAATCTATACAATTATTCATTAGATTCATTAGTATTTTCGTTGACATTCCTAAGAAATGGCAGTGGATTTAGTTTTATGGAAACTGCACTTATACTAAATATCATTATAATTAATTGATGTTATTCCCTCAACCAATGATAATCTTAGTGCACTATCACTTGGCAAGTTTTAATATACCACTCAGCATCGCCTTACCACGCTCATTTGGGTTAATATTTTTATCAAACATATCTCCAATTTACCACAATTCGCAAGATTGCGATATTGATCAATTCTTAATTTCAACTATTACATAATCTTGCTTAATAGTATGGTCATTGTGTGCCTTATCCTCTATTGAGTAACTTGCTAAATCACTACTTTATTACGCTTTCATTAATATCTAGACCACGCTCAAGCGGTCATGCAGTAGTAAGCTGTCGAGGTGAAAGTGTAGGCTTCTGCCCAGCCGCACTCACCACGGCAGCCATCATACTTTCGCCGCGCGTAGATTTCTTTTTAACTTCGGGCCACCGCGTGTAGATTTTTTATATTTTACTAACCAATCTAACGTTCGGGGGATTACGTAATGATACGTAGGCCTATAGACTGTATTATGTTACCCTGTGTTTTATATCTCCATAATTTTATTAATAATTATTTTTAGCTATAATTTTACAATCATTATTACTGCTTATTGTTCCCTTGTTTTATGTCATAATGCTTTCTCAACACACAAGAGGTTTATTTTCTTTTAATATGCTGTCAGCGGAGCGACTTTGGGGATAATATGTTATAGCAATTTTTATAAGTGCCGTGTTAATCTACATCATGGAAATGATGGTTAATGGAAAAAGGTACCCACTGGAAAATTGGTGCGATATAAATTGGACATTTATTTACTTTGCGCGCTAGATATCAAGAGGGGTCAAGAGGGATCACCTTCAATCAGAATAGTATGCCCCAAGGTCTATATTTTAAGAAACAATGAAGAAAGAATTCAAATTTATACAATTGGATAGAGAGAATTGATTTTCCTTAAAGAAATAGGGTGTGCGACGTAGTTGTGCTGATTTTCTACCGAAAAGTTTGGATAGCTGTAGTGTTATGGGAAATAATCCAATTATTATAGCAAATGGCCCTCTGTTCGGGTTCAAACTGATCTCAACCCATCAGAAAACGGGACGAACCCCGATGGGGTGAGTTCCCGTTTTCTGATGGGTTGAGATCAGTTTGAACCCGAACAGAGGGCCATTTGCTATTTATTACACACTCTATTTGGATGTTAAAAAGTAAATTTAACTTGTTAAGCCTATAGTTTAGCTCGAGGAGGCTTCATTCACCGCAATTTGTAGGCTAGGTTACGCGGTCGGGACGACGTCATCTGGCCTACGCTGCACCAATCAAATTGCGTCTTTGGCCGAACGGCACACGTGAGCGGTTCGTATCATCCGAACGGCACCCCCAAACGGCACCTTTCTAACTGCTCACGTGTGTAATAAAGTAGCAAACTCAGCAGGGGCGGTACCAGAAGAGGGGTTTAGGGGGGGCACACTTGAGGTCAAAATCTTCCAAAATGTGCCTGTTTGGAATGCCATCGCAGTTCATAACAGTTACTTTACCTAATGACAATGAAATAGAGTCCCACTACTTTAAGTTGTCTAAGAAAAACGGCAACCCTCTAATATATTTTTTGAGAAGATAAAATTCACACATTTAAGAAATATACAGTGCTCCTTTATGCCAAACACGGACATATATGTTCCTCCTATAATATCATACTGTTAACACCAACAACACTGTTGGGTAAAATCCAAAATAAATGCCATTTTCATTCACTTCTGTTCTAAGATTATGTGTTTTCAGTCAAAAAAGAAACAATAGGTCACTGCTTAAAATAGGCCTTAACATATATCTCACACCAAGTATCTACCATTAGCTATTCTTATGGGAAAAACTTCATCCTTTAGGAGAGAGTGGTTATCTGGGACTTCCAGATTAGAATTTCAGTTAATGTTCTCAATTGTGAAAGTATGACACATAACATGAATGGTGCAAATTTCATAAATATAAGTCCACCAAAATCATAATGAAATATTTCCGATTTAATTTCAGTATGAGATGATGCAAGTTTCCCTGAATTCATACAATTTGTAGTTCAAAATCTATACAAGAAGGCCAAAATATATCTTGAGACTATCTTTAGCAGAGTCCCTTTGAGGATGTGTCTATTAAGACCCTCTTGAGATGTAAATTTTGAGACATATAGGTTTATTTTGTACAAATTTCAGATTTTAAAAGACCCTGTCATCATTTCTCTTGGGAAACGGAATTAACTGGAAAATCTTGAATTGTACAAATTGTGAACAAATATTGTTTGAATGCCAATTTTGAAACCATCTCAAATTTGAGCCCCCTGTCCTGAGGGTTAACAGGGGCTCAAATTGCTTTTTGAATACAGGCCCTACTGGAAAAATTGTGCTCACACCCATAAACATGTTTTACATCAAACACAATTATGTGAAGCAAGTAAAATATGCAAGTTAAATGTTAAAAGAATTATTAAGTTAGATAGTTTTCAGTTTAATTATTGTTTATTGATTTTTCTCAGAGACCCTCAATCTTCTGAACGATTTCCCACATTAAATGGGGTTTTTGGGAGTGTTGTAGAGTCAGGAATTTGAAGGAAAGTGCAAATTTTGGCAGTGAATACAGGCTACTGCAGGGGCCCTTATCAGGACTTTAGTGGCCCCTGACCCTCGGAGGTAGGGGGGGGCACAGAGGACTTTTAAGGGGTCTAGGGGGGGGGGGGGCCGGTGCCCCCAGGCCCCCCCCCCCCTGGTACCGCCACTGCTCAGGATATTAAACTTCCAACTCAGTACTTATTCTCATCGCAGTATGAACCTATATTATCAAACTTTGTCAATAACCCCTCTGTAGGCCAATTATGCCCATTTCGACAGGCATATTTCCCTTAATGTATGTGTATACCTTTTATTACCCCAGTCATCTTACCCATGAATTAGTGCTGACTGGCCATTGTTTTGGGGTTTTTTTTACCATTCTCCATTTCCCTAAGCTCATGTAAGCTAAGGGCGCAGAATCTACCCATAATCATTGAGTAGAGGCAGGTTCGACTGACTAAATCATTGGAGATTTGAAGTAGGCCTAACCCATGTTTACCAATCATTACAATTATCGACCTTTTCTGCAGCTCTCTTTAGACTTTACTGGAGCAAGTCCACTCAGCGGTGCACGTACGTGCACGGTTTGCATGACAGGTAGGTTAAATGGGCTCCTAGCTATGGCTATGGCGGGAGCGAAACTTCACCTCCAAGCGACAAGCATGTGAACTAGTGTTTACATCAAGGGTCAAGGTCGCCGTGGAGGGACATGTGCCCTCTTGAGTTGAGTCCATCTTATCACCGTTAATGGAAACGTAGAGGACGAACATGTCATTGTGCTCGCGGTAAGTGGAAGCTGTAATTACGTAAGAAACCGCCATTTGACACAAAAACATAATGAAGCCACAGCATGATACCGCAACATCAAATAGTCGACCATAATGCCCATGGCATAACCATAAGGGCCATATGATAGGCCTATCTAGCCCGGGCTCCCTAGTCAGGCGCAGGCTGACCAAACCAAGTGCTATTGCTACTGGTTAATGAGTACTGTGTAGAGATCGGCAGCCTATCTAGGGCTCCCAGACCCTAACCTACGGAGGTGTGTGTAGCGGAGCGGAGCCAGTCAGAATTTCTCGGGCTAGGCCTATCATGCCATAACGATCGGTTCTGTTTGTTTGTATGTTCAAAGGAAACCTTCTTTTCAGGGGTTTTGTTGTGAAAAATCTATTTCTTTGTTTGTAGACATCCTATAGGCCCTCCAGACCTACATCCTGAAGATATATAGCTGAGAAGCTGAGGGAGCCGGTAGCCTGTAATAAGGTAGGCCTACGACTACGTACACCTCCCTCATTAAGCCTTAAGGTGACTCAGTAGTGATTTTGATTATTGATGAATTTCTCTTAAATTTTAACCAATGATACTTGACATGAAATAATGATTATTGAGTGAAAAAAAATATGGTCATCAGGCTATTTTTCATGCTATGGCGGTATGGAGATAGAAATAATAAATCATATTTGAGTAATTTTACTACATTTGACTAATTTATTAACATAATTCGTTTAAAATGGTTCTGACATGAATTCAGACATCAAATTTCACCCAGACATTCAACATATATATACTTATCATCAAATAATTTTTTTTCTTCACATCCTGAGTTAGCCCCCTGGAAGCCTCCTAGTGGCAGTATGGGACACTAACAAAATTGACTTTGGCTGATGACAATAAGCGTTTTTTAAAAAAAACTGTTTGATGAATATTAATGAAATTTAATATGAATGTAGATACAGTATTTGCTAACTGATACACAAAAATTCAGGATGGCTTTCCAGGCTAAATTTTTCTATAGTATGACTTATTAATGAGAAAAAATGGGGAAAAAATGAAATTCCTGATTAATATTTGATTTGAGCAAAAATGGCTTCATAAATCTTGATGAAATTCTACATGGATACAGCTATCGTAGTTACTAACTCACACACAAAAAATCCGCATGAATTTCCAGGCCGATTTTTTTGTTACAACTTAATTATGAGAAATTGGCTAAAAGTGAGAAAATTCTTGATAAATATTCAATTTTTACGCATATGGTTCCATAAATTTTAATGAAATTTAATATTGATGTAGGGACCATAGATACTAACTCCCGCACCAAAATTCAGCATCAATTTTCTGGCTGAAATGTTTATATCAAGACTTAACATACATACTTTGGCTGCATATATGCTGATATTTCCTGCTATATGTTTTGAATACACATTGTGTGAAAAATGGCAAAAGTTGTAACCCGCTACTCACGCTAGCCGTTGCCGCACACCCCGTTACAAGATCACTACTGAGTCACCTTAATTAAAGCAGGGAGGTACCGTATATACAGAGGGAGCAGAAGCGAGGTTCAATGTGTGGTACCCCCATAGTTAAGAGTAATGCCACTACAGCTTGTGGCGCTATCTACAGTCATAGAAATAGAAACATAGAAATAGACACATGTGTCTATTTCTAGCTATTTCTATGCTACAGTGAATCAGGTCCACCCACCCCTATCTAATCAATTCCTCAAATGGTGAATTTTCATTGAATTTTGATTGTTTATGGTATAGTCTGTCTCAGATTAAAATTCTATTGAAACGTGTATTTTTAATCCAGGCCCCCAGGTGCAGTATAGCTCCACACCCCAAAGACATCCCCGAAACCTATATATGTGACTAGGCTTTAATTTGTTTGTGAGGCTGTTAATAAAACTATTCAATGTCTTATCAGAATAGTCTAATAGGCAGTTATGTAGATTCAAGATTTTTTGTCCTTTGACAAGTTGTATGTCTTAGTGATGCATCAAACCAAAGGTGTTCAGGGTAAGGCCTACTGTTTCAGAGATACTGGACCTTCTCCTGCTACAGCACAACTAATCTATCTAATGATATCTTTGTTCAGTTTTTGACAGTTTTCTTAGAAGTATGAGATAGAAAATCATCCAGCTGTTTCCAATGATTCCCATTGCGCGAGAACATATTTTGCTCGTGATACTGAAGCTCAACCTCCCATTATTATATTGAACAATAAGTATTCATTTTCAAGGAGTGAGACCTGAAAAAGTACCCCTTTTTTGGATTTTCCAGGTCCCTGATTGTACCAAAAAAACCCAACCCTTTCTCCTTGAAATTGGGAACAAGCATGGGAACCCACTTTGGTTTTGAGTGCCCCCCGGGACCCGGTCCCACTGGTCATTCGTCAGGTTGGGTGGGCGATTTCCGGTCACGTTTCACATAACTGGTAGTGATTTGGGTCTAGCAACCAGCACATTTTGTTATTAGGAGGGTAGCCTCTAAGTGTTTTTCTGTTTTAAGTTGTATTCCGATTGAATGGGCGCAGCCTCCTTTTAGTATCACTATAGGAAAGGTATACTCTATACTGAATGCTCTGTCGCACCCCTGGCTTAGTCTAAATTGGAGGGGTGGCCTGTCAGTGGCCACATGGGTTTGTTTTGACTGTGTTGGCTGGTGCTGTTAAGTGGAGGAGTGTATTGGCTTGGCCTGTTTGCTGTGAGTGACAGGGAGGGAGGTATACAGACTGAGTGAGTGCTGTGAGTGACAAGGAGGGAGGTATACAGACTGAGTGAGTGAAGCCTGTTGGCTGTCCTGTTGGCTGTGATTGACAGGGGGTTGGCTACTAGGCAGGGGGTTGGCTACTAGGCATTCCTACTAGGCCAGGCCTACAAGTGTGATCTTACAAGCTACATCCTGTAAGATCTTTATCTTTGGATCTGTAGACTGTCATCTGTACATCTGTGTCAACTGATTTCAGTGAGAGGAAATATCTGAGGAGATCATCAGATAAGTTATGTAACTGAAGTGTAACATCACTGTGATATGCCTCCTGCTGATTGTGGCCCAGAGTGGAGGAGGCCAGGTTTGGAAGTGAGTGATGGTTGCCATGACAACATCCATGTGGAGTCATATTCATGGCAATGAGGGTTAGTGAGATGAGATGAGCAAAGTGATTTAGTTTTGTGATTTAGTTTACAGTCTAGCTGTAAATGTTACATACTTCTTATACTTTCATATTGTAGGGTATTGATGGGATAGAGGTAGGAGCACAGGTTCAACTGAGCAATCCAATGGAACACCCAACAATCGCATGATCCACAAATTAATACGAAAAAAAGAAATACAAAAAAAGAACTATATACTAAAAATTAGAAGCAAAAGAAAATAGCAGTTAGGCAAATCAGCTGGGCTACCCTCCTAGTATTGAAAGATACTATAGCAATTGGGCAGTAGTATGTTGTCTTGTATTTCGAAATTAATATGGAAAAAAAAATATATTCTATCATGAAATCTACTTATCATAAGTATTGTCACCATTTCCGAAGAAATGCCTGCAATGGGCTGCAATGATTAAAATTCAGCCCATTGTTTACTACTCGACCCCCTGGACTATGGTCTGGTGCAAACATGCCATAGCAACCCATAGGGACCAGGGTTAAAATCGTAAAGTTCCATCCTGGATTTCTTAAATTCTACAAAGTTTTAATCATTATCAACACCCTGAGCATATTTTCTTGGCAATACTGTACATTTCTATGAAGAATCCAGAAAAGTGTACCGCTTCAAGTGATTAGTATTTTAGTAAATTGGTTAGATTAGATCTGTACGCCTATTAAAACTAAAGAAATAAAATATTAAAAATAAAGGATCGTCGCAAAAACGGCCCTCGCAAACCAGCCGGAAATCCCAGCTACTAAACTATTTCTAGCCTTTCAGCATCCCAAGTTGTCAGGCGTTTTGCCGTGCGTCTCTCTGAGGTCTGCAAGACGGCTGCAGACATTTAGATTTTAGCAGAAGAATATATATTTCGTTAGCTTTTTAATGGAATAAATGACAATCCTGGATTTTCTACCTGCTAAAAAAGCCTATGAGCTTTGTTTTTCTGATCGAAGGGAGTCCACGAAGGGAGTGTCCTGAGGTCCTTAATTGCTATATATACAAATGACTCTGAACTCTAAACCTGACAAAGTGTGATGTGTATATTAATTCAAAATAATTACAAAAATCAATACGGTTGGTGCAAATTCATTTATTAACGAGCCTTACGAAAATTGACATAGCTCCGTAAAATTAAGATATAATTATTATAACAGGGCTGCCAACTCTCCGGCTTTTTGGAGGATTTGGAAATCAAACCCTAAAACATTAATAATTTCGGAATTTTGAGTTTTATTCCGGCCGTGCCGATCACTTCGTACAGACCTTAAAATCTGCCTTATTGGTCAAGCAACTAAACTTCAAACAACCCTGTATTTCGGTAGCCTACTGATGTGACTGAAAGGTTCAAAAGATTACACCTTGCTATTAAAGAAAGTAAACAGTATATGCCAGATGCCATTTTGCAGATTATTGATGGAAATCCGAATTCCTTATTATTAGAAGATGCCCATCTGAAGTCTTTTTTTTATTTTAAAACCTTTATTCAAGTTCCTGCCGTCTGACAATGTTAAATATATAGCAGTCAGTCCTAAGGAATAAAACAATTCAAAAATACACCATGGCTCCACACCGTGTCACACCATTTAAGTTATCTATTTATTATCTTACTGAAAATATGAACAGTGTTTCGGCTGTACCCACTGGACAACGTGTTCCTCATTTTCTCTAACCCTATATATTTTAAAGATGGAGTTGTACTGGTATATAATACTGCCCCAGAGCATTGGTTGGGGATCGGCGAATCAAGGCAAGGCTAAGTAGGCCTATATCCCTGAGGCTGGCTAAGCTGCTAAGTGAATGGACAAGTCAAAAGCAAGTTGGGCATTAACAGAGCTGCTTTTACACAACTCCCCAATTTATTAACAACTTAACGATAGACAGGATATCTAAGCGTATATATGCCCTATGTGCCATTTTTATTTCTATTTGTTTTGAATTATGGTCGATTAAGATACACTTCTAAAATAGAATAATGCAGTTAATAAGCTTATCAGATATCTTAAATCCCCCCCCCCCAAGTTAGTACCAGAGCCATACACCAAAGTACCGGTAATATATTATTTATTGTCCTCATAAGTGTATGCATTGGTGTATCAATAAGTAAATAAAAAGATAAATAAAAAGAATGTATTACTATCTCAATTTTAATTATGTATTTTTACAGATGAAATCCGCCATGATTTGTAGCTTGAACCTTCGGACATGGAAGCATTCCTTGGTAAGGCTGTCTGCCCTGATGAGACAAGAACATCCCTTAGTGCCCACTCCACGGTTATGTGCCCGTCACATGAGTGCTCTGCGTTGCCAGGGAAAGGTGCAAACACAGGTCCCCAGGGGGGAGCTCTCATCAAAACAATTTCTCCACAAGCGCGCTATGTCAACTCTATGGTACCACGTCAAGAGCTCGCCCACCCACCTTACACCTGTGTTTCTTCGCGCTGAAGAGTTCCCTAATCGAGTTGCTCTCGTCGATGAATACCAATCCTACACATATAGTGACTTATCTACTTTAGCCCATAAATTGTGTGACAAAATCACTGCTGTGTCTAATAGCACAGATTTGAAAGGTGAACGAATTGCATTTCTGTGCCCCAACAATGTTTCCTATGTCGTGTGTCAATGGGCTACGTGGATGTGTGATGCGGTTGCCGTCCCCCTTTGTACAAGTCACCCTCCTGCCGAGCTGGAATATGTAATTTCTGATGCTGACTGTAAGTTGGTAATTGCTACAGAAGAACTGGCAGGAAAGCTTGAAGATGTTGTAAAGAAATTAGATCGCCCTTTGATGGTTGTTCGCAGGGACGATTATAACGCTTCTGGATCAGGTAATGCTCGTCATTTTGTTCAGAGTAGAATTTACCTGTCTGTCTCAGCATTACAATTTGCCCTCATCAGTTAACTTCTAACAAGTGATTCCAACAGTAATACTACTAACTGGGAAGAAAACAAATTGAAATTTGCTTCCCTTGCTTAGTAATCGATCATCTTGAATCATAAGAAATAAAAGCCTCTATATAACATCCTAAAGAATATCTTCAGATTAAACTCATTCAGATTCAAAACGATCTTTTCATTAATTCTTCTTTCTAATAATCGTTTAAGGTTCCAAGACAATATTATGCAATATGTTGAAGGATACTAGCATGATTCTTAGAGATTAAATGATACAGCTATCCTATCATTCATTTTTCTAACAGAGGACCTCATTGTTGAGAGCGAAGAAACAAAAAACGCTGTCCATGAGAGAAATGTGAGGGAGAACCGACACCAGCAACTACTAGAAGCTGGAAAGTACAAGCACAAGTCTGCGCTTATCATTTACACTAGTGGCACCACTGGTAGACCCAAGGTGATACATTTATTTAATGCAAATACTTTGGACCTTTTTTCAGCTTTTTCGCATTTAATTTGCTGCCTGACTTGAATCTGATTTCTCTTCATCACCGAGTAGTATTTTGTGTGTTTGGATAAGTTATATCTATTTTAATTTGGCAAAAACCGCCGGAAATATTACAAAGATATATGGATCACATACCTCATCATTCAGTTGCTGCTAGTTGGGCTTTTATTTAAATCCCCTAGGTTGTGGGTAAACAGTGTGGCATTGGTATAAACAATAATGAAAACACGACTAAACCTGTAGAATATTTCACATTAGAACCTTCCGTAATGAAACGTTATACAGCACTCTTTTCAGATGTTAACCACTGGTCATCAAATGAAACGTATCGCCATAGCAATTGTTTGTCAATAAACGTAGTTTTAATATCACCATAGCCAGTATGCACTAGGTGGGAGGTGAAATGACACGTTTGGCAAGTCACTGCTGGTTTCAAAATCAGTACTCCCGAGAACCCCTGGGTACGACGCCAACACCATAGAGCACTGTGCCATCCCGATGACCATCCCCATCTAGAAACTGATACTTTCCATTGTTGTTCTTCATATCAATTATTTTCTCGATTCTGCCAGGGCGTTGTGCATACACACGGTAGTCTCGGGGTGCACATTGCTGGTATGACCAAATGCTGGGCGTGGACTGGAAGTGATGTCGTGCTCCATAACCTTCCTCTCCATCACATCCACGGAGTTCTCAACCTCCTGATGGTGCCTTTACATAATGGCGCCACGTGCGTCATGTTGCCCAAATTTGATGCTGATCAGGTAAACGGTTTCTAGAGAGTAACCGCGATAATTTCCATAAAATTTGAGTTTCATTTTTTAAAAAACCTCAAGTGTTAATGGTAAAATATTCATTGTTATACTTCATTCAAGAGGAATTTGTTACAGGGTCCTTTTATTCAATATTATATAGTCTTTTGTCTTTTATTTATTTACCAAAACATAAAGAATATTTAGAGGACTAAGATTATTTTTCCGAAACCATTATTAATCCAAGCTAATTTGTCAAGATACAATAATACAAATTTGTGACAACATTAGCTTATTAACTGCATTATTCAATTTTAGAAGTGTATCTTAGGACCGTAATTCAAAACGAATAGAAATAAAAATGGCACGATATCTATTAATAGTAGGACCTACGCTGCCTATTATCCATGTAAGTAAGTTTTTGTCTTATTTCCTGGTAAGTTTAGAATTGAGAAAAATCATCCATTTTGTTACTTTTCCCTTTACCTAGGTTTGGGCCCATCTTCTCGGTCCTGTACGGTCTGATATTCCCAGGAGAATCAACGTCTACATGGCAGTGCCCACCGTCTACGCCAAACTTGTAGACCGCTATGAACAACGGTTTGGCCGGGGACGAGGCACCAAACGAGCCAAGGACTACATCAGAGCCACGTGTACAACTAAAATAAGGTACGATTCCCCCTTTTGCAGAGTTTTCCATAATTTTTTAGCATTCTCAAAGACACTTCATGGTATCTTTGACATTCCTCTCAAGAGTAATTTAATTATGCAATTTCAATTTTAATGGGATTTATGTGGGTATGTATGTTTTCATTTGCTTTAAGGGATGTTGGCCAGTATAATATGTTATGCCTCATTGTGTTATATACCTATACTAGCTTACTAAAATTCATTTTTCTATACCAGTACATGTTACCTCTAAGGCAATCCCTTACCAACTGACCAGGTGCGGGTCGCTGATTGGCTATCCCGCATCCGTCCAACCACTTGCACATTTCCATGTTATCACGGCTGTTTTACTATGGAGTAGATACCATATTTTTAATTTCATGAAATGGTTTCCACAGGGAGGTAGATTTAATATTTTTCGAAACAAATAAATAGGAGGTTCTAGCAGATCTCACCTTTGTAGGCCTATTCATTAACATCTTTTTTTTCTCCGATAAATGTCTTGTTTCTTATCGATAAAACAAAATTGATTGTTTTTCCATTTTTTCTAATTTCAGGTTGATGGTCAGTGGATCGGCAGCCTTACCAACACCTGTGTTGAACAAATGGGAACAGATTACTGGACATCGCCTGCTGGAGAGATACGGCATGACAGAAGTGGGCATGGCCCTCACCAACCCACTAAAGGGAGTCCGGGAGCCAGGTACAAACAACTTCCATTCTTCCTTTCAATCAATTTTACCGATAACGCAAGGATTTCTCCTCTTTTCAGACTTTCGGTTTCGATTAATATTATTATTATTCCTTGGTTGTGTTATACTTACTAAACAAATATCGACTTTAGCCATTGACTGAAGCGATATTGTACTCTACATGAGAAGATTGTAAAAATGTTGAAGGGGCGGGCCCACAATGGCATTCAACGAATGCAAATAAAAGTTTTCTAATCTCATCTAAATATCGTTTTTGTAGACCTGTATAGAAAGATTTGTTGATGAATTGTTATGTTGTCTAGAATTTCTCCTCTTTTCAGATAATCGGTTTCGATTAATATTATTATAGTTATATTTTATTCCTTGGTTTTTTTATACTTACCACAAAATACCATTTTTTAGGTATAGGAAGATGTGTTGATGACTATGTTGTCTAGAGTAAGTTGGTAGTCTAATCAAAGAATGCATAGCATTTTTTCGGAGTACAGAAATGACATCATTAAGATTTTCGCGCAAGACCAACAATGATGTCCCCCAAAGATATTATATTTGGTATAGAGGTAAAGAATATTAACACTAGAATGATCAACTGGATAATTATTCAAGTAAAAACCTTTATACATAGGCAGAAACTATTCCATCGAGGCAACAATAGTTTCCAATACGCTATGGCAGATCTGAAAGTGCGATGCTCGGTGATAATACAGCAAAATCGAATAAAGTCGTGAATAAAACTTTTTATTTTCAAAACATCGCGACTGGGCTGCATAAGGAAACAGGGAATGGCTCAACAAGTTTAAATGTGCATTACTTAATCAAAGTTAGTTGAGAATGCAGATTGAAACTGAAACCACAGTTTCTTTATCATGTTATCTCAGTATGAAATCAGTTGTTGGTGTGGCCAAACTTTTCAAACATTTGATGAATAATTACCTGTCTCTATATATATATCTAACTCTTTATTTTATTCTGTATGACTATTGATTCATTATCAGCGATCAACGGCGACTGGAACAGTTGGTAGAATTCACACTCTTTACTATTGTATTTATTTTCCACTCATAATTCTACATAATGATAATACACACATCGGTTGTGATACAATACAACCGTTTCTAGTACATTTTGCATGCAATCCTTTTCTCACGCAACAACATACAATAACAAAATTAATCCATACTAATTCTTTAAATATCAACAATACATATAATAGACTGTAATATATAGCTAATACCTCGGTCCTAAAACCCTTTTCCACCCAGTCCTTTGGTTAACCCTAAATTAAAATCCTTTATTTGTACGGCAGGGGTATCCCATTAAACATAAAAACAAATAATAAAGAAGCACTAGTAGTTCTTTGTAGAAGCACTAATATCGTAGTTCTGTATAGCTGGGATTTTATTCTTGATGCCCACTTTTTTTGTTTGCTTGATTAGTATTTTTTTTACAATAGCCAACTTGCATTTCAATGAGCGCATGAACAGATTCTATTTAAATATGGGATTGTTTGAGGTCCTTTACTGTCTGCTAAAGATTCTGTTATATGCATACTTGGTGACACGGAATACGTTGAAAATGGCTTTGTTAAATTGTTGACTGAAATAATGATGAAAAATTGAGTGAAATTAATTAAAGTGATACCATTATATTTATTATTTTTCCGTAGGGGCTGTTGGATCTCCTTTCCCAGGAACTGAAGTTTGCATTTCAAGGCCAAATGTTTACTCTCTTGTGGGCTATGACGTCCTAACTAAAGGGGATCACAAATCCACCAAGGTCACTTCAGGTAAGCTCATATGGAAGTTGTTACGGCAAATTTGCGTTTTTTGTTTGAATATAAATATTCAATGATTTAACTACGACTAATAATGACGGTACTGGGTGCCCATGTATATGGCTCTTTGTTTGGATTAAATGGGAGATTGGCATGACTGCAGTATAATGTTTGTTACTGTTAGTGATGTGAAGTTTTACATTAAACAAAGTCTTGTTTCATACGTTGCTCACCCTTTTCTATCGTCCTGTTAGAGCTCTTGTATCAATATATGAGCATGATATAAAATTCCCTGTTCAAATCTATTACCAGCTTCATTCTTAGCTAGTTACTGTAAAAAATGAAATATCCCATTAAAATTATACAAACTTTAATATGACATGACATTCCCTTACCCTCGATGCAATCTAATGTATAAAGTTTATTGCGGCAATTATCTTTTTATTGGTATGCATTATTGGAAATTCTATCAATTTGGTATTTACTATTGTAAAGTTTATTTGTTTGATTTCTTTTTGTAAAACCATTAATCTTGTACTTATTATTGCACACTTTTATATAATGTATGCTCTATTATAAGCCAGTCAGAGTAAGCAGATCGGCCCGTGTAATTATTCGGTTACGCCAAAATAAGTTTATTAGCGCATACATGGAGGTTCCTTGTAGACATTTTTAAATCTCGGCGTTTCACGGTAAACATTCTACAATGATTCTGTGCTGGCTTAGTACTAACAAGCATATCCCCACGATTCATTGAAATGTCTATTATTCTGTTAAAGGGTGTGAAGGCGAAGAAGGTGAGCTCTTAATTCGTGGACCAGGACTATTTAAAGAATATTGGCGCCGGCCTGAAGCCACCAAAGAGGAATTCACAAAAGACGGTTGGTTCAAGACTGGTGAGGCAGAATTTCGTGATTCAGTATACACATTTCCGATTTTCGTGATTTAGTAAAATTGGAATAAGTTTGCCTGGCCGACTAGCCTAGCGGTATTACTCAGATGAGTAATCTATTTATTATAGGCCAAATCCAAAATCGATCAAATTTGTCTGGGCTTCTGAGACATAATTCCTGCGAAGTGTTTCTAGTTATACGGTACATGTAAAAGAAATACCTATGCCATTTTTAAGTTTTGACACTTAAATTGGGGATCTCAAACCAAGTATCTCGTTAGAGTCCTGAATGTCAAGGATTAGCATTATATACATAAATATTCGTCATTTGTTATGGGAATGAAAATAACTATTTGAAAAAGTCATGCCTACTCTACACTTATAAATGGGTTTCTTTTGATTCACGGTATTACCTTACTTGGAACGAAATAGTTGCGTATAACAATATATTGGTACGTATGTATACCTAGAACTAATTTTGTTGTGGGGAATATAGGCTTACGGAAGGTTGGAGATAAAAAAAAAAGACATTTCATTTTCAAATCGTGCATGCACAGCCGTTCATCCTATGTTTAGATTGAATTACTAAACGGTCCGTGTATAGAAATATAGGGAAAATAAAGTTAATGAAAGTATGAACTACATCGTGGTTTTATCAACCTTTTTGGAGTTATTTTAGAAAGTTTTCACATCTACCTGATCATTAATTTTAGTTACTGTGGTGTGTATATCACACTTGACCCCGAGATAAAAGAATGTCAACAATTGCCCTGGAAATACCGCCTAATTCATTCTCATTTTTATGACAGGTGATACTGCAGTTTACGAAAATGGAAATTTCAAGATTCTGGGTAGGACATCGGTGGATATCTTGAAAAGTGGTGGATACAAACTTAGTGCTCTAGAAATCGAGAGACACTTGCTAACCCACCCGAGCATTACCGAGATAGCGGTCATAGGATTACCAGACATGACTTGGGGACAAAAAGTCACCGCCCTAGTCGTTCTCAAGCCTGGTGATAGCCTCACATTGGAGGAACTGAAGACTTGGGCATCGTCCCAGCTGCCTTCTTACAAAATACCCACAGTATTGAAAGTCATTGATGAGCTACCTAAGAATGCCTTAGGCAAAGTTAATAAAAAAGAACTTGCCTTAATTTTCTTTTCCAGAGAGATGAAGAATTCTTATTGACCCCCAAGACTGAATATAAAATGATTGGCCGGACAATGTTGTAATTTAAGAAATTGTCGGGTGCATCAGTGATATTATATGCCATTTTTATATACCTAATTGATCATTGAATAAATACCTATATACAGAGAGGAATTCGACTTTCCTTAGTTGCATGTATCTCCATCAGAGGCCACCACCGTCTTCTCGTATTTCTAGTACGTAGTAAATGTGTTCTGGTGTTAAAGGCAAACGCTACTATCTAGTGGAAAATGAAAATAAATGTCATTTTTCTGAAACTTTGGTATTTGATTCTTGAAGTGTTTCAGGTCATAAAGATGAAAAAAAATCATTGGGTCGCCGTGCTCATTTTTGAATTACAGTGCTTCAAAATTTGGTATCTCAAAAAAACCAATGAGGACCAAAATGGGGGCCCATTTTGCAGTACCTCGACTTCATAGTTCATATTTGCTATTTATATTCACTCAATTTAAGTAAAATTAACAGTTTCAGAGACAGTATTATTTGGCCAATAATTCTATGCCTCTTTTCTATAGAGTGCATTGTTATTTTTATTTTGAAAACAACAAATGCATAATGTGAATTTTAAATTAAAAACTCGAAAAAACTCAATATTTTTCACCATTTTTATAAAAACAATTTTTGTTCCTCCCCAGTGAAAATAAATGTCATTTTTCTGATTCTTTAGTATATGACTTTTGAAGTATTTGTGTTCTTAAAACTGAAAAAAAATTAATGGGTCACCATGCTAGTTTCTGAATTATGGGGCTTTGAAACATGGCTGACAACCCAAAAATCTGCTGCTCTCAAAGTGTTCTATGTTTCCTAAACATCTCTATTTCAGACGGCTACAATTATTTTTTTTAAGTGATGACATACATTTTTTCCCCTATATATGTGTAGAATATTACCTGCACTATATGTGTAGAAAATTCTGGGACATTTGGAGTATCCATTTTTGTTTTATTCCCAAAACCGTGAAAGGAAAATGTAGCATTTCCCAATAGACTTGCATGCTAATTGGGTACAACTGAGGGTACCCATAGCTAGTTCTGATTCCCAAACATGTCTATTTCAGACAGCTATTAAAAAAAATCGAACGCGATGACATATATTCTTTTTCCTTTTTATCTGTAGTATATAACCTGAACTGTATGTGTAGAAAATTTTGGGACAGTAGGACTAGCCATTAATTGTTTGTGTTATTCTACAAAATGTGACAAAATGGGCCATTTCCTCATAGACTGCAATGCTAAAGGAATAGTGTGTAAAATGCCCGTAGATTTGGTATATGGTAAAGGGGGGCGTGGCAGTGAATAGTAGCGTTTGCCTTTAAGACGCCCAATATACGTTTGCAGACTGAATCATACTCTCGTCCACTACGACCATATTCTAAATTTAAACCCAAGTTTAAGAAATAAGAATGACAGTGAATGAAGACTTTGGTGGGATATACATGCCATCGGTTATACTTGTACGTGTTTCTTCAAATCAGCAATATTCAAGCAATTCGCCCATTTTTTACCAGGACTGATTCATCTGACTGGTCTTCCTCTGGTACCTGGGAGAGGATGGTTTTGGGATTCTAAGTCGTGACCCCAATTGAAATACGGTACGTGCATGTCGAGGAAGGTTCGTAGTTAGTTGAATTCGGTATTTAAACAAAAAGCCAATATCAACAAACAAGACAATTTGCGTTTTTGAAAAAATTTATTTCTTAAAAATCAATCTACAATACCTTTTTTCTCTTTTTTTTTTCTCCAAATAGCCAATTATGTATTTCATACACAAAGTTCATAGAAAATGATTCAACAGTGTCACACATGCGTGACAAAAAACGGTTTTTCTTCCCACTTCCCACGCATTCGAATGACATATTTCAATCATACACAATTTTACACGTAGACAAAAATTAACTTATTAGCCCTCATCTAGGGGGCATTGCTAATACCTTGCCACTGCTCGAGCTACATTCCTCACCAATCGAAAATTATGTAAAAAGAATCCTATAACAGATTTGTTTCAGATATATGAACAGCACGCAAACGAAGAGAGAAATATTTTTCTTTTTATATAAGAATGCCATCATACATTTAACAAGAGAGCAAATGTATCCTAACCAGACATTTAATATGTGATGAATAACGATTGTTATTCGGGAATTTGTTTACGCTTTAAAACCTTCATTGAATCAAGTGATATTAATAATAACCAATAGCTATACATATAATATCTGTATGGCTAATGGAGAGTACCAACTAGACTGTTCAAGACAAGCACATTGTACACTGATGAAACGTTCCACGTTCATATTCACTGTGAAACAAGCACTGATAGTTGAGAAGATATGGATTATAATGCATACATAGTTTTAACAAGGTAATATATACACACAAACCCTGCGATAGGGATTCATCAAATATGTCCAGTCACACTCTTCACGTGCACACACATACCTCTGTCACACACTCACACACTCGATGCGTACATTGATTCTTATTACTGAAAAGGTGGCGCAGACACAATGCAGGCCTTGAACAGAGTCAAGTCTCGTTAAGTCAATCAGATAAAGTTGACCAATCGAAATATTTATAACCGTGACCTAAACTCATTGAAATTGGGGGCTGGTTTTAATAAATTAAAAAACAAATATACACCAATATTTTTTTCACAAATTATAAATGAAACCCCTTTTATGCATTTCCTGACAATTCCAATAGAATATCCTCCCCAAACAACTGTTAATTGATCGATTGATACATCAAGTGTGAAAGAGGTCTCTTTTGAAAAGACACAAGACTTGGGGTTCCGCCTGGAACGCGGTTATGATAATACAAGAAAATATAACACTGTATTGCTTCGCACCGGATTTGAAACCCTACATTTAAATATACACAGCTGTTACATAATTATGTACAAGAATTGAATGTCTTACTCTATTTGCACCGTAAGGAACTATATTGTGAAATATTATAAGAAGGCATTTATCACGTTTCTTTGAAGGACAAGAGTGGTTCTCTCACTTGTACACATGCATATATATCCCGAGTTAAGGTTGGTTCTAATTTTCCATAATCACTTGCGCAGACATTCCTGAAACCTATCAAACGAACACGACTAGTAACGTGATCTTAAACAATGAGATAATGACAGGAGTTTAAAAGGTTTCATCATACAGAAAAATCCCGAATAAGCGAAAAATAAAGAGAGATCTCGAGAGATAAATGACAAATAATACCAGTAAGAAATCCTGCGGCAATGACTATCAACGTAGAGGAAAACAAGGCGAGTCTCAATCTGTGTACAATGTTGCCAAGCGTAAAGCCAGTCTGATCCCATATTACACAAGATTTATCACACGTGAAAAAATAATGATAATAATAATAATAGCGAAAGACAATCAATCTCTTTTCCCCATGAAGAAATAAGTAACGACAATCATCAATACTATCAAAATGTATTATATGTACGTAATACCTCGTTTTTTTTATTTCTATCTGGGTGTATGTACGACCTTGGTAAATTTTAGTTCAATTGTGAAATTTCCGGCGTCGGCGGAGAATTATATTTTTAGAAATGTCCACGAGACATTAAATCAATCGATAGTAAAAATTCTTATTACCTACAGAGAGAATAAAATGGCCTTGGCTCACATATAAAACAATGCAAGTTTTTTTTCGAGACGAAGTAATCGACTTTTTTTTAAAAGTAAGGAAACATTTTTAACTGGAGAAACGTTAGTCAATAATTGTTGATGATATGTACAAAGAAATCCAGCTGAAGAATAAAATTTATGATCATGAACGAAAATAATTGTTGAATTGGTTAAGATGGACAACAATGAACCATTTAAGTGTGGTTCGACAACTATGACATTCTCGCTATAGATAATTTTTGCACTGAAGCTTATCGAACCAAAAAGTGTCTAGGCGCTCCTAGGTTGTATAAAACATCTTAAAACATTATCAAAATGAGTCAATTTCAATAATTAATTTCGTTCGTTCCACACATTCATAAAAAAAGTCCTTCGCTTGATGAAATCGGGCTACAAGAAGTGGTACCTCCACCAAATGAAACGCACTAACATGGCCCTTTCCTACTATTGAAGGGGTATTTTTTGCATGTCGTTGTCATGGTTGCATAGAAGCTTGACTATTAAACCAAGTTACGTAGCCCAGTAACTACCAGAGACCAAGATCAGCTCAGCTGGCCCATCTCCCTTGGCTCGACATATTCCTTACTTACACATGGGACTCATATTTAGAGTGGAGTTTTCAGGGGGAAAACTCCCCTCAAGGTTTCATCATTCTACGCGCCGAGGACCACACGAAGGTGCTGAGACCATATAAGCGCGTCCAACACCCTCCGTTTTCTACCCCCTTCATCCCACGACACATCATGCCTCCTCAGATAGAAGAAATCTCTCATCTGGCCAGAAAATTACACAAATCCTCTCATCTTCTTCTGCCTCTGCAGTAACTTATATTATATCATTATAAAGCTGATAAACAACTGAAACAACCTTTTTCTATTTTTGTTCATTTTGTGATTTTTTTCAATATTTCTCATTAAATAAGTCTACTACGTGCTAGTAAATACTTGGTGTGCGTATAGTGTGTAACAGATCAGTTGTCCCCCCCTTCCCTCGCCTAATACGAACAGGGTGCTGTCCGTTATATCACAAAGACCAGTACTGATATTGTGTCAGTTTGGGAGGTTTGTGCCTACAATGGCTCTTCCTATCTGAACCTAACCCCTAGGAAGGGATGGTTCAATACATAAGGCTATACCAACCTACATTCAGTAACACTTGTGTCTGCTTATTGACTGACAACCAGGTAAGTTAACCTAAGGCGTTCAGGACGAACCTGACAAGCCAATACTTTCTTATTCGTCGATCAATTCTGATCATTTTTTTAATTGAGCGAGAACGAGCAATATTTGTGAACACACAATCCTCAGGTCGCCTGGCAAGACACCCTTTGAGGTTTTCCTCAAATGTTCTGCTGTGAAAGATCCAGTTCTAGTTCTCAGCCCTGGACCTTGAAGCCACATGTCAGTTGGAGAGGAGATCCTCCCAACGCATATTACTCAAGCCATGGCCACACAAACCGCCCATTACCCATCACCAATCCAAGTCATTTTTTTATAAGCATCACCCATTGTCATAATCCCGATATCTCTGAAGAATATTCTTTCTTTTAGGAGCCATACGTTTTTTTAAGCAAATTCCATGGACTGAAAACTGCAAAATGAGATCTGTGTCAATGATGACAGACTATGTTGAGCCAGACCTTGAAGAGGTCAGTGACTCTGGTTGGTCTGTTTGTTGAAAGGTTAAAATTTAAAACAAGCTTCAGATGATGCTATTCTTGTATACCCCTAGCACGCACTGGTAAGTCACACGGCATATGTACTTAATACAGCTTAGCACCCGTCTGACAAAGTTTAATATACACTTATATATGATACACTCAAATCGCTAGACACTACTTCATTTACAGGGAATGATATTTACAAAATAATCACTCGTATAACAAAGAGTTGATAATATCTCTCAGTGTGCAAGGAGTTTTTGTAGTTTTAATAGAAGGGCAACCAAACTCAAAGTATGTAATCGCCGCTGAACATATACATTTTTCCCTCGGTTATGTCATTTTGTGGGGTAGCCAATATGCTATTATGCTGGTGGCAAGAAATTCTTTCCAAAGAGAGGCATGCGTTGGACAATTTGAACTCTCATTCGTGTTTCGAATTTTGATTGTTAAATTTCGTAGGGGGATAAAATTTCTTCCAATTATATTTTATTTCTTATCACCTAAAAATAAAAGAAACGACGAAAAAAACTCACCCCATAAAACCTTCATTCTTGGGGTACATTGGTACACTGTGCAAGTTGCATGCACGTTCATAATTCAATTTTGGATCATAGCTTGCTTATAATCGATCCCTGATTCCAATTAAAATGCCGAATATCCGAAATGCATTTTAATGACTTTGTAAATGTAAAAAACAATTTTTACAAGGTATTCCACATCCAGCACATGAAAATAATGAACTTAAGGCGAACTCTGATCAATACAATGTTACTTCAATAAATTGTGGTAGAAACATTAGAATCTCATTGCCTGCTCTAAGGTTTACCAAGACTAATCATATTTGAACACATAATTTTAAATTATTTTCTGATACTACATCGAATGTCTTCCTTGAAAAGAGTCACTTCATCCCGTCACCTACAAACTCAACAACAGGGAGAACAAGTAAATTAGAAAGGAGGATACCCAAATACAAGTACGCCTTGGTCACACCTCCATCACACTCCTCACTACTTCTAAACATTACAATCAGATGATGTTTCTTTTCAAAGATTATGGTAATATCATGATAATGACAGTGTGGCAAGCCTATATCGTCGCAGGATATGACTTGTGCGAACAGTCAATGAATAATGCAGTTGGGAAGTATCGCGTCCCATGCGGGTTTCCGTTAAAATGTGCTCCAGAAATCCAAGAAAACCCCCAAACCACAGTTGGCACGCTTGTAGTAGTTGTTTCTCAACCCTGTACGTACAAAAATGCCAATCTGAGACTTTTGGTCGCGATGTAAAATGGAATGCAGTATATGATGACATTGCTGTGTCGTTCTTTTGAAACACTGGTTGCTGAAGTGATAATAATGGTAGCGGTGACGTTATCTTGATGATAAGAGAGAGATGACGACATGGTGGTGGTGGTGTTGGTGGAGAGTAAAACAACAATCATACGATGGTGGATGGTCGGTTACACTGCTGACAACAGGACCCACTGACCTGATATCCAACAGTTGGATAGCATCTTTCATATACGATTATAAACAGTACTAACCCTAGCGAGGAGCCCAAGGTACCCCTCACCAGGCAAAAAACAGTCACGGTCGGCCTTTCCCATCAGATTGGTGAGAGCTGACAGAATCTAGATATAGGTGACGATATGACTGCCAACCATGGGTGATGATAACGACTCATCTGCTGAAAGCTTTATCAAAAGATGGTATAGCTACTGACAGTATCAGGATTTTTTTTACCAACTCGGGTCAAGCAGCATTTCCAATCAGGAAGGTCCAATTGATCAAATATAGCCTGCCTTAGACATGTTCATATACACGTGTATATATAATATATGGATATATATCTATGTAGCTGTATATGTGTTGATGGGAACAAACTCGTTCACTATTTTTCTTTTCCATTTCAATCGTCTCCTCCTTCTTTCCGATACATGCAGCATTCACAGGCGACATACCTAAAGTCACTAGTACACCACATATTAAACAACACACTCGCACTATTTTCCTGATAGATGACACACTCCGATTGTCAAAATCACATCCTCATCACATGATATCATGAGTCCCTCTCTGAAACGCAGGGGGGCGCTGAATGGTATCACAAGAAGTCCTTTTTTATGTATGTATTTTTGTTGTTGAAGATAATATATATAGAATGATATATATATATGTATATATAAGGAGATTTATTCATTTTTTTCTAATTTTTTGTAAGAGGAGGAGGCGGCACAGCTGCCTCTTCGCCATGTATATTACCTCCTGCTGCCTGAGAGTGACTGTGGGTCTACGTGTTGTCGGTCCCTGTCACCAGCACCACGCCTGGTGTGGTTCTTCCTCCTCTTACCTGGGTACCGAGAGTTCGTGTAAGATTTGGTGGTATGCGTCATTGTGTTGCTGCCGCTGCTGGTTCCTTGTTGTCGGGTGCCACCAGACCGTGTCCACGAGTTAGGACGAGAATGACTGTTGTGTTGCGTTGTGTAGCTTTCGCTTGACGAGTGCGAGTAGTGCGATTTCGTCGCCGCCGACGGCGCCACAGTGGAACTACTGTTCGCCCGCCGCGTGTCTGTCGTTGTTGCTCCTTCTGTCCGCACGGCGTCCACCGTGCACTTAACGGTGGGCAATGCCGTGCTGGCTATAGAAGATGTCGTACTCCTGGATGTGGGGCCTGACGTCTTTATGCTTGCACAAGGCTTCTCTTTAGATGCATCGTCAGAGTCCTAAGATAGAGAGATAAAAGGCAATTTGTTAGTCCTATTGTTACGCACAGATTAGAGGCGGGACCAGGGGGCTGTAGTTATTGTTATACAATGTTGTGCATGTTTTAACAAGTTTTATATTAAGATTTTATATCAATCACTCGTTGTTTACCCTTTACGTTGTGAGTAACTCAGCCTATGGTTTGAGATGGGCGGTTCGGGGGAAAGTGTACTGTAAGAAACTGAGAATTTTCGAAAATTTCAAGACAATTTAATAGGTTCCAGTTATTTCAGATAACTGGATTATTTTTAAGATTCCAGATTATTTTTTGTTATGGATGGAACTTACAGTATCGCTGGCGCCACTCTCGGATGAAGAGTTACACGTGCTGCTACTACTACTCCGACTACTGCTGCTGCCACTGCTGCCTGTGTCCATCTCAGCCTCTGCAGCTTCTTCCTCCTCATCCTCCTCGTCCTTCACACCATTCTGCTTAGGCGAGACTGATATCGTCCTTCTCACCTCCGTTCCCGTTCTACACATAAAAATACTTAACATCAGTTCATGAAGGAAGTCAGGATTCACAAAACTTAGATGAAATTCGCATCCAGCTGCCGCTTTATTCGACAGTGATTCATTTATGAAAGCTAAAAATCGTGCGGTGGTACTTGGTACTATGTTATGCAATCATATCATATCATATCATACAATCATGTAAGTCTGACATGGTCGCAAACCCTGCTCATTAATGGTATGTACTAGTTGAAATAAGTGAGTATATAATGGCACAAGGATACTAGATTGTTTGAGTAGTGATGATCAGCGATTACTGAGAATAATGTGCCAGTTACATAATGTTTGACTGAATAAAAATATTAAATACAAATATTCAAGCTAGGTAAATACAAAAGGAGGAGTTCAGCCCGTTGTTATATAATGCATTACCTCCTGGAGAAATTAATGGCCTGGAAGAAATCAGGACACCTCTGTGCTAATGATATTGATCAGATAGAGGGTGTTGATCCTTTGAATCAATTCATTTTAGATAGCTTTAGATGATTTAAGAAAAGGTGGCAAGTACTTGCTACTATTCATGTTAACCCATAATTTGGACCCATTGTTGGCTCCATAAAAAAAAGATGATAAAGTGATCAATCCTACTTGTTACTATCTGTTGGTGGTGGCGTAACGACGCTTGCGTAGGTCCGGGTGGGCGTGACTGGAGGTGTGGCCTCAGTGGTCACTTGTTGTTGGGCCTTGAAGTTCTCTATGGTCCATTTCCTATATTCTATTACCTCCTCTGTTACCCGCACTATCCGACCTAGGATACTGTTAAGTAATACCAACAGAACGTGACTCATTATCAAGGGACAATGTATTCACAAACAATGCGAGTGAATCAATAAATCTATAGATTCTAAAACAGTTTGACAATTTATCATAGCTTAGTTCAGCGACGATCTATGCTAGATTGAAAAACAATGCCAATTTCTCTTAGTACAAGTTGATTGATATTGATTGATTGAAATTCTTTATTGAGACAACACGTTGGGATCTACAGATATGTTTTAACAGGTCTTACAGTGTTGGCCCTACCTCATTATAACAAACTTCATCAAATGTCGATAAAGGAGATTATTTCAAAAGATCTATGTATTAACCGAATATACTTCACGCATTGATCCACCGTGTGAATGTCTTAAGACGGCCATAAATCACTCAGTCCAGTAACAAAAGACAGAACTTATGTATTGACAGGCTTGTTCCCTAGTTTTGATTTCACAATTTGGGTGGATTGTATAGTGGCCAGTTGAGACCACAGACAGTGATCGGTTTCACATCAAATGAACCCAATCGTTTCCAATCAATGTGGAGAAATAGTTTCCAATCATTGTGGAAAAATAGTTTCTAATTGGAGAAACCGGGCCCAAAAAGAGAAACTGGTGTGTTTGATTTTGTGAAAGCTTTTCCCAGGATTCCCAGGCAATCGGAAAACAGTATTGTCTCAGTCGAAAATGCTTTTAATAATTATATTTGAAAATTCAGATCAAAATATCCGTCTGAAATAGAAAGGAATCAATAGCTCTTCCGATGGTTCCGATCGGTGGAACAACCTATCATACATATAAGCATATCTTCTCCATGTCTAGCGCACTTACCTGGTACCCAAGTGCAGTGGATGCGGGTTGTATTGATTAAGAACGGCATCTCGCAGTACTTGGTAGGCATATTCAAAGGCTTGCTTAACGTTTAGAGCACCATACGAACTACGGCCAATATCATTCCCTGCAAGACAAAATGAGGCAATATCCAGTTAAGAATTAAGTTCGAAGTATTTTAAACAGCGAACCTAATATCATAGCACAAGTAAAGGTCCACGGAATATATTTGTGATTGCAAAATTAAGGACGCCGATAGTCGGAGACCCATAATATTGGTCATAAATAGCTAGTAACCCTATCTCTACCAGTGTGGGGAAGGAGAGGTCTACTCAAGGACACATGTTTCAGAGTGGAACCAATATAAAGGGCCAATAAGATGGGGGGGGGGGGGGGGGGCATATATTGTAATGAGGGAGAAAGGATATAAAACGGAAAACTGGTTAAAAAGAAATGAATAATTTTAAATATTCCAATGATAACATGACTCGGAAATCTGCCAATAATCGGAAGACTTTCATCCCTAAATCTGGATTGCTAAGGAGATGTCAACAGTTTCACAATGAAGGTTCAATGGTTACCTGGGTTGAGGGGGTCCTCAATGCAGAGCAGTGACGGCCTGTAACCGTTGTCCATCTCCTTCTGGAGCATATCCTTGGGCACGTAGGAGCCCCCGCCGTTGACCCTGATGGCGGTGTTCAGGTAGTTGAAGTGTCGGCCATAGAGTTCGAAGAACTCTATGAGGAGGACGCCGATGTTCGCGCCGCGCTCTGTGGCGTCAATGCGTGGGTGGAGCTGGAGGAAGCTGACTGTGAGGAGTATGAGACTGTAGGAGGAGATGCCTCCAGTAAACACCTCGTTCAGGTCACGCTGGAGGAGGAACTGCTTGAGGACCAACACAAGGTAGGGTAGGGCGGGGTACTCATCCATGAACTCCTGCAACACGAGACGAGACAAACCTCTCAAGTATTGTGGATGAAGTCATACATATACTAAAATCAGGAGGTCATGCCGAAGATATTGAACATTTACGAGAGGAAAAAAGCCTGTACAGCATATTAATTAATGAACTATCAATTAACATATTATTTGAATTTGCTGTGAAATTATTGTACATTTTGACGGATTGAGAATGTATTTTTTTGTATTGTCTGAATACAACATTGAACCACCACTTAATGGAGGGGAAGCACACCTCGGGATATGCGAGATGTTTCCACACAATTGTATTTTTTGAAGATTGATGTAATCAATTATACTGAACCTCGAATAGAGAAATTAAAAAATATATATTTGAGATTGTGGAGACATTGGAATAGGACCCAGGCGTTGCGCATCAAATGAATCGGTTCTTCTAGAAAGTGACACCGGCTTATGATGATTAAGCTCATGCTGATATGCAGGCAAGCAAAGGCAGACCCTACCATAGGCTGATAGGGAGAGAGGTAGACAAATGTTTACATTATGTGTAACGTATTGGGAAACATGTATCGTGAATAAACAAGATCCTGTGTTACATGCTAGTTTGCTGTAAAAAGAATGAATGAATGAATGGACGGACGGACGGACAGACGGCCTTGGTGAGTGAGTGAATGAGGAACCTTTTTGTGTTAAGTGAATGAGTGAGGTTTGAATAAGTGAATGTCTTGTACCGTAATGGTTTTTCCCATAGCATAAAAATGTAGATTTAGACGAGAATACTGCGTATGTAGATAATGGAGACACCAGATGCTTCCTGCTTACCTTGATCAATTTAGCGCTCTTGACTCCATTTAACATGTTAAAACTTATGTCAACTCGAACATCTGTTTTCTTGTCTGTTAGCTTGACGATGGGTACCTGTAATCAAAGTTGAGAGCAATCAATCAATACACCCATCAGTAATGTTTCAACAGGAGCTCTAGATGTATGAATGAGCTGTTATACACTCTTTTGAGTGGTTTCCGAAAGGATTTCAAACATCCCCAAAATAGAGCTAAAAAACTAAGAAATACATGAGTAAGGGGTAAGGCAAAATCCAAAGGTCCAGGGTAAAGTGAAGAAAGTAAATCAGCTGAGTGAATTTAGAGCACTTTCAGAGTATTGATACCCAGGTGACATCAATGCCATAAAGGAGAGACCCAGCCATCCTGCACTGTGAATTTTAATTTTTAAGAATTTTATTTTATTCATGAAGAGTATTATATAATTGGTTCTTAGTACTTCCTGGTGGACAAAAACTTATAGAACAATAGATGGAAATTATCATTAATTCAAGGTTTAACCAGTTAAATTTACAGAGCATTATACAGCGAATTATACTATATGCAAATATATTTACCGAGGCCTTATCCAAGACCTTGATCGATTCCTTTTCTGCTATCTGTTTGTTGAGGAGTTCCTGTTCCAGCGTCCATAGAGGAAGTTTTTCCCATTTTCCGAAGACGACCAAATCGATGTCACTAAGAAAAAATTAAACAAAATTTGTATTTAGATTGATATTGAATGGTATAACTAGTCATCTTTTTCTATGGAATATATCTAAACCAGAAAATCAAAAGAGAACTCGTAGTCAAGATCTTATTTACAACAAACGTCGAGCAGTTAACACCGTGGCAAAGGAATAAAACCTTTTTAATATGTCGCCCAGAAACAGAGAGACGTGGACAAAAAGGGGAAAACCTGGGACACATGGTTCCATTTAACTAACCTTTAAGCTAATGTGGGACAACAAAGAGAAATAGCAGGAGCAGAGAGCATACTAGATGGTTTTAAATAGCTGCCAAGCTGCCATTTAAACTGTCTCGATCTTATTAAAAGATCCTATGTACTGTTTTATGAATGCTAAACTTGTCAGCAAATTGGGATAAATAAGAGACGAACATGAACGTCTCGTCTGTTTTATAGAAAGTTCCTTTCTGAGTAATGCTTGGTGGTGGTGTGTGCGTGTGCGGGGGGGGGGTCTCTCTTGTTTATTGTTTCCATCTGACGTCAGCCCAACTTTTATAAACATCTCCATGCTTTCAAATGTTACACTATACATTAGAGTACTGAGTGTCATTAGTTCTGCTTAACCACACGACTACTTTGAGACACCAGTATGGCCTGTTTAAATGTCTTAAGCTGCATTCTTGGTCTACAGCCCCACCACGATTATTTCCATATACATACAAGGACAACATCCCACCGTTTTTCGTTTACCGAACCTATTTCCACTTCTCAACATTAGGAACTTATCCTTTTTAGGGATAGCCCTGATTGGGAAATATGTCACGGGGGTATAAATTGCATCAGTCCTCTTTTTGTCAAATTTGCCAGAACAGGTCAGCAATATTCAAATGCAGGTCTAATCATAGTAATGGGAATATGTAAAGGTATGTATCGATCGGTATGAATCAGATCAGATCGGTCTCTCAGATCAGGCATTTATAACGTCATCCCGTTAAAAATATCAAAACAAGCGAATGTTGAACCTCGGTCATAATCAGAGCTTGAGTCTATCAATGACAATAGGGTTATGAAAACTTTAAACACCGGGGATTTTATTTTTGATATACTGAGATGTATACATAACAACTTGGAAAAGGGGGAGACGTTTTGAAAACACATGTTCACATCGTTGGGACAGTGATGAACGTAGATATCCTGGTCAGGAAAAAAGAACCCCATCCTTCTGAATATATTCTAGGACTATCATAATTTCATAGCAGAAAGTCATTATAGCTGGATTGAAAATTTATCACTGGATTTAAATGGATAAAATATCTGACGCATTCCTTTTGAGAGAAAAAGCTTAGAGCCAGTTTTTCAGTGCAGACCGACTGAAGGGGGCCTGGAGCTAGCATCAATAGAGCTTCAGGCTATGCTTGGGTAGTTAGTAAGGCAAGTATCTATACTAAGATTACATTATTCATTTGATAAAATCCCTCTGAGAGGCAAGCTGAAGGGATAAGCCTCTAGCGTGCTCTACATCTAGGAGTGGGGGCATGCCATCTCGCAATTGATTGTTTTTCTCACAGCATACACGCATTTCATGCTAACCGACCCCATAGCACATAAACCCCAGTTTGGATATTGATAAATAAACCAAAATAGGACAGGGTTTCCGGTAAAAAAAAAGTCAATGTTCGCGGTCATTATATCTACATGTATTTATCCTAGCTATATGCTGGATTACTATGTCTTTAATACATAATCGGGCCCTCTGCACGACTAATGAACTTATTATCCCTAAAATTAAGTTATTGTCCTCATTCAGCCAAAGCTTATGCGACTCGGAAACCCCAGGGGGAGGGCGTGGATAGATAAGAATATTGTGATAATATCATTCTAAAACTAAGACAGGCTGACACTCAAGAGCCTGGTAGAATATCTCGATGGTATTCAGTGATACTGAGTTGTAAAGACCCCAGCCAGACAAGAGCACAGAGGGAATGTTTGTATACATGCAAGCTTATCCTCAAGTATAATAGCAGAATATAGATCTGGTATCAGCCCAAGGGGGATCATCCTTCTCATCACCATGACAAGTACTGAAGTAGAGAAGCATCGCAACTCACCATCCACTCATACATCCACCAACTACCATCAACACTGGTTTATATTAACCAAGATGCTACCGAAAGAAGTTTTTTTCTTTAGTTTTCTTAATGGTCAAAAATAACAACAAAAACATGGCGCATGATCATGGCCAGTGGACCCAACTGTACACTTGTGCCTAGCATGAATGTAGGCGACCACAAGGATGTTAAGCTAATTAGTTATATACACATGCCATTCATAAGCGTGTCAAGTGGCGAGGACGATGTCAACACGGAGGAGCAATAGTCAGGCTAGAAAATGACATTGACATGTGGCGGCCCACAACTCCTATTTCTTCTCCTTCTCCCCTTCTTCGCCTTCCCATCCTCCTCAGCCTTTCCACAGCCACAAATACAATAGTGATGTAGTGAGGGCAAACACTCGTGTACACTGCTGCTACACTGTGTCTCCGGGAGCGGCCCATGTTGTGAGCTTCTCACCCACCCCAACTCTACACAACAGTTGAACACATACATGTGGTATATACCCCTGACACACACGCGGGGTTAATATCCACAACTTTAACAATCCATTACTATAACTAGCATTTACACCCATTACTAGTATGAATATTTACTGACAAAAATGATCTGGTGGTAATTAGCTGTATTAAACCTAATTGTCTCACTCAGAGATTCCTGATGTATGCTAATAGAATGCCTGAATGGATACCTTTGCTCTTGCAGTGTTGGCAGTGGGACTGGGGAATCGAAGTATAAGCCACTGATCTGATGGTGACAATCAACATGAGGGATGCCTGTGCCATAAATGACAACAAGAACCATGGGTGATGCCAATGAAATGCAAACTGTGTAAGGTATGCAATGATTATGAATGAGACACGTAACAACAGCAAGAGCAAGCGTGGCGGTGGGGGACGGATAGATAGGGAAGCACCAACACTGTACAGAGCTACTTGCCCTGGCTGACCCTCTTTCTAGGTCAACCTCATCACTGGGCGACGCGGGCTGAGGCAGGCTGCTGGCTGGCAGTGTGCCAAACCCACAAGCTCGCCGATAAACACATCTAAGAACTTACGTTACATATCTCAGGGCAGATCAGCACCTGGGATCGGCATCAGCATTCGGTGGGGAGAAGTTGGTTAATATAAAGCTTATAATAGTGCGCGTCTTGTTTGTCCGTCAGAGATCAAACGTGCCTGATGGATGGCCTGTAGAGGCTATATATGTAGACAGATAGTGAGCTAACAAACCAGATTGGGCAGATCAGCCCCGATTAGCCAGAAATAATCAAGGACAGAGAACTGGGGGAGAATAGCCAGGGTACCTATCTCCTGCGACAGGCCATGTCAGGGTTGGGTAACGTAACTAGGGGAGAAGACCTTGATGAATAATTATCGCAATTATAAACTTATGACGATTAATAATCACAGGCAAACAAAATGTTTCTTTTAAATTCATAAAAATTAAAAGAATTGACTATTACTGTTACGCCAGAAGACACCCCACTTCTCTCTGAATTGCTTCACATAAATCTTTCATAAATTTAACAGGGTTGGAAAAAAATGGCTTAAAAAATAGGTTGACCCCGGGGCAACCACTTTTCAAAATATGGTTGTCCGACATTTATCTCACAAAATATATGGTTGTCCGGTCACACTCACACCAAAGAAAGGTGAAGGACTCTGGTTGTCCGCCTGGCTGACTAAGTGTTGCGGAAAACACCTATGTTATTTTTTCAACTCTAATAAAGCATTCTCCCCTTTCCTTTCTCTGGACAGTATTATCTCCAACAGTGAGACCACAGGTCGCATTATTGGTATGTCTCCTAATTCCATTATAACGTCGTAGAAAAAGGACTTATCTGCCATCGAGCATATCAGACATACTTCATAGGTCAGGTGACGCTGATGTAGTCATCAACTGATAATTTTCCAAATTCTGTTACGAAATAACTCGTTCAATGAACACATTCGTTTCTTATCCTTAATCTGCGATAACGAGATATAAGCACCACCTATAAACATTTTTTTTTAAAAAACCACATTTATTCTAAGAGGAACTAAGGCAGTACGGGGGTCAGGGTCGGGGGTATGGGGGTCAGGCCTTATCACAATGATAAAAGAGACCATGCACATTGGGTATTCTCAGTATTGTTTTTGGCGGTCGATGATAAAGACGATAATCATAGGCCCACGATAAATTTGGCTGACTGAGACTTACACAACGAGCACAGGTACTCGTAATGCGTCTCAAGTGTTGACTTGCGATTGGAACTGTTTATCAACTTTTCACAGGTCTCTGTCGTCAATACTTTAATATTTCCAATTTTTAAAGTATTATAATACTTTAATATTTACACATGTATCGTCTCCGTGGCAATTTCCTTTAGAGCGCGAAAACTGCTCAGTCGAGAGTAAAACATTTCCTTTTTCACTGTAAATATTTTTCATCCATTTTAATTGACCTACCTTGTGGGCAAGTAGAGTCCTGTTCGGAAGCTGCCAAATATTTCCACCTGAAAGTAGACAAAACAGAAACAATTAAAGTTGGATTACATGGGAGCCGATTATAGACAAAATAATGCCTGGTTCCTGCCCAGGTTACACAATCGATAGATCTACTTAGCGTTACTAGATGTCCTCATGCTGAGCAACCTTGCTTTCAAAAGAACAAGAGTGCTATCAGATTTCTGTCATTTTTCTCGAGGCGAAAATCACACCCAGTTTGTTCCCCCGATTGTCCCTAGAGCTCATAATACATAGTACCAGGCTCTACCATTTTACAGCAACTACACTATTGAGGCTAGTAAAGAACTAGGGTGACAGAAGATCTCTGAAAGGGTGAAAAAAACATGTCTTCTTGCCAAATGTTTATGAGGACGTCATTAAAGGGGAGAGCGTCACACAGCCTTCCTCTCCTGAAATGCTCACAAGCCAAGGATGATTACTTGAGCTCTTAACCTCGGGGTAGAACTGGAGCTTGAACTTTTCAAGTTATTTAGGGTGAATAGTCAGTCACACCAAGCACGATCACCTCGGATAATAGAGGATAATCAGAATGCAGCAGTTCCTATACAGGCATATAGCCTCAAGCTTCTCAATCTTCCCCTAGCACGAGTGTAGCCTCTGGATGCCATGATACAGCATGAACCCATACCCACAGTACAACCCACACTCACATCGATCATCACATACATTCAAAGCATACCCTAATCCACAGGTCATAATATGTACATGGTGATGTATATCACTGGCGGGGCTGACCTTTCTGTGGAGGGAGAACTAGCGTATACAACATCAATTCAAATATATCCATCCCACCCGCAGCAAGAGGCATTTCACTAATGTACTTATACATGTATTATAGAAAACGCGTTCCCTAGTCCCGCTCAGGTGAAGAAGATGTCATTGAGGGATGAGTGAGAAAGGAACAGTGTTTGCAGTTCTGCCTCCCCGCCCACCACAACCACCACCTCAGACTGCCATGTAAATACAAGCACACGGGTTCCTCTCCGGTTACAAGCAAGTCCCTCAGTCGGTCAGGGGGGTCCAAGCTTTACGTCTCAACACACATTGCTCGGAGAGGGACTTGGGGCTTTGTTGGTAGGATGCATGACTGATGGCGTTGGATGAAAGAAGGCCCCCCGTCACAATGTACCATTATCATTATGCCTGCTTGTCAGGAACATCCGCCAGAATCCTGGACGTACTTGCCAAACGTGCGCATCACGACGAAGCTGTGTGGGAGAGGGAGGGACAGGAGAGCAGGGGGAGGGGGAGGACAGGAGAGGGTAGGAGAGTTGAATCAGACAGAGACAAATGGACCAAGCCGAATTTTGCTAATGTATTAATGCATTTATATATTGTTGATTGGACACGCACCAACTTCAAGAAAACTTTACTTCATTTCTTTATTATGTGTTATGTTATACCTTTATTTCAAACGGACATAAAAATGAGAAAATTGGGAGGACCAGATTCCGTATGGACTGCAAATCTGTTATGCTCATCATTTCCATCATTTCCAATGATAAGGGTAATAATAGTTGATCAAACTTCAAACTAATTAGTCGCGCCCTTCAAGCTTAACTTGATTGAAAAATAACTTGTTGTTATTTATACATATTTATAGGTTATACTATTCAATCGACACTGCTAATTTTTATGCAACAAATGAACGCATTGTTTACTGATCACTATGACAGCCTGACATCAAATGCGCATAAAGCCTGACAAAAACTTGGCAAATGTATCTGTACTTATTGTCCCCGAGGAATGCCACTGATTAAGGCCGGAATGTAGGTCTAGGACATTCAATAGGATGTAAGAATCTACACTTGATGTAACCTTACCTAGCCTTGATGTAACTTTAATACCTATGTTTTCAAGTCTTTCACCCAGGCTGATGATGACCAGTAGAGAGAAACTAGATGTATAGCCGCATGCTGAGAAGAAACACGACCTCAGCAGCGGCCACCGCCTCAACAAAACAAAGGAGAATCTGAATACCACGAATGTTTGCCATTGCATCACCGCCATCAAATGCCTCAAGACAAATGCTTACACAGAGGATGATCATCTAATCATGAGTTGAAGTGCTTGGCGCATCAGTGTCAAGACAACTGCTTCCAAGAATAAATATCCCATTCAATACAAGGCAGGTCAATATATTAAAGACATCAGTGAAATGGGGTCGAATATTTGGAGGTGCTTATCCGTTTGGCTATGAATCGTGTATGATCTGATGAAACAGGACAGTAACAGAATGATATAGCTTTTTTTTGAGACACTGATCGGAATACTTTTAAAGTAATAATAAAGATAAAGAACATATTAATATGTATATATTCGTTACAATACATGGAAATAATTGCTGGCACAGATGAGAGTATATAAATGACAATCCCACTTTCACCAAGTGGAAGACTTTGATTGATTGACCTGGTTCCTGAATCCTGTGACCTGGAACTGCCCGGATTAATTAAAACACAAATAGAATCCTGTAGCATCACCAGCAGCCACTTCTTATAAAGCTTTCATGACTACATCAATACCAATATCAGTGTATAAGTGGTTTGTTTTGTGTCAGCATTTTCTAACACGAAGCCAACCCTGGGTCAAACAAGGGCCTCATAAATCCTGTCTTCAGGAGATGGTTTGAGAGGCAAGTCAGTACTAGAAGACAGGCCTTCCCTCTCGCCTCCTGCCTCTAATCGCCGGCCATATATTGATCCTTTTTCGTGGAAGAAAGGTGACACAAATCTGGATATTTGTAATGCGCAGCAGGTAGGCATTTCATGAGTCACCGACTAGACATGCCTTCACCAACATGCATAAATCATTTTTATGGCCATCAACACAAGTAGGCATACTGTAAACAAAGTTGCCACCACTAATTTTAGAGTTACAGATCGGATACGAGCGCTTTGAGCTATAAATACATAATCAACAGGGTCAGCGACTTCTCAATTCATGTCAAAGAAGAGATCACCCATAAGCTTTGAAGTATACACACACTGATACAAACTAAGAATGAAAAGGAGTGGTGTTGTTGCCAGTGACCCGAGACATGAAGTTTATTAATAAGGCGTCCATTGTTTATTTGTTTTCAGCTGTGGTAGCACTTTTAATGAGATAAGGCGTCCATCCCATTATCTGTTTTCCTTTTCAAAGTCCAAAAATTGAGAGCGACAAAAACTTGCTTCAGCGCTCGGCTCAGCACCTAATCCCTTATTTTAGGATAGATGTTTGTTATTGTAATGCCTCGACTAGGTAACATGATTTGGTCAATACAGACGTGGGAACAAGGCATGCTAGGAATGTGATATTTTGCTTACAGAGGGATACCAGGGCTAGATATTTGCTGAAAAATACTGAGTGAGTGAATAAGTCAATGATTGAAGGAGAGTGTGTGTGTGTGAGTGAGTGAGTGAGTGAGTGAGTGAGTGTGTGAAGGATAGAGGGAGTGAGTGAAAGACTTAAGAGTGTTCAAAAGTAAGACTTGCGCAAGTTGGATATTTATTCTTTAAATACGAAATCTCTTATTTAAAAAAAAAAGTAAAAAAGTAAACATATAGTCAGCCCTAGCCGTATGCGCCCAGTGAGATGAGGGACTTGGATCTGACGAGTTGTGATCACTCAATGCACTCAGTAATGAGTATAATCCGACACTAATTACCGATGCCCTAAACAGGGATCACCGCAACTGACACTACCGTACTGGGTAATAAACTACCGTGTGTGTACATGAACTTCTAGTTTTATTCAATGAAGAGTTCCAAGTCTCAACTCAAGACTGAAGATTCCATATTTTACTCAAAACTCGAAATGCTTATTATATTTGTAAATTTAGTTTAGATTAAACAGAAGGACCATTTCCCAACAGAACCATGTAACTTTTTCAATGAAATAAAAATGATTAACATTATAACTAACCCTTGGGTCACAACTTACTACTGAGTACGGCAATTTGATGTAAGACAACTCTAGGTGTTGTTAACGGAAATACTAGACATCACTAGGGAAACCCAGAAAACATTATGACGCTCAACCAGTGGCTTCAAACGAGGACATTTCACCTAAGCCAGCACAAGACATACCATCACTCACACATTGTAATCTTATGCATACTTTATCAAATTCCATAGGGTTTTCTTTACACTATTTGCTGTAGGTTTGATAATCAACAGATTGAGCGGTCTTCTTTACCGATTCACTAAAAAGTGATTTATCAGACATTTCACTAGCGGGGGATATATTTGCATCATCAACCTGCTACAACTAATGTTCGGGGGGGGGGGGGGGGGGGACTACTGTTAGATCACTCATGGCGGTGGATTTGTTTAATTGTCCAGTGAAAACACATTTGGTATAACTTTACCTGACTTTGTTTAAATAGATGTGACGATCCAAGCTTTAAAATACCACGATAAAACTAGCAATGATCTTATCACTGGACATACGGCAAATGTAACACAGATTCATCAGCCCACAGACATTTCCCTCCACTACCGGACTGGTAAATATATAAACCAATATATATATACATATATAGTATATATATAAACCACTTCCAGAACCAGAGCAAATATCAATTCCATGAAGTGTTATTAAACAGTACACCACGGAATGAACTAAACCAACGAGAAATAGTGTGTGGACCTCGTTTAATCAAAAATTAAATTGGGAAATAGCAAAATACCATTAATTGATTATGGCCACGTACATTTGTTACTAGTCCTATTATTAAAGATTGAATATCATCAAATGAAGATCACAATGATGAATAAAATCTCACAACAAAATGAGTCTAGGCCCAAAGTTGACCGAGTCCCTTCAAACGAAGGGAAAGCCTCTCGGCTCAAACCGCAAAGTGCCATTATAATTCCATTAAGACCACAAAATGTCACTATGTTCCCATTAAAACGCCGAGCAATAGAACAGAAAACCGATTAGCGAAGTAGGCTGACATACCATTCTTATCTGATCTGAAGGTTTGGACCTCGAGTGATAGTTTTCATGGGTTTGGTGACATATGAAAACGGTCATATAGGTATGTGGGTGTATAAAGTCTATGCATAATGTGACCCGAGCTTTCAATAATGTCACCATGTCTGGGCACACTCCCTACTGTGCAGGAGAGTGGCTGTCGTCACATCGATATGAATGGAAATATATCACAGGGAAGAAATGAATCACTGTCCTAACGGTCTACATGACACATGTGATTTTAATTAATAGTTTGTAAATGCCATCAATTTTAATTAGGATAGGAATTTATTTCTCCAACAATTACTCCTTTATAATTTGATACAAAATAGTTTTATCAAAATAATTGGAAAATCGGAAGGGTAAAATCTACCCAAACCTACAAATTTAAACCCAACCCCTAGAGAGTTGGCGAGGAAAAATTAAACATTTATGTCTACAAATTAAACATTTATATAGGTAAAAGTGTTAAAATGGGGGATACAATTCTTTAATCTCTGGCACAGAATTTCACACATTCCCTCCCTCCCACTGCTAAAGCCCTTGCCAAATGTCGAACAAGTACATGATGTAGGATTCTAGTCACAGTTTTCTGTATAGAGTCTCAGCGCCTATATCTAATAATGTTCTTGGGTTGGATTATGAGTGCCGGCTAAGTAAAGGGAGTCCACGTGGCGTAGAGCCGGTGGCACAGTTGACCACTATACTACCAGTGATCCAATATATAATGCCATTATGTGTAACAGTTAATGGTCTCATAGACTGGGTCTAAGGTCAGCACCGTAAATACTCCATTCACAAGCTGACCATCAAGAGCTGACCATCAAACTCAGTGACAGGACGTCTATCTTCAGAAAAGAGAAATAGTGCCTAAAAAAAGCTCTAGTCAACCACACAGGATGTCTCATACATTCTTTCTTGCATTCTTTCTGTCATACTATTAAAGTGAGTTTTTAATTGGTCGTATCACACGCCAATTATTTATTTATGGTAAAAAAAAGTACTAAAGTAATTTAACAATTAAGGTAGCTGTACTGTTGGTCCATGAACTGGGAGTGGACAGAGATGCATAATTGGTGACACGTTGAAGACACACCGTATACAATTTAAAATCAATCAATTGGTTCGCATACATGTACATTCTTGGCACACGGCCACGCAAAATACCATTTATTAGAAACAGGGAGTAATGTTAAGGTTGTAATGAGATATGCCTCAAATATATGTCCATGCTCGTGGTTGTAATCCATCAATGCAATGGATTATAAGAAGTTGAGAACTTATCGGTGCTCAACCATAAAACATCCCAGTTCAAATACCTGCCCGAGGCAACACCTGAAACAAATATATGTGTGCTCTCTAAGATGATGGCAGTGTTTTAGATGTGAATTCAGTGAAAGAGAGGGTGTCTAAGGGAACCGATGTTTATACTAGCATATCCCACGAATGTTATATCATGAGTGTAATAACACATCTATTGGAGGTTATGAGCCAGCATATGTATAGTATAACCCTGCTCCCTATTCACACACAATTGACACAATATACTAAGTATTCTTGTGTCCATGTTTTATTAGAGTTCTCTCTTGTATGCTTCAAACTCGATGCCCCATATTCATATGAAGACATATAGGCATGCTTGAGTAGGTCACTCAGCCAGATAAGTATTTTTCCACAGGGATCCAGAGAGAATAATGATAATAATAATAAGTTTTGACATCGAAGAAACACATATTCGTTGTACCATGGTACAAGTTGGAGAGAAGTACAAGTCGAAGAATAACCAAATGTGTCATGGGAGGAGAATTACTGATGAATACTGGAAAGGCCAATAGTTGGACGTATCAAATATGTACATAGTGGACATGGTATATATACATGGTGAATAAACAAATGTAGACCAGCTGTGCCTCTGACTACTACACACGTCAAAGTGATGGTGACAAGGGAGGAGTTACCTGTCTGCTTAAATATTCCTACCTAACATTGTATTTTAAGTATTAACACGCCAGACTCTCCACATACAATTGTGTTACACATCTGCAGGGCTTCCGCTAATATCTTTATACACACACATCCAGGTCAAGTTGAAATGGATATTTTTTTTACACGTAACATCGTTATCATAAATAATATTACGATAGCTGAATATTTATCAAATATATTCAAATTATGGTAAAGCTTCCAGGTTTAAACTGAAGGGTTGCCTTTTTTGTCACCAGTTCTTTTATGGCATGGCTTATACCTCAATTCATCGATTACATCACACTATAGTCTATACTCATCGACTAACACTAACAGGCAAAGAAGAGTAGTTGCCGGTTCACCACCGGCAATACACATATGTGTTGGCTCTACAACATGTAATTTTTTTTATATCTCTTAGCTATAATAAAACTCAAATATGGGATAAGCCAGCATAAAAGAAATCCTGTATCTTTCAAGCTCAGAAAGCCCCTTTCATTTTACCAATCATTAGTTATATTGAAAAGCGTAACTGAGCAAAGGGGGTCGGACATTAGGGCCATTTCCTCATACCATAGCTTATCTAGGGAAAAAAAATATTGAGAACTCCACCCACAACCAATATTTTTGTCGAGTCATACATATATTGGGGTTTCAGCGCATGGCTCCAACGTACTCTGAACGTTATTCCAAGTTGGAGGTGTGTTGAACAGCTACGTTGATCTAACGGAAGCCAACAGCTGGAATTCCAGCAGCCAATTTAATAATGTATGTCTTTAGCTAGAATCTTGGGGTTTGAATGACTGTTGAGGGGTGCGATATTTGACAAGGGGAACACCCCCTCAGACTCAGATGCAAGCGTGTAGGCGATAGTCAGTACGCCCCCGCATTTGTACCACAGAGTACGGAAGCACTGCGGAGCACACACATACTGGGGTGAGACTGGGAGCCACGAATGCATACATTATGGCAACAAGGGCAAGTGTGACGCCAACGGACAACGCCCTCCTTCTCAACCCCGACCCCTCCTACACACAGTCGCCTCTGGTTTTCTCACACACTGACTATTGATCAGTGGATCATACATATATGCACAATAACCTGTCCTGCTTCCCATCCATCCATCCATTCACCCACTCTCTGGCCACTCAACCAGTTAGACTGTTAAGAGTGCATGGGGCATGTAGGAGTGGCAGTAGGGGGATGAGAGGGGAGGGGAAAAGTCAGATGGAGCTCAGAGTAATAGTCTTTTACTCCGAGGAGGGAGGGAGGGGATGTAAGGAGGAAGGAAGGGGGTGCGTACATCAAAGTCTGGCACTAAGTACACAGACCAAATCTTGCTCCTGGCGCTGACAAAACTATCGCGAGACAAAACTATCGCTCGTGAACCCTGGACCCGCTGCTGCTGCTGCTTCTGCTTCTGCTGCTCGCGAGGAGAACCACGAGCCACCACACACACCACCACCCCACACCAGCTAGATAGGGTGGTATGGGGACAAACACTATAAATACCAGTCTCCCACTTCTGCAGCTCTCTCCTTCGATCCCTCTCCCGTCCAGCTCGCTTTCTGTTGCTCATTTAGTCATTAGGTCACAGCGCTGGCCAGCCACGGCCATGGTTACCAAACGCCATGAAGACACAAGACCAGGGGGCAGGGTAGCGACAAGGTCAAGGGGTTAGAGTTACAGGGGGTAACCGGTTATATTTAGGGTTAGGGTTAGGGTCATAGGGGTTGTGATTAAGGGGATTAAGGTTAGGGTTGTGATAAAGGGATTAGGATTAGGGGAGGGGCATGCCACAGATTAGATTCTCCACAGATTAGCTTCACACAGAGGACTTCATCTTATCTAAGGGCATTATAGACAATGACTTCTCTAATTAAATGTCGATGACAAACCCGAGACACTATCTCTCCTCTTTTGCACTAAAAAGACTGTTATAATGCGGAAATAAGGATGAAAATATAAAAGATGTAAGAGGTTACCAGTACCTTTGCCCCTGACCATAGACCGGTAATGACGCTGCGGATTCGCTCAACAACATCTTGTCGCATAGCAGCCTCCTCCTTAGCCGGGGACATGTAATTGAAGAAGTCATGGATCTCGTCATTAAGTCTGTAATGAAAAGGATACACGTAAAGTAATTGATATTATTTACAAATCAGCAGAGAGAAGTATCAGCTAGAATTTTACTGGTAAAGCTAAACATTTTGCGTTGTTTCACAAGCCATTCCAAAATGATATCATTTCCTGCTATTATTTGCCTTTTCTTTTTTCGGATTCTCTAACCTTTTTGAGAGATAACATTTCTGGGGCAAACAGTTAAGAAGTCAAGTATAAACGACATCATTGAGAGGGGGGGAAGGGGAATAATCCCGATCCTCGCAATCAGGAACCTTGAAATTCATACCACCAAAACGTGCTAATATAGGCAAAGTCCAAATAGACAAGAAAATGAAAAGCAAAGCATACTATGCAGTTGCCATGGATTTTATCACGCATCGAGTCACAGATGTTCCGTTCCTCGTGTGCCTCGGATTCTGGTCAATGAAGCACGTACAAAGTTGTGGGCGATGACGACAGGGAGAAGGTGGTGGAGGACCTGTGTGTAACTCAGCCGGTCCAAACAGATTGGCACACGTCCAAGCCCACCTAGGGCCTCCTCGCCACCTCTAGTAGACTTCCTGAATATTTGTAGAGTATTTTCATAACTGGCAGACCGATCAGGCAGTGAGCAGACCCGCTCATGCCATGCATTACCCAACGTCGATAATCACATTTTATTATTGTTCAAAAGGATTGTTATCCATTCTAACGTGGAGGAAATAAGAATCGTGTAAACCTCTGCAATACCAACTGAGCAGTAACTAAGTAAAGTCTACAACCAGATTAGTAGTACTAGTAGTAAGTCGGCTATGTCTTAAAAAACGGTCATGATATTAATACTTATGATATATCACGATGGAATATCCTAGACCGATTAGAAAGAATTTTGCTTGTTCGGGGCGAAATACGACCCCCCCCCCCCCCAATATACATCCACGTTCAAGAACAAGTGCAAGAAAGCTTCTAAAAATACAACAGAAATAAATCGATAATGTAGAAAATAATGCCAAAGGAAATAGTATAGAAATTACAGGATGAGGGCCTAATAAACACACTAACCAATACAGATAATCATATCGTCATATTACATAGCATAGATCAATTCCAATCAAGCACATTTGCGGCACTGAACCATGCCAGTGCTTTAATGCTCCTCCGGCCGGCTATAGCACTGTCGGTATGAGGGGGGTAGGCATAGGAAAGTTCCATGTGAGACGGAAACTGTGATGTGAACGAGCACATGTACGGAACTCGTGTTCATTCGATATGCCATCATATGGCGCTATCAAGAATACACGATAACTTTGACACCTTTCTAATCGTATCACCAGAATATGTGCCTGTCTCTTAAATTAGTTAACCCTGCCCTTAGAGTAATTATAGGTTAACCGGATAATGATTCCAAATGTGGTATGAATAGCAAAACAAAAATTGTGACACAGTCACAGGTGCCATGAGTACAAGATTGTGATAAGTGCCCTCTACAATACAGACTACATAACAAGTGCGCTAAGGATGTTGAAGATGATGCAGTGATCGTGACACAGCATAATTATTCACTTTATTTCCCAAACGGCCAAAGTTACCGCATGCCTGCTCGGGTAGTGCCACTAGTAGTGGGTCACAACTCGATCCATTCCCAGCCTAGCTTCACCAAAACATCTAGACGGAATGATCCATAGGCATTTAACTATGATTGCCAACTACAATCAGATTATGGATTCTTATATAATAATATATTTTGCATTTCTTTAAATTATGGAAATATTAACAGTCTGCATTTCTTGTGTTAATGCCTAATAATGGTCAATGTACTCGCGTTTGGGCGAATCCATTTGTAGGTCTAGGGCATAGTCTATGCCTAGTAAGGATCGAGTACAAATGATCATTCCATGCCGGCATTCATTCAGTCACTAGGCCTGGGACCTAGGTCAACAAATAGTAGATTTTGGGCATATATAATACCATAAATTCTATTAGAGAAACCAATGAAAACATCAACCATAAGAAAAATTATGAATAATACGACAAACATGACATTTTTTAGGCGGGGGTCGTTAGTTACAGTTGATTATGAAATCTGTGAGTGAATGTCTCGTCTGTCTAGGCCTACACTACAGACTCGGTCTGCTCTGTTAGACTAGAGCCAAGGCAACAGGGGAAATACGGATTTGCTCCAGAATAAAGCACCAAAACGTAAAACCTGTTCCCCATAGAAATAAAGTTTCTCCATAGATTATTTCAAGAAACAGTGGCTGTTATTTGTTGACTACCCTGTCTGTCTGTCAGCGAAGGCCAGACGAGCGATAATGAGGTCAGTTGGAGCTTTAAAAGGCACGCCTTTCTGGGATCTTCGAGACAGGCCAAGAGAGCAGAGTGGGGGAAAGTAGCCATCTTTCAAACGTTCGCCAGGCCATTAGAAACCGATTATCTAATGATAAAACGATTAAAAGGTGTATATCGGAAGGTCCCCTAATGATTCCTTGCAAGTATGTGACAGGTTATAAGAAAAGAAAGGTGGGAAATGGAGGGTTGCGAGTTGGGTGTCATCCGGCCATCAGTCAGTGGCCTTCCACCGCCCTGACAGTCACTGCCACTGGCAACATGGCGTCCTAGCATGTGTCCCCAATTTGTCCAGTTTACCCCATCTAAACTCGGTGAATTAACTATTTGCGAAACAAATAGCACCCAAGGGAAAGCGGGATTTGTTTTAAATGAGTATTACATAAAGACCTTAGATACTGACCCTATCATTCCAGGCAAATAATCCCTGTTCTTAGGTTTCCACGGGGTAAGTCCGCCATTTTTCGTCAAAAGATGAACATTCGAAGAATGGTTTAGTCCGTAGGTGCTTGCCTTGTTTTCCTTCTTTTTCCGATGAAATTGTGAATTGTGTAGGTTGTTTTGCTTGTTCGTCTTATCCTTCTTTTCATCTAATTTATTGGTAAAATCCAAAGAAATATATTCCTGAGACTTCTGATCCAAATTTGGGTTGGCGTTGTTGAGGTTCATATTCCTCACTCCTTGCTGTGCTTCCCACACCCTTGTCCACAAATCATGCGATGGTCCTAACTGTTCTGGTGCATACCATGCTATCCTTGGATCCATGCACCTTGTTTCAGTACTGTCACAGGGTTGATGGTGATCCTAGGTCTAAATACAGTGACCTTGATAGGTGGGGGATCCGATCCCCGTTTTAAAATCACTGGAATCGGCAATCCTCTTGTGAGCATGCGCAGATCACTTCCTTCGCAGATAGAGGTACTGACGGGGACTTCAGCCTGGGGCTTGTGAAGAGGCCCTGACAGGATAGGAAGTTTAAGTAGCCAAGCTACCGCCATGAGGTGCCACCAACTAGGCCTAGCTGTTGAACCAGAGAACAACACTCAGACCGGGCACTCAGACTCAGAGTTCGTCAGACAGAAAACGGGTCCTGATGCTTAAAATCGACAAACTGACATAGCCATTTCCTATGATCGATAAACGTCATATAGGCCTAGACGAAAAGTCGCCAAGTGGCCATGCCATGCATAAAAACCTCAACTCAGCAATTCGACCCAAGCTCATTGGCCGATACTTATTACGCAAATCTGCAAATAATTCCCAAAAATCCCTACGTTCCCATATGTACACACACTTCAAACCTGTCCCAGTCTCAAGCTTATGGATTTTAAGAGACATTTCAGCAAAAAATTTAAGGTCTTACTCGTATAATTACGCAGTTCCAGCATTACATGCTTATGCCTATGTATCTCTGTTTCTCCTCGTTGCCGACATTACTCGGCTCTATCACACGCTCGGCCACACTCGGTAACCTTCGTGTAATGACGTCATAGGCGCGGGGATTCCCCACCGGAAACCTACCCAGAACGAGGCCCATGTAATGACGTCATAGCAGCGGGGAATCGCCGTATCATGTGCATTCATGATCGGCGATGATTAAAGCTAAGAAACGAAACGATTTGGAAGGCGTCGGGAGACGCCATAGGAGGATCGAGGTGGGCGGGATGGTGGGCAATGTCAATGTACAAATAATTCAATGTTTAGTAAAGTAAATAGCCCAAGACTTCTCCTGTTGTGACGATATCCTTCCGATTCCTGGTGCCACATACTCTCTAGACTTCTAGCGACCTCAGTGGCGGCACCTATGTTGCCGTCTCGGTAACTCCCTTGAGATTTGGTGCAGTCGCACCTACCGTTCCCGGTTGGGGCAACATAGGAGAGAGCTTGCCGGTATATTGCATCTAACTTTTAAAAAACCCATGTGACGAACAATTCCATTCCCCCCATCCACTCCCCCCGACTATTCTCCTAATCCTAATGTAGGTCCCTTCTCCACACCACCCTAGAATAAGTTATTTCGGCCACTTTCCGCCGCTATGCATGCGTTGGCCCTACTCATATGAGTAGCAAAGTTCAGCCTCACTGCCATCAGTCAGTCTCATGGCCCAGTCGGTTAGCCGTCCGCCTTGGGAATAGCAGGTCGCAGGTTCGTTCCTCGGCCTCGGCCGATTTTTTTTTCATCCTCTACTTGTTGGGCCGTGTGGAGCTGTCACTCAACACAGCCTGGACGGGACGGAGGCGGGGACGGAGGGGGGGTTTGCACTGGGTGCTGGGGGACGGGGAAGGCTGGCAATTTGAAAAACAAAATATCCATAATAATGTTTCACTGTGTGCTAAGAAAAACGGCCTAAATATATCTAAATTACATTCGCAGAGCACCGACTAGCAGCCGCCTACTCTTCTGGACCCTTTCTTAGAGCGACAAATCGACATGACCCATGGGATTTTGGGGACAAGGCCCAAGGGACAAATGCTACCATATAGTGCGACAAATCGACATTATAAGGGGTAAAATCGACAAACTGAAACGGGCATAGCCATTACTTATGATTAGGCTAATAAATGACATAGACCCTTTCTAAAACGTCTATGCTTAGAGCGACAAATCGACATGGGATTCTGGGGGAAAAGGACAAAATTTAATGCTCATCCTTACAGGCGCGGCGGAACCGGGGGGGCAAGGGGGGCAGTTGCCCCCCCAATAATTATATTGGGGGGGCCTGGCCCCCCCAATAATTCTGTTACATTTTGAAAATTGTAATGGCCAAAGAAAGCGCTGTCTCTCACGGAACCTTGTGCAACCTATACTATCTATCTGTCTGCTAAAACATTCCATTACAATAGTCGTTCATAAATATTATATCCATCTAAAATAATGTTCAAAATATTAACTTATCAGAAAATTCTTCACCTTTATTTAGTTGATTACCTATATACGTGATGTGGTTCCAGGAAAATGAGTCACAAGTTGCAAAATTGATATTTTTCAAAGGGATTTTTTCACAGGATCTCTTTATCAAAATGTTTTGATTTCTGGAGGGTCTAGCCTTTATAGTCATATGAATCTATACAACCAATTTCAGGACATTGTTCAGGACATTGTTTCCCTGCGTTTTGAAGGCCTTTGTATGGAGCACATTTAGTTACTTTACTGGTAATTACCCATCCAGAAACATTGCAAACCTTTTTTTTTCCAAAATAAAAATATCAAACTTAAGATATATAAATACTTATTAGGTCTTCTAGTGTTTACTATCATTGAAATCGTCTTGATCTCCTCTTCTGAAATATAATGATATCTGAAAATCCTTATTTTGCGAGCTATGACTCATTTTCCTAAAACGGATCACATATGTATTACATGCATTTTCATCTTTTGAGAAATCATTAAAATATTGGTTTCCAACGTACCCTCAAATATAGACAGATATCTTCAGATTCACACCAAATCACAACATTCCAATATCAGATCCTAATTCGTGAGGGGCTTAGCTTCAATTTTGTATAATATGGTGTTGTTGTTAGGCCTACTTCATGCAAGCTGACCTCTAATTTGTGCCACCCCCCCCCCCCCCCACCTTGCTGCAGCACTATCCCTCTCCCACTCACCCTCCTCCCTCTCCCTTGATATATCCCTCTCTCTCCTTCTCTCCCTGTCTATTTCAATCTCTTTCACTCTTCCCCTCACACTCTCATCGCTGTCCTCCTCTCTCTGCTCCTGTTTTCCCCTCTCCCCATCCTACTCTCCTTCCCATTGCCCCCACCACCACTACCTTCCACCCCTCAACCCAACCCCCTTCTATCGATCACTTCGTTCTATTGGCAAAATTGTATAGAAATCTACAGTTCTAAGGAAATTATTTGCTGCCAACCATCCAGATTTATACAACATATTAGATATTCACATTTCTTTATATTATACAAAAAACCTCAAAAAAGGAGCCTGCGGCAAAATATTTGAAAAACTATTGGAAATATCTATTTGATTTTCTGCAGTAGATTATCATTGATTTTACTTAGCTTGACATAACTTTTGTGTGTTATATTGTTTTTTTTATCCTCCTGGACTTCTTGTCCAATGATTTGAATGTGATTTAAACTACAGCTAAAATTTTCCACCTTCTGCCGGCTCAGGGATCGGAAGGAAGACCACCAGTAGGTGAACCGATGAGCCATACTGTTAAAATTAATTTGATTGATCCTGATGTAGTGCTCTAACCTGAATAAAAACAAATTACAAAAAAATAAAAAAATATGTAAACGTCAGTGTCCAAGTGTCCAAGCTGCATTACTTATTCAGGTTTAACCTGTTGTATCAAATCGAGCTTTGTTGTGTGAAAAACGCCATAATAGCATTTAAAGATTTCATCAATTTATACATATATAAGAATACATCATAGAGAACTAAAATATGTATTTAATATTTTCTTTAATGCACAAATGAAGATGATAGATGGGAGTCAGCTGATTTGGTTCATAGTACAGTCCTGACTCTGAAGTCGATTTCGAGCCCCATTTGGGGCCTTTGCAGTAGCCCATGACTGAGTGGACCGATGCACTTAACCACAACTATGTGTGGCATCAGTGAGGCTTCCGACGATGTATAGTCTAGGCAATCTAAGGACTCACACTCACACATCAAAATAACAAAAAACCGATGTCATGTTTTGCTTCTAGAGCCCTGTTCTCTGAAAGCTTAGCAATTTGTGGTGAAGTGAAAATTAATTTATATACAGGGAGAATGGAGATCAGTATCACTGCTGTGGCGATGAAGCCAGGACTGAGTATTCTTTTCTTGTACCTAAGAGCACCACAAATATGCAAGAAAAAACTCAACATTTCAAACCTAATGAGGATAAATTTTAACACCCAAAATGCTTAAAATGTGTCCAAGTTTAAAGGGAAAATTTCTGGCTTCTGGGGCCCTAGGCGGGCCCTAGGCGGGCCCCAGACCCCACGCCTAACCGATTGATATCAGCTGGGTTTACACACAAAGTAATTATACCATCCCTTTTAATTAAGCAAGAAATTTTGTTTGAATATATTATGCTATAAGTATTTGGCATCAATGTGGCAGAATGAATGTAGAGAGCTAAATATAAAGATTGTGGGCTAATGCAATCTCACCCTCAATGCTCCCCCCCCCCCAAAAAAAAAAGGTTTGCCCCCCCAATATTTTATCTGTTCCGCCGCGCCTGCCTTAGCGCGACAAATCGACACAGGACCCCTCCTACCCAGCCACCCCTGCCCCACCATCAAGGGCCCTAGAAAAACAGCTAAAGCCAGGCCATGCAGAAATTGAGGATTATAATGATAGGGTATGGTAGGCTATCGGTAGCCTGAACTAAACAAAAAAAAGGAGAAACAATATCGGACCCACTACAAATAAAACATTTCCTACATAATTAGAAGCATGGGCGGATCTAGACAAAATATCCGTCCGCTTGCCCCCAGAGGGGTAACCGGGAATCCTATAGGCCTTCCTTCCATAATCCTAGCCCTTCCTTCCATACCTGGGACAGTAGGAGGTAGAGATATCGATACTCCAACTAGGATCGGGGAAAATTTAAGTGAAAAATAATTAGCCCAATCTTATAGAACTGATAGGTCAATATGTTGTGTCGTCACATGTTTGCACTGACATTAATTCCCCCTCTCATGTGTATTGTACAACCCAGATCAGAGGAAATTAGTTCTAATTATCAATGTTTTTGTTGTCCATCGCAGTTATCATAATTATGAGAAAGTTATTGGATGCTGCCTTAAAAGTATTTGTTCTTTTGTTGGCAGGCCTACCCATAGGAAGTACCAACAAATTCCCATTGATATGGTAATCCGATTGATAAATTGCCAACTCTAGGCAACTCTGGGACAACCCCACATCAAAAATACCCCAGCCTGATTTTGAAATGGGTGGGGTGTGAGAGCACGTACCCCGAGCTCCCCCACTCCCCAGTCCCATATATCCACCCCTGAAAAGATCACATGAGCAGTCCGATTATAAAATTTAAAAACCAAAATTGTACTGGTAGTAGGCTATATCTTAATCTTTATTCCATGATTTGGCTGTGAGCGTACAATATAATCGATATACTTGCCGCTCACAAGGTGTACAATATAAACTTGCTGTATTTTACAGTGACGTCACAACCGTTCGAGACTTGGGGGACAACACAGTTTGATGAAATCAATGCAAATTAAGTTGCAATAATATAAGAATCATGGAATAAAAGCAAGAACAGCACAGTATCGCGTCTTTGGGGGCCTATATTCACCTTGTATGGCCGAAAAACAACTCGGCCTACGGCCTCGTTGTTTTCGGCCATACTCGGTGAATATAGCCCCCCTCATACGCGATACTATGCTGTTCTTACTATAGTATGCCTCAGAGAATTATCTTTATCACCTGATGGAAATACATGTGTACATGGAAATACCAAGACCAAAAGGCCCACTTGTAAAAAAAAATCTGAATAATTAATCGTACCGGCACTCATAAGCCTTGCTATAGGCCTACGTGTGCTACATATAGGCCTAGTCTGGGGAAAAAAGAGCGTTCCTAGTATTCATCTAGCTGAAAATTAGGGTAGGCATATAATCTTTTTATTTCAGGAAACCACCTTCCGGGAACTTTTAAAATGTCTATTTCGTAACAATAATTGTTTTAAACAAGGGAACTTAGGCAAGGGGCATGAGTGAGTGACACATAGGCCTAATTTGAATTACTGCGACATGGCGGGACAACTCTGCCTGGAGGGACAACTGTTTGAACTTTCTTTCTGACGACAGAGATGTCTCACCACCTCTAGCTACCTCGGCGACATGGCGACACACATCCATGCCATGGATCCATATCATGACATATGTCTTAAGCAACAACTCGCGACACTATCGCACGACAAGTGACATGAGGTGCGACACGTGTTGCATGACGTACCGTAGGCCTACACTAAAACATGCAGTGACTGAAGATAGGCTTCAATAATGGGTGACCGGATAACAATAATTTAGCCGATCCAGAGGGGGATCTCTAAAATTATTTGACCCGGGGGCTACAAAAGAAAACCAGTGAGAAAGTACCCATGGGTTTGAATATCAATAAACGTTCATCAAACCAAGATTGGATCAAACCTATAGTTTCAATCTCTGTGGATCAAATGAGCGTCACAAGTGGACTCCGCACGCACGTGGGGCTTGCATGTCCGACACGCCACTTGGCCAGGTGGCGCTGCGGGTTGCCACCTAGTGGTAGCATCACATGATTTGGGACGATAACAAAATACTCCTAGACGTATTAGCTTCGATATGGAGGGGGATGCGCAGGGAAATGAGGAATGCAAGGATGCAATATCCGAGCAAACAGCAAATGATTATTCACAGTATCTGGAGATTGATGTATCAAGAGAAGTATGTTGGCAATTTGTGTAGAAATTGTAAACCACCTATTATCGCTCACAGAAAGTCATCAGTTCTGTAGAGGTTTCGTTCTAGTGTAGGCCTAGGCGGTCCTAGTGGTGGTGGGCCTTTCTTTTACAGGTGGAGACTGTAATTTACGTCTTTCTTAGCATGTAGTATGGTATGAAGAAACGCTTTATCAACCACGAAGCTCGTTCACATTGTTCAGTCTGTTTCACCAGTCGCAATTTAGGGCCTTGTAATATTATGAGCGATTATGAACTTGCGACACGCCCATTCTGGTACCGTACCCCCGACCGTACCACCTGTACTAGGCTAGTATGGTAGGCTACCGGGACCCGGGACGTTAGGGCCCCAAACCGTTAGGGCCCAGACGTTAGGGCCCTGGCCTTGGACGTTAGGGCCCCCGCCTAACGTCTCGGGAGCCTTGTTACTATCTGACATTACCATCTACCTTGGTTATCATTCCCCTACCAGTTCCTACGTCTATAGACCCTTAATACTGCCTTAGTTAGCCTAGGCAAATTATCCTCCGTAAATCATAAATGTAAACAAGTACCGGTACTAAGTAGCCTACCGCGTACCGGTATGTTTTAAGTCTAATTAAAGGTCCAGAGTATAACTGCGAGATATTACAATTTGTATAGGGTTCGGTATGGTTAGTGTTAGGTTATATGACTAAAGAAAAACAGTTGCCGATGAACTAGCTCCCCTCCACCCAGCCGTCCCGTGATAATAAATGATCGTCGGAAAAACGGCCCTTGCAAACCAGCGGGAGGGCCGGGGGACCCGGCTAAACTTGGTCACAGAAACGAGGGTTGTCTGGACTCGGTGTTGACAAGGTCTGCAGCCGATCTTGGATCTCGGCTGCAGACATTTATATTTTAGCCGAAGAATCTATATTTCGTAAGCATTTTAATGGAATAATTGCGGAGTTTCTACCTTGAATATGACAGCCAAATTCCGTAGCTGTTTAGCTTTGTTTTTCTCCTGGACCTGTATGACCGAATTTCTAGTCTCCTGATCACATGACAGCTTGCAAGCATCATCATTGGCTGAGAGGCTGTGCATGCGGCCTGGACCTCACTATGAGAAGCTTTACGTATCATTCCCATGCATTTCCATGCATGTGGCCCAACTTTCACCGCATCGATCGGCCGATATGGAATCGCCATTCACGCTAACGTTAACAAAAGTTGAACAAAGGTTGTCATTTACTGGTGTGCGTTTCGGTTAATCTGACTTTACTTAAGTATAGCTTTGTTATTTTGCTGACCATTCATTGTACTGGATGCCTAAGTTTGTAGGAAAATAAGTGCGAGAAAGCTTTTGCAGACCTGGGGCCCCCTCTCTAATATTCGTTGTACAGTTATGGTGCTGCGTTCGCAATGTTTCGGTGCATAGCATTCGCTTATTTAAAATAAGCGGTTTTGCAGCCGTTCGTCAAGTGTAAAGAAAATGTTAAAAATCGAGATGAAAGCTGTTTTACATGGGCAGTGGTGGTAGTAATGACCTCTGATGTTAAAAAATCAGAAAAGAATTCATTAACGTCCGTTTTCACCGCTTTATGATAAACGAGCAAATTGGGCTAGCTTTGTTTTGGTTTAGCATGTGTATTCGTGTATCAGAGCTATGACGTCATCCAAGTCCTAGGTGCGACCAGTCTAGCGCTAGCTTCAGCAGGGTTAGGAGGTGTATTACACCAAGAAGGATGGAATCGCCCGAGGAAAACTAGGCAAAGACTCATAATTTATTTCCCAGAAGGGATATATAACTGCTGTTAAAACATGAAACTATAGGAGATACTATTACAGAGTGCAATGGATTTATCCAGTCTCAATGATAATGTGGGTCGGGCACTTCTGTTTTAAGGATTAGTTGGCCTGGGTTAGTTCTAGGATTAGTAGGGTTAGGACCCGTGTTTTATACATGTTCTAGCTGTGTTTCTGTTACAATTTGACAGGACGTAATCCTGTGTCATATTTGGTCACACATTTAGATATCATAATTTATGCTTTATACAGTAACCTTTTGGTTATACCACACTCAATTTATTAAAAAGGGAAGCCATACTGACTATAGCCATGAAATTATGGTTGTGCATAGTTAAGAAATAAAGGTGTTTATTTCATTGTAAATCAACTAATATCAACTTCTTTGTGATTTTAAGATGCAAATACTCCAGACTAAGTATTGATATGTTTGATCAGGTAAATGAGACATCAAATGTTTTCTCAGTTCCAATGTGACAGATAATTCAAAATATTATTCCTGCATTAATACAAGGAGTTATGTATGGAGCCTAGACAGCATTGCCATCTCTGTCCTAACTGTGGTGCATGCTGAATCTAAAGGAGCCTGAGATTGATATTCTGAATATAATTCATGCTACCCTGTACAATTTTCTCTAAATTTATTGCATTAAATCCTGTTTTGATTAAGCTATTTATCTATTTAGTAATTGATAATTCCTATATGAATAGTTCCAATGGATAAACAACATGAAAACATATATTGAAAACTCTTGTAGGTTCTTGTCTCAAATACACCATGATCAACTATGTTTTCAAAGTTTTCTTGTTCTTGTTTGAATTTAAACCCTTTTATCTGAAAAACACAGACATTACGTCTGCGTTTTTCAGATAAAAGGGTTTAAATTCAAACATGTCAGCGTTTTTCAGAAAAAAGGGGTGTTTTTTAGGGCTGAAAAGTCAGCGTTTTCATGGAAATAGGGGTACTTTTTCAGCTCAAAAGGGTATGTTTCCTGATAGGTGGAACAAGCCTATGTCCTACTAATTCTATATGAGTGCGGGGACCGGGTTTTTGTCAAAAACGGGCATAATGTTAAAAGAAAGAAGTTTAACTATTGGGTAAATACTGCTATCATACAAGGGCAAAAGTATTATAGAGAATAAAATGATGACCCCCACTACATTGGACCATAGAACCATAGTCTACAGTTCTATATGCTCAGACCAAGGCCTATACCAGTCGCGCGGGACACGGATGACGTCACAGGCCGCTGGACCCGTGCTAAGATGGCTACTCAACCTTGCTGCGCACCTCCCACTCCCAGCGAGGCCTATCATTTCATAAACAAATTTCCCAGGACATTTTTGCATTCGAACGAAGCCAGCCCACAACTTCAGCAAGTCTTTAATGAATACCAATAACTGTGAAATGCACTTAATTTACTATGTCCGTCCATGCCGTATACCTTTTAACAGGCTTATAATTCATGTTCGGGAGAAGTCGGGGATGATACTGTGTCTATTATTGGCCCATATCGACACATGATGTGAATTTCGGTAAACATTACTGATGAGTGTTGCTAAACATGGACTTGACATATAAGCAGAGACAGAATTGACAATAATGAGGAAGGTAAGGCATACAGAGATGTGGGACAGATTCTGCGGTATTTCTGAAGGAGCACTGTCCGTCCCCGCTCCGGGGTGCGGGAGGATACGGGGATGATACTCTGTCTACCCCTAACATAGCCATAGGATCAAGGATTGCAATTACAGCATCCCCTTTGTCTTTAGCTAATGTGACACATGTGAGTGTCCCGATTGCGCTACCACAACTGAATCTGCGCGGATTCAGATCAAACATTCCACCTGTCCACCCCTGGCAACAACCAGGGTAACATTAGCAACAGTAACCATGTACTTGCTACCCTCTTTAATGTATGTTTAGTGATGGCTCTATGGCCCATAGTATTGACACATCAGGGACGAAGATTAAAATAAATATAAAAATTAAAACCCTGTGTCTTTAGATGTGAATTTCTTTATACATGTACTAGTACAATATTATACTATACCGGTAGCCTACTTTCTATATATACATACTCTTTACATACCGGTACATGTTTAATATGATATCCTTGCTTTTTACAGAGGAAACACTTTGAGGAAAGTATTGATGATATGTTAACGCGTCTTGAAGAATACTTGAGTATTGTTAGTTTGGTGAGTACGATGGAACAATCTTATCATTGATTGTTTTATAACATTTATTCGGTCACCAGTGTTATAAGGATGTACAAGGCTCACTGAGTACATACATTATATGTATATGTGTACTTCCCTGTCAATACTGCTGACAAAATCAAACGTATTTGGATAGTGTTATTAGTCATCGAATTTCTTTCAGTATTATAAGAATATGTACCGTATATAGCCTAACTGTGGTAATTTAGATCGATTCATGTATATTGACGTAATGGCTCTTGTGTAATACATTATTTTAAAAGCAGCCTTTTCATCTATTGCAGATACGCCTAGACACAAATCTGCACCTGGGTACCACTCTTCCCAAAGTTCAGCAAAAGTCTGAAGAAATGGCTAAGATCTTTGAGAAGATTGATCGACTAGAGGTAAAGTGCATAATATTTGGCGTTTTATTTTAGTCTTGTATAGTATAAAAAGGAATATTGTCAATGGGTGCCGGCATTATAATTTTACCTTGTCCTCTAATTTGAATATTGTCGCTGGTGGATTTTAAATTAATTTAGGTGGGACTAAATGAAAGCATGATTGGTCATATCACACATTTTGATGCAGTTTCCAAGTAGGCCTACCATATTGGTGTTATTATCTGGGACAATGTAATTATAGTTCTATAAATGATGGGAATATTGTCAGTAAGTGACAGCAAGTAGTATAATCTTCGGAGGTGCACCTTTATTTTGATACCGATGGCATAATTCGTCACACATGGTGTTAGAAATAGGGACGCCGGAGCCAGTGGATTCCTCATGGAAATTGACTCTGTATTTTTCTTTTCCAGGCATTCGTTTCTCTTGTTAAAAAGAATGTTAACACAGTGGAGGAACTTGTGAATAAAGCCGACAGTGATATGGGTTCTCTGAGTTCTCTTAAGAAAATGTTCACGAATATTTCCATGCCATCCTTCCTGTCTGTGAGTACCTTGCAAATAACATCATTCACTCCTGAGTTCAATCTAGTCTCAAGTAGTATATGTGTTTTTGAGAGTAATATTGTAAGTCTCGTATATCTACACCCGTTGCTTCTCAATATCATGTTCCAATCTGTATTTCAGCGTGGCAAACAAGTACCGAAATCCACGAATCCTCGTCCTTCCGAACAGCAGAAGAAATACTTACCACCCCCTATATTCAAAACTGATGATTATCTGCACTTGCCCAGTCCCATACCATCGGAAGGGAATGTACAGTCTGACACCCAGGGAAATACGGCCATAGCCGACTCCTACAAAGACTCTGAGGGCCCATCACAAGGAGCTTCTAGCCCCGGTTCTATCCCTGGAACATGGCCAGAGATAGGAGAGACTTGAAGAACATTCCTGTACTTTTCCTGCCTGTGATATGCATACATATGTAATCTAGAGGAATCATCAAATGATAACTATTCAATTTCTTGAAAATTAGGTGCTATATTATGTTGTGGACAACTTGACTATACACTTATCTTTTTTGAGATCAGGCATAGCTTGAATCGGCACAATTGTAAAAAATTGGCCAAATTTTAACTTTGAATTTAGCTGTTTTTGCATTTATATGTAAGTGACTAAGTATAACGATGGCTGTCGTCCCTCAGATTGTATATATTTTAATTCTCGCCCTACGAAAGAATAAACATGTCATTTATTTATCAAATCATTTATTTGTTTCTTGTTATAGCAAATTCGTCATTCTAGTAATAGGTCGTACTGGCATGACTGGATGTTTAAAATGGCTCTAAAATATGAACATGACGATCCACTAGGGATACTGATACATGTGATAATATGCATTTGGTAAATCAAATGTGTACCTCACTGGGTTAATAGATTATGATATGTTTGACAAAAGAATGTCAACATGACACATGTCACATACACTATCTCGGATAGAATATGCGTCCTGAGTAATACATGAAAATAGTATATAACTTGAAACTGAACATAAAGAATAACTTACACCGAGGTTGAGTATCATTTTAAATGATGAATAGTAGGATTCTATTAAGAATCAAAATACCAACAATAAATCTCACATCCACAAAAAGCTAATACTCAAAGCTAAGGGAATAATATATACTATAGATCTTTTTCTGTCGACGAATATTTCCGATATTCAATATATTTTTAGAATGACTTGGTGGTCTTTCATCTTCGCGCTGACCATTATATCACGTTTAAGAAATCAGAAATGAATTTGCCTAAGGTAACAAACTATCATAGCGCAATGAAACCCTGAAAGACTTGAATACAAATTCCGTACGCACTTAATAAGACAGGTCCAACGTAACAAAACTTATCATAGTCAAAAGAAGCCTTACAAGCACTGAAATGAGAATACAAACTTAATAAATAAATAACATATTCTTATATATCTACAATATATACTCCAATATGTTGAAATGACCCGACTGAAGAAGCGATCACAGCATTCAGGATTGTCTCGCTTTTTGGGCGAACTCCTGGAAACCATTTTCAAGAACTTCATTTGACATGCCGTCTTCACAGTAGATACACGTAACACCTAGAAAACCGCATTGAAAATTGATTGAATCGGGAAAAAAACCTACTTCTTTTAATGCCTAGCCTCTTTAAAAAACTGACAATTCATCCTTACTGGCCACCACAAAAGCCTCAGTGATAATACCAAATAAAGCTTGCTAAAAATAGGTTTCCCCTAGAGGACTTCAGATTTTTAGAAATAGTCGGATGACTAGGATTCTAGAAATGTGTTCCTTCAAATATCAAAACAAACAATGAATTACGAACTGAATGCATTTCAATTATAATCGAAGAGCTAGAAAGCATCCTGTCAGACAGTTCCAGTTATTCAGATACTACAGATAGTTCCATCAAACATGTATCAGCAAATTATTATTATATACCTCTCAGTACTGACGAACAAATGTTTAGTTTCTAAAATTAAGTTGAGAAGAGATTTGAGGGCAAAGTCCCATTAATTGCACAGAAATGCCAAGTGGTGGTGTTTCTCTTATCCCAGTTTTCCCTTAAAGGGAGATTTTCTCATTACTCTACTTATTAGTGATATTATTACTCACCTAGTTTACTAATGTCTACAATGTTTCGGTACTCGTCATCGAAGAAGAGCATATCTTTGAACTCTATGCCACTATATTTCTTGAATCTGTAAGGGAAAAAACGCAATTATTATTCCCTAAAACTTAATATTCAGACACTTATTATTTGCATTATTTAGGGTTTCAACAGTCCAGGGAGTCTTTTTAAAATCCCCAAATAAGGTATTTTTAAGGACTCTCAATGGTTAAATGATGCCTTCGGGTGCATCTGAGCTCAATAAATATTCGGAGCAGAAATTCATGTTTATGAAGGCGATGGGGAAATAATCAAGTCACTACAATTTTGTTGTTGTCCATCAAAGTATCTTTCGGTTTTGAGGCGACATTTACGAGGCCCTAAGATATTCGATTTATGCGAAATACATGGAATTCTGATTTTTCTTCTCCTCTCTATTATCACTATAATTTTTAATCACTTTTAAGGGCCGTAAAAAATATTTTCATTTTTAATGATGCGTGAGAACGCTGTTACATGTCATAAATAGGAACCGATAAGGATGCATAGGAACGCTGTTACATGTCATAGATAGGAGCCATGTTACGTGTCATGAATAGGAACTAATAAATAATAACTATAAGGATAAATAGGAATAGGGGAATTGTCTCAAAACGTACTTGTTGAAATGAGTCACTTTGCAACCGGGGTAGATCTCTTTGTACTTGAAGTACTTGTTCCAGTCCCACAGATCAATTAGCTGCTCTGCTCCATTGATTTCGCCGGTCCTGAAATACAAGAAAGCGATTCACAATTCTTCACTTGAGTGGGGACCCAGGATGTTGGATTCGATTAGACCAACATTTATTGATACACAAGATAACAAATGAGTCGATTCAAACATCTTAGATGGACGTTATACAGTGGAACCTCGTTAATTCGACCTCGTAGGAGAACAATCAGCCCCCAATGATCAATGTTTACTTCTAGGAGAAACTGGACAACTAAGGCACGGTTAAAATCCCAGTTTAATTAATGGTACGTACCGTGATGCTGCTGCAATGGGTATACCCTCTTGTGTGATCCTCTCTAGAATTTGCGGTGCGTCAGGGAAGTGGTTTATCTTTTGACCATAGCGGTCGTATATGCCATTCCTGGATGTGAAGCAGGGTATTATTGAGTTCGTAGAGGGAAATACGGAGGGGCTAGATAGTTAGTTGGGTATAGATATACTTCAATCATCCAATCACTATGAGGGTGGCGTTGGGGCTTATCATGAAAAATAATCACCAATATCTGTCGAATTGAAAGTTCAGAACTAAAAACAACGACAGAATTTGCTGAGAACTGTCGTCTCGTTAAGCATGTGTACACACCTTTTCCGTACAAAGGGCGGGTCAACATGGGTATCCACCCAGAACGGCCAGAGTGTTCTATCTGAAAGCAGAGTGCTCAGACAGGAGACAAACATTGGCTATACATCAGACTATGGGACAGCGAATTGAAAAAGCCAAAACTGTTAAGTATATAATAGGCACTATAAGACACAATACGATGAAAACAAATAACATACCGAGATCAAAAACGACAAGCTTGGGTCTTATCCTAGAGACCGATGCCATGACTTGTCCTTGAAAATACACCGTATCTTCCTCCGGCCAAAGAGACGGATTCAAATCTGCACAAAAACATGTACCGGTATTGTTATGCTACATATCGACTTTTGTGATCCAGAATAAAGTATTGAAATGTTGTTTATAAAATAAACTTAGAAACTATCAGAATACATGCATGAACAGAAATTGATGCTAAAAGTAAAACACTGTGTAACATCCTACAGTGCATTGTAACGCCCATCTTTACAACTAAATGAACATCATTGCGCAAAATCCTTACAGTAACTGATAATATTAGATTAAAGTATACATTGGCATACATAAACTTAATGAATTAGGTTATGAATCAGGTTTCAAATGGAAAGCAACCCATTGGTCGTAATGGGTGTTAGACAAAGTTTTTACGCTACCTGAATAAAATTGATGTAATGATACAAACTTATTGCTAACAAGAAGAGTCAAGTTCTTCAGAATCACTAGCAATTTGATACACGAGCTGTATGCTTCAGACTCCTGGTGGAAATGTCTAAACGCTTCAAGCAGATAGTTATAAAGGCCGTTGTTAATGGTACAGCACAAAGAGGGTGGATCTGTGACAACAGGTACGCTCACAAATAAGCACCCACATCCTATGGAAACTATGTTACTCTATGGGCCGTTTCATGAGTTACAACGGTCCACCATTGTTAGCTATTGTTTACTAGCTCCCATATAAATAAGGGACTGTGTGGAAAATGAAATTTTAGCAGGCTATAAATAGGCAGCATCACGGTACGTACCATTAAGGAGGTATAACAGCTCCTCCTCCCCCCTCCCCCCCCCCCCCCCCCTAAAATTCCAGACTGTGGGAACCCTGAAACGTTGTTATTTTTACTTCTACAATGACAATTGACAATAGGTGGGGGACGAGTGCTGTCGACGAGTACCTCCGCCAGTAGGCATTACTTTTGGAAATACCCTCGATCATCCTAGAATAGGCTAGATGACATGTTAGTATTTTGTTAGTCAAATTAGCCTAGTGTAACTGTATGGAAGACGTCAGAAGTACCATTTGTGTCTGTTGCTCAGCAACAACTGGTCTCATATATACAAATCACTAATAAAATCCCTTTCTTCGATTTAAATGTGAAATAAATAAAAATAAGAGTACCATAAAGAAAAGACTCGAGTGACAATTCACGCCGAGCAGAACTCACCGACGGCTGGAGTGTTCAAGGTCAAGGACGCGGGCACTTGCCGTTCACGAGACAACTCCATGATGCCGTTCGTGAAATAAGAACTGACGAATCAATCCGCACTGGCCAAAAATAGGACCAGCTCTTGTCTGCCTCCCAGAAGCAGTGAACACTGTAGATTATGTTAGTTCCATATTTTCCAGAAGTCCGAAGTAATTATTCAACTAAAAGCAAAGACAAAGGATTGGTTGTCTCACCGGGTTAGTCCAAAAGACTAGCCTATGTAATATGCCTCACTCCCAGCGGGGTGCGGGAGGATACGGGGACGAAAAGTCTGTCTACCAATAGACAGGCATGACCGGTTCTTAAGTTTTGTATATTTTTAGATATATATATCTATTAGCATGGTCTTGGAAAATCAGAAATGTCCAATACTATCCGTTGTAAACTATCATATTTTTCACTTCGAATAAAATTATTAAGTATTAAGCCAAATTATACTATGTGAGCATTTGCACTCTCAAATCCTAGAACTATTGGAACCTGGAGGTAGTTACAGTATTAGATTTATTTTACTCGCACTGGATGACGCACTAAATCCCTGCACACATCTTTTTCAGTTGGTGTTTTGCGTAGATAAAATTTTGGAGAACGTCTTCATGTACTGAAGAGTTGAGACTTAGAATCAACAGATTTTCAAGAAGTGGCTTATTTATTTATAAATAGAATGGGAACCATCTAACTAATCGCGTTTAGCTGAAGCAATTTATATCCCTGCATCACGCCTTACATGAAAATTCTACAATTTTGGATGGGTGTAAACAAGCTTTATATTTTAAATCATCTCAGACAAACCAGAAAGTATAGCATGACATCATACGATTTAACTAATTCTCTATTAATAAAGCATCACTCTCCGAAAGGACTGCAGACGCGAACAAAAAACTTCAAATGGCAATTATGGTAGAAAACAATTTGATTGGTTTTTATTGTTTTCATTTAACGTATAGGCATCAAACCAGCAAATTTTAACGAAAGCAAAATTTCGCAGTAGTATTAAGTTGATTACTCTCTTAAGCATATAAGTATAAGTATTTAAAGTGTTGTTGAGGGAAGGACGATTAAAGATCTACATGAACTCCTCAAAAGGGTTTTTCGTACAATTCATATGGATGGTTCCAAGTGCATTATACTATCTTCAGAATAAGTTTAAAGAGAAGAAAAAACATCAATTTCACAAAGACTCCAAGAAAGTACATAATATCATGAACAATATGACATAAATATATAGTATGCGTTCTGGGAAGAACCTGTTTTAGTTGTATGTAAATGATTTTCAAACCTGGCGTTAGCCTTGTCAGCCTTTTGGATGAAGGCTGGCGTAACACGTGAGAAGTAACAGACAAGGAGTGAGCAGTTTCCCCATATCTCCTCATTATTTTTTTGTTTTCTCCTGCTCACCTCTCTGTGGTCCAACAACAGTCAACAGATCAAGTGAAAGCGACATTAAACGCCGCCCTACCACCGCTCACGTGGGCCGCAACACGACGAGGCCCTCTCGTGAGCCGCACCAACACTAACGATGTTGGCAAAGACCGCACACATAACGCAAAGCCTGTGCATTATGTGAGGGGCACAGCAGCAGTATCATCAATGTTGGTTTTACCAATGTAATAATGTTCATAACGCTTTAACGAAGATCATCATCATCAAGATTTGATTGCGTGTAGACGTAGTACATATCACTCCTCTCTGCGATAATTTGTTTTGTTTTAACATCATCAAGTCCTTATAGTTTGTTTCGCTTCATGTGTGTAGCCTCGAGTGCGTAGACTATTCTGAGTCACGTATGAGAAATAAAGAAACTGGTACATATCAATAGACGATTTGCATTGTGCTCAAGTTGGCTGGTATAGATGGGATTTGTTATTTTTCTCTCATTTGTTTGGGCGTAAACATCACACCCGTAGATAACAAAGAGCTCTCTCCACGTCACAATTCATTGGTAGCTGGACTCTGTAAAAGAGCAGCAATCTGTCACTTCATTTACACTCCCAAATAACCAGCGCTGAACATGCCAAGAAAACGATTACAAAAAAGAAAATTATTTTCATTTTCAGGCAGGAGTACTGTTACGAAGCATATCATTAGTAACATGCACCCAGCATTGAGGGAGAGATAGTAATAATAATAGTTATTACGTATTACGTAATCACGACATCTGTCGAAGACTTAACAATTTAATAACTTTAACTTAGTAGAGTAAAAGATAGAAAAATCAACAAGCGGAGACTGCAAAGAGTTCCTTGAAAAAAATGGGGAAAAGGGAAAAAGTGGGAGTAAAGGGTTCATAGGGGACACGTCTCGCATGTCTCTAGATCACTAAGACTTAGTTTCTAACAGCAAACAGGCCCCTAAGGCTTGACCAGTAATTAACGCAGCTTGCCACCTTCAGTGCCTGCTCCCGAGCACTGCCGACCCAACCTCAAGATTTAATACCTAGACACTACTCACTAGACAGAGATTCTGACTTGATCACACATGAGGGTTGAGACAATGGTCGCTGGGAACATCAGAGGGCCAACAACAACGTAACAAGACCCCAAACAGATGCCCAGGAAAAGACCAAGTCTGGCTGCTGTTTGGCACTAAACAGTCAATGTACACATCACCAGAAAAAACACTACTTACAGCTCCTCTTTACCTTTACGCAATTGGCAGCACGCAAGAAACATGCACTGAAGTTAACAGTTGATGTTGTCCTCAGGACCCCCGATCAAGTTGAGTTGGGGGGAGTCCCTCGGTACTGATATTCTGTATAATACACAACATCTTTTTTTTGGTGTTTCAACCATCTTACAACCACCCACCTCCGCTTTTTTTTAACTTAAACCATCAGAGTTTATCACTACGAGCCAGGTTTCATCTTAACGCCGATTGCACACCCGGATCGAGCACACCTACGGCTCGGTTGAATGCTCTCTCCTTGTAACTCTCTCTTCTCTCTCCCTCGCGCGCTCTCGCTCTCTCTTTCGATATGTGTCTATTTACACGAACAGCCAAAAGCCGAAGCTCTATCCCCAGTCATGAGATAAGGCAAAAAACGCGTAAACTGTTAAAAGTTAAATACACCTTTTTCCTTCTTCTTGCTTCCACTAACATCCTTCTCTAAAGCACTGGGTGGAACAGATATGTGAGTAACCGGTCATGTGCACCCAGTGCATGTGCCAGGACTATGCCATGAGTGTGAATAGAGCTTCTGCCTGACATTGTTAGACCTGTCACAGACAGTTCCCTACATAATGGCCTAATAAGAGAACCATTAATCTGGTATTCAATCAGGTTAATCTAAAACCCCAAATGGACTACAGCTGAAAAACATCCTTTTTTAAGTGGTATTTTTTTTTCGGTTTACCTTTACAGCTAACATTTAAACATATCAACATCCCTTAAATGGTTACATTAGGCTAAAATGTTTACAATTACTTCTTAAAGAGTTTACTAAGCCAATCCTTAACTATATTTGAAGAACAATAGTTTGGTTATAAATACAAACACTAATGCTATAATATATTCCAGGACATAATTCAGAGAATGGTTATCAATGCTTAGGCATGAATGTATCTTTTACCTATTGAAAAAAGAGTGTTAGTAGAGCTTGTTTGTGAAACATAACGAAGCAGGACACTCCCTCAGTGCCATGCATTTAGTTATCATGAACACCTAAATGGATGTCATTGTTGCCCATCATCTTGAAATACCCACCTCCACGTTTGGACTTGTTGTAACCATAGCGACCACCCCGGCCACTAGAATCGAAGCGACCGTAGTCACTACCATACCGACTACCACCATAGTTGTTGTAATTACGGTTTCCACCATAACTCCCTCCCCATCCTTGATTGTAGTATGGAGAACCAAAGTCATAGTCATAATAGTTGTCACAGTAGTAGTTATTTCTGTAGTAGCCCTGCTGCCCATGGCCGTACCCATAGAAATCATATGCAGGGTAGCCGGACTGCATTGCCTTGTAGATGCCAGGTGGTACAGCCTTCTTCACATCCACCATCTTTCCTCCGAGTTCCTGCTTTGGACGTCGACAAGCCTTGTCTGCACTGAGCTCTGAATCAAATATGACGAAACAGAACGACCTCCGCTGGTTCTTCTCCTTGTCGAAGGGCAACTCCAGTTCCACTACCTTTCCATATTTGGAGAAATACTCACGAATGTCATTTTCTGAAACGCTGGGGTCTAACCCGCCAACGAACACTTTCAAGGTGGGTAAGCGATCGGGACCCCAGGCCTTTTTGACATCCACAGATTTGCCTCCAATTTCTTGTTTCGACTGCTCGCACACTTTGTCCACAATTTCTTCGGACTCAAATGTCACAAAACAGAACGCACGGCGCTGGTTTTTCTGTTTATCGAAAGGCAGCTCCAGGTTGACCACTTTCCCGTATTTCTCAAAGTAGGCGCGGATTTCACTCTCGGGGACATTGGGATCGAGTCCACCCACGAATACTTTGAGGATGGGCTCCCTGCCCCCTTCAGCCTTGGCACGCTTTGGGTCGATCTGTTTACCATTGAGCATGTGACCAGAGGTGCCCAGGACCTGTCTGGCCGCTGATGCCTCGTCAAAGAGGACAAAGCCGAAGCCACGGCCGCGCCCAGTAGTGGGGTCTGTCTTGAGGGTACAGTCTAATATCTTGCCAAACTGTATAAAGTAATCTCGTAGATCTTTCTCGGAGGTTTCCCAGGCTAGCCCGCCCACAAAGATTTTCCTCTCATCATTGTCGTTCTTCGACGCGTAGATCTGGTCCCCGGGGTTATTTTTGGAATCAGGTCCATCCCCGTGACCATTCTGGTCCCTTAGTTTTGCACTTTCCCCATTCATTCCGGCAAATTCAGCCATTATTGCTGTAGTTCAGATCTGTTTCCCCTGGAATGCTTGAGGTCGTTCAATATATTCTGTAATGAAAAAAATAAGATGTGTCAGAATTTTGACAAAAAGTAGCCATTCGCAATAGAAGGGAAACAACCGATGGGTCGTCATCCTGGCCACAACCATATTTTAAAACACAAACGATAAACCTCTTTTCATGGTATCAAATCGTTGGCAATGGAACATATTTGAATGAACTATGGTTGTAAGTGCAGTATGAACAAGTGAATGCTTCTACATTACCTAGGAATAATGGCTTTTCTATCAAGTGAACTGATACCTAAGGGTGATGATGTCTATTGCATATCAATCTAAGCATAAATATAAAAAAAGGCAATACACTTTTAACAAGCATGGGTGTTAACTAAGTCAACGTTCAAAATCTGGTGCACATTTTGACATGAAACACGTAAAAACAATGGGCACACTAAGATAGAAAGGTCTAACGAGGAGTACCGTATTAACTGGAAGCTTGAAATGTTATGGGCTGGCGAATGAGAAAAATTGTGTGAAATTGGATGTCCCTGACCTGGGATTTTTTCTATAAATAATTGAAAAATAAAAAAAAATTCCCCAACTCGCACCAAATAAAAAATATCACTTAGATACAACTGAAGATATCGTTATATGAAACCTGAAATATAAAATCATAACGAGTTGTCACGAGATTAAAGAGTCGAAACCAAAACTACGGTAATAGAAGTGACCACGCCCCCTTATCTAGGCACGTGAACTAACACGTCTCTCTTTCAAGTGATATGGCACCAATTTCTTTACAAGAATCGCGTTTCTAATTAATCAATTTACACGAATCTGGTACTAGGATCATTAATATGAAATAATTAAATCAAGACTAAACATCCGACGTGTGTGTGTGTGGGGGGGGGGGGGGGGTAAAGGTAAAGAAGAGGAATAGGAATTGAGATTCGGCAATTATCTATTACCTTCTGAAACGGTACCTAACAAGCTATGGGCCTTAATTGTCTTATCACATAGTTTCGGAGACAGTTGTCCACAATGTTCCATAACCAAGTCAATAATTCGCCAACAATTATATGCATGTATTGATAGTTCACAAGGCCAATCAATGGCTGACATCAGGGAGGCAGTGGCAGTAGCTAAGTCTCGTTATGAACACTGTTCGGTGGAGGGACCTTTGTGATTTAGTCTGGATACCTTGGCCATAGGGACCGGGACTTGAAATCTACAATAGCCCGCTGTTTGAGAGTAGTCTACATGTGCCAACGAGGAATAAATGGGCAAGTCGCCAGAGTCGCTTTCAATCAAGAACTGGCAGGCATGTTGCCGCACTGTGACTGCATGCCCAGTACCTCCAATATGACAACTACTTCTTACGTCTTGTCCATTAATAATGCTCACACACTAGCTTTAAATGGGTAAATACTATGAGCGGCAACCGAAAACGTTGCATTTAATACTGTCTGGTATGCAGTATTCAGTGTAGCAATATCATGTAACCTATTTGAGGCACTTGACAGCAGGTGTTGACGTTGACGGCTCATTTGACAGCAATTCAGCGTTGGCATTTTATGGCAGGATCGACACCGGTGTCAGACGACATAACAAGTTCCCTCGCCCACTCTCCGACAAAAAAGGTCAAACTAGCCACTAATTACTAACACATACCTTAGAAAAAGCCTTCAGCGGTCGTTTAGACAAGGGGTGTTCGGCAAATATGGCATGAGGTCATAACAGTATAACATTAAATCTGAGATATCTGGTGGAACACGTTGAGGAAATCTCGCCGGTCCAGTTGCCTTCAGCTCTCTACTTGTCAAACGGAGCCTAGGTCGAAAACTCGCACATAGGTGTCGTGAGGGTGGGAATAAATGCAAAAGCCGACTATCTTCTACCATATGTCCGGCAAAAAATCACTCACAAACGCTACAAATAAAACCTTAAAGTCAATATTCTGGGGCTAACAGTGCATAAAGGTGCCAAAATACGTCACACTACGGACGGGGTTGAAAAAGTCTGACGATGGCACGGCCATGCGCCTGCGGGCAAACTGACCTTGTGAATTGAGGATCGTCGAGAAGGCTCACTTTTGTCCGCCGAATACTCCACCAGAAAAGGAACGTCTCCCGTGAACTTTAGAATTTTGAAAACTATTAACCTTTAACTGCCTAAAGATAGGTTTACCATGAGTTAATAAAATGAACTTTCTCCCTAATAATTAAATTTAGGTCGGCTGTCAGGGCTCCGACGTTCTTCAGGAGGCTGCCATGTTGACTGTGTTCATGTGACCGCATCCGAGATGACGTTACCAGAACCGAATCCAGTGATACATAAATCTAGTCTTAGCGTCAAAATATTTAGTTTATATAGTGATTTCTAAAAAGTAGAAAATCTTTCCAAGTTCTTTAAAAAAATGAATAAATCATTACCCGTTTATCGCAGTCCCGCACATAATAGTCTGATCATGTGACATGACCGAGATGTAAACATGGCGGGACCAAGTTGAATTTTTGAGATGCGGCTTACAGAAAATGGGAAGTTTCTTCTACCTGCCGCCTTTTTCATGATGGAGGAGAACATGAACGACTAAAGTACGTTTTTCTGTATGCCCGCGTGTAAGATCTTTATTGAAATAGATTCATAATAAGCGTTTCAACATTGTCGGATAGCCAGACGGTACATGGGCCGTACAAAGTTGTATGTAGGCCTAGGCCTATTCGTTTTCAGCGTATTTACCGTATCTACAGAGCTGAAAGGGCTGCGGACGATGGGCCTATTTATCATCATCATGGTCTACTTAGAAAAGGGTTTATTGCTTGCTTCGAAAATATTTAGGTATTCTAATCACTTTGGATACAAATCATACAATAATGTATCGTATGGCATTGTGTATTTGTTTTCAGTACCGTAGCCGTAGGCCTATAAGTATAACCTTTTCTTTAATATGCCATGGCATAGAAATGTTGGAGGGGGGTGGGGGGGCATTTTTTCTTTTACATCAATGGGCCTACCAGTGTATAGTAGGCTAAGCCTAGGTCTATATAAGCCTACAACTGTCAGGCGATGTCAAACTATATGGTATTCATTCGTCCGACTTGTTTTCCTTAAAATACCAAACAAAAACAGCAAAATTCAAATCAATGTATTTATTAATTATAAATACAAAAGAGTTGTTCAAAAAGAAGACCTGCCTCTGAAAGTTAATTTCAGGTCAGCGGGTTCCTAACTAGATGCCCCAATGCTGTTTGATGCCAACAACAGCCTATGACAATTACATTGCCAATTTCCCTTTTTTGTTCAATATTATATTTTATGATAACACACATTTAGCAAGTGGGAAGGTAACTATATGTCTGAAATGTTTCAGCTATGTAAAACAAATATTTTATGCACTTTTCATCATCATTTCCGGTGACGAATAACTGCCAAAGGTTATCCCTAACCGGGGCCCTAACGTCCAAGTCTGATTCTAATAAAAACTAGTTAGTCCAGCAGTAGGCTATCATACCAATGCTGGCTATACTATACTTAGTCTATACCATTGGTACTAATGGTATCTCTATAACTTTCCCTGTAAAATACTACAGATTTGGTAGCCAGTATGCTCGAGTGCCTTATATTAAACCAGGGAGGTATTTTTAGTATATACGATCAAACAAAATAAAATATTATTTTGCAAATGATTATTGGTGTAAGAAGGGGTGGTTAGGCCCCCTGCCCCACCCTTACTGGGACTGGGCTGATAACTGATATGATATCCAGTAATATCCTAGCCGCAAGAATTTATTTTTCCTGTCAGTAATTTTGTTTCCTGTTGTTATTTGTAGTTGCAGTAATTGTTTCAAAACTAACCTTATAAGTTGTTGAGGGGATTGATGTGTAGCCTCCCTCCCACCCCATCACTCAGAGCCAGGAGACCCGGCCACTAAACTTTGTCTGGCTGTTCAGAAAGAAGGGTTGTCAGGTGTTTTGCCTGGCGAGGTTTGCAGTCGGTCTTATAGAACCTCCATAAGACGACTGCAGACAATTAGATTCTAGCCTTAGATTCTATACTTTGTTACCTTTTTAATGTGATAATCTTAGAGTCTCTACGTTTGTTTTGACAAATCTGTTGTAGCCATTGGGGGAATCCCCATTCCTGTGTCAATGATGTCATTTCGCAGTCTCGTTTTGGCATGATTATGTGACAGCATTGGATCATATCATTAGCTGAGAGGCTGTGTGGCATGCTGTCATTCATAAGGTTTTGGATTAAACTTCACTTTTGTAAACAAAAGGCGGTTTAGACGCCATTGGTCCAGGTTGGCGGGGGGCGGGATTGTGGTACCAAGCTCTCATTTTATCTAGACAGGGAGTATCCATTTCTATTGTGCTAGGTCCTGTTTGGAAGGAAGGAGTGCCATAGTTGCCCTGTTTCTTATGTTGAGGGTGATTACATAAATCAAATATCTATAGATAGAACATGTGGGCTCCCCTGTATTCTTGGGATAGATATATTATAACTGATCAAGAAAACAATTTAAAATGTGTCGATAGCTACTCCCTTTCATATATATATTATATACTTACCTTAAAATAAAAACAGCTTTATATTGATATGTCCTAAAATGCACCAGTTGAAGCCTGGTTCTCCACCAGTGATATGTCCTTATATGATATGATATACAGATTATATAGAAGAATATGTTGATATATTCCTGAGGAAGTAATGAGTCAACTCTCATGTCTGGTCTCTTGGATATAATTGTTTATTTATAGTACAGCTGAGGTGCTCGTTAGTGGTGGGGCGGGCGCTTCATTCCTCACACCACCTACTCACTAGATGTCTGACATGACAATATGGATAACTGCTTTACCAGACTTTAAATTGTCGGGTTTATCTATGGCACCCTCCTTGAAACTCACTGGAATATTCTACCTGGAATATAACGAGACAAACGTTTTAATCAGAATTACGATTCCATGTCCAGATTATGGCAACTCAAAATTAGGTCTCACCACCACTGGTCAATATCTGTCCAGATGTATGTGGCACCAGAGTATCGTCACAATTTGATGGGAATGAGGGGAAGTCTTGTGTATGTGGCACCAGAGTATCGTCACAATTTGATGGGAATGAGGGGAAGTCTTGGACTATTTACTTTCATAAATATGGATTCTTTTTTAGATTGAGACTGCCCACCAACCTCATGATGCTGTCCCTCCCTCCTCCCGTGGCCAGTCGCATTAAAATCGTTTCGTTTTAGTGTTAAATCCATGTGCACACCATCCCCGATGTACGGCAATGCTATTGCACATTATACGCTCTATGGGTACGCTACTGGTGAGAGAGTGAGAAACCATTACTCTGAGTTCACCTGAACCTACACGAGTACAGCTGAGTGTGTTCCAATGTGTGAGAGTGATCGAGCATGATGGCATTGATGAATACATAGAGAGATATGCAAGTACCACATGCGGCCTCATGTGCAGTTATTGTACTAGTAAGACCTTATCTCATGCATACACTCTAATAGAGAGAATAAGGTAGGTCTCAAGGCTGGGGAAATGGGAAATAGGGCATTATTTGGAAATCTTGGCAGATCCTGACTAATGGGCTTCATCCTGTCTGGATGGGGGTGGAGCTACGAGACTGGGTTGTTATGCATGCATAATTAATTATGCCACTGACACCTTCTCGTCTAAAGATCCCAAATCTATGAACTCTGATAAGATGATAATAATTATTTGAAACTTAACCATCTATTCTTTACAAATACATTGATTAGAACCAAACTAATCTCTTATCTGACTGCAAATGGTTTAATGGAACTTAACAAGTACGGTATTGAATATGGATAACCTTATCCGCATTTCACTTTACTTATGTTTTGTTTAAATCACTGCATGGGTTATCCAATCATGCTCAAGCCTATTAGATACTTAGTCAGAGTCATATATATTTTGTTGTGAATCATCATTTAATCGATTACCACGAATGGGTGCATTTGGGCTTTCAATTAAATCCCATAGATGCGCTAGCTGCTTGTTCACGAATTGCCTAGCAATATAAGTGGTATTGATAGAGAATACTTATTCTACCTTGTTACTTTATTTAGGTCGCCATTCAAATAAATTCATAAACCATTTTGCATATTCCATCAGCTCTCTCCATGACACAGACTTCAGAGACAACTCTGATAAGTGAGGTACAGGTTACCATCACTATGTTGATCCCATATCCATTTACGGTAGCATTTTCTGAGCAGTAAGACATTGATATTCTTTTAATAAGCGAGACGATTCACCGGCCTATCCATGATCCAAGATTAACCTTTCCTTTCTTCATGAAGATGAAGCAGACAACAAAGTACACAAGTTCGTTTGTATAGTCTGCGCATTCTGTTTTTCGATCTCCTATTAGGTAAATTATAAAGAATATTTAACCCTCTTTTACATTTTGATATCGATTATTATTCAGGAAATGTTGCTGCGTTTTTATCATATTTTGCACCGCTATTGCCTCTTCTCCCGAGGTGAAACACCCAAATGCGTGCTCTAAGCACAGGGGTGCTACATATCACCCGTAGGAAATAGAGAACGGACATTTTTATGTTAGCGTTAGGCAATATCTGGAACGTAATGCTCTCTAGACATATATACTTAACTTCGGTTTTGAGCTTAGCAATGTATCAGTGAATATAACAATTTATTTTGGGAAAAAAACGGCAGCATCTGAATTGAATGTATATTCAGTCAAAATCAGCGTTTCAGAAATTCCAGGATAATCCTATCAAAATTGTAAAATTAACATAAATGACCTCTTTGCAATGGTGTATTGTGCAATGATTTATTATGAAAAAGAGTTCTCAGCGTTTTTAGAATAAAACCAGGTCTCCTGCCTAATTTACATTTTTTACTATTTCTGTTAATTCATGTCCTAAATGATCCTAAATTATACGGTTTGCTGTTGCCTTTTTATGTGGAACATTTGGATATTTGTGGGAGCTGTCAAATTTAACTAGTAAAAGAAACCGTAGTTCCCCTGGCATTATTGTCAGGGAATAACCCTTAACGTGCGCTGTTTATTAAAAGGGCAAGATAGGAGTTGCATATCACGAAGCTTTAATCCAATACTGGCTAGAATAGGATGCCCTAGTTTCCTATGGGGCTCCTGAAAGCGCCAGAGCACATCGAGTTGCAGAGAGTAAAGCTGTAGTACAGTAATCGCGTGTTGTGGGACCGCGCCCATATGGATAGTTGCCTGTCGATGGTTTACAAATCAAATAAATCTGCATATCTTCGCGGGGTTGTATACTCGAGTATATGTACATGTATGAACGCATGGTGGCTGGCGGCTGATGGACGGATCAGGGTCACGGCGATCATACTCATAATTACACCCGTTTGAAGTTTAAATACACATGTCACGCGTTTGACTTACGTATTCTGTTTTGAGACTGATAGTGACATTATTAGAGCATGAAGGCCAACCCCGCCTTGACATTTTCATATATTATTACCGGTGAATCTAAAAAAAAATGCTTATAAGAAATATTAACCATACACAGTCGGCTCCTGATGTATATATAGAAGTATAATATACATAATTGATTGATGTCTCGTCCAAGCTCTAGGGTCTAGTTAATATACCGCCTTCGGGCCTGGTTCCCTCTAATTTTTGTTTTTTGAAAATATCTTAATGATAACAACATCAACCATTGATGTTCAATTAGATAACTTCTCTGATAGACCCACGTGCAGGAGTAGACGTTATATTATTCTCAGGAGGCGAGAGGTCCACATAAAGATGGCCATTGGTATACATTTCTTTATCATTTATGATGATGTTTGAGAGAATCGTCCCTGAAGTGACCTATTCCCACAATGACTTATATTGTTACATACACCTGTATATGTATTGGCCTGAGGTTCGGGGATCTCCATTCTTTATCCCTAACTTAAGCAGACCCAGCAGACAGCTTATACAGGCTTGACTTATTTTCGTCGTGATACATTTATAGGTGCTCCTTCTTTTCCATGATTGATTTTTCCTCTTATTTTAGCAACAAATATCAGCAAACACCCTACCAGCATTTTAAAAGTTATAAATGCTTAATCATATGATATTTATGAAACCCACGCCTTTATTGCTGTCTTTTTGAATAGAAGGAAATCCTGCCTTCATGTTGAACCATTGTACCATGCCAGATTTCTGACCTTTCAACGATGTCTCCAGTCATCACAAGATGGCAGTAGGGGACCCACGGTCCCTGTCATAATGGCCTTCATCTGCTGTGTAACTATGGTAACCGAGTAACTAAGGTAAAACATTGGTGGGACGGAAATTGCCCAGGCCAAAGATGGCTGACATGATGAAGCTTCGGGCATATAAGGAAAGACTTTAAAATAGCTGGGACTGATGCTACACTATGCCTGGGACACTTTGGCTGAAATATATTGAGGATATAAATAAAATGGTTAGACCAACGGCTTTAATGCTTTTTCAGAATTCGGCAGTGACTAGTCCTTAAATTACAACCCACCTGTGTGTTGTATTTTGAGGGAACGAACGAATCATATAACGATACATTTGGACGTCTATCCTGTGAGGTACCACCAAATATATTGAATAACATTTGTTGAAAAAGCCATGGGTGAAACCTAAATATCAGACGATCCAATTCCCATATTTTAATGAAGAACGTGACACGTTGCTTTCTCCTGTTGCAGTTGGAAAGGCAGAAATGGTCATGCTCTGACGATAATAAACACTCATTCCCACACCTGTCAGCAAAAAATAGAAACCCCGATGACCATCCCACGCAGGGTTAATACTGAATTACTCCCTCTTGTTTAAAAAAAAAAGAATACCTGTCTTTATGGTTTATTTTTAAAAATCACAATATTCTGTTCCGCAGACAACCAACACAAGCTCAGTGTTTTAGCATCACCAGCTCATGCATGATTCAACCAGATTGTTGGTCGCTAGGCAACCAAACATTAAAACCAAATCCTCTCGCGGCGTGAAAGCCTCGGAAATGACAGCGTGCGCTATCATCAGTGTATAATGAATCCTGGTTGCTATGGTAACAGCGGTGCTGATTGCGCGCGGGCTGATGTCTGACAATAGAGGCTGGCACGTTAGAGTGGTTACCAGCCTCCGTTGGCATGGTAACAGGCAGCAGGGTCGATTGATGGCTGCATAGGTCATTGGGCGTTGCCTAGGCGACAGGAATGGTTTTGCAAACAAGCCAGGGAGGTGCTGGTTTGTTGGGTAGTGTGCAGCAAGCAGTAGGGACGGGGACACTGCCTTGTCGGGAGGGGCATACTGATGGTTCCTCAACTACTGGCTAAAAACCAACCCTTGATATCTGCTGAGAACACTAAGTGTGCGACTCCTCTAAATGTGACAATGGCCTGTGCCTTGTCTTACTGAGAACGTGTCGGCGGGAGGAGAAGTAAAAGCTTGAACCTACAGTACAGGTGAGTAGTAGACGTAGTAGGATGGGACATGTGTATATGCTGCAGGTCAAAACTACTCGTGCTGGCCTCTGACTGCCGCCTTAATTCCCCATCACTGATAACTCTAACATTCATTCACGCTGCTGCTCTCAAACTATCTGCACTTTCCTGTATTTTAGATAAAAGATAATTGAAAACAGGTACATAAACTCGAGATCAGTTACCTCTTATAGATCTCTTATCTTACTGATAGATAAATCACTGCCTTTCCCCGTTGTGAAATTCTTGATGTAGTCTATTGGGTGTTTCTAGTTTAGATAAGTATTGTATTGTCTGGTTATTTTTTTTAACAAGAATCTTTATTCGGGCATTTTCTTTTATATCATTGGAATAGTTTGATGTAAACTTATTTTCATGTCATAATGATGGTAAAATATAGATATAGAACTGACTTTGCTGCTCTAAGAATAATTGTCATGATCATAGTGAAAGAATAGCATTGGTGTCACACACACAATGTGTAAGGAATATATTAGACCATTGAGATTGAGTGTTGATGTGTCAAGCGAATAAAATAATTCGTTGGGTTTCCATTAATACTAATCCTTGAAGTGAAGTTCATGGCAATTTTTTTATTTAAATTTAAACAGCTTCTACAACAAGTAATAGTATGGTCTACATGTGTGTATACTATCTGCATACACTGTACTGAAAAGGGACTATACACCTGTGTGATACAGCACAAATACACATGCAGATGTTACTCTGCTGACAATTATGACGACTTAAATTTTTTCTACGCTATTGTTACCGCAATGGCTGATACCAATCCCCGCCTTTCATCTCACGGCACAAATATTTCTATTTACATGTTTTATGGGCTGTGTTGTCGAATGTGGTTGTCAGGGGAGAATTCCAGTTCAGGAACTTCCTCTTGTTTATAAGGAGCCCGAACTGCATTATTTAGAGTCAAGGGTGCTCCCAAGAATCGTCAGTAATGTTAATTGCTCTGGGGATAAACAGGCGTAATATTGTTTATTAAAATCCTTATACAAAGAATGTTGGTTCATTTTGTGTAAAGGTGGTCAATATTTTGATTTCCTACGTTAATCCGTTGGAATTAAATGCATCTACATGTATCAGTTCATCAATCTTTGGTATTCAGCTGAGTTTGGATATCGTTGTTCAATAGATAGAATTAAAGTGTATTATATCAAACCGTCCACAGCAGGTGTCCAGTCTTAAAGAAAGTTTACGCTCGAACCTCCCTAACTAAATATATCGTTGGTAAACTATTGTTAATACTGGGGTCCACCGAGTCTCCGAACGGACACTAATTGCATAGCTGAACTAAGCGCGTATAGCCAGTCAGGGAGGGTGTGTTGTGTGACGTCACGCGCTGCCAGGTGCTATTGAGAACAAGATATTGATTGGCACATATTGGTGCCTATTGAACTGATGGACAAGTTTGGTGCCTGAACCCCATCGAAAGTGAATGTTGAAACATTCGTGCTCGCGGGACGTGCTAACTAACAGAGCTATGATTCAACAATTAGATTTATTATGAATGTCCCTGTGTCCTTATGTGTGCTTGCTTTGGTAAATATGACATTTTCAAAATATGAAAATGCCTTAGTTTCACTTATAACATGCAGTTAGGAAAGAAATGATTTTATGCTAAAGGTATACATATTATTAATTTTTTAATTTTCTTTTAAAGATTTTAATTAATTTTAGTTTTAATGATTTGGGTGTTTGATGGGGGAGAATTTGATAAATATAGAGAAAGTTACAAGGTGCGAGTATTCGGGATTTTATAGAAAGAGATTATGCAGGGATCGAGTTCCGTAAGGCAATAACAGGTACCATTCTATTATCATATGCCCTTTATTCTTTGCGACATTTATTCCACTTCTGTAATTCTTCTAAACTTGCAAATGGGTAACTCGATTAAATAATCGTGTGTGTACCGTCCATAAATGCTTATTGCAATCACTAACGATACACCTACGATAGCATAGGCATATAATACATAGTTCTTCTGATAATTTCCAATGGCACATCCATTCTTTCTGGATCATTCCATACCTTCATTGTGGACCTTTCATTCCAATCCCTAAATAATACTGCCTCTCTTTCCATAGCGTCGCATTAAATAAACAGACACGAGAGAAAGCAAAGTGGAGACAGATACAGCGAGTAGGGGATAGAGACGAAGAGTAGGGACAGACACGGGTAATTACCGTAATAGGAGACAAGAGACAGGGAGTAGGGGACAGGAACAGGGAGTGTAGAGGACAGAGACAGAGAGTAGGGGACAGAGACAGGGACAGGGAGTCAGTAGTAGAGCGACAGATCCCCAAACATTTCCTCAAAGCAAAATCTAGCCGTCCCTCAGAATTCATTTTCAGGTTTGTTCACGCGACACATAAGCCGGTCGCCTCCGATGCCAGTGATGTAGTGGAATTCAATTGTGGCGAATTCGCCGCCGGCAATTAGTGGCCAAAACGAATTTGCTGCCCATTTTAGTGGCTCGGGCGTTAAGTGGCCATGATTGGTGGGGCGAATAATGACTACAAATATGAATAAATAACTTCAGTCAAATATTGCCCGCTGCAAATGATCCTGTATAATTGGTAGGACTATTTAACTGCCAATATTTATCTAACCTTAGCTGTAAACGACAACTCCATTTAAAAGTTGGCTTCCTATTGCCATGCCAGGACCATAAAGATGCTATGAGATGAAAATAAAAATTGAGCCACGTTTTATTTTACCTGCTTTCCCCCAAACATGGAGCAGTACAGGTGCAAAGAAATAAGGAATTTGTAAACACGAATCACTTCATAAAGGTCGAATAAAATGTTTGAGGAAAGGAATATGGAGTGTGCAGGGATTTAAAAAGTAATATGAGTGTTCATTGAAATATAGTGCCGTAGGCACCATTCCTCTTGCAAGTACCTCTCGCTAAATGCAACAGGATTTATGAAAATAAAACCTCTCCTATTACAAATGCCTTAACACCTTTAAAAATGAGAGACGTCTCCGTCATCTGCTGTATACTATTTCGACAGACTTGTTGATTCTGTGGGGCCATTTTTAAATCTGCGTCCGATAAGTGTTTTATCTTAACACCACCCCCACCTTTCCCATCAATTCTATTTCTTTTCCGTTGAGGAGTCATTCCTTTTGTAAGCGCTCTTGTATAGTGATTCCCCACGACTTTATCTAGGAAAGCTGCAGGTTATGACCTGCCTCACCTCGGCATCTTCTGAATGTGGATAGTCTGGGCATGGAAAGCGTATAAAAATGAATGTGGAAGGAATATTTCGAATAATCCATAAAAAGGGTGTGGCGTGTCTTTTCTGCTGCATTTTTACCACATATATGCATTTCTCTCTCCCCCCCCCCCACCCCACGGGCTAGTAGGCGTCTTTCCTTTCCCCCACCTGCATCCACAATCCCACCCATATTACAGTGACACGCGCGTACAAATCTTCACCCTGTCTTATTGAGTCCGACTCATCAAAATGAAGTGGCAAAAATGAGCCACACCATGTTATTTCGGTCCTTCGCCTTCTGAGGGCGTGATCAAAAAGACCTCTTGATACTACTCCTTCCCAACCCCTCGTCTAATAACATTGCCATGTCTAGTTTAACCCTCTTATTTTCACCCTACCCCTCGCCCACAATTCACCCCATTCGCTCATTGCGTGCCCTTATCCTTAACAACGACCAAGCGTTAACAAAAACGTAGCCCACGTATGAAATATGTCCATAAATAAAGCCTTCGATCCGGCGCTGGTTCCGGACCCTGTTTGTGAGTTAGGAGCACGATTGATGTGGATCTTTCACCCTTGGTCACCGCCCCTCGTCTGGACTTGTCCATGCGAGCCTCTATTGAACAAAATACTGTTGCCTAGCAACAATCCACATCCACAACGCCTCGGAACGCAAATATTTCATGTAATTATGGGAGCACTTTAAGGCCATGGTCCAGGTGACAAGCAGGGCAGACATAGGACACGATCGACAGGGTGTGTATTTATGCTCCTCCACGGCACAAAATTTGTATGTAAAGCTTCTGTATGTTTGATATACGTGGGGAGAAGGCGGAGGTGTTGCCTTTAAAAGAACTTTTTATTCATAATAGAGGCAAGAATACAACGATTTATCTTTTAAAGTCTAAAGGTAAGCCCCTTCCCCTTGAATCTACCATGAAGTTTATTTTCCCTGAAGTTGTTTATTGGGTTTGCTGTCCTCGTTCTTTAATCATCTCTCACGTTCTTCCTAACATCACATTAAATTAATTATGCTAGGGATTTTTTAACATGTTTCTCTCATTTTACCTGGTAATTAGAGGTAGCTCCATCTCCTTGTATATGCAGCTCTTTGATTGATCCCTGTCTGTAAGATGATGCATACTTTGTTGGTGAATTTTGGGTTGAATTGGCTTCATTTTGTACTTTTATTCCCTGGGAATGATTGATATTTATGTAGATGGTGGTTGCCAAGCAACAGTCAATCGGCCTGTAGTTTGGAAAGCCAACGCGGCGTGCTGAGGATATTGAGGTGGTGATGGAGGGAGGGAGTGGGCGGTGGTGGGTGGGAGGGTGGTTTGGGGAGAAGTGTAATACGTGGGAGGGTGGTGGTGGAAGGTGTGGGGAGGGTTTACTCTGGTGATGGTGGTGGTGGTGGTAATACGGAGGTGGAGAGGGGTGGGGGTAGTGGGGGGCGGGGGGGGGGGCTGCGTGGTGGTGGCGCTGGTGGTGGCAGACTGATCTCTGGTCACTATTGAAATGAGCAACTAGCGTCGCCATAGCAACACACCCAGCGTTTGTGGCGCGGACGGGCGCGGTAATAATAGCTGTGGGAGAACAAGAGAGTAAGGAGTGGTAACGAAATGCCTTCCCCCTAGCGACCGGCCTACAAATTCAATATCATAGGTGGTGGCCAAGCCGTCGCTATGGCGACCAACAAGCTTTGACGAAGTGTGTTTGCCATTGCTACAAACACCACCACCACCACCACCATAGACAGGGGCCTGCTTAGTGGGTGATGGTGGCGTTAGGAGGAGCTTAATGGTGGTGGTGAAGGCCATTGTATTATTCTCTCTACACAACAACATAGGGCTCACCGCATACAAGTAGTGAGAGAAGTCATTCTATAACCCAACTATACTCTTCTTTGGATAGAGCAAGCTTTATATTAAAAACTTGCTGCTAGCTAATGTGGCTGCCATGGCCCGTCGATGTTACTGTTGTATACTACTACCCCACACCTCCACGACCACCTGTCTGCTGGGTCTGGGAGGTAAACTGTGCTAGGGATCTTCTGCACACTCATGAAAGAAAGCAGGTAACTCGCTCTTCTAGTTTATACTACTACAACTACTGCATATAGTAGTACTAGTAGAGTATAGGTAGCCTGACTGCAGTGGGAGCTAGCTCACAGCAACAAGCCTTCGTTGTGGTCACCACTGTGTGTAGTAGTGATTCCCTGTCTCAACGCAACCCACACGCCCAACCAACATAATACACGCTCCTCCTCCACTCCATGGCACTCTTACAACTGAAATTACATTCCGCCGGATAGCCTAGGAAATGGTTGTTGCCATTTGACAGGAGTTGGGCCCCATTTGCCATACTTTCCCTGTCCACTTTCTACGGTTGGTGTTGCCGGGATCACCGACTTGACTGCAGCTTTGCCCGGCCTCGAGACCACGGGACATACAAGCCTTTACTCGGTGCATTTCATCCCTTGTGTTTATTGTGAGTACAGGACTTTACATACAACCAGGATTAAGTGTTTTCATTTATTGCTGAACGCAATGAATATGCATGTCCATTCACACAGCCCTCTCGGGCATCCACCTGTTCATTCATTCGAAAAACATTCACTGCAGAAATGTTGGGCTATCTCCCTGTCTTTGTTTATTTGCCCATTGTGTGTATTGTCAGTGTGTAAAAATGTACATATTAGGGTAGAGACCGCTGTCCAGGGCAGCGGTTGGCAAGTTACCAACTAAACATGACTCATTCATGTGTGGAATAACACTAGAAAGAGCACATTTCTGAGTGACATTTATAAGAGAGGGGGCCTTGCATCCTCCCTTTAAATATGAAATGTTTTCAATTTCAGTGTCTATTTACGTAAGCTAACACAGTCCTAGCTCAACTAGCTTCAACTGGTGTAGAGTCAGAAATCGTTGTCGTCGCTCTCTGCAAACCCCTCAGCAACTGTTGACACACTTGGATCAGCTAAAGTATGTCACTCAAAGATAAAATGTTAGATCATGCCACGCAGGGATGGGTCACTCATATAAGCAATACTCTATTCACCCACCATAACCATCATCTACCGACCGATGAAGAGCCATGATGCCCATAATCCTTTATCATATATTCATGTTTTGGCTTAACTCGATAGTAGAAACTTATCTACTCAAACAGCATAGTCATAGCGGGCCGGCATAGGGAGATTGCACACATGACTATATTGTTTTATGATATGTAATTTTAGCAGCCATTGTCCCCTCCGTTACAATTCAGCTTCTTTCAATATATCAGCACTGACTTGAACATGATGTATTTTGCCATTACTAGTCCCTGCTGTGGGGGAATGTTGCCTCGCTCTTTTGCCTCTTTCGGGCGTTCGATAAACTGCTCCAAAATACATTGTGTTTCCATGGCAACCTTCTGCAACCTGTTGCCCTCTTGATTTGAGACATGAAGAGTGGCGTCGTCTTAAGTGGTTGGACGGTGCCAAGGTCTCCCCGGCACACACAGTGAAGCCCTTTTCCTTCTGAATTTATTTTATTTTTGTAACAAGACTTTTCTGGAGTCCATTCCGTTCTCTTACAATCGGAATGAATGTCAGTTAAAACATAGCAGTGTTGTTACTACTGTTTGCCAATCGCTCTATGCTCATTTTGAGTTTAAACTGGCTCATTCAGTCATTGAGTTAGAGAATATCGTCAAGAAAAAAACATTAGGTTTTATCTATGACCCTATCTAAAATAGATGATATTGCAGTGCTACAGTGTAGATTTGTATGCTAATTTATCGTAGCCCTAAATATTAATGTTGATGTGTAGGCTAGACCTACCTCAATGATAGATGATAAGATCAAAATAGATGATATTGCAGTGCTACAGTGTAGATTTGTATGCTAATTTATCGTAGCCCTAAATATTAATGTTGATGTGTAGGCTAGACCTACCTCAATGACAAAGTATGTAGTAAAGATATAGCTGGCAGTTAAATTTTATATCATATCCCTCCCTGGTTATAGGAGGTGCTCTGGAATTTACCATGCTTCCTCATATAATCTATTTGCATTGTCTATAGCTATCCATTCCTTGACACATTGGCCTTAATTGAAATAATAATAAAAAAAATACTAAGAAATAAAAAACAAACTGATAAACAACATTTTGTTTTTTCAGTATCTACCCATCTGTGTTAGCCAACAATGCGCAAGGCCTCCCCAGTCGATGTCATGTCAGCCGCAGGTCCCAAAGACGACCCCATGGACTTGGGACCTTTCCTCAAAGAGTACGTCCTCAACAACCCCTTCACCTCCAACTCTAGTCCTTCTCCGCCGCGACCCCTGCCCATGGTGACCATCAAGTCAAGGCCGCTCGTCGTTGCAAGTCCTCCGGCTCTCGTGTCCAGCAGGAACCACAACTGCTCGCCCGTGCTGCCCGTACAGCATGTTACCCACGTGCCCATCCTCGCCGTCAAAGCTCTGCCTATAGTGGCTCCACCTGTCGTCCAGCAGGTGGCACCACTCTTGCATCATGGATCAACGACGGCGCTACCAGGTGGAGCTAGTGGCACTGCGGCTGTCAATCTCTCGCCCAAAGCAGGGCGCTCCAAGACTTGTCATAACGAGCTGGAAGCAAGACGAGAGCAAAGAGAACGAGAGCAGGGAGAGCGAGAACGAGAGCGAGAACGACAGATAGAGTGCCCCCGTGAGGAGAAGATAGAGATAGGCGGGGTGGTCGATACACCCAAGGCTCACATTGGTAGCAATAAGAACTTCGCCATGATGCTTAGAGAAATGAAACTGCCACACAAACATACTAAAGTGAAGAAATGGTAAGTTGAAGGCAGGGCCTGTTTAGTCTGGGATGATATGCATAGCCTACCGTTAATTGTATAGATTACTTTCAGAGATGTATATATGTGAATTATCAAATCATAATTTACTTAAATAATTGCTTTCCTTTATCTAATCAAGTCGATTCATCCATTTACATCCACGTCCATTGGATACCAAACATGCTTTATACAATATGATTAACACAAGGCATCCTTTTTCTCAATACCTATATCACTTTCTACGTTTTCTGTTGGAGGTATTAGTGTATATATGCTATGTGCTTAATGCTATGGATGTGATGGGGAGGTACAACAACTCATTGTTTCTCTGTGCTATAACTTTTAGGCTCCTCGCCAACTACCGCCATGTGCCCAACAGTCCGGAGTGGCTGTCTTCTGAGGATCTTATTGATCACGCCAACACCTTGTTCGCCGACCTCAAGAGTAGTGTTCTCAGCCGCATAATGAAAGTCACATTCCCAAACTGCCACAAAGTCATCAACAAATACGGCTACTTCTATATTGGACTCGTTCGCAAGCCTGAGGTATGTATTGTATGCTTGCATTTCTTATTTTATCTGAGTAATTTAAATCACTGAAGATTTAGCCTAATTAGGGACATAACAATCTTTTACATTCGTAACAGACTCTTGGTATGATGTGATATGAAAAAATATTATGCTCCAAAAGACCAGCCAACGGGCTTCTTCACAAGAAAGTGTTCTTGTTTTACAACATATAATGGGTACCGCAATATACAGACTGTCAAAGACAATCTGTGTTGGTCCCTACTTTAGGTTAGATCAAGTTAGCCACATACCGGATTATAATGATTTCTACAAGTCTGAATCATACAATCATAAGTGATTAGAATATTACAATTCAAATAGCCAAATTTTGATAGATTATCAAGTGTTTGCTACAATATTTTCTCTAGTGTATCCAATCATATAAATAGTTTGTTGTCCCAAATTGTTCAGGCGGTATATATTCTATTTAACCATCCATTGCGATCCCTCTCTTTAATTCGTTGCTCCACTATGTTTATGCTCATTAATCTACCATTGCGCCTTGTTATGGCCTGGAATAAGCGAGCATAGTAAATGACGGTAGTGCTAGCCTCTGGGAGAGAAAGTCTGGAATAATTTTTAAAAGATTTATTTATAGTTCCCTGATCATCACTGTACGTTATATTTAATTATATATATTAAATTAAACATTGAGAGACATGTTTGGTTTAATGCTGTGTCATTGCGCCATCATATTGGAGAGTTATGTTTATAATACCTCTCTGATTATATGAGCCCATTCGAATTTGTAGTAATGCTATTTACTTTTTGTTTCAGGCTAAACACTACACAGATGAACTCCTACGTATGGCCACCAAAACAGTGGTTGACGGTCGCTTTAGCAGTGATCATGCATCCAAACTCCATGGTGTATCTTCTCAACTTGTCAACAGAATGGTCGCTTGGTATGATACCATTGACGACCCTGTCGTAGAGGAAAGTTTGGTAGGTTTTGGCTTTCTCATGTACAGTATTTTCTTTCAGTGAATATTTTTTACTTTATTTTTGTTTTGGTGCTAATAAAAATAGAAACATTGTATTAAACAAATATATCTGGGTTTTATATTCTCTGATTATCCACCGAAAAAATATCTTGTTTTCAACTTACTCGGTTTGATAAAATTGTAAAGGTGCCAATTGCCATTCTGTCCAATAAACATTGTTCTGGGTTCTCTATGAAACTCTAAAAGAAACCCTTGTTGAAAATATGGCAAAACGAATTCATTGGTGACTTTCTGCCTCCCTGATTCCACAGGCACAAGATTCAGATCCTGATTGGGTGAGTGTTTGTTTGGCCGTGCAAAAAATGTTACCTAACCCCAAATTAGCTCCTTTGTCGCCAGGGTGTGAACTGTATCTTTTAAATTAATAATCTACTTTACTGGGCATGGGTACATAAATATACATACACATTTCCTACCCTTTCTCAATTAGAATACTTTTAAGTCAACCTTAATGAATTGGCGTATGTTGATTGCAAACTACCATACACCATTACTGTACAGGGTTACAGAAAAGTAATATTAGGATTCTTCTTCGTGACCATATTTTCATGTGTGGGGGCTATGTGGGGGCTATTTTGAATGCTATTTTTTGCGATGTGGATTTTGTTTTGTGCGATACCTTGAGAGCATTGATTACACAGTATCTTTTTATTGTGGAGATGTTGACATGATATATTTTTAACTAATTTAACAGTATAAAGCTCTCGCGTGTACTCTGTTGTACCATAAAGGTATTTATGGTATATGAGCCCATCATGCGGTAAAATTGCTATAATCTAAATATGGAATTGTTGCATGTTCTCGGCATTTTTTATCTTTCATTGTTTTGCTTCTGGTGTTGTGCCTTAATTTTGAGATATGCGTTCATGTTCCAAGTTACGCAGATTTTTTTTGTTAAAAAAAACATTGTATGGGGCACATATATTTAACCTGTTGCCTTATACATGGGCGCATAACCGATCCATCCGTCGACTGTTTTCAATAGTTGCTGAAACTTTCAGCATGGATCATGTAAAAAAAAACCTCCACCAAATGTTTCACAATAATCATAAATCTTTATTCTTCTTTCGCAGGTCATGTCGGACACTGGTAGTGACGAGACAGAGGAAGAGCTGCCAGAGGGGAGACCTCCCCAAACAAATTTGAAATGGAAGCTGCGGCAAAGGGCGCGTTCCCGACTGCTCTCTAAGATCAAACTCTCCAGCCAGCAGGACAATAAATCTGGCGACGAGACGTGGGAGCCCCCGGGCAGGGCCCGACCTTACAACACACGCAGCCCTCGGAAACGCCAGCGTAAACACTCCAATGAGGAGTTGTTGGAGAATGGCAATGGCAAGGCTGACGAGGTGAACGTGAAGCAAGAGAATGTTTCCGAGGAGGACGAGGACGAGGAAGACGACGAGGAGGAGTACAGGATGGATGTAGACGGGGCTGGGAGTAGTACGAGCGATGTCACAGCCACCACTGGCAGTCCCCTGCCTGTTATTGCAGCAATAGGTTCCTTGGAGGTTCATGTCAAAGAGGAGCCTGCTGACACTGGTTATGACCAATACGAACACAACAATAATAACGTGGACCACAATTCTGATAAATCCCCCGAAGGCAGCAAAGAACAGAAGGATTCGCCCATTAGCGAATCTTTTAACACTTTACGTACGTTACTGAAGGAGAAGACGACCATTGCTGGTCCTGGGAAAGCCTCTGAAAGTGGCAAGAACAAAACAACTCAAGATGGCAGCATGGGGCAAGTTAGCGGGCCTGCTGGGGGTCGTCCCCAGAGCCTCAACTCTGTAGTAGACTTGCTAACAATGAAGCAGGAGCTTCAAAGGACTAAGGAAGAGTTGAGAGAGAAGGAGGACAAAAATATCGAACTGGAAAAGAAACTGGGTGAGGCGCATGTAGTGATTGGTGACCTCAAGAAAAACCTTTCTTCTCAGGAAACTAAACTTATGAATTTGGCCGCAGAGTTCTTCGAATTATCAAATAGGTTCATGAAAGTGACTCACAAATTTAAGCAGGCGTTATCAGAACCAAACATAGGACAGGAAAGAGGTTGAATATTGAGCCATTTGTTAATCTATTTAAGTGGAAGGATAACTTACTAAAAATGTGGGTTTGAGTATCAGATTGTGTGGTCAATAATTAGGATGAATGGAAGAGTATTGTGGATGATGGCTTTTATTTAGCCGTATGTGGTTGCAGAGCTGTGGTTCTTGTTTTTACAAGCGTATGCTCCAAAACTTGGATTGCTACTTTATTATCTATTCCATTTTTTGTAAGAAATTCGTATGTACATGTATGTAAATAGCATTGACAGTTCATTCCTGTGAGATGGTGCATCTCCCTGCGTTCTTTCTGCGTACATTCTTTATATTGATTTATTTTCTAAATGATTCTCTCCTCTGTCACCAATGTTTGCCGCTTTTGGCATCTAACTTGTTTCTATTGTAACATTCCAAATCTGTGCTTTAAAGTCGTTGCTACTTGACTGATGTCTTTGCCTTTTTTACCATTGCGTAAGACAGAATGATTGGAGCCAATGTATTATTATCTTCAGAACAGAATCGTGAGTCTAGGGACGAATTATTTTTTCATGAAATGTCCAGTCATAAGTAGAGTGGAGCGATTCATATATGATATTGTTAGATCGTGGCATTCCCAAACATTCACTTACTGCCAGTTGTTATCTGTTTTATTTCATGATACCATGTAAAAACATTCCTTCATAGATCCCCAGTTTTCAATGAACAAACGGTTGCATTTTGGCCTGGGCGAATCTGGAAGGGTTATTAGTGTGATAAGGTACCGTAGTCCCAATCGTCTTTGTCCCCAGAAGGAAAAATTGTGTCATTATGTCATTGGTGACTCTTGCCCCCTCTGCAGGCGTGCCTTTTACATATACTGAAATATATGTCGATATTTACGATAACCATCTCATTATCCATTATTTTCATACATTTATCCATTCCAAACCTGACCAGACAGTGTTTTATCATTCTCTACAAGCGTAAATCATATTTCCTTCGACCGGGTTTAATTTTAGTTTGATTGTTCCATGTTATATTCAGGCAATCTCGTGATTTGATCTTAATTAATTAAAGATCGCAAATTTATAATTCGCAGTAGTGGATTTTTTTTCAATCTCTAATTGCAATGTTATTTCCATTTCCATTTGACTTGATTCTGTTATCATAATATAAAAGAAATATTTTAGATTGCAATAAGAATATATTATGAAAACCAGGTTGGTTGATTTTAGTCCCGGGATTTTTTTTACCCATTATTAAACATAACAAAGAATGATACAAAAGGCATTTTGGAGATTAGAGTACATTCTGCCAAACATTGTTTGATATGAGAAAGACTTGTAATAAAGTGCCGGCACTTCCTAGTCCCATATTGAGAGAAGGTTCAAATAGTGTCTCGGGTTATTATTATTGAATAAACTTCCTAGCTACAGAAACATTCTTTTCTACTGCGTCTATGGTAGACATCACGATGTACCGTCCTTCGTATTAAGCAGCCTTCGTTGACTTTTCGTCTGGCCATTGATGACTGTTTTTCCTCCATCATGGTGCGAATTTTTGTATTCTTTGTATCATAAATATTCATCCTATCTTCATTAATGTACATACGCTTGTATCATTCAGTTCGTTGAATAAGATATTCAGTTACAGATGTGGCTTACATACGTTCAGTTTGTATTGAGAAATCCAATATAAAATGTGATCTTAATGTTATCCATTTGTTCCAGATTTAAAACTCTTGTTTCCCAATTCCCCTATAATGTTTTCATCATTCCAAGATAACTTGTTGTTAGTGAGATGGAAGCTATATCTAAAATGAGAGTCATTCTTCACATGTTCTTATATATTTGTGATTTAGACACTTCATGCAAAACATCCCTGATTGTTAAACTTGCCTTGTTATCATTGACGAGCAATAAAACGGTATAGTTCATTACAAAATTGTTGACTTTGATTGATTGATTGAATTATTGATTAGAGTTGTAATCACGTTTCACGCTCAATGGTTCCGTTTGCAGCCTAACTTCTCTGGTCTTACTAACGATGACATTTTGTTCGTATTATTAAATAAGATGCACTATCTGAAATCACAGTCCTCAAATTTTTAAAGAAATATTCTAGATCTATACATTATGGTCAATTCTCCCTTTGGGAGGAAATCTGTCTCAAATTTAGTAAAAAAATTAAATACTTCTTAACAATTCCATGGTATATAGCTAAGATAAAGATAGTTGCGATGGATATATGCTGAAAATTTGGGAACGATATTTTCATCATTAAGAAAAATTACGGGGAAAAAATTCGTTATGTTAATAAGGAATTTAAGATAATCTTGAGTAAATAAAATGTCTAAAATTTAAAATGTAATTTTTTTGATAAACTTGGATATTCATATTATATGATCCTACTGATGAATGGAATTTCATTGGTGATTTCTATTTTTTTTTTAAACATTTTATTTCGACAAACAATTCCACACAACTGGTACGTTTCAAGTTTTTGAAAACAATATGTGACGAGAAAAATAGTATATAATGAAGAATAGCATACAATTTTCTTTGAAATACTCTAAATTAAATTACGTACTTAATCAGACTAATGCATAAATAACAAGTCGATCGAGATGTAGTATCAATGAAGACTGGTTCCTTTCCAATTACTTTATACAAGGTGAGTGGGAACCACAATGCACTATTCTTATATTTACAACAAGGTAACTTTTTTTTGTATTTTCACTGCCAATTTAAAAACAATACAACTTTATCCGCATAAGAATAAAACAACGAGGTTTTCAAGCAGTTAAACCAGTTGGTTTTTGACAGGTCAGGTTAGATATAGTGTCTTCGTTCTAACATCTGTGGGATAAATGTTAACACGTACAACGTAGCATATTAGAACTGACTCACAGCACTACTTTCAAGTAGCTATTTATCTCAGGCCATGTTTTCAATTTCATATGTGGAGGTAGAGTATTCCACAAGACTGGACCCTGGAAATGAGGAGAGGATGACAATTTCGCAGAGTTAGCTGTTATACATTGCAAGTTTGGGCTCATCGCCTGCCGTGTATGACGAGGCATAATTTGTAATAATTCAGGCCTGCAAGCTCTGTTAGTCATTAACCCAAGAATAGACATCTTTCCTCTAATGATTAGGTCCTTTATCTTCAGAAGATTTTTTATCTCGTCAGTTGTTAAATTTCGATCTGCAGGGACTAACCGAATGGCACGGTTTATAGTGCTTTGTACCTTTTTTTAGAACGTTGGCATTTGTCATATTGTACATAAAGAGCCCATACTCCGCTAGAGGTAATATGTGAGCTTTTACGATGAGTTTTGCAATGTTCTCTTCTATGTAGTACCTTATTCGGGCGAATTTATTCACCTTTGCCTGGATCGTGCATTTCATACGAAAGAAGTGTTCGTTAAAACTCAGATTTGGGTCTATATTGAAGCCTAGGTATTTACAATTTTTGGATTTTGTAATCGGCTCTCCATTAATGTAGACATTTGCCAAGTTTGTAAAATTTATTTTCTTTAGACAGTGTTTAGATCCCAATACCTGTAACATGCACTTCTTTGTATTTATTGACAGCTTATTACAATTCATCCAACTAGATACACGGGTTGCAACCATCTGAGATCCCTGTAGGCATTCGTTCAGATTTCTCCCAGTCACGGTGACCGCAGTGTCGGCGGCGTATATTGTCATATTATGTGTTCCGGAAATAATTATATTGTTCAGGCAATTTGGAAGATCATTAATATAAATTAAAAATAAAAGAGGTCCGATTAAACTTCCCTGCGGTACACCGTTGGTTATATGAACTGGGGTAGACATGATTTCATTTAGAAGGGTATTCTGCATCCTATCCACTAGGTAATTACCAATAATTTTGACAATCTGTGGGTTCACCTTGTAATGCAATAACTTCTTCTTTAATATATCATGGTCTATACGATTAAACGCCTTGGAAACATCGTAGTAGCTTGCAATAGATATATTTTCAATGTCTATACCTTTCAGTATTGGCTCTGAAAAATCGAACAAGGACATATTCGTAGAGAAGCCCTGCCTGAATCCCCCTTGACATTTCGTGAAAAGAGTGTTAAGGTCCATATGGTCGCGTAGGGCAATACATATAAAATGCTCAAGTATTTTTGAGGGAAGGGGTACCAAAGCGATTGGTCGAAGATTGTTCAAATTTCAAATTTCCTTTGTAAGTTCCCCTTCTTCTAGTTTTGTTTCTATATACTGATTTATTTCTTGATTGTATTTTTGAGTTTTGTATTTATTTGGATTTGAGTCCAATTTTTTGTAGTACTTTGGTTCAGAGAGATCTTTTTTGCATTGCTCTATATATTTATGTGTGTCCTGTACTATTATGGCTCCCCCTTTGTCTGCTTTCTGAATATAGAGTTCTTTATCATTTGACAAGTTTTTTAAGGCTTGTTTTTCGTTTAAGGTGAGATTATGTCTCTTGATGGGTTTGATTTTAGTTTTTGCGATTTCAGAATCGCAGGTTTCTATGAAGAATTCAAGGTTTGGGGGGCCCTGTGGTGCTTTTCTGGTATTTTTATCTTTAAATTTTCTCTTGAATTTTGATAGTTCTGGGTCTATCTCTTTTTTCTCTTTTTTCTCTTCTTGTTTCTGGTCTTTACTTTGGTCTATTTTTTCAAAGAAACAGTGGAATCGCATTTTCCTAAAGGGGTCTTCGGTCTCTCTAGCTACTTGGGAGATATCAGTATTGTTGGTAGTAGGGCAGAATTTCAGACCTTTTGTAAGTAAATTCGTTTCATGTTTGCTAAGTTTTCTACTTGAGAGATTTATTATATCGCCTTTTTGTAGGACTTTCGATTGGGGTGTGTTGCCTTTTTCTAGGACTTTCGATTTGGGTTTGCTTTTAAGGACCGGTTGCTTTTCGGGTAAGACACAAGAATACGAGTAGTTTGTATCAATTTTATTTGCCGTAATATCAAGCATTGGCTTAGAGTGTTGGACTTTTATACGTGAAACCTGTTCATTAGTATCTTTATTTGCATTTTTCACTGGGACGTTTTGATTATTCTGAGAGTTCGAAAGACCGTTCTGTTCACGTTCTGGGGTTATCAATATCTCGGGGACGTGTTCCTTTGGTAGGGGTGGAACTGGTAATGAGGGTCGTATCCCCTGGCCGCTTTGCTCCCCCTGGAGTTTCCTCTGGTGGGGCCTCTCGCATTGCCGCCTCTTGGTCGGCGGGGGTTTCCACGTCCCCTGATCTGAAAATCCTGTGGTTTCAGAGTAGAGATGGGGTCAATTATATCTGACTTAGATGGGAGCTGTGCCTGGATTTTGCGTCTGCGCTCCTCCAGTTGGCGGTGCTCCTGGTGTGTAAATTTATCTGCTGTGATTTTCCAACCCACGTTGGCTTGGTCAATCAACTGATCGGACAGGGCGACGCCCTTTGATCTTTCGGTAACGATTGTCGCAGTTGCTTTCAGCGCAACCGACACACTTGCGTTGTCTGTTGCCGCTTTGTGGAGATGGCGTGCGGCTAGACTCATCTCGTCTTTTGCATTGTTGCGCCGCATGTTTAGTAGTTCTTCCTGGAAAGCTTCGATTTTCATAAGGTATCCAGGTGTTCTTTCTAGGCACAGGGCCCATGGTTCGATGACATCGAACTCAATAGCCTTTTCTAGGTAGGTTGCGCTCAATTCAAGTTTGATGGCTTCTGAATTAGCATTGCGGGCCTGTGACCAGGTGCTTCTCGCCTCGATGGGGAGTTGCTGGTATTCATCTTGTTTATTTCCTTTGTGGGAAATTTTTTTTCTCCCCAAATGAGTAAAATCATTAAGGTGAAAAAGGTTTGCCACCTATAAAATAATAAAAAAAGGGGACTGACTCTCACTAAGACCTGTACTCTTTTTTCGAATGCCCCTGATATATAATTGATTTACATAATTCAGGAATGAAAATCCTAAAAATCACAAAATAACATAAAATAAAAAATAAAAAATATTTCTAAAGACCGCCCTATAACCACACTTAAATAGTGGAAAAAGGGAAAAGAGTTAACACCTAAACAAAGTACCTGATGAGGCCCAACAGCCGAAACCGTTTGAATAAATCTATTTCACAAATAGGAGAGAGAGAAAAAATCTTTTCCTCCTCCCAAACAAGACTATAAAGTCCTGTTTAGCCCCTGGGCCCCCCTTCTCCCCCCCTTCTACACAACCCATATAAACCCCTCCAAAACACCCCCCCCCCCCCCCACATTCCCTTCCCCTATACTCTCATCCAAACTAGGAATGAGACCTATGCAAGTCTAGCCATACCTCCACAGAGGTGGGACAAACACTCCCAGAGCAGACAGAAATAGACCAGTGACCAAAACTTGGATCTCAGACTGGACAAAGGATTTCAACATTTGGCGGGAATCTGGACTCATCCGTGACCAACCGCTTCTGAAAGAAGCTGCCCATCGGCAGGATCACTACCCATTACAACGTCACACCCGCCATTACGGGTCCAAACGCAAATAGAGAGAGATTGATACTTATCCCCCTGTTTGCCAACGAAATAAATGCTCATTCAGCATTCTTACCTAGCTTACTCCTACCGTATATTAGTAAGCAACGATATTAGCTAGTGATTACTGGAACAATATTGTCTATATTCAATGCTAGAGTCAGGTATAGCTCGATAGGTCCCGTCGGGAAGATTCGAATGGACGGCCATTGCCGCGAAATATATCAACAAGCGCCGAAAATGGTGTCTCCCAATGCCGCCGCTGGCGCCACTGTGAATAGGCCGCTGCTCAGAAATGGATAGCGCTGTTTATTGACTGAATAAACAGCGCCGAGGCCCGGGTGCGACGTGGGGTGATGCGACGGGTGGGTGGAGGGTAATTCGTCGGAAATTTAAATATAAAAACAATCTAAAAGCGTTGAAATATAACCCATTTACTTCCTACAAATAAATACCTTGTGCGGATACTTTCTAGACGAAAAGTCGCCAAGTGGCAATGCCATGCATAAAAACCTCAGCTCAGCAATTCGACCCAAGCTCATTGGCCAACACCTATTGCGCAAATCTGCAAATAATTTCCAAAAATCCCTACGTTCCCATATGTACACAGACTTCAAACCTGTCCCAGTCTCAAGCTTATTGATTTTAACCCATTCAGGGCGGGGGCAGTTTACACATATTTTTGCCTGGTGGACGGGGGCCCTTTTCCCCTTTTTGGGCTTCAGGACGGGTGTTTAACATGAGGTTTAGGGTTTAAAAACACTTTAGGAATATTTTCTTCAAATAATATGTGTCATATGTACATCGTTTAATAGGTGTAAACAATTATTGATCATATTTTTTCATAATTTCTAGAATTTGGTCTTCAATAATTAAAATAATGGGTCTCAATTGGGTGCAATATGGGGGCAACCTTGCTCCAAATTCACTTTCCAGCATTTACATATGTTAGTTATGACGTCATCATTATTGTCTCCATGACAACACACCTATACAAATATTTCTAATGTGTTTGTATACATATATTTCAAATTTCATCAAAATCCGTTCATTTTTTATTAAGTTATGCCCCCTTCAATTTATATAAAAAATTGATGCCTTGAGGCATCACCCCGTCCCCTGGGCCAAATTATGTGTGATGCCTTGAGGCATCAGCCCGTCCACTAAGCCATTTTGATGTTGATGCCTTGAGGCATCAGCCCGCCCTCAATGGGTTAAGAGACATTTCAGCAAAAAATTTAAGGTCTTACTCGTATAATTACGCAGTTCCAGCATTACATGCTTATGCCTATGTATCTCTGTTTCTCCTCGTTGCCGACATTACTCGGCTCACTATCACACGCTCGGCCACACTCGGTGACCTTCGTGTAATGACGTCATAGGCGCGGGGATTCCCCACCGGAACCCTACCCAGAACGAGGCCCATGTAATGACGTCATAGCAGCGGGGAATCGCCGTATCATGTGCATTCATGAATCATGTGCATTCATGATCGGCGATGATTAAAGCTAAAAAACAAAACGATTTGGAAGGCGTCGGGAGACGCCATAGGAGGGAGGTGGGCGGGATGGTGGGCAATGTCAATGTACAAAAACATTCCATACTTATGAAAGTAAATAGCCCAAGACATCCCTTCATTCCCATCAAATTGTGACGATAGTTCTAATCTGGTGCCACACACACCCCTGGACACATATAAATACTGGTCCAAACCCACCAACAGGCATTCAACGGTCGTACAGGTTAAGGTGAATACTGCCACGTCTACCTACTATAACACTTAGGAAGTGAATAGATAAATAAATAAAGGAATAAATAGGATTGGTCCGGGGCATTGTTCGGGGAATTGGTATTGTAATTCATATAAGGTTCGTATCCTGAAAAGCTTGTCTGTAAATAACTATTGATATAATAGGGTGTGGAGCCACTCACCAGTGTAACACTATCAACGTTGCAAACACTTCCCGTTATATCCAAATTAATTTTCGAAACACGCCTGATAATACACATTTTTCTATACCGTAATTATATCACTTATAATTCATTCAACAATTGCCCTAGTCACTTCAAACCTATGAATCAGAACGATATATTATGGAACTCATAAATTTAAACTCTTAATGATAATGGAAAACGTCTAAAATTGAGTAAGCAGCGAGACGGCAAACGAGTGTCTATTGCTTTGAAAATAATAAAAATAGACAATACAAAAGTTGATTGATTTTTTTCATATAAAAATCTATCAAGTTGTTCAGATATTATGTGCAGCAGTCTTGAATACCTGCAAAAATGTGCCTGGAAGAGCTTTAAAGCGTTAAATTTGTTGAGACCGCAGAGGACTGCTGTAGACCTCCTTGCTAACCCATAGCGTATACTCAAGCCTGTGCTTGGCATTTTTGATGAGGTAAATATGTTCAGTAACCGAGGGCCTTACCTGCGCCCTCACCTCCCATGCAATGCTTTGCCCTATACCAAGAACATCATTTTTACCTCCATTTTTTCATATAGCTGTTAAAATACCACCATAAAGTACCACCTTGCATGGCCATTCATCAGTGCCGAATACGGCCAACACTAGCAAGAGGGTGAACTCTTTTTTTAAAAAAAAGTAACTGCCTAGGTGCACTTTGAAGAAATTTAGATATCTAAAATATGTGTGCATTAGTATAGTTTGGGACTATGGAGTTCGATCATATAATAACTCGTGTTACTCGTGTTATCTTATTAGAAATAGTCTCAACACAATAGGGGTTGTGGGGATGTAAGGGTGTGTGGGAGTAGCCGCACACACACACACCCACCCACACACACACACACACCCTTCCCAACTACTGAATGGAGCACATTGTGCGCAATGTCAATATAGTTGGTCCAGAAACTGAATCCCAAGCCCTGCCTGCTTCACCCACTGGAATGTGTGTCATGAATAACACTGGTATCGATTTTTAACCAGGAAAATAAAGTTGAAAATATAGTCGATCTGCAAACTTATCATGGAGATATTGAATGTATTTTATCAACGATATGAATGAACTCATCCCAGCGCATGATAAGTGCATCTATATAGGTATAGTTCGGGCACCTGAAGTGTGTGACTAACGTATGTCACACATGGTTCCCTGTGTGTATAATTTAATTGAAACGCTTAGTTAAAACTATTAATTGATACGTGTATATTAACAGAAATAACAATGAATAGGTGTGTACGTTTCCTTCCTACTGATCCACTTTACACGCGCTTTCAAGCAATAAATGTATGTATACGTATACCTATAGTTCTTTAATGGATTGTTGATCTTTCTAATTGCAATGTGACACCAATTCATGAAACAATTTGGGTCGCCAATGGAAGACATAGATAGTAGTATTATAATTATTTAATCGATATAAAAATAAGAAAAATAATATTATATGCGCAAGAAATGGGTCAGTGACGTGTTTATTTAGGGCTCCTGTTGGGAACAAACAGACAGGTAGTCCTGTGTACATACGAACGCAATCAATACAATCCTCCACATCGGGATATGATGCATACAGATAACTGATTCAACTTTGCTAATTGCACCTGTGACAAATTTAATTTATTTAAGCGTTCTGAAAAATTCCAAACACGCGTCTAAATGTTATGATCGTCTAATATTATGATGTCCCCAGAAAAGACTTGGTCAATTTGTCGAAAAGTTAGCTATCGCTATCATAAAATGTTTCTATAATGTCTGGATTGTAAACGTGGTTGACTTTCTGGGCTTCGCCAAAGAATGCCAACATAGTGGCGCGAATGATATCTATGTGTGTCATGCCAAGCTACACTGTCTGAGTGCGAACTCATGTCTCTCTCTCTCTCTCTCTCTCTCTCCCAAGAATAATAAATAAGACAACTGCCTTCAAATTGTGTCTTAACCAATGAATTCATTTAAACTTAAGTCGCATCTTTGAGGTCTGCTTTAGATCATATCAGCTAAATATAAGCAAGTCTTTCTTCAGGGATGATTGCTTCAAGATAGAATAAAATTGTATTGTAAACAGGACTGTCGCACACAACACATACTGGCAGGAGCCAATACACACGGCTGCTGGGGATTACGAGTGCCAAAGCTACTTCTCCGCGAGTACACGCCCACCTACCTACCTATACCTACCTACCGACCAGTCACCCATCTGCTGCCACCCAAGAGAGCTCTACACCCCACAAACTGCTTTAAGTTCCCCTGGCTGTCTGTTACCCAACACAGGTACCAGTAATAGTTTCCCTTCAGCGAAACTTTCTAACATTCTGTACGAGCATCCCTTTTGTTTCAAGGCAAGGATATAATTTGTCATCACAATTGCAGTTAAATTGAACCCAGTCGGCTTACTTTTCGGGGCAACGGAGAACACAGGTGGATTTAGGTCGCCCCTATCCATCCAGAACTCACTTTGCAAAGGTATGTTTTTAACATTCGCCCGTCAATATCAATACTTCAATTCACATTCGTAACATTCGTGTCTTAATCTTGTATAGTTGGGCACAGGTTATCATGCACGTATTGTTTGATTCATTTAAATAACTGTACGTCGAGCATCAGGTTCTGTTGCCATCCCCCAGGTAAAATGTCATAGTACAAGCATACATGACCTGCATCCATCTGTGCCATGTCGTCGCATTTTAACATGGCAAACTGTACTCGGGCAGGGCACTCGTGGGTCATTTAAAGCACCTCCTTCAACAACATGTTCGACTTTTCACTACTTGTTTAAATCCTCATAACTGAATTGTCAACATCTACAAATATCTCATGTTAATTCAGTTAATGTACAAGGGGGGACATATCTTTTTATTTATAAATTAATATGTACATGGAGAATTAGATCAGGTTTCCCGTTCGATGCGGTCTAATTGTTAAGAATGTACAGAATATACAACCGGTGATATGGGTTAAAGTCACTTGTTTTGGAAGGCAGTACATTGAAGGTGACACCAAAAACGGCACGCCCCCACTGCACATATGTTTTTGTCTTGATGAATGTCATGCACAGTCTTATGTTGCAAGTAAATAAATAGTAAATAATGCTAGTTATATGTTCTGTATATCTTATATCATTACTGAATGGAAGTATTATCATTGTAACGAAAATATTTTATTTGATCCAAGTAGTGCAGACATGAGATATAGGCTACTACTGGAGAAAAATGTTAAATAGGTTTTCTAGTACTTTAATCCATGATTTGGCCCTGAAGCACTGAAAGTGAAGTATATCCAATAAACACTTCTTTCACGCACAGTGACGTATTGTGGCTCATACACTACTTGTGTGGGAAACTAGTTCTGTTCCATAAAATCATTTTTAAACATAAAATCACGGAATGAACTATGCTCGCATCGTAAGCCGTAAAGCAACTCGGCCTACGACCTCTTTGCTTCTGGGCTTACTCGGTGAGTATTGTCCACCTCGTACTCCATACTATGGTATTCTATAGTACCCTCTTGACTGACGAAGAAAGTATGAGAACAAGTTGCGAAACAAAAATTAAGTCTAATAGAAGTCAAGTTTAAGAAGTGATAGCAAAGTTTAAGAGAAGTACATATTAGTTGCATGTATATCTTCTTGTGTAAGCTTCTTAAAAACAGATTATATTCTATCCTATTTGAAAGCGAAATGAAGAGGTATGTCTTTCATGTCCGTACGTCCTTTCAAAATATGAACCCAAGTAGAAGATTCACAACGGTCAGATATAAGCAGAATCTAAATATTGATGCATGTCATCATCTATTTAAGTATGCCAACGACGTACATCACTACTTCAAACGTCATCTCACTGGTTGTCCTAGGCTGAATAAATAGTCTGACCGCAATAATGTATATGGGTCAGATTCTCAGAAAATGTACAATTGGCAGCTCTACATATTTAGGAAATTCTGCTAAATAATGCTGAAAAATGAAGGATATCGGGTATATCTGAGTATATTTAGTATCACATTGATTTAAAGTATCAGTTCTGTTATGTGAAACTGTATTTTGAAGCTAATTTTTGTCTTGAATGTGGGTTATTTGAGAGGATTGGTGAAGGCGAATTGTACATTTTCTGGCGATTTCACCCATATACATGTATTTGATCTTGCATCTACTGTTCTAATCTTATCTAGCTGTCTCATCAACGAGCGTGAATTTTAAGGATTTACCCTCGTTGGTCTCATAGACTGACCTTATGCGATTATACCCAACCTGAATTGCAATAATGACTATCCCAAATCAAACGAAACTATTGGCCAAACGACCAAATGCCAGTGTCACTTTTGATATTTTCACAGACAATTAGGTTCAGTTAAAATCTAACATCATTTCCCTACTGACCAAGTTTAGAGAGAGGGGGGGGGGGTGCAATAAAGAAAATCACGGGTGAAAATGTTTTATTTTGTCACACATACACACAGCTGGGTGGTATGTGTAGTATACGCATGTGGGTGTGGGTGAGTGTGTGGGTGAGAGAGAGAGAGAGTGTGTGTGTGGGTGTGGGGGGGTGGGGGGTGGGGGGGGGGGGTGGGTGGGAGGGGGGTATAGTGGGGGTGAGGGGTAATTAAACTCTATGGTCTCTTCGCTGCCTCAAACTTGATTTGCAAGAGTTCACGATTATTAAATACGCACGCGGCTCTATCTTCCAGCAGTTGTATCCAGGTCTAAGGGGCAGTTGGAACCATGTCTTCATCGGGTACAATATCGATTGACGCGGGATTCGTTAAAAGCATCAATGGCATTCTCTACATCTTGGAAGCAGTAAATATCCCTTTGCAACTTTCTTGAGTGTTACGTCACACTTCAGTTCTAGTCATCACTTTATAATGAAAGATCAACTAACTATCCAATTTTACTATTGCATCGACGGGGGTTTCGAAGGGATTAATTGAATAAGCCCGATAACAATTATTATTAACCGTTATTTACTTGTTAATTAATCAATTTGTTTATTTACAGGCTTTCTCACTTATTACCTTTATATGTGCTATGATATGGCTCGATGGAGGTGGAGCTCAATGGGTGCAGTTTGTGTCCATCTTGGGATTCATTTTTGCAGTGATACTATTGCTTTTCCACTTATTTGGAGTCTGGAGCAAGCTGCCTGCCTCTGTCCCCTGGCTATTGATCGTAAGTATGTCCTATAATAAGCCCAGCTTCATCGTTATGGTGTATATCTTCATCTCTTGAAATAGAAAGATGGCCATATCACTGCTTAGTGTATTGCACGAGAAACAAATAATTTTAGCTCATTAGTTTCAGTGGTAATAATAGAAACTCAAAATAGCTATGTTCTCCTACCATGAGCGTAACCAATACCAAAACACTTCTAGAAAAGTTAATGTCGGGGAAATTCATTTATAATAATTGTTTTTAGTGTTGAATCAAGAATACTAACTATCTGTCTGATATTTTCTATTCCCTAGTTTTTGTTAATATTTACAATTTGATATATTAAATTAAACTAATGCACAGGGCTGGAAATATGGGCATTCATTTCACAATATATTACATTATTTATTTCCTGGAACTACTTATGATTATATTAATACAACCTTAAATAGTTCCGAGAAATTGATAAAATATATTTCTCTGTAAGTAGCCTAGGTATACCATATTGGATTCGTGATGATGCCATAAAGGCAGTGCAGAGCTTAGGGAGGAGGTTTCCACCATGCACGAATAAGGTTTTGTTATATAAGTGTTAGAATAGTCTGTCTTGGATGCATCAAAAGGGAATTGATGTTGAAAAACGTCTTAAACACCAAGTCTTTTATATTTTTGCTCAATGTTTCGGTCGGTTAATCTTCTTAATAACTGGAAATAACTGGAAATATGATATTTTTAAATGGCTTTAACCCCAGCCATTTAAAAATATCATATTTCCAGTTATTTTCAACCCATTTTTTCAAGTGAATTTCACCTATTTAAAAAATGTTTTAGGAAAAGTACTTTCGTCATAATATTTTTCAAATATACCGTAAACTATTGTGGGTGAGGTGTGAATAATCTGCATTCAAATGTGGTTGTGGTGGTGGCAAGTCCCTACCCCAGCAACCCCACAGTAGCTCCCCACAGGGGTCACTGCATGGCTTATAGTGACTCCATAAAAATGGGGGAAAGCAGAACCGGGGTTTAGTTTTGTTGCCGATGTTGCTTTCAGCAATTGGCAACCATTTATTCATTTTGGGCACTATGGACACTATGGGCAGATTCATATTTAATTAATGGAATTTTTAGGGGAGAGGGAGCTAGAAAAATAACTTGGCTCCATACAGAGAGGTAGTTTCATAGCTAATAGGCATACATTTAAAAGAATAGTTTTCATAATAATATGTTTCAGTTCAGTTTGTTTAAGTATTATCAAATACCAGCAAACAGAGGCGAGAAACACACAGGGTGGTGTTGAGCATGAGACCGTATATATAATTCAATTTCGGCTCTTACCAACGTCAAATCCAAATGTGCCATGAGAATTAAGCTTAAAACATGATCATTTATCCAACTTTACAGAGAACGTCACGTCTTTACCTCTAATAAATTAAAAAATATAACCATCCTAGGTATATGAATACTACTATAATGAATATTAATAATGAATATTATTATAGTTAATATTTACTTGGAAATTAATGGCCTGTGTATTCATAACAATATGCTTAAATAAAGAGGACCCAGTCTATCAGAGCATCCCAAACAGGACCGAATTGTATTTAATCTATAAATTATTAACAACTTTGCAGGAACTCATCATTTCTGCAACCTGGGCGCTGTTCTTTGTTATAGCTGGGATCGTGGCTGCTGTTTATGCGGGCCGACTCGGTGGAGTACTTTACTTAACATTTGTGTCCGAACTAAGGAACCGCGTTATTGCAACCACGGTGAGCACATGGACATTTTCCCTCTTATTCGGCCGATTTTAAAATAGGATGTTTAAACTTATATTACGGGCCCAGCTCACCGACCCGCATAAATGATATACAAGGTGAGACATTTTCGGGACGATGGAATATGATTCGTAGCCTGTGATCATTCAGCGCATAGATAAGCTATGGTGTATTCTACACGTTCAAATTCGTCTCAAAGATATGATATAGCTATATATATGTCTGGTAAGTAGCTGCATGGCCTAGAACCCATGTAAAGATCCATTGTAAATATTCGAAAGGAGTATCCTTTTTTATATTTAGAATGTGTATACAACCAATCTTCCGTAAAATGACAATTGAATCATCGACAGGCATGCACAGCGTGCGCTGGATGTTACAATCAATGCAATTCATTTATATGATACTAGGTAGACGAAGCGTAAGATACCTAACCTGTACGACCGATAGAATCTTAATTTATATATCAAATTAATGGGCTCACGGGCAATAATCCCAATACAGAATAACCATGGTCTTTCACCCACTGTAGCTCTAGGAATCAAAGCTATAGACACGAAAAGAAAGAAAGAAAATAAAAACTGTCCAAAACTGTGTCGCCAGAACGAGAATGCTACTTAACTTAACTGGTGCGGGTTAGGATGTTCTCCACCAGCAATAGATTATATAATATTAATAGTACAGTAGAGTACCATGGTACTACCCCAGGACCTATAGGAGCTGAACTAAATAAACAGCCGGGTAAAACATGATTCAACACTAGCATATTATTATTAGCCAATTACCATGACTACCCAGTTTCCTCCCCATCTCCTACTCATTAGGTGGGGGATTGGCAAAAGTATTACATAGCGTCAAATCACTCATTTCATAGTGGGATGAATTATTTTTTCCAGGTATTTTGCTTCGTTTGCATCGTGATTTGGATTCTTCAAACTATCTTCCTCTTCAAGAAGTGGAGAGAGGGAGGTAATACCATCACCATGACAACGACGACAACAACAACGACTACCAAGACTGAACCATCGGCAATAGCTTAAAGGTTGTTTTTCCGCACTAAATTCAATAGCCATGAACTCTCTTGAAACTTTTTCAGCTTGATTATAAATGACAGACATGGTCATATTAGAAGTACAGATGAAGCTAGATGACCACTGTGTTTTCATTTAATATTTCTTAAATAATTGTAATGAAACGGCCCGGAAGCTTAATGATATAGTACCACCAGTCATTTCGACATCTACCAATTCAATCACTACCTTACATCTTCAAGTGACCTGGGAATTAATACATCAACCGAGCTACTACCTATAAGTAGGCATATAACTGTCACTCTTGGCCATGGGTTTGGGACCTCCGGTCTCTCACACTATTTGCACTCAAATATCTATGAAGCGTTTGATCTAATAGAATCGATCTTTTATTGATAACAATATGAGGTAGTATGCCATATTGTATGTCAGTACTGCCATGTATGGGACTCACATGCGTGTCCTTTGCAGGACACCAGATTGTCACGGTTCAACAACATAAAGAAAATTAGAGAAAATCCACATACAAGATTTTCTTACCTCAAAATACATGAAATGGAGAGATATTCGTGAAATGCGATTTCAACCATTAATATTCTCGCTAAATTGTTGTTTAATAAATGGCAATAAATGTTACAAAAACAACAACAACATTTGACCGTTGTTCTACAATAGATCCTGGAACAACCATAGAACTCTTATGTATTATGTTTCAACTGTAAACCTTTCGCTAATATTATGATGATGTCCCACAGGTTGCCACATGGGTTCATGATGAATGGTATTCGATGGATATGAAATGTATTTTCAATGTCACCCCTTCCTACACATAATATGGTATCAATCTATAAAAGTATGTTAATTCAACATTCTATTAGTATAGAAAAGTATGTATCAGCATTCCAGTCAGTTATTGCTGCCAATCCTGATTATACTAGCTCTAACTGAATAAACGATTTAAAACTCAATACCCGGGCTCAATACTCAAACTCAACAATTTCGCTATTGGGAAACAACCTTAAGATTTTATTCCCATATTGTTTATAGTATCTAAAAGACATTAATGCTTCTGGTGCGTCAAAGTAAAATATTTCCTTATTCGCCCTGTAGAAAGTTTGCGTTTGATCATGCTCTTGAGAATTTGTTTGGTAATAAATCAAACTAGATCATTCATCATACAAAGCCTTTTTCTAGCAATCAGTTAATGCATGGTATTAAAACATGATTATTGTATGCATGTGTTGCTATAGATCATGTATTAGATGTGACACCAGTAATATATTCTACTGTTTGGGCGATAATCTGTTAAAAACATACATAGATGAAGGTGAAACGTGTTTAGTGATTGTTACATTAGACGCATGCATGATAGGTTACTTACACTTAATTTTCTTGCATCTTAATGAATCAGTCCTGACAGCATATAACAGCATGTGTTCATAAGTTTATTGTGGTTTCAATGTAAACGTCTTACGTGGTCAAAGCGAATGGAAAATCATATGATACTTTAATTGGCGGTTTAATCTACACGCGCACATAGACCAATCAAACTAGTTTTAGTTTGAGGATGTGTAGAGCGCAATATTTTGCTATACTTTTCTTTATGTTGAAGTTTTGTGAAATATTTTAACCAAGTCCGTCATTTTACTTGAGTTCTTTTAGTCTATAAGGAAATGCAGCAGCTACATGTTAACGTTTATCCTCATTACTCCCCATACTGTTTATATAATTGAGCTAATTGTTATGACGTGTCTTCGCTATTTGATATAAACGCGACTGTTAGTATAAACAACGAGTTATCCTGAACTCGTTGGTATGAATAAATGTGTCTAATATTAATGATTTTCAGATTTTTGTTATAATATTATAATTGAGTTTAGATAAAGGCGATATGCACGATTAATTGTAGTATTGAAGGCTGAACGATATTTTCACATCATATCCCGCGATGCTACTGTAATATATATGTAATTGCCACTTGTAGCCTATAATGATAAAAAATGCATTCCATATTTTTAAAAAAGGATAAAGAAAACAATTGATAATTGCAACTTGCAATAATTGCAAATTGCAATAATTGCCACTTGTAGCCTATATGATAAAAAATGCATTCCATATTTTTAAAAAAGGATAAAGAAAACAATTGATAATTGCAACTTGTATATGATAACGAAATACATTCCATATTTTTAGAAAAAGATAACGAAAACAACAGTATACGCGCCAGCAGATATGATAGTTTGGAAGGGTATAATGCACATGCACATGTACATATGAACTTAAAAAATGATGTTGACTTTTATATATCTTCCATCAGTGGCAATCGACTTGCGCCAAGGGTACTCAGCTAGTATGACTGTATAATCTGTTAACATTCCAATTCTTATCTTGGAAATAACAATGCTTTTATCGTTACATTCAATTCCATCAGCAATGCTAAAGAGACTTTAAGAAAATGATACCTGGTGGTCAACCTAAGAATTATAGATTATACATTATAGTGTACCCACTTTGAACATCTTGTCATACCCGGCCTTGTAATTATAATAACAAGGCATAACCTAATTAATATGTTTATGAATATGAATGATTAATGATTATTATGATAATGATAGTAGTAACGGTTAATTCATGCATCTAATATATACATAGCATGTAACCTCAGGGTAACCTTTATACCTATCAATCTAATCTGAAATCACGAATTTTGATCGACTGAAATGTTCGGGATGGTGAGTTATTTTTAGGGATGATGAAAATGAAGCGAATTCGACCATGTTTCGTCCAAATTCACTTTATTACTAAATAATATTAAATGAATATTATTAAAAAATACTAAGATTTTAGCTCTCCCCACCTTAAAATCCTCCAGACAAAATGTTGTAATCCCGAATAAAACATGACATGAGGAATAGAGGAGGTGAGATTAAAAATTGATTAAAATCAGGAATTTGTTAGAAGAATAAACATGATTAATCTTTCTTTATTTCTACTACAAAAGTGTTGCTTGTCGAAGGACTGGGCAAATTATGAATGGATGGTAAGAAAAAAGGTTATCAATCTGGTCAGCTGGGAGTGGAGCTTTAATATCTTTTAACAATAGAGGGCACCATGGTAGGAACATCCAGTACTAAAGGCACCCGTAAAGGCATTTGGGAAGCTGTCATCACTCACCATAAAACTTGCTGGTATGGGCCAGCCGCGCTTATATTCATTGTCAAGATAATCGACACAACACCATGCTCCACGGTAGGATTAACTACTGCAACATATCAAGCTTTAAGGATTGAACACAGAAAAGGATATATGATACAAACAACCTATTGCAAGCCTGTGATCTATAAATATACAGCTGGCTGGGAGTGATATGCTTGCTTCATGCTTACCAAGCGCTTTTCAATATTTTACAAATTAGTCATTGTGATTTTGAATAATTTCTGATCAGGAACAAGGAAGGTGAGTTAAATATACGTCAGATATAATTATGATGGAATGTTATAAAGGCTGTTCGGACAAGGAGTTTCAATACATGTACAGTTCCTGGTTATTTCTCTTATAACATAATGGGCCATTGCAAAATATAATTAATGGTAATTGTTCATACATATAGCGTATCATATATAGACAAAACGTGGATATTTGACGAAGAGCTCATTTTAGGCTAATAAGTTACAACCAGGGACAGATACCCATGCTTTTATTATACATTGGGGAGGTGTCATATTGCACTCAGAAATGATGAACAACGATGGAGAATGACGAAGCCATAGAATTAGCAGAGCGAGTTTCCCCTAAAAATGCTAATATTCTAAGATAACGCAGGGTGATATGATTCTCTTGACCTGATAAAAAATCAGGTGTGTGCGTATAATATTGTTATCCCCACAAGATAAGGGGACAGGCTTGATCCGAATGCTTGAATCAAAAGCAATTACATAACTGATGGATGCCGGATATTGAAAGTGACTAGATTATGTTTCACATCAAGGACTCGTATATATAGTCTATGACATATAAACTTGTCACTTTTATCGACAGAGGAAGCGGACGATGTTTAGGATGTGTGTCCGCTAGATGGTTAAAGGAACACATAACAGATGCATCGATCACATTGAAAACGATGGGGCACATTTCAGTCAGATCATTTTGATTAGCCGATAACCCCATACTGATTTCTTATACTTGAATTAGATAGCTAGTAGTTAAATTCTTGTAATCAATAAACTAAAGGATAACGATGACGTCTCCGGTCGTTTACACTCTTTCGTGCTAGTAGAAGTATATGAAAGTATATCAAATGGGGGATATTGATCCCTCTGCTTAAGTTAAAAATTGGAATTGCCGAACCAAATATGGCCCCAGATAACCCACTGTATCTATCTATTTATCCATCTATCTCTTTATGATATGTATCTATAGATCTATTGTGTCCATCTATCCATACGGTTTATTCGTGTTCTCGAATATCCACACTAGCTCTTCCCTCGTTTCCCCAATTAAGTAGCGACCAAGAAATCCTTTTCTAATATGCCGGCGTGACCTGGATTACAGAAATGCATGTACAACACCTTGGGAAATTGTTTGTGCTTGTATAAATTCATAATTATCTTTGGAATATGACATATTATATATGACCATGCTGTGTGAGGTTAGAATATAGGGGAAGCAATAACAACGTTCGAGTTCGAATATGTTTTTCTTTTAATGTTTAGGTACTTCATGCATGATAATTCAGAATAAACAAAACACAGGTTCATATTTCAATATATCATTCTTTGCTAAGGGCAACTATGATAAATTGCGAATGAGATTCGCGGGTCTATTATTAAATTGTAGAGACGGTGAAATTTTGAGACGTCTTACTACTTTGCTTTAATTGTATTTTCCTATACCAGTGCTTTTTATTGGATATTTTGCTTATACTTGAGCTATATATATAATTATATACATGTACTAGGAAGATAGCTTAGAATGACCATGGATAAACAAAATGGTCCAGAATTAACCAGATAAAATGACACGAAGAAAATGTTATTTGGCGTGTAATATTCCTTCACCAAAACTGTTATCATTTCAGTATTAGAGACATTTTTTATCTTAATGCAAAATTCTGTTAAAAGCTTAGATAGTTAGGTCAAGTAGTCATAGACCACTTCTTCAATCGATCAGGGTAAAATGATCTTTCGAAAGGATGATCAATAGATAGGAGCGAGTGAAGCAGGTTTAACACGTACATGCGTTCTATTATAAAAATAGCTATCATCGATTTTGACTCCAGTTTATTTGCCCTGACCTCATTAAACTTAACACATACTAATAAATTGCAAAAGATTCAAAACAGCGTATCAAGGATTGCACTGAATTGTGATTATCATATTTCTAATCAAGAACAGTGGATAAGAGCAAAAAATGTGAGTACTAATAGAATTCTACTTAACCAATGCAAAATTGCCACAGAATCATATTCAATTCAAGAATAGCCTCCTCCACCATCTATTTGCATTGCAAAATGTAATTGTGTAAAAAAAAACGCTGCCAGGAAATCCCAAAACGAAAGAGTGGGAGCCATAGTATCTCTCCTCCTCAGAAAAAGGAATTGTAAAACCCCCTAGGCAGGTGCCATCATTCTTCATTCATCCATTTATTCATTCATTCATCCTCACCTTTATCCACAAATCGTGCTTATAGATCTGTATATTGTATAATTAAACCTAAAACCAACCTTCAATAACCCGGTAAACCCCATATATCGATTATGAAAGATTTCTCAGGGTACAACGAGAACCATTTATAAAAAGTGAGAGTGCTTTGTCTGTACAATACATGAACACAAAATTAATTTGGATTTTTCTGCTATACATTGCTCGCTGTGATATTCGGCACTCCAGTAAAATAAAAATTGCACATTCACGGAATAAGAAGAACGGGTATCATCTAAACAATCTGTAATTGTGTATACATATATAGTCTTCGAGCATTAAAGAAGGTAGTTACTCAGGTGGACTTTTAATTAACAACGTTCTAAACAAATTCACATTGTAATGTTAAAGGCCAATAATGCACGTAAATGATTTCTACCTGATTAATGGTTGGATGAAAAGTGTGAGTATTCCTGTTGCGTTCTGAGGCAATGGTCATAAAGAGCAAGTCATAATGCAATTGATTTCATGTTTCTAAATAGGAACAATCATTTATTAGATAGCACTGGTTGAAACACATGATTGCCCGCTTGCCATGAAATAACGTAATGATTGGGTAACTGAGTGTGTGATCATTAAATGGAGTAAGATGCAATAAATCAGTCAATACAAACACAGCTATCTCCAGCCTGATTATATCTTTAATGTAATAAATCAGAGTTGCCAATACTAGACACCTCGCAGGTGGCGATTATATTCCCCGGCCTTATATACTCTTCATAATATGACCACCTCATTATATTCAAGCGATTGGACATTTGCGGAGAAAAGTGAGCAGTGTGTATCATATTCTCGTTTGAGGACCATGCGCATGTATTTATGAGCTGGTTGTATCAATAATGGCTTATCAATAAGATGGATAAGATAGAGTAGCAATAACAACGGTTGGACCGTGGTCCTCCGTGTACATCAATACGTCCGAAAAGTATTAATATAATTCCAGCATTGGTTCTTTGGCACACCTTTGAGAAGAGGATTTTACCTGTCCTTTGTTCTCCACTCGCACTAACTTCTAGACACTATCAATCAATCAGGTGCCGTGCCGGTCGCCCAATATAGGCGATTGTGTCTCTCCGTAAAAGCAGTTATTTGCTAGTTTTGTTGAAATTGAGAATATTATTTACATTATAGCCTTCATAAGATGCCTTCACCTGTGGACGATCCACGGAATTATAACAGGTTTACAATTAGATAGAGCAGCTACTAAAACCAATCATTACCAAAGTAAACTGACATCGATACCATGCAATATGGATGGGATTCGTGCACTTTATGGTGGGAAAGGAAGACTACAGCTACATCAATGCCACGGCAATTCATATGAGGAGCTATAGTTTCATTTAGGGAAGCATTTTAGAGGAAATTTATGAGACGAAACTAAAAACAACCTCCACACCCTTCAAAACAAAAAAAAAAAAATTGTTTAGAGGAAATTATTGATCATTGAAATTGTCATCTCCTTTCGAGCATACACTTGTCCGTATGTATTCACATAACCACACAACCACATATTTGATAACTATAAAAACATTGACCACGAGAATATACATTGGAAATTTCACATTGCTCCCTGTTTATTTGGTCATAACCATGGTACCCAGTCCAGGTTAAAATGTCAAATTTGCTAGTTTCATAATTTACATATTTCTATACTACCTCCTGAAAATATAGGTATAAGAATCAGAGACACCCCCCCCCCCCTAATTATGAAGATATCAACCCTAAATCATCAGAAAATTTACAATCGATGTCAGGCGTTGAGCCAAATCGTGCGCGACCTGTCGGTAATCAGGGACTCATATTAAATTTAGAGCCAATCAACAGGGTACAAATGTGAGCGTCTTAAGCTTAATTAAATGCATTAATATTTCCAGGTTAAACAATGGCGCGCTACGTGAAAAACGGTCACGTTCCCTCCATAAACAGTTTGGCAGAAAAAGAAGAAACTGTGATTTCTGTTGAAGACCGTTCTGTGGATCACCCCTCGTCAGTATGTCTCGAAGAGAAGGAGGATAATACTGTCATTATTAGAACTCAAGAGACAAATGAAAGTCCTCAACCAAAATCAAGGCGGTTACTACAGCCTTCTTATATTCAAGAACCCGAGGATAGTAGAAATCGGTGGTCAATTGCTGCTTTAAAGGTACGTTGCCTTTAGAATACTAACCACAGAGGTATATCTGCAACCTCTTACTTTTTTTTATATATCTAGATACAGAGTGTTCCATGTCCATTGCAACGACCAGCCGATCGCATTGCAACGGCCGGCCGATCAAGACATTTTTCGTTGCGGCCTATCCGGTTTTCACCTTATAATATGGTTGATGATATGCAGTTGTCAATTGCAACCCCCACCCCCCACCCCCGGGGATATGGGGGAATGTCCTTGGCCTTTTGGGAAATTTGATGAAATCCCTGACCCCCAGGGCAGGAAATTCTTGTAAATGCCCCCCCCCCCTGGGGTACATTTTTTTGGTGGACATTTTTTCACTGCATTCTCACTGAACTAAGTCTAAATATCTTGTCCATCGAATTTATGTCACAATATGACACAACAGTCTTTAGAGCACCTATGCTTCATATTTAATTATAATTATGTATTCATAATAAATATGGAATATAATTGCATTCACATCAATGTATTCAAATGATCGTCCTTGTATTATCATAGGACAGGCAGGGGCTTGAGGGTGGGACATACATACACATTTTTTAAGCATGTCACAATATGACACAGCCCTCCAAGGTGTATTATTAAATATGGAGGATTTGTAGGTCTATCAAGCCTATGACAAAACAAGAAATCATTAAACCCTTGGATACTAACTCTTATGGAGTTAGTAAGGAAGCACATAGATGAATTTTAGCTAGAAATAATTATATCACCTTATACACTTCTCCTCTCCTTCATTAAAGAAGGTGAGACTGAAATGGTCTCACCTTTTATATGAAGCTCATTTTCCTCTTGTGCGCCAAATGCTGGACTCATTCTATGAGAAAACCTTTCAATGTATGATACCAAATGACCTCTCAGTGTGTGAGAAATCCTTTCAACTTTACTGAGACCGCATCTAGTACTTTTTCATAATCATTAAACATGTTTAAACCTACTGTATCTCAAATTACAAAAGCTGTTTTTATATATAAATACAAACGCATGGACAGTTGAAAGATAGGCCTATTATGAGTAAAACAGAGATTTATTATGTTTTCCCTGGCACTGTGCAGTGTAGTGTGGCATATCGAAGGAAGTGGTCACATCCTATTGGCTGTAAGCTTTCACACGTTTTGCCACTACTTCACACTATGTGGTGCAGTATATACCTCCCTAGTTGAATCCACATGTATATACAATATGCCATGTGTTAGAGGAAAATGAGTGATGATTTTGAAGGGGGTCGCCATTACACACACCTAGCTCAGACTTCAATTCAGTGGGTGTGCTGGAATACACACCCATGTATTGTACCAAACCCACTTAATTTTAAATAGTGATCAAATTAATGATGAAGTTTGTAATCATGTATGGCTAATACATACATCAAAGATGAAATTACATATTAACTACATATAGGTTAACCAAGCAAGATGCACCATCTATTAGTAAGTTTGTTAATTTATTCACTAGTGGAATGTAGGCCCCCTAGTGATACATAATCAAATGACGTTCTTGAGAAAGGTAAGGTGATTTAGTTTCACTTTTCAAAAGAAGGAGAAAACAATCGTATAGGGTGAATATATCTACAGGAGACATTTGACATAATTATACCCCAGCACCCCCCCCCCCCCACCTCCCTTGCCCCAATGCTAACCCCCTCAACAACTGCCTCCCATAAGCCCTCCCCCAACCCCTACCCACCTACCCTAACCCCAACACTAAAGGATCTTGACATTTCTAGAATAGAGTAGGGCCTACAGTGGAATTAGAGTATCCCATCTAGTTCAGCAAGTCACATTCAGGCCTGACACTATTGAAACACTATATAGGAGGTGGTTGCAGCCTGTATAGCACAGACATGACACTCAGTTGAATTAGAGTAGGGCTACCCCATTTAGTTCAGCAAGTTGTGTTCAGACTTGACACTGTTGAAACACTATATAGGAGGTAGTTGCTGTCCAAACACTGTACAGATAGTGGTTGCAGTCTGTATAGAGTATGCTCCTCTAGCTGCTGTCTAGAACACTGTTAGGGGTTGGGTGAAGCCAGTTGGAGGATGACTGAACTGTGCATCTTACCATCTATTCTAGCTGTATATGCTGTCAGAAATGACTGTACAGGGTGGACAGCCACATGGGAAGCCATTTACCCCCCCCCTACACTCACACACCTAAACCTCCCCATGACCACCCCACACCCCCAATAACGCCCCCTAACCTCTTCCCCTAATTTAGACCCATTATTAGAGAGAGATAGAGATCAAGAGAGTACTGTCTACACCAAAAAAATCGCAAAACTGTCAGCAACATGTAGAATTTTTAATGGTCCAGATCCGTGAAGATCTTGCAAGGATGTGGCATTTTTACTATTAAAGCTATATTTATTATTATCTCATATCTAATTGTGATCATTATCACATATCTATTTGTGATATATTTTATGCAATGATATTCCTCTCTTGGGAAGCAAGGTATAGAGTGGGCACTGGAGGACATTCCCCCTACATTTCAGTTGATAGTGCTGTAAACTAACGGAAATCTCCGCCTGGGTAGGGGAATGTTTTCTCAGACATTCCCCTACCATTCCCCCACTTCCCCGGGGGTGGGGGTTGCAATTGACAAGTGCAATAAACCAATGATGCCGGATTAGAGAACCATATCTGCCGCAAGGACAAAAAGCTTGGTGTATCCCTAGCATTCCTGCCGTCGGCCGACAGCGATCATAAGAGATAATTCTTTAACACAAGAGGGCATTTTATCAAATTAAAAACGTATATCATCAGGTGTATATGAATTGAGTAATAACAATGTTCCATATGAGCTCCTTATTATTGCACATTGTACTTATATTAAGATTTCATCCTTTTCTTATACTCTTAAATATGTATCGTGATAAATTCTCTCTCAATCCACCTTCCTGAAATCCCTCGTGTACCTTGGACCGGTCTATCTGGAATTTAAAAAGTCCCTAAAATCGAGAAACTGAGGTTGCCAAATAAGGGTTTTTGTGTGGATATTCCACGAATTATACAGTATTTGTTTCCCATATTCTACATTATATATTATTATCAGTCAAATTATAAAGTAAACAATTCATGACATATCTATTAAACACTTACCATTATTTCAATTGGTTGTAAGTATTGAATGAACAGCAATACATAGACTCAGCTATTTAAACAAAATGATCGACGTGTGAGAATTGCAATTAACTCTGTCAATAGACACTGTCTATTTAATTGACGAAATGAATTTTATGCACAGCGCCAATATCTATAAAAAATGAACTTTTTGTTGAGGAAATGAACTTTATGCGCAGTGCCAATATCCATTTCGTTGATGAAATGAACTTTATGCACAGTGCCATGCAATATCCATTTCGTTGACGAAATGCACAGTGCCAATATCCATTTCGTTGACGAAATGATTATCTGCCGAGTCACAGTGTCCATTTCGTCAACGAAATAAAACTTGTCTTCCATTTTGTTGAAATTTGTTTTCCAGTTCATTGACGAAATGAATCTTGTCTCCATTCGCAATGTCCATTTTGTTTACGAAATTAAACTTGTGCCATAATATTAATTAAATAATTAGTCAATTGTAAAACTCTTCCTTATTGACTCCTTTTCCTAATTTTAGATTTTAGGCTGCAATCTCACTGGTTCCTTAAAATGCCAGCATCCAATTGGTTCCTGGAAATGCGCATTCAACCCGTTTCATATAATTATTAGTTAATCCTAGAGAGTAAGAGGGGAGTGGAGAAGGGGTAGGAAGAGGAAGAGGGAGGGAGAGAGTGAAAGAGAAGAGGGTGTGTGGGGAGCATGGAGATGATGAGGGAGAGGAGGAGGGAGGGTAAGAATGGGAAGAGGGGAAGGGGGATGGGGGGGGGGGAGAGGAGGAGGGCAGAGAGAGTGAGAGTGAGAGGTGAGCGAGGAAGAGGGTGCAGTTTCTAATAGTTTCTACCCATTCTTGACCATACCTTTCATAGAGGTACCTGTTCTTAAGTGTCTGAAGGACAGGTACTACGCTAGGTTATAAAAAAAACCTATAACCTACCGCGAAATGCCATTTTTATCCTATTAGGAAGACTACTCCCGGGCCAGGATAGCTATAAGCGCAGTAGGAGTCCAATCACTGATGTGCCAATATTATCTGTGATGGGGAAGACGGAGGAGATGTGAAAGGGAGGAGGGGAAAGGGTATCAGGCGAATTGCCATCAGGTAAAAAGCCACCCGGTAAAAAAGCCACCGGTAGAGTGCCACCCGGTAAAAAAGCCACCGGTAGAGTGCCACCCGGTAAAATGCCACCCGGTAAAAACCCACCCAGGTGCAATCCCACCCGGTAAAAACCCACCCTAGGTAAAAACCCACCTAGGTAACTCTCTCTCTCTTTCTCTATCCCCCTCTTTCTCTTCAAAGGCGGAAATAAACACGATAGCGGATATAAAGAGTCGTATCACTGAATGTCTATTTTTCCAGAAACAATTCGAGGACACAAAAGTTGAAGAATTATATCAGCGGTATTGGTTGCATATGGCAAGAGTCCTCCTTTTCAAACTTCTACTAGTGGTCACTATATATGGTGTTATTGTGTTAGTCCTATACAATGTTGTCAGGAAAAAGCCAAAGACGACAACGAAGGTGAGACCACTGTTCTTAACGTATATTGTTATAAAATATTAAGAGATTTCTGGCTCATTTATTCATCGAATTATCTATTTCTCAATTCTCACTCCTCATCCACCCCCCACCCCCCGCACGCCCTTTCAAAATGGGCAATTCTTTGATATTTCCGCGTTCTACATTGCAGATGCGCATGGAAAACTATAGATACATATGGGTAAATGTCATTCTAGCCATCGCCCTTGCCATATCATGTTTCTGCATGGCACTTGTGCATATTCAACACATTTTCATGAAACTTTACAAAGTCATCGCCTTATTAGTTTGGCTCTTCCTCCTGGCGTTGCTTTATGCCTTCGTGCCATTAACAAACCGTACGGAGACTTCCAACTTTGTACCACCAGTGGATAACGTTCCTATGACATTCTTCTCCATATTTGTCATCCATACTACGTTGCCCGCTACTCGAAGGTAATAACTAGGATGTGTTATCCACTCCAACATTAGTAAATGATCAATCTAATATTGTAGGTAGAAACCATGTTCACACAATCTTTTATGTCTATATATATATACCGTTGGTCGATTATATATGTTACAGTATATTAATGTTCCAACCATGGTTATTATAAGGGCAACAGACTTCCAAACATGTCTATAGTTTTAGATTATGATGTACTATTTATCAAGTACTTTTTAAAATGATCTTATTTGTGTTTGATGTTTCACAACAAACTCTTCCCCACACAGGTTTTCACTTATCCTAGGGCTTCTAACTGGATTAATTGACATCATCGTGGTAGCTATTATTTATAATCCTAAGCCTCCGGAATGGAAACTTCGCGCAGTAAGTCTTTTAAAGTGAATTGAATATATTTTAGTTAATGATCCTGAAGTTCCATTAGGTATCCGAACAATAGACATGTCGAACCAGGGCTTCTGCATATTTAGGAGATATAATATACACTTAAGTAAATGAAGTGGTGAAATTGCTCTATTGACTCCAAGAATGACCACAGGTAGACATGTCGCGCTTTCCCAGGGGCGGATCCAAGGGGGGGGGGGGGCTGGGGGGCACGTGCCCGACCCCACCTCATGAAAATTATTTGAGGCAAAACTTTGATAGTTCCAATGCAAAACAAAAGACCCCTTATATATATATATATAAAATTATATACACAGACCCAATACTTCGCAACTGCATCCCCACGATTTAAAATTATATGTTAAACCTCACCTGACCGAATCGTGTTGTCCAAATAAATTTGGACTAAAAAGCAATGTGTCCAGTACTAGGCTTACTCTAATATCAAATAAGTATTGTAATTCTCATATCACTGGATATATCAGAGCAAGGTAAAAAGAATAACTGCAATAGATTTTATTCCAATAGTCTTTCCTAATCTTGAATTCATCAATGCATTTGAGCAATTATTCCTACACATGGTTCCTGCGGCTCAGAGCACATTAATTTAATTCAATGAGTTTTAATGACCAATTACCCCAGTTTTTAATGACTTTTTACTGACTTGCTTGCCCTTCCTCAGGAGTAATGACTACTGATTTAGTACACGATATAATATTCATCCAACTTCACCTGATGTAAATTATACTATTGCAATTTTTTTCCATCCAGGGATATTTCCTTCTTTTTATTTTTCGGAAACCCTCTATTATGGTATTTATAAATCATGCATTGAACCCTGGTAATATCTTTTATCATAACTGTGAAAATATTTTGATATTATCTTCTGAACCTTAAAGAATTGTTCTGATGGGCCTGAAAACCAGCAGAATGCATTCAAATAGTACTCAATATACAAAAACAAAATCTTGGGGGATCTTGTCCCCTCCAGGCTCCTGGATGGTATCTTGGACCCACTACACTCTCATATATTTCTGTGGAAAACCCTGACTGGTAATCCATATTTCCCCTACTCAATTGAGGGCAGTTCAAGGCAGGGTTTCCATAATCAGTAATTTTGATTGTGGGTTTTTAAGGACCTTAAACATCAGTAATTTTCAAAGTACATCAGTAATTTTAGATCTGTGGCTCACAGCCCTGTAGAATGTGCTCAACTTTCACTCATTTTCTAAAAGAAATTCCTGAGGAACCATGCCTCCTGACCCATATTATGGTGGCTATGACACTGTAGGGTCATTATTCTAAACCAGCCTTTCTAGTTTTTTTGTGTAACCAGTAACATTCATCTCATCGCAGGCAACTAAAATCTTTAATTTTAACAAGAAAAATTATAACAAGCGAAAATTTGCCATAATTATTCTTTTAAAATGTGTGTATTTTAAAAACATTTTTTTGGCATGCTAACAATTTTGGTTGTAAAAATGAAGCTAATTAGCCCCCTCCCACCACACATAAATGACCTGAATGAGGACTGGCTGTGCCTCCCCTAGGGTCCACCTCCTGGATCCGCCCCTGCTTTCCCATGAATTCAAACATAGCATTTACATTATGACATCGTATACAAACAAACAACGATGTTTTAAATATTAATTGTCTTTATAATTATGTAAGTTTTTTTCCTGTTCCAGATATTCGCCAATCTGATCATATATATGTGTGCGAACCTGACGGGACTCTATCTTAAATATCTGACGGACTTGGCCCACAGACATACATTCTGGGATAGCCGGAAGTTTATTGAAGCCGACATCAAATATACACGACAGAGAGAGCGACAGGTACTAATCTAGCTTATTATATTTACTGCCTCGCCTTATTCTTCAGATAAAGCAAGGTCTGCGTAAGTGCTAATTAACAATAACCAGGGCTTCTGCATATTTAGGAGATATGATATAGAGCCGCTAACATCATGAATTAAGTAAACAAAGTGGTGATATTGCTCTAGCTGTTGATTCCAAGAATGACCACAGGTAGCTATCGCCATTATTGCCAAGTAGTCTGTGTTGATCGCCCCCGTTGCATAAAAATCTGCGAGTAGTTTTTTCAGTGTTAATATTGAGCTCGCATATTGTTATCCAACGGGGGCAATTGTCTCAGCCTCAATAATTCCTGTACTACTTATATTATTGTGGAACAAATGTGACTATGTTTATGGTAGAACATTTTAGATCCTTAAACGAGTATGCTTCACATGTAACACAGATATATTTTATATCAACTTCAGATGAAAATGAAAGAGGCGTTGCTGATGAAAGTCATACCACAGCATCTCCTAGACGATATGAAAAAAGTCTTGAACAAAAAGATAGCAGAAGTTGATGAAGGACCGCAAAAAATATTTTATGATTTGTATGTCAACCGCCACGATGCTGTGAGGTATGTACTGGAAGTGTCATGTTTTCTGCTGCAGAAAGCTAAGGTTTCTTATTCCTAATTGCAACAGATTATGACAACCTCCACGTTCAAGTATTATCCTAGCTCTCATATAAGATGGAGAACAGGTGTTCCACGCTCAGAATCAACTATTATGTACTCAACACTCAGGACCCGGATATTAATTTCAGGCAATAATTTAATGTCACTCTCCAGAGAAAAGGTGGGGATTTCCATTAGCACAGCTTCTTCTATTGGTACCAAATTCATCTGAGCCTTTAGGAGTGGGTAATGAATAAAATGTCTAACGCCAAGCACTATACCACGACCTTACCTGTTATTAACATTATTATCATTATTATTATTATAAAACTTTTATTCAATAAACATATACATTTCTGTTTAATGTAATACTGAAGAGGAATGGTCCCTCTCAATGTAATATCTACGCTGAGATCTTCCCTTTGACATTTATCCTCATGACGAAGGCTTGCTGTTTATTTTTAACCACAAAATGCAGATAAAACACTCTTATTTACTTAAATACGGCTAGATAAATAGAGTATACATTTCTTGGCTTCTTTCACCATTTCCCACAAATAAGCCATTTCAGGTTTTGTTTGATGAACAAGAAGTAAATAATTTCCCTCTCCCATTGAAAATACATATTGAGTATATAGTTGTCTCTTTGTCTCCAGTGGTACTGAATATTTCTTGTAGTAGTTCAGATATGTATAATTGATATGAGGTCGTTTCAAAGTATGCTCATATAATTTCCCATCCCTTAAACACACCATTTTACCTTAGTCCTGTATCTGAGATTTTCTTAGAAATTTCAGTCTGGAGTTTCCCTCTATACCTCCTTCCGAATTTGTCGAATTTTCAATCATTCGCATGTGTATTATTATGACTGTCACAACTGTTTATTTTTTTAAAAAAATGCATGACACATAAAAAAACCCTACTTATTCTAGTGAATATTCTTATAAAAACACTTGGGGACAAGCAAACACGCAGATGAAACGCTCCAAAGTTGAAAATTACGATCATAAACCTACGAGAAAAAAGAAGGTCTTTCGCGAACTGCAATTGACGAGGAATGACAACGTGAGGTAAATTCAGAAATGAAGCCCGTGTCATCATCTAGAAAAGACGCAAATATTAAAACTGCTCTTCTACCACGATATAGATTGTGTAATGTCCGTGTTTAGGTTAAGGTCCCACAACAATTACAATGACCCAGATTGCTCGATTATGAAAACTATACGACCGGATCCTAAATATCTTAGCCGGTTTCCATCTATGCCCATATATATTGTTACTCGGTAAATGGCATGATAAATTCTACGTATACAGAAACTGATTTAACTTTTAATTAGCATGTGTAGAAATTCTCCAAGTAAGTTTCATGATTACTTGTCATATCTACTTGGCATATATATCTCGCGTAGGGACGTATACATGCAGGTTATCCTTATATAAATTCGTTTGTATATATAGAACTACTGATTTCATATTGTCATGGTAATATAAAACATTCTTACTATGTAGAAACCAATTTAGGAACCACCCAAATCTCACACAGGTCTATATATTTTGAATGTCTAAATACTTATTAGTCCGTAATCATCATAATTTCGTCATCTCCATTTATCATTATCTGATATTACAAAATATGTGTTAAATCATTCTTGTAACTATTGCCAAGTTGTATAATTATATATTATTTCGATATCATCCCCCTTAAAATGTATCCAATAGCTAACAATCTCAGGGCACGACGAAAACCATCTCCCAGATGAAAGTGCTATATATATGTATATCAATTCCTGGATAAATAAATTTGTACACACAAAAACTGCACGAATATTTAGATTTTATATTTAATATAATAATCTAAAAATAATTTTATAAACTTTTATTTTCATTGAAATAAAAATAAAAAAAACTTTCGTGGCGACACCATGACATGAGGATATGTGGTCAATAGAAACTAATTAATAATTATAAAGGCTTATCACATATCACCATGTCTTGTGAATCTGTTGGGTTTATCATGCCACAATACGTATGCAATGTTCTTTCTCGTCTGCTTATAACGATCAACTGTTTCGATTTCATTGTTCATACAGACATCATTCTCTATTCTATTCTTCTATTATATTATATTACATCCTGGTATCTTGTGCTAAGGTTTCCTTCAATTCTACCCTATTCTTTCCTGGTATCTTGTACCAAGGGTTTCCTCTTATCCACGTCCTTTCTCCCCAAAACACCCCAGTTGTTTGGCAGGCCTTGGTGTGTTCTTGACCATTCTCTCTTACCACCATGACACATGCCACTTACTAGGTATGGTACGGCGATTCACTCAAGATAATATGACCTCCAAGGAAAAGCTCCACAGAAAGAACAATTTTGTTAGCAATCCGCAATAAAGGCTATATATTCCGTACCTATTACTGCTGCTATCGCCACGTAAAGATTTCATACTTTTCTAAAAGAGGTCTATCGTAAGCCAACATTGCCAAAGGTCCTATTTAGTTGTTGTCTTCACGCTATTATACCTGATGAATTGCATAATTCTATCTGTGGTTGCCTATCATTTCCTCTTGTCATTCATCAAATACCATTTTCTACTATTTTAACTATAATAGTGGCTTATCATCAGAGAACATGATTCATTCGGACGGTAACAGATTGACAATTCTCACTCCAAGAATCCTGCTATATGGTATTTTGTAAGCATGATACCAGCTGATTGTTCCTATCTATAAGGCAGAACATATTGAATATCAAAAGCATTCATTCTTTCTTGCTCACTGAATCTGAATCTAAATCTAGTGTCCTCGTCGCCATCCGATAAATGTTGGTGTTTGTGGTTCTTATTCGGTAATTGGAAAGAATTTCACCCAATTGCATATATAAGTAGCTGCCATTTCCGAAAAGCTTATCACCAGTGATAGCTTATATTGTTTATTGGGTTTGTTGAACTTAATATTTAAGTTCATTCCATGTCTGATGAAATGAAGAGTAAGTAAATTCTACGAATCCCTCAATTAATGTGAGGATCTATCTACTAGTATGCTATGTATATATTATTGTAATATCGAATCTTCTGATCTATTTATAATTATATAATTATGATATTTGATATTTGATACTGAACAATACAAAATTGTTTTGACAGAGTGTTCACATCAAACCTCTGTATTTGTTATTTGTAAAGATTAACGACCGACTCTTCTGGCCTGCTGGTGCACTGATGCTACATGGCCTAATATATTTACTTAGTATATTACATAGTTCATAATTGTGGAATTGTTTCAAAAGGATAAGCTTAAATTATGTCTATAATTTAGAACATAAAATAGGATTTACTCCAAGTATGCCATTCTTATCTTCTAGTATCCTGTACGCGGACATCGTCAATTTCACTCCTCTGACGGAAAGACTCGGGTCGGACGACCTGGTTGAAGTTCTAAACCAATTGTTTGGGTGCTTTGATAACCTAGCTAAAGTGAGTACCATTGCTTGATTAATTAATTTGTTCTAATCCTATAAAATTGATACTTTCTTTTGTTTTCATAAAGAAGACTAATCACTCCCCCTTTTCTATTTCTGTTACATTTCTATCTTTAAAAAACACAACAAAAACGCGCGCCCTGTTTTTCTTCACACAATTTTGTTTATGAAGAACTTAATAATCGCATGTATACTGTTGAGTATTGCGTATTGTATAGTGGAAATCTGTAGTTTCTCTAGGTACCGTACTCTAACCGCTACAACCATGAATAAACCTTCCAATGGTATCTCTTTGTATTACCGTCTGCCATTGCTCCTGGTTATGTATACAATATTATTAGATAAAATAAAATATAAGAACCCTGAAGCTGAGGAAGATCTCTGTATGTATCTATTATTATATGGCATTTTAAGGTGTGTTAAGCGTGTAAAGTGTACATTGTAGTTCTAAATGATGAAATTACACTTTCTCATTTGTGAGTACATGTCTTGAAGGGATTAACGACCGTCTCTTCTGGCCTGCTGGTGCACTGATGGTGCATAATCCCGAGGCGAGATATCATACACCATTGGACTTAATGCACCAGTAGGCCAGAGATGTCTAAGTTGGCGATAATTATGAAATAGACTGACACATCACTGTCTATAATAAGGTCTATCATGATAAGTGATTAGCACGACTCTTAATTGCGTAACTGGAGAACATCTATTGGGTCCCTCCTATCATCAATTATCACCGACTACATAAACCTTGGTGAGATATAACTCAGGGTGAGTGTGTGTCTATGGTATTTCTTAGCACAGGAACAATAAAGATAGCAAAAATGCGTCCCAACTGATGATACCTAATGGAAAGTCGACCTTCAAGGATGCAATTAATACCAGTCAGGACATTCCATTAAGTACATAGATACTAATTAATGCCAGTCAGGGCATTCCATTAAGTACATAGATACTAATTAATGCCAGTCAGGACATTCCATTAAGTACATAGGTATTGTCCACATAGCGAAATTACACGTAACTGCTAGAGAGAAAGTCCCCCGTGATAATTTATGCATAGGCTCTGAATGGGGAAGGTAGGCCTAAGCACTAGTTTGACATTATAGATAATGACATAATCTCAAAAAAACATAAATCTTCCATCCATAGGAAAACCAATGTATGAGGATAAAGATGCTCGGGGATTGCTATTATTGTGTCAGTGGTCTTCCGGATCCAGTGGAAGACAATGCAAGGAATTGCGTCATAATGGGTCTGCAGATGTTATATATTATCAGGTGGGTGAAAATATGTCCCAGCCAATATTATTCTAAATGCACGTGTACCACAATCACATACGCATTATGTATGCGCACATTGACCATCAAATGTGTCTCATATAATATTATGTAAAATGGGCCATCACTGAATAGTTATTAAAATATGACCACGAGTGCTAGCGAAATTTTATGATATTAATTGTACGATCTGACATTCTACTGTCTTAATACTTCATATACTAATTGTTGAAAAATTGATTTGTATGACATGACAGGAATTTCCGAGCTGAAACGGGAATAGCTGACCTAGATATGCGTATTGGTATAAATACCGGGTTCGTGCTCAGTGGTGTCCTCGGTCTCAAGAAATGGCAGTACGATGTATGGTCTGATGACGTCACGGTCGCAAATCACATGGAATCCGCCGGACAAGCCGGGTAGGAGCATAGAATATGATAACCCTCTTGAATAAGGACACGAACCAAAGATTACTCTCTCTCCAAATTAATTAGGTGACATTTTGAGACTGTATGTTATCGGTCACAGACCTTTCGTCCGTTAACGAGGCCCTGTCAACCACCTTTTTTCGTACCTAAAAGCATAAGATATCATGTTAAATATTGGGATAAATAATGAATGCATTCACTATATTTGAATCTTTCCTTTCTAATCGGATAGAAAAGTCCATATAACGAAGGCTACCCTCGAGAAATTGAATGGGGAATTCAAGGTAGATTCCGCATATGGCATGGAGAGGAGCGATTATTTGAAAGAGAATGACATAGAAACATTCTTCATATCAGACTCTGAGGTATGCCATAGTTTTCTATCTTATAATACATTTTGGGGGACTAAATGGCTGGAATTAAATGTTTCAAACGCACACACATATCTATTTTACGCACTTCGCTGGTTCAACTTTCTATGGAAATTATCAAAATTAAAGTTACGTAATATGAAATATTTGTCAAAGGATTACTAAAGCGTGGATGGTTTCGATCCAGTCTTTCCCACCAACTGTGGTCAGAACATTCATATATTATATGAGAACTTTAAATTTTCCCATGTAACAATGATCTGTTATCAAAAGGATCTTTGAACACACAGTTGGCACAAATGTCATGTGTACACCGTAGACCTCATCAAAAGGTCAAAAGTATCTTTCCAAGAATTACTATATATGTGATTAATAATTCAAACCAAAACACAAAGTATGTCACAGGAAGCGTATGACAATATACTATCCTTACTGTCATAGACGCTATTATAATTGCAACGATGTGTATTCATTTCTTTTTTTGACAAAGATTTGTGCACTTTTGGTTCAATTATTCTCGTTAATATTATGGACACCAATGTTTTAAAAATAGCCCACTTACTTTTATGCTTTGGTTTAAACACTAATCCAGTAGTTAGATTAGTATGAGTGAATAGTAACGAGGTGAAAAGCATACCATTTCTTTCCTGGGTAAATAAAACAAAAAAGGAAAGAAAACAGCATATATATCAAAAATAGATCTAAGTAGATATCACATGTTATTGTGGTGCTTCTGTTCCCGCCGTTATGCGGTCCATGCCATGGCCACTCGTATACAAATAGAAGGAACTGCTCGATATCACTGATGAATATGTATTTGGTAAAGTTATACTTGTAATACGGATACTATAATGTTTCAGAAACATTAAAAACATCAGATTAGTTTGAATAGAATATGAAACCTATGCTATTTTGATGCTACATTGTCCAGGGGCCTGTTTTATAAGAAATCTTTATTCAAAATGATCCTTATTAGCCGTTGTCCTGGCTTACTTTGCTTAGGTGTGACATTTCTGCTGTATGAATACAAATAGCATTGGCTGCATAGCAAATTCCTTTGCCTAAAAGTTCCTTATTTACCAGCTGCGAAGCAAGGGAATATAGCTAAGGGAGGAAAATCGTAAACTTGTAGTGATTTGTTGTGAAAAACAGGCGCACATTGAATGTTGTCCATACAATGCGCACACTCATATATCAGTCTACTTATAAATATCTTTATTTAGAAAATAAAACAAAAAAACAACATCAGCGATTAAAACAGAACAGAATGATATGAAACTCATGCTATTTTGGACATAATTATGTTTCCAGTTGAATGGGGTCCACATAATGCATATATATATATGGTCAGTCTACATAGTATATATATATATCAGTCTACTTATATTTAGTTGAAAAATAAAACAAAGAACATCAGTGATTAGAACAGAAATAATATAAAACTTATGCTATTTTTGGACCTCTCCTCCAGTTGTTGAATGGGGTCCATATGATACCCATCACTCATATAGTATCAGTCTACTTGTATCATTGGAAAATAAAGTGAAAAAACATCAGTGATTAAAACAGAAAAGATTGATATGAATCTCATGCTATTTGTGGACTTCTGTTTCCAGTTTAATGGCGTCCATGTGATGGATGTGATGCGGAAGACAAACACAGCCAACCTACAGAGGAGAGGCGCCGTCTGCCATAGCAAACAGAAACCAAGGCGCGTCTCTATTGCTGACACTGTTAGCCATTGGGGAGCTGAGAAACCATTTAACAGCTTGTCTGATTATGCTCTCATCAAAACATTCCCGGTGAGCACACAAATGATAATAATACCCAGCCTCACGTACACGTTCACCTCTATTCATCTAGGAGGACATTATAGAGCCTGTTCATTGTATCCATTGTATGTTATTTCGGGGCATCGATTGGTAGGCAGAAAACAGAAACCGAACTTATCCATTTTCGAAGACCCAGACGATAATAATATTCTGTCAGATAATGACAATAACCTTTAGTGAAAATTGGAATTATGTGTTTCCACATAGTAAAATCAAACTATACCGATTACCATTTACTGCTGCCAAAGTATAGCATTCCTTAATGTCTTCTTCAGGAAATGAATGAAATTAATCAAAGATTGGAGCGTGGCTTTCTCCAAACCAATGGAAAAGACGATGAAACGTAAGCATTGGAATTCATCCATTCCCTCAAATGATTCTAACCGATACATTTACATTTCACATTCGATTATATAAAGCGGTCGATGAATGGATCGGTGCATGTCTAATTGTGTCCTTTCTGTACAGTCAGGGGTTCCGTCGTCCACCTGATATCCACCCTTTTACACTGAGATTTAGGGATTCCAAACTGGAGAAGGAATATGAAAGCCTTCGTGACTCGTCTTTCAAGTTCTACACCGCCTGTGCTTTCAGCATATTCATCATTATGTTTGGAGTTCAAATTATCATTCTCGCCAAGTATGTTAAAGACAATATTCAGTGTATTACATACATAATATGTTAATGGACTCAGTTCCGAAAACAAATGGGAAGATGTTAATTGTCCTCCAATTATAAAATGTTCCATGTTACTTAGAGGGTCAATTGCCAACTTCCATAACATATGCACGATAGGCTATTAATGTTATAAAGAAAGCGGTGAATAAAGTGTATTTCTTTCGTGGCACAGGAATCCTGCCTTGTATGCTACAATGCTTGCCATCGCTTTTGGATTTGTGATACAGATTGCATTTACCACGGGACTAAAGTGTCTACCTTGCTACCCCAATTTTCCAGTAAGTCCCAGTCATCTTACCCACCTATTTAAAGATAGTTCAGATACGACGTCAACATTGATTTTATAATATGTAAGCTTACTATTGGAAATCAAGCTACAATAGTGACAGGTCGACAACCCAACGACGGATTTAATTATGAGGAACTCTAGACAAAAAGAACCTCCAGGATAGGTACATACACTCTCCCGCGCACCGTACCCGGGCGATACGGAGCGGCGAGCTTTTTCGTCTTCAGTGTGACGATTTTTGTCTACCAAGCACCGCGCATTCTACTGGTGAACTGTGGTGACGAAATTGCCTGAACTTCTGATACGAAAAACGGTAGTTTGAATCACGGAGACGAAATATGATATGCTCCGTATTCGCGCTCCGTTTTTCGTATTGAAAGACCAACAGACCAAAGGCTTGCCTAGCCATTGTCTTAAGTAACACCTCCCACAGGCTTTCTCTGTATATAACTAGGTGCGAATATGAATCCATATTCCCTTTTAGCATTGTTGCATGAAATAGGTGTCTGGTGAGGATGTATATCCTACCAGAAATTAAATAGAATTATTTTATTATTCTATATTCCATGATTGATATATTTATGTATATATATGGTAACCTTCAAAACGCAAGAAATATTCAAATGCAATGTCTTGAGATTTGATACACATATGATACTAAATTATAGTCGGCATGCTAATATATACCTATATGTTTGTACCTTAGAATTGTTTAAATGGGATTGTTGTATACCTAATAGGTAAACAGGAATGAATTGCCGTTAGACCTAAGACTGGAAGATGATCTGGATATGTTTATGCTAAAACTTATTCCCTGCTCTTCCTCTCCTTTCCCGCCCATCTCTTTCTTACTTACTTTCAATTGCAATCCTCCTGTCTGCCTCTCTCCCTCTTTCTCTTTCTGTTCTCTATCTTTCTGTTCTGACACAGTATTAGCATTCAGATTGATTAGTTGAGGCCATGTTGATAGCTGATTCAGTATAGTATAATGGTTAAAGCACTTGACTGTAAATCACAAGGTTGCTAGATCGAACCCAACCATAGGCAAGTTTTTTTTCTCTGCTTTGTCACATTGTAATGGGTGAGTGCACACTCCTTCACGCACTGCCGCACTCCAGATGCGCCAGATGCGCCAACTCTTAACGCACCACCGCACACCGGGGATTAAGAGATTTAGCTTTCCCAGCTAATTATTTTCCTCGCCGAATACGCTGAGACGAAAAAAATCGTATTAAAAGTGGGTACAAGAAATTCGTATTCATTTTCGTATCGCACGGATACGTTGCGCGGGACAGTGTAGCCCCAATATACATATGATAATTATAATGAGCAAATCGTGAATTATGCCTAGAGTTAAATACTGTCAGTATACTCATATAGTATAGTACTAGTATATTTATATAGAATTACTAGATATTAAACCCTACTAAAAATCTTCCTTACAGATTCCCTGTACGGAGTGGCTTCGAGAAGTGAATGAAATCCTTATCACTAATAAATGGTGCAAAGTAACCCTAAGTTTCATCTCTTGTGGACTCATTTTCCTCGCATCAATTCTTCCACCAGTGGTGAGACACTTTTAGTACTTCCTCTGAATAATCATATTTCCATAAGATATTTTAAAGAACATTCACAGTTTGTTTTGTCAATCTTGTCCGCATGTATACACATTATATACCACTTACAATGGTACTTAAGCCATCCCCTACGGCTATTTTACCTATACTACTTACGGTTATATTTACCCGCGACAACCCCCCATTTCATACTACTACTTACACCCTTAATTCATTATTCCAATGCATGGTGGTCGCGGAAAGGTAAGCATTTTCTTATGAATATGAAAAAGATAGTAGTAGGAAACTTCTGTGAAGGCTACCGCGGTGCTGCTCGCGCCACCGACCTAATTTTAAAGGACGGAAAGAATGACTTAAAAGTACAATCAAGGCCTTGATAGCGTGTTTAGTAATAAACATGCAATATTCTTTTGAACGAATGTACATGTATATAACTCAGAAGAAACTTTACCTAAGACACATACAGCACAGTCAATTAGATTAATCAGAATCATTATCTAAAATCCTATGCAGATCGACTGCCAATACGCGATGGGGAAGGACGGTGGATTGCCAAACTCAACAGATGATTTCAACGACACGATCAACCCAAAGTTCTTGGACATCCTCAACACTAGCAGCACCATAGATGTGAGGGATGCGGTGGTGAATGAATTGTCATGTGATACAGACAAAAGGTGCTGCCTGTTTGCTCCAGTAAGTAATGTGCGGACATTATGATGAAACCTTTAATGGTTTTCAATATGAGCGTAGAGCAATGAATCATTTAGAAACTCGATCGAATTACCATATACCAACCAAATTCTTGTGTTCAAATTGCTATACATGTACATGTAGTATTTTATTCTCATTAGATATCCGATGCATTTTAACCAATCTAATCCACTCTCTATGTTATATAGCTATGAACTACAGCCTATGCAACGTATAATGTGGGAATGAGTCGTCGTCGATGGCTGCTATATATAATAGTCATTCAGCAAAACATTTGTTCCTTTTTACTTTGTACTTTGGAGTTTCGTGTTCCGACAGATTGAAATAAACCTTTTGTGTTTGGATTAACCTCATAAATGAGATATTGTATCTGAGAGGTTATTATCTTAAGTGGTTATTATATAAATATTATTGCTAAAAAAAATTGCTGCTTAATCAAATGGCACATTCCACTTTCAGTATTACCTCTTCAGCTGCATGTTGGCTTTGATTTCATGCAGCGTCTTCCTCCGCATTCCTTACGTCATCAAGGCTGTCTATATGATCATTGGCCTCGTTGTCTTCAACATCATGTTCTACGCCGTGTTCCATGAAATATTTCAAATTTACGACGAATTTATCAAGTATGGCTAGATCACATAATTATATTTGTTATTTACAATTTCTTCCAATGTATGTAATTTCTGCACAATAAGAATATCTCAATCACAAAATATACTACTAATAAAATATGGAAAGTGAATAAATAACTGTGCTGCTGATGATTAAGTTTATTATGCTTATCCATTTATGTGTTATAACTATAAACACAATTATTTTCTCTTTTTATCATAGCATTGAGTTTCTGAATACGAATCTGAAAGGGACACTTTATACCGCTGTATTGTGTGCAACACTTATAGTACTAGACAGGCAGGTAAGAAGCACATACATTCTATAATATACGCTCATATGTTTTGCCTTATTATAACAGCCAGCCATAAACTGAACTAATGACAAGAATCCTGATTGATGTATTCTTTCCCTTCAGCTGGGAACGAACCTGAGGTTGGCATTTCTTTGCAAAGTTCGCATTAAGAAGGAAAAAGAGGAAGTGCGCCGAAATGAGTTATTAAACGAGCTCCTGTTAAATAACATCCTACCACGCCATGTGGCAGACCATTTTACCAAGTCAGCAAGGGGTAAAAATGTAAGAAGATAAATGACCTGTAAAAGTCACCCATGAAGATATGCTCTCTGTACATATAACATTTGATGATCAGAGTGTATTTAGAATACATGCATCTCACATTACAAATCAATTTTATAAGTCAAAATTATCTAATTCATCCAGGAATTGTATCACGAACGGTGCACTGATGTCTGTGTCATGTTCGCCGCCATTCCCAACTTCAATTTAAAAACCTTCTTTTCAACGGTGGATGTCACTGGAAAAGAGTGTCTACGACTATTGAATGAAATCATATCAACATTTGACAAGGTAATTAATAATTTCCAAATGGTCGTGGTAATCAAGAAATTAGTTTTAGATGCTGTGATGTTAACCATTATATTATTTGATATGATTCGTACTGCTCACAAAAAAAGATCGCCTAGCATTACATTTAAGAGTCCATACTATTCTCTTAAACACGTCTATTGGAGTCGTCAAATTCAAATACAATGTCATATATGCAAAGTACAAATGCAATTTGGGGGACCATAAAATATCGACACAATCTGCTTCAAAGGAGAATAGTAATTGTAGACCGTTTAGTTTCTATAGTGGCTGCATGCAAGATGTTTTCATGAGATACTACGCAGGGACAGTATATAATGTATGTAAATATCAATTTATCTTTAACTATAGATGTTAGTGCTGAGGCAGTTTGATGGCGTTGAAAAGATTAAAATCATTGGAAGTGCGTACATGGCTGCCGCTGGACTTCATAATAAACATCCTGGGAGTGTATGGCTTTTCCCCTTGCTATCTAGAATAAAATAACCATATTTATATTCAATCATATCTTGGATTTCTTTAGAGGCATGCACGGTATGTAACTGTTTTTTTTACCATCGAATAAGGATATTTACCTCCAAAATGTCTGTGCTGAGAAATTAACCAACCGTAACACTAGGCTTAATATTGGCGACGTCTAACCATCATATTACTGATATCTTTTAGTCGGAGGAGAAAGCTGCAGACAACGTTGTACTCATGGTGCGATTTGCCTATGCTATGATTCAACAATTGGAACCTATCAGTAGAGATGCATTTGGGAATTACCAACTTAGAATAGGTGAGAGTTATTTGAAAGTATTACAGTTCGGTAGATCACCTTCTTTATTACAGACACTCGGTTATAAAGGTTGGATGTGAATACAATTTACAATTATAGCTGCATGTCGATTAATTCAATGACCGATATCCTGTATCATTGAAGTTGGTCTGTGAGCAAAGTTCAAACATGCATTTACGTCATTGATTAATCTAAATAGGTTTGTTGGCGATCCTGGACAGTTATTGACGAAGTCATCGTCTTATTGAAATGTTTCGTATAATAGTTCTAAGGTAACAAATGGTATCCATGCATGTATGCTTACAGTACCAGTAGTAGTTTAGTGCATACAATTTCAGTAGTATAGATTGCAAAGATAGGTCAATCAAAGATGGTATTTAGGTGGTTCAGCTGGTATCAACAGGTCTTTGACGATTCTTGATTTTATTGATTGTATCTATAAACCTATCTTATCTTACAGGAATCAACCACGGTGATCTGATAGCTGGAGTTGTTGGTGCTCAGAAACCACAATATGATATCTGGGGAGATGTGGTCAATGTAGCAAGTCGTATGGAAAGCCATGGGGTGTGCGGCAGAATCCAGGTTAACTAATATAACCAGTACTAAGGTTTTATTGCCAAATTAATGTGTGTCACTGTAAAGGAATCCCATGACATTAATAAGATATAGGCTTTAACTATGTTAAAGTGTTCATCCGCAAATGTACATGTACACTTTATGAACTAAAGATATCTTATTCCTTTTCCATTTGAACACATGAAATAGGTGGCCGAAGAAACGGCCAATCTCCTGACAAAGCGAGGCATTCCTTGCGAATATCGAGGTCAGTTTCGGGTGAAAGGAAAAGGGGGTTTGATGAACCTGTACTACGTGGGGGAAAGTAAGACCATGTTTGACAGAATGATCAGCACGGTGTCAACAGATACAGCCGACGTATATCTAGGATAACTAATTATATCCTCACGAAAATGTGTGTCCTCGGATCATATCTTTCAAACTCTACCAAACCATGGTCACATACCCCATCAATACAGTCGTCCTTAATGGACTGTGGATATGCTATATATAGATTGATCTGCCTTTTAGGGGATACAAACTATTCAGAGAAAAATCTCATTACGAACGTATATTATTTAAAGATTACCGGAAGCGAGCTTGAGATATAAAACTCTTATCTGTGTGCAGGATGAGGAGTCAAATTGGATATTCTCTATAAAGATGATCGCGGCCATGGCGCTACAATAGGAGAACCTGTTACAATATTGATAGTGTGGATTTTACCAGTACACTGGGGTCTTCTTCGAGGTTTATATAAGGAACGCAACGGATTATTAAGAAGTCATTTACTTCATTATTCTGAAGAATCCTCAACCTCCAACCACATGTGCTAGTATATTTTTATGGAAACTACTGTGCCTAAACATTTGCCCTACCGGGATGAATATTGTGAAGGGTAACTTTTCCTAAATTATCTTTTTTATCAAGTTTAAAGTTGTATATATGATGACTGATCTTATAGTTTAATGTGCCTGTATCATAGCACAACGAAATAATAATCTTGAAATTGAGTTACGCAAGTTCAGGTATGGATCTTGCAATGTGAGTCAAGATAGACTTCATTGGGTGTACGGTACTTTATACCCGTTTCAATATGTTCTAGTTAATATTCAGAAGATCCAATCTTGTTGCCTGAAACCAAGCAAAATATACATATAACAATTAAAGCTAACCAATTAGATGTATCAATAACCTAATTAAGATTAATGCTTGGCGGTCTCATGGTAATGCTGGTTATTACTTGATCGGTTGTTGATTAATACATCAATATATATTGCTGCAATTTCGTTTGAAAATTGAAAAATCTTACGTCTTGTGATGTATAACCTTCTAAATATGGACGGTTTATGTAAGACTGTCTTTTTAATTCAGGTAAGTAAATGAAGCGTACTGTAATTTATTATATTGTCATAATATATTCCGGTTGCACCATTTGTTAATAAAGAAATGACTGCATGGTCGGTGTCCGACACATACATACATGCATGTGTATTTGTTTATTTATAAAACGTACACAACTTATTGTGATAAATATAGCAATAATATATAGCACATTCAAAATACAAATAGGATTTTCACAAAAGGCATAATTGTTTATGCTTTATGATACATAAATTCCAATAGCTGTCAGAACATAAAACAATAACATGCGCAATGCACAATATCTATTGAGGTCAACCAATCCCTACTCACTTTATGCAACTTATTCTGTCCTAACTAGACACATTTCAACATAGCTGGTAGATTCAATGGGGGAAAGATCCGACTGAGTATTTAGGATAAGACCTCCAAACGTCTTTCTACCATATTTCTTTCATTGTTATTGTGTAATGGAAGAACCAACTTATAAATATAGCCCAAGTCTTACACTGAGAAAAAACCAGAATAGACCTCAATCATCTCTGAATGAAGCACGCTGTATATACCGAAATAAATAAATGGGGATGTAAAGTCCAATTTAAAATCTTTGTTTCAGTAAATGTATATGACCCTTCTAAACATAGGTACACCTACACACTGCATCATCAGAGCTGCTAGTGTTGTGTAAAGTACAGTCTCCTCTGACAGACCGAAAAAAGGCGATTCTATATGAAATGAAAGGTTAGGAAATAACTCGAACTTGTTGCGAAGTCTTATATAAATAGCATGCTTTTCGTCGGAAACATTTATCAAGGCCTATAATACCCCATTGTATACGCTTTTTGCGATTTTACCTTTTTCTGCAATACAAAACTAAACGGGTCTCCAATTATACAAACTCCAATTTAGGTGATATAGACTTTCAACTTTGTTAGAGTGTTATCTGGGTTCTTATTAATTGCAAGCATTTTAGGGAGGGATATTATTTAAAGACCATGCAGTTGCCTCCATACAAGGTATATGTTTTAATTATCACATATGTATGCTCGGTTTTTTAATACAGGTTAGTATATAATATATATATATGCTGTAGTCACCACAGATTCAGTAATCTAAATCTATAGAATGAGATAACAATGTATCCGCTCAAGGGTCACCAGACTGGACCTCCAAATCATGGCTGCCTGTTACGTCTGGAAGCTCTTTGCAATTAAAACTAGCTGCGATCTGACGTTTACCTATCCTTCTTGGTCTGAAGGGCACTTTCACTGTTATTGTTTCATAGGGTTCTATGTCTCTGAAAATACAAAAAAAACATGACATTGTATTAAATAAAAGAGAATATTACACTTCTGGTGTACCAGAAGGTCAGGGCTTGGTTCATATGCTGGTAAGTGAAAATGCAAAACATTGGTCAAAGATCGCCAAGTTCCTAGTGGAGTGAACTTTGCAATGTTGCATTAGACAATATCGACGGGCCCAGTTCATGGTCACCATTTTTTTTATTACAAATATGGCCGTACAATTATAAATGGTTACCAACAAGAGATATACGAGTGCCTAGGCACTCGCTATGAACGAGATTTCGATTATATAATTATAAGTATAATTATAATTATAAGTATAAGTATAAGTATAAGTATGAGTATAAGAATAATAATCTCATTTTCAGGCAGAGAGAGAGAGAGAGAGAGAGAGGGAGAGAGAGAGCGAGAGGGAGAGGGAGAGGGAGGGAGGGTGAGAGAGAGAGAGAAATAACTATTTTCCAGGGCGAGAAAGCCATTTAAAAAATCATTTTTCAGGGTCGGGAGGTGGAGGAGGAGGAGGTGGAGGAGGAGGAGGAGGTGGTGGAGGAGGAGGTGGAGGAGATGGAGGAGATGGAGGGAATCATGTGATGTGTCACAGGAAAAAGAGTTTGCAGACTGAACTGAGGGGGAAATGGAGGAGGGAGGAGGGGAGAGAGAGAGAGAGAGGAGAGAGAGGAGGAGGAAGAGAGAGAGAAAAAAATAACTATTTTCCAGGGCCGGGAAAGCCATTTTCCAGGGTCGGGAGCTGGAGGAGGAGGAGGAGGAGGAGGAGGAGATGGAGGGAATCATGTGATGTGTCACAGGAAAAAGAGTTGGCGGACTGAATTGAGGGGGAGATGGAGGAGGGAGGAGGGGAGAGAGAGAGAGGAGAGAGGAGGAGGAAGAGAGAGAGAGAGAGAGAGAGAGAGAGAGAGAGAGGCAAAAATTATTATTTCCCAGGACCGGGAAAGCCATTTACAAAAATCATTTTCCAGGGTCGGAGGAGGAGGAGGAGGAGGAGGAGGAGGAGGACGGAGAAGAACGAGGAGGAGAGGAGAGAATCATGAGATGTGCCACACAAAAATGAGTCGGCGGACTGAACTGTGGGCTAGAGGAGAGAGGAGGAGAGAGACAGGGAGAGAGAGGGGGAGGGAGAGAGAGAGAGAGGAGGAGGAGGAGGAGGGCACTTGGCAAAGTAGGCTTTTACTTACATACACTATAGGAGGAGAAAGAGAGAGATAGGTGGGAGAGAGTGAGAGAGAGACGGGGTGGGGGTAGCAGAAGGAGGAGGAGGAGGAGAAAGAGGAGGAGAAAGTTTACCTTACAGACCTTATGAAACAGACACATCCAACCATTCAAGGGTAGGCTATGGAAAGCCATAAACGAAGTAGGGGTCCAATATTCATATCAATACAAATTTGTCCTCCCTAACTTTATGCAACAATCCCACTAAATCCAACCATCGGATTGGCTAAAAGTGAGAGCCAGTATTGCATGTATGTAGTAGTATATGGAAATGGGAATTAAGCGGTGTAAAGTGGATTGGCCTACCCATTTTGGTCCCCCATCGACGGCCAAAATAGCGGCTCTGAGGTCGGTCTCGACAGGGATTCGAGGCCGGAATTATGGCCTTGAAAACGGCCTAAGACAAACACATTAGATAGAACGAGATTTGATCTCGTTCAAAAAACGCCTGTCCACCATGTGGATGTTTTCTTGCGTCGCCTCTAATTCTCAATCATCCAGTCATTAAACACTATCAATATTTAGAATTTCAATAAATTTACAGTACATGAATAATTACGGCCTTTACATATAATCGACTACAACTCCTCAAGTTAGTATTTAGAAAACAATACATTTCAATACAATTGCAATAAATGTACAATATCATCATTAAGTATTCTACATTCGAATCCAAACGCTCAATTCCATAGTCTATGTTATACGCACACAATCGCCTAGCCCTGATGAGGACTTTATATTAAAAATAAGGGACAGTTAATAACTACAAATATCGTAGTAGCTAGAAATCCATTGATTCAGTGAGTCTTAACCAGTGACAGTCCTTCAACTGTTTGCCAAAACATACAATATCATCAGAATTTCTAATTGCTTCAGGAAGATTATTCCACAAATCAATTCCCCTCTGATAGACGCTCTTCCGCATCCTCTCTGACTTTGGGATGAACGTTTTAAAAATTATTGAGAACATATCATTGCCTCTGGGTACAAATGTTAGACGCCCCCACGCTAGACGCTACAGTGAAAGTACAGAAAGAAAATAAATACCCTTCTTTAATTTAAAATAAATAGATAAATACCTTTCTTTAATTTTCTTTGACTTTAGAACTCCGGGTCCTTCAATCTGCCACTCGCAACATGTCAAATGTACAGGCATTGGATTGATCACCTTCAAAACGGCTTCCATCTCTTCGTGCACTTGACAGCAGAATTGTGTCTGGAACGAATTCGAAGAGCTTATACACCAGTGATTATGTAATGAAACTCCAATTCTTCATGATTAGTACGATAGTCCATCTTTCTGTTGCAAAATATATACAGAATCAGAATGCCCTTGTGATATTATCAAATACAGAACACATTATAGTATTTGACAACGTTATTACTGATTACTTATCACGAGACTGTCATAGGAAAAAGCATACGGGTAAATACGTTAAAACTAAGTCGTTAGTCGTTGAATTATGAATAGAAGTATAGTAATCTCGTGTATATGCCACGCGATCAGCATGGTAGACATACGTTTTTTTACAATATTGTAAATGTATTGGCCCCAGTCGTAATGTTTTTGAAAAAAAAGAAAAGAAAAAAGTTAGTATTTTGACTGGCATTGCTCATTTGCTCTGAACTCCCTCGAGTATTTCATATAGCAAGAATCCCTCATCTCTCATGACAACTCACCGTCTCCCAACAACCAGGTGTAGGTGCGCTGCACACTCCCAAACAAATAGGATGTGTGACTAAAGGTGCAACTTAAACCACCTCCCCTCTGGCTACTTTTTTTAAATTCAGGTTCCAACAAATCAATAGGCCATTGAACCATATAGGGGGGAGCTCGCCACTCCTCTCCATATATAGAGCGGGCTCAACAAAAACATCATAACAACTCACTTCAATTATCACATCTGGCCTTCTTAACCTGAAGTCATCATCTGTGTTGAATATCTGATCCGTCTCTTCCACATGGGCACCGACCTCTGTCTTAAATGCCGCCTGGTCAACAATATAATGCAGGTATTCCTCGTGGGTAACCCTCATCGACGCTTCATGGGCTGTAATTATTTGGGGAAAAGATATGCTTAATTTACATGTTGTTAGCATTGATAACAATTATAGATCGAAATGGTCAACATGTATGCACCCAGGGAGGTAAACAACTGGCAACTCTTATTCCAATAGAATGGCATGACCTGTAATTACAGCAAAATCTCAGCAGATAATTTTTAATTAAACTTACTTCTAATAGCTGGGATTTCTACTTCAAAGTCCTTAACTTTAATTGGATCTTTGGTGACACCAGTATAAAAACATGGGCACAGACTAAATTTCAGTCGCACGGTGCGTTTTTCTCTGCTTGTGTTTTGCATCTTGAGTTTTATCTCAAAGTTATTTCCAATAAGAATATTGTCCTTAATCTCAAGCTCGAATTTGACATCCTGTGGAAATAAGAAAGTTGTTTAAGTGGGAAAGAAATAGAATTTTATTGTTGTGGTTAATACATCAGGATTTTATTGTTATGGTTATATAAGTACAATTTTGTCTCCCAACTAAAACTTAAATCAGGATTGCGTTCACTATAGATCATAGATTCGCATAAATGTTCTCCATTATACTATGTGTGATGTATTTGTTTTGCTACCTATGAAATATTCATGCCGTGAATAATAACCTAAATATTTTATGAAAATCAGATGGTTCGATTAGCTATTCCAAAACTTTGATCATGATTACACTCCAGTGGAACCCTACCTTTATATCGGACCACATCGAATGTAGCCAGAATAAATTCTCAGTTATTTGTCTTCTATACACCTTAAATAAGAAGCTAGTCCATTTATATTGTTTAATAATGGCCTAGACAAGTTATACTTACTTCCTTTTTATCATAAATACCGGGTTTGGTGGAACCTTGGTTAGCCCTATAAACAGCAGCTCGTTCCTGTTCACATCCTGATTGAAAAGAAGGTGAACATCTTAAACCATTAAAGGTTTAGGAGGGTATACTATTTCTGTTGAAAATGTCAGTCTATATGATTCCAAATTAAATATTTCAGCCTAATAAGAAAGATCATTTCATAAACACTGATGATTTTATTTGGGCTTTTCATTTCTGACACAATACAGTAAGAAAATACTATTATCTTTGTACTAGAAAAACGATCATCGACTAAATTAATCCTTGATATAAAAGGAAATTAGATACATCATCATGGAACAAATGCCACATGTGTTACTAAAAGATTAATGACCGACATGTGGGGCTGCTGGTGAAGTGTATATATGTTGCATAATCCCTAGGCAAAGGATTATGCACAAACAGTACACGCCTGACATGGAGGTTATTAATCCTTTTAGTCTCTGCCTCAGGTCGGTTATAGCCTTAAGACTGTTTCAGGCAGTGACAAAAAATAATGGATCCTACCTTCCTTGAATTTGTATTCACGAGTGATGTCACACCTGTCTATATCGTCACCAATCAGATTCAGACTCCACCGGGCTCTGTTACCACCAGGTTTCTTATTCCGCGGATGTTTTGTGCTTATCTTACGTCCAACACTTTAAACAGAACAGAACAGGATTAATTCGTTTCCCCCTATAATGATCTATAACAACATTAAGTTGTTTTAGGGTCAGTAGTACATGATGTTAAGCGCAAGGTATTAAAGCGGAGACAACATTGTACATATATACATATATATGTATAATATAACCATAAATGAAAATAACGTGTATGCATGTATAGAGGGACCATCACGGATACTGTCATGTTATAGCTATACCATTTATTTTGTTTTTCCACTTTTAGGTAAAATTCTGGTGAATGGATTAGTCAAGTATACTTATTGTGCGTTGTGTAGCATATGTTTTATCAAAGTTCAGGGAACAAGAAAACAACTGCATCCCATTTCTGCGTTTCTTTATAATTAATAAACAGCTATATTAGACCAATGAATGTTTACACATAGATGTAGACGAGAAACACACTTACGATGTTTTGTCTAGTGATGTCTTCCATGAGCCGTCCTTCTGAGCCACCCAGTGCACTTTGTCTGCGTTCACTTCAGCAAAGATGAAGCTACCATCAACCGGAAATCCCACCATGCCTTGTTTAATAGCTGCCACTGAGCAGGGTCCCGCTTGGTAAACACCTTATTCAAAGATAACATTATTATGATTTATATTACAATAAATTATCATTCACGAATATACATGGGTTTGAAGGATGTATGCAAATTGTTGCAGGTAAGCCAGCCGATATGATATTGAATACTTCCATAGCGATTGCAATTAGAAACGGACAATTAAATGGGTAATGAACTTTTGGTTCAGATTCAGAGTGTCACAACTGTTCCCCTCTTAATGCCATGCGTTTATATTAGAAAGATACCATATTCATGGGTTCAGAAAGCTTAGTCGACACATAGGGAAATTATATTACTACAAATGTCGATCTAGTCCGAAAGTTCTACCCATGCGATTACTCGCACCGAGTTCCACACACTATTTACTATAATGCCATAAGCAAAAAAATGAAATATGAACCTATTTGTTTATTTTGAATCGCCATATAAATTATCTAAAAAGAAAATGATATTCGTACGCATGTGTTACGTGTCCAATACAAATATTTGTATTGCACCTTTCATACAGCATGGGCATATTATACTAATCTAGAACGATAGCATACTCTTCTTGAAAATTGGGGATTCAGTAAATTGTACATACCGTCACTTGTTTCTTGTGGAGTGGCATCAAACGCTTGCCAGCCGCTATAGGTTGTAGGGAGATCAGGACGGGACATCCAAGCTTCATTCCAAACATGGAAGTTCCTGGAGAAATTTTGTAAAAGTTCCATTAACGAAAGAAATTCCTCCTAAGCCAATTGTAAAATGAGAACGGTATAAGAAATTAATCATGAACATGAAGATAGGTAAGATAGTGAATATCCACCGTGCACGTGAACTAATTTTGAATAGTGGTTCTTGAAAATGCGAAGGTCTGGTTATATTTTAAAGAATAAAATAAACAAGCAAATGTGTATTATATCTGTATCCGAAACCATTTTCTTTCATTAACGACCTCACAAAAATACTAGTAATCAAAACCATTTGAGGGGATTTGAATTAGCGGACGTCCTATCTGATTAATTTTAATTGATAGCGATTGAACTAGGCTTACCAAACCGAATCATCGTTCAATTTTGGAATAGGTTCCCCTGTGGATTTCCAGTATTTGTCAATAGTAACAGATCCATCGCAATCATGGGCAGAGGCAAAGTTAGTGACGGATCGGGCAGGAATACCTAAGGCGCGGCATACTGTGAAGAATATAAAGACAGAAATGAAAGCACATATCTAGAGGAACTATTTATTAAATGAATCGATTAAATAAATTGGCAATCAAGGTTAAGCTTATTCACATTTCTACATTAATGGATCAATGAGTATATATCCAGTACTTCAGAATAATAAGACCCAGGTTTCAAGTAGAATTGCGAGAAAAACCTGAAACTACTATGTCATTACTCCAACCGTTAGCTTTAGAATTCTTATGTCACCCAAATCTTCTACCTCATCCCACCCCAGCCTAACCCTGTATACCCAACAGATAGACATTTATCCCTACATGTATATGTTTCATAGGCCAATTAATTAATTATAAATATTTGAAATTTTAATCATCAAATTTAAATAATTAAATTCTCGAAATAATAATCTATTTCTCCAACAGGTCTCGTATCCCACTTTCTTTAATACATAAAGTTAAGACGGTTAAGTATATCTTTCCCACAAGATCAAATCAATGGCCCCGTTATCCATAATAAATTTGCATAAATGCATGTATACATTTGGTTATAATTTATTAAAGGTAAGTACAGCAGATTTGTCCCCAAATTTCAAGGAATTGTGGACTTTGTGATAAAAGCAAGTAATTTTGCACACAGTTCGCTCATGACATGTAGTTTTAAATACGATGAAGACCCATTCTGAAATTTTAAGATTTGTTGCCATGGCAACCATTTTAAGGTAGAAAATCGTGATTTCAATAGAAGGGGCATATCTTTTGATCAGTTGATGGTAGAGACTTGTGCAGATACTCACAGAAAACGTCTTTTTATGCCTAATCAAATAATATAAAATTCTGTAGTGGTCGCTATGGCAACCAATATTGATATTTCAGGTGGTTTTTTTCAAGAATTGGCCATATGATCATGTAAAAGCACAATATTGCACACAGATAGCTCATGGAATGTAATTATGAATAAGATGAACACCCATGGCGATTTCTTTAAATTGTTGCCATGGCAACAATTTCAAAGTGAAAAATAGGGATTTTGAAAGAATGGGCATATCTTTTGATCTGTTGATCGTAGAGACTTGTGCACATACTCAGAGGAAACGTCTTTTTATGCCTAATGAAATCATATATAATTCTGTTCGATATATTTATATTGGTTGCTATGGTAACCAATTTATTGAAATTTCAGGGTTTCTTTTCAGGAATTAGCCATATGATCAAAACTTGTTATCCTACTATCATGTAAACGCACTCATATTATTGATCTATCAGAGAATTATGTGTTTTAAAATATTATTTTTATTTTTTAAGATGATGTGGTTGCCATGACAACCAAATTAAACTCTGTCCAGTTTTCATCTCTCCAGTTCTTATTTTAATATCACTGTTATTAGACAGATTTAAGGGTCAAATGTTAGGACTGTTAGCAGTAGTTTTTTTTTACCAACAGTTGGTACAGAGCTGTATTTTTGAATATAAAAACTGTGACCATGGTAACCATTTTTGCCTATAGGCCTACATAGATTTGTCATGATGTCACACAGGCAGCTGGGAAGGCCACTGTCCACCTTGTTTCATGTCTAGCATTTCCCTTCGGTCTACATGTGTATTATCAAAGTCAGGCTGAAAAGACCACAATGGTGGATACTTGAGTAATTAACCGGTAAAACAATGATTACACCGGCAATAAGCCCCTCACAGAAGTGGCTTATTGCTGCACCATTTGCCACAATAGTGCAGTAATGATAACTATGAAGTATTTAGTGTGGATCGGTCATCGACATAGTATAAGCAGTCATACTAATTCAAGGTTATGATAGTGACCTTGACCCACACAAAAGTTGATAAATAGAGGTTGAATGTGAGTAGCTCCAAATTTTAAAACTTACTAAAAGTATAGTGCCTCCCTCCTTGTTCTGCCAGAGAGATACCATCATGCAGGTATGATTGGTATGAAATAGCTACTCACAGCATTTTGGATATTTGAGTATTTAACCCTTGGTCATCATGAAATATATCAAGTGGGTCTTCATCTTATTGGACAGAGTACGAACAAAACTACCTTTTTTACTAACTCCACATTTTTTTGACAAATCTGCTTGTACACCAGCTTGTGAAGCTAGTTTTCCATCTATAATGTTAACACTGCCACAAAATGTTAATCGCTACACATAAATAACAAGCAGATGATCTTACATGATGTACAAAGTCCCGAAAAGACCCAGCACTGGCCAAATTTGACAGGCTTTCTACTGTCCATGTATTCTTCCAGGATGGCAACGCTTCCCGTCCATGAGGTGGGGGAGCAGCCGCCGTCATAATCCCCAGACCAGTTACCAGATAGCACACCGTTATCATCGCAGTCATTTACCTAATGTGGTGAGAAAATAAGGCACGTGGTTACGACATAGGGGCCCATGTCTAGAACGTTGTTTGTTTATATTATTTATGTATTCATCAGTAAACAAATAAGAAATATTTATCTGAAAATGTATTTATGTCATCCATTACACGCCTGATTTTAGTAAGATTATTTGTACAAAATTAAGAAACAAGTTTGGTTATTTTACAAACTACGTTTGCAATTTGATAATAAGGATTTTTTCATAATTTAAAGAAGTAGCGCAGTTAGCCAATAATCAGTTAAAAGTGGACAAATGTATCAAAAGGATTATAATTAAGGGATGTACATGTACTTACCATCGCTGAAAGCTTGCGAATTATTTTGGCTGGATTACCTCGTGAAGGCATGGCCAGACGCCCTTCATCCAGGAGATATAGCGCAGCATCTAACACTGTGTCTTCAAACTATGTGCACATGAATACATTGTTAATGCATACCAACCATACTTTTCATAATTATTCGATTCTGGCAAAATATCAACACCGTTTTCACAGTTGTTTTCATGCATTGACGATAATAGAATAAACTGTCATACAACTTCACCTGGATTTACTGAAGGCATTATCTAGGAATCGTTACATGTTTTCAAGCAAACAATATAAATTAACTCTATACTAACTTAATTGAATGTTGATCCCCACCCCAACCCACAAACAAATAATAGTTGAAAGGAATAGAAATTTCTAGACACTTTGTATCTGACCTGTCCAAAATTCCAGGGTTTGTGTCCAATTTGTTTCCAGTTTCCAGTGTAGATTTTTCCGAATTCATTTAATACGGCTTCGTCTCGCCATATCTCGTCCGACATGAACACCTGATCCTCTATACGAAAAGATTGAGTAATGATTAGACCAGTGGGCTGGGTACTCCCTTTTTCAGCAATTCTGATCCATTCTAAATCTGTATCTACAAATATAATTTGTGAAAGAAAATAGTCATACCTTTGCACCATGGGTTAAATAGGATGTAGATGTTCTCGCCGTGTTTGTATTTATTAATCTTGGTTGATTCATCTTCGTCAAACTCTTTTTTCACCTTAGTATCGATGCTTAATGACCATTTGCCAATGAGCGCATCTGATGGCGATTGTAACGAGATTGTGAGAACGTTTCCTTCGCGACTTTTCACTGCTGCGCACCATTTTCCCTTGAGCAGATTTCCAGAACGAAGAGATAGCTTCTGTTCAGTCCCTTTGCTCGGCTTGCATAAGTTACCTGATGTCGAAGATAAAGGGCAAACACATATTATGTTTTGTATATCATGTTCCACCATAATAATTCCCCTAGTTAATTGCATCAAGTCAAAGCTCATGCCATGTCCATTGACACGGCCGACTATAATAATTTAACATTGTGGTATTTGCCTTGCAGCGCAGATGGCCGTGGTTAGGTATATATAGGAGCTTATTAATGCTTGATGCATGCATATGAATAAAGATTTTAGCCTATTGTTATTGTTTAAGTTGCTTTGAAGGGTTATCTTGAGTCTATATCTGTACGAGACATCCAAATTCATAGACCTTTTTTTAAGTTATTAATCTGATAACAGGCGTAGAAATAGTGACAAAATCTTACCAAGGGTCAAACAAACAATGAACTCGTCCTTCTCTTTTTCGTACTCTCGATCGAGCGTAACTTTCACTTCGAAGCTCTGACCACGTCGAACGACTAACTGAGGTTCGTTTCCTTAATAGTGGAATTCATATAATATTCATATAATATAATCAGCAATAAGTGAGTGACTATTCGTATACAGAGTCTCAGCCAGGATATAGCAATCCGTGTTGACAAATTACAAAGGTTAAAAATAGGTTTTAAAGGTAAAAAGAAGTTTCATGCTGTAAGATTATATTAGGAAAAGCAAGAGATTCTCAGTAAATATGGGCCTTTATTGTCATTCCAGATACTCTTGAAATATAATAAATAAAGAGTGCATGGAAAGAAGGAAGGCCAGAATATGTAGTTTACTTACCAGTAACGTTTGATTCGGTAATTTCATATCCATCCGTGTGATGATTGAATGTGTTTTCTTTAACACAGAGGTCAAGTTCTTTGATAATCAGTGTATCAATTTCGGGTTCTTTTTCCTCTATCTCCTCCTCTCCTGAAAGGAAGTTGATAATTAAAGCATTTCAGAGTTGGGTGGTGTTCTTCTTCGTAGAGCCAAATAATAAAATTCCTTACTAAACAAATTAAGATAGAATCACATTAAGGTATACGAATAAAATCAAGGCTCACAAAACACCTACTTGATGAGACCGTTTTGGCTATGTGCATATTATAATGTGGATATTTCTTTATTTTAGGGAATAAACGGAATGATTACTGCTCATTTCTGCTGCACATATGCGTCCCTTATTTATAGAAATCGTATGGGTCATTGTGATGCTATGAAATTACATTCATATAATTCAAAATAGCTAGCCCCAAACTACTATCATTTTGAAACTTTGCTTTACTGCCTACAAAGTTTTTAATGCGTTCTGTTTGTTTTGTATCACGACAAACGTTTTTAGTAAAGGCATGCAGTGCCTCTCATAACCTTTCATGTAAAGTTATACCACCTTGTGTAATATTAATATCCCATATACCAACGTACCTAAATGTAATTTTCCATAGCCGTATTCATGTATAATTGCGTTACCTCTTACCTATATGGGGCCTACCTCAAAACTAACCAGATGCAGGGTGGGGGCTTCCACACCTGTCAAATCAAGGTGCAGGTAATTTACCTTGCATATAAGGTAGGCTCCGACCATTACCTAACCAGTTACCTGCCGTACATAATTAGGTATGTTTTTAAAGACTTTTATTGCATATAATTTCGTGGACAGGTCCCGATATTCTCCATATATAGATATATCCCATCTGCATATGCATACCTGTACCAGGAATCCAATATGTAACGACTGGTGTGACGTAACGATGTAAATGGAGTTGACATATGATGTGTCAGGGCTTATTACCCGTGATTATTGGCTTGGCAGAAAACTCTTTTCTCCAGCTAAACCGATATTTACCTCTGTTTATTTACAATATCCATGTACCATCACTTTATTACATAGTATTACACCTCGTTATACCATTTTGCATAATTGCATATCTTCGATAATTCATATCGGACATTAGACATTTCTTATGTATTTCAATAGGCAGAATATGGAGAGCCAGCTGCACTCACCTCGGCAGCCATAATACTTTTCCCGCACTTTAAAACGAGCCACCGCACGGCGTTCCGACTTCGTCGCAGCGCTGGGGTGTGGGCAACTAGACCACTGTTATCTTTAATTTACTTTCAATTTTTCATAACTTTAATTACGTAATTCTCAGGTAACAATACAAAGCACTGTTGCCACCGTATTACTTTAAGACGAGCCACCGCGCGGCGTTCCGACTTCGTCGCAGCGCTGGGGTGTGGGCAACACATTATTATACTCTATGGTATGGTAACTGGTTCAATATGTCTTACCTCTGTATTTATGTTTCTCTTATATAAGGTTATATAACGCTCCAGCCTCTTATCGAATATTGTTTAATCTCTTATCTATATTCAACAAGAAGCTTATTAATTTTAATATCTTGTCGGCGGAGCAAATTAGTAATTAATGAGGAATAATAATGTTATACCTTCTTGTGTAATATTAATTCCCCATATATATGTTCATACATTTTAATTCTTCATATCTTATATATTACCTCTTACCTGCATGGAGCCTACCTTGAAACTGACCAGATGCGGGCTTCCCATTGGTCAGCCTGCACCTGCCAAATCAAAGTGCAGGTAATTACCATTATGGTAATTCCCTAGCTTGAATATAAGGTAGGCTCCGACCATAGACAGTTACCTTCTGTGCATCATCTAGGTATTAAATCTATACAGACATGTACCAGGAATAAAACATCATATATCTTCAACTCTATTTAAATCGTTACTTTATGGTTACACCCGTCGTAATAGCAGAATATGGCTGGAGAATAATTAATCATTGAATTGAACATCTTTAGTGAATAGGTCTGTGGCTACTATCCATAATGTTTCACATTGCCATACAGCAGTAGTGGTTGTAGATATTTACAGTATACCCGGAGTGGTCACCACATTGTTTATTTTATTACAGCTAGGTGGCAGTGAGTTCCTCTCCCACGTGTGGCCTTGCTGTCCCAGAGTGTTTTACTCTTTTTTCTTTTACTAAGGTCACTAAATTCCATGAGAATAGCATGAGAATCGGCTCAGTGGACAAGGGCCTTATACTTACGTTATCATATCTTCCACAAGATGTATAACTTATACTAAATAGATTCCTCTTGTGTGTACTTCCTATTTCTATCTCTGGTCTTTTATTATTTACACTGTCTAACACTACCCATTTCACCTTATGAGGACAAACAAGCACGACTTGCTCCTAGATGCCTGTGTTAATTCAGCCCAACTGGCTCCACCGTCGGTTCTGTTGTCAGAGGAAATAAACCTATGCAATAGTAATACTGCCTCTTGTCTTATTTGACTTTATTTGAATCTGGGTTAAGCAATAATTCATTCGCTGCTAGTGACAAGAATTATCATTTTCTTCTATCCGAGTAGTGTGGATCAATTTCTTAGACCACTGAAGACCAAGAAACACTACACATATACTCACTAATCTCCTTGCTATTGTCCTTGCTGCAGAGGTCACCCATGAGCCATGAACGGGCCATTCCTTTGCTTGTTTTAATTGATTTATTAGAGCCCCTATGCAGGTCACACATTACCTACATCGCTGATCAAAACTTTCTGGTCTTTAGCACTGTGAATTATGTGAGGAAGTGCAACACTATGTCCCTCAACCTATGACAAACGTGTCTCTGGATGTTGTCAAGTTTTGGGCATATATATTATCTGTATTTCCTATGAAACATTAGAAATCAAGGAAATGGGACAACCCTTCCGCCAACCAAGTCTTCCAGGATGCCCTTTATACAATTTTGTTAAACAATTATATTGTTCATGTTGTTAACAATAAGTCAACTCTCACGAAATGAGAAAAAATACTGACATTTTTTTACATTCTATGCTAGAAAACTATAACTTGTAACAGTACAGTCTGGTATTTCCAGTATGTATCCATGGTATGGTGTCCTTTATCCCAACTGTTGCACTCTGGGTAATTTCAAAATACATAGCATATAAATGACATACACCTGACTAAAAACTTTGAACGTATACAGGGAAGAGTTGCCTGTCAATCCATAGAATACAATATGTTCGGATCATTGTCGGATCTGAATGCAACTGGCTCAATTCCTCACCCTAATTTTGCTGTAAGTGATAGATCATAAAACAGAAGTGTTCCCTTTCTGAAATGTTAACTTTCTCATATATGGAGATTACATTGATACATTACATCACATTATTACATTGATATATATTCCTTATAAAGTGTGTTTCATAATACATGTAGTAATCATTGGGGGAAACAATAATCATTGAGACTCTACCATCTTTTTATTACTCGTAGCAGGCCTTATAATATTGAACTGCTGAATGGCTGTCGATAGATTACGAAACAATAAAAAATTTACAATTAGACCCAGGGTCATGGTTGCTGCTTATACCGTTCTGCAGCCCAGAAGTGTATTCAATCTCAGGCATGAGATATGGAACAGCAATTCACAGAAGGCCACTAACAGTAAATTTAAGGTAGACAAATAATCAAAAGTTTTAAATTCACTAGAAATTCATGGTAAAAAACGATTCGTGGAACACCCCCCTTAAAATTATAATAATATTCCTTTCAGTGCGTTCCTCCTGCTGAATTATTATATACCTCCCCGGTATAGATTAGTACACTTTATGTATATCATATTAATTACCTTTGTCTGAATCTTCATTGTGATGGTACCCATAGCAGTAGAACCTATAGTTACTGGGGTAGAGGTAAAAGTAGGAGTAGTAGCTCGGTGTTCGGTATCGACCTGCTCCTGTAGGTCTGCCACGGTACTTAGTGAACATCGCTGAAATAGACAACAATCATTTATTATATGAAATTAGAATTACAAAATAAAAGAATAATTAGGGTAGCTGGTCTTATGTGAGACTAAAATATTTATTCAAGGATGGGATGCTGGGTTTTATGAGGACATACTATGGAAAGCCATTTATATACATAATTCAATTATTCTAAAATGGGAAGATTAGCATGCTGATCAGCAATACTGAAGTAAGAACAGGCATAGGAATAGGCTGCGGAATGGGAATTTTATTTCCTGTTCAGCCGCGTGATAGCACCCAACCATTTATATACATAACTCCAGTACTCTAAAATGGGAAGATTATCATGCTGATCAGTAATACAGAAGTAAGAATTCTTTGAAATGGGAATCCGGGTATTTCCAGGTGGAGCTACGATCAGCGGCGAGCGCGCCTCAGCTGCCTTGGTGAATACAACAGCCGAGCTCCATTCACCTCAATGTTAAAATGCCTGTTTTCAACCCCTTCGAAGCCATACATGAACGGGTTAAAATGCTGTAATCTTACATGGATAAATAAAGTATTGTCCATGAATTGCAGTCACTTGTTCCGTTTTGCTGACAATTGCGTATAATTTAAGAAATCAAGGGGGAGAGTTGGAGATTTTAACCTTAATTGGTTGCTATGGTTGTCAAGGGCTGTTGTCACCCATGGTGCAGCGGTTTTAGGCAATAAAATTAATGTTGTAGAAATGTTGGTGATGACCATGATGAATACATTTTATGATATGGAATTAATATTATTATATGAATAATAGCTCAAAATTGGACAAAATCAGTTTGTTCCTAGACTTGTGGATGCACTGTCACGTGACCAGATGAGCAGAGGCCGTCACAAAGAATAGCCATAGGAAAAGGCTGCAGAATGGGAATTTCATTTCCTGTTCAGCCGATGTTATAAATTTATAATTTTGTGTTAATAACATATCACTGGCATTACTAAGTTTTATTTCTTTTAATTGGTTACAGTAATGTCACTTATTTTTTAAAAAAAATAGTCTATTCAGGAATAAAGATTGCAGACCAGGCTCCTTTGCCCTCATGTCAGGCAAGAGACCTATTGTTGATCATCAGGGCAGAAGCGTAACCAACGATTATCCTGGTCCATTTTTGCGGTTTGGAGTAATGCATATTTATGGATTTCCATAATTTCCAGACGGATCTTTCTGAGCGGTCCAATCATTAATGCAACGATATTGGCCAGGTTCGTTTCCGGGAGCTCTAACGAGAGTTTACTTGGTCCAATGGTAAAAAAAAACTTGAGTTTCACCACAACACGTTTTACCAAGTCTATTGAATCATAGCAAGAACCCACTTATTTATCAGCCTGCACGTAGTAGTCTCTACATAGTATCCGGAGCATTCTAAATGTAAAAAGATTTTTCTGATGTTAGGATGTGCACTTTCAAAATTTGATGTTTTGATGTATCCATAGCAACCATTTCCCAATATACTTTTTAAACAAGAAATCAGGGCCTTTGGTTGCATGGAAACCATCATGAAGCAACCATTTTAAAATGTTATTAAATTTTTCCCCCATTGATTTTGTTCAGCATTAACACCTGAATTTATGATATTTCTTTTTTTACAAAAATATAAATTTTAAATTAGAAATAACTGTTTTATAAATATACGTAATTTTCCCTCAATTTAGTTGTTATTTCATATGAATCTCGAATTTTCTCTATCCACCAGAAACAGGAACTGTTCTCTGAATAGTATGTTTAAATCATTTTGAGGCGACTTATATATAGGAACGTATCATAGATTAACATGCGTTTTTGAATGAATAACACTTCTTTTAGGCACTACTTTTGTAAAAATGACCGAAGTTGCGCTGCATATATATGCAACATCAATATCTATGTGAATCAATATATATGTGGAACATGAATTCTTGACGGAATACAGCAGAAAGAATATCTTTTTGGATCTTATTGATTTTCATTCGCGATCCAGGTCACCTTCCCCCCACGTTTCCTTAGCGCCAACACCTAGATGTTTTCAATTATTCAAGTCGGCTATTCATCGCCGATAGCACCGGTTATGGGTGGTTAGTTGCTTATATACAATCCCAACTGCCACACAAAGCATGAAATATGCATTGTGTTGTCAAGCATGTTTTCTAAGTTGGCCCTGGTGTTATTAGCAACACAAGGATTCCTCTGATTCTATTGTCAAGCCATGGCCTATGTTTATAATATCAAGGCATGCAGTATTTACATGATCTTGGTATAGTTTTGATTACCTGTGCAACAGCAACCACGATAAATTTACCAACAGTTATTAATGGATATGTAAACATATGATAGTCCCTGTTCTCCAGAGTCGCTTGAATTGTTCGGCCTCTCGCAAGCAAATCGCATTTGATATATTTCCCTGAACAAATCCATGTCTTCTACTTGAATGGAGAACTTAATGTAGCTTTATTTATTGTCCAATTATACATGTATACATACACAATATTACAACTAATCGCTGTTGCTCGGAAATGGAACTATGCCATGCACTTCAAAAAACTTTATAAGTCATTGATCTCTGGCGAAATAATAAAAAAAAAGCTTATCATAGTTTATGATAGCAGCTAGCTATCATTTGATTGGTGAATCATTTGCAATAAATCCTCAGATTCCAACAGCACATTGCTCTCTGATACAATGACAATTATTCTGATATAATTCCGACTTTAATTTTCGTTCCCTTCAGAGTGAAAGCAAAATGTTCTAAAATACACTGATCTTAGAATAAACCATGCAGAATCTCCATTCATCATCCAATGAAGTTTCCTGCACGGGGCACCATGCATGCACGCGAGGTTTACCATATACAGGTAACAAGGGAACGTGAATGACACTTCATTAAAAAGTCCTATGGTAATGAATCTATAGCTACCTATGGTAATGCTATTGGCACATAACTTCTGAATTCCTCCAACTTCCATGTTCTTATATACTTAGCCCAGCGCACTTGTAAGTTGCATACGTTTACAGTTAGTATGCACATGAGTCTTACCATATACATGTACAGCATGTATATATGCATAATTAAGTGGCCACGCAGTTTTCTGCACTAAATTTTGAATGAAATACATATAATTACCTTTCTTATTGCAATATGGGAATCGATTCGAAGTCCATCTACAGGAATCGAGGCATTGTAGATTGGTAATCTTAATCGGTAGCCGACTGTTTGACTGGTATAAATGTAGCAAACATCGGGCTCTTGTTTCTCATGTGATTTGCCAGGCTTTACTCGACTGTGTAAATGTTATCACAATAACTGCGCTAATGAAATCCATCATAATAGAGTTACATAAGCACCTTAAAGAAACATGTAAATAGAAAGGGTTTACAAGACAAATAGAATGAAGCTTGCCGAATTTCACTATGGCTAGTCAGTCTGACTTGAATAGAGTGCCTAGGTATTTGAAGGATTGATTATGTGGGGGGTTGGGTTAAAGAAAATTGCAAGATTAAGACGGCCATAGGAAACACATAAATACAGTCGTGGGAATGTTTGGGCAAACATTGTGAAGAAATACATAGGGATGATGATAACAATGATTCTAAATTAGGAAATTGTCTCTTTCCCCCGTCCCGTGTACATATATATATAGGCTACGCCTTTCATGCAGAAATCAAATGTAATATTTGCTCTGGGTATGATATTTAGCACATTTAGTAAATTCATAAAATATTATAGATCATCGTTCTAATCAAGGTGTTAATTGAATACAAGATGTGTCTTACCTTCAAACTAAATTCCTAGGATGACTAGATAGCTTATCGAAGTAGGTGCACAGCTGAACGCGAATGGGTGGCTTCTTTGGCTTTTGTACTCCGTCTACACTGTAACCTAGAGCGGCATGTTTCTGTATGTTAGGTGAAGCTCCTTTTATTACTCGATAACTAGCTCACATTAGTCGCCACTGTTTATATTTTTACAACAACAACAAATGGCGGTAGTTCTTTGAAGGAATGGACTTCAGTACGCACTCCCTTGCAGAAAATGTATCCTTCAACAATGTAAAGCCTACGTTGAAAAGTATAAGCCTATGCTGGCTCAAGTATGATCCAATCTGATCTCGATCCTAAATAGAGCGCTACTTATCATTGACCAAACGCGCTCAACGCTTGTTTCAGACTCTACAGGTGTTTGGTCTACTGGAGTAGGTCTTGCTCAGAGGGACCGCGCGAGGCATAATATACCTACTATGCCAGAATTGTATACCAGAATAACTATTGAATGGTTGACTTTTTATATATTACACCGCCTTGGAAACTGTCAGCTTGGAACATATTTGCTGATTAGCTTCCATTATCTACCGGTCTGTATTAATTGTATGTTGCCATGGGTAGTGTTTGTGTATATTATAAAGACAGACAAAGGCATAGAACATTATATATATTATTGATAAAAAGTTGTAAAGCATAAGTCGATCATCTGGCATGTTGCCCTGGTTGGGGAACCTCACTATTTCAAATATAAATTTGTCATGGTGGACCGATTTAACGATATAATTATGTATGCGTCGATTACAGCTGGACTTCATACATTTATCATTAATTTGCGAAAAGAATTCAATGAAATGCACAGCCAACTGATAAGATGTGCCTATAATATTAGAGAATATGGTTATACCGGCAGTCGTAATCATGTATATTGTGTGTGCAATGTGGAGGCAATTATAGAAACTTAGTGCAGCGTGCACAGGAGCACAGGAGCTCTCCCTTTGGGATTAGCTCCCGTGTACGAAGTAGTCATGACGGGGAGGAAATGTTTAATTCCTTAGATCTAGGTATGGGTTAGAACCCAGTACCTAGATGTAGTTTTCTCAGGCGTAGACAATACTTTCACCCTCGGCTCTATCCTACCCCCAACACACATATACTTCCACCCCCAACTCACACACACTTCCACCCCCACCCTAGAACTTGCAAGAAGGAATATCCTTAACTCCTTCCATATAGGCCAAACGGTGTGAGTTGCAGTTACTGCCAATGTATATCAATAAGTAATGAAGTGGTAGTCAAGTTTATAAACAATCACCCATTGCAGTCGCTATAGATCTGTAGGCTTGACTTGCCTGACTTGCTCTCTTTACCACATATGACCCCGATGGGTATCGTTTTTAAATTAACTTGTCTTATAACAAAAGATAAGATCTAAAATATTCTTTAACAGTATGGCATGAATTTAAAGGGCCTTATTTAAATTACATGTTTTGAGCCGATACAAAATATCTACACATATGATAGGCCTATATCTTATTCAATGAATTTGGATCACATCGTTACGGTTGAGAAAATGATAAAGTCATTAACCCCTTCCGGCCCGTTGGCAACAATTGTTGCCAGAGCCATGTGGCCAATTCTTGCAAATTTTGGGTAACCATAGAATGGTAACCATGGAAACAAGGTAACAATTTAAGGCTTATTTTGGCCAGTTTTCCTCTTTGTATTTAGGAAATCTGACAAATTCTTCCTTACAAAACCACTAGATTTCAAGTACTTGGATGCCTTAATATTTCTCAATGAAAAATAATGTTTTACTCCAATAACTGTTACCATGGTAACCGATTTAATCAATACATCATTTTTTATTGAATGAATCATAAGGTTTTTTAGTAAATCATTCACCCCCATATGATTATAGATATAAAATGATTTCAAATCTTGCCAAACAGATCAAAATTAGTAGTATCCAACCAGTATCCAACCAGGGTAACCATGACAGCGGGTTAGAGTATATAACATTGATTGAGGATTCTGGATGAAAAATGACTTTTAGAATATCATCTGGTATTAGGTGAAAGCTAAAAATGAGGAGAACTCAGAAATATAAATTGTTTTGAAATTGGGCAAGAACTTGGGCAACCCAAAATCTAAAATAACTTCTATTTCACTAATGTCATTAGTTAAGGTTTTCCCACTGGTTGCTATCTAGAAGTCGATACTGGGGTATCTGTTCCAATATTTCTGCATAATGGTACTCCAATAAATCCTGCAGAAGTGTTCAGAGCTTGCTAAGAGCATATGACGTTTCCAAGGTTACATCTATGGAACATCTGAAGTGTTTGATATTGAAATGTTCCAAATGGCAAGATGATTATTGATCTATACCTATTTAGATATGTCTAATATTAATCTTCATACTTAAGAGAGAGAAAAAGAATTAAAGTAAATTTTAAAAAATACAATGTGTTGCCATGGTATCCAAATGTTTGTACATCCCTGTTTCAAAATTGGAATCTCCATCCAAAATGCTTTTAGATGATATATAGATTTTATGTCCAAAACAAGTGTCAAGTTGTTTTGATTAAGATAAAGGCATATAGGAATAATTTTTAAAAAAATCCCTGGGGAGGCCAGAGTTGAAAGAGTAAAGATTTTACCCCCATCATAAGATGAAACATAATAGTCATCTTATTTACCAGTCTATAAGTTGAAAAATACAATAAGATCTGTTTCCTCCCTAAACCGAAGCAATTCTGTAGTTAAAGGCAGGGATCCACCAGATCGCATGCTAATTGTGGCTAATATGCGGTTTTCCTGTTATTGTCAATTATTAGCAAGTCAACAGTCAACATGTAAGGAGATTTGTCAATCTCAGGGGCCATACTTAGCCCATAGACACTGAAAGATTTCCTCAGCCTTTCTATTAACTAGGACCAGTACTCAGTCTTGGCCTCTTACCTATAACTTATTGGAGTATAATCCACTCCCACAACCATAGAAATACAAATTGGGACATTTACCCTAAATGGGTTGGAACACTACATGAATTACATATACATTATGTTTTCAAACATATCAAAAGCCCCATATCTACCCTGTTTTTCAAATTGTTATCTGATTAGGGAGCATTCATTATTTATGCCAGGGGGGCTGCCATATAGGGGGGGGGGCAAGATTCTGGTGTGCAAGTTTAAGGGGGGGGGGGGCCGTTTCTCTGGTGCACACAACTTTAAGGTCCCGTGAAATTTGTGTTTTTATGACCCAGGAACATTTGTTATTTGTTTCCACACCTTATATATTGGCGCTGTGTCCAGATGGCCTCACTCTCATTTTTATGATGCATATGGGTCTCCTTGTGAATATTTAGGCTGCAAAATTTGGTGCTATACAGTAAGCCTGTAATGCCTGAAACATCATTGCTGTAACCTGTGTTCTTAGGGGCCCTAATGAAGGACTGGCCACAATCTTTGTCAGTCTCTTAATTGTGGCTGTTTGTGAGACTGAAAGTCCAGAAGTATGGCACAAGAGGGGCACTGCTGGCTTAGTAGGAGGAAGACTGTATGTATGGTACATGGTCATTGTCATGATCCTCTCCCCTCCCTCCCTCTGTCCCTATGCTTATTAAACAAATATCCCTGCACTTTATATGCCAGTTCTATGCCTCTTGCAGGGCTCATAACCAGTGCTTAAAAGCCATTTGAAATGCAGTGTTTCTTTAAACACAGATATTTCCTGATGTAGATCAATCATAAAGCAACAACTTATTCCTTAATAAGTTGTACAAAAATGTGTGGCCTCGCAAGAATTATAAAGATTTAACATGTAAATGGGGTGGGATGATGCAAACTTGGCCATGTAGACATAGAACTGGGGCAATGGTTTTGATTTTTCACAGAAACCTATAGGTTTTTTCCACAAAAAAGTGCTGGGTCTCTTTGTCTAGAATACCATGCAGGCACCAGAGAGATGTGTGAGTTCTATGGTTTTCCTAGGTAGAACTAAATATCGTTTCTGTGCTATTGTTTATATTGCTATGCATTAATTAACCATCCTGCCTGGCTCGGCCCCCTCATGCATAGTAGTGACAACGGCTGTCAGCGCTTGTTTTATTCGAAAGTGGGTTGGTGGTAGGCCTACTACTGAGTCATCATGTGGATAATACATGGTTTGTATACATGAAAATGCATCAAAACTTTTAGTAGCGTGAGGTTGTTGGCATTGGATTTCCGCGGTGGATAGAGAGGTGTACAGGAGAAGTTTTCAAGTTATTTCCTATTCCTTCCAGTCCGTATACATGATAAAGAACACGGTGTAAGTGTGCAGGGGCATCGGAACCAGGGGGGACAGGGGGGACATGTCCCCCCCAAACATTTCTATGGTATAAGAAAAGAACAAACCCAATACTGAAAAGGTCAAATACCAGAGGATTTATCTGAGTAAATCCAATGTGTTTTGTAATTTTGGGTTTTTATATCAATCTTTTCTGCAGTACTGACATTTATTATATCTTTTAACAGAAATGGTGACCCTTTATCATGTCTTAGGTCATAGACTCTACAGCTGCATAAGCTTAAGATTGAGAGACCTAATTATGGGAAATTTCCTAGGTCATCTTTATGTGGTTTTGTATATATTCAATTTTTATTCAGTATAGGCCTACATGTACAATAATACAATACTGAAAAGGTCAAGACCATCTACAAATAGGCCTAGGTCTTCCTGGTCAACCATAATCCATAGTGTAATAGAAACCGAAGCTTAGCAATATGGATGGAGCAAATAACTTAACTGCCTTAAAAAACAAAAGTCAAAAACATTTCAATTATATTAAAGCATTATTCATATGTATATTTCACTTCCAACTATATCATATATTAGCATTCCACTAAAAATGCATCATTTGGCCATCCAAGGCTGAAAATGCATAATTTTTTTAAATTGCTTCCATGTATTTATTTTTTCTCATACATAAACTAGATATATTACTGCTAATATAGACTAAATTGGGAACGTTAATAATAAATATTGTGGTCAGGGCAGCTCGGCAGAGACTGTGACCTGAATTCTGATGGAGAGGGCAGAGGGGAAAGGTACATATTTCAACATAAATTACGATTCAATTAGAAATGAATAATATAAATATATGCATAATGTTTTGAGTTTGTGTGAACCTGATAGATCTTGATATAAGGGTCATAATGCTCTTTAGTTTGTGTGAGAATATTCCAACTAGAAGAAAAGTTACAGCCAAATAACCATTCATTAATGGTAATGGTAATGGCAGCGGTACAGGTCATAGGTCATTGACCCTCTGGCCCATTATGTACATAAAAACCCATTATATCCAGATGTGTGTGTGGCACCAGGGGATAGGACTATCGTCACAATTTGATGGGAATGGGCTATTTACTTTCATAAATATGGAATGTTTTTGTAGGTTGACAATGCCCACCATCCCGCCCATTGTCCCGCCCTCCTCCCGTGGCTAGTGGGATTAAAATTGTTTTGTTTTTGTGTTAAATTCATGCGGGAACCATCACTGACGTAAGCGTTGGTTCCCCGCATATATACGCTTTGTTTATGGCTGTGTGGTGGAATCGCCGCTGCTATGACGTCATTACGAGCACACCCGAAGTTTACACTAGTACGGCCGAGTGCGAGGAAGAAGGGTTAAGGCTTAAGCATTGGGAGCTGGTAGACATGCGTTGGGAAATCGCAGCGTATGTCCATTACGAGTACAATATAGACACTATGAACCCCGACGTTTTGCTTCTTAAAAATGTTGAGGATGTCAAATCTGGCATTGGTTTTTCACCTGGATGACGAAAACATAGGATATCGGGACATCGAGCCAACTTTTATAGACTAATTTCGCAACTCCAGGTGACTGGTGGCGCGCTCTTGTGCCTATGGGAGAATCAGGATTCCCTCTATAGGGAAGCCACTGCACCATTTCGTCCAGAGAATATGATGGCACTAGGTGGGCGCTGGGGGCGCAACATGATTTTGGGGCATTTTACGTCCATAAATATGGATTTTTTTGTAAGATTGACACTGTCAACACCCTACCTGCTTCCCACTCCCATTGGCATCTCCCGACGCATCAAAATAATAGGCCTATCGTTTTTGAGCTTTAATCCATCTGGCCTACATTGCCATCGGCGGTGTAGGCCAGTCCAGAGGTTTGTGTATGGCTGGCGCTGCTGGTGGCGCTACCTGGTGGGAGGGTGAGAAACCTTTTTTCAGTTTACCACATTACCACGAGGTGTACACCACAATAGTGAAGCCACTAATGTCTGATTTTGAGTTCTCCATGCAGATAAAGGGTCAAAGCGAGAGGTCTGTCTGAATTCTTATTAATTATACCATTAAGAGCTAAATTTTTTTTGTCAAATCTCTCCCTAAGGCTCTAACTTTGGCACTCAGCTAAGTTTTGGGTCTTGGACAATGAGAAATAGAGGGGCTTTCCCGATCATGGAGGAAGTTGTACAGTACAATTGCATCTCTGAAGGAGTAATGGCGAATGTTCTTGCTTTGGTGTTATGTGTTACATAATTATTTAATTATGCCATTTTCACCATTTCTAGAATATGTACAAAACTATCAATAACATGGTTTCCCTCTCGTTTTTCTGTTCAGTTGAGTTGCATACTTGTTTTGGTTGTTTATGAAGGTAAATATAAGTTATATTTAGGTATTTAGTGGAAAAATTAGTGGGAAATTTTTTTTAAAAAATAGTTTCAACCCCCCTCCAGACCTTGCCCCCTCTAGACCCCCGTTACGGCGACATGGGCGCCCTCTAGACCCCCGTTACGGCGACATACTATTTTTGCTTGTTGCTACTATCTCAGGTATGACAGAATTTTCTGTTGTATTTATTTATTTTCCCTTGTGTTTCTTACTCATTATAATGCTCATAGAAAATAATTTATGCTAATATTAATTTATTTATTGATGAAACCTAGACCCCCGTTACGGCGACAGGGGGCTACCCCATATAATTGTTTCAGTATTCTAACCCCTCTATTTAGTTGGAAAGAATTAATTGGAGATTTTTCAATGGATACAATGGATGTACTAATCATAAACAATGTTATAAGTAATGGAGGTAAGGGGGGGTTTCATTTTTAGTTCTTCTATATGTTCTAAAAAAACATTTAGACCCCCGTTACAGCGACAGGGGGTACCCCATAATCAACTTTACATAATATTGAAGAAATGCGGGCCATTCTTCGTAATAATTCAGGGTCAGTAGTTGGGCGAGAAATTAATCAATGGAACACACAGAGATGTATGCTTCAAATCAGTATGATCCTTAGAAGAGGTCGAACTAACTCTGATGTTTATTCTTATACTAGACAGATTAGAACGAATACACTGGGCCTGTGCTGATTGGCTTAGGTCTTGTTGGACCAATTAATCGACAGGTTAGATTAGAGATCCAATCAGCCACAGGACAACAATGACAGACAAATTATTAAAACGAGGCTCAGAGTGACCACTGCCACTCTGACCAATCTCTTTGGGTGGTGACCAGGTCACGGGGTTATCTCCCCTCCCCTCTCCCTCCCACTCTTTAATCAGTGTTTCCCTCCCTCCCCTGACCTGGCGGTCAGCCCCTCCCCTCCCTTCCCATGTGATCGACTTTGAGATAACGGTCAGACCTGGACCTCACCTGTACCTTTGAACTTTGGAATGATAAGAAATCTGCGAGTGTTGTGGCAGTAAGAAAGTGTAGGTAGCCTTCTGGCCGGTAGGGGCGTGACGAATGTGGGGCTGAATGAGACAACTTTAACTTCACAAATTAGACAATTTATGCTTGTCAATTTTACAATATCATCAAGAAATGAATTGAAAAGTTGAAAATATTGATTTTTTATCCATAAAAACATATCATTTCAGAATAATCATTGACCCTCTGGCCCATTATGCACATAAAACCCATTATATCGAGAATATTCATAAGTTTTTTCCAAAAAATGCTGGCTGCATCTTTTAAAAAGTGATTCTGATAGGAAAATCTGTGTTTTTTATGGGTGATTCTGACAGAAAAATAAGCATTTTCTTGGCCTCACAATTAAAAAAAACAAAAAACATTGTAGGATACTTCCCCCTAGCCGACTTTTTTCCCCTGGATTCGAAAATACCAACGAAAATAATCTCAGATAAATATTTCAGCCTCTGGAGGAGCTGTTGTATTCTAACCCAAATGATGCACTTTTGGTGGAATTGCTCATATATATATAACTCTCACTCACATAGGTGTATGTAATGTATACTGTGTTAGGACTAATGGGATCATAAATAATGAGATTTTAGATGTACAATATAAACACTAAGAAAAGCTGGAAATAGTATTATTTTCAGACAGACAGACCTTCAGTATTGTAGTGATCTTAGGACCATGTAAATTTGGGGCTTTGATTGACCCTTTAATTGATATCCCCACTACTTGGTTGTTTGGGAGAAACATAATTATAATTTATCACACCTTGAATGCCGTTGGATTGAATAATATGAGTGAGCAAAAGTAATGTGATGTGTCACAGGAAAATGAGTCACAAGTTGCAAAAGATGGATGGATTATGGATGGTGATATCATCATAATTATTTGAAAAGATGAGATCTATGCAGTTCCAATGATGGTAAATACAGGGGCATCTAATATGAACTTCAATATTTTTCTCAGAAAAGTCTTGCATTTCAGTGTTGAAAATCGAAAAAAAAAATGAAATAAAGATGATAGGTTTGTGGGTTAGCTTCAGCAATCTATAGCTCAAAAGGTGAGGCATAGTCGTTTTGCCAACTTCTGTGTAGGAATAACATGGCATAAAGTATAACGCATTCACTCCAGATGTTCTTCTCACAGACAAACATGTAATAATAATGAACAATAGCTGTTGTTGTACAAGATTTGAACGGATCTGGATAAATCAAAATTCTCTATGATGCTGGCAGATCTGCAGTTATTTTTGGTAGGCACTTTCCCTATATGAGTGATACACGCTGCATATAATTCCAGAAAATGTTTTCACATATTGTGACTGTCACATATCATGACATTTTTACCTGTTACTTGATAATAGAAGCAGAGCCATGAAATCAGCGGAGAATAGGTTTCGGCTTATTCCAGTTCAAGAATTTTTTTTCAAGAGTTATATAACTGCTCTATTAGTTTATGGTGATTTTTCATACCATTTAATGTTGTCTTTTTACATATGTACATATTGAATATCGTCCTATGAACATACACTTTATAGGGGTTTCCATACTCACCCGCAAGTCACCTTGATGAGACCTTCACACATACCGGTATACCAAACTGTACATAAAGACATGCTCATGACTCATAGAATTAATGTTTAATCACAGAAAAATAATCACTATATTTTCCTCAGCTTCTGAGACACCCTACTAAAGAAAAGATTCTAACATATTTCCTGTGACACATCACATATGCCTTTAAATACAAATCTATCTGTTTGAATCTTTAGTGTTATTCATTTTAGCGGGTGCATTAGTCAGTGATGTAGTCATATCTCATCTAGACCGGTCCATTCTTTGATGTTCTCTTCCCATCTTTTCTTCTGTCTTCCCCTTTTCCTTTGACCACTAATAACTGTGCCTTGGAGGTTGGTGTTTGCAAGTCCTTGGGAATGTGATAGATGTCTATTCCATTTGAGTTTTATTCTGACCAGTTATTAGAAGGTTGGGGACAGGTACTAGGGCCCAGAGACTAGAGTCAAGAAACCTAAAATGCTAAGGCCCAGAGTTGAGGCCCTTGTCCAGATGCTAGGGCCTTCCCCATTTTGGATGCTAGGGCCCAGGAGGGGTAAAAAGAAATTTGAAACAATCTTTCACCTTTGGAAAAGCATTTTGTTTTTATGGTTACCAGACATGCACCTGTTTTTGCATACCCTCAGAAAAACACTTAAAATGTAAACATTCCCTGATGAAGGATTGACTAATAGATCCAAAATGTTGAAAACACACTCATAAAATACCATCAAATATAAATAAAACTGCAAATATACAAAATTGCAGACTTTCTGGTTTTGTTGTCATCTTGACTTGAAATATTTTGCTTGGTACATATATTTTTGTACTTCATCATTTGATATTATTATATGATGAGTTAAGAGTTATTGAGAGGCAAATACAGTGGAACCTCTCTATTAAGACCACCCTTGGGACTGAATGATTTTTGGTCTCATAGCAAGGTGGTCTCTTTAGAGGGCTCTATAAATCTAATAAGAGGGAATAATTCAGGACTGTTGAAAACTGGTCTTAGGGGTGGTCTCTATTATGAGGTGGTCTGTATGTGTTAATGTCTGTAGAGCGTAGACACTACAATCAGGGATTACCACTAATGGATTATGGAGTTACTCTAATTACTCGGATCTCTCGCGATATACTTATAAATAGGGGTAGCTTCAATTGGTTAGATGTCTCAAAAGGGATATAGTGCTTGGCTTGTAGTTTCAGTAGGTATAAGGTAAGGCGTGGAGTACAGAATGGCTTCTTTTATTAGACTTCAATATAACACAGTGTTCATGTATAGCAAGTTATAGCATGGTCAGTGTTCAAGGTGGCAGGGCTTCCAGTCAGTTCATCATACAGCATACGGTAGTACAGCTCTCCAGGAGAAGTCTCTCTATACAGTGACTGGGGGCCCTTATATATTCTAGGTATTGCACCAGACCTGGGATGCATTTCATCATCTTTCCCAGGCGTACTGCAATGGTCAGTGGGCATTTCGTCAGCCACCAGGGCTGTTGAGAATGCACTGCCCCTTGCATCAGCCTCCAGGTTAATGGCGGAGTAGCTCACATGCAATGTCGCTGGGGGATTTCATCATCCAGGGACATTGCATCAGCTCTCTGCCCAGGGGTCAGACCCCCTCCCTACCACCTTTCATATGATCGACCAGTAAATAAGTAAACAATCGACACACATATAAATACAACATACTCATAGGCTTAAATATTATTAAAAATAAATTGGGACATTGACATATGTGAGGTTCCACTGTACAAGAATAGACACCAGGGTTTGCATTGCCTTTCAAGATTGGCTTGAGCTGTACCCGTGTTGCTTATATATATGCTTGGGCTATTTTGGCCAGAACATCTTGTTTTCATCCTTCATTGGAGACAGTTGTGCCCAGGTACTTGCATTTAATATTTCATGGTGTCAAGGGCTTGTCCATTTCCATATACAACTTTATTGATGCAGCTTTCTTTGTTGCTCTATTTAATATACAAAATAGCATGATGGCTTTGCTATTCTCCCACACAATCAAAGTGTTGTCCATTCCCATACTCCAGAATTCTTTTCACCCTGCTGGTAGTTTTGTAGTCCCGAGCAACTAGCCAAGCAGTTTTTTCAAGGACCATTTCTAGTTCTTTTATGTTTTCCATGTCACTCGATGAATATTGAAAAATGGGTAAATATTGAAGCATACTCCATGATTGGTTTTGGAAGTGCTATGTAGCATTGTACATTGATTTTACTAGGGCAGAGCAGATCATCCTGCTGAGAAATGCATTGAATTATTTCCCTTCTTAGTGTCCCTGTGTCTGTTCCATGATAGGAGGTTGGTGATATTATAAGGCCACTTATTTTGCTGTTTGTACGGTAGCTAGGGTTTTGCCATCTTTCTATAGAGTGAACCTGGCGGTACAAATGGTACATGGTGGTACACAGCTAGGGTACTTTGTGGTACAGTACACAGGATACCCAATGGTACCTAGCTTTGGGTATTTAGGGGTACCTCGGGGTACTCAGCAGCACACAGGGTACTTTAGGGTACTCACCAGTACACAGGTACCCCTGGGTTCACAGCAGTACTCTAGGGTATTCAGCAGTACACAAGGTACCACAGAGTACTCGGTGGCACACAGGGTACTCAGCAGTACACAGGTACCAAAGCACAAAACTCCATCTTTCTCAGACTTGTGCAATGGTACATGCAAGCCCCCTATTGAGGAGGGTCTGACAGGGCCTGGAGAAGTGACCACAGCGTGCGTGCATATAGAAAGCTTGACGCAAGCCCAGTGATTGGATGAAAGGGCTGATGAATTATTTATGAATCCCCAAAAAGTCCAAGATTTGAAAATTCCCGCCATCCCGTTGCTCAATTCGCTTAGAAATACATTGGATTAAAAGTGTAATCATCGGTTAGGATCAATTTAAAAAGGTACACTCAAAGATATAAAGGTACTCTTTAGTTTATAATCATTTATTTCGTGTGAAATGGATGTACACCCTCAGGTCAGACTTGCCAATCTGTACAAATAAAGTCAGTGGCAGACCGAGATCGGGGATAGATTAGAGGTGCAATGCAGGCTACCTTGTTCCCTATCCCGGTTGAGAACTCTATACCCTATCATCAATATCGCCGGTCATTTACATACTCTACCACTCAATTCATTAGCTTTCTCGAACGCAAAAATACTAGTCCCAACCGCCCCATTTTCACCGAAAATAAACTCAGGCTTACGACCGCCACCCATACCTCTATAACAGAGAACCTATGTATCTCCAAACCCCTTCCAACTCACTTTTCTCACTTAATTCGTTCTTAGACTTTCTAACTTTCCCCAATCGAAAGGGAATGACATCAAAAGCAAAATCTGTGAGTTTAAAAGAAAACCGTGTGGAGATATTAGCGAATTTTAAAAAAAAATAGCTCCAAAATGAGACAAATGTAAAAAGGCTGCCTGCACTGGGATTCAAATTCACAATGTCCTGACTGGAAATCTAACGTCCTACCACTGGACCAGCGAAACTGGCGGAACGGACAAGCATGTACACTATACTGATTTTGTTTCAGTAGCCACTGTGTGGTATGCCTGTTAGGCTTCTGAAGACCAATAGGCATACCATGAAACATAAATAATGTAACATATTTGAATTTCCCAGTAATACATATAAATAATTTCTGTCATATAGTGTTTTATCGTTAAAAGGCCTAATATCAACACAATTTCTTGAATATTGCGGGAATCTAGTACCGCACACTATCTGGACTGCTAATAGGCAATGAACACTCTGCACTTGGATGTAAACAGAAATTGTATAAACATTGCCATGCAGACGTGCAGACATGTAAAGAACATACACCCATGACTCTTCTCGGACCAGCTCCATTTCTTATTATATTCGGATTGAGCATTGAATGGCTACGACTACAGAGGGAAACAAGTCGGTGAGTCAAGTCTATAGCAACCGTGCACTCCCACACAAACTACCAACACAGTTGTTGTCTCTTATGTATCGTTTTGCTTTGTTCATTAAGAAAAGCCTGTTATATCTATTAATAGAAAGGTATAGAAGAACACAAGTATGGGTAATCAACGAAGGCACATATTGTTTAATAACTACAATTTATTTGATACGGAAAATACATATTTACAATTACATTAACACATAATATGAAACTAACTGTATTACTAAACATGTGGAGAAAAGCCCACTCTGGATAATCATTCAGTCCCACAACTCTTTAAAATTCAGAATCAGGTCGAAGCACACTCAGCGACCAACATCCATTAAATATTGGATCGATGTATCAGAGAATACAAATTCAATATCGTTTACCTTAAGCGGTAATATACCATCTGAAAGTCTTTCAAAGCATATATATCATAAGTTAGTAGCTATTTAAGTTACGGCTTCGCGTAGGATTTTCTTGAACTGCAAAATAAACGGGGCCCCAAATAGGGCAATGCCAATGCCTTAAAATATTATTCAATCGATCGCTTTCTCGGTTTGCTAAAGCCCCCAATAACGTCCTTCTGAAAAGTACCGAAATGATGTTTAACTATGTACTAAACCATAAAAAAAATCAACACAAATACAGCAATTAAATTTTGAGTGGCCAAATACAAAAATATATTTCTCCCATTTTGAGATAGGGTGAATATCAAGGCCCATGATCGTTTTCATTCTTTGATATTTCTTAACGCACAATTGCCGGACAGCCTCATCTCAACTGGTTCTAGAATTTAAAACAGTGAGGGTATATGGAAACCTAGCTCGTCCTGCCTAAATTCAGCCTCTTCTCCAAAGGGAAGTGATATGAGATTATGAAGTGAAAGGAGAACTAAATAAATAACTTTATGTACATACACGCATAATATGATGATTGTCCTATGGCACAGAACAAGCTGCAACAACGCACTTGGATATACAGCTCCAACGAAATGCAAATGACAAGGAATGCTATACAATCCAATTTATATGATAACACATGATACATTGTCCATATGAGTGTCATTAATATCTTTAAGGAATCTACGTACAGGAAAAAGGATATCAAAGGTTCAAGCCAGGTGTACATGTATATAGAATCAGCACTAGGAGATAGTGCTACATGTCAATTTCTTTTCCCAAATTATCGATGCAATTTTAGCTTTAGACAATGTCTAGAGAGCCGATATGAAATGAATTTCCTAACATTAGATGTACCCTTTATTATTTTGATATATCCCATGAACTCCAAGGACCGCCATCAATCAACATATTGGAAGAATTAGCCACAAATTTTACGTTAAAGCTCAAGTGTTGCTACTAAATATAACGAGTTCAGTTCATTTTTTAAAACAAAATGATAGATAAGCTTTGACAGGAATATGTCTTAAGGAAATCGTTTTTTTAAAGTATTCGATATGGAAATAGAAATTACATTAAAGAGAATACTTTTTTTTAAAGATTTGTGCGTTCCCTCAGGTGAATTTTCTTTTAAGTAATAGGTACATTCATTTGAATCACACCCTTGCTCCGTAAATAACAGGCGATGTGTAGAAATGACAGTGAAATACATTATATAAAATTGTGCATGGACGTAGAAATATCTCAAATATTAGCTGAAGTCCAAAACTAGTGTCAGATCATATAACAGACTGATATCTGCTGGAGGTTACAGATCTTTTATAAACATCACCGTCCCCTAACATTAGACTCACTTTTACAAATATATAATATATGTACGCATATCAACAGGTAGAGAAGGTCTATACGAATCGGGGGAGGGGGGAATAATGTCAGCGATTAACAGCATATTGGACAAAGCAAAGCCATTGATATGAAGTTGCTGCTCGCAGAGAAAAGAACAGATTTGGCATTAAAAAAATGAAAAGAAAAGTCAGTTACAATTAATACAACACCCCGTCGGTATGTAAGTGGTCTACCAGCTCCATAGAGCGACCACAAACACACTCTCAAAGTATAAAATATACACTATTTACAACCATATATATCCAGGAGAAATCAGAGTACGATTTCCAGTTCCGCTTCTTTTACCTCGTCAAAAAAAATCTTCTGAAATCATCGTTTAACAATTGTATAACTGAGGACCTTGTGTTTACGTTAAAGGATAATTTCACATTAAACAGAGCTATATCATTAAAACGACAGTGACAAGTCCTTCCAGCAAAAATTGCGAGGTTATTTAAAAACATCCGGGATTCACCGGTGGTTTGAACAGTGAACGGGTTTCGTATTGAAAAAGATATTTGCATACATAATCATGATGCATAACGGGTTAAGTCTAACAGTCTATCTGTAGGTAATTTCTGAGACGAGACTTAAAAAAATAAACCATGTTACATACACACGATGTGTGACTCCTTATTAGTAAGACTCCCAAGAAACACGTCGCTTATGGTTTATACATTAACTCGTACACACATATATTATGTTCTATACACAAATGCATTCATAACAAATTATTTTGTTTCGTCCTTAGCCACGCTGAGTACGCGCGTTTCCTCGGATTTATTAGCACTTTGAGGAAATTTGCTAAATAGGACGGAAGATTTCGAAAGAGCTTCTGACATTTTGAATTGATATTTTCTTCCGGATTTTGGTATCAATAGATTCTAGATTAGGAATACGAATAGGAGCATGTTCTTCCGCCGTTTAAAAGTTAAACTATCAGTCAATCACTGGGAAAATAGTTTCAATATTATTACTTAACTACTATAAGTGGAGTAATTTGAATACGAAGCTGATATAAAAACATTTCATAGACATGGAAATATAAATACAATAGCATTTAATAGTTTTGTTTAAAACGAGCAATACCCCAAAGAATCTTAATGCCACATTTACTCATCTTTGCTGCAGAAACATCACATTTGACCAGTGTTCGAGGTTTTCTTGCATTTTGACAGGTGCCGGAGCTACATGAATAGTAATTCTTTAATCGATAGCTCCAATTATCAGATTGGAAATGGTCGTATAAAAATGCCATAACTCTGTGTGCCATGTGCCAGCAAAAAACACAAACGCGGGGCCGAATTACCTCCAAATTAAAACGTCTGCACCAATATCAACTACGAGTCTTCGAACTCAAAGAGTCTTTTCTGACAGAACTATTTACAGGCAAAGGTACAAGAAGGATTCCTTTTTCACGAGGGTAGAGACAGCGAAGAAAGCCAATTCACAAAGATGGTGCGGATAAGTCAGGCGGTGAGAGGGGTGCTCAATGAAATACCAAGCAGCGGACCTTACTGCATATAACTCTTTGACTCTGATACAGTAAGGTTTTCACCCTCTTCCAAGAAATGCACCACTTGCTTGACTAGGTTTCTATGGAAATGCAAACTTATAGGGCACCGTATGAATCAAAAAAGCAGTCTTGGGTGCGAGTTTTTGCTTAATGATACATTGTTTCACATTACATATATTACTAATAATCAGAATATTCTACTTCCCCCAAAGAAAGTAAGGCATAAACAACCACTCATTTGAGTACAAGTTAAATAGACTCATCAGGCCATGAAGAAATAAATTTTACAACGCCCACATTGATGATAATGGATATAATGTTCGTCAAATGTTTTGGAATTGAAGTAAAACGAGGCACAGATATCTCAACGCTATAATGTGTTGGATACACGTTCATTGTTTTGGTGTTTGATCAGGGCTGCACATAAATTATTTATTCCTTCTGCCCAGGAGGTTAATCTTGACTACACAGCAGTCAGGCATATAAATGTAAATGTAAAAGTCCATACCATTAAACAGTCCAACAAGTCAAACAGCTAGAAAAAATTGCAAAGTGCCTCCGTCCAAGAACTATCTTTACATGCTCCCATGTAACTAAAGTAGCTTCAAGGTATAATACAATATGGGATTTGATATACTTAATGCTCTAGAGGGGGGCGTTCATACAATGAAGGGGCGTGGGGGGGGGGGGGCGTAAAGATAACTATTAGAGTCTGAGGGGAAGAGGGGGCAACAAGTCACAGATGGCTGATCTTTCTGCAAGACACAACTGATTCTGAGTGCCTGAGGTGTTTCTTCATCATATAAAACTTGGTGTTCCTTGTTGAGGGTGGTTGGCTTTGATGTATGCACACCAAATCCACCTTGGCTACATGCAGAACTCCGTGCCGGGCTTCTGCTTCACCAGGACCTCTTCGTCCATCTCCTCTTTTTTAATAGCACCAAACTCTACAACGTCCTTCCACGACATGTCCGATGGGTCAGCCTCCATGCTGGACTTGTGCTGTGCGCTGCTCATGTTGCTTCTACCCAACTGAAATGAGGGAAAGCTTCCACGACTGCCTGGGTCACCTTTGGCTTCTAACAACTCTGCGCCGAGGTTATGTCCATCCTGCTGGTCATCGTGCACGTAGTTACTGCCATCTTCGGGAAACTCACCCATGCGGTCAACGCAGTGCTCCTCCGCAAGGTGTCTTACCAGGAGCTGTCTCCTCATTCGGACGCCACAGAACTGACAGTTGACCAGGTCCAGCTCGTTCTGGGTCTTCCATCTCTTGTTATTCTTGGGGCAGTTGGCGATGTGGCGCTGAAGGTCTCTCTTTGGTTTGATGTTGAGTTTGCAGTGAGGACACATGAAGCCCTCGAAGGTGATCTTGATAGCAGTGCCTTCCTCGCCCCCCAACCAAGGATGCATTCTGAAGGCGTGCTTGGTAAGGTAGCGCTTTTTTCGGAAAGTCCTTTGACAAACATGGCACTGATAGTCGTGAGAAGTAGAGGTAGAAGAGGAGCTGCCTAACGTGAGATTGTCAGGGCTTGACCTCTGGCCTTCATCTGTGTCGTCACTAGACATACTCTGTGTTCGGTAGGAAGAACGAGACGGTTCGCTGCCACTTGTGACAAGATCTGGCTCATTAGCGACCAGACACTTCATAAGCAGGTGGAAGTTGTGGAATTTCTCATCACCTTCCAGCCGGCCGTCGCTCTCAGAGCTATCTTCATGTTTTATGTTCACAGCCTCTGCATGATAGTTGTCGTTCCTCTTTATGGATTTACTCTTGAGAATACTAGTTTTCTTCTCTTCTTTAACTTTCCATAACTGTCCAACCTTACTTTCGCTTACAGATCGCGGTCGGGGGCTTTTGTTCATGGGACTAGCACAGGACTCACTCATTGTTCTCGGTCGGACTGACCGCATCAACTCTGGTTTCACATGGATGCTCTGGCCAAGGACCTGCTTGGACTCTTCCAAACATCCATTCAGCACTTCAGATCTCTTCATGACGCTTGAAGGGTTATACCCATCGTGGTTATCTTCGAGGTTTGGTTCTGACACGGGAACGGAGCCATTTTGTTTGATGGTTTCACAGTAAGTACGGAATTGATCCGGCTCAAGCTTCACTTCATTGACCTTTCTGTCGTCACCAGTCCAATAATAATTGTGATCTAATTTGATTCGTTTGACAAGCTCGCTTCTTAGGTTCTCTTCATCACTGGTCAGACTGGAGTTAGATTCAAGTGGTGATTCCAGCTCACGCTTGAGGAGGCTCTTGGCATTTTGTCCGGCGGTGAAGACGTTGGTTTTGCCTTCAGGTTGTTCTGGGCCGGGGCTGTCGGCGGCGGAGGAGGGCACGATGGACATGGCAAGCTCTAGCAGGGCCTGCGCGCACTCTGTGTCAGCTATCGCCATCTGCAGTCGGTGCACGGCACTAGGTGTATTCTCGGCTGATGAAGTGCTGTGACTGTCCGAGGATAACCTGGAGGTCGCTACAGCGAGTGCAGTAGCCATCTTCCCTGCAAAAATGATTATGAATAAGTTTTTTACTTCAAATGTTCTAGGGCAGTCGAGAAAGGAGTGCAATATGTTAAGCAATGTATCAAAGTAACAAATGAATCAGTCATGTCATTTTCGAAATAGAAATAAAAAATGCAATTTTTTTAATGGCTTCACTTAAGGCTCTAGACACCGCGTTCTGTTCTTGAGTTAAAAAAACAAAACAATCTAACCCTACACGACACGAGTTTCTCCTCCACATGGTTCCCGCGGCCAAGCCAACATCAACATTACTGACAGTGACTAATTAGCTCAATTATTCCCGACTTTTTCTTGACGAAATCAAAGTCGTTAGCGGGCCAACAAAAGGTCTTCAAAATACGGGTCAGATTTTCAGAAAATGTACGATTAGGAGCTGTATACATTTATGGAAATTCTGCTAAATTAGGCTAAAAAATGGTCAATACTAGGTAAATTAGAGTATATTTGGCATTGCATTGATTCTATCAATCTGTTTGGTTAGGTTGAGAGGTTATTGGAGAGGATTGGCAAAGGTAAATTGTACATTTTCTGAAAATCTGACCCATACACAAGAGCTCTTCATTTTAAAAGAATAATTCTGGCAAAATATCGCTATTGTTAAAATTAAAGATTTTAGTTTTCTGGATGCGATGTATGTCGCCGGCTAAAAAGAGAATCCGAAAATTATTACTTTTGCTGAGACATACCATAATTTAGATTTTGAATCATGACCTTTGTGTGTCATAGCCACAATATAGGGGGGTCCGGGGGCAATTTTTAGAAAATGAGTGCTGTTTGAGTGCATTCTACTGATTTTACAGGGATCTGAGCCTCAGATCGAAAATTAGACTTTCTACTGATGCACCTCGAAAATCACTGACTTTTAAGGTTTGGAAAAACCCCAAATTACTGACTTTTTACTGACCACGGCAACCATGCCTGAGTTAGAAAAAGGTCTTTTTCCATAGTGTGTCAGAGCCACCATATAGGAGGGTCCGGGGGTTTATTCCATGATTTGGCCGTGAGCGTAAAATATAATCGATATACTTGCCGCTCACAAGGTGGACAATATAAATTCCTTGTATTGTACAGTGACGTCACAACCGTTCGAGACTTGGGGGACAACAAAGCCTACTTGGGGGACAACAAGCCAACTTGGGGGACAACAAGGCCTATATTCTCCTCGTATGGCCGAAAAACAACTCGGCCTACGGCCTCGTAGTTTTCGGCCATACTCGGAGAATATAGCCCCCCTCATACGCGATACTATGCTATTCTTGCTATAATACTCCCCCGGGACAATTTTTTTTAGAAAATGAGTGCTGTTTGAGTACATTTTACTGATTTTACAGGGCTCTGAGGCTCAAATTGAAAAATACTGACTTTTTAACTGATGCACCTCGAAAATTACTGACTTTTAAGGTCCTTAAAACCCCCAAATTACTGACTTTTTACTGACCGCGGAAACCATGCCTGAGTTAGAAAAGGGCCTCTCTGGAGAAAGAAAAGTCCGGAGCCCAAAATAACCACAGAAATGTCTCCATGAAATTAAATGGAATGTTGGTATCGCATTTGTATACATTTGACTGAAATGATGAAGATTTCTGCGGGTGTACAAATAAATTATATTATTTTTAACATCACTAACTAGGTATTTTCTGATAATGCTTTCATTTATATACCTGATTTAAGTTCCCATCGTCTTCTCAAGATAAATAAGGGCCCTGTATCTATTTAAAGGACTGCTCATCTTGAACTTTAATTCATAGTTAAAATAACCAAGTGTATTTAAATAAACCAATAACTACAATTTTTAACGATTCAGCTTTGTAGGGGTTTTGTCCCTATCAACAGACAACAAACACTACGGTACTGTCACCAGCCCACAGTACAGGGAGGATCTACGCCTACCTGCCTGTTATCAATAAAATGAACTATTTTTTTAAGTTATTTTAAGAACGATTGAGTTCAAATGAGATTGAAGTTTGCACAACCATCACTGACCCATTACTAGAATATGAAGATTGCGATTTCAACCTGGCCAAATCGGTGAAAATGTGAACATTGTTTTTAACGTTAAAACTAGCAAGAATCCGAAGCGATGTAAGTACTGAGTTATTCTAACAGTAAGACATAGCTAAGCAATAGTTCTGGTACCAAATTTGGCGGTCTGAAGTGCCAACTATTAAGATGTTTAGAGTAGAGAGCGGAAGCGACGAAAGGAGGGTATGGTTGATCATAGTGAGGCTGACAATGATGGAGGTAAACCAACTTTCGCCATTTTTGGAGACGTTTTATGACCGCTTTTCTCAAAGAAGGTTCGGGCGACCACAAACAAACGTTGGTTCGACACCGAAAAGTTATGGACAGGATTAAGTCACACGTTACTAAAAAGAATTTTGAACACAAGAGATCTTTCCATTTCCCATCAGTTTGCTCACCAGATCAAATAGCATAGGAGGCCCTAAAATTTACATCAGCCGAACATCGGAAAGTCAACATGACGAGGGCAGTTTTAGAAATGGCGCCCATCCCCGGCTAGAACCAAAACAACACCCCAATCAGCACAAGAAAACACTATGTCAAACACGAAATATGTACTTACAGTACGTATTCAGAGACAAGTAACCGAATTTACACCGACAGAGAGTGAAATACTTGGTTGGCACCGCGCAAAGCGAGAATATGCAGGACCAAAACAGCTCAGTGATAGTTTACGTTGTCAGCCATATTGCCTCAAGCTTCGGATTTCACCGGAAAACTTCGGGCATTTCCGCTGACAGGAAGTGGAACGAAACAATGTGGCACTCAATTTTGGTTGGATAATAAATAATGTGTAAATAAACAAACATATATTAAGATACGATTCGAGATACCAATATCACATGAATATTATTTCAATACTTTAATCAAAATAAACAGTGATTCAATAAAATATGGGCCGATTTTTTGAATATTTATCCGTCCCTTTTGGAGCCAATCTCTTAGATTTTTGCATTCTGTCCAGCATTATTATGTTTAGAAATGGCGGTGTTTGAAGTTTACTCCCAAGCGGAGTTGAGACGATATAAAACTACTGTGTGTTCGAAGGCAACATTTGTACAACTATTCTGCTTTCTTCTGACGTTCATTCCACCTCTCCTCATAGCTTACAGAAGTGAAGGTAAAGGATTCAAGATATATGTATCAGTTTTCTCGTGGGGAAGAAAGCAAGTGGGTGAGGTTTCATGTGTCAACATGTTTGGCCAATGCCAAGTGCTTCGTCTGTGGGCTGCCAGTGGAATGATTCGCGCCCCTGAAAAAAGCATCTGCCAACGATCCTGCCTGCGGTAGCGTTGGCCGTTGTTGGGGGCCGCAAGATCTTTTATAAGCTTTTATTATTTACTAATACTATTACTAGTATTCATGAATCAGGTTTATGAGTATGACCATTGGCATTGTAAACGATATTTTCTATGACTATAATATGTCTGCCATCGTTGTTGAAACTTTATTATTTCTTGAAGATGTTGTATTGTCTGCTACTTTATTCCATGATTTGGCCGTGAGCGTACAATATAATCGATATACTTGCCGCTCACAAGGTGGACAATATAAATTCCTTGTATTGTACAGTGACGTCACAACCGTTCGAGACTTGGGGGACAACAAAGTTTGATGAAATTAATGCAAATAAAGTTGTTTTAAGTTAAGAATCATGGAATAAAAGCAAGAATAGCACAGTATCGCGTCTTCGGCGGCCTATAATATGGCTATATTCTCCTCGTATGGCCGAACTGGCGAAAGACAACTCGGCCTACGGCCTCATAGTTTTCGGCCATACTCGGAGAATATAGCCCCCCTCATACGCGATACTATGCTATTCTTGCTATAATATTCTAGGTAAAAAAGACACCACTATCTCAACACTAGCCTGTGGAACTGGGACGATACTCTGTCTATCTCTGATTCTCAATACAAAATTAATACAAACAAAAATAAATAATACAGTGACGGCAAGCAACTGTTTAAATTTTAGAAACGAAGATGCTCTACCCCGATACCCTAGTTAGTAGCCTAGTAGTTGTACCTCGCCCTAGCCTAGGTCCTAACGTAGACCTATACGTATGCCTACCAGTAATTGTAGTACTAGTAGTATGTAGGCCTATGCCTATGGTCAGTGTGCAACATAGCGAATTTGGAGATGAGAGACCGTCGGTCTCTGCCAAATTGTAATAGTGGAGACCGAAAAGATTTTACAGAGACCAAAAAAAAAGTCTGGGTCATAGATAGGGTTCCTGTGGTCCAGAGCAGTTTGAACATTTTATCACTTGGATATTTCATTGGAGACCGTCGGGCCCTGACAATTATCAATTTCAGAGACCGACGAAAATTCAATGGAGACCTGGGCGTCGGTCTATGGGTTATGTTGCACACTGTATGGTCCATTTACCAGTTCATTTGCATCTAAGTGCTTTGACGATTGGAATCAAATTGTCATTGACTATTAATAAAAAATGGGGTAATAGGTTAGCATAAAATCATGGGAGTGACAATAAGAAGGAACCCCTAACTCACATCTGTATGTTTTAACGTAAGTTATAACGTCCATAGACAGTATAAGATCACTTTATAGTTGTATGGTAGTTTCCATCCAGATGCCTTTGTCAGTAGATCTGCCTCTGCATGTTTATGTCCTGTAGGCTGCCCGGTCATGGTAGCCCATCCCCTGCCCTGTATTAAACCTCCAGGGCGCCATGCCCCCCCCCCCTCCCCCTCTCCTACGTACCCACCGCCACCACATGCGTACCTTCCTTCTCTTGAATTATCAGTGTTCAAAGTATTCCTGAAATCCCAGGATTTCCTGAAATCGCATTTACCCCCTTTTAAATGATTTTTTCATAGCATTTTTCCAACCCTCATGTATTATTAGGAGGCTAGCCTCTAAGTGTTTTTTTGTTTTAAGTTGTATTTCGATTGAATGGGCGCAGCCTCCTTTTAGTATCACTATAGGAAAGGTATACTCTACTCAAGACTTTGTCACACCCCTGGGGCAGTCTAAATTGGAGGGGTGGCTTAACAGTGGCCACATGGGTTTGTTTTGATTGTGTGGGCTGGTGCTGTTAAGTGGAGGCGTGTATTGGCTTGGCCTGTTTGCTGTGAGTGACAGGGAGGGAGGTATACAGACTGAGTGAGTGAAGCCTGTTGGCTGTGATTGACAGGGGGTTGGCTACTAGGCATTCCTACTAGGCAAGGCCTATTATGTGTACCTATTATGCTTTAGGGAGAATAACCCATATGGGTCAGATTTTCAGAAAATGTACAATTGGCAGCTGTACACATTGAGTAAATTCTGTTAAATTAGGCTGCAATTTGGTCAATACTTAGTAAATTCGAGTATATTTGGCATTGCATTGAGTTTAGCAATCTGTTTGGTTGTGTTGAACTGTATTTTGAACTTTATTTTCGTCTGAAATTTGGGTTATTTGAGAAGATTGGTGAAGTTAAATTGTACATTTTCTGGAAATATGACCCATATACAAGAAGAAAAGGATGTAACAAGTGTGATCTGACAAGCTACATCCTGTAAGATCTTTATCTTTGGGTCTGTAGACTGTCATCTGTACATCTGTGTAAACTGATTTCAGTGATATATATATATAAAACTTTTATTCACATATTACATATACAAAGAGATATAATAATTAGAAAAGGACGCGGTCCTCACCAAGGTGATCTTCCTGGAGGCCCTTTTTAAAATAATAATTGTGATAATCTTTGAGAACTTAAACTAACAATGATCAAAAACTTAAGCTAACATATATCATGACGGAAGTTTACTTTAGCATAGAGATTGTCTTTTATAATAAATTAATATTCAATTAGATAGTTCAATATCGATAGAGTGTCCGTGTGAGATTGTGATTATTCATTCTTTCGTCGGTGTTTTTCAGAGTCATTGTTTATCTAATGAGTTGTAGTTGTTTCTTCTATGTCAGTTCGATGTTTTTGAATTCTGATGAGGAGATTCATTCCAGAGTGGAAAAGAATCGACTTTACCTTTGACCACTAAACATAAGTGTTGAGAAGGACATTGTATCTTTAAGATAATACAGATTTACATTTACTAGACATATTAATAATATCACTGAGTATTCGTATACACTGGTACAATCTCCGCTATCTTTTGACACCACCCTAAGATTTTTAGGGATAGAATATAAATTAACAGGAATCATCTCCCCCCTTTACTGGATGGAAGTTTTATATCATAATAAATTAACCAGATCAACACCTTCCTTATACTTGGAGGGAGTTTACATTCATATCCGTCCTATACTGGTTGGATTAGTCTTAAAACATAGAAAGTCAAAAGTAAACATGATAGGTTGGTGATAGGAAATATCTGAGGAGATCATCAGATAAGTTATGTAACTGAAGTGTAACATCACTGTGAAATGCCTCCTGCTGATTGTGGCCCAGAGTGGAGGAGGCCAGGTTTGGAAGTGAGTGATGGTTGCCATGACAACATCCATGTGGAGTCATATTCATGGCAATGAGGGTTAGTGAGATGAGATGAGCAAAGTGATTTAGTTTTGTGATTTAGTTTACAGTCTAGCTGTAAATGTTACATACTTCTTATACTTTCATATTGTAGGGTATTGATGGGATAGAGGTAGGAGCACAGGTGGTATCTAGGTTTAAATGAGGTTAACAAGTTTGGAACTGAAAGAGGCCTGATCTTAAATACTTATGAGCTAGGGGGAGAGTAACCCTGGAGAGGGGGACCTATGGCCTGCATGTTTGCACAGGTCTGCATGTATACATGGCTGGTGCACCCTTAGACCACCCCTCCCGCTCTACTTTTTTCTCCAACTATCTCGACTTTACGATGGGCTATCTCGACTTTACGATGGGCTATCTCGACTTTACGATGGGCTATCTCGACTTTACGATGGGCTATCTCGACTGTTTCAACTATGCAATCAAATGTAACACTCAGCAATCGACTGTTCAATTAATTAATCAATAAAAAACTGAATTACACAGAATGAACTCTATACTAAATAATGAAAGCAGAAAGTAAATAACAGTTACGCTAATCAGCTGGGCTAGCCTCCTAGTATCGAAAGATACTGTAGCAATTGGCAGTAGTATGTTGTCTTGTTATTAATGTAATTTTCATAAAAGATTTTTTTATTGTTTTCCCGAACTCAATAATTCACCAACTCTTTGGTGACCAATAATCCAAAGAGCTTTCTTTGGGTCTTAACCTGCCATAGCTCCAACCCCTCTAACCCTGCCTGTGTATGTCTTACACTCATCCTGCACTCACCCCAGCGTCCTGAAATATCAGGAATCCTTTACACACTAGTTCTAGGTAGCAGCTTTCCTGCGAAATCAGGAGGGCTGGGGTACATGGATGGCACCTAAACTGCTATTACTATACTTGGCTAATTGCTATACTTGGCTCACTCTAGGGGGATAAACAACCACTGTGGGTGCGGCACTCACTATAGCAAAGTACTATTCACACATAGGCATATATAGCCGTCGGGGGAGGGGTCTTGATCCATTTTCTCCAGGCTTAACCTGCCAATAACAATTTCCTGAAAAATATTGATACCATACTTTAAACACTGCTTGATATGCAGTCTTGATTATTATGCCATATACAAATACGGTATATATATGGCATGTTGAAGAAAAAGATCAACTTTTTGCCGTTGTCTGGTTCTAAGTTAATCTACCATTCGTCAAATAAATGTCTGAGCTATCTTCAAATGCCTTCCTCGTATTGCAACATTCTCTTAAATTTTGCACAGGGTTCTGGCAGCGCGTCGATAGCTACATTGAACAGCCATCCATAAATTTCAAGCATGAAATCCTGGCTATCCTTCAATTACATGATGGGTCCTATGTAACATGGAGTACTTTTGCTAACTTCAACCGTCTTCAAGCAGGAAAAGTTAGGATCCCAGTTATAAAGGTAAATTGCTAAATTCAGTTGTCATGAAATCTCTTGAAACTTCGTTCAGCCTAATCATATAGGAGGATGTATGTATGAATGTATGTATATGATAGGTGCAATAACTAAATATGAAATACCGAAACGTCGCCCCCCCCCCCCCTACTACAAACGCCTTATAACAAAATCGAGCTATAATAATATCTCTTGGGTTTCATTGGTAGTTTTGGTGCTATGAAATATGAAATAGTATTTTTTTGGTCCATTGATAACTATTTGATAAATTATTCCAGTCGAGAGAAGAAGACGTCAACCGTGATGGAAAATATGATCAGCTCCAATTTACAATGGAGATGCCAATGCTGGACACCGAAAAAATTGTGTCTGCACAACTACTTTTAACATTTGATTATTTGCTGAAGGTATGTTCTGGACACGCTTTAATGTGTATCGTTGACCTCGCGATTTTTAACTTATTTTCTTGTTCTTAATAGTCGCATATATTATCGTACTTGGAAGCATTTTTGTAATTGTGTGCGGCTTTGTGTAGCTTCGAATCTTCAATTCGCTTTATTCATTCTTTTCCAGAAATTCTCGACATTTCAAATGCAGAGTTTAGCCTATATTTACTACAATTCCGCCGTTCCCGGAGCCTCATTCAAGACTATCGGAGACCTCCGCTTTTACCAACGGGAGCCACTAGGCCATCGGGGCGTCGATATGCGTTACAATGTAAGAAACTTCTTTCTGTATCGAGAAAAACTTGTGATGGAGTGTATACCTCATAAATTGAAAAACAGCTAAAGACTTTGTATACTTTTACTATTAGCTGATTTGTAACCTAGGTATTAACTGTTGACTATAAACTTGTTTCTGTAGATCTAGACCTAGAAAAACAGGGGTAGACGGAAGAACTGCTACGGCAGAGCCTACCACTTATTTCCACCTGTAGGAAACTAAAAACTGATGTAACTGTTATGACGTGGAAATAATGAAAACTAATAATGATAAAAGTAAAAAAAGATATGTGTATGTGGTTCTGAATATTAAGTGTTTACCCTTTGTTCTTCCCTGTTTAGACGTCCGTCATTAATCCTGCAAGCATCGATGCTGAGTCATATGATCTAGCCAAGATTTTTGAAGCCTACTCCCAACGGAATGGTTTGTGTTTCAGTTAATTTAGACGTTCCATTTATTGCTATCTAAAATCATTTGTGTACGAATGTTATTGGTTACAAGATTTTGCGGTTGAAATAGGTATAACGTCATAATATTATATTCGTTTTATTTTCTACTGTGTCAAATTAAACAGATCTACTTTCTCTAACTTTAATCAAATCTATATTGATAAACATATAACGATCTATAATAATTAGGTAAACGGCTTATTCTAATCGTTTTAAGTGTACACTCTGAAAAGTCCCTTTTAAGTGTATGTCTGAAAACAGTCCCTTATTTCTGTACCGTATTATACTCATTAGTAATATCCGTTCTTGTAGCAACTGCTAGATACGTCGACAGCTACCCTGTGTGGGTAATGGATCGAGCTGCCGGTCAACCATTTACCATCAAGGCAACGGTGCGCTATCCCCAGGAAACCATATTGTATCCTTTTCTTAGAGTATTATTTTGTTTACGAAATATCTTTTAAACATAATTATCATTATTATAGGTATGAAAATAGTTTACGATAATATTTCTGCACTTGATATTGTTAGTGTAAGGGGAGTCGTACACTACTTATTCATTATTTTCTCAAAATTTTCCCCGTTGATATCTGTTATCGCTCCCCTAATGTTTTCACTTGCGAAGATGTAGACCTGGTATTGATTGCTATGAATATATATATATTACCTTGACACTAGAACAGATACAGCCCAGGTTTTTGGCAGCTTATCAAGTGGGCCTGGGTACAGTATGTCGCCATCCTCTTGGTCTTCATTTTCTTTTTCCACCGCGTCAAGGACTTCATCTTCCAGAACCAACTTGTTCCCACCATCATCGAACGCCCCTTGAAACAACACGCTCGTTGAGTAGAAACATCAACATTTTTTTATTGTATATAAAGTCCACTGCTCGCTTTATAATCGTGTAACTGATGTATTAATTTACTATGGATGACACCGAATCTCTTAATTACACGTTCCATACATATCTACTCATCATATTCGCGTTTTGCCATTTCGAAATTATTTAGTGGATGAGCTCAGACACGACTCCTGTAACCATGTATGTACATATAAAACCTATTATGTATTCTTTGTACAAGACATCGCAACCCGTCCAGATTTTATTGAGAAATTGTCTCATGAAATATTTATTTACCCTGTACATTTATCGGTATGATGTGAATTAAGAATAAATAGTCATTGTTATTTAAGTTATTTCTTTGCGTTTGAGATTTCCTTTCTATTTTGTAACTAAGATCACTGATGAGTGTATGGGAGAATTCTTATGGGTTCCTTTTCATGGGAGAGGTGGAGACCAGTGACTGGATAAGTTGTCTTTTGCGAGATGCGGGTGTTTGGGCGTATGGCCGCGGTTGGTAGGCGGCAATGGCTTGTAGGGCTGAAATATGGGCCCCTTGTGAAATATGGGTTCTTATGAACTACACACGTGTCCGTTAGTTAGGGACTTAAACTTGTCTCAGCTTCATTCGATTTATGATTATTTTAGGTTTTCATAATTATTACGATCATGTGTTGTATATCTATTATCAATAAAAAACTGAGATTCTGGGCTTTCGGCGTCTCATGCACTATTACACGAATTTGTTTATATTAACAGCCCAGATAGCAATAACATAAGCTTTTTAGAAACTAAAATATTTGGCTTTTTTTCCTATCATCTATGTAAAAATAGAAAGCTGTTCCCACTTATAACTTCATTACTTTTTGCGTTACCCTCGTAACAACATCTCAAGTTAAATCAATACCAAGACGTGAAACTTGTTAAAATTTGCATCTCAGAGAAGAAACAAGAGACGTGTATAGTGATTAAGTTTTATTTTCATGTTCAATTAAATTAAATCCACATACCTAACATACGTTCAAAGAATCTGTAGAGTACTGGAATGGTTAATGGGGTGCAGTACCAATTGCAAGATGATTGACCTATTTCTATAACAGCCAATACATACATCCATGGCTAAATTATGTAAATAATAAAGCCAATGTAAAAGGCAGGCAGCGAAAAAATGTCCTCATATAGAACGGACGTTATAACATGAACTTAATCGCTTTGTTTTTGATAACATCAAGTTTATTGACATCTGTAAAGATTGATTTTGGCTTCTTGATATACTTTAGTTAATGTATAATTTTTTCTAATAACCTCTTTTTTCGCACAAAGCAAATAATACACATTTCTAGATCTTAAGACTAAAATTCAATTTACTGACGACCCGCACCTACCATAACGCGCCTAAATTATCATTGCAACAAGTAAAACTCATCTTGAAAGGAAGCAAGAGTGAAAAACTTGGAAATATCACCCTGAATCAAGTCAACCTTACAAAAGGTTAACATTCATAAGGAATGTGAACAATTACTCTGTATGGTTTGCATTGCGCATATTTTTAATTAGAATACACTAGAAGAGTGGGGGAACTGCCATCGATGTAATATACAGTCACGGCAGTTTGGACTGGTCTCTTGTACGAGAGCAGTTATTTTGATAATTTGATTCCATAACGAAGATAACACACCAGAAAAAGCAAGAGGATTGGGCGTTCATCCGAAGACTAACAAACAAATAGAATTCCCAAGAAAAAAAGACCATAAAGTAGAATAAACACTAGTTCAAATAGGTCTAAGAGGTTCACAAAAGAATAATAGAAGGTTTTCAGTTTGCAGCAGCAAGTATTTTTCAAATTCACCACAACGGAACACATTTTTTTCTTTAGCTAATGATTGCAACTTCAATATATTATCGACGATAAGTTCGATACCTATATTCATCCCATCTAATATTACCTATATAAGTGATACTCATGCCGTTATCGTTATGTGTTGAATATTACACAAGAAAGCATGCCATACATATGTACATATCGACTAAAACCAGATGCTAATCCCTAATACAATTACCATCTGCTGATGCATTTATATACATAGTACCTGTGGGTCTCATTAAATTATCTCAACAGTGCATTTAATGGAATAGAAGTATCACAAACATGCGCCATCTCAAGTTCCGGACTTCTTTAACTTTGATATCTAATATGGATACATCAAACAATTTCATGTGATTTAGCCGTCATTCATTCCCACCTGCTCTGACAATATATTCCCTACTCAAATGAAAATAGCAAGTAATCGGTCACAGGCCGAATTAACAGGTTAAATCTATATTGTGGAAGGTGCCACAATTTGGTTAGCTCTTCTTTTTTGATAACTTACAGTTCATAACTTCGTACATTAATGAGGAAGTATTTGCATTCATATAATGAAATGTTTACAGATGATTGGTGAACCGGCCATGCAGATTATATAAAAGATTTAGCTCAATATTTATTCAATACATATTTAAAGATTTATTCTGTTTTTGGCTTAGCTTGGGCCAGTTTGGGCTTGTTAACAAAGTCGTCGCCGTACAGGTACATGGCACATATAGAAAGAAAACTCGCCGATCCCCAGAAGAAGATGTACATGATTTGCTCACTTGGGTTCTCTGAAAGTAAAAACGCGTACTGGAATAATATTAATCTGAATTTACAAGCTTCGACGCCTTTCCTCGTTTACTCCTGGGAAAAAAATCAATTCTTATTCTAATAATATTTTCTTTTTTATTAATCAATAAATGGAACTAAATTGAACAGGTACAGAGGCTGTGAGGCAACACTTACCGTCTGGTATCAGGATACTTATGACCGCCATTGAAAATGCAACAATGAAGATCGTTGGCAGCTGCAAGATAGGGACAGAGATATTCCAAATAGATTACACATAAGACATTATGAGCTTAAATAGTAATGAATGTACACAATAAAATAATTCAAACAAATGTGTGGTTACAGGTGCGACTCGTCCATAAGAGGGATTTCCTTTGATTTACCGTTTAATTAATTCATTGACATTCAACTCACCGCATAGAACTTCCAATCTCGTTCATGGACTAATGGAGATGTCTTTGCAATTCCTTCAGACTCTTCAACGATGTGGTTTCCTAACACCAAATCTATAGCATCCTAACACCAGAGAGAAAGTATTTAGCACGCACAAATATTTAGAAATTCACAACAGATTCGGTACTCCTTGACAAGAAAGACGTAGTAATACTTGAATAATCAAAATAACATTTTATTGATATTGATTTGTACATATATTTAGAATTTTACATATAATTTAATAATCTAAGATAACATAAGTATGTCATGATTATCCTTTTATTACATTTAAGATGGCCACCATACAACAGTTGCTGAAATAGCTGAAGATGAATTAAGTATGGGCAGAATTAAACCCCAAGCAAAATAATGCCGTAGGGGATGATAAAAGCAAGGCAATGCATTATCGTCTAGTTTAAATGATGTTTGGATGGACCCCACGTGTTAACGTAAAAACTAGAATTATGAATCTGCAAAATTTGGCTTTACCTGTCTGAATCCATCATGGAAGTTATTCATAATGTAGCGGACGGCAGAGTTGTAGCCATCCTTCAACAATCCCCACTTTGTCCTTGCCCCCGTTCTGAAAACATGCCGGCCAGGAAGCAACTAATATTAAATTGGAGTTAAGACAAGCAAGCATGCGCAGATGTTATAAGAGGTTTCCGGGTCGGAGAAAGCAGTGTAACCACCTTGAAGAATCAACCGGATAAGCCACGCGATCGATAAGTGTAAAAAAAAAAGCTGAAGAACCAGAATATAACATCTAATTAAATAGGACTCCCATCCTTTTCTGACACCTACTTTTCTAGAACCTTTCGAGTAGATAGAAGAAATCCAAGGCCCTTTTTACCTTTCCATTAACTTTCTCCTGATAGCAGGAACTTGCCTTCACCAAGTTCCAGGTCATTTGAGGAATTCCGGCCCGGGTCCATGTCAAGAGTGGGCTTTCCTATCAGGAATGTCTCATACAGCTAGTATTTCTCTAGCGCCAGGAGATAGGCGTAATATAAATTGTAGCTGCATCAAGATACGCGGTATAGGAAACCAAAGTACCGAGATTAGCAATCCGAGATTAGCAAATAAAGATAAACAGCCACCTTGGAATAAAATTAATTTCCTTTTGAGTCGCATTTTTCAAGCTGGCATTAAATCTGTCGTATATAAAGGGTATTAGCTGCGCCGGTCATTGCATTCTAGATCTGGCCTTCAGAGAATTGACACCTGTAACAGCAGTTCAGCCTGGACTCCGTTCTTCTGGTCTCAGACTTATCATACCTCAAGATATTTCTTAGAGTATAAGTGTACTATAAGTATGTTATCAATTGTTCTTCGCATGAATGGCTCGATCTGCCTCCCCATACCACTTTTTGCCTTAATCAAAATAGAAGCGCCTAAGGCATTATGATAGCCTCTTTAATGTAAATGTTTTTGATAGGACCATATTCCACAGATCCATAAAAGAAGCACAAACCATGAACTGAATCTTGCAAAAAAAAAGCATCTTGGGGTTGTTGGGGAGAGGGGATAAGCTTCACAGGAGGAGAAATCACATTCTCACACACAATCACTTTCTCTTTTCTCATTTTCATATTCTTGAGATACTTGTCTCAGAACATGTTCCCAACCTTTGCACAAAAATGAAAGTGTAATGCAGGTTATTCTCAATCAACCATAGCTGCCATCTTTCATGCTTTATCATCAATCAATTTGTACCTGGCGAAAGCCATCGTAGAAATTATTCATGAAGTAACGGTAGCTGGCATTTACTCCGTCCTTGAGCAGGCCTATGATGGTCCTCTTTCCCGTCCTGTTAAAATTCAACCTTCTATGAATCACTTGTATAGCGTGAAACGTAGGACCAATAATGTACTCAAACCAGAATGTCAACCAGAGGTAAGATGATTTCTTTAATCAAATACATTGGGCGAGGGACAGGAGTCATGTCATTGGAACAATATGATCGGCCTATAATGAAGACCAAACGAGGAATATACTATAAACCATCAAAACAGAATTAATATGATTTATGAAATTATATCATAATCTTTCTAACATGTTTAAATGGATAGCCAGCCATGCTAATGATACCCCCATGAAGATAGACCTCCCCACATTCCGAGAGAGAGAGGGAGGTGGGACAGGCCCTCATGGTTACAGCGAAAACGACCCTTTTTAGCGCTAAATATCTCAAAAAACATTATAAGGACAAACTCAAAAATTGCGATATGGATATAATCAGACGAGTATTACAACCTGCGAAAATCTCTGCGATAAAGGGGCTAACATGGTAATATGTAAACAAAATAGCAATTATAGGAAGTACTAATAACATAAATTAATGTCGTCATTCGTGAATTTATACATATTTTAATTTTCACATGATACGAATATGTCAATGAACTTTATTACCTCCTGTACACAGATCAACAAGAGTATCAATTACTTGCCTCGTATAATCAGTTTTCAGAGCTCCTGTTCCTGCGTATTGCTTGGCACATGCATCCGCATTATCGGCCCACACTGAAGATTACAGCAAGAATAGACTTATTAGTCGCTTAATCCATCAAAACATGATTATAATGACTACATATGTCACATGTAACCAGTAGATGTCTCCATGATAGATGTGGTAATAGCATTTATTTCCTAAGAAGCACAGGCAAACGGTTTTAACAAACTGAAAACTTACCGTTCTTGAAAATGAATTCAAAATGCGTTTGGTCCTCCACTTGGTCGCCTACTTGTAAAATACCTAATTTCTGTAGATAAAAAAAGCAATATTAGCATATTTCTACGCAAACATGAATCACTTATTAGTACACCTGTTAAATAGTTTGTCCTTATAGCCCCAGACAAGCTGCAGCATATTTCTGCATGCATTGAAAACATAATCCTCATTCTCTATCAGAATACATATCTAAATAATAAGGGATGCATCATTAATTCGGTTGATCAAATTTGGGTGATTTCTGAACATTTCAGATAAGGGGGAAATTCAAGATTTCTTTTTTATAAAAAGGACCCCTAATAAACGAACCTAAATAAATCCCAACAGTCCCATTACTCCTTTGTTCTGGGTTGACTTCAATCGCTCTGAATCTTTTTTATAAGTTTTCAAAAATACTGATTTTAGTATAACTACTGAAGACTTTTATCCCGAGTTGTTCATAGACGACAATAGTAGAGGCGGTAAGCTAGGAGTCGACTTACAATGAGCTGTGCTTGTAGTGATTTCCTGGCCAGCAGGCTTTGCACTACATTGGTCCTATCAAGGCAGTCAATACAGTTGGTACGAAACACGCCCTCCTGGCTAGATACAACAGACCCATCACGGCTCATCATGAAATACCTGCACAGAATGAGAAATACATATAGTCTCAATTTGTTTAAAAATATATTTAGTGTTTTTTTCGACTAAATCGTAAGGTAGTGCTTGCAATTTTCTATGACTTTGATATTCTATGAGTATTTAGGTGGATTATCAGAGATACGTATATCAGATATTCTAAAATGAAGTTGGAGTGGAGTACAATAGCCGAGTCGATTCAAATAGTGGTGCCCAAAGACCATAGTGGACGGTTGGGTTATAGGAGAGTCGGATGGCACACTTTTTGAAGCGATTATATCTCTTGAAATGGCTAAAATGTTGGGTTTTTTTTAAAACATAGAGGTAGAAAAAAATATATACCCGAACTTGGCTTGGTTGTCAGCCAGACGATCAACAAGAATTGACAATCGGTGCCACCTCATCTTCCTGCACTCGTGGTGAAAATCGAAAGCTTCGTACCTAGAAAGAAATATAACAGATCGATAAGAGTCAGTTTCCATATTTATACCACGAAGAAGGGTTTAATTCACAAAGTGAATACATCTTTTATGATACTACGAGGGAAGTATGTACAATCTATCCACTATCAGAGTTTATACCTTCCTGATATCATAGTTAACACGATGAATGAAAGAGTAATGAACTCACACTATGTTGGTGTTGTTGGCCTTTTGCACAGCATCAGAGTAGTTCTGTACAAGCAGTTTCTCTTTGCCTTTATTGTCCAACTAAAATAATAAGAAAATGCTCAGTCATGAAGATTAACAATTCTACTCATGGAAGATATGTATATGTTTGTATAGAGATGGTAGGTGAGAGTTGATCTGTTATGTTGGTATACTTCCCGACTGCCTCTCACAGAGTACAGCAGAAAGAAGCCTTAACTGAGTTAGAAAATATGTTAGATTGCATTGATTGCCACTGTATGGCGATTATGGGTGATTTCAATATCAACATGGTGAACAAACCTAATGATTCAATATCAGTCAAACTTGACAAGTTCATGAGTAAGTACGATTTGTGTATAATGGTCAAGACATAGTCAAAGATCCAAAATTGACTATATACTTATAAACGAAGCTGTCCTTGGTATAGTAACCGGTGCCAGGTAAATGTCGGATCATAAGAAATTAAGTATTGACCTCATATATATAAAGAATTAAGATAGGAAGAGAGGAACAGGTTTTTAGAAATTAAACAATAGTCTGATCCAAAATTGACTATACTTATAAACGAAGCTGTCCTTGGTATAGTAACCGGTGCCAGGTAAATGTCGGATCATAAGAAATTAAGTATTGACCTCATATATATAAAGAATTAAGATAGGAAGAGAGGAACAGGTTTTTAGAAATTAAACAATAGTCTGTTGTCAGAGGCATAAGGGTAGTTGCAGATAATATACGAAGTAGCACCTACCAGATTAATTAGCACTTGAGAACCATAGTTGTACACCTGCGCCGCGAAGTGTCTTTGGAATCCATCAAGCTGAAACCATTCATACAAAATATTTTCTGAAAACTGGCTATCAGCAGTGATGGCCCATTAGATTTCCTTACATATTTAAAATGCTCTATATTTTGGTGTCCCTTTATCTGAGATTTTAAATATGTATAACAGGGAGCCAATTTTCAATTTCAATTAGTATAACTAAATCGCTATGACATTGGCTTTATAAAATAATCATAAATAAACACTAACATTCTATTTGCGTGTAACGTTTAGAAATTAAAAAATAGTATCCGAAAAAAACCCTGAGTTATGAATAGTAGGATAAAGTAAAACATACTTGGTTCAGTCCTTCAGATAGTTCAGGGTCGGGCTTGTATTTAAGATTGGGTCTTTGAGACCAGAACAATGGTATGGATCCGCGAGTCTGAAAGAAATATCAATAGTGGTTTAGGTCACGTCAGGAATTGAATAAACATTTCTAATTTACTTATGAAGTTAAATGTGATATCTCCCTGATATACCTAAAATATTGACTAAACAACGTATGGGTAGAATTCTGCCAACTGGTAGACACTCTAAGGGGTGGAAATTTAGTGACTTCATATAAGGATAACTGTTTTACTTTATTTCCTTAGACCCTGTTCGGGTTTTTTAAACAAGATTTCCACAGTTCAATGAACATATTAATATACAATAGGTAACAAGTACAACAGAAATGCATCTCACTGAACATCAGTTCAAAGTAATTAATCGAGTCATCTTTTCCCAAATCCCTCTTCTGTTGTGCAGTTAGCGATATTGACTTTCTAACAATCTTCACTCACAAGTGGCAAAGGGAAAGCGATTAAACCATACCTGGACAAAAGAACATCGATGCCCTTCATATTCAAGGATTTGTTCGGTCTCCACATAATTGGCCACATGTCCCTCTAAATCCGCTCCCCTCATGTAATAGCGCACACCCGCACGAAAACAAGAGCGCCGGGATACGACAATGTATTTAAAACTCTTCCCCTTGACGACAGCATCCTTGACAATAACGACTTATAACTAGTTAAGGCATGTTTTTTTTCAAAACCAGGGGAGTATAGATATATCTAGTAGCGAGCTCAAACAAGTTTCCTGATAAGGATTCATGAATGGTATTATTGTTTAACAGGGAGGTTTACTGCCCACTTCAAAGCAATATTTTCTTAGGCTTCGTAACTGTAGATTTTGTCGGCAAATTAACTGATAGTTATGGTTGATTTCTTGACTGTCCTAAAATTAGATAGCATTTAATCATAGGAAAGGATACAGCCAAGCATGATTGGTAGACAAAATCTTGACAATTCTGGTTGTTGAGCAAGTTCCCTCAAGAGGTGACCATTCCAAACAAATCGGGGATCGGCCTAAAAAAGAACATTATTTGAATCAGACAGTTTTTTTAGGAGGGGATGAGGGGAAAGCTTTAACAGAGCGAGATTGGAACATTTTACGACAAAATTGTATAAACTTATCATTCAATAGATATAGTGTAAGATATTTCAATTACTTAAGTTTCCTGTAAATTAGTGTAAAATATTATCAATGCATTATATAGATAGGCATGTACACTAAAATTCATATATTTTATGAATTGATAATTTACCAGACTGTTGATCAGCTCTTAAAGCTGTTCTTTCACAAACACTAGGAGTAGTATGCCACCATTTATCACTACAACTTAAAGAGGAAACACGATACACTTACTCTTTCGTGTAGAGCCATTTGCACAAAATCAGGGCTGGTGTTGTGAAGACGTTGCATCGTGTGCGTCAAGTCGAAAGTATGAGAGAAATAATATTTCTCGACGTTGAGAACGTGATCCAACATGGACAGATATTGCTTGTTGTTGGAAACCTAAAATCATTAAGAAAACAACTTCTAAATCTATCCTCCTCATTCGTCTTCTTGGTTAGACAAAGAACACACAAATGGTCCTTCCTACATATTTTGATCCGTTTGGAATTTAACCACATATATACTCAAAAGCCTTATTATTTACGCATGGGGAGAGGAATACACAACCATATTGCACTTAGGAAGTCAAATGACCTCCAGAGCTAAAGATTTATTTATTTATTTATTTATCTATTAATTGATTGAATTGTAATTCCGAACAGGCCATCAAAGTCCGAATATATATAGGTGTAGCAAACGTGTTTCAAGAAATAAAATGGAGAAACACACACCCTGGTAGGACATCGGAATTAGAGATGTTTTAGAATATATTTTATACGATTTACATAGGGATAATTTCGGATTATTGAATGGTACATTTCAGTATTACCTGCTGTTCGGTGAGATGCAGGGTGGTCCTCTTGTAGCTGAGGACCTCTGTGCCGGTAACCACCCATATTGGCTGTCCATCTATCTCCCCTACTTTGCCTCTCTTGGTAATCACGACCAAATATGGACCTATGTTGCGACGAAACATAATTCAAAGTCATTGGAGAATGGCACCCACAATATCCGAAATGGAAATCGGTCAATAAATTGTATGTTGGCTGACCTAGAATGCATTTAAATACATGGAAAGCATACCTGCAACAAGGCGTATAACGCCGAAGATTCCATATATGTCTTTAGAAATGGCAGATACAGGAATTTGGCTATTGGCTGAAAATGCAATAAGAGAAATAACAATTAATCAAAACACAAACTTTATTAGCAGGACAGTGTGAGATAAGAATCGTTATACTAATGAGAACAATTATATGATCATCCAAAATTAGTTGCGTTGACCTAGCTGTTCTGAACATGAAATAGATCCGGATCTTGACAATTGCGATACGGAAGAGATTCTTATATATTGAATCAATTTATGTACCAAATACAAGGTTTTGTTCTAGTGTTCCTTTTAGGCAGACTAGACATGAGTCGTTTCTCTTTCTGTTAAGAACAATATGTAAATAAGAGAATCTAGTTTGCTTGGAGCTTGAGTTATTTTCCTCATAAATGCGCGATCTTACTTTGCAATGAAATTTCCTGGCTCACGCGATCGATAACCAATATTTCGTTGGCATCCCTATTCTGGGATTCGATGAGGAATTTGTCATTAGTGATGTGCCTGGAAGAAAAATGAGAAAAATGATTAACATTTAGGCCTATGGTTTATTGTAAAGTGTGGTTGGCAAGAAAAACCAAGTATCTATTTTCCATTCGATCCTGTTACTACAAGACTGTTGTAGTGGATGAGGAGGTCATACGCAATTGATTACCTTCGGGTGGTATTGCATAATTGTGGCTAGCACGGTACGGGTAACCACATCCCCAAATGGCTAAACAGTGATTATATCTATCATTACCAATATATTGATAGGGGCCTGGCTCGATATTTGACCTTTAACTCCGATTGAGTTTGACTGGCTGCTTAGCAGACTTTTACGGCATCAGCCAACTTTAAGTCTTCTTTCATCAGTAGCCTTTCTCTTATTTTGCTGTCTCTTATACGGCACACTACTTTCTGACACAAAAGAGGCTCCTCCATCTCGCCACGTATAATACGCATCAGGCAGGCAGCCAAATATCTAAGCTCTGTATAGTAAGTCTCAAATGACTGTCTCTCCTTGTCTTCTCTCCAGAAAGACATGCCTGTTGTATGTTAGTTTTTTCTTTTTGGTGTGCAGTGAACTCTGAACAACTTCACTACACTCTTGAACTGAATGTGAACTGGTTCCAATACATATCCAACCCGTTCTTTTTAATTCTTTCCTTTACTTCCCTAAGTCGTGCATCACGTTCGGTTCCTCTCCAGACCCCTCCCCCTCAAATACCTTGACCCCCTCACACCCTTCGAATATTCTTTCCATATATCTATGAATAACCTCTAGCATAGACCATATGGTAGCCTAGAATATATGCATAACGCCATAACGGCCAAAGTGGTGAGGATTTGCGATTATTCAGCCTGTCCAGCCTGCCAACCTGTCAGAAAGCCTGACTGGCATCCAATTTACTAGACAAAATATATGTTCCCTTGCCCACAGAGCAGGGAATCAAGACCAACTAAGCGACTGCTACCAATTTAGTGAACCATTTAACCCCGTTTATAGTGAATGGAGTGATGTTTAAAAGAAGCAGGATAGGGATCCCTACGCCAGAAGCATGCAAAATGAAATGCTAGACTTGACTAGCAGCGACAACCAGCCTTTTTCAAAGGTGTATAGCCACTCATGAGAATCACTTCTGTCGCACCGGCCATTCAGTCATTGCCCACTTAGAGAGATATCATCCTTTTTGCCCTGTTTACGTACACAACCACATAAGTTTGTTACACGAGCAATGGCAAGTAACATCATTTCTATACAACTTTGCTTGGAGGAATGTGTTCAGTTCATGTCTACAAAGGTTTATCTTGCTAAAATCAGAATAGTGCTTCCTAGTGTCACTAGCATAGTTAGAAGGGACAGGAATATAGGCCTACATTATATTTATTATTTTCAAAGGCCACTTGTAATAAATATTCACGTATCTACTACACTTGAAGCAATGCTATCAGATTTGCGAGAAGATATCTTACTTTCTCTCTCCGCGTCTTCGACATCCTGCATATAAATTGGAAACCTTATCAAGTTATGACAATTCCGTCCTAATTGACATACCGGTACTGTACCGGGTATCACTGATCAGTACCACAATATGATTAGGTGATTAGTTTTTTCTTGCTACATAATTTTAAAAAACATAAATCACCTAGCCTAGCCCTGGGCTAATGGGGTAGATTAGAGTCGCTGGGGTCGCGATTTCATGTGATGGATTGTGAACCGAATGTAGGCTACAGTTATTGTATTATGTTTATGTCCGTACTTTATCACAACTAAGTTTCGGAAAAAGGGTCAAAGAGAATATATTATACCAATCACAACCTTCTGTGAAGAGACACAGGTCTTCCAGGTCATCCTATAATAATTGAATAATTAACAAAGTAATATTTGGTTGGTCATACAACAACCACACTTAACCTAAACCATATTCATAGTCATAGGGTGCTGTACAGTAAGCTACCCTAGGGCCTAGTACACCATAGTCTAGACAACGGTATAGTTACAGAATATATAGGCCCTAAGGCCCTAGCCTCACACTCAGTACACTTGACTAGAATTTCAATGAAAAAAGTTCCTGTATAAGCAGCTTAGATCCCCCAAATATATAATTTATACATATGATTTTTATTTCCATAAAAGTAATGACAGGAAATCGGATGTACCGAACTACAGAGCAGTAGTTTTTCCGTTCTTCCAAGTAGGCATATACCAGTAATACAATTTATAACATATTCATATATTATGAAGTTTTTATAAAATACACCGATCATTATGATAGTCTCAAGCAGCACTTCTAATGAACCTATTGGTTTTTAAGACTGAACTGCCTTTATCGATTAGAAGAATGAGGAAACAAGTACCGTAGTTTGAAACCTAAATACATGAAATACTAAGAACTTATTATTTAGCATCTTACTTGAGTTGTACATTTATAACTTTAATATAAGTAAGGATGTATTTACTTTCATGGTCTGACCATTCCTATCAAGTCTTACATGTTTGTATTTGGTCTAATTTTCTAGAACTACAATATTATATATAATTATATTATATATATTTATACGATTAAACAAACGATATTCGTGTCCGTACGTAACATAGAACAGTATAGGGAGAGACGGCCTCCGCTCATCTGGTCACGTGACAGTGCATCCACACGGGCAGTGGGCCGGTACTTGGGGGACTCTGGCCCTTGACGACCATAGCAACCAAGCTTAAAATCTCCAACTTTCCCCCTCGATTTCTTAAATTATACACAATTGTCGGAAAAACGGAACCAGCGACTGCAATGTATGAACAATACTTGATATATACATGTATGCTCATAGCATTTTGACCCGTTTATGTATGGTTTCAAAGGGGTTGAAAACAGGTATTTTAGCGTCAGCGCCTATGGCACTCAGCTGGTGTATTCACCCGAGTTTTTGCTGCCGATCGTAGCGCCACCTGTAAATACCCGGATTCTCGTCTTAAAGAATAGGATTTGATATTTCCTCCCCAAACATATAATATTCTTTTTTTAAATAGATTCGTTGACATACGCGTATTCATTTTTATCAAATAAATTTCTAGATTCATTCCACAGAAAGGGTGTTGTATACATATAAACTAGAACTTCAAATATTCAAGGCAGATCTATAGGTACCGGGTACCGGGTATAGCATTAGATATTTCAAGGCAGATAGTGTCTGAGATAGTAAATGATGATGTCGGTGTCGGATGATCTCTAGAAGACAGCATGAAAATTTACAATCAAAACTGTTTCATGGTAAAAAAAAGTATGGAGTTCACATGTTGCCCGTCTGTAGTCCTACATTCTAATGTCTATGCTCTCGAGAACTGTGGACTTGACTTTGGGCCAGGAGGTGGGAGTGGTTACAAGCCTTCACCTCACGTATACTGAGATCTGACTCAGTGAACTGCTACTATACCGGCTAGCTTTATGTTGCGTTTGCCTATACACACTTTCACACGACTCTACACGCCGATCTAAATTCACAAATACCTTTACATTCTTTCCCATTTATGTTCCAGTTAATATAAAGACTCGAATGAACGCAAATCATATAAGTATTTGGCCTACTCACAGTTTCAGAGACTCGTGCACCGCCATCTTGACTGGCCAACACGGAGGTGTCAAACTGATAGCTTCAGACGAACTGCTATATTCTAGCCTTGTCACCCGCACGTCGTCTGCTATAGACATGCAAATATGAAATGACGATTAAATTTAGTCACTGCCAAATGAAAGTAACCTCTTTTATTACTTCAGATATATTTTACCCTATTTCTGAACCTTTTTAACTAAATGTTATCCTTAAATTGGGAAATAATCGAGACCAAATTTGTAACATTTCCACTGGGAAGATATTTTTGAGACAGGATTGTACGTGGTGGGTGATGAAAGTGCGCAAAAACTTCAATAAATTGATCGAGTGTCCTTGTATTTCATATATATCGATAGTACATTGCATATCATTGCCTTAAACATTAAGAACGTATCCGGTTTTTTAGATTATGGGTTATTGCCATTCATTTTAGTCAATTGCGTCACCCAGCACAGCAGTACTATATATGACGCTTGGGGCGCCACATTACACCCTACCATTTTACCGGCCTCGTGCGGTTCGGCACTTTGTCTTCTGGAATTTGGAGTGATATTACGATTCGGAGGTATGTTCCAATATTTTAGACTGGATGACATTATAAGAGAACTATAAGTTGTTATCACTGTACCTGGAAAGGTAGTATATCTGCTTACTAACGTCTAAAAGATCAATTTTAACTGTCCGTATGTGTTCACTGCTGACTCCCGACCGGTCTAGGCCTACACTAACACTGGGTGGCAAGTGAAAAGTGTCAGGAAAAGTCACTGATGTGTAACCACTGGATATCTGTGTTTCGTCAGTTGTTTACTACACTATTTACCCTTGAATTTGAACTACTATCAGATTCAGTCCATCTTCTCCAAATCCTTCAAACTTAAGAAAATGTCATTCCTTTTTTGGCACTGCAGCAACTTTCTTGTGTTGCAGTCCCAGACGAACAATAACACCTGCCTTGAGACTCTTTAAGGTGATGCAATGCCAAGTTCCTGGTCACAAAATTACCGTCACAATAATGTTATTACCCTGGATCTACTACATTCTACAGTCCGAGTATTACTAAAGATAGCAGCCGGTGTGTTGCATGCTTGTACTGTAGCTTGTTAATACTATAAAATCCCATGCAGGCTACCGGTAGCCTACCGTACTATTTTATTCATACAAAATATAATAATTATATGCCTACCTAGGCTATGTCTATGACTGATTGAATAACTAGCTATAACTTGATATCGTTTTTATTCATGTATGAAATAAACTGGTATTAACTGATTATCGTACGGTACCGGTAGGGCCTATTAATTGATGGCATTTATTTATATTACCATCAACATGTCCTATTACTGCACATGACTATAAATTGAGGGTTTCAATCCATAGCGGAAAGGCTTACTTATACTTGGTTTCTCAGCTGTTTATGGTGGTGATAGACGCTCCCGGGTTAAGGTGACTCAGTTAGTACTGATTTTCAAACTAATGGATTTCTCTAAATTGACTCAAATTTTAACCAATAAAACTTGACAAGAAATAATGTTTATTGAGTGAAATAGAAATATAGATCAACAGGCTATTTTTCATGCTATGGTGTTATGGACATAGAAATAATCAATCAGATTCGGATAATTTTACTATATTTGAGTAATTTATTAAGATAATTCTTTTGAAATTGTTCTGACATGAATTCAGACATCAAATTTCACCCAGACATTCAACATACACACACTTATCATCAGAATTTTGTTTTGCCCACATCCTGAGTTAGCCCCCTAGAAGTTAGCCCCCAGTTGCAAGGCAGTACCAGTGCCTGGTTCGTTTTATTTGACATAACTAAAATCAGTTTGGAAAGATATTTCTCGACAGTATATTAATCAGACAATCTGACATCCAATCAAAATTTGCAGAATAACCATGGATCCTACCCTGGATGGCAACCAACTACGTCAGATGTTCATCGACTTCTTCAAGAAGAAATATGAACATACATACTGGCATTCATCAGCAGTCATTCCGCTCGATGACCCAACACTGCTTTTTGCCAATGCTGGCATGAACCAGGTAAGTCAGAATTTTTAGGGAGACGTAAATTATAGCTTATAAACAAATATGACCTCTTCATCATCATGGATAAGCTACTTTATTGGACCATACACCGTGCCTCTTTCATTTAAAAAGAATATGAGCCTCAAATAATATTGACTTCACCCTGGGTAAAATCTACCTCTATTTATTTGGGGAAATATTTCTTCTTTCTGATCAAAAGATTGGATCGCTATAATCAGCTTGATTGATTTTAAAAAATGATTACTCGATTGACATAGAGCTATTTGCCTGTTCTCAGTTCAAGCCCATCTTCCAAGGAACTGTTGATCCCAACAGTGACATGGGACGCCTCAAGCGTGCAGTCAACAGTCAGAAGTGCATCCGTGCTGGAGGTAAACATAATGATCTGGATGATGTTGGCAAGGATGTGTACCATCATACATTCTTTGAGATGTTGGGCAACTGGTCATACGGCGACTATTTCAAGGTGGGTAGATCGAGTTTGGGATAGCCTTAATTACTGTGTTAGTACCGTTAGTGATACCGCACGCACAAAGAAAGCACATGAAGAACTGCTTTGGGAAATAAGTACCATCCTGCTTACACTTGTTTATTTTCTATCCACAGAAAGAAGCCATAGAATGGGCATGGGAGCTGCTGACGGATGTTTATAAAATGCCCAAAGAACGCCTCTATGTGACATACTTTGGTGGAGACAAGTCAAAAAATCTTGAGCCTGATAATGAAGCAAGACAATTCTGGCTTAACCTGGGGTAAATAATTAACGAGAGATTTAATTTAGTTCAAATAAACACTGACATTTAAGTTCAAGGTTTTCAAGTTACCCTAAATGTCTTGGAAACCCGCCTGAACCAATGTAAGTCATCCGAGGTTCAGGTCTTAAGGTGGATTTTTTTAATCTAAGTCTCTCTCAGTTGCGGGAGCGCATTCGGGCAGAACATATACATGATCATCCACATGCTGAGGCAAATATTTCCCTCTACAAATGCTAGATATAAGGCACACATTTAGTTAGAGAATAGATTACTGACTGACTGCAGTACATGTTGATGCCGATTCCTCTGGTTCTTATAATGTTGCCTCTGTTCCTATGCACACAGGTTGGCAGAGGATAGAGTAATGCCTTTTGGAATGAAAGACAACTTCTGGATGATGGGAGATGTAGGACCCTGTGGGCCCTGCTCAGAAATTCACTTTGACCGAATTGGAAACCGAGATGCTAGGCACCTGGTGAACATGGACGACCCCGACGTCCTTGAAGTCTGGAACCTTGTCTTCATGCAGTTCAATATGTAAGCTGACGAATTGTAACTTGATGATGTGTTATGCGCCATGCAAATTATACATGATAGCGCTTTGAAGTGGCTACGGTAGCGATATTTTTTTATTTTTTTTTATTATTTTTTTTACAAAACATCAGTTAAAAGTGTAATTGCTGGTTTCTATGACGGAGCATTTGACGAATATCAGCGCTATTAATTCTTTAGATAGGCTAGGATGTAACCAACTATGAATAGACTAACTGTTTGTTTAATTATGAGGGACAGATCAGCTAAACTGCTATCCTAAATGTAACTGTATCATACTAAACTTTTTTTTCTGACAGACTTTTTTTCCCGGCTGACTTTTTTTTCGACAAACTATTTTTCAACACTTTTTCGACTTTTTTTTCCCCCGTCACATTTTTTCAATAAACTTTTCGTACTTACAACAGACTTTGCTAACTTTACAAACAACTTAAACTTACTTCACAACTGACTTTTTTTGACTTTGCAACTGACTTTTTCAACTGTACGACTACTTTTATGACTGATTTGTTTAACTTTACAACAGACTTTTTCAAATTTACAACTGACTTTCAACTTATCGACTGACTTTTTCTACTGACTTTACAACTGTACAACTACTTGACCATATTAGTATCCCATTAGGACAGGGCAATGGGTGGGACAGTCCATGCAAAATATGAGCAGCTACAGACATGCATAACTCAAACAACAAGAGTTATAACAAGAGCTATAGATGTTGAGATTTTCAGCCCATGAACTCATGGCATCCATTATACTGGTGATTTCTGTCTGCTTATTCCCTCTAAGCTAAAATGATACTACTCCGACAACTGCCCTCCTGGTGAAGTAGCTAAAGTGATAGACCTAGCTGATGGAGTAGATCTGTCCCGATAGGATCAAGAGATCCAGGTAAAACTGTTAAAGTGATGGCTGCCAACTTCTTTTAGAATACACTCATAATCAGTTATTACTCGAAATGCTCCAAGATATGTATTAAAGTGACACTTCTCACTGTTGAGGGCTAGATTATCGAGTAACGGAATTTCTACTTCATTTTCTAGTATTTGGTTCACCTCATCCTCCTAAATAACTCCTGTGGATATCAAAACTCTAACATTCATATTATATCAGATATTTGGTAAAATACAGAGCAAAATCGTTTTTGCACTCCAACCCGATATTCAAACTCAGTTCGGATGACATCTGGAATTATGTAACCCCTAGGTCGGCGCTGGTCAGTACAAAGGGCACTAGTTCCATTACTGCCACCAGGGCTAAATCTGGCAGTACCTCCTGGTCTCCAAAGCCATTTCCTCATGGATTTGACATGGGTTTAGGTTCTGACCCATTCATTACACATAATCACTAATCATTGAATGAAAACGCAATGCTGATACTCAATACTTCAGATATTGCTATACCTATCATATATGATTACACTGACAAAGTTTCACACGATTCCATGACTACTCATTTTAACTATCTTAGCCACTTTAATGACACAATGCTAGTGGGAAATGACTCTTTAAATCTTTCTGCTGTTTTCAGGGAATCCGATGGCACATTGAAGTCTCTTCCCAAAAAGAACATAGATTGTGGAATGGGCCTTGAACGTTTAGTTTCTGTCATCCAAGGAAAAACCTCCAACTACGATACTGATTTATTCGTGCCCATCTTTGATGCCATTCGCCAGGTACATATTACATACATATTTTTAAAATTCTGAATGAAAGCAAAATTATGTTTACTATAAATCATTTAATGGCTTTTCATGATGTAATAAGCCAAAATATATATTATTATATCTGCCATTCTAGTCAGTTTTTTTAAAAATAAAGTTAACTGGTAATCACACGTTAACTATTTATTACTAGTATGCAACACTTATCATATCCTCCATAAAATTAGTCACATATCGTCCTAACCATCTATTTTATATCTAACCCCACAATCCTATTCTTAGTTATCTCATATTGACCTATTGTATAAATAATATGATATATGCCCCATATCATATTAACCATGTGTGAACTCTATCATTCATTTCAATATTTACTTTTCCACGTCTAGGCTACAGGGATAAGAGAGTACACGGGCAAGGTAGGCAAGGAGGATGCTGATGGAGTTGACATGGCTTACCGTGTATTGGCTGACCACGCTCGCACACTGACCATCGCTCTATCTGATGGGGGCAGACCAGACAGCCAGGGACGGGGGTCAGTTTCTTATTCATGTTTATGAAATAATATACCTTGAATTAAAGTACTACCTATAAAGTTATTAGGATTTTTTGAAGCGTGTCAATAGTAACACAAATCTAATTGTTAGGAGTCTTCTCATTAAATTCAATAGTTAAGAAAATTCAAATGTCTTGAAGCTTTTTCTGCATAATCATATTTCCTATCTATATAATCATATAAGATAGGTATGGGAAAGTATGAGGAATTAACATTGTGGTTTTATTATTTCTTTAATAAACGATATAGCGTGGGAGACGGGGGCTCCAGCACCATCGCCCATTTTAAATCACAGAGAAAGTGTTGAGTCATGATAGGGTGCTGCCCCATACTTGGGTGAACCGTTGTAGATTATTATATGATTCAGACCTAACTTTTATTATATGTATCATCCCAATAGCAAGTCTCCCCCTCTCTTGAATATTACATCTTCCCATGTTATAACCTGGGTAAGACCATAAAGTGCCTTTCTGTCTCTTTTTCTCTTGTCTCTCTCTCCCTTCTTCTCGATCTCTATTTCCTGGGTAAGATCATAAACTGCCTCCCTCGCAGCTCTCCCGCCCTTGATATAACCTTCAATGCGCTGATAAGGGCGTAAAGCAACCAAACTCAATCACTCACTAATACATACGTGTCCAATTTCAATTGGACACGTTACACAGACGAGATTTTGTCATCGCTATTGTATTTAACAGCTACGTGTTGCGGCGTATCCTGAGGCGTGCTGTGAGGTATGCTACAGAGAAGATGAACGCCAAGCCAGGCATGTTTGCTTCACTGGTGGACGTTGTTGTAAAACTACTCGTAAGTTCTGTCTCTTCTGTCTGAATAATTGGAAATCGAATATTGTGTGCGGTTGAATATACTCATATTACTTATGCTGTTTATACAACACACGATCTATATCTTCTGTTCCAATTCCCGTCCCATTTCTTAATCTTTTAATTTAATAAATTTCATCTATTATAATGTACTCTAATTTCAGGGTGACTTCTTCCCAGAATTGACCAAGGACCCAGACATGGTGAGTTAGCTCTGATATATCAATGCAGACCATTTGATATACAACTTCTCATGTGTAACCTTTTTATTACTTACTAAAACCTCCCCACTCTGAAAATAAATGTGAAAAAATGGCAATATAATTTCTGTTCATTGGACACAAGTTCGCACTAACCCACAGGTGAAACATATCCAGTTAGCAGCCCACTCAACATCATTTGTATTACTTTGGTATAATGGGATGTGAGATTTACAGACTCAGTTCATTTCTAGGTTAAGGATATCATTAATGAGGAGGAGGCTCAGTTTTTGAAGACGTTAAATCGTGGCCGCCGTCTGCTAGAACGCACCATGGCCAAGCTTACAACGAAGACTTTGCCAGGTCCGTATTATCACATATATGTGTCGTGGGAATATCCCTCATATTTTTAGTTACTGGTGCAAAATTCATTCCTATTCCACTGGTTCCAGCCATTTACACATTTGGCAAAACCACAAGGTTTTTGAGATAGTGATAATAATTCTACGATTTTACTTTGAAAAACAGGGTTTACTCCTCTTTGTTAGGATTCAGTAATGCCCCCAGAATGCATTAATTCATTCATACTATCGCACGTTTCTAGGGAGTATGCCCCATGCTCTTAAAAAATTAAAAAAATATAAATTAATGAAAGTTTGTTATATGAATTTTAAGCTGCCCAAATTGTGTAATGACATGAAACTTTAAATACATTTACGTATTTAAGTCTAATATGAATTCTCGTTTGCGTCCTTAACTATTGCCATGCACCTATTCTACATAGCGTTTGTTATTGATCATTACACCATAACACAACCATGCGCGTACTGTATCAAGTGAATGTTTTCCTGCGAACAGGTGACATTGCCTGGCGTTTGTACGACACATATGGCTTCCCCGTGGATCTGACACAGCTCATGATGGAAGAACAAGACATGTCTGTTGACATGGAACGCTATGAGGCGTCCAAGAAAGAAGCCCAGGTTTGTAGTTGACCTCGTACAGGTGTAAGGTTCTTCGTTTTTATAAGCAAATTTAATTAAGAAATTACGTGTGATAACAGCCTACATCAGACTGTCTTCTACATTATGAAATTTAACTTGAAGCAGTATCAGGCCAATAAGTAGACATTTAAACATAGATGTTAATCGACATGTGACTTTCCCCTTCAACATTAACTGTAACTTGATTCACATTGATGAATAGCTTTGATAAACCATGACATACATACATGTCCCTGAGGCTAATTCATGTAACATTACTACATTTCATTCACTGCAGCTATTATCCCAAGGCACTGGTGGAGGTGTTGATGACCAGATCAACCTTGATGTACACGCCATTAATGAACTCCAACAGAAGAAATTTGCTCTCACAAATGACCAGCCCAAATACAAATATACATCAGATGATGAAGGAAACTATGGTAAGTAACTAGAAATACACACACTTCTACTTATGACTTAATGTTGTCATGATAAGGTATCCTGAGCAAGAAAAGCCATAGTAATGTATCGTATCCTCAATATATACAAGTACTGAGAAATAAGGCTGTTGCCCTGATAGAGTTCACTATCGCTGTCTTTTATCCATGTTTTCAATGGGGCAGTCTTTATTGAAAAAAACTCCCTTTTCTATTGGAATCCGGTTCATACAGCAGAGATATGCTCAATGTGTTGAATCTGAGAATTGTTGTCGGTAATGGGAAGATAGTAAGATGTTTCAATATTTCAGTGTTTGAGTCCTGCACTGCTACGGTCATCGCACTCAGGAGAAACAAACAGTTCGTGGACTCTGTGACCTCTGGACAGGAGTGTGGCGTCCTCATTGATCAAACTAACTTCTACGCTGAACAAGGTGGTCAGACATATGATGTTGGCTTCATGACGAAAGAAGGCGATCAGGTTTGTTTGCCAATTCAATAAAAAATATATCTACAAATGCCTGTTTTTATGGCCTAAAAAACACCAAAATAAAATGTTCTCTAGTAGTATGTAAGGATTAAGAATTTAGGTCCCAAAGATGATTATAATTTTGTTACTTGTATGACTCATTTCATCTGAATACCCGGGATATTGTGTATGAAAAAATGTATTTAATATAACTTACTTTTAAAAAGAAAAAAAACAACAATAATAATAATTCGTTATTTCCCAAAGATTTTACATGGACAAAAGGTAGTGAAATTCTCAGTTGAGCTCTTCCAGTTCGAGCCTCCCTTGTTGATCTTAGCTTAGTTATATTTGTTTCCTAAATCTAATTATAAAGTACTACATTTCTACTGCAAGCAATGAGACATATAATGCTTTTAGCCATCTCAATGTGTGTGGCACCTTATGAGAGGGCAAGACACCCGAGTAAACATTTCTATACACACAATCATTATTGTTCCTTAGTTACAACCTAAATTATGATTGAACTCTTAGTTATTACAGATGACATAGAAAATACGAAATACAAACGTAAAACAATTCTTACAATCGTCATAGAAAATAAGAAAGACATTACAAATGACAGAAAATGCAAAACCAAAACAATCACTCACACAAAAATTAGTGTCCGTTTAACGTGCAAGTTGTAACTCGAGCCCTATCAATTTTCTTGTCGATGTAAGAGTTGATGGTTAGAGTTGACTCGTAGCCTGTATATTATATTTCTGAGTAGGGACAGACTTTTAACATTAACAAAAAATAACTTTAAAACAAATAGTTAACAGTTAAACAAATCGACCCAACATAAGGGTTATCAAACCCTTGCACTGTACACTGTCGCCTGTATATGATTCTTCTCACTGTTTAATTGCTAGTCCGGTTACATTATCAACTGATACATTTTTTGTTTGGTCTCGAAAGGATACAGAATTTACCGTGAAAAACGTACAAGTTCGAGGTGGATACGTCCTGCATATTGGAAACATTGAGGGTACTTTAAATGTGGGAGACAAAGTTACACTCCTTGTCGATGAGGTGAGTGACATCACATAGTATCTCAGATTTCTTATCAATGCACGGTGTCCTATCATCGTTTTATGTTAAAATATTCAGGATATAGTGCATTTCTGCCCTATTACCATTAGTGTTGTTCGTCTTCAACACGATAGTCTTGACTTGAATGAATACATAGACGTATAGTGTAAGGTGGTACATCGATTTCCATTACCTTCCTTCTCCAGGCCCGCAGGAAACCCATCATGTGCAACCACACCGCCACGCACGTACTCAACTACTCCCTGAGGAAGGTTCTAGGCGAGGCTGACCAAAGAGGCTCTCTAGTTGCCCCCGACAGACTGCGCTTCGATTTCACCGCCAAGGTAAGACTACGGAGCGTCTCAGGTGTGGCGTATTGTGCTGTTCCGTTTATGCATGTAGTAAAGAAACCATAGTTCACTTCTTCTGGCTGCAAAGCAAAGCCCGGCCTTGGAAAACGGTGTTTTACCATAATGTTTTATTTATAAATTGTGCTTGTGCTCTAGTTTTTACCCGGGTGTGAAATCGGGCGTACCTGTACAATAAGAATAGTTAGGGGTCTCCCGTCTGGTTTTGTCCCTAAATTGCCCTTTTAACAGACAATTTTACCAGCGGATAGAGTCTGTGGTCAACCCCTAAAGGACCTGGAGGGTTGTGGTTAGGAGGGAATAGCCTTATGGACATGTGATAGAGAACTCGCTATCGCTCGTCCTCTATCACAACCTTCTAAGTCCATAATAAATCAATGACTGGTATGATCTAATGCTGGGCTCTTCTCTGTATTGCTTCTGGAACCATCGTTAATAACTTTTATTGGATATTCCAGGGTGCAATGACTGCTGCACAGATCAAAGAGGCTGAAGGCATCACTAACAAGATCTCTCAGGAGAACCAGGCGGTGTATGCCCGGGAAACCCCTCTACCTCAGGCCAAAGCCATTCAGGGACTACGTGCTGTGTTCGATGAGGTCAGTATCAATTAGTATATGACCAGCCACAGCTGTATATTTTATTAGTAAGACGACTGGGGTATGGTAAGGTCGATACGTACATCAAAGTAATAAGATCAACAGAATTAAAATTTAGCATGGTACCCCATGGGTAAACCTGTACATGGCGCAAGGAGGTACATATATAACCTATTTATTATCCCCCCTTTGTTACGAAGTCGCCCCATCGACAAAATATTCCAAGTACAAAACCTCTCGTGTTTTGAGGAAGATATATTACAAATATTTAGAGAAATAAGTGGTAGGAACCAGAAAATAGTTTAAAATTATGGAAAGGATAGATATGACACAATATTATAAGTTTAACATTATGGTAATATCAATTGCAGTTTATCATAATAGATTTGACACAATATGTTGCGTAACGCCATGCAATAATATCATGATTTGAGAATTAAAACTGAACATAATCATGTGATGTTAGGAACAATGAAATTACACGAATACAATTATTGAATAAAATTTCCAGACCTACCCAGACCCAGTACGTGTGCTGTCTGTTGGCGTCTCTGTAGACGATCTGCTCAGTGATCCTGAAGGTCCCGGCGGCTCTCTACATTCGGTAGAGTTCTGTGGTGGCACGTAAGTTATAATATCAGTCTACTCGGTATGCTATCTTGTTCTATTTTTGAAGATTATTCATCGATGCCAAATAAGACGAACAGCTCCATATCTTGTTAATGTATGTAAACACTTGTCTTTCATGCATGTGGATGGATTGCTTATCAATGTGTTGTCTATGTTTTTCTCAGTTTTAAACTTTTCCATTGCTTACAGGCATCTTCGAAAAAGCGGACACATGGGTAATTTTGTGATTGTTACTGAGGAAGCGATTGCTAAAGGTATCAGGAGAATCGTCGGTGTGACTGGTGCTGAAGCCAATAGGGTAAGATATATAGAGAGACTAGAACGAGGTGCTAGTAATTGAATATTTATTGTACGAGATTGCGCAATAAGGAATATTATATTAGTATTATATGCCCCTAGCGTAGAATGATATTGAAATATAAAACTCTTGTTTTAATCGACACAAAGTATCTAAAAGCTTAAAGAAACTCCCATTCAATTGTATTTAATGCATCATAAGTATAATGTCATATGAATTTATATTTGATTACTTGAATTACTATGACATTACTGCTATGATATTATGACAATGACAAAACCGTCGTTCTTAGTATTACCTCTTTCTTGTAGGCGCTACACAAAGCCGGAGTTATGGAGAAAGCCTACGAGAAATTAAAGGAAGAAGTGGACGCTGCTACCAAAAGTAACGACTACTCGCAAAAGGATCTCAATAGGAAAATTGTTGATCTCACGGAGGTATGTGGTTGAATTCCCTTCTCAAAGAATTGGAGCTATTTACATGAATTTTACCAAATACCTATTATCTCATGTTATTTCTTCAATAAATGGGATATCTTGAAATTACTTTTGGATTGCAGGAAGTTTCCCAGGCCAGTATGCCATATTGGAGGAGAGATAATTTGCGCAATAACTTGAAGTCTTTGAAGAAGACATTGGACAATCTAGATAAAAACAGGAAAGCTGCCATCGTCAACGAGGTAAACAGTTCATTAAATTCTGGGGGGAAAACTCGAACTAACTAGAAGTTGCAATGTAGTTCGTTAACGGTTATACCTCCTGAATGAAGTATTTGAATTAAAATGCTTATAGATTCATCGCATCTACAATGTGTGTAATGTTGGGGCTCTTTCTACTGGGCATTGAAGTCTAATACTAATGATACTAATGCGTTTATACCCTTTAGGTAACAGAGCAGTGCAAAGCGATGATCAAGGACAAACCTGATGCTCCATTTGTGGTCCACGAATTTAATGCTTTGTCCCATGCCAAGGTGAGCTTACTATTTATACCCCCGTGTATAGAAAATATACCATTTGGAAATGGTTATTCTCTCTTAATCAATTCTAGTTCTTTTTGATAGAAGATTCTTGCCCGCGGTCACATCTTTTGAACACTCAATACTGAACAATTATTGAAGGACGATGTTACTAGTTTACTTTCTATTTCAGGCCCTTGATTCTGCCATGAAACAATACAAATCACTTTCACCCAAGACATCCTGCCTCTTCTTAACCGTCGATGAGGAGATGGGAAAAATCATTGCCATGAGCTGTGTGCCCAAGGTAAGTCCTTCCTTAAGAATGATAGGAAGTAATATAATATTTCTACGGCCTCAAGACATAAATCAGTACATTATTATTTTCCCATTGCTTAAAGTTTTGCTCTTGATTAGTCCCTATGCTTTACTTCAGGATGCCGTGAGTAAAGGCCTTAAAGCCAACGAATGGGTCCAAAACATCCAGACTTTGATGAACGGTAAGGGTGGTGGTAAGGAACTCTCAGCCCAGGCCACTGGAACTAATGTAGGGTGCCTACAAGAAGCCATCTCCAAGTCAACTGCCTTTGTATGCAACAAACTTGGAATCAAACAAGAAGAACCAGAGCCTCAAGGTATGTTAATGAAGGGCGCTCTGGAGGAAAGCCTTAATGAGCATCTAAATGACAAGAGCTACATTGAAGGCTATACACCATCTCAATCCGATGCTGTTGTTTTCAGTGCCCTAGGAGCTGCCCCAGCCAGTAACTTCGTCCATGTTTGTAGATGGTATAGGCATATCAAATCTTTCGGTAAGAACATGAACAACTTCACTGGCCCCAAGAAGTCTCTTGAACAACTTGGCTTCGGTGCAGCCAAGGCAGAAGTAAAGAAGGATGACGAGGATGATGATGATGACATTGACCTGTTTGGATCTGATGATGAAAATGACGAGGAGGCAGAGAAGCTGAAGCAGGAGCGACTGGCCATGTACCGAGAGAAGAAGTCCAAGAAGACTGCTGTGATTGCCAAGAGCAACATCATCTTGGACGTGAAGCCATGGGATGACGAGACAGACATGGCTGAGCTTGAGAAATGTGTGCGGACTGTTAAGACAGATGGACTCATCTGGGGGGCTGCCAAGTTTGTGCCACTCGCTTATGGCATCAAGAAACTCCAGATTTGTTGTGTTGTTGAAGATGATAAAGTGGGCACCGATTTCCTTGAGGAAGAGATTACCAAATTTGAAGACTACGTCCAGTCTGTAGACATAGCTGCATTTAACAAAATCTAAAATAGGACCCAACAATATCTTGGACTCTTGTCGAGGACCATTAACAGTTTCCTTCCATTTGTCTACATTTGAGGGACATGTTACCTGAGTGAAAAAATGGTGATGGAACTGAATTAACCGCAATTAAGGAGTCAGCTCAAATTGATTGTTATAAAATGTATTCAATAGAAAACCCCAACACACTGCGTGAATTGTGCTAGTGAGCAACATTAATTCCTCTCACATCCTACCCATTATTGCCAGAAATACCCATGGTCATTCTTCCTAAACATTCAGATGGGCCGGTAGCCTTTTCCACCGATCATGTATGTAATAATCCATTCCTTGCCGAATGTTAAATTATTATTAGTATTTATTGCCCATTGATTGGTAGATATTTGCAAAATTGTGCCCCGAATTTGTAACACTAAACTCTGGTGAAATAATTTCAGAGACGTTTGGTGAGGAGATATCTGCCAGAAGGAACCGATGTGCTTAAAATTATCTAAGACTTGTTCAATGTGAAGTGTCGGGGCGTTAGCCTCTCCGAAAGGAATTATAAATGATTGAAATATTAACGTTGTTACCGAATATCATGTCATGATTCAATAAACAAGCAAGTTAAAATTATCCTTTTCAATTTATTATAATGTCGTGTATAATTCAGTATTGGCAACTAAGTGATAGTCAATTACAATCACAGGAATGTTTTATTTCAACTTAAAGTTTATCACCTGAGACACTTTATATAGGAGGAATACTGGCCTCACGAACACCTCGTACAAAATTACCATCGAGACAAAAGCTGATAGTAAAGGAAGACTGGTGGGGATCCATTAAATTATTTTGCGTCATGGAGATCTCTTGAATAGGTGGGTAGCTACTTAGGTTGTTGTGGCTATGGCTATGGCTAGATGTGGTGCGATCGGGCTAGAGGTTCTTGTATTGTATGAAGGCAGTGAACATATCCAGCGCTGGTACAGGCTTATCCTGAGGCACCATATGGCCAGCACCCTGAAAGAAAAGACGATAGCAGTTCAATACATCAGGTTAAATCACGTGCTGTGGTGGCGCAATGACAAGAGTTGCAACTTGGACCCAGAGACCTGAGAGTTGACTAGGTTTGAACCCTGATATGACTAAGATTTGTAAGAAATAGCATGGTTAAATTAAATCATAAAAAGTTTCCAATATAGAGATGGACTATTCATTTTTAAATCATATTCAATATAAAAATAGGACTATAGGTATTAAATTATTTATATCAGCCGATTTTTAAAATTACGTGTATATCCTTAGCTGCAAGTATACAAGTGTTTTATAACATAAGATTTGGGATGCCCATATTTGTGTAAAGAATATGGCTGATATTTGAGTTTCCGACCGCAGATTACTGCCTCCATTAGTTTTCTGTTCGGGAGATTTCCTTCTTGGGTTTAGATTGATTCCTGAGCAAAGATCCCTTGCTGATATTATCCCTATTGAAACAATCATAAACCTATACTTGCCTTTATGGTAGTGAAAGCGACGTTGTTTTCATAGATCTGTCTGAATCCTGCCACTTGCTTTGACCCATCCTTCTCTTTAAACATCCAAGCTGCCCATGGTTTCACAACCTAGCATTTATAGCAGGAGGAAATCAGACAAGGCAGACATACCAATGCACTGATTTAACTATTCTCAGTGCTCAAAACCTAACGTGAACTCGGGTATTATACCGGTAATATGTGCCAGCAAAATTCATGAAACGAAATGCTCGAGCCTATCATAGTTAAAATCATTTAAATGAAGTGTGTTTTTTCACCTGTGACTGATTTGCTCTAGTCATATTAGATCACAATTCAATGAAACTTACCTTCAGACCCAAGGAATCCAAGAACCATTGGTCGCCCAGGAAATTGCATGCCATATCAACATCTCCATTATATACTAAAATGCGGTATTTCTGCAAAACAAAGAAGAATTTACTGGATTTTTTTTTAACTAAATACACGCTAGATTTCAATTTTACCATACACTCGTGTAAGAAGATTATTTAATAAGTGTTTTTTTACCTTGGCAGCTAAAATCTTCTTGTACACGTCTATTACGGTATCATACTGCCGAATATACTGGGCACCAACTGTCGCACTGTAAAAGCAGGTTACAGATCAGATCAACAGATTATTGAGGGAGGGCTAGTTAGAATTTCTCCCGTATTAGCCCCTTCCCTGCCTCTAAGAATAGACCTAGCTAATAAATCACCCCTTTTCACACACCACAACCGATTTTTAAAATTACATGTATATCCTTAGCTGCAAGTATACAAGTGTTTTATAACATAAGATTTGGGATGCCCATATTTGTGTAAAGAATATGGCTGATATTTGAGTTTCCGACCGCAGATTACTGCCTCCATTAGTTAAGGGCAACATAATAAAAGTCATGAGTAGTAACTAAAAAGTTCCCTCGAAATCTAACATTCCCTGAACTTCTGCACCCACGCGTACATAGTCTATACATACAGGGAAAATATAACGAGTTGGTTGGAGGAGCATGTATACATATTACACGATTTAGCAATATTCTAAGTGACTGAAACCAACGATTTAGGTACCGTAACTGTTATATCATATATATGGTTTTAATGATATAAATAGAAACCAATTTTGGATCATAAAGTTGAATTTCGGCCGTAAACTGACTCAGTGGCATGTGCCACTTAAGGTGTCATGGGTTTACCTGCAGATGGCCCAGGTAGGCAGACTGGCTGGGATGTGGAGAGCCTTCCTCACGTCAGCCCTGTTTAGGTAGATAGTAGCCCCTGTAGCATCAATACAGGGCGGCACCTCTCCCACGTTCTCCTGAGACTTGATAGCAAAGTCCTAAACATAAAATAATGTGAAAAAGAATTGTAAATATATGTTAGCAAAATCCATATAAAGACCTTTAACGAATTTCAGAGGAAATTATGCTCATTGAGAGGCAACTTCCAAGCCTCTGCTAAAAAAAATTAGATCGATACCACTTTACATATTTTCACGGAGAAAATGTATGCTTATTGAGAAGCTACTTACCCATTTCTTCGCAGTCAACTTGTAATTAGATTTTGACAGGAGCGTATTTTGCGGATGGAATAAGAAATTCAACCCAGAACTGTTCTTTGCTTGGTTTGGCTGATGGTAACATTCAGCATATAGATTGTACATGTTCAGAATCTGTATAACAGACATTGCTTGTTTCACCTGAAAAGGAACATAATTAAGAAAAATGCATTCAAAACAGGTGAGATTTATGATACAATAGTACATGTACGAGAGAGTCGCTACTGGCATTCCAGATACCACAAGCCTTTAAATATTAATTCTGTAATGTACGTTTGGGAAGTAACTTGGGGATGGAATAATGATTGATTGAAATGTCATTTCGTTACTGGTAATATGAACAATATTTCGAAGGAAATGGGACATATTCTACTGCTCAAATCAGGTCTTCCAAATTTCCCTTAAATGAAATACCAAACCTTCAATGTTCTCACTATTGTGGGTGGTAGTATACTATTCTCTTATGAACACAAGTTTATACCGCAGATAAAGAATAATATGAATCATTTCAACAACAAAAATTTTAAAAAAGAAAAAAAAAAAGAATAATAATATGAATAAAAAATTATTACCAAGTTGACGCACTGAGGGTCCTCGCTACCAACGAAGTTACATCGGTTCAATTCTACGTTACCAGAACAACATGACGCTACCATTTTGTTCCAGAGCCTGGAAGTATACAGAATTCTCAGCTAAAAAGATCTCGTGATAATAAAGTACCCTGATACTATTAGAGGTCCAAATAATTATCATGGCCCAAATATGAAAACGACAAAAGCAATTAAACCATTTGACAAATAACAAATTGAATTCGTCACAAAACCAACAGACTGCAACTTACTGGGAACCATATAATCCATGGTAATAGCCGAAGTGTACGAGGGAATTCCCATTTAACTTATAATCTGTTAAACCGTTTCCCACAGCGAAACCCTGGCAAAAGAATAGAAAGCGTTGTAAAGACAACTAGAAGCAATGAATGATGACCGCGTACTAAACTAAGTACATAATCACATAGTACTATTTTTAATCTCGATTAATCACTAGCAAAATCTACAACAATGGTTACTGTTGTTTCTTAGGTTATTGAGACACAAGAAAAATGATATTTAATTGCATTTCAATTGCTCTATTTAGTACTTACCTTAAAGTTAAACTTATCATCGTCCATAATGCGAGCTGCTAAGGTAGGAATATACACTCCCCCATAACTCTCTCCCGTCAAGAAAAACTCATTCTTAGCATATTCCGGATAGTGGATGAGGAAGTACTTGAGAGCCCAATAGTTGTCCAAAGAAACCTGGACAAAAAATAATTCATGCATAAAAATTCAGATCAATTCTATTTTTTCTTTTAATTTTGCATACCTGTGGAAGTAAAGGGAATGTGACGATGATGATGCGACTCCTTTCCCCCGTGAATGCTACCATGTAACTGAAGAACGTTACGTTCTTCAAACGTAGGTTACCAAGACCTCCTTAGTCCCTTGGAGATGTCATGATGACATCAACAAGGGGTGCGCTAGTTGCTAGGAAAATAACCCCAACATTTAATCTCATTATTGATAAACAATTTCATGAAATTAAAAAGGAAAACTGATGTCTGTATCCTAAAGAATTCCCATATGACAATAAATGATTCTTGACACAGATGAAAGGTTCCTTCTTCCCACTGGAAATATCAGTGGTTTGGCATTACATGGTTTTGCTAATAATAGCTCGTCAGGCCATCGGCATCAAATGATGTCGACGGGGGTTTTCTTTTATTGTTTAAAAATATAAATATATATGTATAAAGGGAATTATATTTGGAATAGTAAGAAAACAGAAAGCATATTACACAATGCTTTTGACTGAATCAAAATCTTTAAATACAAATACAAATATTATGATTGAAACGCATCAATGTTGAAGGTCAATTTGATTCATGCTGATTCTGAAGGGCACCAATAGGAACTAATATTCTAGCACCTTAACCTATGTACTGTTGAACAGTACATACATTAAAAGGGCCTTCGAATCCAGCCATGGTGGATGTGCCAAAATGTGCCTTAAATTCCACTTCAATAAATTAATTTGACGGATTTACCTGGTCATCGCTTGTTGTGTAATTATGGTCATCAGAGTAAGAATAGCCTACACCGGCAGGGGCTTCAAGATATAACATGTTGGCAACTCGACTCCAACTGTGAGGGTTCTCATTAATCGTCTTTCCATCGTCACTAACCTGAAGCGAGAAGGAAAAAATGGGTTGAATAACTACTATAGACAGTCGTATGAGGGACATTATATTGTTATTGATATCGAGTATGTGATGTGGGTGTGTGGACTGGGGGGGGGGGGGATGATTTGAAAATCTGATGATCCATCAAGTTATGGTCTAGTAATTGTTGCTTTTATATGATACTTTTATTTCATTACTCACCAACTGGCGTCTATAATGTCTAAAGCATCTTCTTTTCAGAAGTCGTTACCTCATATGAGCTTATAAATCACTGAGTATTTGCTGTTTATTAAAATTGAAGACAAAAAAGGTAAGTATATTTAGAAACTATAGAGGCAAAATGACTAGTCAGCAAGAATAATATGGCGGCCAACGCGGCTCCCAATTCTAACATCTTTGTAATTTTTTTGAAAAGCACAGAATACCAGGAACGACGCTGGAATGCTTACTCCCCCGTTGCACAAATACCAGTATACATTGAAAACGGTCAGAAAGAGTTGACTACGCATGTTATCTCGATTGGTTATCGATAGGACATGACCAGTCAATAATGAACCGTGGGCGAATGTAGGAAACAGGAAATAGGTCTCCTTGGTGATCACAATACAAAGGTAATGGCAGGCGCAAGTCATGTTTGTTCTTTTCATTCTGCCAGCAGAACCTCGTGGAAGCTATTGTTACATCAAGCGGTCGCGGAATGCAGAACCATTAGACCAACTTTGTAGATAATAGGGACGTAATGACAATGTCCTAGGTATACTTAGCTATACGTGCATGTATAGTATAGCACTCATATAGTATTAATCAAAAGTCACCAATGAAATATTATATATCCATATCTCGAACAATAGACTTGTAACATGAAATATTGCTGTTTTAGCAGACGTTACCCCAACCGAATTTAGATATTTACAGCATTCTAGTTATGCTTAATATATTTGTTCATTTGCATACTTCAAGGAAATTCTCGCCTCCCCCCAGCCCACCCGCTCAGCCCCGCTCCACCCCCAACACACAGACCCACCACATACATACATGCTGGAGGTAAGGCTCCCGACTGTCTATGAATCGTTCTGGTTACAACAACTCGTGAAGTTATAGAGGAGTCTTATATAGCTGCAGAAGCTTTCCTTTTACCAAGGAATAATTGCTCGTTTCTATATTTTGACATTATAGTCAAATAATTAAATCCCAACAACATATCACTCTAGGACCATTTCTAAGGCTTTACCGCTGGAAGCATTCTCGCATCACAGAGGACAACATTAAACACCATATTAAAAATTTTCTTTAACAACCTTGACTGCTTTTAAACATGTGGTCAGTGGGTATATCAAAAGTCATCAGAACAATCTATTTATGCCTTGTTGCGAGCAGTCAAGTTTTCATGAGCGAAGCCTCTTCGTCACTGTCGCACTATTTCAAATTGTCATACAAAAACGTGGGATTAATGGATCTAAGCGTGGCAATGTGGACAGGACACTCGGAGATCCATTGTGCTGCACAATGCACAGCCAATGAAAAATGCTCTGGGTTCACTTACCAAAATCAAGGTGAAAAATGTAATATATACAGATCCATGGAATTCACAACACCTCAAGAAGGCTCAAATGTATACAAAAAAGTAAGCTTTTCATCTTTCCTAGATTTGTTATTATTGTACATACCCAGTGTTAATAATTCAGGATAATTAACAGTAGATATTTATATGAAATATGTCCTTCTCCTTACGAGGTGGTACGACTCGTCTCTCCAACCAGTGGCCACCAATATAATTTAGAAATATTTTCTTATAGGAGGAACGAGCTCGTGCTGTTGCAGTTGCAGAATCCAACCTTTGTGCGGCTTACACACATGTTGCACGAAACGCTTCGTGCTCTACAGGAAAACCTGCCAATATTGTGGCAGGACTTAGATACATCACAACCGGGATGGCTCTCTTCACTTTGGAGAGAGATATAATCCTTTGCGATCTTCTTCAGATGGATTTGGGAGCTAACGCTTGTCAAAGGTCAGGGCAAGTTCCAGAAAACATCCTGCCCCAAGTACCCAATCTTATGATGGCCGATAACCAAAAAGGGGGCAATTCCACGTATACATTCATTAACGGTAGGGCGTAGTTTGTACTTTAACATGGAACTGTGGTAATCATAACAATACCAATCATAACAATACCCCCTCCTCTCTTTTCAATTCAAATATTAGTTTGATTTTCTGCACATCTTTTCTAAAATGAATTACAAGAATTATTTTTCAAAATAAACCCCAAAACTAAATTAGTGACTCTTGAAGGTGAGAAGTGATCGTGTTATACTAGGGGGGCCGGGTTGTTAATAATCGATGTTTCCTTCTTGGGATGGAATAAAACCCTGTGTTATGATTTTCTATGTTTTATTCACAAGCTTTCGCCCTAGTTTGGGCTTCATCAGGTGTTGGTAATTTCAAATTAGTGACTTTTTTTTTAACCTAAAGGGATATACTATTGATATACTATTGTGTATACTAGTATATATTGAATTAAAGATATAAACGATGAGCGAATAAGTCAACGATATGTATCATATGTTGCTGGTCTGGAGCAAACTGCTTTATTCTGTATAGAGTTCAACATAGCTCAAGGGAGGCTAACAGAGACACCATAGCGGACCATTTAGACATTTACTTTAGTCTTGCACTAGTCCTCTATTGCGGACTATGCAAAGCTACATCACATCATAACAAGGTGCACAATTTTTGTGAATGTAGAATCTTAAGGCCTAAATGCTTACGATGGTTCCATTTACCATTGGGGTTTTTTTCTTTCTTTTTTCTAGTCTATAAAACTTTACGATTACACACTGGGATATCATAAACCCAAAAGCTTGTCCAAGCCTTTCTAAATGTTTAAAAAAGAGGTACGGTAGATAAAGATTCATAAAATGTATGTACCTACCCAATTTTTATTCATTTTTTTAATGGAGGATAACATAAATTTGACATTGAGAAACAGTTCTACCCACACACCCCTACCCCACAGGCATTTTACTATTGCCATTCTACCTTCAGCTAAATGCACCGGTATGCTAAAGGTAAGTATAGTGGTGAAATCCTTCACACTTTCCGCAGATCCTTGGAGTTTTGCCACCTGGAAAGATACCCCGATATCGGGTAACTTTTTTAATGCCAGCTCCTGAAGCATACATTTTTTGTAAAATGGAGAATCCCGCATGATTAATCATAGTATCATATTACGACAGATGCGCCGCCAAACATGTGTAAAAGGCTTTTCCCCGGAGGCATGTAAAAAGCCCAAACTTTCCACGCCGCTTACTTTTGCTTTAAGTGAAGTTACCACAGAATTGATTTTGTTCTCCCGAATATTTTTTTCAAGAGATGTGGATGCGAATCAATTTAAATTACCATATTCCGCCCACTCTCTCTTGCAAATCTCTTGGCACCTCCTGACGCGCTGTCTGTGTGCCTGTTACGGCAGGTCATAGGACATCTGAATAACTACTGAAGATGGGGAGCGGGGGTGGCAAATGAGAGGTTCCTTAATTATCTTTTTTGTTCTATACAAGTGCCTTCGGCACTTGGATTGTAGAGGCAGTTGTGTTTCTACTTCTTATAGGAATCCGACAATTTGATGGATTATTTTTTAATTTGGAGATATTAATTTGATTGCCAAAAATGGCTAAAATCACAGGGTGCCTACTTCGGGGTAGTAGGCCTAATGTCTTTAAAAAATGATTATTATTATTCATCTGTCCCAACTAAGTAAATGAGCATTCTAAGCGAACAATATATGTGGAAAATATTTGACAAAATGGTCAGAAAACTTTACCCTGGCGCTATATTCTAGCCTTTTAGATTTTAAATACATTTTAAATGGCATGTACCATAACATCTATGCAGGAAAGACAATTCATCCTATAAACTTGTTTTTAACACCAAACGAATCACATACATGTCTGCATTACAGAGAAATGATGATTTAATATTATTTTTAAAAAGAATTTATAAATTCATTGAGGAGTAATGTGTGGACGGGTACATTGTTTCTCTGAGAGGAACAGAGAGAGAGAGGGAGGAACAGAGAGAAAGACGGAGGGACAGAGAGAGGGGAGGGACAGAGAGAGGGAGGGAGGGACAGAAAGGAGGGAGGGAAAGAGAGGGGGAGGGACAGAGAGAAGGGGGGATGGGGGACGGATAGAGGGGAGGGAGAGACAGAGAGGGACTGAGGGGGAGGGAGAGGGAGGGACAGAGAAAGAGAGAGGGGGGGGGATGGAGGGACAGAGAGAGACAGAGAGAGGGGAGGAGAGAAGAGAAGGAGAGGAGAGATGAGAATGACAGATATAAGAGTCTACCTCCCCAGCTCTTCCTCCCCTATTTTTATCTGATATGTATTGGGAATGGTAGCAGGGAGTAAAGTGTGATGATCAAAGAACCCTAAGCCCCCCCCCCCCGCCCCGTCCCGACCTATATTGTGATGCCTTCCCCCTTCCCCTTCCCCCTACACCCTCCCCCACCCTTCCCCCCTCCTATACAACGTCCTATCGTGGAAATAGGTGAGATCACATTTGTATTTGCTAAAATTGAGAGAGTTTGTGTACATGTCATTACCTGTATAATCATGTATACATGTCGGCCTATGTGTTGTTGTATAAGGTTTGATATAACGTTCCCATATGGCCCTATTGTTTGGATGATGTTTTGTTTTTTTTTCACGTTTTTAAAGTCTTTTATTCAGGAACATCAGTGTACAGTCTCACAAATTCAGGTGATTTTCGTACCGACCTGATGCCATCAATCAATTATCTATTATGTACAAGGAGAACGTAAATTTATATATATATACAATAAATTATCTTTTTTCAAAGGTACATTCGGTTTATGACCATTATACATACTAGGTAGATGGATGAAAACTTGGCGAAGTAAGATGAGTTATTTTTAATGAGGTGAAATGGGGGTGAGGGTTACAGACTAGTGCTGTTGCATTATCTATTTTGGGAGAGGGAGTATGGTGGGGTTGGTTATCAGCCGAGAGGAACCACGACCAAGTTGGCAACAGAATCATACCTTTCCGACAAAAAAACAATATATGCAATTTATAGTGACAGATATATACACAGTCCAGTATATCAGAAGTGTTTCTACCGAGATGAGTTGTTTATATATCTCAACATTATGTTAATTTACAGCACATAAGAGCACTTATTGAACAAATGATGCATGTATTCTTGGCATAGCGCTATAGTGAGGTAGAGAGAATAGATAAGAGTATATACACATTTGAATTAGTACAACAGGAGTCGATAGCAAACATATGAGTAGACATAGGTGCTAAGGCACCTTGCAATATGATCGACAAGGCAAACAAGGCAAACAGCCACACAGAGAGAGTACCCTAGAGAGAATACACATGTCTTTTAAGCGCACAATTGAAACTGTTTTTATCAATATTGTTCCGTAGTACAGCAGGCAGGCTATTCCACGTCCTGGCCATATAGTTAGTTAGACACTTCCTGTCTTTCTCACTTTTTGGTGGGAAACCTTCCAATACTGGAGCGTCAGCCTGCCTAGTAGCCCTATTGGGTATTACCCCCCTACCCTTGATGTAGACTTCTGAATGTGCCAGTTTGCAAGTATTGAACTTAATCCTCTGGTCAATTTTCATAACTTTGGTATCGCTATATAATTCTTGAGTAGGCTTTTGATAATCGCACTGAAGTGCTACCCTTAAAATTTTATTTTGTAAGACTTGCAGTTTCTTAAGTTGAGAGACGGTAAGTGGCGTTAGGCAGAAGAGGCTGTAGTCGAAGATGGACATGAGTTTCGATTTTGCAATGGTGACAGCAGCAAATTTAGTTAATAAAGGTCGTATCTTCCTAAATATATACAATTTATGGTTTAACTGGCTAATCAAACTGTTGTACTGGAGAGACATGGTGATTCCTGGGTCAAAGGTGATGCCCAGATATACGTATCTGTCAATTTGCTCAAGCTCCACGTTGTTAAGAACCATTTTTACCTTGACCTTGTCTACTTTTTTTCTTCTGCCTGACACCATAATTTTAGTCTTCTTAGTATTTACTTGCAATTTATTACTAACACACCAGTCATAGAATCTAGAAAGATCATCATTCATATTTCTTATGCCTTGCTCTAAGTCAGTTGTGGAAAGATATAAAATAGTATCATCAGCATACTGCAATATTTTAGATTTTAGTTCAATATATTTTAGGTCATTTACATAAAGAAGAAACAATGTAGGCCCAAGGATGGAGCCTTGAGGTACACCGTATTCAATGCTTTGCATATCCGACTCATTGCCATTCAACACAACTTTCTGCTTTCGATTACTTAAGTAGGAGTCAAACCAGGAGATGGCACTCATAGGGAGGCCACAATCTAACAACTTCTCCATCAGGATATTCGGAACAACAGTGTCAAAGGCCTTACTTAGGTCGATAAAACAAGTTAACATATAATCATTCCTGCTATAAGAGCTATCTAAATCAGATATATATTCAGACAGAGCCTCCGTGGTGGAGTGCCCTGCCTGGAACCCAAGCTGTCTTTCACTCAAGATATTGTTCTCAGATAAGAATGCCTGTAATCTGCCTAGCATAAGCTTCTCCGTGATTTTACCGGCTAAATGACAGATAGAGATAGGTCTCGTGTCACTTGGAGAGGTTGGCAACTTAACTTTAGGGACCGGTACAACTCTAGCCATTTTCCAACTATTAGGGAAGGAGCTATTTTCTAGCGTCTTGTTAATGAGAAAGGTTAATTGTGGGAGCAATATTTTGAATGCATCCTGGTAAGTATGACTATTAATATGCTCACAACCAGAATTTTTATTACAGTTGATTTCATTTATTTTTCCCAGAACCTCAACTTGGTTAAAAGGCGTCTCATTCCAGACTGATATGATCTGCTCCTTATGTCTAGGACGCTCTATATAACTAATGTTCTTATTAATATTCCTACCAACATTACAGTAAAAATCATTCATGGCCTTGGCCAAATCCAAACCTTCTAATTGCTTATTATCTACTAACAGACTATTGAATTTTGGTTTATCTTTACCAGAGACCTCCTCCAAAACAGTCCAAAACTTCTTGGAGTCTTTTTTGTGTGTCCATAATAGGTTCTTATAGTAATCAGCCTTGAGTCTTCTTATTGTTTGGTTACATAGTTTTCTACAGTTACGGGCAATTTGAATATCTTCCATTTTCTTACTCTTTTTGGCCTTTTTATACGCTTCTTCCCTATTTTTGTGGAGTATTTCAAGCTCTTTTGTATACCACTTGGGCTTTTCAGGTCTGTTTTTAAAAGTTTGGTAAGGGGCTAGGTCATCAACACTCTGTTTTATGTTAGTGTACATTATATCCCAAACATGATTTGGGTCCTGCAATTCATAATATGTATTCCAGTCTTTACTTGAGAGTGAGGTTTGCATACTGTCATAATTATAATTTCTGAAATTCCGTCCAACAAAAGTATTCTTAACAGGTATAGTAGTTATTCTTTTTAAAATAGTAATCACAGGCAGGTGGTCTGACAGAGAATATTCAACAGTATAGGTGGTGCGATTAATATTTGATCTAATTAAGAAAAGATCCAAGATGGAGTCCTTCATCAAACCATGCCTAGTTGCACCTGTTTGTTCCAAAATAAAGCAGTTTTTACTGGCAAATTCCTTAAGACTCTTACATTTATTGTCATTCACATCCACGTCAATATTTAAATCTCCACAAATAATGACATTCTTGTCGTTATCTATTACACAGTTGTCAAGTACATGTTCTATCTCACCAATAAATATTTTGACATTTCCATTAGGTATACGATACGACATGATAAGTTTAATCCTAGGTACTTTATTTTTATAGACATGTAAGTTCAGAATCTCGCTGTCGGTACTCAAGACATTTACCGTCACCTTAGATACATAATTAAAATCCTCTCTAACGTAACAGCAAATACCTCATCCTCTTTTGGTAATAGGTCTATCCAGTCTTATAATGTTATATCCTTTACATAATATCATGCTGTCAGGCACTAGTTCATTAAGCCAGGACTCTGTGAATACAACTATATCAATATTCAAGCACATTATTTCGTTCCTAATAGCATCTATCTTTGGGAGCAATGACCGTATATTATACTGCAGGATTTTTATTCCTTTAGTTCCTTTGATGTCAGGGAATTTAATTACTTTATCCTCACTCATTAGTGGGTACAAGTTTACATATACCAGTAATCAGATCCGCGTCCAGACAGATTTGGTCGTGTAACGGCCAAGAGTCCGACCACGAGACTGATGTTTTACAAAACAACCCTTTCAAATACAGTCGAGTAATACAACAGGTATTTTCAGACAACCATGCAGAAAAATAAGCTAGTCGACTAACCGTATGTCCATGAACAAGCCAGATATGAGAGCATAATCTATTGGAATATATCCAAAGTCCAGATCGAGTGTACAGCACATGCCCAGTAATAATCACTTTCGTGAGTTAGGAGTCCAGAATTATGGTGTGTAGCTGAGGGCAGTTCGGTAAATGTTCCACAAGCAGACCGGTGCCGCTTGATACTAATTTTCATAATGGGTCGGTTCAGAGTTCTCAGAGTTTGACAAGGTGGAGCGCAACAGGTAAGGTATAATCTCGTTAACCAGTAGAGCCAGTGAATGTGTATATACGCAGTCGACAGAGCAGTAATCAACAATAGACCCCGCTGGGTGGGCCGCATGACGGCACCTCCCAGTAAAGGGTCATTGTATCCCCCCGCTCCATCAACATATATAAATAAACAGGTATCATAACAAAGCCATGTGCGGTCACGAACTGTTACTAAACTAAATGAAAACAAGCTATCAATTATTTCCATCAGTGGGGTCATTGTGGTAGTCGATTATCTGTTTGGCCCAACTTTTCAAAACAATCGCATCAAAATGGACCCCATCGTGGAGTCGTTGTAGGTAGTGACGGTGCCTCCTTTGGTTAACCGCATGTACTTTGCTGTTTAGGTGCACATGCCTAACATGTCGATCTCGATTCAGGGCCCTCAGGTTATAATTTATCCTTATAATAGCCGAGTCGAGCATATCTTGATATGATGATCTCTGATCCTGCCTGTTGGCCTTAGCCAGATCCATACCAATAAGGCCTCCAATACTTACATTACATTGATTTAAGATATGAGACAGTTGGGATAAGCTTTGTGAATAGACTGTATCCATATAATTCACTAGTTCATCCTCTGTGTATTCAATCAAGGATATCTCTCTGGTACTCCTGTTTAGCACAGATAGATTGCAGATACCACCTGCGATCAATATATTAGTAGGGTGGAGTGCATGGAAAATGGCAATCGATTGGGTGCACAAATAATCCATCTTGGCACCACTAAAGACATAGACTCTTATATTATGTGGTCTTAAGCGAGACTCAAGGTATTTTCCTCAAGAATCCGTAACAACTATCGTACTCATGGCGTTGTGGTGTTTTATGTGTACGATCCTAGGGCATTACCTTCCACCGGAAAGTAACTATCAGTAGCTTCTGTGCGGGCGGCGAACGCATAGTTCATATGCGGATTATGGAATTGGCCGGAGGGGGGTGGACAATTGTTGAAAGCTAAGAGTCGGCTCTGCATGACTTGCGGGTCCGGTCTAATTGAGTCAAGATAGCTTTGTTGTACATGTTGTGTGTTTCTGGGGCTATTCGCTCTTTTGGCTGGACTAAAGTAGTCGTCACCACTTCTGAACCTTTTTTTCTTATCCTGCGAATTGAAATTATGACCAGGGAACGTCTCGAGATTTATATCATTTTATATTTCCATTCAATTACTGCCTACGATTTGGCATATCATTTATATTTCCATTCAATTACTGCCTATGATTTGGCAATAATTAATACTTTTAAAATCTCTCAAATAGACGATTCCCAAAGGGTCTAGAGGCCTGAATATTTTTCATTTATTATATATGCAACTATGTTACAAAGCATATATATGTTCCCCGAATGCAACCACTAAGGTCTGTATATTGGACCACCAAGCATTTGCTTCCTGAATGCAACCACTGACAGCTTGGTAGTGTTACGTAACACATGCATGCTGTACCCGGGGACCCGTCTCTGTCTCTTGAGTTCGACGGGTTCCCTGTTTCTGTTGCCTCAAGGAGTGCATAGTTCCCCGAGCTGTGGGAAACCTCGTTTGATGCGTGGAATCACGGGCAAGTAGAGCCACGGTGCGGGACCGATTTTACCTTATTGGTCATCATCACCAGTAATATATATGTATGCTACAGATAAGTATGGAAAGACTCCTGGCCATGTGGGCCTTCTTCTTGCGCAGTGTTAGAAAACTACTTTTCTGTGTCTATATATTTTGAAGATTGAGTTTGATAATAGGGATATGTATTTGATAATAGGGATATGTATATGAGTAATTCTCCCAAACGGGGAGCATTTGATTTGAGGAGGCCATTTTTTTAGAAAAAATAAACTTCGTTGAATCTCTACAATATTTGGTGTACGTATAGCAGGGACTATCAGCATTATGCAGACGAAATTTGGGAAGGCTGTGGCAAATATTTTTAGTCGTCCACCTATGCTTCAAATACCTCCATTTTTGCCTATTTTTGCCATATTTCAGTCATATCAACGTATATTTATGAATAATATTGTGTAAGTCTGAGATGAAGTACCCAGTTATTATCCCAGCGAAATTAAATGACTAAATCAAAGCTAGGGAATCGATGATGGCCGCCAAAATAAGGCCTGGTTGTAACCAGAAATTTAAATACCTTTTTGTGAAAATATCAGTTTTATTTCATACAATAACTGTGCTGATATATAATGATATCTGTATTTCTAATAATTATGGCGTAACGGCGACACTATATTCGTAACGGCGACATTATATCCAATGCTCACTGCAATTCAACAGCATCTGTATTCATTCATATCTATATGTTTTACCAAATTCAGGCAGGCCTGAACAATTATTAGAAAAGGTGAAATTGCATAAAAATATATTTCATTTAAGATATGGGAGTTCTTTTACATGTCGTAACGCGACATAAAACATTCCCACATCAATTCATTGAATTTTATTTGAGGGAATAAAAGGGTTTTTAAATGTCATGGGCCAATAACTTTTATATTTACTGATATATAAATACCTATAGATCTTCCCTCCCCCAAAACCTAATACAGTATAATATTAATGATTAGTTTAGGGACATTTCATTCTTTTAAAGCTAATATATGTCGTAACGGCGACACCAATATTCCAAAACAATATTTTCCAATTATAGATTAGTTTAAATGTATGATTCCGTGAATATTGTGTTTTTTCATAATAATGAATGTGTGTGCATGTGTAGAAACCATTTTTCCTCAGCACAAGTAATATATTTTCTAAATCAGGCTGTGTATTACATTCAAATTCCATAATCATTACATATTTTCTAGCCTGAAAATGCTATTTTATCACAATAGCGGCGAAGATTTTGGCATTAGAGCTTTGAAAGTGGGGGTTCCCACAGCATTATTTTTGCCAGAGAATTCAAATAAAATGGTTATAAGTATGTGTGATGATCCCAAATGCAGGATGTAGACACCCTGGGCTGAAAAACCAAATGATGCCCGATTGGGAGAATTACTCATATGATAATAGGGATATATATTTGATAATAGGGATATGTATTTGATAATGGGGATATGTATTTGATGATAGAGATATGTATTTGATAATAGGGAGGGAGGGATGAGAATAAGAGAGAGAACTAGGTCCTACATTAATTCTTTTTGTTTCTACCCGTGAGACTCTCCAAGTGGGACAAGCAGGCCCACTAGTTTAGAACAAGCAGACAGCCGAAAACTGCCACTTACTATAACTATCAATATCCCTCAATATCAAGGAGGTGAGGACAGCCTGCAGCCATATAAGTAATTTTAGAATAAATTTAAATAAAAAACTTCAATGAATGACAGAAAGTATATTATATCCAGTGAGTAAGAAAAGGCAAAGCAGTGATTACGTAATAGATCTAAAGAATGGGGAGATCTAAGGAAATCATCAGATAAGTTGTGTAACACTAGACGATGAGGCGTAATAAGTGGCATAAAATATACCTAGGCATAGCACTAAAATTAGAGCCACGCCCCCTTTCTGATCGAAACTACCATTATAAACTTGACCAACCACGATCATGTGAAAATGCCACTTCCCAACCTCTTATCGCCAGAAACTATGTCTCCAGGCCTAGGGAAAAGCTGTACCGTGGGAATACCCCCGATACAACAGGGTCTTGCTCATACCAAAACTGAGTAATTTCCCAATCCCTATTTCCCACAGCTTTGATCGACTTTTCATGGTATGAACACATGGCGAGCTAACACCGCTCCCTCAGTAACACTCAGGTTTTTACAGAAATCGGAAATGGACCAGTCACATGACATGTTACATCAACCTTTGGCCAGCCTCAGGCCACAGTGCTCAGCCAATGGGAACACAGTTTGCAAGCGTTATTCGGCGAGCCATGTAGATGGCTCTCGGCTACATGGCTGCCATGGCGGGTACGGCTTAGACATTTTTTAAGTAGCCTAAGGGTTCATTATCCACCCAATAATATAATATCCTAGTCAATTTAAGAGTTCTTTCTATAAGGGCTTCAAGCCTCTCCTAGTGTGCCACACTCTCTGGATGTTAACACAGGAAATCAGTCTTCACAGATCTAAAGATCAGTCTTTACTGATCTAAAGATAATGATTTTACAGGAAACAGAATGTAGTAACTAAACACCACCTAAATCCTCCCTACACACTCACCCCTTGCCCACCCTCACAAACCCCTATATCCACCCTGTGCCACCCACCCAAGCCACACACACACACACACACCCAACACACCAAGTAAACAAACCAACACACACAGCCATGTGCTCCAGGAAAAGTCTTACCCCGGTCTACTTCACCATCCTCACACCGTACTAAAAGGAGGCTTCCAATATATCAACAAAGAACAGAATATGACCTAGCCTCCTAATAATATGGGTACATATGGGTAAAATTCGACACGATTGACACGCGACACGGCTGCTAAATCATGGGCGACACGGCGACACGGTCCCCTTAACGTACGACACACACAGCTTAAAAAATGCTGATAAAATGTGACACGAGACATTCATAAATGTATTAAAAATCGACATGAGACACAGTGATTTATTTAACAGGTGACACACGACATTGTATCGACCGTTAACATTAATTAATGTATTGCTTAAAAAGTGACACGAGACATCATTGAACTGTTTTAAAAAGTGACATGGGACATGGAAAAAATTCTTATCGTGTGACACTCAGACACAGTCATGAAAAATGGGACCCATATATACCCCTAATAATGAGGCACTTGGTCTAAGGTTCTGGTATTGAACTTACCCTGTCGGCGACTACAGAGTCATTTCACCTCCAACCCAGTGCTTGTCAACTATCCCCGCAACTATCTCATCAATGGCCAGTTAACTGTCTGTGGTAACCCTATGAATTTAAGATCCTTTCTTTTGTTATCACCCGAAAAGAGTAGGATATATCGTCCATTAAGCCTTTCCCCTTAATCAATAGAGGGTAGTATACTACCCCAGGGGTCGGTGGAAGACTAGCTATGGGAGCTGAACTAAACAGCCTGGTAAAATATCAATATATGACGTATGCTTTACTGATATCTTTTTAAGGGAGTTCCGTGACATGCTACACACAAAGTATCGCGCCAAATTATTTGATGGAATCCCTTTGTCCTGATGCCCTGGGAATAAAACAAAATTACCGTACAGCTTTTGAAAACGCTCCCGCAATCCCTGATGCCATCACCGAGGCTTACTGGGACGTGGATGATCCAGTGAGGAAATACTACATTCTGTATCAGGGTCGAGTCTGGGAGAGCACACAGCTAGAAATGTCTTTCGATACGACTGCCTTGGATGTGGAGAAAGGCAAATTGGTGTTGGACAACATCAATATCTGTAGTGTATCGGCTGTTGTCTCCAGCAATGTGGCCAATGAGTTCTTCGTCTTCAGGGGATCGGAGATGTATGATGGCGACACATACATCGGAACGGTTTGCATATGAGTGAGCTCATAGTTTGCATTATTATTTTTCATTCCTGGCCAGTTTACCCAAATCCGTAAAATTTAGTACCAACCCATTCTGCATTATAACATAGCATGACCTCATAGTAGGAACCATATAACTGAGATCTAGTAACTAGACTCATTTAGTCATAACAATGGCATTGCCCATTATATTAGCATCCTGTTTAGTATGTTAGTTCTTCTTTCAGGGACTCCTAATCAATGACGTACCGAGTTAGAAGCGGTCATAGAACACTCTCCACATCTCGAGTTCTCATGTATCGGACATGTATATACACCTTCCTCTAAATGTAGTACATACATTGGTTCCCAAAGAAGCTCGGTTATATCAACAAAGACCTTTTTCCTATATAATACTTTAGATACAATGAAATGAAGTTTGCGCATCTTGTTTTGAACATTGTTAAATGTTCCTTATAGTGGAAAAAGTCGTCATGTATGGAAGCGAAGAGATAAGAGAATATACCAAGATGTGAATATATTCTGGTTGAGTAGGAATAGATATCACGCGCTTGCTGTGAAATACATAACTTTGAGTAATTTTTCTAGGTAATTGGCAACGCATAAAAATAATCCGCTTTTCTGTAACGATATTAAATGCATATATGGCCAATAAAGATTTTTCTTAAATTGTTGAAGTTATTTATAAGGTCGAGGGAAAATCAAGGATTGAGAAAATGCGTTGGATTTGTATGTTAGTGTGGCCTTGAGAAACCAAATTTCATTCGAAGATAAAATTGTGTAGACATGTCATAGTTCGTATAACCTGAAGGACTTTCTGGTCCGCTCTGAGGAAATAAAGTGGAAAAAATGTAACCACATGAGTTGTCCTTTGGATAATTAAATATCCACCTGTCCACACCTTCAGAGTGTGGACCAGTTGGCAGATTTCTACTCATAGATGTCATAATTTAGTTTTAATATGTATGGTCAATAAAACATATTCAGAAGTATGTTCCAGATCGATAGATGTTTGTATCAGCTGAGTAGCTAGTGTATTTTGTACCTATATTAGATAATGTCTTGGAGTTTTTAAATATATATATATATATATATATCAGATAATGTTGTGAGATATTATTGTATCTCTGTAAAATGTGTGATCACATTTCTTTCCGTCATAAGTCTATGAATATTTTAAGGATAATGTTGTTTTCTGAAACAATGGCCTGTTCTAAAGGGGATGGCTAAAGTGATTGTAAACCTATCATGGGATTCGTTTCCTTTCATCAGGTTAAATAAAAGATATAGTTGAACAGATTAGGAATGAATCGCTAGATGTATTTTAAACGTGTAATATAGCTAGATATAGTTGAACAGATTAGGAATGAATCGCTAGATGTATTTTAAACGTGTAATATAGCTAGATGTAGTTTGGAATCTATGAATAATTTATGTTCTTTGCAAATATTTGTTGAATTCGCTGATATAGATGTGTACATGTAAAAAGTAAATTAATGTTGAACTTATAAAATATATTATTATGACACCAATAAATTAAACGTGATAAAACTTCCAAAGGGGAAGGACTCTCTGAGATATCGATATAAAAAATCAATGGCAATGAGAGATACAGGATTTACTTTTATTTATTTTAACAACCATATAGGGCATTCATGTGACCTAATACCAGAGTGGAGTAAAAAGAATGAGGACTTACTCTGAATGGTCCGTGCTCACTCAGAAGTCCATCTAGAGAGCTGCATCCTGGACCACCGTTTAACCATAATACCACAGGTTTAGAGGCCGAATCTCCATAGCTCTCCGTAAACCTATCAAAACATGTTGCTTTCTTCCGTTACACAAATAAAGAATGATTTCATCTTATCACATGAACCATTAACCTTGGAAAGATATTGATTGCAGCAGGGACATATTAATTCTCAACCAATTCATTTGAACATCTACAATCATGTGATACATACCAAATATATTTTTCTCTTTGTTAAAGATATTTATATATTTTTTAAATATTTAAATTAATGAAATCATATTCATAGATGAAGTTATAAAACCCGACACCCTCTCACATCCCTTTGATTGGTAACACTTGTGAATGATTTAATATACTGTATTGACTTCATTATCATTTCATTATCATTTTCATTTTAGTTCGATTGCTTGTAACAATATGCCTAATTTGTAGCATAAGTTAATCTTTTTTTTCACTCTACACACCTCTATGTATTTTTCTAAACATGTCAATATTCTCAGGGTACAACGAAAATCACCCAAGGGTGAGATTGCTGTAATCTTGTTAACCTCCTGAATAAATAAATTTGTCCAAAAAAATAAGTGCGAGTTATTGTGAAAGGGTTTGGTATAAAAGCTTATCTTTCATCAATGGTCGGAGAAGGTATCTTACCAATAGTGCAGCTTTCTTGTACCAGTAGCCTTCAGGTATCCAGAGTAATGTTTGAACTTTGGCGTAAAGGTCAAACCTGGCAGGTCACTCACAAGGTCACCAGGTATAGCGGCGTGAACACAGGAGATTGCTAGGCATGACAAGACAAGAATGCCTCCCAGCAAGTAAGCCTATAGGAACACAAGCAAATAATCACATTAAATCTAAGAATATACATGAGACTTGTAACATCTCATCGCCAGAATATGTCCTGTCATGTTAACACGTTATCCTGGACGATCAATGGGAATTATCTAGACCGGTAATAGTAGCATGCACCCCCAGGAAATTTTTGAGGAAAATGAAGCTGTTTTAGTGCGTTCTGCTGATTTTAAGGGGCATCAAGGCAACCCCTTAAACTTTAAAAGTTTAACTCATAGAGTACATTAAACTTAATTTTCCTAGTCACCCTAACAATATTTTAGAGATATTGTTTTTCTAATGGGTAGCAAAGTGTCATTACACAATTAAATAATTTGAAATAGAAGACAAAAAATAGCATGCTTATTACCATCTCATGTCGAATGCATTAAAATCTTAAGAGATATTGACCAGTAGTTCAGAAACTTGTGAGAAAAATGTATAAATCTGACTGACTGATTTTCAGGGGTCGTAGTAAGCCTGGAGTCAGTACTAGTATTGTGGACGAGTGGACTGGTGGAGGTACTCGTCCACATCCACTCACCACTCGTCCACAACCTATCCAAAATTGATCAAATTAGCTGACTTGTAGAAGGGAATATAACAACTTTAGAGGTTACAGACCTAAACTTTTGTCGTTACATAGATCTCATGATGAAAACATAATATGCAGGACGCATTTAGTATTTCCAAACAAAAACCTATTTCTCCTCCTCATGTCATGTACTTTTTGTATGTTTGAAAATGATACTGATGGAAGAGATGAGTGGTTTTCTCCATGCAACCTGTATTTCGAAAATTAATGTATCAATCTTATGTTGATGGCATTGAGATATAATGGAAATAAATCTGTCAAGTTTGGGCCAGTCACAATCTTTTATATATATATATAGGATTTTTATTCTGAACAGACATTACATACAATCAGAAACGGATATACCGTCTGCAAGCCAAGTGGCACGCAGGTCTTCCGGGCAAATCTCATTTGTTGAACATAACCGATATTAGTAAAATAGTGTTCAATGTTCAGTCATGATGTTTGAGACTGTTTATGGTCCGTTTTGTAATTAAAGTGTCAATTGTTTTGTGATAACGGACATTAATATAGTTTAGTTTAATGTGGTTGTCTAGTACAGTGATTAAAATTTTCCTACTACAGCATCCTGGAGTAAAACACAATGATATTACAAAGCTTGGTTTCTCCTGTACGTTGGTCTCCTGTACTGGAGGCCTAAAACATCAAGAACAGTAAACAGTAAAACAGTTGAGTTCTCTCACAGTCGGTACTTGTAGTGGCGGAGCGCCGCTACTATAACATATATTTACAGAACAAAACAATACAATAAAACAGCAAAATTTTCTGTTATGTTGCACACTGTTTTTTTGTATTTGATATGCAATTTAAATGCCAAGATGAGACGGGAGGATATTTCCCTAGATGAGATTAGTATTTTCTAATCAAATTATGGCCGCTACGCTGTCTCAGAGACAGATGATCATGTGAGTTGCATGTATATGTACACCCGTGAAACATGAGATAACAGACATGGCATCACATGTACGGTACCGTACGTACATCATGTAAAACAACTAAAGACTGAAAGTATAAAACAAAGCCAAGGTTATGAAGGTAAGTTCTTGGTATCGAATTGATAAGCCCGATTCTCCGCCCTGAGATTACTATGCAAGCATTATGTGACCAAGCAAGTTAAACTAGCCTTATTAAGGGGGGGTGGGGGGGAGGCATGGAGGGTGACGTTTCATTACCCTCTAATAGTATAATACAAGGATATGCTTCTAATCATAGAACTTTTGAGATACAAAAGTAATGGCAAATTTGTGCCTTCATATATTCATAAGTGCCATGAATGATGTATCTTTGATGAGCACTGTGCACTCTAGAGTGCAGCACTGTGCTGCGCATCACATTAGAGTGCAGCACAGCACATACATACAGCACATACATACATACATGCATGCATACCTAGCACATGCATGCATACCTAGCACATGCATGCATACCTAGCACATGCATGCATACCTAGCACATGCATGCATACCTAGCACATACGTAGCTAGCACATACGTAGCTAGCACATACGTAGCTAGCACATACATAGCTAGCACATACATAGCTAGCACATACATAGCTAGCACATACATAGCTAGCACATACATAGCTAGCACATACATAGCTAGCACATACATAGCTAGCACATACATATGTAGCACATACATAGCTAGCACATACATATGTAGCACATACATATGTAGCACATACATACGTAGCACATACATAAATGTCCCCAGGGCTCATACTATGCACCATGGCGGGGAACACATGCATGCATACCTAGCACATACGTAGCTAGCACATACGTAGCTAGCACATACGTAGCTAGCACATACGTAGCTAGCACATACATAGCTAGCACATACATAGCTAGCACATACATAGCTAGCACATACATAGCTAGCACATACATATGTAGCACATACATACGTAGCACATACATAAATGTCCCCAGGTCTCATACTATGCACCATGGCGGGGAACACATGCATGCATACCTAGCACATACGTAGCTAGCACATACGTAGCTAGCACATACGTAGCTAGCACGTACGTAGCTAGCACGTACGTAGCTAGCACATACATAGCTAGCACATACATAGCTAGCACATACATAGCTAGCACATACATATGTAGCACATACATATGTAGCACATACATACGTAGCACATACATACGTAGAACATACATAAATGTCCCCAGGGCTCATACTATGCACCATGGCGGGGAACACATGCATGCATACCTAGCACATACGTAGCTAGCACATACGTAGCTAGCACATACATAGCTAGCACATACATAGCTAGCACATACATAGCTAGCACATACATATGTAGCACATACATATGTAGCACATACATATGTAGCACATACATATGTAGCACATACATATGTAGCACATACATATGTAGCACATACATATGTAGCACATACATATGTAGCACATACATACGTAGCACATACATACGTAGAACATACATAAATGTCCCCAGGGCTCATACTATGCACCATGGCGGGGAACACATGCATGCATACCTAGCACATACGTAGCTAGCACATACGTAGCTAGCACATACATAGCTAGCACATACATAGCTAGCACATACATAGCTAGCACATACATAGCTAGCACATACATATGTAGCACATACATATGTAGCACATACATATGTAGCACATACATATGTAGCACATACATACGTAGCACATACATACGTAGCACATACATAAATGTCCCCAGGGCTCATACTATGCACCATGGCGGGGAAATGTCCCCCTGGGCTCATACTATGCACCATGGCGGGGAAATGTCCCCCTGGGCTCATACTATGCACCATGGCGGGGAAATGTTCCCCTGGGCTCATACTATATACAATGGCGGGGGAATGTCCTACTCTACTCATACTAGTCTCCATGGCGGGGGAATGTCTCCCTGTACACATCCTTGTATCCACTATACACCATGGTGGGTTGATTTTAGTTTTAATTTCCCTTGGAATGTAGGGATATATGGGGTTTGGGCCTGTAGAGATTCAAGGTTGATTAGTTTAAGTTTTTGGTTTCCCTCAGAATGAAGGGATATGTGGAGTTTGGACCTGGAATCATATGTCTTGGTTAGATTAGTTTAATTCTCCCCTTCATTTGAAGGGGTTTGTTAAGTGTTTGAGCCTGAAGTAATATGGTTGATTATGTGAGGATAAAGGTTTCAAGTAGATCAGTTAATCCCAGGGCATAGCATGGTGGATGATGCAATGATGTAGCATAGCCTGGATATGGATTTGCAAGATGAAATAATTTCCCTTGGAATGAAGGGATACATGGGGTTTGGGCCTGTAGAGATTTAAGGTTGATTAGTTTAAGTTTTTAGTTTCCCTCAGAATGAAGGGATATGTGGAGATTGGACCTGGAATCGTATGTCTTGGTTATATCATAGATTTTAAAAAGTTTAAACTGTTGTTGTTTAAACAAACAACAACAGGTGTCATACGTCTGCATGGGTCCACAGGCCTTATCTTATCTCTGGCCCATTAGTTACAGACACAACACAATTTAGTTACAGACATGAGCATACATGTATGGGTTCGATTTTCAGAAAATGTACAATTCACTTTAACCAATTCACTTTAACCAATCTGTAATAACCCACATCTCAGACCCAAATAAATTTCTAAATACATTTCAACATAAACAAACAGAATGCAATACAAAACATACTGGAATTTACATACTATTGACCAAATCGCAGCCAGCCTTGCATACTGAATGTGTACAACTACCAATTGTACATATTTCTGACTATTTCTGGCAGGAGGACTGGCAGGAGGAGCCCACCATGAGACAGATTTTCAGGACATGTACAATTCACTTCAACAATTCACTTTTACCAATCTCTAATAACCAACATTTCAGACCAAAATAAAGTTCAAAATACATTGCAACCTAACCAAACTGAATGCAGTACAAAACATACTCCAATCTATTCAGTACTATTCAACTTGGAGCCTGATTTATATGCTCAATGTGTGCATCCAATTGTACACATGACTCTGGAATGTTGGGAATGTGCAACGAAACGAACGACGACGAACAAGAATGTGGCCGGCACAAAATCCATGACTACACATAATTTTATTTTAGTTAAAGTAATAAATGGCAAATTATAAATTTGCCATTAATAATCGAAACATTCATAAAAACAAATTATATCTAGTTGACTTCATTATAGATCTGGAAGAGTCGATTCATAATTTAAAAAAATGAAAAAAAAATGAAAAATGGATAGGAAAATTATATTAATGGTTTATGTTGGACTGATATGCTAAATTTTGTATAGGTTGCTTCTCAACGTATGACTTACCCCTGTAACATCATTGTTGCCTTGTGTAATGTTTAGAACACTTCTTTGAAGTAATGTACAACTATATGAAATTTCTATGATTATTAATGGTTAATATGAAGGAGCACGGCGTCGACAGAGCTGTATTATATGTATTTTAATTTATCCCTCAAGTTCTTGCATTATCAATGAATATTGAGTATGGATATTCTTTTTATATTAATATGCTTACCTGTAAACTTTGGTTTATGTATATTTATGTTAAAAAGCTGAAGTTATCTATCTCTTTTATGCTCGATGAAATTATATAGTGGTAATGCTAACAACAGTCATATGCGAACTTTCATTTCATTGAATTATGTAAAATTTTTCTCTAAATAAGTCAGGCTGTCCTGAGAATATTCGTGCTTTATGTATGAAAATGTTCATAGACCTGAATAAAATATTTTTAAATCTAAATCTAAAACCCAATACCTTATCAGGAAACCAAACGCACTTATAATGCCTATACTACCGTACTTCTAAAGATATTTTTTAAATTTTAAAAGCATAATAATATTCAAACAAAGTTTCTTGCTACAAATCCAAGCATACTTCCATTCAGTTGCCTCAAAATCTTAAAAAGGGAGAATATATTCACTTGTGTACCAACCCAGCTTACCCCAATCCATAATTAAGGAGTGGGGTCTGGGTCCAGAAGCCAGAGCTGTTCCCCTTAAACTACAACAAATTTTAAGCATTTTGGGTATTCAAATTTATCTGCATTAGGATTTAAAATGTTGAGTTTTTATTGCATATTCTTTGGTGAGATGCTTTACGGTACAAGAAAAGAATACGATAAAGCAAATAATATGATGTGTTTTAGGAAAAGAGTCACAAGTCGCAAAATTGGTCCTTAATCGTTTACTTAAAGGATGTCTTTGTTGGAATATTTTCATTTTTGGAGTGTCTATAGCCTAGTCCTTATGGTATTATGAATACATGTACCAACTTTCAAGCCTGTTTATTAAATATATCATTGCGTTTCTTAGATCATCCCATTGGGTATATTTGGCTACTTTACTGGTAACTATCCACCCAGAAATAATGCAAACGTTGTTTTTTTTTCAAAAATAAAAATATCTAACTAAAAAGATAAAAGAATTTATTAGATGTCCTTAATGTTTTACATTCATTGGAATCGGGTTGGTCTCATCTTTTCAAATATGGTGATATCTAAAAATCTATATTTACATAAACAACAACAAAAAAACTTTATCTCTCAGTGTCTTATTGGGTATTGTGTCTATCTTATACCATCCTGATTTTAAATTAAGTATTTGGCACCCTGATTGGACTTACGTGGGTCACTTAACTATTTACGTGAGTCACGTAACTTTTAAGTGAATATTATGCACCTACCCCCGGCACCTACCCCATTACAAGTTGTTATATATGTAGGTTCAAATGTGGAGTGACCGGCGATGGCTCTGAAACTAACTGCCGACGGGGTCCCTAATAAATTTCTTGAGCGCTCAGTCTATGTCCCTTATGTTTGGAAGGTAGCGGGAACATCACAAAATATACATACCATTTTGCAGCAGTAGCTCCAAGAAACTGAGAGCTCAAGTGAAGAGGGACAGATGATGTTCCGCTGTAACTCGATGAACCAAAACAGTCGTCACGTGCTCTTCCCGGAAGTAAATAACCACTCTCTACAAAAAAGGCACGAAACACTCGCTCTCCACTCTTCCTACTTCCGATTGTTACTGATCAGTCTTGGTAAGTAGTAAAGAATTCTTTGTAATTTTCAGTATTTGATCTCTATGATATTGGGATGAATGTTTGTTGGCGCTCAATCTATGTCCCTTATGCTTGGAAGGTAGCGGTATCATCCAGATCACATAGTTTGAATACTATACAAGCATTTATCACAACTCTAACCCAACAGACTCACACTCACACACACTGAGTGACTGACTGAGGCTGAGTCGGTACGATACGATACGCCCCATTCCCACCGCTCCACTTCTAGTCCTATTCCTAGTCCACAGTTCAGCTCAACCAAGGGCCTTACCACTGAAATGTTGGATTAAACAAGAAGTTTATTCATTAAGATTATTGAATAATGATCATTTATATAATAAGGGGTTCGTGATGTACTATGGCTGTGACTTTGTCTTTGAACGTCGTCGTCGGCTGTCATTTCAACGTCAGACCATAGAACTAGCTAGTTCTATGGTCAGACCTAGTTAGGTAAGTTAGACTAGGCCTGGCCCCTGTCGCGAAGGGACAATTCGTATAGCTATAGGCCCCAAGGGGGAAACCTCAAAAACTCTAATGCTACAAAATCTGTCAACAATTGCTTTCATTTAACACAGTAGGCCAGCAAAACGACACTAGATTCCAATACTGGCAATAGGTGATCTGATTCATCTCGTCAAAAACTCATGATCCAATGTGTGGCCGCGGCCTATATTGACTATAAGTTAATAAGACTTAGTCCAGAGCTGGGCCTTGGCGGGGGCCAATTTTTGGGAGGGGTGAGGTGGGGGTGGGGGCAGTTAATAGTGATATACCCCAACACTCACGCCAGTTGAGGCCTATTGTAACCTGTGTAACTGACCTCGACCCCTATAGCTGATACTTTGTCTAGGACTAGGCCTGAGTATTGATGCATTTAACTTAAGTGATGTGGCCAAAACAATAAATACTATATTAATTTAATATCATTTCAGCTTATAGGAATCATGTTGAGCAGTGTCAGGAAACCGCCACCACTTGTAACGGGCTTATCCCCCAAGGAAGGTCCGCCTGGAACCCGAGTAACAATACGTGGTGAAAACCTTGGCATAGATGCTAGAGATCTCATTGGTATGCTATTATTATTGCCTTTATTACACCCTTTTATTTCCCAAGACATTACATCATTTCAACAACAAGTCAACTGCAACAACAAAGTTGCAAGGGTCAAACTTACATAAAATTATACATCTTGTATGGTACTGTACGGTACCAATAAGTTCATAAACAGATTCAACTAAACTGTTTATCGCGTTCAATTATGTTTATATAAATTAATTTATACATCTAAAAATACCAATGTGTTATGTAACTATACAGCGCTGAGGATATGTGGCGTGGACTGCTTGTTATCCGCTGAATGGCAGTCCCCTAACAAGATCATCGCCCGTACGGGTCAAGCTAAAGGAAAAGGAGAAATCATTGTGGTGACACGCTCTGGTGGCGTTGGTAGCTGTACTGTCACATACAAAGGTTATATCCAGCAAACAGGTACGATTGTTGCATGTAAAATCATAGGGCTTAATGATAATATTATATTATATAGAGTAAATATCAGGGAGGTACAATAGAGACATCTTATCCTTGTAAAATAATGAAAGTTTTATATATATATATTTTTTAACCCAAATGCCAGAATATATTTTCAAATTGTGCTTCAGCTTGAGTGGTACACGTACTGCGCTTTTAACTTCCGTTTCATTTACCAGACTAATCGGATATTTGCCAGAAAAATGTTTGCCGTCATTCATTGAGTGGAGATCCATATTCTTATTTTAAAATTGTTTCATATCAAACATTGTGATTTCTTTCATCGATGAAAAAGTGTTTCATGTACAGGTTATTGCTTTTTTTGCCACGCAGATGATCTAATCGGGCTTGATTTTCTGTATGAAAGTATGTTCAGTGTTCGATATTTTTTTCTATACAGTAACGTAGCCTTTTAATATTTTATATAGACACACTATACATGAGTAAATCTGCCGGACTCCTTTGGACTCATTAGACATTTTTATGCATGACTATGAAATGTATTGTTTTCTTGTTTCCCCTAATTTATTTTCGTCCAACTGAAATTCACATCAATTAAAACATACATGTTTCGTGTATTTCTCTTAGTTTATTCTAGACTGGTGATTCACAATATTGTAACTTGGGCATGGAAGAGTAATTCTCGTATTGTGATGAATATGATCCTACGATTAGATAAATAAATGTAAATCATTGTGTGTGATGGATAGACTAATGATTAGCAACGAAGGTTTTTAGTGCCTAGGGGTGGTGACTTTAAGTTAGATATTTATCTATGATAATTCAGTCTTGAGATAGTGATAGCCCACCATGTTATGAATAGAGTCACTATTATGACTGCAGGGATGTGTAATGTAGGAAGCAATGTCAGTGTTCGTCTCAGAAACAGGGAAAACTTTCCATGACGAAATCCACAAACAAATCTGTGAATACCTCAATTAGTAGACTATCTGTTATACTGGGGTAATAAAGTATAGAATACAAAATATCTAGCCAAAATAATTATTTTATCTTGATGTACCTATTATACTGGGCCAAGAGAGCAACATATGCTATAAAATATTTAGGAATAATATTTCTTTTATCTTGAAAGTCTTCAAACCTACATGTTCTGATACGCTGTCAAGGTTACAATAGCGATTGCATACATAATCTATTCTCCACATTAACTCTCATCATGTTTCACTGTAGTTATCTTATTGTAAATTTAAAGGTCCACTCGTTGAGTCTGCTGTTTTCGTCGATGAATCTCACATGGTCGTTGCAAGGTTGAACCGCAATCGGATGTCGACCCCCTTACTAGCCACTGACCACGATGATCCACTAGGAATTTCTGATGAATCTAATGAGTAAGAGAAATTACTTACGGAAAATATGTTGCAACGTGGATAAACCACTCGTCCTTATTAAGGATGCGAGACTAAAAACTAATTATTCTATTAGTCTGTTAATATGTCGAGAATCCTTTCTCTCATGGCGTTTTTTTATTTAGATACTAGTGTGTATACACACGAACGATGTGTCGGGTCCGATTTTCAGAAAGTGTACAATTGAACTTTCCCAATCTTTACAAATAACCCGAATTTCAGACGAAATAAAGTTTAAAAGAAAGTTAAACCTAACCAAACCAATTGGTAGAATGAATGCAATGCCGAATGTACTCCAATTTAGTCGAATTTACGTATTATTTACCAAATTAATTAGAATGTAGATTTGCCAATGCTACAACTTTTCAAAATCTGACCCGTGTGATTTACGAGATTAACAGCAGAGCACGTGGTACTTTGTTGACATTTCCACTTGGTGGTGGCTTGGTGTGGTTGGGCGGTTGGGGGTGGCTTTGGACTTTGGACTGGTGACTGGGTCAGAGTAAATCATCCTTCCAAAGCGTTGTTTTGACTTTGGACTAGACTTTGGACTGGGTTCATGGTCCCATGCATTGGCAAGATGTACACATGGTTATTTTCACATTAATTCGGATTATGCTCATATTGTTTGAAATTGATGAATACTAGATGCATAGCTTTGGTTCGATGTGCATGTTGAAGTGCATGTTGAAGTTAGTTTTAGCGAAATGTTGGTCATATTAAAGAAATTGAAACAGAAAATTTGTTTGGAAAAAAACATTTGTACACATCTTCTGCCACTGTCCATTTGGGTTAAGATTGTCTCCCTGATTTGCACTACCGCCTCTGTCGGTAGACCGGAACGTGGTGCGAAATCTGATACCCTCTCTCTCACTAATTTAACCCTTGTCCCCTGTTACATGTGATGTGTTTCAGGAAAATGGGTTACTGATGTGTTTCAGGAAAATGAGTCACATGTTTGTATTGCATTCTATTTGGTTAGGTTGAAATTCTGTTTGGTTAGGTTGAAATGTATTTTGAACTTTATTTTGTCTGAAATTTGGGTTATTAGATAAGATTGGTGAAAGTGAATTGTACATTTTCTGAAAATCTTACCTATGGAGGTGTGAGCGCCGATGGCACAAAGCCTGCTAGGGGGGTCTGGGGGCATGCCCCCCCCCCCCCCCCCCCCCCAAATTTTCAGACAATTTTTTTTTCGAATAACTTTTTTTTCGACTTACTTATTTTCGACCAACTTTCGAGTTATTTTCGACCAACTTTTTTTTCCAACCTACTTTTTTTCGACCAACTTTTTTTCGACCTACTTTTTTCCCGACTTACTTTTTTTCCGACCTACTTTTTTTCGACCAACTATTTTCCAGACTTACTTTTTTTCCGACCTACTTTTTTCCCGACTTACTTTTTTTCCGACCTACTTTTTTTCGACCAACTATTTTCCAGACTTACTTTTTTTCCGACCAACTTTTTTTCCGACCTACTTTTTTTCGACCAACTTTTTTTTCCGACCTACTTTTTTTCGACCTACTTTTTTTCCGACCAACTTTTTTCCGACCTACTTTTTTCCCGACTTACTTTTTTCCGACCTACTTTTTTTCGACCTACTTTTTTTCGACTAACTTATTTTCGACCAACTTTTTTTTCCGACCTACTTTTTTCCCCGACTTACTTTTTTTTCGACCAACTTTTTTCCGACCTACTTTTTTCCCGACTTACTTTTTTCCGACCTACTTTTTTTCGACCTACTTTTTTTCGACTTACTTATTTTCGACCAACTTTTTTTCCGACCTACTTTTTTCCCCGACTTACTTTTTTTCCGACCTACTTTTTTTCGACTAACTTATTTTCGACCAACTTTTTTTCCGACCTACTTTTTTTCGACTGTTATTTTCGACCTACTTTTTTCCGACCAACTTTTTTTCGACCTACCTTTTTTCCGACCTACTTTTTTCCGACCTACTTTTCCCCCCCGACCTACTTTTTTCCCGACCAACTTTTTTTCGGACCAACTTTTTCCCGACCAACAGTGCGTAATTCTGTCATGTTGATAAATGAACAAATATGGTTGGAATTGTGAGAAATTTGCTGATTTGGATTTGATTCTAAGCCTTATACACATTGCCACACTCGGCAGACCTAAATACCATATTATCGCCCACTGTTAAAAATGATCGTTAAACGATAAACCTTTAAACTCATCTCCTGCCCAACTTTTTGCTTCAGGTTTACTGAAGGCTTTAGTCGATTAATCAAAAATAAACGTTCTCAACCTATAAACTTAAAACCTTCCTTGTCTTATGTTACCTTGTTCAGTCTATACTGTAAAGTGGTCATTCCTCTATGTACATTATTTCAAATTAAAAGAAATTTTCCACTTTAGTAATATTGCAATTTTCATTTTCGGGTGATTACACCTTTCTCTTATAAAAGGTAGTTAGAAAACTGGAATATTCCTTAGATGAGATAATTCCCAACTAATTCCTCTCTAAATAATTTCAGTGGTTACAAAATATTCCTATTATAAATGTCAATATTTAAATATAAACTGTATCAACAGGGTTTTTATTAAGGTTGGATTGGAGGGATTTGTGTGGTAGTAGGGGGGACCATATTTTCTGAGACATACATGCCCTGTTTCCTAGGGCGCTGCATAAAGCTGCTGGGGGCAGTATACAAATTGGTGGCTTCTGGTGTATTTTCAGCATAATTCTCAGATTTCAGTGTTCAAATTGTATACATGAGGGTAGGGTGCAGGAGGGGACCAGCCTTCTGCTGTGGTTGGTGTTGGGGGGTGCACCCCCAGAAATATTCACCTTAATTTTTCCAATTTTCCTGGGGATTACCCCTGGGTTCCCCCCCCCCCCAATAGGGGGTCCAGGGGGTGCACTCCCTCTCCACTACCTAGCTAGAATTGTCTATCAATTGTAGGCTATAGACACAGCTTTTGACCGAAATTTTAAGTACCCCCCAGTGTACCTCAAGTGTACCCCCCCATTTTATCTTCAGTGTACCTCCAGTGTATTTATAATTAAATCAATGGACTAATTTGACTGATTGACAATTTCGACTTTATGATTGACTTTCTGACTTTACTGTTTGTATAAAGGAAAAATTAGACAAATTAGTACCGGTCTCGCATCCTTGTGCCATTAGGCACTCAATCTAATCAACTTCCAACTATCAACTAAATTGTACTAATCAACCAATCAGCTAATTATTGCTTTCTTGTTGTGAAATGACCCAAATTATAAATTAAAAAGCTATATAAGATTATAATAATTATATAATTATCACGAACCCCTTATTATCATTAAAATTATATAATTATATAATATATTACTAACTTTAATGCAAATATCCTGTAGTTCAACCAACATATTATTACTGATATCACCATTGCTAGTACATCAAACATTAAGGCGTTTTGCTATGTTTTTTTTTCATTTTATCACCTATCGACACATTTTGTACCGCCCGTTTAAATTATAGCTTCTAAATATACCTATATTTATTGTTTCCATCATGTTCAGCTCCAAATTCCCTGACGAGGAACTGCACGATATGTTTCCTGAAGGTTGGTATGTCTAATATAATTGTGATTACATATAATATGCCGAATGTATGCTCACATTTATATCCCAGTATCAATAGTTACTTTCGTGTATTACTCAGGTAAACAATTCTTCTAGGCAAATCATTATAATTCTAAATAGCTAGACTTTGGCTATCTCATCATCATCACAGATTATGTTTGTCTCAACGATGTAGCTTTGGAAGGTTTGCCCCAACGAAGTTTGTGGGGAGATCTTTCAACAAAAATTCAAAAAGAGTGTGCGGAATTCATATTAAAGCTTGGATGGATTATGATATATTGACTTTTTCATATACCTTATGAAATCTATACGGTCAACATTTTGTTTTCCAAGGTTCTGGTAATACGTCAGATGAGAATTTCGTCCCTCAGTGGTTTCTCCTGGAAAATCACCACGGAACGAGGTAAACAAAAATTCGCTGTTTAATTCACTCTCAACATTTTCATTTTCCTCATTGATATAGTTACTTTATTTTCAATTCTTCATAACATCAGGTATTTCAGTTAGTCTGATTTGTGTTCGATGGATGCGTATCCCCGATATACATGATAATTGTAATCAATAAAAATAAACTTTGTCAATGATATGTAACTATTTTTTAAACTATCAATTCAGTACGTTAATACGTAGTAATACATTGCCATTTGGTTATAGTTTCGATGATTTGAAGGCTGGACTTGCATATCTTAAACGCAAGTCAAGTCAGCGACATGAAGGACCTCTTGCCTTTGTCAAAGCCAACCTCACTACATTTATGGATTGCCAGAACACTTTAGCAGGTATGTTGTCTGACATTAACATGGGACTTGATTTCAATAGTAACAATATCCCTCTCAATTATGTATCCTCTGTGGCTTACATTTGGGATTATAACATATCATTTGCTCATTGTGATTTTTTTTTTAAATATTTTTATTGCATACAATTTCGTGGACAATCCCGATATTCTCATGCGATACAAATAAATATTCAAAAAGTATCAATATTTTTGTACAGAAACTATAAGTTTCGCATAGTAATCTTAGTAATTAAGTAAGTTTTTAACTTTAATCATCCAGGTTTTTAAGGAAAATGAACACATCAGATACTCTTTTCGAGCTCAATAACTAAATAATAAGTTATTTATAATATTTTTCACATTTTCTTACAGACATGCACAATCAACTCCTAGAAGACCAGGAGAATGCTGACGGATCTATAACTTTGGAACTTGTGGATGTTCTAGAAAGTATGTGCCCACTACTGATATACCCAGGGTGAATCTGCTATTTTTAGACGCTGTATGCTCTTCTTTGAAAAGGCACATTTCACTTAATTCATCGTCATAACGTTTTTGGGTGTATATTTCAGAATCTAACAAGTCGGCTGACCTACTCTTCCAAGACGTTCTTAGACGTAAGGACCGCGCAGACGCAACAAGGAACGCTCTGGGCGTCCTCCATAGATTCAAGTTCTTGTTCAACTTGCCCTGCTCCATTGAGCGAAACATAAAGAAGGTAACAGAAATTAACTTTTATGCAGTTACTGTTTTCTCAGTCGGTTTGCGTTGTCTCTAATTAATTGATCTTGTTTGCGAAACACCGGATCTTGCTGTGATGCTCCTTATCTATGCCACACCAATGAATATACTCTGTCTTCATAAAGAGGTTTCTCAAATATTGTATGTCCATTACTTCTCTAAGGGCGACTATGACCTAGTCATCACCGATTACACCAGAGCGAAGTCATTGTTCGGAGATACAGAAGTCCAAGTTTTCAAAAAGTGTACGTAGATTTATGACCTACTCTTTACAAATATCACTCGAGGCCCATTGTAAAATAAGATCGCATGCATCTGTGTTAGGTGCCACATCTAAGGTGCCAGAAATGGGACGTTTCTATTAAGTAAAGTGTTGCGTATTTGAGTTTTTTCACTCGAAGAACATTAACATATATTTTCCCTGCTATATTAGAAGTACATCGGATATAAATTCATCTGAATCATTTAAATTGTTCATAGTATGAATAACTGGATGCAAGTGATCTGTAATGTCTTCACACATTGAGGGAACATTCTTACAACAAATACCTTTATTTTCAGTTTATAATGAGGTGGAGAATAGAATTGCATCATTCCGGGATATGTTAAATAATCGTCTACTACAGCTTCCTAGCAGTGTTGATGAACAAAAGAGGCTGATTAGGTAAGAAATCCAGGGTAATTGCTGTATGGTTGCCGCAGTTATTCTCTTATCTATTACACTGATTTATAATATTTGCGACCTGGTCTGGTGCAGAACACCGTAGGAGATGTGTATACATACGTATCACAGATACTAAAGAGGTTCCGAAAGCAAATCTATCTCAATTACGTAACCGTATTTTTTTGTGAATTACGTCGAATTTTATGTATAAAAGATAAACTGAAATGAAACATGAAATTTCTTCCTTTTGACGTATGTTTGTATATCAGAGATACGGGTATGTTTACGTATAGGTTAGACTTGCTGAACCTCCTCAATGTTAAAATGTTGTTGCCGATTCACATCTTATACAACTGCTGAGTCATGGTCGATGTCCATTTATCCTTATTGCAGATATTTAGTGCACCTTGAAACTCCAGGAGATCCGGCATGGGATTGTTTGGATAACATGCAGAAATGGCTGGTGAAGCTTCTACACACTTGTAAAGAGCAACATATGGCTAAAGGTAGTTTAAAGGATTGCCTAGTGAGGCTAATTTTATCTCCAATTGTTACCCTTATTTGCATGGCGAGTAACTCTTGTATGGCTAAAAACTTGTTCATCTGTTTACAGAAAATGAAGGAGACAAGGAAAATGGTGAAAAATCAGAGAATTCCAGCCCTAGTCGGTCCTTGAAAGCTCCCACTGTCGCTCGTGAGCCAAGCTTTAAATCCGGTAAGTAATTGGCCTTTTTGTCATAAATAATTCCAAAATATCTTTTCAATGTAAACGATTATACTTATACATGTAAACTTTTCAATCAAACGACTGGCTTCTGAATTAGATATACCTTTTCCTTCCCTTATTGAGTTTGAGTCACTTATTCCATAATCGTCTGCTGGACTAAACGTATATTATTCTAGATATTCTTATGTATACTGCAGGTGGTAAAGCCCCTCATAAGGTACAGTTTGTAGACAACTTGTCACGCATTCTCACCGACCATCTACCTGATCTTTGGAGACTGGGCCAGTCATACTTCAGTGGAAAATTATTCAAAGAGGTAAGACCCATTTAGTTTAAATATTTGCACCATTATTTTGAGAAATCTCCGTTTAGTTCTAAAATGTCAAATTCCAAAATGATCAGCAAGTTATCTAGATTAAGTAGTACTTTGTATTAAAAACTGAACACACTGTATTCTTAAGGGATGTTCATAATCATACTTGACAAAAGTGTTTTATATTTGTGTATTTTAGGCGCGTGATAAAACAAGTAAAATTAATACTTGTAAACACGGACGTTTTAAGGTAAGTGAAAATGTTTTCCTTTGTGCAGCTAGGCGGTAGATTTCCCTTTGGTAATATTTGAAAAGCGACGGTGCTGAACCCAGATAGTCAGATAGCGTGCGAATGTAACACCAGTGGCGCTGTAGGCTGGGATATCTCCCAGTAGGCTGAGACGCTTTTGGTGAAAACTTGCGAGGTAGCACCGGCTGGCCGAATGAAGCCACACGCAGTGGGCGGGGCTTATCAGGCTTTTACCAATCAAGTAATTACTTTTATTAGTGAGTTTTTAGTACAGACAGTCCACTACTACCTTTATTGACTTAGGACAACCAATTTAAGGTTAGGTTTAGGGTTATTTTAAGTATTGATCATTGTTCGATGACATTTTCTAAGATTGTGACAGCACCACTGTAGCCCCGCCTCCCGGCTACAACAGCCAATCAGAGATGCGAAGTCACAGAAGCCACTCTCAGTCAGCCGGTGCTACCTCGCAAGTTCTCCCTCCTTGCGGCTGAGACGGAAGCTTCCGCCTTAGGTGTTCGCGCAGGCCGCTACCCGCGAAAACGGCAATAACACCAGCAAAAAATGTGAATATGATCACAGGATTAAAAAATATGAAAAGAGTATATTCTCAGCTATCCGTAGGTATATAATTTTACCTATTTGAAAGAGTAGAGGCCGAGGAATGACTGTATGGGTATAATCATGTTAAGGCCTACTCTGTTTCTAAGGTTGCGGGAGCCATAACCGGAAGCTCCCGCCTTAGCTTTATCTCCACCTCTAGGTGGCGTGATGGTCGGATATTTTATTTTCGCGCTATCAAGGATAAGGAGAAATCCCATAATTTTTCCAATGTTGCATTTGAAAAAAAAAACTATGGGTGTCGATCACTAGGGTGGAAAGTAACAGAGCAGCCCTAGACTGACTTGCCTAGACTGAGAGTAATGAACATTGCATAATGTCTCTGCTGAAATAAAAATCTTTAAATACAAAAAATAACACAACCCAGCAGAACGTCAACTATAGCAAAATGTAAGGAAATTAAATTCAAATCTTTGTTTGCAGCAAATGATTCAAGAGGTTATCAAACTGTACTCTTGCCTAGTGCGAGCTGCCTTCCTGCCTGAGTCTCTCGAGAATGTGGATCAGTCAACCCGGCAACGTTATGGATTATGGAAGGAAAACAAGAGAGATTCTCCCATCGCTTGGCTTCCCATTTGTGTTAGATATGTCAGGTCAGTTCATTCTTAATGACTGCAGATAAATCGACTCCGAGAATGGTATTGATAATATCAGTGTTGTATATATTTACCCTGGTATCACAAAGATACGAAAAGATTTAAACTCAAATATCATAAACTACCACAATAAAAACAATCAGAAAAAATGTCCTCATATTAGATGAAAGAATACGTAGCTAAAATTAAAGAAAGCTTACTTAGATACGTAACGGTGAATAAATATTCCGAAATCTCTATTCCCCTTGTCCTATTTGTTCATTTTTGTTTGTATATTTATTTTCCTTTTATGTTTTTCTCAATTTCCTTTTTATTCTTATCTCCCCTTAAGGATCTGTGCCTTGCAGCTCGCTTCTCTCGATCTCCCTAGTGACTCGGCCGAGATTTTACAAGAATTGGCCTTTGATATGAGAACTAGTTGTATGTCCACACTATTTAAAAATGCGATCGAAGGTAAGAAAAGTATTCGACTAAATTTGTGTTGAACTTTCGGAAAGCTGTCTGCCATTAAAACAAAATTAAAAGAAATTTAAAACAAGATTTAAAATTCTTAATTCCCGTAGATTATGCCTAAATTAATATGATTGTATGATCAACTATTATGTTTCCAGGAAATAATATATATTTCACTATAATCTTGTCCTTATTGATAACGTGACTGATCTGCATGTGGGTCATGTTCCAATTTTTCGACTTTCAGACCGAGGGGGTCTTTTCTTTAGTGGTAATTATGTGAAGATAACTGAAGGATATTTATGATGTTTTACATTCAATAAAAAGAGGACCCTATCAGTATATGTTGATTGAACCCCAGCTAAACATAGAATAGTAGATAATTTGACTCAATGTAAGTTGTTTTCCTCGGAGTAAGACATTTTTAAATAAATTATACTGGTATGACTTAAGTTTTTATGCTTTTATCAATTTCCAGAATTAATTCTTTCATAAGAATTCCAAGATTATGTCAGTTGTCCTATGATATTAAATAATTGTTAAAATTTAGGCTAGACCCATTAAATTTTCTAAGATTACTCGTATTTATAGAACTAATTAAGATAATCTCAGGCAAGTTCATTGAACATTTTGAAGCAGAATGCCTCCGTCTTAAGTAATATAATTCAGCCGTCCCTCTAATATTCCTAAGCCCATTTTATGTTCCATTTTGTCTATATATGTACATTACTCATATCATTCATTTGATATTGGGAAAACATATCAATATCAAGTGTACCTTTATCATTAGTTAAATACCTAAGGAGGATACTTGGAAAATAATACTTCAATACTGTAGTTTATCAATGTATCTCAGTAGTAATATTTGTGTTCATGTTATTAGATATTAAGAATCTACATCAACGAGAGACGTGGACCGTTGATTCAAATGACGAGCAGGGAGGGACGACCTTATTACCCGCGCTCTTTGAAAGTATTGTTTATGAAACTGTTCAGCATCTGCACGAAGTGATTCTGGCTAGGGCGGGAGAGAGTCAGGTAAATCAATTCACTTCCTGCGATTGAATAGACATAGTATTCCTTATCGTTGACCACGAATGTCACAAGGAGCATAGAAAGAAGACAGTCTTAAATTCAGAAGTATACTTGTCAAACCCACATCACCCAGTCTTATCGTAGAGGTATATCAATCCCGTGATGATGTGATTTTATTTTACAGGTGTTTGACCAACGACCTATACAAATAGAAGCTGTCCACCTTACAACAGACCTACTACAAGCTTTTGCGGGAACTTTAGAACAACTTGCGATTTGTGGGAATGTTGAACGCGTTGAAACTCCCAAGTAAGATGGAAAATAATCGTTTTATGACATTAACGTTCTTGTCTCTTCTTTGTTTGAAACATGGATGGAAAACTTTGGTATTCTAACATCAATATGGTAATTATCATTGATATCCTTGCTTAATTATGCTATATCTTAGAATAGAATATGATTATTGTATCACGAAACCTTGTCCTTTTCAGGCGGACTGCCATTCGACCTGATATATTTGCTGGCCATTCAGACTCGATGCCATCTCTCGTAAGTTAAAAGAAATCTTCATGAATATTTCTCATTATATTATTACAGTTGTTGTTTATTTGTATCATATCGGTTGTTCTTCCAAGATCATCCAGCCTACAGACGTCCTTTACATATTATTTAATTAATTACATGATATTTTAATCGAAGTAATGTTTCATCTGAATAATTATGCATTTAATTCATGTCTTGCTTTTCCTCACTGATTTGTAAGCATTGATCTTGTTATCAGTTGATTCGCCCTAACAAAATTAACGAATCGGCCAAAGTAAGTTAATTTTCCAACAATTGCTTCGGTTCCACGGTTGAGGGTTGTAGAAACTTGCGGGCGTCTAATTCATCGCCGTCGTAGATTGTAGATCTATATATTTGCCCAGTCAATATCTTGGGATGAGGTTTCTTTCGTGTATATGAAATAGCTGCGCTGTTTGTAGACCAGTCCATTGATATTATTTCGTTTTATAAGCAAAACTATTGTTATCATTGTTTTTAATCAATTCTACTAGATAACTTGTTGATCATTTGGGCTTTTTGTATTTATCATCTAAGTAGTCCAAGAAGATTTAAATATTTTGCAACTCATTAAACTTCGCCATATTGCCTTGGTTCTAACCCTGCTATACTTACCTTCAGTTTGGTCCACAATTTAAAATCAAGGTGAGATCGTCATTTGGTAGAGATTCTGATGCCTCGTTTCACCCAATTCTACCTTAATAATACCTTTTATTTTTTGAACTCCCAACCTTCCTCACCGCATCAACACGTTTAATATATTAACTTTGGAGAAATATGACTCTAAGCTTGTAGTGAGGGAATTGTGAAATTATAACTAACCGAGCTTACACCATTCTACACATACAATCACGGTGTATGTACTATCTGAAATAACCTGGGTGTGAATAGATTTATGCGAGATAAAGTGAGAATGGTGACAAATAGAAGCATCTTTAATCCTGGAGGTCTAATTAATATTTATATATTCTTTATTGCACTAAAATGTACAAAAGGAATATACATATGACTGTTCTTCAGTTCTTGCAATGTCTGCTCACGTATGATATCGTTTATGAAATTCAATCTGAGTCAGGAGACCCAATACCAATAATATTGTTTTCAGATGAAATAGTTTTCGCTAAAGCCGACATAATATGCCCTTTATTGATTCGTCTGTGACTAAATGGGAAACAATTAAAAATTACCTATCTTAAGTTAATCCGACCTTGGTATTTAGTTGATTACTTCAAAATTCAATAATTTATTGGAAATAATTATTAGGAATTGGGGACGGCGGTAATACTTGTCTACGAGGTCTTATGTGGTCTTAAACGTTAGTGGTCGTGTCACTGATTTCATCTGACCCATTTGACAGTCAATCAATTCTATATATCCGTAAGGTTCCATTACACAGATCTATAAACGATAATAACTAAATGTTTTCGTGATTTACCTGTTTTAAATTTAGTTAATTGGATTCCTTTCTTCTCTGTGTGTTTCTAATTCATACTAACTCTAGGCCTTTTTGGTAATCCGAGGGTCGACACCTTAGTGTCGTCATCTGCGTTTTCCAAGTTGATGACATATCATATATGATAGTAATCATTACAAATGCTTTCTGTATTTTTAAACATTTACACTAAAATAAATTGCAGGTGATCTACGATCCTATTCTGCATATTCATCACTGGGTATATACCATGCATGATACTTGTCAAGCTTCATTCTGTTCTTGACTGCAGTCTCTTTAATCTGATATAAGAGGCTTACCGAATAGTGATTGACATTTTAAGAAATCAGCTGAGTTTACCAAATTTGAAATAAAATGTATAGTATCATTCTTGAACCATATATGATATATAAAGAACAAGTGAAGGGGTTGTTATTTATGATTCGGACAAATCTACTACATTCGACTTATCGAAAAAGGGAACTCCGAAATGGTTCCGTGTCTACAATACAAATGGAATTCGTTTTTTGTCAGCAACTGCCATCGATATTCCAACAAAGAATGTATCGCGTCTTTATATAGTGAAAAATCCCTATATTCCCTTTGGTTTGTGAGAGGTGAATTTTTGGGGACTAATGCATGATAGGTTTAAATTCATGATGGCGATAAACATAAGGCAGACAGATACCATGTGGAGGTATGAAGATATGCATGTGGTGTGTGAAGTATTATAAGTCCTGCTAGTGAATCTCTGGTATGACCCTTCTGTCTACTAGAAAACCGCCATTGCTCCTCCACTATAATTCTGGTTATAAATCATGATCATTCTGGTAAAATGAATTGTAACATTTCTATGAGTATGATTTCTGACCTTATAAACAAATTCTTGTTCTACTCGTTCCTCTGCGTATGACTGAAACTATTGCATACAGAAATGTTTAAACAATTTAATTAAGTTTAACAAATAGATAATCAATACAAACTTATTGTATTGCTGGAGCTCTGTAATGCTCTTTGAATTTATTAAGACTAAGACGGTGAAGTAGATATATTATTTACTTTACATTTTGCTTTTTATTTTTCAAATGCCCCCCCCCCCCCTCCTTTATAAACATATTCGGACATTAGTATATATTCCACTCATAATGGATGATTTGAGATTACAATCGAGTAGTCTAAATAAATCTAATATTGTTATCATACTTTATTTTAGCCCATTTATCTGGTTCCTTTTCTCGATTGTCTTTTATATGAAGGCCAAGTATCGTCTACAACCTTTGTAGACATTTACTGGTGGTCACTAATCATAAAACATTTTGTATTCTAGGACAAGCGCTTGATGATAATGCTGAGTAATTGTCACCACACTCTCCATCATATTCTGCCACGACTCTTGGAGAACCTTGACCGTCATGGCTATCCGGAGACTGGCAAGGTCCTCCAGGTAAGACCCCGACCGTTAGATGCATCGGTCTATTATATACAGCATGTATTATGCCCCTTATCCACCAAGCCGTTTTTGCAGTCGACGTTCATTGAAAGAATCCACTGGTCGATGACTGGAATATCGGCTGGAAGACCTGGGAAATTCCCATCGTAATATAATAGTATCGAGAAAGAGGTTTCTAAACTAATCTGAACAATAACATTTCTAGGCATACAGACGGGGACTTTAGCCGTTGGGTTGGGAAAGTTTTTTCCTCGATCGTCTACTTATGAATCCGTATTGAACATGATAATATTCGAGCAGTTACAGTTTCAGTATCCATAATGTGTCCAACATAGTAGGTTTAGATTTCTTCATACAATATTAACAGGCTTTATACTTTTTTTCACGGATATTCTTTTCTTGGTCTAGTAAGCTTGCCCCTATATTCTTTTCTGTGGTGGTAATGTAATAAAGTTAGCATATGTCTTTGTATTGCGATTTTAATTGTATTTTGGGATTTTTTTAATACTTATGGCTCAAACTACCCAGTTATGTATAATTAGGAGAACCTGTGAGTATAATCCTATAAAAGACCACCGATGGTTCTTCTACATGTATTTTATGACCAAAGACGACCGATATGACCTGAAGAGTACGCAAGCACGACCTGTCACTTTTTAAATTTCTATTGTTCCAGTCGGCGCAGCAGACCTATGTGGATTTAGATGCCAAATTATTTGAGGCTTATATAGAAGAAAAGACCAACCCTATCGTGGGAGCTATAGAACAAAATATGTACTCCGGCAACTTTGATTGGAACGATTGCCACAGTCTCGCCGGTAAGGGAAATTCTTCACCTTGCCTATAATAGATAGTACCTGATAGATAGAACGCCTAGTTCTACTTGTTACCATGTTTCGGGGGTCGTGATCCCCGAGGCGTAATTGTTCCGGTTAGAAAAAAAACTTTGCATATATTATGTGAAATAATCAAATAAAGGTGGACATACATTTAGGGGGAAAATATAACCAGTATTTGTATTCCCGTATTTTCATTGCTCTTGTAAATGGTCCAACAAGGAGCGAGGTGAAAAGCAGGCGTAGAATTCCAATCCTCGCATCAAATAAAATGGCAAAGGCCCCTTATAAATGTGTTTCTTTCCTAGAAAGATAAAATATTGAAAGAAGCTTCACCTTGTCGTTGCCATTGTGGTGATCTAGTCCTGGTAAAAAATGTGTAACAAATTTGTTTTTAAAAAAGCTGTGCACAGGTACATATATTTGTAATGAGGATTCTCGGACTAATACAGCCTTGTTTTATAGGAGTGCGTAGATATATCAAGGATGCTCTGATGGGAATGATCGAAGTTCATGCTGAGGTAAGTCAATATTTAAATATTAAGTAATTAATTTAGCAATTAAAAAATATATCGTCCCTACATACCCACACAATAATTACATAATGTTTATATAACTCGCATTAGCATTCATACACCCTCGACTTGGTTCACAGGCAGTTCCCAACTAAAATACAACTGATTAGTTCTATTAATGGAGGAACCAAGCTAGTTGGGAGAAATTACGACACCTCTTAAACTTAATATTAAAATGAGATGTACCTTAATCATTTATTAAAGTTTAAAGGCCAGTCAGGAAAACCTGCGAGTGAGCAGAGGGCTGCAGCCCATTCTTATATTTTTCGAATATGTTACTGTAATGATATTGAATTGGAATAAAAGTATTATAATAATAATGATAACGTTTGGTGTCCTTGTTGCCCACTTGTTTTTATTGGAATTGTTCCTCCATCCTCTGCAGTATAAACCTACTACAGTATGTATGTATACGACAATATCTCTTTCCTCCAAGTGGGTCTCTCTTCTGTAAATTAACCATGTGTCGTTCTATAATAAGTGTAATGTCCTGTACTTGCAGGTGTATGCCATCAGTCCTCACTTTGTTGGCCGAGTTATGTACAGAGTGGTGGATGCCGTGGTGGAGGAACTCACTCGTCTCGTCCAGTGTGTCACAGGATTCAACCCTAAAGGTGCTCTACAGGTGCGTTGTCATGATGTTAATAAGCGCCCCGTGTGTGAAATCTATTCTTTTATAACTTGATCTACTCTGGAAAATCTAACATTTTGTTATCATAATTACAGGCTCGTCTAGAATTATACGCAATGGAAATAGCGATCGGTGCTTATAAAACTGAGGAAACCAAGTATGTATACGCTTTACCCAGGCAAATATATATTTAGATGTTATCAAATTTTCTTCATATTTTCTTTTACTTTTTTTCGCCCAATGTAGCGGTGTATTTTATACATTCTTAACAGTACAGCATTAAACATATATTCATATTAACAACGAATACTACCTTACATTTTGCTGACTTGCAACAACTAACAGAACCTGGACAATTTTTTTAAAAGATACACACCCCCAAACAAGAAGTCTCCTTCATACAGATATTTTACTTTCTTCTTGCAGCACTGCGTTTGAAGAAGCCCTCGAATGTTTACCAGCCAACACGGCGTCAGAAGATAAAATGTAAGTGCAGTTCAGGCATAGGTCATTAGATAGATCTCATCTTGATCATATACCTGTAATCAGTTATCATGTATTTCTATACGAATTTTCTGTGCTAAAGATGATGCTCAAAATGTCGAAGGGTCCACTAAGTCAACTTGATCTTTTCAGCCCACATTACTCACAATTCTCGTGTTTTTAACTTTACAGATTGCTTGAGGATCATCTGAATAAATTCCGAGTCCAGATGAGGTTCCAGCTAATGTGCTTTCAACATGACACGACAAAATGATAACTTTACTCTATCATGAACACATAGTGTAAATCCTCTTGTTATCTTATTCAGTTACGGCTTCTTAATCATGTTACCTATATGAAAAGAAAGCACTAGACTTAGTTGCTTAATACTATACGAGAATGCGTACGTAGTGAAATCATTCTGTGAACCAGAATCGAAAACCATTATCGTTGTTACCTTGGACGTAGGTGCAGGAACCTGTAAAATGTGCAATATGAATTATGCCTGTCACTGGGCTGAACATGATAATTAAACCAGGGAGCTCTGCCACTTCCCTCTGTTCCCTGGTTAAACGCGAACGCTACTCTATGTGATACCAGTCATTAAAAAAAAGTTAAAATGAATGTGTAAACCATATCCATACCTGTACATATCGATGTATTATGATAAATCGCTTCAAGTCAACTGTTCTTTCATTTTCTGGTATGTTGGGATTTATATCCGGTGGAAATACTGTACTGAGTCCAAATTTACTAATATCAAAGTGGCTACGACCGCTGTTTCGACTAGACATTTTTGGTGAAGATGTAGCCAGATCTAGTACACGGCAAAATATTACGGGAACTTTCTCCAAATCAGACTGCTTTTTTTTTTAGTTATTTATTTTATTAAGCAGTATACATCAAATCACAACACCGTGGCGATGCTTCTATAAGATGTTAGAAATATTGCCATTCTTTGAGTTCATTCCATTCCGAATTTGTCGTTGGCGCCATCTAAGGGAACTGGGGTGATTTCCATGAGGAACTTCTGGGAGCGGTTGCATTCCTTGACATGTATGAGATTGCGGGTCGGAGTAACATCAATTTCTTATTTCATGTGGATTTTAACCCCGTGTAATGTTACAGTTATGTAAAATACGCTTTATCAAAGCCTTTCAAGGTGGTTATTCTGTAGTGCTTTCAGCATCCATAATCAACCAAAAAGGCAAAGGTTTAAATGATTATATCTACTTCCTTAATTGCACCTTCCTGATATCTAGGGGATTAGTGTATCATGCGGGTATCTTGTTTCTTGGGGCACACATTCCTAGTTTATTAATACCTCTTAAGGATGTTAAGTTTAGCAACTCTTTCACTTAACGCTTTTACAGAACATCATGTCTATGACATGCTTCAACTTATGTGTAGGTAAAAGTAGTTTCTTTAGTTTAGTATAATTATAATAGATAAGAACTACATTAATTCTTAAGAAATTGTAAGAAAGTTAATACTGTTTTCAATAGTTCGAAAATCCTATATTTCTCGAGTTTGAAGCATTCACCATTTTAATATTTCAATGACTTTTTTTTAATTTCAAAAATCAATTCAATTTAGTGTATTATCTATTTCCTATAGAAATTACCTTTTGGGTCAGGGAATCATTGAAACCTCATCAATTTATAGGTCATATTGAGTTTGATGCTTCACCGTTATGAAAAGTGGTGCACAAGGAACGAGAGGTCATCCCGAACACTTGGTTAAGAAATGAAATTGCCTCCCGGCTCTGTATACCTCTGGGATGATCCGCGGCACATTCATTAATGAGATATCATTCCCACGAGAGATGCCTCAGGTGCTGACTTAGCGAATTGACTCAACTGCGTCCACGCCTTCCTCTATTGTCCACGCCCAGTTAAAGGGCATTCCCTCCCTCGTGGTCTCCACTGCCCTGTCCAGTGAACTACTACTGATATCTGACCTTATCACCGTCGATGAGTTTTGGTGCGACAAAGCAATCACCAATACTCTTACATTAGTTTTAATTAGTGACTTTCTAGTAAGTCCGACTATATTTAGCTTAGTGTTTTACCTCATATGTTTTATGAAGACTAATTTTATCAACGGACAACCCAGAAAAAATAGTTTAAGTGTATCGACCCGAGAGCTACACTGCTTCGAGGATCGTTGGAAATCAAAAGGAACTCGGTCCATATCACAGAACTGCGTATTGAACTTCAGTGGCAAGAGCCTGGGAGTTGAGACTAATCAGCAGACAAGACGACTCGTGGGAATAGGGTCAAGGGTAATACTGGGGTATCCCTACGGAAATAATTACTTGGGGCCAAATGACCAGTGGAAAATTGATTATATTTGAAGATTCATCACGGATTTTATGCTTTAAAATAATTTCCCAAATTGAAAATGTAAGTTTTGGTAATGCGAAACAAATAAAAAAGTGCTCAAGTTGTGAGGCCAAGTCTTGAGAAAGCGGTTTCTTCTTTTAGATAAACCTTGCTTATTGAAAACGATCAGATACACAAATCGTCTTCTAATGCTTAACCAACTTTTGTTACTATAACTTTTCAAACAGCAGTCATGGTAAAAACAATACAAACGATGGTATATAGTTTCAAGAGGATTTATTAACAATAAATGTCTGCCTTTATCTGTACATTAATAAGGAGAGAGAGCTTCATATTGTATTTTTCAACTGTAAGGTGCAGACTAGAATGTGTCTATTATCAAAGTGCAAGACGGTGAACTTCCTAATTTCTATATAATACAGATACTGGATTATGTATTCCTCGCAATTTATCATAGACCTAATCTTCTGTATTTATACCTAAAGGGAAGGTCCTTTTTTTTATGAGATTCGGATATTCTTCATAAAACTTCACTATAGTTCATTGATAGCGAATCACAAGAAGGGAACGTCAGAATGTCCCTTAGATCAAGGTGAAGATGAACACATGTTGGAAGAAGAGGGTTAGTTAATCTGGGAAAATCTAAAAGTTAATCTTACAATCTTACCTCCGTCATATGGAGGAAAGGGTGTCAAATAAATTTTGAAGACTAAAGTCAGTTCCACCGAGGATCATTTCATCACCAGATCCTGAGTGTGAGAAAACATGAAGCCCTGTGACTGGATTGGTTCTGTAGTGTCTATTATAAATATTTCAAGGAGAAAAAAGTGGGCGCGCAGACTAATGCAGACATTTGTACACAACGCTCTTCCATATATGGTCACTTTCACGCAATCTATACACGTATATATCCCCTGACTTGTACAGTCATAAACCTTTCCATTACAACCGTGTCTCATAAATAAGTTTATACAAATACATACTGTAGTTTCTACCTGAGGGAAAGTTATGTACTATGTGGCTCCCCCTGTCCTTAAAACCATCAACTAAACATAAACTACAATACTGGTGATCTCTAACGAATGGGCATGATGAATCAGGAATCCTGTCCTTCCTGGCATAAATTGTTGAAGGAATGAATGAAATGAACGATGGGCAAATAATACAAAAATAAAATGATGTTCAACAATAGAAATGATATAAATACAAAGGATGATGGAAAGATGAGACTCGGTTTCCTTCTTCATACAATATATAAACGATCCGTTCACCGAGTAGTTGAATGAATGATCAGTTATATCTTCTCCAACATGTACATGAAATGATAAAAATAATTTTATTGTTTCATTTCGAGAGAAAAGAATCGAAGAAGAAATTATGATATGAGGTACATATATGCACTACAGCCATTCAAATCCGTTCTGTATCAGTGGCAATGAAACCATCTATCATGACCATACACACTGGGAAAATGGTATAAATAATTACCAAATACGTCCATTGTTTTCCACAGCTTACCAGGAAATTGTGCGCCAGACGTTACATACGTGATTTCTTTTCAGTTTCCTGTTTTTGAGACAGAAATGAATAAATAAAACACTTATTATACCAAGGGCGGCCCATCCTCCAAAACAGAAAGACCTAGATAATCTTCAATGGTATCTTTTAATTTCAAGCGTTTTGAGTATTTTAGCCACGTTTAAATAATGTGCATGTCCAGTTAATTAATCAGCCAGTCTGATCTGCTTTTGAAATAATTTAACGAAGTCACTCAAGTTTAAATTACTAGTTTGAATACAACTGAGGTAGTCCTGGCATAATTGGCATGAAAAAGCAGACACTACCTGAACCCTTTAATCAACCACAGCTTCTCATTATAAAATACATTCAATGGAAGTCTATTCTAAAGTTCAGGGTCGGTTTTTTCTCTCTAGTGAACCATGCATTTAAGTGAGCGTTATTTCTAGATGATTATAGTAATTTCGTCTTCTATTCTGCATAATAAAACAATTACAATGGAGTTGTTCGTTCAAATACACAAATATATCCTATCACAACAAAGCTACAAACACAAGTGTCATCGTTCGGTTGTCAATCACAAGTATACAATTTCTTTTCTATACAGAAAAAAAATGCTATAACACGCTTGCGGATGGAGGACTGGTAAAAAGAATTTTCACCACACACCTCATCCCGCGCAAGCCCTGCTTTCAATATTTACATTCGTTGATGACTTTCTTCGGTTATTTACCCTTACCTGTATTCTCCAAAGTACAGCCCAGCTCCTGAGCCGCTTTTTATTTATATTAATCGATCAGAAAGATTCTGTGATTGGCATATGTCTACAGAGTAAGAGGGAACTGTCTGTCAAACAACCCATCACTCATTATTGAACAGCAGTCCATATGTTCGGATGAACAAGCCTGCCTACATTCTGGCAAGGGTAGCAGATCATTTCTGTACTAATTTATAGGGAAACATCCACATTAAGAAGGATGTTTGTTGAGACCAAAATTCTGCAGCTTCTTCCTTTCACAACAAGCTTGATTTGATGGCCCCAGTTCTCTTCTCGTCTCCCTCAGTAACAAATACTTCAAAGTATATAGCAGATCCTTCTGATATTAGGTAACGAGAAGATAAGGATGATATCCTCTTCCCAAAGATTGCATTTTATGTGGAATTAATAAGAAATGCTCCTCCTCTTAGAACAAAGAGACTTAGAATAAAGCCCCGTACACATAGTAGAGAAGACATAAATTGAAGACCTTAATGAACACTAGAAAAAAGGACGTTTGGCAAAGAAACATTACAAAGACGGTCGGTCCATCTTGGAAGTTAAGAGGACGTTATGCCTTTTATCTCTGGCCATCCCTTCATAATACATACACAGGTGCCCGCTAAAACCTGGATACCCCTCCCTCCCAGTTATGAATATATACGTCACAAGGGTCGCCACCGTCACGGCCAAAGCCCCCACTACGTCTCGTGATAGTGGTGGTAGTGGTGGTGGTGGTGGTGCTCGTGGATGTGGTGGTGTTCGTGACGTTGGATCACTACACGTTGTTGATCTCCCTGCTCAGAGTTCCATGAATGTTCGCGCTCTATCCATTCAGCCACCTGCTGCATGGCCAACTTCCTATTTCGGTCCCGATTTCGGTGGCGCCTGTGGTGGTGGGGAGATGCTGTTTCTGGGATGTTGGGAGGAAGGCTGACAGGTCGTAGCTTGTGGTTCTTAGTCGTTGGCTGTGCTGCCGGCGGAGACGTCGTGGTCGGCGTCGTGATGGCCACTGGAGATGTTTTAGCAGCATTGGCTAACAAAGTCAACTTGCCATTGGGTGTGGAGGTAAGATTGGGGGCGGCTACTGGCACACATTTCTCGGCCTTCTCCTCGACGGCAAGTTCAATGAGGCGAATCTGCTCGACGCCGTCCACCACCACCTCCTTGTCCCCTTTACTCAGGGCGTTCTGCTGCTCCTTGCTGACGTCATGTGAGCGCGACCTCTGGTGGTTACCAGTGCCTGCCGTCTCCGCTTGACCTTGGCCTTGACCGTCGACGTGCTGCCTCCGCGAGTTGTGCGACCTTGACCTGAGTTTGGCGTCCCGCGACCTGTGGCTGTGCTCGCGCTTGCCCAGCCTGGGACTAAACAGCTCTGCCGGGGCGGAGGTGTTGTGCAGTTTGGCAGTATCATGATTCTCAATCCCCGCCAGATCCAAGTAGTAGTTACGCCTGTCTCTGCTCTCCTCACACGTATGGTTATTAGCAGCTGTGTGCGAGTGATGCTTCCTAATGTCACTATTATGTCGTCTGAAAAAAACAAGCAATGCACACCATTAGTGGTATTCTCTGACCAATCCATTACAATTCACAGAGCACACACAACACAATTACATAAAAAAAGAAGACAGATGAACACCTTGCGCGACCGTTTCTCATTAGGGACACAATTTAATTAAATAAAGTGCAATTATTGCCTAAAGGGGAAGCCTAACAAAGTCAAATTGAGAACTAGTCGTCATCCATCCGTGATCAATAAAATTTCACACCTGAGTAGAGCTGCGCGGCCACTCACTCACACTCCTCTTTCTCTCCTGAATACCACAATAGCCCTGGAGAGGTGAACAACTGCAGCAGCATTTTATATTTGTTCACCTTTTTCAGAGGACAGGTGTGCGGATCTCATGGGAAAATCCTCTGATATTAGGAGCGAGTGATTTGTCACTGACAGCTGCGTGGCTTTGGCGTGTTTCGACTCTAGAAAAGGGGCATGAATTCTTAAAAAGCCCCTTTTCACGCACTGACTAATGGTTGAAGATAAAATCAGACAGGCAAATAGGCTTCTCAAGCGTAAGATTTGGCAGCAAAATCCATCAAGTTATTCCATTTTGTGCTGCCTGAGTGTCTCCCTCAGAGGAACGATCACACATTGAAACCAATCAATTATTAATGTACAAACTAATGGTGCTCTGTGCTCAACAAATCCCAAAGCAATGACAAAAGAAAAACCTGGCTTGTACAAAATCTCATCGATCAAAATACAAATGCTCCCATCCAAAGATTTAAGAATCGTGTAATGTAGTAAAGAGCATTACTCCAGTCCAACAATGAGCAATTTGAATTGTAACTGCCAAATAGTTTTTTTAATCAAAAATAAACATGGCTAGACTTAACTTTAAGGAAAAATAATAGAGAACCAGGACCACCTGCGCAGAAATCGTTCGAGGAAAAGAGCCATGAACACATTTTATGCTAACATTTTCTTTTTACCTGAAGCCTATATGGGTCATCAGTCATGTCAGATATATAGAGTAGGATATGTAATTTCTGATATTTTCACAATACATTTTTGGGGGAAAGCCAGGAATATTGTGAAGAGTTGATTATGTCTAGTAAGCTATGTTTGTGCAAGCTGATAACTTGTTTTGAAAATATGAATTCCGAACTTCAGTTCAGTTCATAACGTTGGTCATTGTTTGGAGAGGGTAATGACCAATGGAGGTGCCATAGGCTACTGGAGAACATTAAAATGAAAATCCTATTTCATCCTATTATTAAGATGAAATTATTTAGATGAGTGAAATGTAGTGATATATTTAATAGTAATGATAATACGATAATAAACAACTCCAATTGTACATATAATCAAACACAGTCGGGCTGAGTCCTCAATTGCAAAAATGGGGGGAATGTTCAACCTACAGAACGATGATTCATCATCATTACATCCGGGGATTTCACTCACCTGGCTTTTTGATGTCGTTGCTGGAGCCGCTGTTGGTGGCGCTCCATGTTCTTCTGCACCAGCTCAGCCAGGTGTCGCTGTTCTATGCTGGTAAGTTTGGGTTTGCCACTAGCGGCTGTAGCCTTGCCTGGCTGAGAGAGGTTATTCTTCACCTCCTTGTGATGAACCTTTACCTCTTGTCCAGCGGCAGCCACAGCAGCAGCCGCCTGGGCACTCAGCTGTTCAGCCTTGCTTATATTATCTAGCTTCACCTCTTTGTTGGCCGACAACTTGGAGTTGTCTAAGTCCTTGTTGAGTTTACTCTCTTTGGTTTTATTGTTCACTTCTTTCCGACAGTCATTCTTGTCTTTTTTCTCATCGGGTGAGCGATGGACTACTTTGGAATGATCAGGAGAGACGGTCAGACGAAGCTTGAGGGTTTTTGTTCCCGATTTTGGAAGATTAATAGAAGACCCGACAGCATCGTACAATGACCTTAGCAAGCTTCCAAGATCCTGGAAACAAGAAATGGGGAATAAATTCAATTTTAAGAACAAGTTGAAAATATATGGACTAAAAACTGACGGATTAAAGCTCTTTTAATATAAGAAAAATCCAAATAAATGCCTTAGTATAAAATATTATTTTTATGATATACAACAACTAAGGACCACGAACCTCTTTGGTGATTTTGCCTTTGCCATCGAAGTCATACAGAGTGAAAGACCATTCCTGTTTGTCTGAGCCAGCCACAGACACGCCACACTCGAACTCCTAAAATAAAATTAACCAAAACATTAATATATTATTTCCTCCCAACCGCCTTCAATGAAATGACAACAGAACAGGAGAATAAAACAATGAGAAGAGGATAAACCATAACAACATCTGCCCAGGGCTAAATCAATTTTTGTGACAGTTCATGCATGCAGGAGAGTAGAATTATCATACACATTGGCAATCAGTGACGAAAGAGAAAAAGATTGCCCGCTCTGACATACACGGAGCGCTTCTCATTAAAACATATTGCTTATTAAACCTGATTGCTGAAGCTAATAAGGGCGTGTCACACAGTCTACTGATCAATTATAACCCAGCCACTCGGCCGGCAAAATGAGCTGAGATTGCTTTATCAGCCTAAAGGCATTCGTACAATAGTATGGATCAGCAGAGGAGATGGAGACCGTCGCAAGGGCATGGGGGGTTCACATAGGTACACCAATTATGATGATAAAGGACTTTAGTGGCCAGAGGTTGACCTTTAGCTAGAGAGGTGTGACCCCGGGCTGGACTTGTGAACAGTGTGATGGGTATTTACTGGGACAAGCAGACCGACATACAATCCCCGGAGGCTGAGCTCTCTCCAATAAACCTGTCTGCTTCGTACAATCAGGCGGGGCACCAACAGCACAGAACAGAAAAAACACATTATGAGTGACTTTTTTTAAATCGGCATGTTGTTCACATACATCTATACACAAGTTTAAACGAGAAATATCTGCCTATTTATCATTACCCAAGAACAATTGTGACATATGAGAACAATTGTGACATATGAGTCTGAACAGGCGCTCACCACATATACGTTTTAACAGAAGAAAAAAGGAAACCATCAAACAATACAATATGATCGATCATAAAAATCTTTATCCATAACAATTTGTGGAACTCCCCGTAAAATACCGTGCTAAAACCATTTATTTTAGTGCTCGATTTCTCAAACGAAAGCGCAAATCTTTCCATTTTTAACCCAGCTTTGGGGATTTGGGAAAGGCATTTCTATAACCCCCTCCGTACGAAATCTCATTATTTTGTTTTCATTCAATTTCCTTTTACTAACTCATCTCTACGCATTTTACCCTGTAACTTATTCATTTATTATCGTTAAGCGCCTTAGTCTATACATAAATGATGTACTGCATTGTAATACTATTTGCCACCTCAGAGTGAGTTCCTTCCTACGATGTCACCAAATTATAATGAAACACTAGAAGCGCAGCAACACGAACATATCCAACATGCACATTCACTACATAGTACATATCATACAAAGGAAACCTACAATTCATAATTAATAGCCTGTATCACGACCCCCACGTGAGACTAGCGAATTCCTCAGTTGACAGTGACATTATCGAAAGTCATGGAAGTGCATGAACGTGAATGATTTGCAGCAATGCGATACTTTGTATATTTAATAGACCCATTCTTCATAACCAACTGCGCATTAAAAAGTCATTCTATACGAGCTAATCGTATATGATTCTCCTTTAATTACACCTTTGTGTGCCCGCTATATTCTTCCCATTTCGCGGTTCGTGCTATATCTCCAGTAAATCTGCCCCAACCTTGCCTCTCATTGTAATTCCTGTCATGGCTGGTGTTTTGATCGGACAGGCAGAGACACACGGATGACTGCATGACTTGTCGACTTCTAAAGGATGCCTTCTCCCCAAGCGGCGAGTCCATAACACTCTCAAAGTTTACCACACCTGGCCACCTCAGATAATAGATTAATGACAACTCTGATCTCGTTTAATCACCAAAATGCGGTTTCCAGAAAGAAAAGAAAACTTTCATTAAGCATAAAAGTTTCCTTCGCAAGGCAATATTAAACGAGTGCCGCAACCAAAATATTTATGGCGAGTTGTATCTAACCAGAATAAAGGCGCCGACTTATATACTTATATGATATATAATCACTGGCTTTTATTTTTCCCGGAGTAGAATGGCATTTCTACAACCCCACCTTGTTGACGGTTTAGCCACCAAAGGCTCATCCCCGACAAAAGGCCCTTTCTATGCTTTCCGGCAATCCAGCTTTTTTCAGTGCATTCCACTCAAGTCCGTGAGGGCATTTTTATCCCATCTTTAAATTATGTAAATGGTCGACAAACAGGGGCCATACGAAAGTCGTGTGTAAAATATGAGGCCCCAGCGCTAAAACCATTCCCATGACCTCCTATTATACCTCAGAAGTATCAAATGGCAAATGCTGATATAATCATTTACAGTGAAGGAATTTTATCTCGAGATTGGGGGACTTAGCTAGCCGTAAGACCTTCTACAAATCGCATAAGAAATTTAAACCAATTCTGTAGCATTTACACAAGAAATCTAAACAAGGGCACTTTATCACAGGGACTCACTTTAGGAAGGGGTCGGACACAGGCTAGCTAGCCCTCGATAGGATCAGTCACGCCTCTGGTAGAGTTAACTAGAAGCTTGAGAGGGCCTAGGATCACCTATTTCTAAAATTACCTCCCAAATTAAGGTATATCAAAGGTCGGGGTGAAGAGGGCAAACAATATAAAGTTCACAACGAACTAGCGCTTTCGGGTTAATCAACACTTTCATCCTTTTGTGGAACCGTGATCAAAACGATCTGCTCTTCCCATTCCCTTCACGCACAAAACATTGAGACTTCACAGTGGCAAGGGCCAGTGACATGTCTATTATAATGACTTGATGAATGAACGCATATCAGCGGCCTTTAATTAGCACAGAAACGTCTTCATCGCCATTTGCTTCCAAGATGATCATGTACAGTAAGAATCTAGAGACTACATTCAAATATGCGTGTCCTAAAGTCAGTTATTTGTAAATCTGTACACCTATCTTGCCACTCCAGCCAGTTAGATCAATACAAAATGTCTTTCCTTTTGCCCAATAGATACATTCTCTTGTATTATAGCTTCAAAGACCAAAACAAGACTGGGGAGATAAAGGGAACCCGATCCATTGGAGAAGCATGCATACCATCATGTACATGAAAGTATAGCAGCGAGGCGTTTGATTCAGAGAATATCGAAATACTCATGAGACTCACAAGGTCTATAATGTCCCTATGGAGCTGAGGCCACATTCCTCCAGAAACATGCGCGGTGCGTCATGGTTTTATTTGTCAAAGAGTTAGAGAGTGGGAAATATGGACAGGACCTCTTGACCCACTGTAGTAATCTGTAGAGCATATTTTATTTGCTTGATTTGAAAAGGTTGTTTAAACGAATTCTAAGCACCGTACATATATATTAATTTTTATATATTCACTTGACAAATATGACAATCCACAAACTCATGGGGTGGTATACCGTCATCTATTGTTGAGAGGAAACACGCTAACAGGTGTCGTACCCTACTCTTTTCGAATATGAGCAATGGAACCCTATAAAAAAGAGATTTTTATTAAACTAACATAGTGCCACAGACAGCCATAATTATATCAAGAAAGGCCTTTGATGCCCCAGTCAAAGGTTGCATGGGGTGGAGGGGAAATGGTCCAAAGCAGGGTTTGGAGAACCCACAACACACTCTGATACCCCAACACCTCAGATAACAGCACCACTGTGTCTTCCATCCATATAAATAAAATTGTAATAATTATGAACTCGAACCAATAAGCCTCGTCAATAGTCAACATATTCCAAATTCATTCTGTAAGCGCTCTCAATGCAATTTGGTCAATAAATCTTCCATTTCCAATACGTATATTTAAAACATTTCCAGCTCTCAGCTGTAGGGGAGGTGCACGCCAGGAAGCAATCACCTTTAGCACAATCCTCCAGCCCTGAGCTGTCAGAGCAGCCTCCTTTAGTCGTAGACCAAAATGACCAATGCTTTGGGGCGGTTAAAAAAATGCTAACACACAACACAAAGTGAAGAATTTGACAGGCCACACCACGCCAAGACCTCCTCTCCACTACCAAGCCCATATTATAGCACCACCACGGTGGGTGGTCTCAACAACACATGTCCTTCCACCAATTACTCATGTCCCACAGCTTCTTTTGTTTTACAATCACGTCAGCAAATTGCCCAAGTGCTTTCTCCGACCATCAGCGTGGCGAGAAGTTTTTTCTTGCAATCAATAAACATTTTCCTCCGAAGCTGAGAAACTCCTCACGCAAAAGGTGCAATGATTCTCCCTGTGGTAGTTGTCGCAAATTCCATTGTGCGAATGGGGTCTTTTTCCAGAATTACTTTTGGAAATAAAAATCCCAATGAAAAGAATTAGTGGGCGATTTGGGGCACTGAGAAACAACAAAGTGTGTTGAGGGAAGGAGAAGACAAAGGCGAGGGTGCTGGGAGGTGTTGGGATGAGGGAGTGTCTTTTAGTAATCTGATTAAATGACACCTGGGAGGGACAGAAGAGACATTAGCTACTCCCCTCCTCCCCCTTCTGCCACTCCCTCCCCCATGGCTCCACCCCTATCAAATAAGGAGCAGAAATCACGCATTAGAGCATCAGGGATCCAATACCTCAACTTGATAAGGCGCTGTCTCGTGTAACCGCACAATGAGAAAGCCCCAACCCCGCCCCCCGACTAATGACATTGATAATTAAAGCTGACGGGCAAACAGAATCTTGAGTGAGATTTCAAGAAATTCGGCACAAATTGAAAAAAAAAAAGATCCAACTCGCAGGGTAGGCCTACTCCACTGCCCAAAACACGCCAATTTATACGCTGGGGAAGATTGGGAATGTATTCATGAAAATGGGGAAAATATAATTATCCACACCTCAAGATACCGGAACCAGAATCCTAATTGATTAAGTGAGGATAACAAATCATGTACCGTATACCAAATGTACACTACTTGGCTTTTATTGAGTTCATGCATCGATCCCTCCTGCCTCTCGTTACCCTGACCATTGTGAGGAAAAATGGCAGCAATTTTGTCCCTCCCCATCACAAGTCCAGAAGTCAATCTATAATTTCCTGAGATAGCTTCTAGAAAGGTCTCCCGCTATTCAATAGTAAAGATCTGCCCCCTACCACCATTGCCATGTCCACAATGGTTACCTTATCCCAGGGGAATGTACATCAAGCCCGGGAAGCCTATTGTCCCAAGGCCGGGCCTCCGACGACCCACTTCCATTCACATACACACCAATCTCTCAGGGTGGCGCACCATCAACCAAAAACATGGATCCCGCATTATTGCCTGTGCACTAACCTTCATGGCAAGCCTGGCCCATTGCCTCTCGCATCTGTTCCGAGGTTGATACATGCTTACCCCTGTGTTGGCAAACAGTGAGAGAGCTGCTTTTTTGACAGTTTCAACTCTTGAGGGAGAGGATAGGGGCCGCGGGCGGATTGTGCCGACTGAACGACGCAAGCGCGACACCTGGAGGATGATCCACTAACGAAGCACATTAATGTTGGAGGATGGGGTGGGGGTGGAAGGTAAGGCAGCAGGAGGAGGGATGGAAAGGTAAAGCAGTTCGGAGGATGAAGGAGGAGGGAATGGGGGGATGGAGGAGGGGAGGTAGAGCAGCTGTTCGGAGAAGGAGGTGTGAAGCAGCGCCCATGGATGTGAGACCAGTCTCTCACCTACACATTACTCACCATGCTTAATGGCTGCTAATCTTATTTGAGGAAACGCCAGATGCCCCCGAGGGACGAGCGTTTGCTGCCTTTGTTGGGTGATGCGGGAGAATGGATCCCAATATTGTACCTTCTACATATGGAAGTGGGAGTTTATTGCCTCTGTCTGATACCCCGTTTTGTGTCTGCGTGCCGTGATTGGCACTGCGAGGCGCGGCGGGAAATTGCGACTCTTTTATTGCCAGAAAGAGGAAAACGAAAAAAAAGTTCTGTGTGTGGGAATTTCAGGATTCTCTTGTCTGGGATCCTTACGGGGAAAAGCGAAAGATGGTCATTAGGTATGGCCGCGTTTGAATAAGGCTCCATCTCCTTTAGATTAAGCTCTTGCGCACGAGAGTGATGAAAGGCATAAAGCTGTTCCAATTGTTACAACCTAAAAAATGAACATGAAGGAAATGAAAAGAGTTTCAGATAAATCTCTCAATTACATCCACTCCATTAGTCAGCAGCAATTCACTCCAAGCTCCCATATAAGCATTCATGAGAGCGACTCAGCAAGCGAACAAAGATTTGCCGCGCTCCCTAATTTTCGTATTAACTCCCAACTCCAAATTGCTCAAATAAGGGCCCCAATGAAAGCTCCATTACTGCTAGGGCTGGGAGGAAAATTGCAATTGTTGAGAGAGCAATAATTATGACTGGTGGGGTATCGCCATTCCCGGAGCCACTCGTGAGTTATGAGCGAGCATTTCCTTCCCATGAGTTCCCAAAGGCAGAACTACAAAGAAACGTCGTGACTTTGACTTTAATAGGCAAAGTGTGATGGAAAGTAGCGTGAGGTTCCTATAGGTCCCCTGTCCACTATAAGAGTGTTTCCCTGTTTTCTAATATGAAATAAAATATATCAAGACTGGCAACAACAGTAAATGTTATGATTTAAAATAAGGGACAGTGCATGGGTGCAATTACTAACATGAGTTGATTATAATTTTAAAATTAACTGCTAAAAAATATTTGTTGGTGCCTGATCCAAGTGAGTGGCTTCTCTGTTGTGTTGAAATGAGAACAGCTACCCACACAACATTAGAATCAGCGTGGGACATAATTAGAGTTAATTACCATGTATTGTCATGAGCTACCAGCAAGACTACCAGAACTGGGATCTAAACAGTCCACGTGGTCGGTCGTTTAGAGCGAAATTAAAAACTTGCGGCAGGAAAGGGGAGGGAGGGAGTGATGTGACTGGAGTGGGGAATGGCTTCCTCACTAACCTCTGGCAAAGCTCAATCCACTCAGCCATACATCCTGCCTGGTGCCAAACCACAGACTGGGACGCTTTGAGTGGTTAGAATGAGGTGGTTTGGCGCTGGTGTCAGTATCCCTGCCGTAACACACTCTAATTGATAAGAGGGGGAAGCCAGTGGTATTCTGCAATGGAAGCCACATTGGAGATGATGAAAAAGTCAGGGATGGTTGGACCACTCACCCTCTGTCCCTGCCTTTTGATAACTGTTAGCCCACTACTGATAAGCCAGTCCCACCGGTAGTTTTGGTCATCCAGAGAGAGCAACAACTTCCAGCCATCACCGGGCCATCTTAATAAGATCTAGATTAACGAGAGCTTTGGCCTCCCAGCGCTGCAATTCTCGCGCGACAATTTGTTCTCTAATGAGCTGTTTATTTGGTTATTCTTCAATTAGATTTGAGCTTATTTGAATATAACATGTGTGGCAACGACCCACTTGAGACAGGGTAATTTCTATCCATTAAGCTAGTGGAGATGGATCGTTGAATCCATTTCTGGGTGATAAGCAATTTTGAAGCTCCAAATTACGGCATACCTATATATAAACGTATATAGGTGTATATATAGGTGGTTGTATGGAGTGTAGTAGGCAGAGGCCTGGGACATGTGATCTCATAACAGAGAACTGTACTTTCCGTCATTATAACAGTCGCCAAGGGAAACCCAACTCAATAGTGATAGAAGAGCAATATTATTGTGTAACCAAATGTTCGTCCAGGGCGCACTATGCTACGAAGAGGCCCACACTGATGGTGTCAATATTTAGTAGCCGTATGCGTATTGTGTACTTAACTTGGGGGTCATTAGCAATCATTGTTCCAGAGCAGAGCCATTTTACAAGGAGTCTTATGGGCATTACAACGTGTGATCTGTGTAAATACATTCCGAGGGTAAATACTCTCGCAAAATCAATACTCAGGCACAAAGCCTAGGACAATGATCTAACAAACAATATGTACGGTATTCATCACACAGACCTGAGCCCATGCAGCAAAGCAAGAATAGAGCTTACAACACCCGATCCTGACTAATGTGTCTGAGAGAGCCTATAGCCTGTAGCAGCAGGAATTACTAACGTACTGCTCAGCAATATGCCAAAATACATAATTGCTTTTGCAAAAGATTCCACGATGCTCATTCCTACATTTACTTCTCATGTACATACATAGATATTGCTTCTTGTAATATCTTACCAGATTGACAGAGAGACATCAAATGATAAGACTACTGTAGGCGGTGAATAGTACTAACAAATATTTCAACTAATAAAAGAAAAAAGCTTGGCGCAATGGACAGCATACCAAAATGATAATGAATGAAAAGGGACTGAGGTACAATATAAAAACTAATTTATAAATCCTGATATTAATTAAAACGCGATGTTTCGTTAAAGAAGACTCCAATGCTGTGTTATAAGACCTATTGCTTCATCATTTATCCATAAACTTTATTTCAGAACGAGAACAGCCATTCCCTCTTTCTTTCATCTCCATTTACATTTCCAACATCCAATTTCTGAAAGGTAACGTAACAAGAAATGTGAGAGGAATGGTTAATCATTTATAGAACGATCTTAAGGAAAGGATTCTTTTCCTCCCCTCTCATTTTGTACGCTTCGCCTTAAAGCCCTCGATTTTCCGATGGTAATCAGTCGCACTTGAAGGCAGCAGAACAAAAAGCAAGATAATCACAGTTCCTCTGAGGGATTATTAAGCGCCTCAATCATTTCGTATTGTATATCGCCGCGTCATCGAGAGTGCTAAAATCCAATATCTACATAAGCCAACCGAGAAGACTACAAAACTCTTACTTCCCTCTCTTTTAGGCTTTAATGACAGAACCCACGGTAACAGGATCGGGTTGAATGGAGGCTGCTTATTTTTTTCAATCTCTGTTATTACAGATATGAGTTAAAGCACCACAATAAAATGATCCGTGAAACATGGGACTACAACTTCCGCATCACACACTGAGGAATTCGAGATCAATAATTGAGAAAATTGGTAACTCAGTGAACAAGCAATTCCATATTCTTTTCCATCCTTAATCATGGAAAGCGGCCGGGTCTTTTCTAGTTTACAGCGCTCTCAGGCACGAACTATAATAACGTACCACTTTAGACTATTGAGAGCTTGAACTATAATTCGACATAAAGAACAATGAAGCCCAGCTAACATGGGGATTACAAAAGAGACATCAGCATTAATCCGGTCATTGCCCCTAAAGGAACATCCACACATAACTCCAAATCACATGGATGGATTGAGACAAAGATAAGCACTCCATCACTATGAACTGGAATCCCTTCTTTCTCCTATTGATACCCTGGCATTCAAGCATGGGAGCGCACCTAGAATATGCCTTAAACCCTGGTCATGCCTGTAAAGGATGGACACAAGTTGTCAGAACTTAGACGGATGGCTTAAGCAGTTACCGCCAAGACAATGGAGGTCGGCGCGATCCGCAGCTGGTGCCGGGGATCAAAGCCATGAAAAATATATCAGCCTCTCCCCGCCTCAAGGACAAGTCTGACTTCATTTTATCTTCATTTATCTACGAGTTGAGGGTTTAGTTTGATGTATAGTCTAGCGGTAGGCACGCCGGAGCAAGGCCTGATTAAAAGATCACTCGCTTGCCCAACCCCTACTGGAGTGGAGATTCTTTAAAAAGAAAAACATCTTGGTTGTTTGACGTGTTACATTCTATTTGGACAGCAATACATGTATCTGACAGTTAATACCGGCGTTTCTTGTTGTAAGCCAACTTGACACACATGATTACAGGTATATATCGTTACATAATATTAATTACCAACATTGTATAGGAATGCTCCTAGGGTAATTTCCATCTAAGACCATGAAGCGTAGATAATAATGTGTTAAGGAAGTGTTGAAGGCAATGTAGGAAGAAATTACCAGGACAGCAGTAAAGCATTAAGTGAAGGGTAGAAGTAATCAGTCCACTCAAAATGGAAAGTAGCTTTGATGCATGCAGGATTTAGGGGCGGGGCTGTGTGTGTATGTATATAGCCTGCTCGCTGGCCATGATGATTAACGATGCTCGCCCTCCCAGAGGTAAGACAAATAGCCTACATATAACGTCTGAGAATGATGGATCTGGTGCCACGCCGGATCACCTGTGTTTGCTGCCTATTCTCCTGCTCCCTTTGCCTACTCTCCATGAGATGGGCTCTCTCCCTCTTCCTCTCTCCCTGGAGGGAAAGGTTGAGAGGGGTAGAGAAGGGATGGGGGGGGGGGAGGGAGGGAAGCTATAGGATCCTACCAAGAAGTGACATACAGTAGCCGAGGAGACGACACCTGGTTCCTCCCCGTAGAGAATATTTGAACAAGCCAGGCACGTCCCCAGCAAACTGATGGGAAAAAGTTGTACATGACGTCATGAGAGAAACTGTATAGCTGGCGACAATCTATAACTCTTGCAGCAAGCAAGCAGACCGGGCTTATACTCCTCGTTTGAATTCCAGACTGCTGGATCCATGATCAATATATACTTAATGAAAGCCCACGGTCATCTATCCCGGTCATGCTAGGACGGGCATTGCTGCAGTAAACGTCACAGGTTCTCGCAACTAGGGTAATAACTCCTACACCACAGGATGATTCTCCCATTGGAAGTCAGTGGCCAAATATATATGATATCCCAATACCACCACCACCCACTAAAGATATGAAAGGTACGGCATGGGTTCAATAGGCCTGATTCAATATGTATGGTGAAACCAAGCAATATGGATTTTCCAGAGCCATATGGTACCTCTTAACACTTCCCATTAAATATGGTTCTGTGCACATATACTCCCAATATTGAACTCCCTTGGTACCACCAGTGTGGGGGCACGAGCAGTGAGTGGGGTAGGGATAGGGGGGGGGGGGGGACAGAACATGAACTAGTGGTAGGTCGGTAGATAGGTTAAGGGTGCAGGAAATGAAAGGGGGGGGGGGGGTTGTACTGGTTTGATAGAGAACAGTAGACTGATGAGGTTTGGGAATAGGGGTAATGTTGTGGGGGTGGGGGCAGTCCCCGTGTAATTCCTCATGTGGCCACCAGAGTGTGTGGAAGCATCCATCCCTAGGTGAGGCTTTGATCACTGACCCCCGGTTTCTATATCACATCTCTCCTCTTCCTGTCGGTAAATCGGCGCCAGCACGAGATCAGTATGTGAGTCCCTTTGTGCATTTCCCCCATCCACACAGTGGAAACTATATCTTTAAAGAATAACTCAGGACTGGGCCCCAATGATCTAACGTCATACACACTGTACAATACCCAACACAACAAAAATAAGGTCTATGAGGTATTGTAGAGATAATTCAGCGAGAAGGGAGAGAAATAGAACTTCACCACCCGTGGGGAGCCTTAGGAATTCTTCCAGCTGTAAAATTGTAAACTCTTCATTCAAAGTGTCTGTGTCGGGAGGAAAACAGGCCCCAGGGGGATGTACACTAAAACATTTCAGGCCTGAAAATATATGCGGCAAAGAGCGCGAGTAAATCAGATGCTCATGCGAGGCGGGGCGAGCCACTCTAGGAGCATGGTGCTGCCACCGCACGACAGCTTTGATCAGCAGTGCGGACAAGTCAGAACGAGAGGTCACAAAGTCTCCAAGCCCTTCCCAACAACAAGGCCGGCCTGCTTGCCTGCCTGCCTGAGTCTTTCTGGCGACGGATGTTTCTATGCCGGGCATATTTGGGCTTGTCTAGAGGTCTGGGCTGGGGGCTTGATGGATCTATTGATGTGCTCGTTAATGGGCACTGACATTCTATAATGTGGGGATAAATCAATGTTTTAGTCGAGAATGAGGTGCCCGAGAGCTCCCTCCAGGATAAAACATCATAAATGTTAATGTATCTTTTTCAAGGCGCACATCACACAGTTTAGTGAGCACGATCATGGTTTATAAGTGGTAGGATGATCCGGTAATATATAAGCTGAAATTCCCATGGGGACCTCTCTGATAAATCCTAATCTTGCTTCACTTTCATAATGCTTCAATGATAGCAAAAATGTGGGAGGGAGATGTATGACCCAGCAAATTAGGAAACTGCCACACCGCTGATAATATTCATGATAATTTATTACACATGCTGGCAAGTGTATGTATATTTTCTCTAAACCCCATGCTTGATTTAAATCCCAAAAGGAATAGAACTAGTCTAAGTATGAAGTACATTCCCATTCCTAGTTCACATCGGTCCCCAATACCATGTTTCCAAAATAAGGGTATTACACAGGGCTGTAAGTAGCGGACCATATCTGATTGAATATGTGTCTCAAATTAATACCACTCGCGGCCATCTCCATGGGCCCTTTTTAACCTCCCATAGGCAGGAGCAGTTTGTGAAAGGGGGGAGGTTAGATTGGAGAAGCCAGGCAGTACCACCAGCTTTCAGTCATCACCCACAACTTGCGAACATCAATAAGCCCACGTCTCGTATCTGCCCTTGCTCCTAACACCTCTCCCCGCCAATGTCCAGCCTTATCTCCTGTGCTCTATGGGCCTGCGTCGCCCGTGACTGAGTGATAGCCTGATACTACTGTAAAAATACTGGAGTGAGAGGGGCCAAGCATAAGGCAACAACACCTGCAACGACCAGCATCACATGTAGCCATGCCCAACTGGTGATGATGATGACTTCATCCCAATCGAGAAAAGTAGAATAAAGGGATCCCAATAACCAGAGTAAAAAGACTCGGATCTATTGGCAGTAATAACACACAGATCATTGGCCACACTGTTAAAAACCCATCCCTAGTGAAGCATTTAACATGGATTGAAAAAGAATTTGTTTAAAAAAGGTAAGATTTAGCACTGAGAAACCATAACGATAAAGACGATAACACCCAGGGAATGGACGAATGCCCCACGGGCAAGGGATAACATTGCATGAAGTGTTTATGACCCAGCTCCTTTGAGGACCATCAAGGAGATAACACCTTATGAAAAGTTAAACCTCCCAAAGCCAAAGCCTTACGTCCAGCACAATAAGGAAGACACCCTGCTTACTACATGCCAACCTTCCTTCCTCTCTTAGCCAGAAACACAAGCTCGGATTGCTCTTGAAAAGCCCCCTTGTGGTTTCTTTCTAATTTAGTTCTTTGTTGGGCGGCATACATATGGGCTGATTCGGCAGTGTCTCAGGACTCTTTGGAAACGAACGTGCATGGAGAATGGAGAGGAATGGAGAGGAAAAGAGGCTAGTTTCTCCTCTTGCGGCGTGCTACCGCTTTTATATGAGGCATAAAGTAAGCAGTTAGTCGGCTCCCCAGCTCGTTATAGATGGCGTGAAGAATAAAGGTCAAGATACAAGTCTGTGGCCCCAATTGCCAGCGGCCAACAACCACTCATCAGGGAGCAACTCCGGGCGCCATAACGCGTATACAGAGAGTAGCTCATCACGAGCATGAAACATGGACTTTTGCTGGCTGCTTTTGGCCCAGGTTAACGATTTACACATCGCATGTTTAGCTCAGCGGAGAACAGGCAGAGCAAAGCAATAGCCCTTCAGTAAACACTCCAACCCTTTTACAAATTTCACTTATCTTAAGTGTCAGAATCAAAACAAACAATTATAACTTCGAGGAGTGACTTCTTTCTCCAGTTTGTTTGAACTCAGAATAAAAGATTTCTTTTCTACTTGAGATTTTACCTAAAAACTGTCTACCCTGAAAGGTAACATTGATCGGGTCTGCCTTTAGAATGGTGGCTACATGTTAAAATTCTATTTCTTACTGGTATTTCGGCGTTTTACAGACAATCAATTCGGTTATTTTTATGTAAGGAAATTGAGACTTTATTATGTAAAAACGATCATATAACTCACTCACCTCAACATTCAATGTTTTGTTGTCGTCGGTGGTTGTTTCCAACTCACTTAACTTCTTATTACATTGGTCCATGGTGAAGAGCTTGGATGATTCGTTGTCTGCCACTTTCTCAGGCGGTAAGGACACTGGAAAAAACAAACAATATAATATTATTCATACTAATATTTCATTATAATGTGTGTCTGCTGAGGGAAAGCGGTGAGAACCCCAACTCATCATTCTCCTACCTATTAAGATATCTTAGCGCAATGGAGAGTATAATCTGGCAATGCAGAACTTCCTCTGTGAATAAAGAAACATTACTTTTTGGAACAACTTCAGACTGTTTATTTCCCATAAGAAAACGAAGTCAGTTCCCACAAGAAACATTTCTATTGACTTCTAGTTTGCATCGCGCCGCCCCCTTCCAAGACTGTAATGCGTCCCCAGGGAAATGGCGATATGTAGCTTTGCATCTATCAAGCAACTATTATATCGTCCTAAAGAACGAAACTACCGCAGTGTCTGGGCTTTAAGAAATTATGAGAAAGGAGAGAACATATATGGAGTCTCTTTTTAGCCCCTCGCGAGTCTACAGCCGATCGATCCTAAGTTCACGGAGCCCTATGGCATTAGTTTTTGTCTTTGGGGAAAAAATTAGTGACTTCAGAGACCTCTGAGGGCAGTTGTTTCCTTGTTTATTTCTGTTCCTCCATGGATTTGGAGGCAGTGCAGGTTAGGTCAATATCAACGGTATCTCACGACAATGTTTGCTCCCAAGTCGGACCTTTTGCCTGCATTTTCGGCTAACATGAAGGCATTGGTTGCGTGCGGAAGGGTAATCTCGTGCACCACGTCGTCGGCCACGCAGATAAGAGCATAATACAGAGGGAACATTAGGGGGAAAGTGGGGGCAGAGGGTAGAAGAGGGAAAAGTAAACTTTAAAGCTTCATGACAGGATCGTGTGAAGGCTGAGGGAGATGATGGTGGTGGTCCACCAACAACAAAAGAGATTATTCCGTCAGATATTGGAATTAGTGTTATGCATAGAACACTGCGTGACAATTGGGCTTCCTTCACTAGAAACAGCAGGAGGTGGCGGTGCAAGAGGGAACCAGGCAGTTCTTGTGCATGACCTAGGGAGACATGCTTGCATGCATGCATGGCTACCAACAGGTCTGAGCACCCATCATCAAAGAAAGGGTGCAATCATAGTTTTATGGTAGAATTACCTGGTTGTCTTTCTTTCAAAGATCTCAATTTGTAAATGAGGCCTCTGATATGCGAAAACAATATGAAACCTCCCTGGGGGGCATTTACATGCGTTTTATTGCCAAAGTTATTGCCCTAGGGCCTAGGTATTTTCTCAAATACAACATGCAACCAATCACTGTGGCAGTGCACGAAACAGGGAGACTAGAAGAGTCGCACTTTAACATTATTACAGTGTCATTCCATACTAATTGATCCAAGCCGAATCCCTGAGCAGGGAAAATTAGAAATAACCCCAAACAGAGCAAAGAGTTCCTTATTTATTACTGCTGATATTATTAGTATCTAAACCAAGAATTGGAAGGCAGATTGGATCTAATATGTAACAGAGATATGAAAATGCAGTTGGCTGCTAATAGGTTTCGTTGCCAACTTCCCCTTTCACCAAAGAGCTCATCGCTCAAGAGACGGAGCTGGGAATGTACAGTCAGCACAAATATATTTGATTATCTGTGAGTTCTCTACGTAGAAAAACCATGCATAATCTACAAGAAACATAATTCAGACGGTAATTGAAGGTAAAATTGATTGAAAGTAATGATTACATTGTCTATCTGACCACTACCACCAACGAAATATTATCAGTTTATTGGGAAAATAGACAAAGACATCAGTGACATAACATATTTGGTTGGAATGACCAGTCTACTCTGGCCTGGGAGTACTGTTAAAATGTGTGTGCATGCCAGAGGGCCAGATAGCGGAGGGCATCCACAGCACCCAGGAGAAGGGTGGATATCAGAGGCGAGAATATGCACAGCTGTCATAACGCTGGGTGATGAATCTCAGTCGCGGCTGAGTTGTCCGCAGAGTATAAACTATGGAGGATGGCAGCAAATGGATCAGACCAAGCATTAGCACAGACAGGGAACCAAGAATATGGAGAAGAGAGAGAAAGGTACGAGTCAGAGGAAGCCCCCCACCCCACAAAAAACCCACCCATGATCATACTCAAATATGGATCGTCTACTTTTAAATGGCAGATATTGAGCATAACCATACTGGCGTATCACCAATACCCCAACCCATGAAATTCCCCACAGCTGCTCCTTAGCATCGAAGCATATCTCTCTAATGCAGTAAGAATTCGAGCAACTCCCAACCGCAAATGAAATAAATTCTCGCATTTCATGGAGACCAATAGGGGGACATTTACATGTGTTTTATTCCCCGACTAATATGTATAGGATTTGGTATTAGGTAAAATGAGTACTGGTCATGAGAATTCTTCCAATACCAGACTCTTGAGTGCTATATGGAATACGGGGGGTGGATCCTCCACTTCCCTCTCATGCCATTCCCCATGCTTCGCGTCACACACAACTTCAATAACTCGTCAGGACGAGGCGGTAACGCACGAGTCATCACCAATTTCTCCTTACGGCCCTTCTCCAATCTAACCCAGATGGAGTCAATGAAAACTGAGCCCTCCTTTGGAAAGAGGAGGACCACATAACCGACCGCAGCCTCCGGATCCCACCGCCGTCCAAGCCGCCATCCTGGCCAAGAGCTTCCATTAGGCCCTACCCCTGATGTTACCTCAGAGGGCTGGATTGTAACCAATACCCCAAATGGAGGATCACTACCGTCACCTAGTGACCTTGGCAGTCGCCCAGCCTAACCACCTGTCTGATTGGCTTGCCCAAGTCACATGACAGCGTTCCTGATCGATCTCATGCAATGGACAGGTTTTCTGCTTCGTACCTTTCATGCCGTCACCCATTGCTTATCCCAGGCACTCCTACCAATGAAAATTCTCTACATCAGATCACAGTTGAACACGTCATTTCACGCTTTGGCCATGGATTAAATAGGGCCTTCGCAGCCCTACTCTCATTTCATGCAGCATTTGGGTTGTCTGAGTCTGTGAGTGGCCACATCTAGAAAGTCTTGCAACGATACACAGACTAAATGTGTTCCCTTTAAAGCGAAACATGATTCTACAGTGATTCACCTTTTCCTGAACAATATCTGTCTACTGATGTTGGGATTATCTTACAGAATTAACTACTTGGTTGAACACTTGCTGACGGCCCGAAATGACTTTCACTCCCCAGCAGCTAACCCCATTCTTCTTCTCACGATTTCAAAGGCTAGGTTCTCATCACTGGTGGCAAAAAGTACATGATTTAGCCCTCCTCACCATACAAGTCCCGACCATCAACTTGCCCCAAGGTAATTTTCATCTTGGGGACACTTCCCTTGTAGGCCAGTCAACTAACTTTGCCTTCCCCTCCGTCCCTTGTTACCCACCCGAGCAGACCATATCACATGTTCCTTTTCTTTCTCACCATACATTAGCCATCAAGGTGAGCCACCACCCATCCCTTCCCTATATAAATATATATTCTTACTGCTTCACCTTTTTCCCGCCCGACCACTTAGCACCACTTCAGCCCTCGTCAGAGGCCATGTACCAATAAAACACACAATCAAAAACAGGACTGTGTTGAAATGAAATAGATCCGGCTTGGGATCAAACAGACAGTAGTCAGAACCGCGTCTGAAGCCAAACAAGCTGAGAGTGGATCCATGACAAACCCACCTATAAGTGCTCCCACCCACCCTATACAAAATATGTGCATGTGGGAGGATATAGGGGAATTATATGCAAGGCATTTTGAATATAGATTCGAATGGAAACGTGGGAATTACATGTCCACGAACTAGAGAAATCATTGTATCACTTCAGCATGGAATATTAGTACTCGAATGCAAATAGCCTTATGCCATAAATATCTAAAGACTTCATATTTCCCTATACTAGCTTGGGCACCCGGTAAGAACTGCCGTTAGCAGATGGGACAGTCCAGTCTCCATATTATGAATGTTTCCATATTATGAATGAAAGATGTAGGAAATTGGAAATAAAACTACCTATATATAAAGATTTCCTATTGTGGATTTGGATTTCATCGACCGTTTATAAAACCCACAATACTGGCTAAAATACTCTGCCCATTTTTTAAGATAAAAATGTTGCTTCTGTCAGTCAGATTTGCACTGAAACCATCGGGCATCTCAGCATGCACTATGCCTGACATTTGCAAGTCCCCTATTGGGGGTGTACAACCCTCTCAGTCTGTTTGCAGAAGTCATTACAGTGTCAAGAATCTCCCATGTATAGAGGGCGTGAGGGTAATGTAGATTGGATCCAGTACAACAGAAGGGCATATATGTTCTGTGGTAGGAAGGAGGGTTTCTGAGTCAGTTCGCTTTCCCTCCTATAACTCGCAGCAGCATGTGTAGTACGTTTGGTCGCAGGATTAAAGCTGGGAAATAAGATTTGGCGCAATCAGTGTAGTCATCCATTATAAGGCCTTCAAAAAAATTATCATGGAGGGATACAAGGGGATAATACTGTACAAATGCTGATTTTCCCCATACATTTTTCATTATTGCTTAATCAGATTGTGCTCAGATCAAGCAATAAGAATCAGGACATTTCAGGGAATCCCAATATCCTAGGATTTACCTAAAATTCTGAGTAATAGATATTACCTGAGCCGCCAAACAGGATTTAAAAGGTTGATCCCCCTCGCTCGTGACTGAGAACTCAGCATTAGGGTTAGGTTAGGACGGAATGCATTGGTGCATGGTACAACATCCATCTCATGAAGCATTCCCCTTCATCCCAAGGTCCTTTATCAATAACACATTAACTGCATCACCAAGACTAAAACACAAGACCAATGTGTCTCACTGACGTCCACATGTTTATTTCCACTGTAAAACAACAAGTGTGTCGTCTGAAATGTTTCCCCAAGCCATCAATTAAGATGGCGTATGGCGTAGGTAAAACACAATCTGACCTTCCAATTGATGTCCTTACTGGAAACCAAATCAGGGTTTTTATATAACTAATCATGATAGAGCCAGATATTAATTTGAAAGTATCCTATTTAACACCTCCAGTCAAAAATAGACATGGTAAAGCAGGTGGATAGCACACATTAAATGTTGAGACCATGCTGTTTTATTCGGTATACAATCAACTCACGAGAAAATAAATACTGAGCTTAACTTACCGCGCAGTGGCAGCTGCGTGTCACCATTGGTAGGTGTTGCAGGTTGATGCGGACTAGAAGAACTTTTTAAGCACACGGACACCTCCTGCAAAAACAAGAAAACACAAGTAAATAAAACATTCTCTCAATACTCAATCACTATAAAGTGCAGGTAGGTGATCGTGCAGATAGGGTCCATTGGGATAGGAGCATAATGTTCAGAATCATAAACCATAGTAGTCCCACCTACCACCTGATCTTTTCTTCTATTCTCTTGTTTATAAAAGTTTACCATTTGAAAATCGTAAATTAATTTTTGTTCCTAATCTTTCCGAAATGTTCCTAAACTGTCCAAAAGGATTTGGAAATACCGTCCTATGGACCTATCCCTGACCAGTGTATATGATACTAAATGATTTGCTTTTATTCTACTTTGGCCCTTGTCTTAATGGATAAAGTATGGTCCAGTGAACATGCTGTATCAGTATAAACATTTCTGTGCATGAACACCAAGGGAGTGTGGGTCTTTCTCTCAACCCAAGGTCAAGGAATTCAAGTACACATATGAAATGGTTTAAAATGTCCCATTATCGTTGAACAAACTGGAAAAAAATGGTCACCTGGGGCAATTCACCAGGAGGGGCAACGCAGATAGACACCAGAAGAGACTGGGTTCACAGACTTACCTATGTCCTGCTGTCTAGACCGTAATGTATGATCACACTAATACAATTAGGGCACTGTCCCTGGTGCGAAATGTAAATGGCCTTTGGGATCTATCCTAGACATAAAAAGTTTATGTTAACACCTACATCTCACTATACATAGCCACTGACATTTGTCTAGCCATATATGCTATAAACAACACTCAATGTTGCCATGACTTGGTACAGAGATAGTATTCAATACAAACAGACACCAATACATAATTTCATAAATCAGAATATTAACTTCAATTCAAAATACACCAATACACAATATTGGACATGACAACTAGAGTCCATCAAGTAAAAATGCTAGCTTGAGCTGAGACAAAGGATTCAATTGAATCAAAGGGGAAACCTTTGTTTTTGATAAACTGGAGGATTAAACACAATCGGGTGTCAGTGTGGGTAAAAAGGACATAAAAGAGTGTTGGGAGATATGGAAGTCATTTGCTATTCATGTGGAGGTGTGACTGGGCATAATTGCACAGAGGTTAATGGTGCTGTGGACACCTGTGAAATGTCGAGGAAACACACAACAGATGGGGTGCTTTACGGCTCCTCAGCTTCACACCTAGCAAAGTGACTTTGATCCAAGTGTCAAAGGTGAGCAAGGCTAATCAGACGTCAATATTTCCTGCTTTATTGGAGCAGTGGTGTGGATTGACATTGGGGCCTAACCAACACCTTCTGCTCTGCCACTCCCAGCTAATTGGCAAAGTTATCGGACATCAAACAATATTTCTAAGGTAATTCGAGTGGCTCCCTCTCAGTCTCAGTGCCTATAATGAAAACAAGTATGTCAAGCCAGAGCAATGGGACAGAGAAAGAATGCCTTTGATACAGAAAAAGTAGTTGCTTTGAACTTGATATTTCTCCTGCGCAATACTTCTTCCTGGTGGTTTGTTTGAGGAACGATTACTGATTGTTCAGATTAGATATGCACAAAGCCACATGGAAATGATAGGCAATCAAAAAGGTGACAAAATATCCCCCATTCCCACGATAAAATATCATTGATATACATGTACATATCACCGGACTGATAACTATCTCTAGCCAGTAGAAAATGTACATGGGAAGAGGGGCATTTTTCTCCCTGTTTATTCAGAGTGCAATGAATCAGACGCTTTACACAGGTCTGTATGTATGTTTCTTTACGTACTCTACGCAATGCTCTTACACTCTAATAGTATTTATTGGTGTGTTTGTGAAAAAGGCGCCAAGTGCTGAGAGCATCCAGTACAGATGTCTTTGATGTATTTGGATATATGATCCCATACTATTGTGTCAGTAACTCCGACTCCCGCTCTAAAACAAGCTGTTGGCGACAACTGGTTACACATCAAAGCAGGGGGCTGTTAGGACTTTATAATGTGTATTATTGTAAGATATTGCAAATCTCCCAAGTAAACCTTCCTTATAAAATGTGGGAGGGACCGGCTTTTTTATCCACACCACAAAAACATGTGCGCCTGTGGATGTATTTTTATTTTATTCTCCTTCTTTCCACACCTGTATCAAAGAGAGGACCGCTTAAATGATAATCATACGCATTGTTTTGTCTAAATGTAGAGGATCGGCCTTCATCATTGATGCTTATCAAAACCAACACCGCTTTAAAGGTAAACCAACGCACAAGGTGCATGATCCACCTCACAGTGGGCATGATTTGTATGGGTATTTGTCAGTCTACATCGCGGCCTTTGCCCTGCTGGGGGTCCCCTTGACACTGGGCCCTTTACCCTCTAGGTTGGTTAAGACCGGAGGATCATTTCAATGGATTATAGATTTTTATAGGGCGTCTAAGTCAGGTCCATTGTGAGCTTGGCAAGGGGTAGCTGTGTCACCTCACCAATGTAATTATCTCACCCTTGGATGGGTAAAGTTGAATCCCCCCTTTGCGACACCTCTCTCCGTCACCCATCTCACCCTACCACCCTATCCTATGCATGGGCCCCCAGATCTGGGGGACGGACGGACGGACCCCTTCTGAGGGGTGAATCACAGGATCAGAACAAAGCCCCAACTGGGGCGTTTCTGTTACTATGACTACCACTAACACTTAAAACTGGGGGATGATTGCGGTGTTTGATACACGGGCCTAACCACGACAGTCAATCAAACGGCCCTAGGGGGTTGAAGTCATTTAGTGCTGTACGATAAAAGCAACATTTATACTCTGCTAATACACAATTGAAATATAAATGTGTGTACAGGGGGGAAACACGAACACGGAGTGAAAAGGCGCAATATATCAGTATCTATTGTACCGTGCGTATCATACATGAAATCTTGATAAATGATTCTTGGGCTCATGAATGTTGGATGAAGGTAGGGAGACTACTAGCAAGAGATGAACGGCCACGAGGAGTTTGTATAAATCTATAATCGCAAACCTTTACGTGCGTATCAAACATGATATTTATGTGTGTACCAAATATTGACAAAATATTCGTTAGTTAATTTAATAGTGCAGTGAAGGTAGAACAAAAGACGTAGAAAGACGAAAATAACATCAGCGATAATGTATAAATTATAATGACACACTATTTTATATTCCCTTCTAGAAATTAAGCATTGAGACAGGCACGGCGTGCGTAACAAGAGAACGATCATAGCCGGAGAGAATTATTTGAGACAATGCTTCTTGGCACAAGCATCAGAGAAGTACCTGGAACTGCTGGCTCAGTTTAACCATCTATGTCCAACAGACGGAACATCCATTTTTACTATTCCATATAGATTTAGCGCACACCAAACAGAGGGATCCAACATGACAGCTACAGAATATATTGTCAATTCAAACTTTAAAGTGTCGTGTAACAATATTGAAACGCTGGAGAAGGCTTCCAGAACAGAGGTGAAGGATGGAAGCTATGAATTTGATCACGTGCTGTCAAGACTCCATCTTTATTTTCATTCATTTGACCAGAACTGTATACCACCGTATACCTAGGACTACGTGCCCAATAAAAGGAAGTTTGCTTTTTGGCTCACGCATCGGGGAAGTACCTGGAACTGTTGGCTCTGCTGAACAATAAGTATAGGCCTGCCTACCTTTCCAAGACGAGAATCAGTCTCAATTAGAATTAATATAGCCAGATACAAAGTGTGCCAATCGTGGTGGTGATGGGCCATTTCCAGGTATTGAGAGGGCGTCATGTAATTACCTTGATCCCTTCCACAAATGTATCCAGCCTTTATCCCTCTTGTGCGCAGGTGGTGTAGCCATGGTGATCAAAGAGAGATCAAACACAGATGATGATCTAACATTGCAACACCAGGCTGACCCAGGCACAACACCTGGCATGTCACTAGTCCCAGTCCCACCTACACTCTCTAACTATCACAGCCGCTTAGATCAAGTTGTCACGCTAAGCCATGTCAACATTACACTTGATAGATTCACCAACATAATATTTACTAATCCTCTAATAACTCCAGTTCCGTAATTAATCAGCAATGTACATCAACATTTCCCATCCTCTATCAAAATGGCAAAACTATCAGGCATCGGTGAATAGGCAAGGTCAAGGAGTTGTACAGCATATTCCATATAATTTGATCAAATAGTTGATAGCAATAGCTGATGTAGCCATAAAATGGGATGTGGTGTGTGTGTGTGTTGGGGGGGGGGGGTTACATTGCGCTCTATAACACCAGCAGGAAGAAAATTCTATAAATATGTTTTTAAAGATCGAATTAAATCTGCATTTTCAGCTAAATAGCCTGTGAATTATTTACTTAAGTTATTCAGTCGGATAATGTATAAAGTGACCTGAAGATACTCTCTGAGTTGCAGACCAAACCCCTACTACTTAACATAATGACATATCAATAGCAATAAGTGAATCGGCTGTACCAAAATCCAACTTTTAACTAGCCCAACGTCACTAAAAACCCTCCCAAACCCTCCACATTTTGGTCCAATGACTTGCATTGTAGATGGTAGGGAATTGTTTTTCACAATTATTATCCTCTAACCAAATTATATGGAAGGTACTGTAGCAAGAGGAATTAGAATGCTTTATATACACTAACTATCGTATGGCATGCATAAAGCATAAGACACCACGACCATCACCATGATAATGATTTAGACATGAGCAGATGCTTTTACATTAACACGTGGCTTGAATATAAAGCAAGCAACGCATCTGATGGAGACGGGCTGTATTGTCTTAATTCCTGCTCCCAGGACTAAGAAGCGTGGAGAGCACCCACCCCATTATGCCTCAAAAGCTATGCCAAATCACTTAGCCATTTGGGACCGGTCTGGCATAACTACACAGGTACATTTGTTTTACTTTTTGTCCTGCAAGTCATCCTGCCTTTTTAAGCGGTCGCCCACGTGTCCCATCTGACCACAGCCGAAGAATAAATCAAGACGTGAGAAGGAAAAAAGAACAACCTTGGGCTCTTGGGTGCAAAGTTAGTCAAGAGAGCTTGAGAGGGGACGTGATGCCTACCACACCTTTCTCTCACACCCTGGAGGGACACAGATACCGGGATTGGAGGCGTGAAGTGGAGGGACCACCCAGATCCACTGAACTCCTCCAGGTGGCCGTGAACTCTCGTCTCAAGGTACAGGACACCGATAATCGGCAAACCACCTGACATTTGCTGGCCGCATTTGCCTTGCAAGAATGCACACATCCGCCAACACACACACCCGCGGGGGTAACAGACAAAATTTGAACACAAATGATGGATCATTTCCAGACTTATGAATAGTGATATTATGTATGTTGACTTATATAGAGAGATAATCATACAATCCATATGATTTGTTAAAAGTAATTAGACAAATCGATAAAATTTTATTGAGTCGGGATATACTGAGAATAGTAATTTACAGTGTTGATCCTGAATACAAAATATTTAAACAAAGGCACACTTCTCCTGGTATTGATGTATATGAATGATATAGAATTGACAGAATGTTTCTGTTAATGAAACATTAATCAAATGAGTGAGCTAAAGGGTCAGGGAGAGGTGGTGTTAATATATCTTGAACTCAAGGTTTATTGACATTCCCATGAGATGCACTAAGAGAATGTGCAGTAAATGGTTTAAGTAGGTACTGGAGGAATTACAGGATTCTGAACAAGCTTAGATTTCTACCACGTGTGGGACTAACATAGGACGAATCAAATAAACATCTGCTTATATAAAAGCAATCAGACCATGGGTCAGGCAAGGTCCTTGCACACAGATGCTAGGCTATCTACCAGGCAAATAAATGCACATGGCTCCCAGGTCGATCAAGACCTAAGCAGTTCCATTCAAGCATTAATACCTTGGGCTTCAGTTCATATTTCCAAGGGAAATGTATGCATGTATGATGATTTCTCTCCGCACTCATGACCTCCATCTATCCTGAGCGTGAATTCCATCTTCCCTCATTCAAAGATCACAAAGAGAAGAGATTAAGTAGGGCGGGGGTCGAGCCATGTACAAAGCATCCTACGGTAATTCGCCACATTTCTGCTCTATCATATGCGATAATCCTCAGCATCAAAGGAGTTCCACAAGCCCACCGTACGTACGTATAGCAGAGGTGTATTTTTTCCTCCTTACTTTACTCAGGTATTTGGTATTTTTGAGATATGTATGATATGTGTCAATGCAACAGCTGCGATCTGGCTCAAGGCTTTGATGTCAGAGATTCTGTAAATTCTATATCAGCCTTGCTATGGTCCTTGCACACACCACAAGACCCGGCCGACCCGCCGAAAAGTTGCATTAATCTGCTGCCTCTCGTCCATAAACTTCCTTAATGGCTGACTAAATCAATATGGCAGTCGGGCAGGTGTAATTTACTGAGATCTTCCCAGCGGTGGATGTTCACGATGAGGTCGGGGCATCTCCAGAGTTATACGGGAGAGAGAGAGAGAGAGAGAGAGAGAGAGAGAGAGAGAGAGGAGGGGGGGGGGAGGAAGGGGGGGGGGGGGGGGGGAAGAGGGGAGCGCTTCTTGCTATAGGGCTATGAATAGATCAACTCAGGAGAGCAGCTCCCATCTTGGACTAAGTCGATGAGGGCTGACCTGCTACAGAGATCAACCTAAAGGTTGCAGGCCCTACCTTCACCCCGGGGTCTCGCTATCGTGGCGAGGGCGAGTCGATGAGCAGTTTACCATTCTGTATAAATACATGTACTTCTTCTTGTCTTAGTCAAAACGTTCTGGCTCCGCCGAGGAATCCATCATAGATAATGATACGCTCTCCTTCCCATTTTAAAACACTGGTTAAGTTGCACAGCGGTACTCCCAGAGACTAAATCTAACCCTTCTTCCTACACTAATGGATCGCCATAGCATGGTAATGCATTATCAAAGCTGCTAGGAGAATATGGGAAGAAGTCTTTCACAACAAGATATGATAAACGGGGCCAACACTCAAATGCAAGTTCTTAAGCTTTAAGCCTCAAGAGGTTGGGAGTGAATAACATAGTGTGTGTACAACACTAATGGGAATAGATGATACAACTGTTTATCATCATAAACATTTGTAACAACTGTAAGCAGCACCAACTCAGAGCAAGATGCTACTGTGCTTCATTTGTAATAAAAATTAAGCCTTTAGTCGATTTGACACTTATAATATGTTGCCAATAAATCTATTCATATAACTACAAGTCTCACCGTCAAGTATAGGGGATAATCTTGAGTGTAAACTATTCTTCGAGTCCTGAGAAGCAGACTGCTTAGCAATGGGTCATAACTTAACCTAGCCCGTTTAGAAAGGAATAGAAGCGCGATGCTCCTCCCCATGATCTTAAATTCTCCCTTTTCTTCACCTTCAAAGGCGTGTATAGGGAAGTCTCTATGGGAGCTGTCTCTGCCCGATTATCTGGCAGTACATGGTGCTGTCAGGGGCAGGATAGGAAGAGACAGCTTAGATAGCAAGATGTCATCACTTCATATGGGATATTCATCATACGCCAAGTTTCAAGTTCCCCAATATGATATGGAACAAACCGGGTTAAATGCATGGGTTCTCGCGCCAAAACTGTGCAGGTCATTGAGTAATATCCGTCTATATATTATAATATTGGTCTAGATTGCCTGCGTATTGAATCAATAGATAGTCATATTTTTAAAGCAGAAGGGATGGATGAAATGAATGAGTATTTAAGTATTAACATGGTCTACTCGTATTATACCATTGCATTATTCAGAATAAGGGGTGCCTCCTGTACCACCCAAACTAACGCCTATCGTGCAGGGGTTCTTTGAAAAGGTCACAAAATGAAATACACGTGTCTCTTGTTCTGTAGGCTCGGTTTGCCGTAGTTAAGACAAATCACCTCACACTTGTTCAAAGCGCCAATATTTAGCCAGTTTCCTGAGCCCGTCGGCAGATCAAACAAGAGAGGATCCAGATTTCTAGATCGGCCTAGTCCCACAGTGAACGGCAGGGCCGCCCTGGGCCACACACTCCGGGTTGGGATCTGTGAGTGTGTGTGTGTCCCTTTTCTAAGTAATCTGCTACCAAATATCACAAAAGGGATTGGCTCTGTTTGCACAAATGCAGCTCTGGACAAGGCCAAGTTTGTAGGTTGAGATGTTCCAGTTGCCGCGCATGCTTCGTTCTGATCGGGCTGTGTGTGTGAAACAAGACCTCGTGCACGTGCCATCAACTTGTGAAGCTTATACCTGCTGTACACCTGATAATTATACATTCTCATGCACCTCTCACCTTGACCCATATCCACTCTCTCTTCTTTTCTCCATGTTTGAATTATATTAAAGTTGTAACATGGGGTCCAATGCCCCATACATTAACTTAAGAGACACCAAAAGAAGGAAAGCGAAAGAGAGAGTGAGAGGTGGGGGACACACTCACCCCTTTCAAACAGCTTCAGGGTGTCATCGGATAACCACGCATGTAATACACATAATGAGTGCTTCATAGTTGGAGTATAAGCATCTAACGCGTGTAAAGTTGGGAATCTACATTAGCCGCGGGGTCCTGCATATATCTACACATACATTCCCACTACCACCAATGGGAGCATGTTATTCATACTCACTCAGCCATCTGTTACATTGCCAAAAGCATGTCATGAGACTTTAGCATGTCTAGCCTGCCGCTGCCTTCATCAAAGCATACCTTTCCTCACAGAACTGGTTCAGTCTTCATTAACACGGTCCAAGCGGCGCCAATAACAATGTGTTGCAGCTACTACTAGATATCTTCTGCCCCTTCCATACTTTATAAGCACACATACTGTCCCCCTCTCCCAACCTGCAACCTACCCAAGGCCTCTCTCTCTCATCCTAAGGATGGGTTGCTATGGAGACAAATCCTTCAAGCTCACACTGGAATCCGCAGCATGTTAGAGGTGGTAAAAGACTTGCTTTGTGACTGGCTAGTCAAGAATTCATCACCCGATGGCAGATGGATTGTGTTGGGATCAAGATCCTGGTCTGGAGGGTGTGGTGGTGGAGGTGGTGGACTTCACATCTCTAAGATCTTGATCCACAGAATCTACCAGCACGAGAACTTTCCACACAAATCACATTATTCACGGAATTCTAGATAAAGGTGAAAGCTTCCGCCCGCAGGTCTGACTAGAAAACACATTGGAGGGGATACTTTAGAGCTTTGGTGACATTGATGAAATACCACTCTGCCGAGAAAAATACAATGCCACAGGCTTAGTAAGTCTGCGGGGGTTAGATCTTAGTATAAGGGGTCCTCCTCACGCTTGAAGTTTTCCAGAGAAGTGTCCGTTTAAAACATACACATGATCAAAAGCGAGAGTTCAATGACGAAAGGCCTCTCCCATAAAATATTTACATTGAAATCTGGATCCGTGTAGTAGTAACTTATGCTCAAATCGCCTGACACAAAACTATGTTACTTATCAAGGGATTTTTCCTCCACCAAAGCATGTTAGAAGAGACTATTTCATGAGACTCTTAATCACCCTGAGAGTTGTTTTAGAAGTGGCACAAGAGAGGATGAAAGGAAAATAAGAGAGAAAAGAAAAAGGCAGTTGTCAAGAAACGTCAGTGCTATCAGAGTGTAGGAGTGTATCCTGCCATATGTCTGCCAGTGCTCGCCATTACACAAAACCAACAGCCCCCTCTCAAACGTCTGCTGTTACTGGTGCAACCCAAGATAACTTATCCCCACTCGAAGGGTCACAGAGTTTGTAAAAATGTCGTCTGCGATGGATTCCGGCGTTCTTGGCTATTCGGCACGATAACAAGAGCAGGAGGGCTATGGGTTGTATGCGTGTTATGACATTTGTACTGGTGGAAATAAGTTTTGCTAGCCATACGCCGCAAGCAAGCAATGGCCAGGATGGAAGCACTCCACACATACATATATCCCTTACTTCGACCAGGGTGTGATTCGTCATGCTCAATAATGTCATATCAAAAGCCTTTGGGGGATTTATATACCTATAATACAAAATTATAATGTTATTTCTAGGCTGAATCCTGTCAGGGAGATGGCCTGACCCCCAGGGGAAAAGGTCCCCATATAGATGTAAAAATAACACAGGCACAGCAAGATGTGATAAGGACAACATTAATTCTGAAGAATATTGGTTCTACTTAATGCAGCTAAGGTCAGGGGCCTGCGGTGGAAGAAGGGACGATCCCTAATAGCACTTAGAAATGGTCAGACGGAAGGGCTGTACCCGTTATAATGATGACAGACTGCCTGCGTCCCCAACCTCCCACCAGGGCCAATATTGACGTATATTTGCCGACGTTTCCTTGACAACCTGTTCCATTGCCAGGACAACTAAGTCAGGGGGTAGGTGGATGCCGTAGAGATGCGCTTATTTATTGATGATGGGTGTCACTAAGGACGGAGAATCGCAGGCAATGTGTGCATGCAGTTCCTCCATCCAAGCATGATTATCCAGTTCTTGGCCTTACAGACAGACAGCATGATAGCATTGCCTAAATTATCCTGGAGAACACCTGGGTGGTGGGCACTCAGCGATTGATGGCAAGCAGTTTACACATCGAGAGAGCACTTATAATGGGATGAAAGGGCTCTCTTAGAACAGAACATGTTGCCAAGTGACACCATATGTCTGATCCCTAATGAGAAATACCAACACTCTTATCATCGGTATTTGCTAAATAGGAAAAGAAGCTCAATAAGGGGATTTGATCTGGATTCGCATAGAATTATGGGAGTGCGGTAGTAAGGTCAGAGCAAAAGCTGTAGAAGCCTATGTCTAGCATAGAATATTCATCAGCGCTAATACTGTAGGCTTCATCTTTCCCACCATCCACCTTCCACTCTCGTTGGACCATCCATTGGGTTTTCACAGATCATTTACACACGCAAGAATATTGGTGAAAGTATTCTGAAAGCGAAAGTATATTTGATAACAGTTTGGTAAAATATGTGTACACGTCAGATGCATACCAAATCTTTCCCAGCATTCGGTATTACATACATCGTCACAGTGTCACTTGCAAATCCCCTATCGACGACTGAATGGACTGTTGTAGGCTGGCAAGCGCCTTTGACAGGTGACTGATTGACTTGGAGTGAACCAGTATAACACACACAAGTCAATACTCAAAACAACCTGTCCTGCAACATGCAACAACATCCAATACTGGTGTAATGGTGATGAATGGATGGCCATGTGATCAGATCAGACCTTCCCAGAGCAGGGGCAACACTTCATCAGATATCGCTGCTATATGTATGATAAGAACATCTAATAAACTGTACTGGAGGAAAGGCAAGCGTATCTGATCCACCTGCTCCCCGGACGATCAGCAGCTGGGTTCCCTGGTAGCAAACAATAAATTATTGCACAGTGGGACCGTACACTGGAATCATAGACAAGCCTATTGACAGAATAAGGTACACGGTCGTTTGTCATAGGGGAATAACCAGACAGCACGTGCATACATTTATACGGAAAGATAGCCAGCCTTACCCTCCCTTCCTTCCACACAGGGCAAGTTATCATGACATATGATGGCCTTCTGAGCAAGATATGAACGAAAATAAGTGATATTTTGAATTACATGTTTTTCTGGGACATGAAGTTGCCCCATAGATATCATGGTTAACGTGGTTCCTGTGTTTTAATATCAATCTCATTTAGATATATGAATCGGCAATGTATCAAATCCCTACTTTTGCTTACAATGGAGTGGATACTCTGTAAATGTTTCCTCTTTATTCAAAAATAATTTTATTTGGACACATGGTCTATATTTTCATGAGATCCAAGAAAACACATAGCAAAAATTGATAAATTGAGAGGAACAGAACTATTTCGGCCAATATAATATAAAGAGGTGTTACCTTTGGACCGAGCAACGACAATAGAGTTCGTGCGAGGGAGAAATGTACTGTATTGGCAACGATGGAAACAGAAAACCCCTTACCTTAATAGGAACCCGGATGATACGCGTTTCACAAATACAGGTACAAACGGGACGTGGAACACACGCCTGTCTTTTCAAGTTCATCTTCTCTTTTGTAAACAGAACTTGTGTTCAGCTTTTCAGTTAATTAGTGCTACAGGATGATGGCAGTGTATACTATTATGAACTGCCCTTATTGGTAATTAATGATTTACACAGTATTGAAGAAAGCCTTTCGCTCGGCTGGCCGACCCTATGCTGGTACGGGTATTGAGCGATGGAAGTGAACATTGAAGAGACATGTTTAGGTGTATTTATGGTGGTGGTGTGTTGGTGGCGGTGGGTTCATTGTGAGACACGGGAGGAAGAGGAGGACGTCATGACAGTGTCAAGCAAGAGTCGTTCATTACTCAGCTAGTGTCGCACCAGTTAGGATGAGCCCACCACCATGCTCCTTAACTCTGATGTCATTTCACAATGTCGCGCTCGCCGTCGCGACAGCGAGTGTGACACCTGCCAAATCGTCATCCGCACGCCTGCTTCGACACACCATTACTGACGTCATAAAAGGTTATATGCCACGGGCTACAAATTGTCCCATAAATGACCATCTCTTCCTCATAAATATATCCTGGCCTTTCCCGATGCGCCAAATCCTATTCATAACCCTTGACACTTAATACCACTAGGATGGCAAATCTATCATAATGGGTGGGAATCTCGTATACATGGGCCACATTAAAAACTAAAATAAAAAACAAGATATCATAGTATAAAAGAATAATCAATGGGAAAGCCCCAAAATTAATAACATAAAATAAACCAACCGGTCAACAATAACACCGAAGGCATGCGGATGACGAAATCTATAAGTACAGGCGTGATGGCGTGATGATAAACGTATGACGTGGTGTGTTTGTACTGAGCTGGCTTGGACATGGAATTGAATGCGTTCACAATGTCAATTTAATAATAATGGCCTTTCTTCACTGTGCCAGGTATTCGTGGGTCAAAACACCACCAGAGGCGCGCTGGTCTGGGGCCAAAGGTTATGTCTAGCTTAGACACTAAAGCTAAGTCATGAGCGGCATGTGACAATAACTTTCGTTATACTCTATAAATACATGCATCTATTGATCCCAGGCCCTTATTAAACGAGTTCAACTCGGGTCAATGACACTTCCTTGTTACTCTTTCTAAACGCATAGAGCTCAACCAAGATGCAAAATTCCCCATTCCATATCTCTGGTCACTTGGAAGAATTTGTACATTACTTTGCCAACCGCCGCTAGCATTCTTCTACCACAGACGTATACAGAGCCGTTCGTTCGTGGTCCTTGTTCTTTTTTTTCGGAAATGCAACCACTAACTCATGTGATTAGCGCCCCAAAAACACAACAGCCTGAGCACACACACTATTATTTAATTTCTTTCAGGATTATGCTTCAATGCCTCTACAACATTCCATGCCAATTCATTTCACAATTTGTTGCATGCCTCTCACAATCCATCTGTTGGCATGGGAGAAATTTTGAATCTGAAACCACTAGTTAATAGTGGGGTCTCACGCGATGGTTTCTCGCATCACAAAAAAATCCTTTCCACTGGATTGAAATCTTTGGGAGGATTTTTGCTTTGAAAGAGCAATATAAAACCAGTGATAATGCACCGGTAAAAAACCCATCATAGGTCTGGGTGGATTGCTAATCATATCTTTTCTTACACTTATTTGGAAATCACTCAATTGTCGTCATGCGGCTGACCATGAAGTAATCCCCACATTTTATATATCTTTTTCAGCTGATGAACTAGAATTCCATTCAGAAGCGGTTTTTTTAAAAGCACTGATTCGGATTCAGAGAATGGCTTACATCATCGCCAAGTTCTGAACTTATTCATTCAACTTACGTCAGCAAGATAAAGAATAGGTAATCGAAATGCAGATTTTCTTTCATGTGAGTCAGCCTTATTATAATATAGACGGGTAGGGAAATGGTTTGGAATACACACATGAATGGCCTTATCCCTATTACCGGGTAATTTGGAAACGAGATGTTTGTACTCGAAGTGTAATTGTTTTGGATTGGCGTTTGTGGCGGAGAAAAATCCACCGAGATCCAGTCTTCAATCCTCCTATATCAAAGGCGTCATGTATAACCCAGAATTCGCGGAGATGTGGCAAGTCATTAAGGGATCTATAGCGGCAAGATCAAAGGCTAGTGTATTGTAAATAGGATCAAGGCTGCCTCCTGCTATACCAATGACAAAAGGACATGCGTTGACATATATAAAACATGCTCTATCATCATGGAGCAATAGCGTATACAGACATCAATTCTTTGCTATACATTATATATATACCTAGAGATCTCTTGTCATAAAGCACATATGTTTCCCCCCAGAGCGTACGGGCGATTGTAGTATGAATGTTATTATCCTGGTACCCATATCAATTAACAGGAGGAAAATGATAATACTCCCGCTGAGTACAACCCCACGTTGTGAATTGCTGAACATGCAATATTACCATTCCGGCCATTACAACCAGAGATATCACAGGTCATTGTTTTTTTTTCATTTCAAAGGATCATACACAAATTGGGTAGGCCTACACAATGTATACAGTACGTATCATATATTATGCAGTTCGTGGGAAATGGGGGATGAAGGCGGGACCTGCACGTTTAATTGAGAAGGGTCTAAAGACTATTGAACGGGAGAATTGAGGGCAGGACATCAAACAATATTGATCAATTCATGAATTGTTGGATTCCTTGTAGCTTGATTATTCATTATATGAATGCTACCAACGTTTCGGTCTGCGTTTACGTCTCCATAAAGGCATAATGCTGGGGGGAAAGAGGGATCTGCGCGTTTAGTTGAGGAGGGGAACTGTATTGAACGGAGATTAAAAGAAATATTGTCATTGACCTTTGGCACGGAGAAGCCAGTGTTTATAAACAGTATGTAGATCCTAGCTGCACTCCAACATGTGATGCGCCTGGTGTGCACCTCTATTTATTTGGTTGGGGTTTGTCCTTGTGGCTTTGCTTCTACTGGGCCAATATACAAGCGTGTTGGATGGAGGGTCCGTAATCACTTCCCGACCTCCAGCAATAGCTAGCAATTCCTCGCCAAGATACACACCTCTTCAGATGATCATGACTCACGTGTAGGCAGTGACTCTCTAACTCATCTTCCTTGCCATGGATTTCATTTTCAAGGCACTGTAAAATAATAAAGGCAAGAGAAAAAAGAAAGTGGAATGGATGGGAAGCAAGTCCCCCTTTCGTCTCAGCTGCCATGATGGCTTGTCATGGTGGGTAAAGGGGGAAGGAGGGCGGGGGGGGGGGGGGGGAGAGAGAGGACGGCGATGACACATTTTCAATACACAACTCCCACTCATGCCTTTCTTGCAAGCGTGAGACTTGGAACGAAGGAAACCCCTACTTCACTTCCCAATACACAACTGTCACGCTTAGACAATAAATAACTAGTGTTTACAAGACAATGCAGGGATGGGGAAGGCTTTTGTGATCGCAGTCACGAGTGAAAGAAACGAGTTACAGCAGAAAGCAACTTGAAACAGTGAGAAAGAGAGCAAGATGAGCTAGCTGTCAGGTCGTCTACTCTCTCGACTTGCCTTGAACACTCGGCACAGGGACTTAGTAGAGTAAGAATTAGAGCACTAGGTCAACATGAACAAAACTGGCTGCCGCGGTGTGTCCGACCACCAGGAGACAACACTATAAACACAACATTCCTCGTGTAATGAACCGAATCTACACACTCAACACAACTCTGCAATGCAATTATCGCACGGGCATTGCTTCCTGCACAGTTTAGGGAAGTTTGGAGCGAGATGGTGAACTTGTAAAGGAAGTGTAGGTTAGGGAAAACTTGCCTGTTTAGCGGAGGAGGGCCCGTTGTGTCTCTCCTTGGCTTGGCTGTGTTTTCTCCGGCGCGTTGAGTGGACCCTATGATGGCTGTGGTGGTGGTGAGGGGGCTGGTAAGCCAAACCCATCCCTGTAACTACTACTGCACCTCCCCGCTGCCAGCTCCTTCTACGCACTGGCATTACAACCCCCTCAGATATACAGCCTTCTCCACATACAGACGCAGTCCATGGGTTAAGAAAAGTGCACAGGTAATCCAGACACCTTCAGCTGGTGTGTACTTCTATCTCCCTCCTCACCTCTCCCTTGGTTTGGGTGGTCTCTCCGTCGTCTACTATAAGACTACTTCGACTCTTGAGTTGGTAATATCCTGTATGGTGGATGTCCCTCTCTCGCTAGCTCTCCCTCTCACACTAGTCCGCTATCCCCTCTTCACATGGCCCAGCAGCTGATGCGAGGAAAGTGCTGCCACCTGCACTAGGCCTAGGTCAACAGTCTTGTACGGACCACTGGACGCCAGATGCTAATCCACCGCCACACCTCTCCAGCCACCATAGCTAAGGGATCGCATCAATTTTTTTTTTCGCAAACTTCATGAAAGTTGCAAACCTGTTCACAAACTCATTTCAGATCCCCCACGCCCTATCAATAAGGGCAGCGCGCTACTATTTGTAAAGTGTGAACTATTCGGGAATTTTCCGAAGTTCTGAATTGAATTTTCCAAAGTGATATTTGACGTGACCCCTAAGTAGTAAGAGCAACGAGCATTTATAAGCGGGACCTACAGCAGCTTCCATGACATGGGTGACAGGCAAGCACATACAACACGATTCCTCTCAACAGCCTCAACCATCCACACGTTCCAGACAAGATTGAAAAAAAAACCTGCTGCTGCCTGCTTTCTCCTCACACACCTGCCCAGCTTTAAAATTCTGCGCTGTTTTAATAAGTAAAGAGCGTCGTCGAGTGGTTCGATTCGTAAAGAACCTGGCTCTGCATGGAATCCCTATCTTTTGCGGGCCAGAATAAAAGGAGATGAGACAAAAATAAATTTGACAGGTCTCAAATATCGGATCAAGTGTCATTTAAATTGTCCATACTTCCTCCAAAGTATGCAATCATAAATCACTCATGGAGAAAAAGACCCTGCATTAGATACATAGGCGAAGAGATAAGATCGGAAAACTGTCATATTTTTGTTGTAATGCTAGTACAGTGAGATCCACTGGCACGGGACACTGTAGAAACTTACGTTCTCGGAAGACTGATCATATGAATGCAACACCAAATAACATGCAGATTATCCGTAAGCAATGCAATAAAGAATAAGCACTTGGGTATGATAAGACCGAACTTAACATCGCATAGAAAACATGAAAAGAATATGGAAGACTAGAATGATCGGTAGGCGCCAGATTCTCCTTAGGTATTAGCGACTTTGACATAGCTCGCTGAGTCAATTATGTTCCTTATACATCATACAAGCCTAGCCTTGCCTGATGCTGCATAATTCTATGACTCATTTCTGTTGGATGGTGGGGAAAACGTGCCTTGATGTAGCCTGCCACTCGTGTATAGGTTCTAACATAATTTTAGAAGTAAATCAACAGCTGAGAGGCTGAAGAAGGCGAAGGTGAGGAAGAACGACCACTAAGTTAAAACGGTGTAATTGTATCTCTATTTGTACCACGGGTAGCCTGCAAGCCCGACGTACTTGGCACCACAATATATCTGAGACATAATTGAGTTATGCAGGAATCTAAGGTAGGGGCGTCATACCTAAGTGAGGGATGAAGCGAAAGAGAGCGAAGGGGGATTTGTGAAGGAGATGAGGTGGATGGGGAGGGGAGGGCAGTGGGGAAGGGGTAAGAGATGGGGATATTTTCTATGAATCTCGTGCAATCCTGGGTATTGGCCAATTTTATAAACGGACAGGATTCCTAGTCGTACAGTTGTCAAAGCGCCGATGTTCCTATGCACTAAGACACATTGGGAAAGCACGGCGCCAAAATACTATACAAAGCAAATTCGTCTGTACAGTGTGTGTAAAGGTTGGTGAACGAGGTTATTGTTGCAGGCTAAGAGAGAGAGGAGCAGGTACAAGCTAGAATATTGCCTCCAGGCCGGTAATAATGTGCCCTCAGTATACTGCATAAGTAGCAAGACTACATAGAGAAAGATATCCTTGTCTAGAAACTGCCAAGAGAATTGATGCAGCATAGCGAACAGTCCTATAAGGCTTATGTTCAACTAAATAAAACAAAAGTGGGATTCAAAAAGAAAGAATAAATTACATTTACAACCAAGAGAATGGAAGAAATCGCCACGAGGGAGATTCACATCGGTATTCAGGGGAAGACAAGATTAAGGAAATGGATCTTACGTCGCCGTCTTTTACAAGTCCCCAGCGTGTATGGAAATGAGTCTTCTCTTTCCCACCGGGGAAATAAATATCGCGAATTCACGCGATAAAATGTGTGGAATAGTCCGGATGAATATTCATTCAGAGAATCAGGGACGTTGTTGGAACAAAAATGGCAAATTTGGCCTTCTATCTGTATCTTGTATCTGTACCTTGTTGGTATAAAGATAAAGGATCCGAGGAGGGAGCACTTTCTGCTGAGGTAGTGGTTTCACCAGCCCCTGAGACCGCCCTGAAGTGTGATATGCTAACAGGGGAATATGTTCCAAGAATTTAAAGGAAATAAATGGCCTGGACCAGAGGGCACGATCAATACTGTGCCAGTTGCCATGTTCCAACTTTGATCTTGCCTTGACCAAGTCACAACGTATCTGGTCCGCGAAGCCTTGCGGATCCAAAGGCCAGAATGGTCTTGTTTCAATTACGTAGCGATAGTAAAAGCGCCATATCTCGCCAGACCAGGAATGGTGGTCGCCTCATCCAGCTAAATTACCTTTTTTGCTCATTAACCTGATTGACTAAGGCCCGGGGCCGTGTTAATACACGCAGTATTACATCAGACAGGGTGGTTGGTGGTGGCGGTGGTGGTGGACCGCGCCTTATATTATTAAACTTTGATTACTTCATACTCCTTACCATGTCCATAGGGACATGAAATATGAGTATTGGCAATATGCAGCAGGCGGATCTCCCACATGGAGTCTTACTTAAAATAGCACAAATGCCATAAAGTACAGTGCGTGCAACATTCGAGTAAAATACGGTAGGTATAGGCTATAGGCTATATCAAACAGATCGTTCCCATTCCACCGGCATGTTCAATGTTGTAGAAGCAGTGATAATGTGTTTCCATCAGAGTCCCCAAATCCTTTTGATCCCTCCCGCCAGCTTGATGGCCAACCCCCGATGTCCGAGGTATTCAATCCAAGTTTGACCCTTGGTCAACGAGATGATCAAAGTAGTAGATGCATGCACTCTGAGGTGGGATCATAGTAAACTATACAGCAATGTATGAGAATAACTCCCTCATGGGCTAGCTTACATACATGATACACCCATCGTATACAAACAAGCATGCAATCCATATCGGGATAAGGAATAGATCTATGCATTAAGAGTGCTTGTTTCACTATTTATAGATCAGTCTGGGAAAACAAGGACCATACGTCATACGATACATACTTCATATTCAGATCGCGAGTTAATTACTTGATTTTTCAGCGGGTGATTGCCATCATATTATTAAGGCGGAAATACAACCGAAATCTCCATAATTCACTGTACTTGTAGGGCACGTCAAATATAACTATCATTATGGAAAAACTATTAATTGCCTCTCACCTTTCACACAGTTTCGTTTGCTCTGAGCTTGTACACATTAATTTTCTTAGCGTCAGAAAGGCAGGATAGACTATTAATTTCGACTATTCTATAAGGTATCCAACTTTAATACGAGTGGAGAAACCTATGAAAATACTTTAGATTGATCGGAATACGCGCGTTTTAAGATAGGAATACGATACGCGATGCATGGTAATCACAAAATGTATCAGACAAAATAACGCTTGGTTTTTATGCACACCTCGCTCAAGGAACATTTTGAGAACCTGCCCTGTGTACATAAGTGCTCTAATTACACAAATATCGTCCTGGTGAGACAGAAATGTGTTGCCAGGGTCTCCAAACGGACAACTCGTTGATGGAAGGGGCCAAAGCTGACCACATCCAACGTGCGATGAAGACACAAGCAAGCAGAACGCAGCAGCCTGCTCTCAACTCAAGGTTTCAGATTCCTTGAGCCAGTTTCAAAGATATAAATGTCATTAAACGGGAACAGCTGAAGTAGTCGGGTTTCCCCTGCGATATCTGCTTAAAAACAAACACCATTTGAAGGGCCACTGATGTAAATGATGATCGAATCGTAAAAGATTATGCGAAATATGAAATTTAAGCCTGGATTGAAGCCTCGTAGTATTTATTACACATGGTATTACGGCGGTTTGAATCAAGTTTGGCTATCAAGATATCAAGGTCTCGCTGATGAAGAATATGCCTCTTCAACACTTTGACACTTTCACGCTTTCACTGATCGGCCTGGAAAAGTTCCATACAGTTCGCGATATCATGTGTGAAATATGTACACCTTTCTGACATGTGTATTTGTCATTCTATAGTTTTCACAATGGTACGTCCATACAAACATGCTTAATGTTTCCTCCTCGTATAATCTGGGTGGAGTGAAACCAAGGCTCCTCGAATACTCCTTTGAAATAACATTCCACTCATAGATATGCCGTCTCCCATCCACGACCCGAGCGAAGTGAGGTTAAAAAGGAGCCATCATGAGGGGTGCAAAGAGATCCCAACGGCAACATACCAAGGATACACATCAATAAAATACCAAAAGCATCAAAACCCTATACCCTCCTCCTCGCCCTGCCCTTCCGAATTCATATAAATTTAAGCCATGAGGTGGGACTAGGGGAACGTGGAGGAACTGTATGACGAATTCTGTCGATGCACACGAGGGATGGGTGGCGTAGTTCATAACCGTATCGTATTCTCATCCCTCCTCTGTTCTCCGGGTCAGGGGGCACCTGAATGATACAAGCAGAGGTCGTTAGAGGGAGCCACTGGCACCCTCCCACGTGACCCCTGGCCGCGAGCGACTCGGGATCTACACGTACTTGTTTATATGTCGGTTCGCTTTCATCTGAGCTCAAATTCAAATCTTGCCACAGTGCCCAGGGCTTCTTTTCCTTCTTTTCTCTCCTCACCGACCCCGCGAGTCTCTGCTGCACACCTTTAGCCACTTTTTGAGCAACTTCTAAAAGTTTCGAGTTGCTCATCCTGGGATCTTCCTCCTTCTTCTCGCCCTCGCCTAAGGTCGGTCGGTAGTAAATCAGCGCAAGTGGTCTCACATCTGAGCCGCGTGGCGAAGGACACAAAACAAACAGGTTCATTGAGCTTAATCACTTCACTGAGTGGTATGCTTAGCTATGCTTTGAGCTAAGTTTTTGTCAAATTCAGCGCGAAGGTTAGATTTAAAAAAAATACTTCCTTGATGTTTAACGTCCTTTAATTATGGACAATGACTGCTTACCAACAGACTTAATAAAGCACATTACTCGCTCCGAGGATGGAGGAAGGGGGAAATGGGAGTGGGGTGGGAATGAGGGGACACCCGCTCCAACCTTTCAAAATCCTACGGTATGCCGCAGCTGGCAAAATGAAAAACAAATGGGTTCCAGCCAATTAAGAGAGGAATGGGCCAAGTGAGAAGACAATAAATCCCCGGGTACCTGGGATCCGAGGCCCGTGACGCTAGGGGAACCGACTTGACCTTCATGTTTTTGTAGTGCAAATGATTACTACTGATTAGCCAGTCCATCTGTCACCTGCCTGTTAAATGTTATCAAATAGAAAGCAGCCAAACTGACAGCGAGCCTTGGAACAAAAACTCAAGACCAATATCAGCACCAAAGACCCGTTAAGAGGCGCTCTGAAGAAGCTGGCAGGAGGGTGGTTACTTGAGGCCACACTTTAACATAGCCACGCATCAATCTTATGTACTTCTCAGATCAAAGCATAAACGTGGACATCAAACGCCGGTAGTATCTCTGGAAATACTTCAATGTGGATAACATGATCGCATCAAAGCTGGCTGAGACTACATTCTTATCAGAGTCAATACATTGCAGCCTTTATGTTTCGTGAATACTATGGGCGGTATTCAGATTCATTGGGAATACAATGCTTAACTTCTGAGAAATAATCAATTGGAAGTCTCCCACATTGGATAAGGTCAGAGCTTTCGCTTAATAGTCTCAGGAAGAAAAGTGTGATAGGTAAATCTCCCCAGCTCGATCTTTGCTCCAAAAACTGGGAGTGAGAGGCGTTTCCATTAGCATTGTAATATCATTTTTTCGTCAAGAATTCCTAAGCTGCGATTATATAGAGTTTATATTTTGGAATTGGGTGGAGAGAGGAGAGAGACCGAGACATACATAAGACTTAGAGGGAAGTATTTAACCGAATTCCTTGCTGGATGTTGTCAGTGGTTGGTATAAGCAGGCGCCACAACGATTTTCCGTGGGCAGAGATCTTATTCTTTTCCATTAGATCCAAGTCAAATAACACTGCCACATCGCTGCCTCGAGGTAATAGGTGTACGCAATGTCAGAAGAGCCCTGGCTTTTATCTCTGGTGGGCTTCCAAAAGTGCCTTTGACATTAGGAGTGTGAAGACCGGGGCCTCAAGCCAAAAGGCTTGCATGATTAAAGTCACTTAGGTAAAAAGTACATAAATCTGAAATAGAGATCTGTTTAAAGTTTGGGGACTTCCCTGTGGATTATACTAACAGCTAAACCCAGAAGTAGGAAGATAGCATCATTCCAGTAGCCAAACATTGTGATTTTACCTGACGTTACATACATGTATACACATGTTAGACTAGGGAATCGTGATGATAAATAACCTTTTAGATATCAATACAGCACCTGTGCGGCATGCATTAATACGGCAGGTTTGAAATATAAGTTCCATATATAGAATAACTGTCGGCGTAATAGACCAAGCATGCGTTCATCTTTGTTGTAGATTATCAGTCAAAATCATTTAAATGTGATCACTGATATTTTGGGGGGAGGTTCAGAGACCCATGGAACATGGATCCATGGATCTAGTCACGCATGGACTTCATGATATGAATCATGGGAAATAGCTAATGTCAAAGGCAGATGGGGGTCTATAGCCATTGTCTGCCCATTACACTGATCTATTGTCTGCTAATTGATTTAAAGATGTGGCCAATAGCTGTTTTTACATACCCACAGCTCCACTGATCCAGCCCCAACTGACAAGGGAAATCCATAATGAGATTATCGATTATACATTTTTATGATCATTCGCAGCAATCGGACGCGAGTGAAAAAGGTGTTAATGTCCATCATAAATCACAAGGCACAAACACACCAAATGCCAGGATAATTTTATATACCCTCGCTCAATCTAACGATCAGACAATGATAATCCTCTTTTAACGGACTGGTCCTTTGCCATAAGCAAATATTGGTGCTCCTACGCATTTATTCTAAATGATCATATTAAAATGAATGGCCTAAAATGTGAATATTCGCATGAGAACATTAGTAACTGGTGGAAGATATACGCTGAATTGTTGAAATGTCGACCCATTTGTCTATAACACCATTATAAATGTATTATCTATTATTGGACAAATAAAAGATTTCTATTCCATTCTATTGTTAGTGATGTTGTCCATTTGAGTCATAGAAACGATGAAGAGAGACGTATCAATGATCACGTACATTATAATTGATAAGTCATGTTCACGTTGGTAAACATGAAAAGTTTAGACAGTTCTTGGACAATGGCAACATGGGGGAGGAGATCCATAATTATAAACCATATACATATAGTATATCTGATCATGGTGAACGCGGTTTTGAAATATTATACCGGTATAGTGTTCAGAATATCACCGGTGTCATATTCAGATTATTCTTTGAGGGTTATTGCTTCCTGATACGATGGAAATTCTCCCTTCACTCAGGAATTTTGAACAAAGAGTTCTGTTATTCGGACGAATCTATTAAAATCTATATAAAACATTGTAGTGTTGCCAATAGAAAGCTTCAACTTCTTTTCTATCCCTGTCGCCAAGATATTTCAATGGCATTTTCTCTGATGTTAAAGCATGTAATGTACACATCTCAGATCAAGCATCGATTAAATCTAAGTTTTCATAATCGTATTTTTATTGCAAGTGAGGACATAACTCATTTTCCAGAGTGAGAACAAAACAGACAAACTTATAATTAGATTTAATTCCCCCACCTGACCCCGAACTGTTCTGTAAATACCTCTGTTTGCTGTGTTGCTTTCCTTTTAATCAACAAGGTTAATTATGTGTAGCCATAGGTGATCATAGGTGGGGGCTTAATTACTGGCTTACCTGCTTAATGACACCACCTGTCATTTCTCGTGAAGGAGAGCCATCGCGACCAAGTACTTATTAACCCCGAATACCCCTCCATATAGTTTTAGAAAGGTGTGGCAAAAAGCTATTGTCACAAGGGGAAATTTATGGGAGGAGGTCCTTTTATGTGGGAACAATAATAACTACCAGGACAAGGGGGGCCTCGATCTAAGTCTGAATGTATTTCACGCTAATATGATGAAAGTAAAAGAAAGTAGGAGATGAAGGCAATAGAAGAAATATATTAAGAGACTTGACTGTATGCATATATTTTGGCTGGTCCCTTACGTATGCTGAATTCACCAAACCTGGTCAGTTTTATGCAGCTCTCGCCAACACACAGAATATTCATACAACGATTATCCAGGTCTGTGTCCCCAAGCCAAGCCAAGGCGTATACAATACGGGACTCGAGGTTGTCAATATGCAAATTGCCAGGTGGCTGCTGTTTCTTCGGGTAATATTTCCCCTGACACATTTAACTGAAATGTATGGGTTCTGGCTTTGCAGAGTATAGGCACCTTAGAATTTCGACTGTCGATCATTCGAACGCAGCGCGCCTCGGTTGCCTTTAATGGGCGATGCTTTTGGATGGAGTGGCTTTTCAAATCAGCCGTCATTGATCTTCAGTGTGAAAATGTACTATTAATCCCAATAATCAGTTCAAGATCACAAGGCATACCCACTGGGTTATAATCAAGCTAAGTGGGTCGGCTCTTGCAGCTTGGGAACTGCGCTCTGTAAAGAGAGTGGAGGGACATGGTGTATTGGTTTCATGATGGAGAAATCTGTTCGGATGAGCGACCACCATCTTCACGTAGAGAGTTCTGTTGCTGCCTCGCTAGCGGGGTTTTTGTGGTACAAATAACTCAGAGTCGATATAATGAACCAATCCACTAAAGCCACAAACTAAACGAGGACAAACCCGCATTCATTTATATCGATAGCTGTTTGCAATGGTTCCCAGATACCTGCAAGTGTAACCATTTTTTTAAATAAAACACTGAAGCCCTAGGTTTAATTTAATTCTGGTTTCAAGTATTAACTTCTCATAGAATTACACCCTCTGGATTCAAGCATTTCTCACGATATTTTCATACCAGTACATCCAAAGCTATCCAAATATTTTAGATTGAACCCATATCATGGAAACCTAACACGTACCGGTACTTATTAATCGATATTGGTTTAATCGAGCTGTAAATGTCCCATGTGCAAGGCCAACTCATTTCCATAAAAATCAAACTAAAATTGTAAACGGTTGGGGAAGCCCCCTGAGTATAAGAAATCGAGACTGGGATGCGCAGATGGCTCCCGTGTCAAGACACAAATCAAAATCTAGCATCTCTTTGATCTGATTGTGTCGAATAAATGCCACCAGGCTCGAAAACGCCTGCAGAACCGAGCCATGATATAATACAGAAGGATTGGGGCAATAATAAACAGACTGCATTAAAGTGTTCCTTCTGGCTCAAACCTTTAACCCCACTTATTCCTTATGTCAAAAGGCGTACTGGTTATATCTTTTATATTTTCATAGCCTAAGATGGGGGCTAAAAAAGTTGACTATTTCTTCATTCAATTTCACAATATTTTAGTTAATTTCATCAGTAATTTTCCATTTATACCCCATCCACACACACACCACTTGATATGAACGATTTTTTAAGCATGAAAACAAAATTGTTTCAGAGAAAAGACAACATAGATAAGAATATGTGTTTTATTCAGGAATTATGAGCAGTAATGTAGATATCTCATTGCACTGGTTCGTAACAATGTATCAAGTGAACCTATTATCAGAAAAAAAAACACTATTATGGATCTATTAAGAATGTGGCGGGGGGGGGGGGGAGAGAAAGCTAACTAATATATCATATTTACGACTAACTAACATCCCAATCTTGTCAAGGGCGAGAACTTGGCCCAGTGACCCAAAACATGGTAGTATTTGCCATTACATAGGCATATATTTGTCCCTATTATCTCCTCACGAAAATGCCTCCGAGTCAAAACACCACGAATCACACGGACCAGAGCAAGTGAAAGAAACCCATTGATATCTTAAATTATATTTGCTTGGTAAAACTCCTTCAATGCCCGTGTAATTATTCGACAGCAATTTGATAATACGTTTCGTTTTTGCCCTGCGGATCTACACCGTAATTTTTCAATTAGGAGACCTCGGGTCAATGCAAACTAATATAATTGCCAATCGTCCGTTTTGCCACGTTTCTCTATGGCTTGGTCGCACTAATCGGGCCTATTACTGAGATCAATGCTTAAAATCTGTTTATCCTTGGACTCGACAAAACCCATTAAGCTTGAGGATCTGCCAACTACAATAGTAGGCCCACAAGCGGCGGCCCTTTGAAGTTTTTGACCCTACCTTGGTTTAGGCAAGATGCCAATGGGAAGGAGATGCGAGATCCCAAATCATTTTATATACACCTCGAGTGGGACCGGGGGACATCTTTGAAAGAAAAGAACATTGTGCTGAATTTATATTTATCTCAACTTCTTATGTAAGAGCAATCCCCAGTGGTACTGACACTGCCTACCCAACAAAAATACCTTATTACATTTTTAGATGTATACACGCCTCATGCTATTGCCTTCAATTTAGCCATTCATCCACCCAAATCAAATATATATATCATTATGAGCTCGCACCTGACGATATTTGGATTGAAGGGGGACTATATTTATGAAGAACTTTATTATCTTTTCATTCGGGAAAAAATCATCTCAGCAACAGGCTAATATTCAGTACAGGTACTGACATCAAAGATTGCCTTATGAATATATACAGATAAGCGTGTTCTGAGGCCATTTATATTATAATAGTCCTGCGAAATGCTATTAAACAAAACTTCTTTGAAACATAACCACCTGTCATTTAGGAGCTGTTTAATGTATGTTTTTTATTAGTACGCATAGGCCGGCATCTCAATGATGGAATGAATTTATTAAATGCTTTGATCACCGAGGAGAACGCCGAAAGGGCCAAGTAATGGCACAGCATGACCGATAAGTAATTGTGATATATTCATTTTAATTAATTCTCTGGTCTGCCTGGACCAAACAGCAGTGACATTTTGGACAGGCATCTACTGCCAGGTGAATAAAGGATATCATCAATCAATGTGGCAAAAAAACATACATTAAAGAAACTATAAGATCGCATATTTATGTGGCATACAGCATTTCCTGGTTTCCTTTATATAAATGAGCGTTGGGGATTGTATAGTAATAATGAACGTAGAGGAATCATCGGCGACTGTACTGGAGAGGGCGTCAGTATTTACTACTCGGATAAAATACTTAAAGAGATTTCACCGTACATTTATTCATTATGATGCGGTCCAGAGAGTATCTTGGTCATATTTTCCATCTCACAATTGTTTTCCCCCTACACAAAGGTCATAAGCCTGTCGCAGAGGACACTAACCATGTATAACTAACTCCCTAAAGCTCTGGGGAATATCGTGGCTCTGTATGTGGTACCATGATAACTCAATAGCCGCATACAGAAAAACTAATGGTCAGAGAGACCATCGACACTCGAGTGAGTATCGTGAATGTTGAATCGTGGCACTTAAACGGTGATAAACTGTACGACACAGAGCAAATGCATTGTAGATGGGTAAACAGACAATGAGACAAGTAGAGAAGGATAGGGTCCAGTCGCTGATAAAGCTGCCTCCAGCGATTCATTTGTTATGCCCCATGTCCTGATGGACTGGATCTGACTGTGGCACAAACAATACAAACTACATGCAAGTGATAAATCATTGCAAGGGGCGGCGGGCCTTTGAAGTCTTTGGCTCACTTGTTTCGCCGGCCTGGAGGGGCAAGTGTAACAATGGTGTGTGGCTGGGGACGCGCTTAGGGAGAGGGAGGGGAGTGGGGAAGGAACTGATCACATCATCATTATTATTACACATAATCCACCAGCTCATTTCTAGGAGCAACTCATCAGGAGAAGGGGAGGAGGAGGCGGAGGCTCAGATAATGTCCGAGAGAACCCATCACTCACTCATCATTAAATGCTTCAGGCTTTACTAACAAAAGACATTCACTGCTGTGAACACAGCAAACTCTATGAGCCTCGTCTCTACATCCTACGCAACTGTCTATCCCATGATTCACAAATAATATTCACATGGAGGTTAAATTAATAGGATTTCATACCATTGGCTTGAGATGGGGGGGGGGGGGCTATCATTTAGGGTAGGGAGCAGATAAAGGGGTGGTAAACGCGTACAGATAGTTCATTCTGCTACGTGGAGCAGACTAGAGACAATGCATGAATGGTGCAATTTACGTGGTACCAGCACAGAAAGACAGATTAAGTTTGCCAAGCGGACGCCGCGCTTCACTCTTCGAACTGACTTTTCAATTATCAGTCTGCCACATTGTAACGATCTCCCGTCATAATGCGATCAATTAGAAAGATGGGGGCCCGCAAAATCCGTTCCGCCAGGAACCCATTAAAGCTCCCCCCGTCAATTTTCCCTCTGGACAGGACAATGGGAGGAGGAAAAGCTCTTTTCCTTTCTCTTTCCTCCACTCCTATCATCCTTCCTTCCCAGATTGATTACCCGACCTTCATACACACACTATCCTGTCTTTCCCACTTCTCATTCAGTCTTCAATATTGATGGTGGCGGAAGCAAGCTGCCCGTCTTCTAATTTCAGCGCCCCCAGGTGCCAGTTCAAAGCCTCAGCAAATGGCTTCAGCCAATTAGCGCGCTAATTGCTTGGAAGGAACCAACCAACATCCACCACCGATTTCTTTTCCTGAGGTGTTGAAGAGGAGGGAAGGGTTTTAAAGACTGTCAGAGTTATATAGTAGTTCCTTGCCAGAAGAGGAAATCTTCACAATGCAAATGAGTACACTGCATGTAGATTATTCTAAACTTATTCATTCAATAATACTGACAGTTACAGATCATGTTCGTCAGGCAAAAATGTAGGAAGGTTAATGGAGACCGCGACAACATGCACAGTCGCTAGCAGAATGCATAGAGATAAAATACAAAACACGTAGAAATCTAGACGCGGATCGTGAGAGATTTCCTTAGAACAACCCGTTTTGGCAAGACCCACATCCCTCACTCAACCCATCTACCCGATATAGCCAATTAAGAATCCGTCCTCATCCTCAAATCTCCTCACTCTTCTCGCCCCTAATAACTACTTCTCATGGCCAGATCATCCACTCTCTAACCTTTGTTAACACTTGCCTGGTCTCTCCCGTCGTGCACGTCACGAAGGCTGAGGGCTTGTCTTCTTGACCTCATCTTTACGGGTGACACTGGAGCGGCAAACAAGATTAGGAGGGCAGTGGTGCCACAGAGGCAGCGAAGCCACCACTACAAGCGCTCCTCTAAGAGCGCATCTCTCGCTCCACATCTCTCCTTTGATCATTGTAATTTTCCCACGCCTCCCTTCATACACGATCATGTAGGTCAAAAAGTAGTTATGTGACACTACTTGCAGGTGGTCGCGCTTCTGGGCGATTTTTGTAACACTGGTGAGTTCCATGTTTCCTTGGAAGTTGGTCTTTTCCACAAAATACACATGGTGTTTATGTCTGGACCATACAAGAATATACAAGCGGTCTCTTTAATTCAATGCAAGAATCTAGTTTGAAGGGTATGATTCAAACTGCCATGAAAGGATTACTAAAGATTGAATGCATCATAAATTGCCACATGGACAAATTTATATGTTTTTTGAAAACAAAACTGTAATAGGGTATACTACAAAAAACTCGAGTCGAACTGGCGGTGGCAATATTTGTTTTAAATCATTTCTTTTTAAAAATTTGGCGTTACTTTATATGTAACCCCAATCTCACAAAATCCATCCCGACTCGAAGCTTGAGGTTTTGTGAGCAGCTTCGATCGAGCCCCTTTACCGAACTTACACATGCGTCTCTGGCTATGATGATCTGATGTTAACCTTGGAACCAATGGAAATGACCAGAGTATCATACACCAGACACAGGTCAGTCTGGTCCAGGAGACACGCCGTCGGATCAAGTGATCGAGAAGCCAGATTTATGGAGTGGAAGCCACAAACGACCTATTTAAATATGCATCACTTATTTTACCAATACACGAAGAACAATTCTTTATGGTAGGATCTTGTTGCCATGGGTGGATGCATCCTTCCTAAACGTGACCTAGCCTAGGGGGGATGTTCACTGACCGTTACAATGACCACTCTATGTCGTGAGGGTCATTGTGGTCACTGAAACCCTTACTGATCCATCAGGTCACATGACATAGGACCCTATGTCATGTGACCCACACAGGCCCGACCTCTGACCTGAAGGCGGGTCACGTGGACAGTTGGCAGGTGGTTAAGATCAAAGGATTTTTTGCCGCTCACTTCAAAGGGATCAGGTGTACAACGCCGAGGCGCTGGTCAAATTGCAGTGCGGTCAGCAAAGGATTTAAACGAGTAAGAGGCATGAAAATATTGAATGTGAAATGGACCCACTGACCAAATACAAGTTTCAGGTTTGCCAAGAAATGGTGACAATGGTTTTGCTTTTCAAATAGTAAATAAAGACGATCTGACATTGTAGTGATTGTACATGCAAGGACTGATTCTCTATGTAAAGAGTATAAAATGTTGACCAACCTGATTGTTCAAAACCTTCTGCCAGACCTGAAAGAACAAGAAAAATTTAACATTAGGCATCACTATCTGGCGCAGGGACCGGGGTATCAGAACAGTGGAATTAATATAGAGAAATATGCATGACGCTAAAACAAATTGAGTGGTCACAGCGGTATCGGCTTTCAGATCATTCGACCATAAATTGCACGATGACTGCCCGCTTCCGAACAAATTCATTTAAATTTTCATAGTCTTTCTCGCTCATTGTGGGCCAAATTGACAGCAGCGCCAATGCGGCCGTCCCCATCTGTTGTTATGACTCCCAAGTGGCGTACAGAGCGAGATTCTATTAGGAATAAATTTCACGAGTCTATAACAAAATGAAGTGAAAATCTATCCCTGGCGACCATGAGATCACAAAGGGGCTGTCATATCCCACTAGCCATGAATAAGAACATTAATCATACATATATGTCCCCACATCTATAGTCACCGAGCACAAACTTTCAGATGTATAAACCCAGTCGAAACTTTTGAAACTAACTTTAATTATTTCCAGAAATGGTTTAGCGCTGTGTACAGTAACATACCGTGCAATGCTCATATATATTTTATGCTTTCATCCATGCATTAAGAGGAACATACTCAACGTCTGTTCCAAATACCCCCAATATCCTATTTGGATGGAATTGCCGGTCTCGGTGTTTGGGTCAATACTTAAGACAGAGAGAGGACTGGCGGCAATGGGGGAAACACAATCGATGAGGGGACGGAGGGGAAGGGAGCCTTTTGACTCACTTGTAATTCCCCTTGTAATAAATAATTCATCAGAACAATTGGATCATAATGAGGCAATCCATCAACTCGTTGCTGGCAATAGATCCATTATATAACTCATTAACACTTTCCCTTTCTGCCTCCATGTGTGTCCACAAGTCGAGCAGATAAATCATGAGGCTTATGAGCCATTGTTTAACCACGACAATAAAAACATTTGAGAGAGAGAGAGCTAGTGTGTGAATGTTCATATTTGACATTCATTACTCCATATTCGGACCCGCCTCAGTACACAGAGGCAACCCATGGGCACTGTCTCCCCAATTGCTGCTTGTATGACATTTCCATTACAAATACTGACAAAGTCAGTTTTATATCAGATGGATGTATCTGTTATGTCCCAAACATAGACCGACAGATAAGCACATACGATAAAACAATATAAATCATAGCTATATGCATTTGACAGGTGCTTGGGGAGACAGAATACACAGTAGAAATAACAATCTTACAGCCCGACATTTTCGCGGACCATTTCAATTCGCGAAAGTCTTTTATACCCTTTTTTCTCAACAATCGCGAAATATATAGCCGCGGAAATGACGGGTCAGTTGGGTAATACGTAGCTATACGTTTAATTTGGCTAGAAAGGAAAACAACGTTTAGGAACCATGGGAATAAAAATTTAATATGTCCTATTGTAATAGGAAAAGTTTCTTCTCGATACAGAGAGCCATTTTGGAAGACCCTTCGGTCTGTCCTTCCTATATATCACACTGCGATGCCAAGGAGGAAATGAGGGTGGTGACACCCAACATTGTCTATGCTTTCCTTACTAGCAATTCAAAGTCAGCTCATCCGATGTTTGCCCTCAGGACCCTCACCATTAGCAGTGCCGGATCACGCACTTCCTCCTTGATGGATGACGGGAAGGTCAGTCTGAAGAGGTTGTAATATCTTCACCAATTATCGCCAGTTTAGCGTCCCCGTCGCTGTCTTGACAACGAGACTGATGGATGACGATGAGGCAGGGTGGAAGTAAAATTTACAAGAACACAGAACGTAAAAATAGCCGGTGTTCCGCGAAGAGAATACAAAACTACGGTCAACAGATATCTGTATAATACCATCTTCACAGCGAAATATTAAAATAATTGGACCCCAGAGACTGCTGCTCGTATAGATCTATGCTTCTCATTGCGGATATTCGAAATGAGGAATATCTCAGAGTAAAAGAAACTCTGACGAATATGCAGTACTATGGGATCACTGAGAAGGAATATTCTGCGAGCTATATCCAGGACTACTAAATAATTTTTGATTTTGCAGCCTTTAATTACTAGTCTTTCTAATTGATCTGACGTGGAAGAAATTATTAGGCATCGGCATTGAAATCCCTGAGACTGGCCTGAACATTGATACACAAAAGAATGAGCTCTTAACTCGTTTACTCTGCTCTGAATTTCTATTCAGTTTATTGTACACGGAGGTATGCGGGACCACTGAAATTAAAATCATTTGTTGTTCACGCATTCTTCACCCGCAGTATCTCTATGTCCTCAAGATGTTTTAGTTACAGGCGGGAGGGGATTAAGAAGGGCGATTTTGCTTACGCTATATAGATTATGTCCCCCTCATGCTAGATATCCATGATGGATTAACATCAGTCACATTGTCTCCTATCTGTATCAGCCAGCATGATAAAGTATCAACGAGCAGCACACAGCAGATAACCCGACAGTCAGTCTGCCCTGTTATTATGGGTTCCATAACTCAAAAAGGGGTTACCTGCCAACCCTAAAACTTTATGAGCCATAAAGCTTGCCCGCAATCGAGACCCTAAATGTGTAATTAGCCAGAGGTAAATATTAACCTAGCACTCATATATTGTCCCTAGGAAGAGTTGGGTTTATCTCAGAGGCCAGTCCACAGATGGCCCATTCGAGAATTATCTTCAGTATTGGAAGTCCTATCCATTACCTACTTTACATTATGGTATTTGGCCAGCATTTGATGGATGCAATTGTGAGGAATTGTGCATAGTCGCTATATAATATTGACTTTTAATGCCTTCCATATGGACTAATGGATGGAAAGTAAGTAGACAAAGGATATCGATATGACATCAGCCAAGAGTGCTGGGTGGGAAAGAATGGAATGGCTAACAATTAAATGAGATTTATAATGATAAAAGTATAGCAGCATTGGAAATGGAAGAGAACTGTGTTTGAATAATTGATGTGGAGGGAAAATACAGGCAGACAATCTACAAGGGGACATAAGTTGAGCCAGAAATCGTGCCAAGTCGTGACATTCACCTAATCTATCAGCCTTGGATCAGAAATCAGAGCCTTGGGAACATCCCGGGTATACAGCTCCCACCTCTGACCTCTTAAACTTAATCACCCTGTCCGTTGCTATGGAGATGGCAGTGTTTCCTTGGTAACGGGTATACACGCTTGTTTTATCACCTGTGCACTAGGGGTTGGGAACTATCAGTGTATGACCAGGCGGTGCCAGGTCAGGTATGGTCAACCAGCGCCTGGCTGACCAGCAGGCAAGCAATCCCTATCGTAATTAAAGGCAAACAATCACTGCAATTCAAGTGTTTGATCTTGAGTTCCTTCAACCTTAGAGAATAAACACTTGCCTCAATAGAATGTATACATGGGCTAGCCACATCCGATCACGGTCATGTGTATGGAGGTTGGTATAGTTTATTTTTCTGCAACTTTGATTGATTTATAAATACCGAGGAGACAAGACGAGCGGCCACACTTGTCAATCGTGCAATACAGCTAGCATGTCAAATGCCAGCCTCACATGTGACATTAATTTACGGTGAGTCCACAAGCTCCATCTTATATACTCGCAGTACATCTATTCACTCCAGTCCCAAGACTATTTATAAAAGTTCCTTTACTGTTGTTTTAATGACAATAGAATATAAACAAAAGGTAAGTATCTGATGATCTAATAACTCAAACCAACAGTCTATTCGCCGAATGATTATAATAAGACAAAGGCTCTGGATAATTAACAGGGATTTGCACAATCCCATTAGCCCAAAAGAATATAACAGAGCAGGATCAAGGGGCATTTTTAAGTACACGAGTACATTCCTTTGTTTCATCAAGAAGACAAGAATCATTAGAGCTATTCGTCGGAGCATGAATAAAAAGGATCGACAATTATGGCCTACCCTTAAAGAAAGTTACTCTGGTGGATAATGATTTCAGCCTGTCTGATCAAAGAAAAAAATTCTTTTCATTCCTTCCCCCAATCCATGTAAGTCCTTAATCCCATGGATTATTTCCTTTCTGCATACATAAAAATAAATCAGACACTTGGGAAGCCTTCTCAAAAACTGAAGCTAGTAATTCTCACCATTTTGATAAACAATGTTTTAGCATAGGAATCTTTTTATTCTTGCCATGTAAGTTGCCTACCTTGAACGCATTCGATATGCGTTTACGCAGTGAAGACTTCCTTTTGACAGAAACATTCGGTTTCGAACTACTGAATATGTTGCGTATCTCCATTCCAATTGTCTGATAAAGTCGACGACAGCGAAGTATTCACAAAGTTCCTTTTTCTAAGAGTAAGAATATGCGCTTTTCTTGGAGCTCTTTTCAGCGGCAGTCTTTCATTAGGAATGACTCAACCAAAGCACTTGTAACTAAAGTAGAATACCTGAATGTGTAGAAAACGCTCAGTAGACACCAGTAAGCAGGATCCTAACTGAATGCTTTCAATACCCCAACATATCCGTCATGCTATACCCATATACACAAACACACTACTAGTCCTCAAGGTCGCTTTTTGGCTTGGCTGTAACAATGACGATACATAAGCTGAGACTCATATGGGGAGAGCCTGAGTGATCAACATTCTTGAAATGAACCTTTGACACCCCCGCCTATTGTAGTTGTCTTTTCTGCTGGGTCACCACCCAGAGATCATTACAACAGGATCTTTATTAATCCCGGATCACCCGCTATTCCATAACGTCCTGATTACAACGCCACCTATGGATCTCGCTAAGAACTAGAGAGACTCATTGCTAGGTCCGGATCGGATGGCTTTGATCACAGCGGCAACATTAATATGGCTTTCTGTGAGTAAAGAGAGGTACCTTTGCGCAGACGAAATTTAACTGAGGTTGAAGATTGTCAAGCGGAAATTCAATGAGCTTTATGAAAAAAAGGCTGGGGAGATAGATTCAATGGCTTGAAAAAGCAGGCTTGCCTTTCATAACATTTCAAGAATGGATTCCAGGACTTGGCTTTGATCAGGGCCCATGTATTAACGCCAAGAAGGGCCAGGGATGTGATTATAGTTTATCCCCGTGAGTCACCATATACAATTCTCAATCACCATTCTTCAAAAAGTGCTAGGCAGAACATACATACAAAGGGGTAAAAAAATCTTTGTCAGAACAGAATTATATTTATGGCTACCCCACCTAACATAGCTCATCATTTGCCCAGAATATCTGGCGTTTATTTGCTTTATCTACCTAGGTATCATGAATCATCTCCCTTACAAAAAAAACGTCACTCTTTGATATGGCATACTCTGACCTCAGAGCCAAAAACACAATTCTTCTTATTTCTGTCAGGACTTGAGTCGGTTACGGTACTTGGTAATCACCCTATGGTATGCCCAATATTAGAGTTAGCCTGTTTCGCCCTTTGTTGGAATGATTTCCCCCTTTTGTTTTTTAAGAGAAGTTATAAACATTGTGTGTTCTGTAATCGAATAATTGGTTATTGATCACAACTCATGGTGGGTTCTGAGTGCACTTATGTGCGCCTCCAGTGCCACAGACTATAACTAATACATCTCATTGATCTTGGCTGGAACTAATTAATCTGCTAATATCTGTTAATCCAAGCGTTCTGTTTCTTTTGATCTCTGCGCTTTGAAGAGGCCCCCTTGGAGGCTAATCTTGGGCAGTGCCTACACATATCGCACTGACCAATGGCTTGCAACCTCTTATCCTTGACATGGGAACACTCTGTGGCAGGCCAATCATAACGGTTCTTGTTTATATTAGGCCATACACTGGCTCGCCTGACTGCTTGCGTTATCATCGAGATCAATTTTTGTGCTCTACAGCGCTCCAGGATATCCCCATTCCAACTTACATGGTTGAACATATCTGGTCCTCTCCCCTTACCCCCTTTTTTCTCTCCACATCTTACGGCTTCATCCTTGACCTTGAAACTCAATAAACAAACAAGATCATGTGGTTATAACCTATATTTCTTTGCTGGGGACCAAACGGACCACAATTTAATATCGGATAACGTTTCTTAATGAAACAATATTTCAGATGTAAGATGAAAGATGAAATATCATTTTTTAAAAACTAGAACTACAAAGAAACAACCATATTCATATTTCATGATGAAATCATCCCGATTGATGTACAAATGTTAGAAAGCGAAATAGGAAACTTAGATCACACTTTCAAATCATCATGTCTAATACAAGCGCGAGCATGTCAATGTTAAACAAACTATTTCCCTATATTTTCATTATATCACCACTTGTGTGATAGCATATGTCATCCGCTATATTCATTGCCTTTGTACGGCTGTGAGTCAGTTCTAAACACTAAAACCACATATCTGATATTGGGTCGTGCGCCCTGCCTGTGTTGGACGATCAAACAAGTTTAGTCCACTTGAGTGGCCACTTATGTCCACTCTATGGTCAGCAGAACAGCACTTGTCCATATCCAGGGGGCGCAGGGAATGGTCAATGGGGGTGGGGGTCGGGGGATTTAAATGCCCCTAATGTAGACAAATATTCAGCATGCCTATCACTCTTTCAGGAAAACGTTTGTCTAAAAGATCAGAGACAAACTCAGTGGTAGTATATAGATAAACGATTAATTACACAGGAATTTGCTGTGTTTTTTACATGAAAAAAGCAGAGAGGGACAGCAATACAAATGTGAGCTTGTAGCCACATACAAAATATGGTTAATTCATGGATGAAAAATAAAAGAGGGATCAACGCGTCAGCACAAATAACAATTTATCAGCTTCATATTCTATTTACGGTGGTTTGCCAATGAACATTATGCATTCCTGCACCTCAGACATTTTACTTTTACGACTTTTTTTAAAGTCTAATATGAGGCCAATAAAGAGTGTGTTTCGAACATAGCATATCAGTACTAGATTTAACAATATGTTGCATGATTTGACTGGTAGATCAATAAACATAATTCAATACAGCATCATCAAAATCATTCCCATTTAGTTACTGATGTCTAAATAACCATTAGCCAACATGTCTCAAGAAAACTAAGGGCAAGAGGATGATCGAAATGCAAAATAGAACATGCAAGTACATGAACGTCCTGGAGTCATGGTATAAGTCGCTCTCAGTCAATCTCCAAATGTGGAGGGGGATTCCTCTTCCTGTCTGTCAAATAAATGTCAGAGATGGTGGCACTGCGTCACCTTCATTCTATACATGAGCCTTAAAATATTCTGGAAATAAAGCAAAGATCAAAGCCAGCGGCGGATTTATTCCCGATACCATAGAGGCTCGGATCTTAGGGCCACCATATATGACACAGGGGATTTTTTCTTCTCTTCTCAGCGCAAGCAAGCAGGCGTCCGGATCACGTTTGTCCGTCAGCACCGATTGAAATCCGTGAACAAACATTGTGGTCCTGTAAGGTGAGATTAAAACCGGGCCAGATCATCCCCCCATGTCGGCGCTTTGATCTTTCCTTTGATGTGGTCGGCGAGGCCAGGTGCGCCGAGAGTCGGAGTCGGGGGGGGGGGGGGGGGGGATCGAGTGGAAGGAGGTTTTTGCTAGCTCAGCCAACTAGTCCTTTTTAACAAACAGATAATACCTACAGACCATGTTTATAATTTTCATATCAAATTGTGCGGAGGTAGGACAGTCTGGTAATCATTATCCGGCCTTTAAAAAGTATATGGGAAATGTTTGAAAGAGTGGGCGGCATACTGTGTTATTTGCCTGGATCCGCGGCTCTGGATAGGATAGTTTAAGTATGTGAAAGGGAAACCTTTATACACACATACTCTGTCATTCAATGTAGGAAAATGAATACTTTGACAGCAGGTGAACCAGAGGAGTCGCGCATAAAATTTCACTGCGTGTTTTGTATAGCCAGTGTTGTGAAGAGGCTAAAGGTTTGTCTCTGTGTAACACAAGCAGTAATGTGTCCGCGTAGGGGAAACAAGAGAGAGAAATACTTAACAAGAGAAACACTCAACTCTTTAACTTCGCCTAAGTCTGTAAATTCCTTATGACAACGGGAGACTTCCTCGGTTTTTCTATTTTTCACTTTTCCACATAAAAAAAACGAACTATAGTAGAGTGGTTAATGTGCATAATGGACGTTTCATGGGAAACACTATATATACACATAATAAAATAGTTACACTCTATACTCGTCCTGTTGGCAGCGGCGTGCTATAGCCTTAACGTTAGAAGGCTTTGATGTTTACTGCCAACAGGTCGCGTATAGAGTGTAGGGGGATTCGAGTGTATAGGGGGAAAAGTGGGGAAGCTTGTGAGAAGTATTCAACTCTTTTGCTGTCACCTTTATCTATAAGATGAAAGTCATTTTTGCGTTCACCTTTACCTACAAGGTGAAAAAAACACAGAAAAAGATGTCACATATTACACAACGAGAGATTTTCTTTTTTGTATTATTCCTCACTAAGATAGGAACGTATGTATATGCTACATCGGAAATGAAATACACTGAAGTTGTTTGGAGAGTGTGTGTACATTGTAGGGGGAAGTGGGAAGGTTACAAGGGTGGAACAAGGGTGAAACACCCAACTCTTTTACCGCACCAATAATATAACAACGGGAGTTATCCCAGTTTTTCCCCACCTCCCTTCATGCAAAAACAATATAGAATGTTGCAACGGATGTTACATGGGAAACGAAATATTATAAAGTTGTTTGCGGTGTGTGAGTAGTAGCGAGAGGAGGGCGGGGGGGGGGGGGGGGGTGCGGGAAGTGAAAGTTTTTGTAGCGTTTTGGGGCCTGACATCAGGGCCTGCTGGTGAAATGGGGTGTGAAGGAGGAGACGCCTGGAGGAAGGGGATCAAACAGCCCCCAGTTTCTCCTTACTAATCACGTCAACTTGTGTTAGGCACAAAAACAGCCAGCATCCTACGCGTATGACCCTGTCTTATCCACAGGAAACGTTGTGGGAGAGCAGGTAGATAACTTTATTATTCCCCGTGGTACAATTTGTGCGATACCACTGCACCTGATACTAATCCCCAGTCACAGCGCCTGCAGAGAACCCAAATATTCTGCAGATCGATGGTTACTGGTAACGACCTGCTTCTCTGATTCCTACAACGAGTATATAACGTTCACATCGTGACCATCGTCCTCCTTCTTTAATAAAGGGTCTATATATTTATGAATATGATTGAAAGTGCAATAACCGATATTTTCCCTTCCGTTTGCATATCTGGATAGGGGTGAGTTTTTGAGTTCCCATTACTTGAAAATATTAAGATATACCCAGACCTTACTACGATCGATCGAATTACCGTACAGCAGTCGAGATTCGTTCCCTCCTTTTTTCCTATAGATAAAGTACTGAGAAAAGTAGCAATGTATATAGTATCTGGACGAGGTGACTCATAGAAAATGGGCTGAAAGCTACCAGTAATAAAAGAAGTTTTTCAGAGATAAATTTCTACAGCAGGGAGAAGTCTCATAGGAGTATGTTTGGGAGTTAGGCTCAGTCATACACTGACCAAGTAACTTTGATAACCTTCATATCCAGACCTGGTCGTAAATTGGTGCAGTGAGGCGTGTAGATCCTCAGGGACCTCTCGGCGTCTGATTTAAGTCTGCCCGCCCCAACACCTCCACAATAAGGGCCTGTCTCCGGACCAGCGAAAAACAGCAACAAGGGGGCCATTGAGGCTAGAGAACAGGGCGCCGAGCTGCCTTTACGTGTTGTCAATCATGTCCGACTGAGCCCTTTCAGAGCTGACCAGCCCCGAGCCGAGCCTGGAGCAGTGCAGCGAAAGGGCCTGAAAATCCATAGTCTCTGACAATGGCGACAGCGTCCCATCCGCGGATGAATCGCTCATAGGACCTGTCGCCGTTGCATTCAGAGCTAGCGACTCCCTCCAGGGCATTCAGAGAGAGGGGGAGCTAGAAGGGGGGGGGGTCTACATATACATGCATGGCCTGGGTATAGGGTATAAAGCAGGATCAGAAAGCTATGAATGTCGGCCATATTTTATACCTGCAGGGCAAGTGGCGTTAGGAAGAAACCGTAGACTTGTGGAGATAGGAATCTCTCTGTAAAGGAGGCTTACAATTTTCGAGTATAAAGGAGCATTAGATTCATGAGCCGAGGGCCCTTTTGCATTTGAACCTGATCCATCCCTTCGTGGCTTATTAACGGAAGCATCGAGAATACTTTGAAAATGATTCTTCTATACCCTGTCCTTCTGAATAAAGGATTTCCACATTTTTAAACACAGAGATCATTATGCGCTATAGCTGCGATCCTTCCCTCCTCACACAATGACTGTCACATGAATAGACGATCAGAAAATGACGGTGCGAGTTATGATTTCCCCTTTTCCGTCAGACGGAGAGTCGAGCCACTCGACCAGATCCGGAATGCATCATTGTTAACCTGATGGCCAATTTCCCTCCTTGTCACCCTACAACACAAGGGCCAGTTGGCCAGGGCGTCCGTCCATTCTGAGCAATTGCTGCTGTCCCATTCACTCGCCATTTGAAGTCCTAGGGGGGGGGGGGGGGGAGAGAGACTGAGAGAGAGAACTGAGAGGGCAAAGAGATCGGAAGACGGGGAGAAATGGGTGCATGAAAGAGAGAGAGAGAGAGAGAGAGAGAGAGAGAGAGAGAGAGAGAGAGAGAGAGAGAGAGAGAGAGAGAGAGAGAGGAGAGGGAGTAGAGAGCAGCTGCCAGCAGCTTGTCGTAGCTAGTAGCTGCCCTCAATGGAACAAAAGCCGGACCGTCAAAAAGTCATCCATCATTGTTTTGTCATCAGCGAGTGACAGTCGGGTGAGAGTGAATGAGGCCCGGTCATGAGGCCAGAGCCGGGCTCAAGTGAGAAAGGGGGTAGCCAGGTCTCGCAGGGATCAAAAGGAGGCCAATAAATACACGTCCGGATCAGTAGCATTTTGGATCATTTGACATATGCCCGGATCGTATTGCCTTATCTTAATTAAATCTCTGTCAGCACCTCCATCCGGCCAATAAATGATATGACTGCTGGCAACGACGATAAATTTCTCCTCTTTTTTCCCTTGCTTTTTTTCATTCCAAATTGACCCCAACAGATCAGCATGTTCAGGCGATTGAGTCACGATAGTGATTGACTACGTCACAATGACAATGGCTGGTCACCCTCAGTTGTTGAATCATCAATAATGACAGACACAAAATATCCATGAGAATCGTGGAGGAAAATAGAAGCTTTTTTATAGGACTGCAGAAGAGCCTCCCCAGCCCAATAATGCGCAAAGATAACACAAGTACGCCGACATCAATCTAGACATAAGAATGATCTCTCACACACGTTCCTTGAGGCTAGAGAAAAATGGCCAACCTTACCCAACCATCCATCATTTCGTGACTGAAAGGTATCCCTATTGTGGAATACAAGCGACGGGCAGAGTAGGAAGGGATCATGGCTAAAATACACACAATAGAGGATCATATTACAAGGAATGTTTTGGACAAGGATCGGACAGAGAATGAGCGTATATAAATCATTTAATACACACCCCAAACCCGACTTTAGTACCACATATACCTACCTACTATACCCATCATTACAACATAAATTGACTCACAAGCCGAGCACGCAATATTTCCCTATAATTAAATAAATAGAAATATTGGCCCACTACATTTACAGGGTTTCCATCAGCGCCAAGACAGTAATATAATATTCTATACATGAGTCTTAAAACGAGGTTCATTCATGTAAAAAATACTGTTCCATAATTGAATAAACAGAAATATAGATATATCACATTCACAGAGTTAACATCAGAATATAGACATCTCGTATGATATGCACTAATGTATAGTTATATTCCTGCAGGAGGGCAGTCGCATTTGCATGTACATATCTGGTAATTAATGTTTGCCTGTCCATGGATAGCTGAGGAGGGCAGAATTGCATTATGGTATGACGATGATCTGTTGACCTGGCACTAAAGATATCAACCAACTAATGCACGTTCATTGCATGGCAGAGTGATTTCTATAGTCCGATTGCATGTCATTTGTAAATATAACTCACCCTGAGATGTATCATCATTTTCTGTCATCATCCTAGTCATGTGATCGGAAATAATTTGGCTTACCCTAGTCGAATGAAAAATGACTTTTGAAAGGGCACTAGCTATGAGTAGTAACATTATTATTTTCATGACATGGATCAAGCGAGGGTTGACCAGACGGAATTCCTGCGCAGAATCAGAACTAGATAATTGGTTCCTGTTCGCGAAATATGCCTCAGATTGCTTCAAATTGTTTTTGCCTCAGCTCGTTGTCAGTTGTCAGGAATGATGAATGGGTAAAGATTGGGAACGGCGGAAAATGTGTGCAAGGCGGAGCTGCCGCAATGGGGTCCTGTCCCCTTGAGCATGATGGGTCATCCAAGTCAGCGAATCTAATGCCTCCCAACTCTCAATTATATATATTGCAATTTATTGGCTCAAAATTCATACTGGAATATCATTTGCTACTTCCAGTGCCACAGGCTAAATCCCAACCTGATAAGGCAATATAATATAAGTCATGCTGATTCCGTCCAATATTAATTCTTGATAACTGCTGCCTATAATATTGTCCTCGATATTCGAGCAATTCCACAGTTGAGTTTGGCAATTGTAAAGTAGTGAAATGTCAATATTGTGTAATTGCCAATTGATTACTGCATATATTGCCACCTAAATATTCGAGCAATTCTACAGCTGCTGCGATTGCCCATTGTAAAATAATGAAATGTTGCAATTGGCAATACATTATCGATTATCCTATTATAATACATGCAATATTCGAATGCACCCCAGATCGAGTCAGCTCATATGAAGAATAGAGATTAAGAATGAATGAACCTCCCCCAATTTGATGAAAAAGAAAGAGAAACTCACATTTGAAGAATATAAACAAACGGAAAATGAGTTTCATGTTTGTCATTCTGCCCTGGGCGATAAATCAGGCAAAAGGGATAAGCCAATCCGAGATGTCACCTTTTCCTCATTCCACAAACTGTCGCCAGGGGTCCAAAATTCCAGACGCAGCGTTCTCGTGACCCCGGAGATGACCAATACCACTGACCCCGAACGTCCCACAGTCGCAATTTTAAAATCTAGATTGAGGATATTGCCCAGGGCTGATAAAAATTGTTAACCGTTGCAATCCCAATTACTGAAAACACTCTTCCCAACAGGGGTGAATACTGAAGGCATTTCTTTCATTCAACCACAATGGGACATCAATAAATGTTTTATGTGTATTGCGGAGACAGAAATGAACTTGGTCTAAGGGGTCATCCAAACACAGCTTTGACGCATATGTTTTTAATATTACTGCTGGTACACAGGTGTACACTGTACAAAGAACCTTGTGGTATTTCAATGTGCACATGTACCAAGAAATACCAGAGCCAGCTACCCAGTCCTGTCTACCCAAAAGACTTTAACTATAGTCAAAATTACTAGCCCTTCCTTTCGCAACGCAATCATGTGGTACATGATTTCTGATAGTAGTTTAAGGGAAAATATGTTGTTCACCTGCTGATAGATTTCGTGGTTACTATGTTGCATCCATTTTTCATATCAACCCAAAACAACATAATAGGTTAATCACTCATATAAATCTCTGAATCTGCTATGTATTCTCTAGCCAAAATATTCGGCACTACCGCCCCCCCCCCCCCACCCCCCACCCCGAGCTAGTATGGGACTCACTCGGACAGCTAAGCAAGCTATGTATTCTCAACCCTGTCCATGCATACCGGTACATGGAAATGTACAGATTTTCAATAGATGGATCCGTCGAGACCTCAAGAGTAAAATTTTACTCTCAGGACTAGCTTGGGACAGTTTGCTTTCTGAGCGCTAACACGCTGACTCACTAACTGACATTCAAGTAAACCCCCAAGTTAACATGAAGGTAAGTGTTTCTGTCATTTCATCCAGATATACAGTTGGGTGTCGATATAGATGCGGATGGCTAACTCATGAAAACACGTGTTCGATCTGGCCAGTGTCATTAGAGGGGCAGATAAAAGACAAGCCAGCACTGCCCGCCCTCATTACGACCGTCTCACAGGAGAGGGCGCTGGTCTGGCAACTGTCGGAGGGAATCATGACTGGTCAGAGTGAGGGGACCTTCTGTGATTTCCATGTCTGCGATAGCCAGCAAGATTCCTCCTGATAGTTTCACCTTAGAGTAATTCCACATCACTCTAAGGTTTCACTAGAAAGGGGATCCAAAGGGTTGCAGGAAAGAAATTTTACTATTAGTGCGTTGACTTATAGCTATTTGTCCATTGATTCAGCGGTCATGTGAATGAGATCTTTACAATAAGATAAAGACAGATGAGATAGAAACTGTTTTGAGAATGAGTTATACCTTCTAATAGTAATATGTTCACTCTAAAAGACCAAGCCCAAGGCTCTTTTAGCGGTGGGATATTTGGAAACTGGTCACATAAGATGAAGAGAAGGAGTGTTTCTGGATCTTGATAGCTATAAATTAAATGGTCCTCCAATTTAAAAAACGGTCGGCCATAAAAATCCCCGTTTTATTACCCGAGCCGGGCAATTTAAACAAAAGGTCAGATCCGATAGATGTAGTTTCTATTGTATAAACAAACCTTCGCTAATTAGAGGCAGTAGATATCAGCGGGACAGAAACATATCTAGTTTCTAATCATATAAAGGACCTACTAAAGTAACATGAGGTTGACCTTCAGGAAAGTTGGTATTTCAGGTAATGTATCTAGGTGCAATATAGAAACTATCTCAGTATCTGAGTAAAAGTCAGGCAGTTGAGTGGAAATATGCAGCAGGAGCTTTCTGTCCCACCATCTTTATCATTCAACCTTCCGACAATAGCTCACAATACACGACCCCATCCTCCAGACACCCTTCCAATAAGTATGATTGCAGACCCTTTATTATGGACACTTGGCCAAGATTATCTAAGAATGCGAGACAAGATTTAGCCCACTCAGGGAATTGATAGGACCAAAAGTCCAATCCGGAGAAGGATGCTGTGTGTTATCTTGGCCAACGCCACTATCTACATGCAGCCAATACAGTTCCCTGATTGATTTTACAGCAGTATCTCTCCCCTAGCCCACGTTTCCATGTTTTGTGCGCTTGTCAGTGGCTGGGTAGAAGAAAGGAGAACTCATCTTGCAATGTACTGCTTTTAGTATATCACACACTGTGAAGAGGGGTTTCCTAAAATCAAGTTTTCTTACACTTTTGCCTATGTAGTCGGGCATTGCCAGTCATTCTCTCCTAACTCCCGAGAGTTGAAAAGAATCTGACTGTGTTACTTTGTAAAGCTGAGAGCAGTGGTGGCAAAATGGACTTTACAAGCCAGCATACACTTCATTACCAAAGTATTATTCCCGTCTCGCGCGCGGTACATTATTGGAGATGGGAGAACGATAAATCACGTGATTAAACTGACATAATCCTCGCAGCAAATCCCGAGGACCATGCCGTCTGGTCGTAAATCATAATAAAAGTCCATAGAAGTCCTGGCAAAGGACCCATATGGCAAGGACCGTACTCTATATAAGCTTTGGCTAACCCAAACGTATGTGGACATGAACAAATAGACAAGTCATCTCTCCCTGTATTTATAAAGCGGGATTTTCATCGAATAATACAGATATGGGCGATTCCTTGGCTTTTCTTGCCAGGCAGTATATAAAGACAATTTTGTTTGTCTAATGGGGAGATGGATGGGTCTGTAAAAGCACCATCCTCCTCCAGCTATTATGAGAGGCAAACAGGGTGTGCAGAATGGTGAATTAGTCACCTCATTATCTGAGATTATCTCTAAAATATGCGTGCTGCTGATGGTTAGCACATCATTAATGACCGACATTGGGATGGGGATCTAGAAGCTGGCGGCCAAGCATAACAGGAAAGTGCTTCAATTTGATAATGCCGGCAGAACCAATTTCTGAGAAGATAATAAATACAAAAAAAAGCAAGCTAAGAAGAAAACCCAATTACAGGGCCTGCACAGTAGAAGCATTCTCCAGCATCGTTTGCTGATTCGTATATAATAAAACGCATTCATGCTGCGTCAGACAATGATGGCAAAAAGCACTGAATTTAATCCTGGGAAACTCCTCGAGACCATTGAGATTTAACATGTTAAGTGTCACTTAGATTGATATGTTTTCTAAGTTGCAAATGGGTTTAACGCTGTAGAACATTACACGATGACAGTAACGGGGTAGAAGCCACTCAAAACATGGCAGCACATGTAGACCACCTTCCTATTACCGGGTATACATGAGGGAAATTAAAAAAATGCACCGGGCAGTAAAAACACTCCCCTCTACTATTAGCATCATCATTACGCTCACTTATCACTGGTTAACGAGGGTCTGGGATGGTCGATTTAGAAGCCAGTCCCTCAGGAGGAAAGAGTCAAATGGCTTCTTCTGCCAGACTGACCTTGTGCTGGACGCACAGAGGAGGCCCATCTTGCTATACACTGTGTGTCAGCTTAAAAGCCTCCTCCGATTTTTGTGAGTGAGGCTGGTCACAACCTGGTTTGAGAGTGCATTACACAGACTAAAAGCCATTAGTTGATTAAGACGAAGGCCATCTCCCAACTCTAGCCCATGCTCTTCCAACGACCACACATCATTCCGCAGATAGAGACTATTAGTTCATTTACCACATTATCCCATGATAAAGCACGATCACGTGACGATGGTAGATGTGGCCCGTTATATAATGAAAAGAATGAGTTTAATCTTAATGGCGCAGAGACACAATTCACCTCGACCAAGCTTGGCAACGCAAGAATTCTGCTCATGTTTATCAAATCACTTGACCCGAAATACTTCAATGAATACATACTTCTCTCGACAGACTCATCGATATTTATAAGGAGAAGAGGAGAGGAGATTGGCACAGACATAACCAGGCCAAAACGTTATGCCCCTTTGTTTCATATCCTAGATTCCCAAAGCATTAGATATGATATGTCAGTATTTGTGCATTGTTGATCATAAACATCGGTAGAAACCCTTTTATCTGCAAGACAGAAATCTCGAGCCGGTGCCAGCAAGTCACTGTTTCCTGGATATTTGTGTATGAATGTCAAATCACTGTAACATAAATGATTAGCAACTGTCCAACCAGGCCAGAGACATGTCGGTGCTTTAGAGCTCCTTTACTTTGGTTGGAGATCTGAGGAAGAGACACTGGAGCCATATGAAAATATGTGGAGGCCCAGAAGGAAACACCAATGTGCATACTTTTGAGTTAAATATCAGTTAGGGTGTTGACATCAGGTTCTGTGGCTTCAGGTGCGACAAATAGCTTGCTAGAAATCAGTGAAAGCAGGGGATATGTAATACAAAAGATAATGTTGCCTGGTCGGGGTTGGTCAAAGCCTATTGTGTGTCACCACACAGGGGGCATAAGTAGTGGCATATATATGGGGGCAGGTGAGGCCAGACTGGGGCGTGGTACATGCAACTAATGACATGACCTGGGTCAGTGTTGAGGGGAAACCCCCGCCCAACCCCTCAGTTATTAAAGGGCAGTTAAAAAAGATCGCTGGATACCATTAAGTCATCGCATTGCATCGCTAATAATTACTATGTCTGGCAAGAAGGCGTGAGGCTAAAATGTACAATAAAGAAAACATCCCATACGAAAGAAGCAGAAGTGCAGCTTGTGAAAAAACAGTCTGACAAAGAGAGTTTAATTATGCCCGTAGAAATGTTTTGCGAGACACTCACTCTTAAAATAACATCAAACCAATCAGGGCCTTAAGGAAGACCATGTTCAAGCAAATACTAGAACGTTTATACTCCCATTTCCTAAGGCTTGTAAAAGGCTTTATTGCCAAACAAGTTCTCTGCCTCTTCATCCCCTCTCCCTGCCTCTCTCCTTCCTCTGGGTCTCTCCGTCTCTCAATACACTTCATTGCCTCATGAGTTCAAGAGGGAGAGGCTGGTGGTAACAGCAGCTCATTCTGGGAAGAACTAACTCACAATCAAAATCAATTAACCTAAATGATTCTTCGTGATGCGCCTTGGTCATATACGTCAAAGATTACTTTTGTCAGTTCTGTTCCTCGGTTTTCCTCCCCCGAAGGCATATTGCTCATTAACACAAACATGTTACACCATCGCATGATGCTGGACATGCAGGACACTTGTTTGTGACGGCGACTATATTTAGTTTGTGTCATGTCCAATACATCCCTCACAATTTATTTCACCAAATGGGCCCTTTATCCAATGGTCTTTCATGATGACTGCTTCCGGGTCAAAGGTCCAAGGTCACGAAGAGAGCAGGAGGAGGAGGAGAACCCACATTTGTGATGATGCCGGTGACATTTGTGGACTGAACAAGTGTTAGTTGTAATGAAGTTGTATACGGCACAACAATGTCTGTAGGTTAGATGATCGTCAATAACACGTGATGAATCCATCGACACAAATAAATGTGTCAGAAACCTTAGGTCACATTCAATGCATATGATATAAGAAGAAACTGGCAATTCATTAATGGGCCTGCTTTTAAACATATTTATATAATATATTATCATATGCTGAAGAAAAATACTGAACTAATTAAAGAAAGGTTCTATCCAGAAACATTAAGTGATATAGTTATACCCACAGATCATAGATCAACAAATATTTAATAGGATTAGGTTCTCCTAAAAATGGAACACCGAAAGTGCTGGAAAGAAGATTCGTAACAATATATTTCCCTATGAGAGCAGCTAATTGGATAAATGCAAATATTTTTTATCTCTTAGATAAGAAGTATAATATAAACATCAAATATCATAGCTCTGGGCTGGGGGAAGGACGGGTAGATAAGTACAATGACAATGTTTGCCAGAACGCAATGATCACTTGCCCCTATTCAGGCACGGGCGAGCCAACACAGATGTCTCCACTTACTGCCACAGAACAAACGCTGGCCAGCACAAAGCAGATATCTCAATTAGACTTTAGCTCTCTTTGATCTCCGCCGATGTAGTAGCCTCAGAGCCTGACACTGTGGCCTATCTCATCTCGAAGGAAAACACTCGACGATGATGCTTTGTTTGTCTAGCTACCACTACTGCCATGGACCCCCTCCTCACCTATAGGCGAATCTGACTCGGACCTTCCCACTGAAGCTTTGCCAGATATACCGGTATATATGCTTCCTTCAGGGATTTTCAACCCTGCATATTATCATGGGGATGGGGGAAGGGGGAGGAATGTATAGACTATATACAGAGAGGACCTGCTATGTCTATGGGGTTCAAACAAATCCATAGCCCTAAATTTTAAGTCCCAATTAAATTAATTTCACGGAGAAAAGGACTACAGAACAGCTCCATTCCTTGGATTTTCTGAATGCCTTACAAGATGGCTCTTTAAACATAGCTAGCTATGTAATAGTCCTATTAAAAATATCTTCAGTGAATCCCCGCCACTGTATGTTTACTCATTTGATATATATACTTAAACCTTTTAACTATCTAAAGTCTCCCTTTCATCATAGTCAAGAAAAGGACAGTAATCTCAGGAGACGGTTTGTCGAAGATTAGACTTGGATACTCTTAAACTCTGTACATACTATAGCATAAGAAAGCAAACATAGAAGCTTGATAAAGTTACCAAAAGGACTTCCCATCAACACTAATCCAAAGCTATCTAAACGTGGCCTAGTTTTGGGGGAGGATATACTTGAAATACACAAAATAGAAACTTGAGTATTGATCATGATGCATAAAAGGTAAACGATATAAGACATCCAAGGGCTCATGTCCCCTACCAAATAATGTCTTATCTCAGATGCAATCTCTTGATAAAGTTTCTGGTATTTTTACGGCGGCAAGTCGGTGGATTAAGTTGCCTATGTTCAATAATACTTTAAAACAAGTGTCCCCGTTACGTTTGCCTAAATCACGTTTTGACGTAGTCCTCTGTCGCCTTCTTAATATATTTGAATATGTATAGACGACGGATTATTCAACAAAGCTAGGGGAGTAATGTCCCATAAAAAAAGTCCCATTTTAATCGTAACCTCTGGCCTATAATAATAGCCCGCTGTATTGAGTGCCTTTAGAAGTCATCTTCCTTTCAACACCTGGGTATGCGACACCGGCTCGGAGACGCTGAAAAATACTTTGAAACAAACACACTGACAGCAAATACATCTTCAAACCTGCGCAATTGATTTTGCTCAAGCCATTATGCTTGCACTTTTCACTTACTGACTTACAGTTGATGTTTCACCAGGAATTACATAATAATATATGAGGAAAGGAAGAGGGGGGAGAGGGGGGGGGGGGGAGCTGTTCCATGATAGTAGTACACCTTTAATGCATTTTAATTATCAGACATGGGAGGAGACAGCGGGTGGTTGTAAAAAGAGGATGCACGGAGAAGAACAAAGGGTTTATAGTGTCCATTTGCGTGTTCCACACCATCCAGGTATCATCATTTTCTTCACCCCCATCTTCTTACCCCCATAAAACACCAATTTTCCCCTGCCCAAATTCTACCGTCAGTGGATAAGTTGAGATCTCTTATTGTTTCGTCAACCATGCCCCTTCGTGATAGGGACTTCGTCCAAAGCTCACCTTGGCCATTAAATCTGCCCATAGGCGTTATATAGCCGTCTGTGTCCTTTGGTCATTTACCTTTTGATCTCTTTTTTTCCACGACCAACAAGCACAAGATAATTGACCCGGGTGATCCCTGGGCAATAGTGGTCACAACCATAAATAGCTATATTCATCCACCACACCAAAAATACACACGTGTCGTCGGCTAGGATGCTAAATAGAGCGAACGAACACACAACTGCATTTCTGACTACGGAAGGGATCTAATGGGCTCTGGGGTTACAAATCGTTGCCCTAGAAACGGGTCAAACATGGAGTTTGAGGCCGGAATAAGGGGGTATCGGATGAGTGGGAGAAAAAAACAGAGACCCGCGGACATTCATGAATTATGGTCCCGACATTTACTAATGTGGGAACAGTTTTGCCGCAAGGTTTACATCCACAATATACATGTATGCCCAAGTTACTACTACCAACGCTGCTACTACTAGAGTAGCAAGCTTTATTACTGTATATCCTTGCTGTACATGGACGTAGAGATAGGGAGAAAATGTCCCAAGAGGGATTGCAATCACCTCAAGAGTCACCTGTAGGGAGTTCTGCTTTTATTCTATGCCGTCGGCTATCAATATGTCCTATCTTTAGAGCAGCTAATCCCAAGGTCCAGGGCTGCTACAATATGAGTAATTCCAGGCTTACAATATCTCCCGCTGTCAGTCCAGCGTTTGAAGAACTAGCCCCAGTATTGTTTCCCCACATTAATCCTTCTACAAACATTCACATAAGGGAGGAAACAGCTGTGCATATGACCTAAATTTCCCTTAATGAAGTGATAATCACCAAAGTCAAACACAAAGGCAGTTAATGTACCCTTAAATTCTACCCTCAAGTCCTATTACCTTAAGAGTTAGCCTCATTGTTACTGTTACAATACACATGCTACCGATAAAATAGAGGATATGGACGCGGCTTATATCCCTGACACCCTGCTTCTTTCTCTAACAGGAAATGTCATTTTAAAAAGGGATATGAGAAAGCAAAACACCCGACTTCTAACTCCATAACAGTGTATAACCTCTAATAGTCGTTAGGGCATAAGAGGGTCCTTATGTTGGCCCGGGATATTTGGATAGTGTTACTGGAGTAGCAGAATAGAAATGTAAATGTATTGACAGTAAGACTTAACAAACACCCATCTAGCAAGACAAACATGTAGTTAAGCGAATAAAACAAACGCCTATTCGGGTCAAGGTTTCGGGCTTAAAATCCTAGTCATCTGAGTGTAACAAAACATCGAAATGCGCTCGAGATTTTTTGAGCTTCACAAATACAAGGCCGTCGAGTGTTTTATCCCTCTGCACTTCATTTCATGCATTCTCCAACCTCCTTGTAAGTTACTGTCATTAAGTTGCCAAAGAAATACTTCAGCTTAAGTATATATAAACATTTCAGTCTCAGAAAAAATGGAAACTAGTATTTTCACGCAGCATTGCTGAAAGACTGGGGGAGGGAATGAAAAGTTCAAAACGTAGGAGAGTGAGTGAGTGAGATTGGTTGCTTTACGCCCTTATCAACACTTTGTAGTGTTATATCAAGGGCGGGAGAGCTGAGAGGGAGGCAGTTTATGATTTTTTTTTTTTTTTTTTTTTTTTTATTCACTTACAGGCCAAAGACATTTAACAACAGTAGTTCATATGTAAAAACGTAAATGTCCACCATGGACGTACTTCATACGGTGCCTTGACTAATTATCTAGATCTACCGACCTCTTAGGGAGATCATAAATTTATACAGAAAGAAATAATAAAATTTATACCATCGATTACTCTCCGAAACCACTATACAAGAGTCAGAGTTATTACTATATCATAAAAAACTTCGTAATGGGACAATTCATTTCATACTAGATATATTACAAATCTGTCAATTTCTGTTGAGTTATCAATATTTGGTGTATTACATTTATTCTAAATATTTATACTATCATTCCTTTACTTACACCGGTTAAAATTAAAAGAGATATTCTGTAATCAGATCATACCAACTGCGGATACTCTTTGATCTCGCAAATTTACATCACAAATTTTGAAAGTTTTCATACCGCTGGCGCCACTCATTTTTCAGCGCTGTTACAAAATTGTCAATGTCGTCTTCTGTTCTTAGACCAATAGACAGACTGTTCCATAAGCGTTTGCCACGGATAAACACACTGCCTCTATATCTTTCGGTTCGCGCCCTCTCAATTTTGAACTTACTCATCTCTCTGTTCCTTAGTTGGTGATTTATGTTCACTAACGGTTCATAACGCAGTTTGCGCTTGAAAAACAATTTCAGAGTTGCAATTTCAGCTCGCTGATAGAGGGGGAGTAAACCGGATCTCGCAGTTATTTCATTGTTTGACAAATCCCGCCCGTAAGCTAATCGTAGGCCCCTATTCCAGACTTTTTGCAACCTTTTCTTTAGATTTGCCCCGGAACAGAGTTGGAGGAAGTTCCCAAATTCTAATACTGGGAGAACATATGTTTTCAACATCATTCCACACAAGTCCTCATTCATGAATTTGCGTCTTCTTCTAATCTCAGCGATTTTCCAACTAGCTGTTCTAATTTGCTTCTCGACCTGGTCTTTACAAGAGAGGTTCTCATTAATAATTACACCAAGGTATTTAAACGACTTCACTCTCTCTAATACGGATCCGGACATCACCAAGGGGTTGAAATTATTCGTTACGGCTCTCTTACCGAACAACTGGTATTTTGTTTTCTTAACATTCATTCGTAAACAATTTGTCTGACACCATCCTTCGTATAAAATCAGAGCTGCCTTTGCCTTCCGGTGCAGGGTATCAGAATCGAGCCCCTCCATCAGAATAACAGAGTCGTCAGCGTATAAAAGGAGTTTTCCTGGAAAATTACAAGACCTTATATCATTAATGAAAATGGAGAACAGGAGAGGTCCTAACAGTGAGCCCTGAGGCACTCCACTGTTTACGGACTCAGTCCTGCTCACCAGATCGTTCATGCATAAGTACTGTCCTCTCTCTGCCAGGAAGTTTTCCAATACACCCATTAAAAATTGGCCCAATCCCAATTTCCTCAATTTTCCAAGTAGCAGTGTATGATTTACGGAATTGAACGCCTTGGAAATATCAAAATATACCGCGGCCACCGATTTCCCTTCATCAACATTTTTACATACAAACTCCAAGGTGTCATACACCGCATCATCAGTTGACAACTTTTTCCTAAAGCCGTACTGTCCTTCGTAAAAGTACTCTGTAGCTTCTAAGAAATTATACAAACGATCATAAATTACTCTCTCAAGGAGTTTACTTAGGACAGGGACAATAGTTATAGCTCGTACATTATTGATGTCACATAGATCACCTTGCTTTGGAAGTAGCTTGATCGGTGCAATCTTCCAACTACTTGGGATGTTCCCATTCCGGATAATACGATTTATCAGCGTCGTCACAAAATCCGCACACGACGATAAAGACATTTTCAAGACACATGAGTCAATTTCCTTGAAACCTGAGTTTTTAGATACATCAAAGCTGTTTACAAACTTCACAACTTCATTTACCTGGATGTCTGGCTCAATATCGAAAATTGTATCAACATTTCCTACTGCAATTGGCATGACGTTGTTATTAAATTCACTACCAATTTTGGCGAAAAAGCTATTTGCATATTCTACCGCTTGCAGCCCTGTTTTCTTACCATCTGGTGTGTTAAATTCATTCAATGACTGGTTCGAGACTGTCTTTTTTGAATCATAGATAGACGACAATGAAGCCCAAAACTTTTTGGGGTTGCCGCTAAGAGCGTTGACCCTATTAATCAGATAATTCCTTTTCTTGGTGTTAATTAATCTGCTAAGATCTTTACGACAGGCCCTCGCCAATCTCCAGTCTTCCGTTGCGTTTGTCTCATGCGCACGTCTAAAAGCTAATCTTTTTTCGTTTACTTTCTCCTTCACCTCCTGATCTATGTAGGACTGGTGCTGGTATCTTTTCCTGACTCTTTTCTTCTTAAAGAACCTTTCCCTACACTCAACTATTTTGTCATGGAAATTATTCCACACTTCATTCTCACATTTGTTCACATTGTCAACCTCTAATCCGCCAATATTCTCACTCAATGCGTTCTTAAAATCATTGGCCCGAGTTCTCAGACCCATTCTAACCCATATATACTCTCTTTGATTCAACGGTATACTTTTTCTACCAACAAAACTCAAAGTCGAAAAATGGTCCGACAGAGAGGTTGGAACAACCACGCTTTTGAGGTTCCCCATATTAGTAAATACCACATCCAGACAGCTTGAAGTTCTTTCAGTCACTCTGGTTGGTGCATTTATCCTACCCTCCATACTATATCCCTTCAGGACACTTTTGAGCTTTCTACAGTTAGGGCTCTCTCTTAAAAGATCGATATTAAGATCTCCACATAGAATAATTTTCTTCTTATGACTGCTCAAAGTTTGTAACACCAACTTTAAGTGATCAAAGAAGGGATTGATAGCCCCAGCCGGCGGCCTGTATGAGTTTATTAGTACAAACTTACCAAAGTTTCCTATTTTAACTTCCACTATCTGTAATTCTATAGACTCATCGATCTTATTTAGTTCTGAATACCGGTCATAGTCACAACGTTCACCTTTTCGGGAATAAATCGCTAGACCTCCGCCACGTTTCTCAAGCATGCTTGCTCTATCAAACCTCTTAAGATCATAATATGGGTGCAAAAAATGACTGTCACTGTCACCTTGGTCAAGCCATGTCTCGTTAAGCGCGATTACATCCAGGTTATCATCTAAGAATTCCTGGTGCACCTCATCAACTGCACGTCGCAGGCTTCTAATGTTAGAGCTTAATACACTAATACCCTTATATTGGGCCATGTATGCACCAAAGTCAGTTTCACCCATAATGTACACCAGCGAAATGTCGGATTCAGGCTCTTCGTGGTCGGTTGAAATACTTACTCACAGAATGTTCGTAATATACAGGCAGTACACGTTACACAGCAGACAACATAACTTCATACAAGATTCACGCAAACAAAATAACTATATAAGTCTATATACAGGCAGTACAGTTACACAGCCAATAACCTGTCTTCACACACGATTCAAGCAAACAACAAAACTTTATTGCCAACCTTATATGTGAATTCTCACTGTCCCAACTTCGTGTAATCCATAAACTATTTATGTGAGGGCCATGCTATATCGATACAGTCCGCCATGTCTGACGTCCTTGACCCTGCTTGAGCATGTCGCAAGAACCATATATATCTACACACGTTTAACGGAACATACCCTGTCTAGTTGTTGTGTTTTTAATCTAGGAAAGACATTTAGCCAATTGTGACAAAACATTACACAATGAAATGATTTATTTTGACGAACATCGCTCTCCACTCTACCCGGAAGTCACCATTACAACAATACAGAACCCCTTTTTGGGAGCAACATGGCGAGGGCAGTATTTCCGCTTACTTCCTCGCAACATTGACAAGTGCAATAGGTTAAACTTCTAGCTAAATTACTTCAGATAGGAGAAAACTACAAGTTGACAAGATGCTCGACAACTATTTCCTACCTTATACAACAAAACTCAGACCTCCAAACAGGTAAATATGTCTCAAATTAGTGTGCGTAAACTATGAGCTAGGCCGATAGGACCCGCTCTCTCCTTGTGTTATTGTCCGGTAACACTGGTGTGGACGCTTCCAATGGGGAAACTTCCATCTCATCTTCTTGTCGACTACGCTCTAAAATAGTGTCAAATTTAGTACGACTACTTCTTGATTTGTCTAACACTTGACTTTTGTTATTATCCAGGAATGTCATCGTCTTAAGCAGAAGTGCCTCGTATTCCAAGACTTCCTTGGACGGCGCGTTTGAGTTGGTATCATCGCTGACAGTTGGTCGTAGCGGGTCGAATCTGTTCTGCACAGGTACAACTGGACTCATTGGCCTATCTCTTCTAGGACTGACCTTCTTCGGAATAACAAAACCTTGGTCGTCTTTCTCTGCTTGAGGACGAGGTACAGGTGTATTCCCTGCCACAGGACTAAGTGGTACAGGTGACTTCGCTCTTGCGAGTACCGACGGACGTTTCGGAGGTGCATTCGCCAAGTCAGAACGCACATCCCCAAGAAGTCGTCCCAACATGTTGGTCCCTCTCCATGTGCCGTCTCTTAGGCGGTTGTCTCCAAGGTAACACCCAGCACCCCAGTATTGGTCTCCTGTTGCCTCTATCAACGTTGTGGTGCCCGTAGCCAGCAGTTTGTTAGCAAGGTCACCATTCTTAACAAACTTGCAGATGAGTAGATCCTTCATGAGCGTCACTGAAGTTTTTCTCCAGTGGTTCTCCTCCGGATACACACCCACTTTGCCACCCAGCGACTTGATCTCTATCGGACTACGTGTGTGCAAGATCTGTCTGGCGATGTCAGGATCATTATAGTATAGGGCTTTCTCATGCTGAAACGCCTGTTCAACCGAGTCAAATTCAATGTGGTTGTACACAAACTTTACCGGGAAGAAATTACTACAGAACGCATACTGGCTCTGGAACGCTATGCCATTCTTTACTGGCACCATCTTTACACTTTCCGGTCTCAAGGCTACAGGTAGGGAACCAAATTGATTATAGGAGTATATTTCCCCATCAACACACAACCTATCTCCTTTTGGTTTTGTCAAGTCCGGGTTGGCACCTTTCTCAACTGCGTTTCTCGCTAGGATCCTAGCTAGACTACGCCTTTGTCTGCCTGACTTGGTCGTATATTCGTGCACTTTGTAATAGTCTAAGTTAGGCCAGTGGTTAGGGTCAAAATTACGGTTAACAAATGGGTCGGTAGTTTGGAGAATTTCATCTCTCAGGCTCTTTCTCATGAACTTCACAACTAGAGGAGGGGCGCGATTAGATTTCCTGCCTCTACTTAGCTCCCAATAAGCGAAGTCAATATCGTTGACATCGGCATCGGGCACAATCACTTGAACCAGCTCTCTGGCAACCACCACGGCACGTTCGTCGTCCCTTTCTATGTTTTCGAACACGACATGGTCATCTTTAATTGTCATCTTAAGTTCGTCTACATCATGGTCTACCTGGGCTAGTTTTTCTTGGTTGTATTTCGTCTCGCGCTCATTTCTTTTGATACGTTCATCGAATCTAGAAAAAGTTCTCTGAGTACGTTCATTTACCATTTGCATTTTGCCCATCTTTTCCTCCAGCTCTTTGACCCTTGCATCTAGCTGAATCTTTTCATCTCTAGTTGACTGGTACAGTTTCTCTCTTTCTTTTAAGTCTGTTTCTCTTAAATTATAGAGTGCTTTCAACATATCGGTCTTGGCATCGTCACGTATGTCAAGGCTGGCTATCTTTTCGTATATGGCGTCTATGTCATCATCCATCTCTATACCTGCCTCAGCCAATTCATCCACTGATTCTCTGCAGCTACATCGTAACAAATTTAAGTCCTTGATAGGAGAGGAAGCTTTTCTCTTTTTGCCCCCTTCACTATCTTTCTTTTTCGCTGCCCTCAGTTGGCCGGCCTGACGCCTACGTAGGTCCATCCTAGCCTTGTTAGCGGCCATTGTTTACCTTAGTCACCGCTCCAATATCGCTCACTGAACGTAACTTTTACCGAGATCGTTGACAGTAGCTCGTGGATTTCCCACCAAAGTTTGCATTCACCTTCTCTAGCGTGCTTTTAGACTCACTGCCTATTCTGCCGATTCTTGTGTCGCCCAAAACCACTTTAAAGTACTCCGACCATTCAGCCACTCTTTACTCGACTTTCGTACTTGCCGCCATTATAAATTATAATGATCATACCCAGGAAATCGAGATAGAGAAGAAGGGAGAGAGAGACAGAGAAAAGAGACAGAGAAAAGAGACAGAAAGGCACTTTAAGGTCTTACGTAGGAGATATATGATTACAACGGGCAACATATTAAAGCCATGGGGGGAAATGTTGTTAGCGAAGAACATGATCAAAGCAGCCTGTGTTACAAAAAAACGCTAATCAAGTCATGCTGCTATGTGCATTAAAAGTGATTTCTTCAATTAGGATGAGGCGCAGGGTCAACTCACCGACTGATCAAAGCTCAAATCTGGCCAGCCTCCGTCGGAGAACTTCTCAAGGTCGGACAGCCTCCCCAGACTGGATCCTATCTGCGTGTTTACTAGGATACATTCACCTGCAATGCAAAAAAAAGTATTATTAAAATCATAGTTAATTGTGAGAAAACATTGAATGTTCACATCCTCCAACAAATAAAAAGTTTATTAAAATCAGATTGAGAAAAGAACATTGAATTCTCATTGTTCTCACATCCTCCCAACTATAGAGTAATTATAGAGTTCCAACAAATAAATGTTCATAAAATCAGATTATAAAAGAACGAACAATGAGTTTTCATATCGGATCCTTCATTATAGATATCTTTTAGCTTCAATTCTACTCAAATAGAATCAACTATGAACCTTCACACCCTTCAGCCGGCAGCTAGAGAACTATTTGAACAATACTATCTAATTCTATTGCATTATAATGAGTTAGAGGATAATGTGTTTAAGCGGAGCGTTCGTACTCACAGCGAAGAATTTGGATCGGGGAAGACAAATAGCACCGAAAGTTAAAAATATATTTATCATAGACAGATTTGTTTGAGAACTGCCCATGAGAGCTCAATAAAACGACAAGTACAGAGCGCTGGATGTTATTGCAATCAAACTTCTCTCTCCCCCTTGAATAACAAAAACGCTTTATGAGACAGATCTTCAGGATATGTTGTAATATTTCCTCTCTCACTATTTCCATGTGTTACCAACCTCGGGCCTACCTTGGAGGTAAAAAAGTGTGAAAATCCATACTCATTTTCTCCCATTGTGCTATTTTAGAAAGAGTTGCCTCAAGTTATATCCAGCCCACTCCTTCCCCATTGTGCCGGACTTTGAAAGGAGATAATAAATACCTGCCACAATCTATTGTCCCCCCATTGATGGCGAGTGCAGCAACTTTTAAAAGATGTCGATAAAAGTTATTAGCAAACCCTTGCAACGATGCGAAGTCACTACTCTCCGGTGAAAATGGCTTCAGATGATATATTTGAAGAGTGGGCTCCCCTGAGTCTTACATTACTTTAATATATGCACGCCCTTTCTCTGTTATCACGCAACGTATTAATTTATATTCACCCCACCCCCATTCATCACCTTTCCCCACCTCAACTCAGCTTTCATAAAGGGATGTCGTAATGTATGCCTTATATGTGCTAAGATCCAACAAGATCCACAAGGCTATCTTACATCAACTCTACGGGGCATCATTCAAATAACTCTAATTTCAGTCTTCTCTAGCTCCCCAAGCTCTTACTTATTAAGCCATCTTCGCAGTGAATTTCTACACAATTGCAGATTAATTCAAGTACTTGGGAGAGTGAGAGCGTTAGATGTGTGTGTGTGTGTGTGGGGGGGGGGGGGGGGGGGAGGCCTTTTCTTTTAGAAGGAGGGATTATGGATGCAGCTTAAAGGGTGTTCGGATGAGTATCCAATAGACTAATTAATAGCGTGCGACTGTTAGAGGTGAGGTAACAAGACATCACTTCTTGCAAATATTGCATGTGATTCAAGTCAACGTTCATCATTAGCCCAGGGAGAGAGAGAACAAGAGAGAGAGAGAGAGAGAGAGAGAGAGAGAGAGAGAGAGAGAGAGAGAGAGAGAGAGAGAGAGAGAGAGAGGGGGGGGGCAGACAGAGACAGACACAAGGAGCAGAAATACATACAGGGACAGAGATGTAGAGAGGGGAAGCATGGATAGGGGATCGAGGGCTGAGCGCACAACACAACACAGGATGACTGAAGTACATGAATGTGTGACAACAAAGCCCCTCTCTTACTCCAGCCCTTTCCTCGGGCTCCCCAAGTTACCTTCCAATTTCCGCGCCACTGGGGCCCACGGGTCAAGCATGTCGGCAATTACAAGATGTAAACAGGTAAGCGGCGAGATCAAAGCGAGCATGGGCGCGCCATCACGACAATTTTAAAGACGCTCGCTGACAGCAACATACCTCAAAATCGCGCCAAACTTCACCCTCGGGCGACCGACCGCAACCAAAACTTCGAACCCCCACCCCACCCTATCCTGTGTTCTTTCAATACCCGCTTTTATTTACCCCCCGAGAGAGCTCCCCTATTCGTCCCTAATCCCCCTCCTGTCCTAAAACTCTACTCTACTGATGGTGCAACTTCCCCCTTGCACAATCATTCTTATATAATTTAAACTCCTTTTAAAATAGTGTATAACTCTGACATGGGTATTTCTCAGCAGATCATCAGAGCGTTAAAACTGTTTTTGATTCATTCATCTACAATGCTTCGTGTTCTGCGTTCAAGCCTTTTTTCTCCCATGAAGAAACCATTGTGAAATACAAAGCCTGTGATATTCCCCTCCTTAACACGGACCTTAGTGGGAGTCCATAGCGCTCCCATCTTCAAAAGAATACATACAGGACTGCGTTGTCTATTTGATCTTATTCATAAAAGAGCACATTTGCACAGACACACATATAAACATCAACATTAGAGGTTGGCCTTTCCTCCGAATTACAAGATCCTTGAATGGACTTAACTCGGAACTCCCAAGAATATATATTAGTTGAATAAGAAGTACTCATAATGTGACCATCATAATACAGACATTCTACCAGGTGGATCTTGATGGACAGTTAAAATTCCTTCTTTGTTCTACACAATATATATGGAATATACCTAAAAGTTAAAACTCATCAGTTTAGGGATTTAAATGAGACAAGGCAAGGCTATCAATATTCAACGGCAGTGATTTTTTTGCCAAGTCTTCGAAACGAGCATACAATACTGTTGTAAACGAATCGCCGGAGAATACATTATCTTGAAAGGCTGGCAAGCCCGAGCGGCGGTGTGCTTTTAAAATGGCATTCATCACGCAATATTTCTGAATATTGATCAGGCACTCATCAACATTTATGGCATCAAGAAATGCGATAGGACATTATCTAATACACAAACAGCACTGGGCTCTAGGCTTAACCATGTGTATTGAATACTTGCTACTTACGTCTTAATTAACATGTCACGGGTGCGATCATAGTGGCAGGTGTGTCCAATAGAATCACAGCCACTATTATAAATCAATAGTATGCCATAAGTGACTTGAAATTGACATGAGCTTTAATTATTCGTATCCGGAAGGCGAGCAATTCAACTGATGTACTATACTTCAATGTGTAATCTACATTCCCTGGTAGGGCATACATGTATATATGATGAGATTCTTATCAGCAGACATGAAACGGCGGTTGATACCATAAAAAATGACAATTCAACCTATCCTTATTATGGTTCGATAAGATAAGCGCCATATGATGCACGTGATGATTGGCTCATATTGACATAGCCAACAGACGCTCCCAACAATAACCAACCCATTCATCCTTATCACCTCCCTGATATCTATTCCACTTTTAGACCTGGACTCTCAAGTCCCATTTATAAATAGGTTCATATTATTGACTTGTAAATTAATTATCAATAACAGGAACATTACAGATGCCAGTCAGGAATCCAAGATGGGGAATTTGGAGCAATAACAATTTTCAAGGAAAACATCCCACATTTTGAACCACTGTCACCCATATCAATCAATGTACATGTTGTATACTATGCAACCGCTTCTTTCTAAGACTTTGAAGGCCAGTTTTGTGAAGGTGTGAATATTATGTTTGCCAAAAGGCCAAAGCGATAAACTATTGCGAAGCGTAGTAGGGAAAAGCTTGCGGGTAAGTAAGTAACCCTGTACCCAGCAGCTGGAAGGCGACCCAGAAATAACACATGCTCGGGCTCTACTCACCCTCAGGTCCCTCACGTTTGCAGACTGTTGTTATAAAGGCCAGTTGAAGTTGCGAGTTGAGGATGATGCAGAGCGCATGAAAAAGGCAAGAAAATGTGCTCAACATGAGAAAAACACAGACCGAGTACATACATAGTAGCATACATACAAGTGAGTAATGATCAGGAGTACATTCAGTAATCAATGTTCAATTTCCATAACATACTTAGTTACATACATAGGCTTTATATTGGTATATAAAAAGAAAAAGATCGAATACAGAAAGAATAAACAAGCGTATGCTAATATAGTATAAACAGTGTTTCTTGCTTTCGGGTTTAGTGCAGGGACCAACCACATGGGTTGACATAAAGGATACTACCACTACTCCACACTGCATACTCATAGAGTACGTTCGTGCGAGGCTCCCATCACATACAGAGGGATGGCGTTAAACACCAGCCACACACTTACCGTGCTTGCTTTGGAGTTTGCCCATCTCCAGCCAAATATCATGTAGAGAAGACAGAACTATTACATCCCCGGTATCCTTGGGTTTGAACGGTTATCCAACAACTAGAGAAACTCGTACTCCTACACACTTACAAAGAAGTAGGAAACTTCTAAGTCATGTGCTGGCAACACATAAAATGTAGGCCACAACACTGAGTTCAAGGGGCGGAGCGGTGAATGTGGCCTCTGATTGGCAGATGGAACAGTCCATTTAAGCCTTATAGGGGTGGGTGCTGTAGCCAGTGCGAAAACAAACTTAGTTCTATAGCATAAAGCCAGTATACGAGACAGGGAATAGTGCCGCTAAATTGCCAACAAATATTGAAATATACTAAGTGACGATATAATTCGTGTTCATGATGATTACCCAGGGAAAGAGGAAATCCTCACTCCTCGGGTAAAGTGTATGTGGAGGGGGCTTGGGAGATCCGACCTCAGTACAACTTCTCCCATTGGTTAGATTCTAGCTTTCTTTGGCGACATTCCATCGGTCGTCTCTCGTATCTCTTTGATCTTGCCGCAAGAATAAATATTTCACGCTCTATTCTCGAGCAGGGATAGAAGTTCAAGTCACCAAAACCGCCTGATATAAACAATTTGATGTTCTTACAGAGATCCACTCCGAGTATATTCAAAAATAGTTTTGTCAATCAAATCTCTTTGTTCTCTTCCAACTACTCAGGGAAACTTGCGCTGTTATATTGTTCTTAATTCTATTTTGGTATTTTAGCCGTTTTAGCCACATGCTCAATTTTCAATCTAAGTCCCAACGAGACTATTCTCCTTCGGTGTTTATAGATGCATGTAAAGTGTTGTTTGCAATAACATATTTTTTTAAAAAATGACTCTTTGTTTGACTTTAGGCCTATACGTCAGGATTAGATCTATATCAAAGGGGTAAAATGGGAGAATCCTGTAACCAATTAGGCTTTAAGCTGTTTTTTTTTGTAGACAGATTATCCATCCCTATCTACTGTCCCATGTACTTGGTTTGTTTCCTGATATAAAATAAGCATATAATATATTTCCCCTTTTCCTGTCGATAATCATTTTCATATTTTTGCATTAAGAGTTAAAGGAATCAATCCTCTGTAATAAAATGATATCAGAATCATTGGATTCTTTACACGGATATCACAAGAATAACAAAGTCTACGCCGGGAAGAACCATTGCACTCACTTGAAGATAAATTTCCTTTTAAAAAAAAAGTCTGCGTCTGTGTGATCTCAATTTATAGTGATCAAATTCCAGGTTTATCAATTATATGTCTGTAAAATAATTAATCCATATCATCCCGCCCACATTGCCGTAATATACCCTCCCTTTAGTATCGATGTTAAGTCCTTTGTAGAAGTGTTCCCATACAATACCACCGTAAATGCGCAATAAAAAGCGACAATGATTTATGTCTTTAATGTCCTTTTGTTTTCTTTTGAACTCGGTGGAATATTCCCACGAGCCGATCCCTCTGATTAAAAAATAAGTGACAATGAAACATTTTCCAGGTGATAACCTCAACCTATATTGCTTCATTGAAATCAAACGAGAAGTTGACACATAGTTTGGCAATAAAGGAAAAGAGATACACGGAGAACTGCGAAAACAATTGTAATGGATGTACGTGGGAACTTAGAATTATGCACGTCGGAGTGGTTGTGCACTACCTGTTGAAAGGCTTTCAGAAAACGCCCCGGAGACGCAAGAAGGACGCGAGCGCTGCCTGGTGTAGTGAATGAGAATCTACTTGACTTGTCTGACGCGCTGCTATACATGTACTGCCTCGGTACTTTAGATGACATATACAAAAAGAAACACACCCGGGGGTGAGGATAAGGGTCGGTTAGCGCTGAGAAATTGTTTGTACGCAATTAAGCGATTTGTCCCGTTCCTCTGAACAATAGTCTAGTCGCTGAATATAACCTCTAGGGGTTTGGGTTGTGTTCAGACAATTGGTTACAAATTATCTTATATAATACGCACCGGTATCATTTCCTTAAAGGCACATGGCATTGAGGACGACTATTGTGACCCTCCCGCAAAATCAGATAAACATAATTATATTACATATCTTTGTCATGACAGAGCCATAACGGGCATCTACATTTTACCCCAAAGATACCAAATTGATATATGATAGCGATTGGCATGTAATGGCTTCCACAGCTCATCTTAATCGGAATAATTTAGCCGTATTTAACTATAAATAACCGCATTAATGCTAGTCTATGACTATAATGGCTCTTTATGGTGTACGGACATGTAACCACGTGCAACGCCTTCCCAAACGCGTATCATGTGAGTGCATGAATCGTATCATGACCTGTAATTGCACCCAAAAGCAATTTGATATCGCATTTATAAACTGTATCATTTTAGGCCTATCGGATTTTTATATCTTCATTTCATTATTGGAAATCAACTAAAGCAGTTAAACCGACTTCCACTTATAGGACCTTGCAGAAAAGACAGCTTGAAGTAAATGTACATACAAAGGAGAGCAAAAAAACTATGTAAATACGTAATGGTACACAATTCAAATGTTCAGAGGTGATAGTGCATACCGCAATCTTGCCACCAAGCCTTGGTAAAGTAAATGAACAGATACTTCAAACGAAGGGATTGATAGCTACCGGTATTACACTGCGGAGGTAAGACGTCTTCTGTTCTGTCTCTTGCCCTTCTTTTCTTAGAAAAACACCGTCGTTTGCAAAATTGATAAGGCTTATTCCCCTCAACTGTTGCCTCCATTCTCCAGACATTGATCAACTGCGTCCCCCGACTCTACTGCTAATTAGCCACTACATTTGTAATTCTTGTTGACCAACACACTTTGAAGGTCCTCTAGCCATCTGTCAGTGAACTTCTTCAACTTCCATCGGATTCAAACGAATCGTATTTACCTTCATATGTTGAAGGATCTTCAAAAGTTTATTATGATTCGGTGAACATTACATTTCAGGGATATATATAGATTTGATAATAACCACTAAAATGTTATTAGCATTAAATTTTATTTTATTTTCCTTTACGATCGCTTAAATTTAATCAACGAGTCTTAAAAATAATTTAAAAAAATAGTGGTTTGGGGTTTATCTGAAAATTTGTGGTTTATGGACTTATTTCAAATTAACAAAGACTGGCTCCATTGCCATGGCTATTCATCTATGCATTACTTTCCTAATCTTTTATACTGCAAGTGTAGGACCAACGAGATTATATTTAATCTCGTTGGTAGGACCTACAGTTGGAGCAGGCGTGGTGTGCTACTTCCTCACTACGGGGCGCGGTAGGTTGTGTTATCATGCCCTATCCTGCAATATCCATATAAATGCATGTTAAAACATACACAACTATCGCAGTCGGCAGGGTTCGAACCTACGCGGGCAGTGCCCATTGGATTTCAAGTCCAACGCCTTAACCACTCGGCCACGACTGCTCGTGTAAGGAGACATAGATCCATAAATAAATCCTTTTACTTGATCCTTGGCGGAATTTTACCTTTATATCATAGACACTTGAGCATGGAAATGATAATTTCCCTATCCTCATGTGCATGACTTTCTGTAACAGGGCAATAACTATGACTCTCTTTCATCTCATTAAAGTGAGGGAATCCTTGATGAGGCAAAGCCCATTTGTCTTCGTTTTCAGTATTGAAATATTCCATTCTACAGGGCTAAGCATTAAATTAACAAAAATGTGAATTAATTTTTTTTTATCTTGATGGCAATTATCTTGATCCATTAACCCCTAATAACCCCACTCGTACCTCATGCGGTTGTTGGGGTTAATGGATGGCCATCTTCTCCAGCAATACTTTTATAAATAAATTGTCAATACATAGGGGAAGAAACGCAACTGGGATTCTGTTCTAGCTCAGGTGACCTGAGCCATTCCCAACACAGCGTGAGTGGGAATACCAAAGAGAGTTGATTTTGGATTATTTGTTACCCTGCGGTAAGCAGGGCTTCAAAAATTGGTCTATAGACTCATTGTCATGTTCCTCCCCACGGAAATCTTTAGTAAAAGGCGAAAGATTTATGCGTGGTGAAGAGAAACCAGAGTTAACTTGATGGAGGGCCAGCGGGGAAACTCATATTTCAACACCAACTCACATCGCGGTGTCAGAAGGAGCCCACTCGCAACTTCTCTGGCTCGTTCAACACGGCCGACAATGTCCTTTTAGTCCCAATACTAAAGATCTTTAACATATTTAATATATAAAAGGTATATAAGATATATTTCTGTGTGTTCTGGGGACAATAATTATGCACAAAGCAAAGGATACAATAGTGCGAGCGTGAAGCGGTCGGCTTGGAGCACAACGCCACGCACGGAAGAAATAGGAACCAATGCGTTCCCCGTAAACCTGTATCGGAGTTTCTGTGAACACACAAAGCGAATAGAATGGTGACTTCTTGTACGCCTACCCAAGTGTAAAACCACACAATGAAAACTATTGAGCAGTCAAGTGACCAGTGTTGCAAGTAATGCAGAATACTGCTACTACGGTACAGTGGTTATCCAGACACCCTAGCTCCTGCATAAACGATATCTTTATGGAGTGTGCAGCTCCATAAAGATAGGGGGGTGGTGGTTTTTTTTACACTTGCAGGAGTTGGAGCCTGACATAGAACTAATATCATCTTCCAAATTATCCATTTCGGTATACACCCAAATCCCAGTAATTTCAATATGGGTTTCGTTCATCTTCAAATCCTCGATGAAATTAAAATAGTGAGGGACCGTCCTGCATACATGTGCATACACATATCAAGAAGCTAACACATTTCTCAATTAATCTTTTTTTTTACCCAAAGGGTAGATATCGCTGTATGTCGGTTGTGGCCGGAGGTTTAAGTAATATAGAGTCTTATGATTTTATTTAGTACACAAACTTTCGGGTTTTAGGTGCCCTTCATCAGGTATATTCTGTTGTTTCCATTATAACAAAGAAATATAGCAAAAAGACAGCTAAAAGACAGCATCCACAAAATTGCCATTCTCACTGCTCTTGCCTTATTAACAAAGTAACACTAACTGGAATCTTTACAAAATATTGTACGGTGCAATTACGGTAAAGTATCGGCATTTTCTTCGTACAAACATCTTGGAGATTTACACATATTGTTATACCTGCAACATTCAAGATATTTCTTCCTCTTCAATATAGTGTTACACCACGTATAACAATATTACTCACGCCGGGTGCGACAATATCGCCTCCCGAACGCCCGAGACGTGTTGATTTTGGCGTCGGGCGGGTAGATTTCTAATCTACACGTCCTTGGACGGGTAGATTTTTGGACTAACATTAATGTACCATTTCCTATTACCAAAGTGTTTAATTTGCCCCAGACCTACCGGCAATACAAACTATAACATTGATCAACATTTCTTTGAATCTCCCGCAGTATAGTGGCCGTTTTCAAGGCTATTCCAGTCCTTGAATTAATTTATTTTCTCAACTTCAAGGCTTTCCCCGGCTTACTAGATTTACTATCAAGTAATATTGATAACATATATAGGGAGTCTCAGATAGTATTCCATGATTTGGCCGTGAGCGTACAATATAATCGATATACTTGCCACTCACAAGGTGGACAATATAAACTCCCTGTATTGTACAGTGACGTCACGGCCGTTCGAGACAATGCAGACAACTCAGTTTGATGATATTAAAGCAAATAAAGTTGTTTTAAGTTAAGAATCATGGAATAAAAGCAAGAATAGCACAGTATCGTGTCTTCGGAGGCCTATATTCTCCTCGTATGGCCGAAAAACAACTCGGCCTACGGCCTCGTTGTTTTCGGCCATACTCGGAGAATATAGCCCCCCTCATACGCGATACTATGCTGCTCTTCCTATCTTATAAAGATGTCATGTAAATGTTTCGGATAAAGGGGGTATGAAACTGCTGGTCAGGTGGAATTTTGAGGTGGGCAGGTAGATTTTAAATCAACCTGCCCGGGGGCAGGTTGATAATTAGGATCTTGTCGCACCCTGATTATTTTAAATAATTAGTATTCTCGTATATGGCATTCTGATCATCTATATAAAGAAAAAATGAATATAGTAGATATGAGGTATATCGACAATTAATTATGAATATCGAGCTATGGTAAGTATCAAGAGATGAGGGGTCTAGGTAATACAATACAAATAATAAATGTTTTTTTAAAAAAGAAATACTAGTAACAAGGTTTTTATTCAAGATATCCTGCTATGGCGCCTAGTGCTAAAACATGCCATTTTCTTCATTACAAAAGATAAGAAAATACGAATCTTTTATTTTATAATTTTTTTTATTTATTTTTTCATTTTTTTATATTTTATATATTTTATTTAGGCTTATTTTTTTATTTCTTTTCTCTTTTTTTTTTGGGGGGGGGGGGGGGGTACACACTTTTCTTATACCACTTTCAGCTTACATTGAGGGTTTCTTTTTTATGACCTATGACTCGCTGTCTAATATATAAAACTCTTTGCATCTAGAATCAGCCAGATAACAAATACTCACAGGTATAGACGAGAAAGAAATTAATAAATGTAATATTTTGCTAGGTTATGATGGCGGTAGCAAGCAAAATTCCAATGTTTATATTTTCCATTGTACAGTGCTGATGATCAATGAAGTAATAAAGAATTGAGAAAAATAGTTTGGGCCGATTTGGCTAGAATCGTAGCTTTAAATATTCGCCAATAGCCCATCACCAACACCATGGGTGTAAAGTTTATCCATACACCTGCTGTATGTAGAATGGTGTTTGGCATATGACATTATTCTCCAACACTTTTCAATTCTCCCTCCCTCCAAGGTCACGAGGTGCCTGCTCCCCAACACTTGACAGCCCTGACTGCCATTCATAGACTGCCAGGTCAGATTGCCTGCATAGCCCTGAACACTTATCACAAATTCACCAATATTGCTCCTTTGAAGTCAGACATGTTAACCCCCATGGCTGTTCGCCCATGTCCTAACTTTCTCTTCCGGGACAAATGTTCAGCCTTGCTTGCGCTGCATTTCTTCCGGCGCTGCCTTCCAATCCCGTTGGGTAACGACCTCGAGGGTAAAATACGAGATTTGGCCTGTCGAGCCCTCTCTGGCGTGAAATTTCAAGGAGTGGGGCATTATTTGAGCGAGGTAGGTCGGTTTGGAACTAATGTCCTAGGATCAAAATATACGACACATGTCTTAGATATGACATGTAGGTTGGGATTGTGTATGGCGAATCCAAATGTCAGCTTCTGACAGGAGGGGACCAATAATCCACAAATTCTTTCATGGAATCATGAATAATATGACAAATGTTTTCGGAGTGTCATTTATTAAAAAGCAGTTAAATTTCCTGAGGCACTAAAACCTGAATATTCTAAAAGTATCTCAAAGCGAAGAATTTTTTTGAGTCGATAAAATGATATCCAATATAGAATATAAATTGATGTATGATGGTTGAACCGATGTAAATGGCATTTGGGGTTTTGAGAAGGCATGAAGCTACATGACATGACAGTTATATTAATAAAAACAATCGCTGTGAAACCGCTATAAAAAATTGTAATAAGGCAAGAAAGGATTTATCAGTTGGGACAGTCTTCATTCTCGCGTATCTCCTTCACGGTGCTGACAACTTGTTACCAGAGAACAGGAGCAGAATGCAGATACCAGCCATCCCTTGCCACCAGTATTCACAGGAAGTCGTCGTCACGCCAAGTACCCCCGCATTTTATCGACGCCCGTCCTCTTTCAATATTTACGCAAGGAATTGAGAGCCATCAAGGTTTGCGCAGCGATCGGAGCAAATTCTTGGGCTGTCTTTGTCCCGGACGGTGAGAGCGGGGCTATGGGATCATCTGCCACACCCCATGTCAGTTTTTTGTCATTCTAAATCACGCTTCTTGCTCACACTGTAGATAGGAGGAGGCGTCGAGAACAAACACCCTCATTGTGAATCGCACGTGCTTTGTAAACAGAGACACGAGAAGAGGAAGCTGAGAGGCATCGGGCGTGCTTATCAATAAGCCCGGGAGATAACTTTACATTGGCTATCTCGCGTTTCACCTCCAGTGATTTCTCCATAATTTGCTATCGATCTGGCTGGAGAGATTGAGGAGTACAGGCTTGAAAACGAAGCATTATAAGCCCCAGGCGGTATGAATTGAAATTTTCTTTGACTTGTGATTAACCCATATTTCTCAGGCGTTTACACAAGTCGATGTGACAATTATGTATAGCGGAGGGAGAAAGAAAGAAAGAATCGCCATATATCTTTTTGATATTATATAATGACTTTACTCGTTGCTCATCTGGAGAACATATTCAACAGAGCGTTGAAATAAAAAAAATTCTCCACACATCAGAGAAGCTATAAGGGACTATCTGTGTTCGTTGACGATAATTAAGATTACTGTCTGTCATCCTTGCTCTTCAAATAAAACGTCAGAAATAGTGTTATCCATCATTATCTTTTCCCTCCTCTTGTTCTTGTTGCTAGCAATTTCTTTCGGTCTATAGTCCCACATTTGCAACCCGGTCCATTCTATGGTGTTATCTATCATTATACCGCATGTAAAATATTTGTGAACCTATATGTTGTGTGTATTTATACATACATATATATGATACTGAACTTTAGGGTGGATATCTCCTAAATTGTGCATAATTGTGTCTCTTGTACGCAATATTCTCTCCTAAGCTGGCGTGTGGTTGTAATGAGGGTTAGAAGATTTGTATGGCACTAACTAATTAAAAGCAGCAACATTAACATTGCGTACGGAAGTCATCCAGACAATATTGTAGTGTAATAGTGAAGCGAGGGCAAATAAACTATCCCAGTAATAACAACATATAAAATACCCTTGCTTACACAATGATCGTTATTAACGAGTCTCCCACGAAGTAGATATATCGCCTGTAAAGACTTCTCTTATAGTCTCTTGACCATAAATACAATGTTCAAGTCTGACCTTCTTTGTGCGACAGTTGTTTAGGGGGATGTGGATACTTTATGTTATATGTGCGTTTTCTATCAACACAATTTTATAATAGATCTTGTGGATATATGCCGGAAGAGCAAATTAATGCTCTCCTTGGGCTATACCCGGTATCTAAGACTAGGAGGATTATGACTTAATATTGGGTAGCTTCATTAATCATGAAAGTTTACTCTCAGACGGCCATAAATAACGCGCTGGGCGGGCAGTTCTGCAAAGGTTTGCAGGCAGAGATGGATCTCACATTTCACATTGTAAGTAGTATATGGAAATGATAGGTTGTAGATGGCACTGACATGCGTTATGGATTCCTATCATTAATATTATATAATGGATATCAATTGGATACGTATCAACAAGAGTGAACATTCGTCAGAGCTAAAAAGTTTCACATTTCTATAAATTTTATTTCATATATTTGTGTGCATAATGTAATAATGTTTTATTTTACGCATAACGATGTTCAGATTTTCTTCAGTGGTATAAATATAAGGCATATATATACCATCTATTAACTCGCTCATGTGCATGGTCAATTTATGTCGATAATTAATTCGAAGCTTTATGGCGAATCATTGTGCTAACTTTGCAGTATCAGACGCAGGGTTACACTGGCCCCCAGACGAGCGCCTACAGTAAAGTATAACCAACTCAAGCATAAATAATGAACACCTTCGCTGGCCATGTCGTCAGGGGGAGAAATAAATTTTACGTTTCCTGTCGGATCAGGGATATATATGGCATGCAGCATCATTTTTCCTCTTCTACAATATCCTTCCTTCCATTATATAAGCCGGCACTAGCACTTGTTAGTCTCACGACAAACCATATAGACGGAAAGAGCGACGGTATGCACTACAAGATACATGTAGCACTTTGTCCATTCCCTACAGCCACCCGCTCCTTAAAAGGCAAATCGTCTTTTCTACTATTCACCGAACAGGAGAATGGAGGAGAGGGAGAGCTTAATCTTACCAATATCAGGGGATTAAAGATAAAGGATTCGAGCAATTAAATCCAATGTAGGATGTTTATCCATACAGCAGGCAATAGACCCTGCCCACAAAGTGTGCATCCCCATGTAATGAATAAAAAAAAAGATGCAAATGTGAATCATTGAAGCCTGTGATCCTCCTGTGGCTACACAAAGGTCGTTCATGAATGGAATGGAGTAGTCTCAACCCCCGTATCCCCCGTAGCAAGCACATGGAGCTCGTAAGAGGGAAGCTCTTTACTCGTTTTGCATCACGTCTCCCATTAACAGGGATACCCTGAAGGCGATTCGCCCCAAAACGTTCTCCTCCCTCCACACCGTCCTCCTCTCCCTGCCACATGCTCGTCCGGGGGCATATCGAGCAGGATGACAATTTCCCATTGTTTTCTCCACCGTAAATAGGTCAGAGGAGGCACTCGGGACCCTAGTGATTGCCAGAATTTTCTGCCTCGCGAGCAGCAATGGAGAAATGTTTTAGTGTGTGATTGATGGGCTACTTAAATCCTGACGGGCAGAAATGAACATCAACTTTGATGGCTCAATTGATCATTCTTCTCTCTCGGTTATAAGGTATAGATGGTAATTCATAAAAGCAATATTCTGTCTGAGCAGAATGTTACTATGGATACATCCAGCCACACGCTAATATGTTAGCGTCATCGTCGACAGTTGACGACTGTCATATATAAGGCCTATATCGGAGAATACAATTGTGATGGATCTGTTGAAGCCAATGAAGTTTCTTACACAGGACTTGAGTTAGGTAATAAATCAACAAGCTAATTGGTGTATATTCATCCTGGTTTCTGCTTTCAATTTTTCAAAATAACTTAAGTGATCCCACGTCAATTAGATTAAATGCATTTTAAACATACACTATGATGGATGGGACGGCTCGATAAGGGTGATTTGAAATATAGCATTGTACTAGCGTTCATGCCGATGATATATAGTATATTGCGTTTTCTGCACGTAAGTTCAACATCGCAATATGAAACATTTATTATTGTTGCAATCATTTGGTATATATTCAACGAATACCAATTACCTCCATACATGTGCACTTGTGTTGCACATGATGTTGCTTTTGGAAGGGTTGGAGAGAAGGGGATATAACTTAGAATATGGATGGACAGTTATTATCAGGGATACAGTTGCACCTCCTTTTCATAAAGAAGAAATAACGAGAATGGGTATAGTAAATAGAGGAATATTAGAGTAAAACATTTTATTATCGTTATAATCAGAGCGATGGCTAGAAACCGTAATCTGTCCGATACGGTGGTGGACAATTCAGTTCATCAGCACATAAAAATAAGCATTGAGTGCTGCTACCTTGTGTTTCATGGTTGAACTGCTCATTGGAAGGAAGGAACTTCCTTCCACCAAGCAACCATCAGCCCCCAGTCCATGCACAGACCGGGTAACATTATCGACAGCGCTTAGTGTTTATAGATGTCGATTAGACAAAATATTCGAACCAAGCGAGTATGGGACAAGGGTAGCCAAACCTATGTGCCTATAAATCTATGTTCGGATCTTTTTTCTTTTTTCTATGTTCGGATTATTACATCCATCATATTAATTGGATTTCAAAGGTAGCGGTTTAGCTTCAGACCTACATTGTTCGTTTCCAAATAAAATAACACTCAGACTCAGGTCGTGTGTTTGTACCAGGCGGGTGCACGTGCGAGGGTGTGATATTATATAAATAAAACCTTATCTATATTATCTATATATTGAAGATATGAAGTATTTTTATCTACAGCGTCGTTCTTCTTACACACTTTAAAAGAGAGCATTTTGCTCAATCAGATTATGGCCAATTGCCCTTGAACGTATTTAGGGACATGTTGGGGGCGGGGCATAATGTTCACGTAAAAGTTATGTGTACCATGTCTCTATACCAAATTGACAACCAACCTTGGCGGTGCCATAATTAGATATTGGTGATAAAGAATTACACACAATAATTCAGTATTATAAGAGACGAGACTATATAGCAACCTCCGCTCCCTTCAATACTGCTACCATGTAATGAGAGATAGAACCCTCACTTGGCGACGATCTGTTCAACCTCGCTACGGTCTAAACAAAATAATTCAGTATTAATTGATTTTGTATTATATAAGTAGGGTTTAATTGATATAATTATGATATTTTTCTATCCAAAGGACGGTCATACGTTTGTCTCAATCATGTCCCACGAAAATATTTTTGTTCATTAATTTTAGAAAATGACCATAGATTTGAAACATATCTTTCTAGAATAACACCATGCAATACGAGTCTTATTACGTGAACAAGTCACTTGTATTATTTCATTTCCCAAAAGAGAAACTTATTGTAAGCGATATTTTTCGAAAATAAAAATAACTCTTAAGCTCAATTAGATAATGATATATTGATTGAAGATCAAGACAATAAAGGAAGCTATTTCCATAGCACGCGTCTTGTCCTCCTGTAGGAACGCTCTTACATATCACCTTAATTACCTGGCAAATATCATCTCAGCGAGACACGTGGCGCCACTTCTAGTTATATTCGAAGGGGGCGTTTTCAGATTCATCACTTAGCAAGAAGTCACCAAAGAAGAACAATCTTTATCTGAACAGAACATTTTTTTCAAGAATCATAATAACAAGAATTTAACCATCGATGGACAACAATGGAAAAGACAGATCTGGCAACTCCATCGTTCCGACCATTCTCACATTCGAGGACGAGAAAGAAAGTTTGAAATTTGCTTCCTGTGAAAAGAGCGAACATGAAGGGAAGATCCAGACTGTGCCCATGGCCGGTAAGATGTGCCTAGTGACCAGTATACCCCTGCTTTTCCTCGTGGGACTTACAATCAGCTCCTTGGTACATAGCATATGGCGATATAACAGCGCTCTGGGTGCGGCAGGCAGTGTCAAATATGCTATATCCATCTCTAAACTGATTGACAAGATGCAGGTTGAGAGAGGAATAACAGCAGTATTCCTTAGCACCAACCGCTCCAGCTTCGAGGCTTATGAAATGCTTCTTGCCGCCAGAAAAGAGACCCAATATGAACTAGCCAAATTGGATTCCCTGCCACCCATATTGGTAACAGAAGAGGTGCAGCTACAATCAACTCATCATTTAAGAGAAATCTTAAGGGAGCATAGAACAAGTGCCGACGTGGGTGAACCTGTTATGTCGTTTGAAGAAAATATTGAATTCTACACAGATTTAAATGAGAGGCTTCTGAGGGCAACGACCAGAGATCTGCAGATCAGTGAGCGAGATCGATGGATGATTGCTTTCAGCTTTTTGCTCACTGTTGGTGACATAATGGGTATAGAGAGAGCGCTGGGAGCCACCTATTTCTCTACATGTTCATTTTCTGTAAAACACCGCCAATGGTTGAATGAACTGATCACCAAACATGCTGTCTATAAAGAACTTGTCTTCACCTTCCATCCCAACAGCAGGTTTTTATATGACACTTACATGGCTGGCTTCTTTGGGGTTAAAGCAGAGATTGAATCAATTCAGTACAATATTCTAGATGGAAAAGGTTCTTCTGATTGTTTGAAAATGACTTCAGAGGAAAGGGACATCAATAGGTCGGCATATTTTGGTAACATGACTATATACATCAGCAAAATTTACATGATAGTCTCTGACTTGGCCGCCGATCTCAGCGAAGGATTTGAAGCCGATACCTCCGCAGCCTCCCAAGACATGGCGCTGTATATTTTCACTCTCGCATTTGCCTTCATTTGTTCAGGAACAACGAGCACATTTTTATTCAATGCTACATTCAAGATGCAGAAGATCACCACAAAGTTAAGCGACAGAGTCTATAGCTTGCTAAACGAGAAGATGCTGTCCGACTCAGTGCTTAGAGGGATTCCCGGGAGGGTTGTAGAGAAGATCAATCAGAACCTGGCCATGACACCAGAACATTACCCCGCGGTCTCCATCCTCATCTGTAATGTGGTAGCATTTGACACTCTCACGAAAAATCTTTCAGCAGAGCAAACACTGCACGTCCTGGACGAGTTATATTGGTAAGAAGAATTATGGGACGAGGGTCAGTCCCTCACCTGTCTTATTATTGCCAGTGAAGGTCACGCGGCTGGTATTGTCCTTGCAGTATTGTGGACGTCATTTGCGACCATTTTGATGTATACAAGGCAGAAAGCAACAAAGCTTCTTTTGTCATAGTAAGTGGCTTGCCTCAGAGAAATGAGGATAACCACGTGTTTCACATCGTTAATCTGGCCCTGGAGCTGTTGAGCAAGGTCATAAGTCATCAGTTCACTGTCCGGCTTGAGATTCCTCTCCGGATCAAAATAGGAATACATACGGGTAAAAATATTGATTAATTAATTAATTAGAGAAGATTATGAAAACATAATTTTAACACCATTAAATTAATTAATTTGATGTCCACCTGTAACAATACTCACATATTTACAATTGTAATTCTTTTACGATTTGTGTTGGTACAATCGACCGTTTTCAACATTTGGCAACTTTTAATACCAACTTCTTAAGAGAATTGCTTTGCTAGATGCCAGATTCCATGTGACCGATTTACGTGAACGCATTATGTTGTGATATAGAATGGTACACTGTGGATGACATATAAACAGAGCCAGGGCTTTTGTATATTGTTCAGAACTGAATTTCGTGAATTGAAATAAAGTGCTGTAGATCTCAATCTTTACCTACAGGTGCTATTACGGCGGGAATTATCGGATCAAAGATGCCGAAATACTGCCTCATTGGCGCCACAATGGATACGGCACGGAGAATGGAACATTTCAGTGAAAGTAAGTTCAACCGAAGAATCTCGACAGATTTACAATACCATATTTACTCAAATTCTATGCCCTATTCTTCAACTGTACTAGCTCGTTGCTCAGGTTTAAAAAAGTACAATTCTACTTTTTATAGGCAATCGAATACAGCTCAGTGCTGAGACCTACAAAATTATGAGGAGGACTGAAGGCTATCTAACCAAGGAGAACGAGTCAATGCGGGTTGGTTTTCTCCCAATCTTTAAAAAAATACCTTAAATTGAACTAGTCTATGGATAAATATTATAGAAAAATGAAAGGTATCAGACGGCACATTTAAAACATACTAAAGTTAAACTGCAATCTTCCAACAAACACAATTTGAAAAAGAACGGAACTGACTCTTTTCATACCTTTTATTCGTGTTATTATTCACATTGCAGGAACATGGAATGAAGGCTTACTGGTTGCAAGGGACCGCCTGATTCTCCTGGCAATGAGAGAAATGCATGAAGAACCTGCTACAAGCTGATGGCGCAACATATAATATTGAGACACCAGAGAAATGCAAGAAATCCCTCTCGAGTTATATAGATCTTAATGTTGCTAGCGCTTGTTTAACAGGCCCATGTGTATCAAAGACGGGAACAAAAAATGTGATTCTAGTGATCTCAATATTATTTAAGGGTAAATGATATAGGGACATTTTGTATCTAATGTAGACTAGGTTCTACGAATATCATATATACAAGCATAAAAACACTCACACGTGATTAATAGTTATTGCGCGTCTAATAAAGTACTAAAATGCGCGCTTTGACCCTCAACAGACCATCAATCGTAACTGCAATTTTGATTCATTGAATGGATCGAAAAGTTTTCTCATTAATATAGTCAAGAGGTATTGCATGTTTGCCTGCAATTGAAAGTGATTAATACATTTAATGTCATCGTGGATTTGTGAAAGAACATTTTCGAATGGAAATATTGGGAGTTAGATGATTATTTTTGTTACAGAAGATGGCCAGCGGTTGGCTGCCGTGCGTGTTGTGATGGTTAAGCTGTAGACAAAGGTTGCCTTCGAACCTCGAATTGTACCATGCGTAAATTGTAAAGATGTGGATACGCTCCTGTAATGTCTACCACTATACTAAATTATGTTAATATAATATAACATATTCATATATAGAGAGAGATGTTTTGTGAAGTGAGTTGATAACGATCATGGATTTATATATACTGACAGTTTTTTAGTTAACTCAAATGTGACAGCGTCGCTGCCACATTTTGTTTCCCAGAGTAAAAGGGCCTGCCAGGGAAAGCCAAATACTTTGCGACAAAACACTTGCCACTTAGTTGATCTCTCATAGTAAACCTGTACACAATACGTGTAGTGTGGCTATTGATGTTTCTATATTAATAATGCACAGTACTCAGATGAGAAAGCTCACATATTATATTACTTCTTCTGTAATGATCCCCATGGAAAAATATGGCTAACACATATTCAAATTAAATTAAACTAGTAGATCCTCCATACTATTGAATTTCTAGCCACTTCTGTGGAGCCTTTTCAGACCATCTTCGGTACTATATAACAGGAAGAAATCTCGAGCAATCCGTCGAGTAAAAGAAGCTCTATTCAAAATCTCGACATATATTCAGAGGTATGATATAGTATATAGATATTTTGCAAATACCAGTAATTGTTTAACCAGTGTTCTTTAAACCTGGGTGCATTGTAATCAGCTGCACACATTAAGAGACACATCTGAAATGAAAGTTATACTTTCAGACTAAGCGGAATACTACGGTGAAATCTTACACTTACATATATATGTACACATAGCTGTAATACTGGATGAGACTTTTCATTGGAAACCATGGGAAAGAAGGTTCATTTATAAGGGCACTATTCAGCTTTGGTTTTAGATCGCCTGATTGGTTTTCTGGCAAGAGAACTGGATTTTATATCTTCTCCTGCACGATGTTCTTGGCGCTTGATTGAGAGATGGCGATAGTTGGTGATAATGACATACAAGATGTACACGTTTATGAAAAAGAACGTGATTCCTGCCATCCAGATCAAGAGGAATGTGTTCTGTCCTTCAAACTCAAGGTAATACGCCGGGCTTAACCATAATGCCTGAAAAAAATAATAAGATAAAGTCAAAAGTCAAATTATTAATCAATGTGCCATAAGATCAGCTAACCATTTCTTGAGTGAATGATGGAGGTCTTACACGATGTTGACAGTCAGGGTCATATTCACGACTGTGAGTATTGATGAGATAAATAGTTAAATACTAGTATTGAGAGGTAGCGCGCATGCATTTGGTTGTATGCGCTTGGATTTATACTATGTTTATCACAAATAACAATAAGTGGTAGAATTCTTACCTGTCCAACGAACCAAAGAGCTGCTAGCAGTAAAGCTTTTTTCAGGGAAATCCGTATATCAGGAACAAGCAGTGGCAGAATGCAGAGGTACCACAGGAAATACTGAAATGCAGAGTAACATCAGAGGATCAAATTTGGTTTATTCTTAGTAAAATCGACTGTTGAACACCCCTTATTACAATTGAATTTCTCATTGAAGGATAAATGGAATTCAGGAAATAAGAATAGACACAATATATTGACATTATAGAACACATATGTTAACATTTTTCAAGCATTTGGAGACATATGACATGGGTCAGCCAATGTATAATGTTTTCTATAAAAAGCGATTGGAAAATTCACCTGGGACGTGCACACTTTATTGAAAGTGACGAAGACAAACGTATGCACGAAGCAGCAAAGGGCCATTTGATCGTAGTACTTCACCGACGCTGCCAAAAGTAAGATCATTTGTGGTAGAAATGCTGCCAATCCTACGAGTCGTGACCATTCACTTTCAGCTAGCAAGTAAAGCATGTAGAAATAGACAGAGAAGTTGTGACGGGTGTCCCTTCTCGTGACGTGGTAGAGATAAGTTTCTTGCACAAATTTATCCCCATACCTGTAAAAAAAAAAAAAAAGAAAAAAAAAAGGAAATAATATTCTAAACTTCCTAAAAACGGCAAGAATAATCAATCAATGTGTATACACCAGATCTTTTGCATGTTATAAGAATTAATTTATGTGTTCATGGAGGGAATCACCCCACTCCCACATTGCGACCGCTTACCGAATGTAAATTGAAAGTTTGTCAATACTTATAACTAATCATGACATTTTACTTACATGTGATAGCACCACCCAGTAAGAAGTCCAAACGTCAAGACTGTTGTTAATATGAAAGCAATTCTGGTCTTATTGGGAAGTATATCCATTCCGAACAGTCTCCACCAAGGAGTTCGCCTTCCATTGTAGATATCGTTCAGCATGAGATAAATCGGCAGAGAGAATGTAATTGGGTATATTTTAATATGCACAGAGGTCGCATAGATGACAAATCCCCAAAACAAAGAAAATCGACTTTTGTGCTGGAGGCAGTAAATAGTTGCCAGAACAAGGACTGCCATTATGGACTCAGCGTTCCCCCGGCTTGAAACTGCCATGGGTAGGGGGTTCAAGAGCCAGAAGCAAGCACACACACTGGCAGTATGGGTGGAATTATTCCGCTGGATGAGTATGGTGTAGATAAGATATCCAGCTAGGACGTCTAAAAGCACAAACACAAGTTTTCCAAATATTGGATTCACATAGATGTTTGGCGTCAGCAAGAAGGCTAGAAGAGGTGTGTAGCGATACGTGTGCCTGCTGTAGGGAGATCTGCCCTGAAATAACATAAGTAAAATTGATTCATTGAAAAGTTGATTATACTGGGACATGGTGCTGGTAGGGGGAAGCACCTATAGACCTTTCCCTTTATTAGGGGCAACTTGGGTTTACCCACTGCCAGTATCAAATGGAGGTACCCCAAGGTTGCATTAGTCATAATGCAAGGGCATGTGGCATCAGACTATCGTCACAATTTGATGGGAATAAGGGGAAGTAAATTAACTAGGATATTATATTATTGAGCGGATAATGAAACCTTAGGCTATTTAAAAAATGCCCTTCTTCCCCGACACTGTACCCACCCACCCGCCTACATGGCATGCCGAGTAACGCTTGCAAGCTGTGTTCCCATTGGGTGAGCTCGGTGGCCCGAGGCTGGCCAATGGTTGATGTAACACGTCATGCGATTGGTCCATTTCCTATTTCCGAACTCCTACAAGTAATGAGGAGGGTGTATCTGTTTGTAAGGAAGAAAATATTTTGGTGGCTTTGGAGCCTCAACACCCGGTACATATGCCTTCAAAACTGGGGATAAGTGCAGTTGAAGTACAGTAAAGACCATGCTGATCTAGAGCGTGTTTGAATGGATGTGTGGAATGCTCACTGCTATGACGTCACTGTGCCGACGAGTTGCGCACAGGCAAAATGTGCACGGGACTCAACTAGTGGCTAAACAAAATGTCCATCAGTGTTTACATCCATTGGAATAACGTTACTGTAGGGTTTTGCCGGCATTATTTAGTGAATTACTGGAGGTATGTAAAGAAAAGGTTCATCTAGGTAAGTTTTGCGGGACATAACAAGCGAGTTCACATGGTGTTTTTAGGCTGTAGGTGGTTTGCAATGGTTTTCCGTTATCAAGTGAGGCAGTGTTGTGTTGAGGCTCCAATTCTGGCAGTGGAGGGCTGAGGTTGAGTTGAACCCTTATGGCTTGTCAGCCAAACACGGCACCCTTTTGTCTAGAGGTATGTAGTTTGAATGCCCAACGACCTGTACATTGCCTAGGCCTACGCCTGTCGTAGACAGGGTTGGGCACAATTTGATACTGATAATGAGGGCGTGAGTCAACTGGGAAGGCAAAGATCAATGGGTACATGCAAAGTTGTTCACCTTTTACATGTTGTCTCTAGACATATTTTTTACCATTTTCACTGTGCGTTAAGCGGATTGGCTGAGCCAGCTTAGATAGGCGTGGCTTCATTCTGCCAGCCTCTATGACTGGAACAACACTCTGCCTTTTGCAAAGTAGCGCTAAATTTTCAAATATACATGGCGGTGATTCCATCGCCTCGCTAGCAGTTTAGTCTATAGTTTATTCAATATTGGATAATGAGCAACATACAGTGGCAATAAAGTAAGTTTCATCATTGACGAAAGGTGGGCCATAAATTAGGGAGGTAGTTAGTTTGTGTAGGGGAAGTTACGGACTGTGATGCTTGGTCTATGCGGCGTCTATGGGAGCTTTATATAGAGCACTGTACAACCCTACCTATACGGTAGGGTGTATACTACGACTAGAGGTATGTGGCACCAGAGTATTGTCACAACTTGATGGGAATGAATGGAAGTCTCGGGCTATTTACTTTCATAAATATGGATTCTTTTTGTAAATTGACACTGTCAACACCCTACCTGCTTCCCCCTCCCTCCTCCCGTCTCATTAAGATTGGTTTGTTTTAGTGTTAAATCCATGTGCAAACCATCGCCGATGTAGGCAATGGTTTGGCACATAATACGTTCAATGGTGGCGCAGAATGGGTGGTGCTACTGGTGAGAGAGTGAGAAACCATTACAGTTCTCAGAGTTTACCTGAACTTACACAAGTACGGCCAAGTGTATTTCAATGTGCGAGAGTGATCGAGCATGCCGGCATGGCTTCGGAACTACAGAGAGATATAGGCATTAATGCGTGCGGTCTGGTATGCAGTAATTGTACTAGTATAAGAGCTTAAAATCTTTGGTGAAATCTCTTTTATACATTATAATGAGGTAGATCAGGAGTCTGGCCAAATTGGAAATAGTGTATTATTTGGAAATCTGAGCGGATCCTGATTAATAGGCTTCCCCTATCGGGATGGGGGCGAATATTTGAGCTCGGATTGTGTATTCATTGCATAATTATTAATTATGCCACTGACGCATTTCCGTCTAGAGGCAAAAAAATACCACCTTCCCTGAGCACCACTGTCTCCCATGCATATAATATGATATGATATATAGTGTGGTAGGTCTACATTACCGATCAAGGACAAGTGAAGTGAAGTAAAAAACTTAAAAAGGTTTTACAGTAAATTTATACGAAATATATGTATCAAAGTCAAAGTCAAAGAGGACGTGATTCTAGTCGGAAAAAAAGACAAAAAGCATGATACCTGAGAAATATGACGAGCAGCATCGGTGAATACATCGTAATCAACATCAGTATAACGTACTCGCATTGTTTCGTCTTGCCACATTCCATAAAATACCAAAGCCAAGCGGGCAATGCCGCCTACAGCCATTACCATGTAAATGTTTGACGTAACGGCACAGGCGGCGTTCATAAGCCATCCTCTCTGTGAGAACACCATTTTTTCTGTAATAGTGTGGTGGTCTCGATAGAAAATCACTTAAACGTCCTAAAATCCTATTAGATATCCATTTCAGGACGTTACTAACAACAGCATAAGGTAGATTATTTCGTGTTTTAGCAATTCTAGAGGACACCGGCCGCCATGCTGTTTTGTTTATACGCGCGCAGTCACGAATTTGCTGCAATTTGATTGGACAACTGTTAACTTCCGGGGCGGCGGGCGAACACTTCCGACATAGCACTCTGATAAACTTCCTATAAGACAACTGTCAATTATTTACTCATAAGAGCTTATTTAACGATGATTTTATGACTCATGAAGTTTTGTCTGATCTAGCCGTCGGTAAGTTTTTGTTTGGGAGTGTAAACCTTTCATAGGTGTCATGGATTTTCGTACAATTCAACAAACATCTGAAACTTGGTGTCACTCAAATGGATACACACTCCTTCTTTCGGATGAGGCGGAGCGACGGCTGGTATTTAAACACAAGTTAAAAGAGGATATCACATTTTTTGTTATCTGCCCTGAGGCTGCAGCCAAAAAGTCATGGGTAAGTTTTTAAAAACCCCGCCGATTAAAATCCCCTTAATGCATAAATTATTAACACTGTCACTGACCCTCCTTTTTTTAGAATACGAATTAATTTCTAAATTTTAATAAGGCTTATGTCATGATGCATAACATTGACAAACTAACACTGTCACTGACCCTCCTTTTTTAAAAAAATAATTAATTCTAACCCTTGGCCTCATTATGCATAACAAATTAACACTGACCCTTCTTTTTTTTAATAACTACCGTAATTCTTAAATGTTAATACTTGGCCTTGCCACAGGTTATGTTTCACCTTGCATCCTTCCTTCCAGAGAAGTATAATCCCTCACGGATTGATCAACTTCTCTTTGAATTAAGTATAGATGTATTCGTGACCTTGCCTTACCTTAAGGCATAACTAGTATTGAAGAGTAAATAACAATGATGTGTATTGCCCACATGTTGACCTTAGCCTTGGCTTAACTTAAGGCAATGGTAGGCCTATGCTATAGTCATCCTACTGTCAGATCCCTGTTTTCTGAATTACTTTTCAACTTTGACTTTTTTTATCTTGTTTAATTTGTATTATTTTAATTAATGATTAACTAAAAAGTAGCTACAGACCGTACCGTACCTTACCTTGATTGGCATCAACATGTAAGGTCATACTCAGTGCTAATTCTACTTTGTCTTAGTATCACTGCTGATATGTGGCATGACAGCGTGGTATCAGCCTTACATCCTACCTTCGCCTAGGCTACAACAAAATCGATTTTTATTGACTGGTTCTTCCGCGGCGGTGATTGGGATTTGAAAAAAAAACAACCCCACAATTAAATAACGAATTTGTTATTGTTACACTTATAGCACGCATGGAGTGATAATGACAGTCTACTTCCTCTGATGGCCACAACGCAGGACGCACTTGGCTCTTGTAAAGAACGATCACTTACTGAAGTTTTGAACTTGATACACACAGATTTGAATCCAGTGAGTAGGGACACCTTCATATATTCATTTGGCTACAGTGCCTGTGATGAGATATTTATACTTAGTTATAACATGGTGGTGTATACAGTACCAACGTTTAGATTTTATTGTCCATTTTTTTTCATGAAGAAACACTTGAATTGTTACCCACAATTTGCAGGTAATTGGAGTCGGTGGTGCACAAGCCGCCGGAGGTAGTGATACAGATGAAGACTTCGACTTTGACGGAGAACACGACGAAGATGACGATTATGACGATGATCCCGGTTATTACCAAGATGAAGACGTTGATGCAATCACTGAACAGAATGCCTGTGCGACTGACAAGTGAGATAAAATTCGCTCACTCTAGTTATTTGTTTTGTCAACTTCTGTAGCCTTTATTTGGGTCTCGGTCTATGTTAGAAGATTGATTATTGTAAACTCTGTGATGACCCACACTATGATAGTAATACATTCTTCTGTAAAGGATTTCTATGACTATTAAACATAATCTTAAACGTTTTTGTCCGTTTTTACTATTCAGTGAACCAGATACGGCTGATAGTTTTTTCACTGGTGATGGATCTTCGACCGCAGTCCATCGATTGTTGGCCGGTATGTTGAGTATCTTTAAAGGATACTCTTTCAATTTTGTTCCCCTCAATTGATTGGTCCAATGTTATTCTTGTCGGTTCCTCTAGCACTAAGAAGAATGTCGAATTTACTCGAGTCGATTTTTATCATTGAAAAATTACGTATATTTATATATTTTTAAAATGATGATACATATATTTAAATGATATTAAAGAGAGAATATTTAAATGTAGTTTAATAGTCTGGATTTGATGTGAAGGAAAAATATGCAGCACAAGGATATAAAGTCACAATGCTTAAACAATACTTTAGAGAGCCTCCATCTTCCCTCTGGGTATATAAGTCTAATTCCGAGCTTATGGAATCGACCTCATGGACTTTTAATTCTTTTTAAAATTTCAGACATGAAAACCTTCAAGAAGTCAGAGGGAAAGTTTGGGGTAACTGGCGGACCCAGAGGCGATAACCTCTTTCTTTGGGTGAGTAGATTAATTTATATACAAATATTGCCTTTCTCAAAATTAAATTGAAATAAACATCTCAGTTTGTCCCTGATGAAAGGCATGTAGGCTCGAAACGTGGGACAAAGACGCACCAAAATAAAGACACAAATAAATCCACTCATCGTTCTTTATATGGGAATTTAACAAGTTACCTCGACTGACTTTCAACTGGTTAGCAGTAATCCCACCCATCAAATTAAAATAAATCTTTTCAGTTACAATAATCCTCAAAGAAAATGTGTTTCTTGTATTAATTCTGACACTGTACCTCTTCCCCCCATATTTAGGATATGAAGTTGACTGATTTCCCAAGAGACACTCTGTTAGGAAAGGATCTAGAAAGATTCGCCAAAACCCATAAAAGAGAAGTATGCATTATTCTCGTTTTATATTGATCATGGGTTGAATTTTCCCAAGTGAAATTTTCTTTCCTCTTGTATTAACTTGGCCGTTATACCTTAATGAACTTATTAACTGGAATATGCACGTGTGTTCACTCTTCGTTTAGCCCGTTGTCTATGTGGAAATGAAGTTCCCCAAAGATTACCCTATGGCTCCTCCGTTTGTGCGAGTTCTTCGCCCTAGGTTTAAATTCCTTACTGGTAGGTCACTTACCTCACTATTATGCAAGAAAATATAAACCTCTTCTCGTACCTGAATCTGCCTGAATGTTGAATCTCAAATGTTTAAATTCTAGGGATCTCCATTTTTAATGCATCGTGTTTTGTGATAAACTCATTAAAATAGTTTCCTTAATTAAATGTTTTTTGATTATTTCCCTCCTGGCTGAATGTATGGGTAAAAGAGTGAAGATAGACGTTAGACAAGTTTCTAATTGTTTTTGATACTTTTCCTTTTAGACGCACGTTGCTACTTCGATTTTCTGCTTGACAAATTTATATATCATAAATTTCTTTGGTATCTATTGACAGGTCATATCACAGTAGGCGGCAGTGTCTGTATGGAAATGTTGTCGAGATCAGGATGGCGCCCAACAAATGATATAGAGGTGAATTGCTTTAAAATGTATATTATTCTCGAGGCGGGGTATTTTAGAATATCAAGTGTTTTAATAGTTAAAAAGATCCCACCGAGAGGGTTAGGTTTCACTCTGGCTGAGAACAAGGAGCATTTTGTCTGTCCGCACACATGGCAGTATTGGTGTTGACATCAGTCTGTGTAGTGTATAGGTGGACAGGTTAGGTACGATCTGGCTGCACGTCCACATGGCAATGTTTATATATACAGACAGTGTTATATGAGTGGAGATACCTGAGATAGAGGATAGAGCTATGTGTGACCAGATCGTATAATAGACTGAACTTGCTGCACTTATATGGATATAATTGTTGATCTTTGGTTCTTCTTTTTCGGTTTCAGAGTATCTTGGTCCAGATAAGAGCTGAAATCATGTCCGATGACAATGCACGACTTGGGCCGAATTCTGATCAACCTTACGACGAAGCGGAAGCTAGAGTTGCATTTGAACGTATGGTTAAACGATATGGTTGGGATAAATGATTGTACCTTGTAGGCATTTAGACAAATGACATAATCTTGCCTGAATCTATCTCAGATTCTATGTGTCAAGTCCCATGTGATGAATCGCTTTTCAAATGGCTTTGTGGAATCTCCTGTGCCTGTTCGTATCAAGCAATGAAAACTTTATTCCACGCATTCTAGTGTATTTGATTTTTAAGACAGTTTGGGATTGATACGTTATCGATATTATGTGAAATACATCTACTCGATTGCTTAATACAACCTGATTATATTGAAGGTGTGATGATAGGCTTGGTTTAAAAACACCGTGTGTATATTAATGTAGCTTATACTAGTGTAAATATGTGTGTTAAGGTGTACAATACATCTTAAACTAATACCAGTCTTTAGACATAATGATACGTAAGATAATATCAGAAGATTGATCGATCATTTGAGTGAAAGCTCTGTAATCTAGGAGGCATGTAAAAGCATTGCAAACTTGATATGCATCAATCCTATTTTTCTTGAAGCAGCAGTTGTGATAACCTGTGATCTTCAGATGGCTATGAATGGATTTTGTTTTGTAAGTTCAATTAGGGACTGAGAAGGGAAATTGTGTCTTGATATATATTTCAGCTTGCATTTCAATGTTCTTAATACTTTGATTGCGATAATCATGTCCCCAATGGTTTCTGGCCTGCTATACAATTTTATATGATGTACACGTATACATAAAAAGGTTAGGTGAATAGCCCAATCTTGATATGCTATGTCGTGGGTATGATTTTGTTTTTATTCTCAGATCCTATACTAATGATATAACATAATAATATACTATAATAACAAAACGGTATCTTAAAAAGACAAAGCAATATGGGGCATTTAGAGGTAATATTTGTAATTCTCTAACCATAGCCATGTAATTCTATTTGAACGTTATGGGGACATCACTGGGGTTGGTCTCCTCCCAGACCGTGTTTTTCCCTCCACACATACATAAATATTTGTTACTCTGTTACTCGTTGAATATTAACCCAAGACTTCGTCTTCATTTGGTGTCTGTTGATTCATTTTGATGTACAAATGTTTGCAGGGAATTGTATATTCAAATACAGATCAGGTATATTGTTCTCAAACGTTGTGTATCTCAACTTGCTTAGAATCAAAATGTATTTCTAGCCTACATAATACATTATATTATACATATTTTGTCATTGCCTTTTATGAATAGTATATTAATTATTCATATTGAAAGTGTATGTTTGCATATAAAACAAAACACTAAAGGCTTATCTTGAATTGCTCCATCCGTTGAATGATTTTCAATGTGTACGTTCTAAGTTCTTTTGAAGAAAATGATATGTTCTAATATTTGAAGACTTGAAAGGTGAGCACAAGCTGCGCACTGTTTCTCTATTCCAGGGTATGACCAAGTGTATTCTCTCATTTATCCAAGTACAACTTCACTTGTATGAAAATATCGCTCAGATTGGTGGCCTAGTGTATGCTTAGTTACTTGCCATTTGCAATATTAGCTCACGCTGGTTTCGGAAGACGTGAGTGATTGATAATATAAGAATGACCATTCCATCGACTAAAAGTAGTTTCTTCGCGTTGGTTCATGTTTATGCACTTATGCCACTGGATCAACCATCGTGTCATGAGCATACGGTAATATAATTAACCAGAGGAATATTTCTCAATTGTATCTGCTGCTTACTACTGAGGATCTGACTGTTGTAACCCACAGGTTTAATGAAATAATGGTGGCTAATACTAGAACAAATTTCAGCTTAGCATCGATTTCAGCTCTGTCGATGATGTGAACTGGTTATGTCGCTTCGATTTATACTGTTCTTTATTTTATCAGATATTATCCTTGAAATCAATGTACTTTACACAAAATTGCTGCTGCCTTTGCCGTGCTGAAGCAAATGGTTTTGTAGAAAGATAATGCATGCGTTATGACTTCTGAAAGTGGATGGAAGAAAGTATATACATTGTGACAATATCGATAGTAATTTTCAGTTTCCTATATTGCCTTATTTCATGTTAAAGATTCATAAATGAATGTATATTATATACATTTTTCATTATTTTAGTATTCACATTGTAATTCTGGTGTCAGATTCCAATAAGAAAATTTCGATACATATTCAACTAACTCATGATTTTGTATGACAGAATGAGATTACATTCTCATCGTTGAGTATCTAAGTGAAGATCTGAAGACGAAGCATAAAGCACAATAGTATGTATGGACCAGCTATTATTGGTGTCGTGTACCCGTATTAATGTTAGATCTGTCCTATAAAAAGTTACCATAAAACCTCCTCCACCTCTTTTCTTACTGAATGAAACATTTCTTTTAAAAATATTCGCTTTGTATCAATTGTCTGATATATAATAAATATAAAATCAAACTCGATAAAAGAAAGTTATTTCCATACTATATGGGGAAAAAGGATTCCTGTTGAAGCTAAAGTTTTAGGGTCACTTTTACACGAGTAGCGCCAGATCTTGTGAGCTCTGGTAACTTTACTTAAATGTATGGAAATATCGCATTTTGGAATAAATTGAATGAAACTGGAAAGGAGTTCGTTTTTCTTACAAACATGTATATTTATTACTCAATAACGCGAAGATAATTCGTAGAACCCATAGAATAACATCATAGATTTATCTACAAAGAGCAATATACTTCCCTCCGTTGGATTCAAATAGCAATGAACCCTTACACATACAGTAAGGCATATTTACATTAGATATGTAGAAAAATACATACAATTATGCAATTGCAGATTTCAAATTTGCCATATAATATATTTCTTCTATCTATAAGTATTAAATCAGCGCAATGGAATAATCTTAAGGTTTCTGTGAAAATAAAACAAAAACAAATGAGGAATGGATGTATCAGTACGCCAACTTAATACTCTTGTTTAAATATAATTTGTGTTTCTGGTTGCGCCATTATTAATGTACGACCATCGCCAGAGGCTTCGTGGCTTTGTAACAATGTCTGGTAGGCAACATTGAGCGCAGTTAAATCAGTCCCCTCAAACGCAATGGGTGTTCCTTGAGTGTCGGTGGCAACAACAAGATGTCTCTCAATTCCCTCGCCGTCTTCTGTCAATTCCAGACAGTCGGCGTTATCAGCTTCCTCAATAACAATATCAACAGCCTCAGCTGTTTCTTGGACATGAGCTTCAGTTCGCCTCCGCGTTTTATTACTGTGGTTAGTCCGACTCTTAGTGTGCTTTACACCATGCATACTGGTCTCATGCCTTTGGAGGTGATGCTTATGTCTAAATAAGTAGCCACAGAAAGAACACTTGAATTTGCCCTCAGTTGTGTGCGCGCGAATATGAGCCTTGCACATGACTTCAGTCTTAAACCTCCATGTGCACCCAGGGAAGTTGCAAGTGAACGGTCGGCTAAGATCATGCACACGTTTATGCTTACTCAGAGTGGATTTGTCGGTATAGGCGTAGCCACAAATGTCACATAAGACAGATCCCTGGCTGTGCACCTGGCGATGGGCATGGATGGCAGCGTTAATCTTAGACTTGAAGTCACACTGATTACATCTGAATAGTTTCTCTTTGTGAATACGTCTATGCACGGACAAGTATGTCCTCGATTTAAAAGATTTGCCACATTCATCACACAAGTATTTTTTCTCTGTCCGATGGGTGACGAGGTGCTTCCTCAAATAGCGCATTCTGGTGAATACTTTACCACAAGTACTACAGTTATACACCCCTGGAAGATCCTGTTTCACTATACGTTTGGCTTTTTTCGCTCTCCTCCTGAATCTCGACTCACGACCAAACATGTTCTCATAGGCAGACATTTTCATTACAGTCCGCTTGTCGTTGCCAACAATATCTTTCACATCAATGTTTTGATGAAGTTCAAGTAAGTCTAAGTGCACTTCTTGCATATGTTTTGTCATGTTGCCTTTGGCATTAGTTCTGAATTCACAGTGAAGGCATTTGAACCATGTTTTTCCGTAAGTGAACGAACTACCTTTAACCATTTCAGTTTGCAAAATGAAGTTGAAGTCTGGCTTTGTGATCGTTTCACTTTCACTCTCAGGCAGTTGTTCTAGAGCCTGAGCGGCCTCTTCAGATTGCACTTCAATATTATTGGAAGGAATGTCGATGGCCGTGTTGTTGTTTTTTCTGGAAGGTTTGGGGGCGATGATCAGTTCTGGATGAGATTCTTTCATGTGTTTAGACATAGTTAATTTAGAAGCCGTTTTAAATTCGCAATGCATGCACTTGTAGAAAGTGATGGGAAGTTTAGGCACCCCTTTTCTTCCACTGTGTGCAGCTTGTTTAATTCGCGGATTGATCAAACTTTGGAGGCCTTTGCTTAGAGAAGATAAGAGATTTGTTTCTGCCCCTGAGTAATTTAAAGTCATTTGACTCCCAGTGAGCTGTTCTACAGAAACTGAATGAGTCGTATTGTTATCTGGGTCTCTCACCTCCCCAATTTTTTGAAGCTCTAAATTTTCTTTAGGGAAACCTACTGAGTGGCCATTACTGTGCATCGATAAGACGCCATTCGCAGCAGGGTCGTCCACACACCCCACATCTCCATTAGAAAGTGCAACGTTAGCCACATCCAGAGCATCGTTGATGATAACTTTGTTCACATCGTCAAATTCGGTCATCTGAATGGCAGAAGTCTCAACTTCCTTCACTACCATGTCCATGTTGTTGATGGTCGCGTCGATTCCTGGATCATCCGGACGAGGCTGGCCATCCCCAAGATCACACACTGCATTCTGTTCCCTGAAGATGTTGACGTTGTGGTACTTCTGGTAGTGATCTATTATAGACGCCTCAGATCTGAAGACTATTTGACACAAGTCACACTTGTATAAACTCGCACCAATGGTATCTGCAAGTAATAAAGTTATTCATACATTAGCCCGCGATCATCTGTTTATACGATGTGGCCAAGGAGGGGGGGGGGGGGGGGGGCAGTTCAATGCAACTTTTTTTATTTAATCTTCATTCTGAACTGAACATTAGTTTGAGGGTACGGGTATCGAATTTGTGAAAACGTTTTTTTATCAAGTGGCAACAGGATGAGGATAAGTAACATGTACCCTGATAGTGTTGTGATGTCACCCTAAAATACTTACGTTGGGTCTTGTGCTCCAGAAAGTCTATCATGTCCACGAATTGTTTGCTGCACGCTCCACAGGTGAGGAAATCTTGGTAAACCAGAATAACCTCAGGGGATTCTTAAAGAAATTAACGAGTGACAGCTGGTTTAATACAGTTGAAACAGAATGCATAATAATTTGAAGTGATGAAATATAGGTTTATTAATCCTGTCCAAAGTCAAAGACAATTTTTTGCGCAAACCTTTAACATACCGTACCGGTTATAGAATTGCAATCTGTAGGCCTAACTAATAAATTAATGCTTCCTGATTTATGCAAGTCACATGTTATTTGTATGGACGAGTAGGCCTAAGGATTTATTCAATTTATAGATACTTTACTTTACCGGCGGGTTACTATATTATATAAGTATAGTCTATACACGAGACACTTGCCTCACACAATAGCGAAAACTTCTTCATAGCGAATTTTTATGGAATTAGCATACGGTACCTTCTTCCAACTTGCCATCCAACTCTGGCTGTATCTGTAGTTGCAGAACTTCATTTTGACTTGCCAAGGGCAACGAAATGGATTCAGCCGTTGACAAAAGAGAGACATCATTTCCTTGCCCCTGGTCGAGTGTCACATGATGTATAATATGTGTCTCTCCATTTGCCATGACTGTGGAGGGCACAAGTTGTGTATCTCCGGAACTTCGTACTTGAGCCCTCGTCCCCACATTTTCTACATGAACGCCAGCCGCCTCAGTCGGCATCGACACTGACACAACTGACACGGCAGAAGGTAGCATGTCGGTGCCAATAACTCCCTCCTTTAGAATTGCCCCATCTATTAGGGTCTCCATGTTGTTTTTGTCCAATTCTCTCATGAAAGGTGGCTTGACTGTCCTTCCTCCATGGCAAAATCTTAGTCTTTTTCAATATTTTCAGAACAGAGTGCGATTATATTCTCGGCAGTCCTTGTTCTCCCACTTCCGGTATAGTCACGGAGCAAATGATTGCATCCATCAACCAGTTTTAAAAAAGGTATTAATCTAAACAACTCTTATCAATTTATTCGAAATTTAATTCATATGTTAAGTATAGGAGGAAATTATGATTACCAACAACCTTCTTTCCCCCACCGTTAAACTCGTATGTAACCGATGAAAACGAGTCTGACTCATCGGCCGACGATCAGTAGGAGGTCAGTTTCATCGGTTATACACTCCAGCCCAGGCTTCTTGTGTTAGCCGGGCAGCTAACGGCCTCATATGACGATATGTTGAGACTTTTCCATCTAGCCTGATCATTTACTAAAAAGATGGGTTACTGCACCATACCATAGTTTCCTTCACATATGAGGTAAGTTAAGATTATATTAAGTAGCCTGTTCATGCGTATTGGTCCATCATTTTCATGTCGCAGATAACCGCGTGAGGATGCAAGCTTGCGCACCGGGGATAGCGCCTGTGTCCTGGGTCAGACTCCAACCAGATTTCCACAGTCCCAGCCTCTGATTTACAACTTAAATTTAATCTGGAGTTCCGTGATTTTGAGTCTGCTTAACTGACGAATGCTGATCTGTTGCATACATGTCATTGCTCATTATTAACCTTCTTGTTTAGCGTGTGGCAATCTTTAATGACCGTTATCAATGACCACATTACAATTTGAAGTCGAAGACAAGAGTGGGAGGCGTGCCTAGCAACTTGACTGGCAGTGTAGCTTGAAGTTGTAGGTGGACCATTTCAACCCAACTAGGCCAGTGTCCTATGTCTGCCCATCCTCCCGGCACACAGTTGAGAGGGCGATAGAGAAAAACTTGTGATTTTTACTCACAACTGATGAAACAATATATCTAGTTTGTTATAAAACCCACTCGGATATAGGCCTAGTCCCTAATCAAAAGACTGCTTTTATCAGTCCCAGATGCCTTGACATGTTGGTTATATAACTTTTTTATATTACTGACTTGAATGCCATTAGTGCCTGGGTAACCTGTTGTGGAAGTTGTGTTACTTTGAACCCCCTTGTCCTAGACGAAATATTCGCCCCCTGTGTGGTCTTACAACAATAATTCAATAATGCTATAGTATTCACTATTGTTTAGTTGTCCTTATAACATTAGTACAAATAGGTGCTACACTGAATTATCGTCAGGTCTTCCAGTAGCCTACATACCTTTAATGGCTACAATAAATGACTTATTTGATATGAATTATAAGAAAACTACTGGGATGCCTACACATAAAGAGTATCTATCTAAGCAGAGAGATTGATTGGGAATCGGAGAATCAAGGCCAGCTAATAAGCTCCAGAAAATATTTTGTTTATAGAAATTATAGGTTTGAAATAAAAAAAATTATATATAGGCCTAGTAGGCCTACTAGAATTCATTTTGGGGAGTGGGGGGATACGAGTGGTCTGTGCCTAACGTTCTCGAGTTATATGGTCTACCTAGTTTAAGTTATTGGTTATTGTCTTCTTAGGGATATGCTATAAGTTAGAATATGTACCGAGGGCCAGTACTACGTCTAAGACAAATAATTTTTTTCATAGTTGTAATTTAGTGCAGTAATATTAAATTGGTCGATATCAAAGATCTATAATTACAAGGTCTGTGCGAAGATTAAGTGAACAATAGCTTTGAGTTGAACTGGAGCTGGTTAGTCCGTTGACCTTTAGAAAGTCTTTTACTTGCTATTCTGGGATGTTTGTATGCATAGGGGAAGATGATGGAGTATTTGACAACACGATAATTGGTCATTGAAGGACATTGACCCTGGTATATATCCCTGACACGGTAGACACTTGTCAGGTGACATATTGGTAAACTAAAGGTTTTGTTTTATATGTGATCTGGTTGATAGGATGGCTTCAAAGTATAAATTTGAGTTCAGCTTTTTGGCCATTGCGACCCGACACCATTTTGAATGCATTTAATTATCTGCTGCATTTTAATGAGTGGTTTATTCTGCCATGATATTCCTGTGAGACGACCTCGTATGGAAGCGAGAATTTTGTCATGTTTTGTGAAGATATAAAGCTTGGTATTTGGAAGTACATTTGTGTTCATAATAAATACCTTAAATATATATATATTGGAATTTTGCAATTTGTGACAGATTGTCCTTTAAAATTTACTGTTGCTATGAGCATAATGCCACATAAATACCGAACCGAATGCAAATGTATGTACTTCAAAATTGTTGTTGCATAGCAGGAATTTATAGTCATTGTCATGGTTAGACTTGGACCCATACTTCATGCACTTGCGCCAAATATTAGTTGTTTGTGATGGAGCAAGGTGTCGATGAACTGGGTTGAGGTAAACCCCAGAGTGTGTGTATGTACTGAGACCCTTGTGTTTCTGAGTTGTGAGGCGCAAGTACTACTACCACCACGTTCTACATCCCATGGTCTCAGTTGTTTCCACTCCGTACGTGTGATGGATACTCAGCATGCCTGGGGTGGGCGTGGCACCTTCTGGAGAACCACATCCCTCCTCCTTTAGCTTCCCAGCTTCCCATAGCCAGCAACCTTTCCCACTCCTCTTCCTTTTAATTCCTCGTTCCTATCCTTCTGATCTACTTTCTTTCCTCCTCTTCTTTTCCTCGTCCTTTTCTTTTCTTCGTCCTCTCCCTCCCCCCCCCCCCCTCCTCCTCACCTCCTGAACTTAATGCCTTAGGAAGCACTAGGTAACCACCAACTTCTTCCCCTTCATGCATTCTATATCCACGAACACCTTCAAACGTGTGGCTGTTGAGATTTATCTCCGCCCTGCCATATGGGCCACCAATAAGGGTACTTCTAATGTTGTAGCCTTTGATGCCATGGCAGTGCTGGCTCGGTTGGTTATTGGGGATAAATATTTGGAGCGCATGATGTTAGATAAGCACTGCACATTGGTTTGGGAAGGGTCCTGTGTAAATATACCATTCACGTCATATTGAACACCAAACCATTAGCCCGAAGTCCCAAGATCTAATCTTGTTTCCAATATTTCCCCCGCAACTATTAACTATGACATACAGACCGGGATGTGGAAGAGGATAATATATATGCTATTTTTGGAAAAGGATCACCCACACTTGTGCGTTAAAATGATAAATGAAGGCACAACCATTGTTTTAAGTTTAGCAATAACAATCGTTGGTTAGTGAGTTACGGTGGATCTTTCTAATCTGATGCTACGTCAGTAACTTGTGGTAGCGCTATCGAGTCGTGTCGACGTCTCCGGCGACGTCTCAATAACAACCATTGTTTTACTCGTATTTTTGATTGAATACAAGGCATTGCATGACTATTATTTAGTGTCTTGGGACAGACCGGTATCATTTATCCATGGTCTACTTCCATTGGTCCCTTGTTCCTCTCTCATCTCTTGTGATCTTGAGCAATAGCCCATAACAGAAGATGAAAACATATGAGCAAGGATAGAAAGATCCAGATGATGTTTCTATTATAAGGTCTTAGCTCATAGAAGTGGTTTTGACCTCGTAATTTAAGCCACGTGTGCATATTTGACACCAAAGAAAGTGCACATGCACTCTAACAGAGAGGCACCCTTTGACCCACTACTCGTCAACAGACTTAGCTTATTACTCACGGTCGCCCCTTTCAAAATCTTCTTTTATATGATCATGAAGTAAATATAATAAAAGAAGTATATTGTATCTGGTATTTCCAAGCCTCGTCGGCTGGCCGCCATCATTAATATCATGAGGCAGGGTGGTTAGAATTATGTGAGGTGTTAAATAAATGTTTGATTGTCATCAGGTCCATGAAATGGAGTTGCCCATATCTGTTCATCTGATAGATTTCGATGTTATCATCCTCTAAACATGTTTCCAAACCAGTTCAAACACTCACAATGTTTTGAACCGTCCGACAATCAGATTTATAGCGGCGGATATGGGTGTCCAAACTAATAAACTAATGTTATAATCAACCTAATGACTCTTAATTGTCAACTTAGTTTTGTGTCCTATACCAACTTGTCAAAAGGCCCCATATCCTTATGCTTTGCCTCATCTACTAAAATTTGCCCATTTATGTGCATGCGAAGTCGCCTTTTAACTTTTGATGGTCGTGATAGTTAATCCATGATTAGTGTGTGTCTCTTCCCTGACATTAAACGTCGATAGATTGACAGTTTCTCATTATCGCGGTTCACCTTCCGGGAATACCCATGTTCAAGTTATGTGAGTGCAGATTTTCCCCTTTACGTGTCGCTCTACTTTTGCTTTACACACTTTTTGTGGATTATGCACGAGACAGACGTTTTACACTTGCCAGCTAATTAGAGCTTCATCTATATAGCTGTATATAGTACGCCATCCGTATATATAAACATGTAACCTGCCTCACACGCAACACTCGGGGGATCCCAGAAATTCAGGTACAAAAACGTTCCTTGCTGCTATTGAAATAAGTTGTGTGAGCTGTTAATTATATGTTTAATATTGAGATATCGGGTTGATATAGTAGGTTTAAATTTCCCAGGGGGAATGCCCTTCCCTTTTTGGTAGTCTATTCAAAACTGGCTTTCTGTGTCCGGTATATTATCATATTTTCCAATCTCCGCGTATTTAAGGTCTTTAAATCAGATGCTGGTCTATACAAGCTAGGACAGGTAATGACAGCTGATAATCGACTAGGATAACTGTAGCTAACTGTACTTCAGTTTCACTAGATCTAAGGAGGGGGTCGATGTATCAAAGAGTTACAGCTTTATCTAGACAAAACGTTCGTTCGCTGGCTTCATTTGAACAGGCGAAGCTTTGCCATTCTTTCTGGCCGAGCTTCCCCACCCCTGAATTAACAGTTTATGATTTATGTGTTATATCGTCGGGTGCCAGCATTGTTAACCCATTAGTGATGGATGATTCACCTAGTCGATGATGCATATTTATGCCTCATGCTCTCTCTAAAGCTTCCCAATCAATGTGCCTATCCATTAATTTTTAATCTAATTTCATGGGGGAAAAGTTGAAAAAAAAAATCTTTTGATAGTTCAGTTACCATGGAAACTGATGCAGATTGCGGACAGAACGAGACAAGCCATGTCAAAATATGTAAATTATGGTCCCGGAGTCAGCTTTGGTGGACAAGACAGGGGGCCCCGCCCTGAATGGATCAAAAAGTATTATATGTACACGACTTGTCCTTTGGTTGTTTTGCTATTTTAGGAAATTTACATGCACATGGCACATACAGAAAAGAGTCCCCTACGTCAAATGAATACATTAGCCTTGCTTCCAACCATTAATCATGGCACATCTATGGCGGTATTTAGTACCTCTGGCTACAGTCATGTGCTCATTTTACAGATGTGATCCTCATTTCTGGGCAAATAAATACTGCCCCTGTTGTCTGCCTGAATATTTGCTTACTCATTGTTTTATTTGCCAAGTCTATGTACACATCATGATAAATACTATGTATTCAAACATGGTACACCATAACACATTATTCAACCGGGATGGCACCACATAGTTTGGGATGGAAGTGAGCTGACCTCAAAATAACGAGAAGATCTCCCCGAAGGAGGAGGTGGTGTTGGTGTTGGTGGAGAGAGTTGACATTGTTCGGCGCTGTACAAAGCCCCCGCATTTCCACTGGGACCATGAGACATTCTGTCTGCTGCTTCCTAAGTACACATGCACTGAGCACCGTGTGAGAGAAGTCGCTACTGCTTGAAGCTTAGAGGCAGCTGCGTTGACGCGACGGAGTAACAACATAATTCGCTTTGTCTCACTCTCAACAGATTAATCCTTTGATGACACACATTTGTATTTTAATGTGAAAGCTTGGAAACAATCATTGATAATTTAGGAATGCAACGATGAAGATGGAATACACACATTACCCATGACACGCATGATATACTAAGTGAGTAAGTCATTCACAGTGAGTCAGCTGAGTACCAGTGAGAGGTAAAATTACTTTAGCTTACTTTGGATCTTTAGTTCTTACTTCTTTTCTGACAGTTCCCGATCTTAGCTTATCCTTAAATTAATATGGATGATATTATTCTAAGGCTGATCTAAATTATATTATTTATTATATAAGCTCTGATTAAGCATGTAAGGTGGTTGTTTGATTCTCATATTTACTACCATCTGATACGTTCTTTGATTTGGTTTATCACTTTGTATTGTGTAAAATGAAACTTGGTTCCAACAATTTGGTGATACTCAAACCCTGACTCGCTGATGAGAGAGGGGCACGCCTATGTATGTCCCCAGAGTGAAATTAAACACGATTATAGGATTGAGTACATTGAGGGTACAGTTGTCCTTAAGCCCTTCCCTACTGCATCCTGACGCCATGACTTGTGTGGACTGAGATGGTTTCTAAATTTAGCTCCCCTCTTTTTCTGCCCGTTGTCTTTGCAAACAAACAGTCTGGCTGTCCAAACGCAATCGTCATGTTAAGCTTTTTGGTGTACTAACCCTATCTTCCCATATCTTATGTTATTAGACTTAGGGAGAGCCTATATAATATAGCTTATGGAAACATACACATGTATATATTACAATAGCAGGTAGACTACGTTGTGTACACTACAGAATGTAGAGGTGTTCACATTCTCAGCAGGTGTACAATAAAATTTGACCTGGTGTGGAAACCTCACCTTCGCTTACCCCTGCTAGCGAGGTGGCCACGGTTCAGTGACTGTGAGGTATTGTATGAGGGGTTAGTCATTATTCTAGCCAGGGCTTCTCATGAATGGATTGCAGGAAGGTGGGTTCTTCCCTTTGTCGTTATTCTTGGCATATAAAAGAAAGACATCCATGGCCATGGTCACTGCTTGAACCCTTAAATAACACTTAACTTGAAATAACAAGCTACAACTCAGGTAACACGAACCCTTTCTGATTTTCCTATATTGGCCACACCATTATATTGATTTGTTGCTTTAAATAATTCATTGTAGGAAGTGATTTCTTCTTTTTGTCACCTTTTTAATTCTTATGATGAAGTATCCACAGTGACACCGTCATTTATTTTGGTTTGACAACGCTTACTTCTCTCTCTTTTTGTACATCTGTGGAGTAATAAGATCATTATATTCATAATGATCTGTTGCTTTAAACAAGTACTAAGTTAACTAATTATCAAGTTATGCACCGATTTGATCAACTGTTAACGTATTTAACTTTGTAATCAGTGTCAACTTAATTCATATATACTTGGCGTTTCCAATGGAAACGATTTTCTCGGCCACAATCATTTGTGCCTGATGTCAACTTATAGTTATACAGTAGTTTGATTCTTGAAGAGGGAAACAATGTGCAACGCAATATCTGTAAAAAAAGTTGGTTGAAAAAAAATTGTTAAAAAATAGTTGGTCGGGGAAAAAAATTGTCGTTAAAAAAAGTTGTCGTTAAAAATGGTTGGTCGTTCAAAAAAGTTGGTCGTAAAATAAAAGTTGGTCGTAAAAAGTTAGTTGAAAAAAAGTTGGTCGAAAAAAAATTGTCGTTAAAAAATAGTTGGTCTGGAAAAAAATTGTCGTTAAAAAATAGTTGGTCGTCGAAAAACTTGTCGTTAAAAAAAGTTGGTCGTAAAAAAAAAGTTGGTTGTATAAAAAAGTAGTAAGCTAGGCTAGGCTAAATAGTTGGTAACTTACTTTTAAAATTTAGAAAATGTGTTGGGCAGCAGTGTCCATTTGAGCACCTGAGGTAGGTGAGGGGGGTGGTGGGCAGAGGGATGGTGTGGGAGGGCCTTCTGCAGACCTATCATGGTTGGAGAAGCATCTAACTAACAGCCAATCAACTCCCTTGGCTAAACCTAGAAAGGCTGTCAATCAGCCTTCAATAACGTCTAGGTGTGAAATCTATGACTGATTGAATCAGTAAAGTGTGAAATATAGGACCTGATCGAAAGGATTAGATAAGGCATCCTTAAACACCTCACAGACAGCTAAAGAATATTATCAGATGTAGATCCAGTATCAGTGATTGGCACATTTCATAGTGACTCATATGTTTTCTCAGCTATAAATAGCTGAGAAAACAAAAATGAAGGCCGAAGCTGCCCAATTTGGCATATTGCAGTCGACTCTTTAATACAATTGACTGACTGGGAGACGTATCTTATCAATAATTCAGGTTTATTCATCTCGTTTCTGGGTTGTGGGGTTAATATGTCTGCCATTACGTCAAGGTACTATTATTCGCTTGTCTGTTAATTATGATGGGATGAATAATTGAGTACCGAATAATTCACCTTCCAATGTAGGCCAATGATGACTTGTTACTCATCATCACCATGAACATGTGGGTCAGGAATTCAGCCACCGGACATTTCATTGACCCTGATTTACCGTATCTGACTCGCTTCTGGCATATTATTGATTAGTTGATGCCCAAATAACTTCCTGCTTGCCTAATTATCTAACAACCCAAGCTTAGTCATGGGTTTGCAGTTGATATTAGAGCCACCGTAACCACTTTTGATATTGAAGTCCAATATTGTTGACGGGAAATCAGAACTAATAATATTGATGTCTTGTTATAAATGCTATACATTCTGAAAGCATTATTGTTTTTTGCGGCCTATATTTGTGTACATGTATGTGTACATGTATATAATATTAGTATTGTATGATATTTTAGTACTGGGATCTTTAGTTCAGAGGAGAAATGGTGCCCATAGCAGGTTGGACCCACATTCACACGGTTCTTGGTCTAAAGCCAGCATCTTTCTTAGGCTACTGCGCGCCCCACCCCCTGGCAAGCTGGGAGAGAATATGTGATGTTTTTCATTGGGAAATTGTTATGTCAGTTATGACCTACTACTATTGTGATGGATAGTGATATTTGTTGGTACATTTCTGGTTATGTTACGAACCTTAAAAATATCAGTGTTGGGATTGGCCTATATTTGTGTGTGTAGGATGGTTTTAAATGATATTAGTCTTACTAGCCCTTAGAATGTAATAATAGGCCATGGGGTCACCCAATTTTACCTCCATCGAGTTACTCTGGCTTTTTCAACGATAGGACATTGCCCTATACTATCTATTATTTTACATGTTGCATTATCTTCTTGTGTCTGCGATATTAATTAAAAAGGTTAGTAAGTGTGTGGCAACCCAAGGATGGAAAGGCTACAACTGTATACATACACTCGGTGCACATCTACTGATATATATTCAAGCACCAGAGTGGCACCCAATGTACTTGCCTGTGTTTGAGTACAACTCAAGTGCATGAGTACTGAGCCACATCCCTGGTCTATATGATCATCGGTGTCTACAGTCTAGGGTGACAGTTCCATGTCCGTGGTTCCCTTTTACATTACGTATAATGTAACATTATACACGGACCTTGTGTTTTAATAGTAGCTGTGGGTGTGTGTATTGACAATGGAATGAAGCTTGAAATTAGTGCACTCCTTATGTCAGGGCCTGTGTATTCATTCATTCATCTCAGTCTACCGAGACTGAACATTGACACAAAGCACTTTTACTCCACCTGCTTATCGTCTCTCATTTTGCTTCTGTTCTGCAATATCTTTAGTAGCCATACTACCTTGTAACCAAAGATCTCCAGTCTCCTACTGTCATACACTGTTATAAAACTGCAATACTGTCTGTGGAATTTCACCTGGAATGCCAGTGGATGATATTGTCACAGTTTTTTTTATTTTTGCACTATGGAAAATCTTATTTCTTCCACTGCTATTTTCTGAGGTAAAAAGATATCCTGTTCCCCAACTTTGCCCGACTCTCCCTCCCCCTAAATGCAAAGGAGGATTTAATCTAATTACACGAACCATATTTATATCGCATCCCCTACCCTACTATTAGAACACGAATTATTGGTGCCAAGACAAAGATAATGAAATACAGAGTTGCCATCCAGGCTAATAAAAATAGCTTCTCTAGGGATTTTCTTTAATTACAATTTTACCAATCAAGCAAGCATCCAATTGCTTATTCAACCCACGCAGCACCAGTATTTTTTCTATTTTATGTGGAAAAGGCAGATTTCCTTTTATGCGAATTTGAACAAATTCTTATGAATACGTGTATGTTTTTCTTGTGGTCCATTCCATCAACCCCATTCCTGTAAATAGCCATATAATAATAATAATAATAATAATAATAATAATAATAATAATAACCAGTCATCTCACTATGACGAAACGCGGTTATGTCCTGACCTCTCCTTTTTTCTCGACGTTTCTTTGAATGAGTCTCGAAGAATGTCGTCGACAGTGCAAAAGTGTGTGTATAAACATGAGTGTGAGTGTGTAGGCAGGAAAGGTAAACAAACGTGTGAGGCTATGTGGGTGAGTGAGTGATAGTAGGTCTATCAAAGTGATGGTGGTTCTGGTGGTGGTGGTGGTGGTGGTGGTTCTGGCGGTGGTGGTGCTGAAGTCGCGGTGGTGGTCCAATGGTATCTCCCCCCTGGAAACTATAGAGGAAATAGAGGAGGAGTAGACTGTAGAGGACTGTACGTGTGGGTGCTTTTCTACGAAGCCGAACTTATGACATGAGAGTGTGTCTGGTCTGTAGGGCTGGAGATATAAGGCGGACAGAGGATCCGCTGTGATTCAGACCAGAGCCTGAAACTCACTCATTCACCACATCTTTGGATCCCGGTGTTTATGACGTACATGGCCCTATAGACTGACTGACATTGAATCCCACAGACTTTGATCGTCGATCCTTCTCCCTCTCTGCCAGTCTTGCTCTAGGATTTAACCGCAGTGCTTGTGTGAGTTGGATATATAGGCGTTATATGGACTAGTCTGTCTCACGATAAATACTTGGTGAGTATAATATATCTGGTCATGGTATGATGGATCAATTATTCACTGCGGGGAGGTTACACGCTGTATTAAACCCTAACGTTTTGTCAAATGTTGTGGCTACTTCACAGGCACGGGTTCTCACATTTTACCGATGATGTGTGTCCGGGGATATATTTCATAATATAATTATAATTGTTCTGCTGCCTATATGAATAAGAAACTAGATTTACACTTATTCATATGACGTTCCTTGGTCCAACCGGGGCTTGGTTGTTATTTGGCTTACGAATGTAGAGCTATGCACAATTACAAGGTATTAAAAAACAGATCTCAAATATCAAGGGTTGTGACGTAAGCGGTAGAAAAAGACATCTACTTTATTATGTTTCTGTTTTGGGGGAAAGATTACTTGATATTGAAGTAACAACAGACCACAGATACTTACTGGGGCGATCATTTGCTTCACACTCCTAGGATTAGGATAATCACAATACTTCTTAGGATTAACATTGTTACGTAATTCCTGACTCTAATATCATTCTAAGTTATGTGACTGTTTCCTTATCGGACCTCAACTGAACTATGCCACCTCATTTTATAACAAAGGGTCTTTGTTTCCCTGGCTTCTGATCATTGATCAAAGCTAAAGCACCGTTGGAACATGATTCCTTCTTCATTGCGAATTCTTTATTTATTACATCTGTATGAGTATTGGTGTCTGACCTTTTATTACGATGAAGTGCTTATCTTTAAGGGACTACTTGTCCCTCATAGTTGACTTATTAACAATCAGTGACAGTTACATGACAAGTCCGTTCATTGGTAAAATGTCATTCATGCGATTGGTTTTGTTGATTGATGCTAGTAGTAATAATATTACGTCGCCTTTGTCCGTACCTTGTTGGTAACCGTCCATTCTCAAGAGTATCCCAGATTGGAGGGGAAAATCCATACATCTGTATACAGGTAAAGGAATATAGGGTGAACGTCCTTGAATGGTTACATAAGTTAGTTGTACTAAGACGAGTAGGCTACACCTCTGCATGGGTTCTCCCAGGGAAGGTTATGATTAATTTTCCCTTAATCTTGGCTTAAGAAATGTGTCATAACGTAGGATCAAAGTGGAAGTGACTTGTGTCAGTGTTTATTGGGAAGGAGAGGCCTGGTGAAGGTGGAAGCTTAGGAGTGTAAAGGCCTCCCCCACTTACTCACAACAGGCATGCGATTCACTCTCAAGGGCTAGCGATTTTCACGCGCTGTAGAGTCGCAAGCACCTGCAAGTAAGTGGAAGGGAGCTTTGGCGATCGTCTTGCAAGTGTTGATATATACATATATATGTATCTAGCCATTTTGATGTTTGAGTGTTCACATATGTGCTGCCAGTGATCAATAAATAGCCATTCTTTTGCTAGCAAGTAGGGAAGGCCTTTAATCTGCAACGCTAAGCTCAGCTGTGCACCTCCTGGCGAGACAAAGATCGGAAGTCTTGCAGGGAGAGGGATTAGCATTTTGAGCCATCCTAATCCACTTTGCATGTACATGATATTCTTTATTCAAAATCATGGTTTGATTAGTTGCGATTGAATTCTCACTAGATTTCAGGATTCCCTCACTATGTTTGTGTTATGATGGACCCAACATGGTATGTCAGTCAGTCAGTCTTTTTTCATAGTAACAGTTAAACTTTCAATGTTAAAAAGTTTTAAAACAAAATTACGTTCAATGTTATTTGATTATTAAATAAATAAAGCGATGTTTCGTCGCATCTCTTTTGCTACCGTGTGACGGAAATCGGCGATCCCCGGAGCGTAATTAAGCGTAACAAAAGTCTTTTTAATTATTAGGTACTAATGGTAGACCTTCAACTTTGGCAATGCGAATTTATTCCATTCCTAATTATGTCAATATGCGCCTGGTGAAAGGCGCCGTATCACTAGTTTTGTTATATTCTAAGTCGCTGATATATTGTTTCATTGCTGCCATTCCCGAAAAAAGTATTAACATGCAATAATATTGCCATGATCTTGACAGCTTTTTTGCAGTGAGGGTATTTGAAATATTCATTAGCTATGGGGTTTAAACTAAACTATGGCTCTGTGAGACAATAGCTTGGGCTAGGCTCTCATATCTATTTGTAATTTGGCACTCGTGTGTAATATATCGTTTACTTGTTGGATGTGCCCCAAACTCTCCTACTACTGTAGGCAATATTGGTCTACCAACGAGCCAATAAGCCTTAATGCTTAATGCACCCCATATGGGATTTGTGTGTGGCCATACATGTTCGAGGGCTTTTCCTATGCTAAGTGCAAATATACTTGTCAGCTTAGAAATACTAAATATGGTTAGTTTTTAAACATAGAGGCAATTCCTTAATATTGATGAATTAGTATTCTTTTGCTCAAATTGAGAACTCTTGGATTTTGTTTTTCATTAAACTAATTCTTGTCAATTACGTGAGAACGTGACGAGTAATATAAATGCTCCCGTTTGTATTTAATTAATGGAAACGGAGGTTGAATACTAAAGATAAACCAACTCTAACAGGGAAATGGTTTATCGGTGGTTTATCGGTTCCTGGTTTGCATGTGTGAATCCTATCTGTATCGATCACCTATTCAATAAATTGGATTGGTTTTGATGGGTATGGGTTGCACTTCTTTAGCAGTCATCAGCAGTCTTTTGCTGTGAAAACTAAATCTGAATGGTTAATCTATAAACCTTTGTGATGGTTGTAAATCTTTTTTGGAAGTGGACTAAGATAATGGCAGAGGAAATTAACTCTTTTCTCTAGGATGCATTCAAGTGGTTGTAAACACATTTATTTTGCACTTGCTCTTTGTGTGTGTGTTTTACAGGAGTTATTTTCTGGTAAGAGCTAGTTAATAACTCCCACAATTTAAATTAAAGGGGACAGACGTCTACCCCCTGTCCCTACTTGAGTTTGACTGGGGCAAAAGCTTAGTGGGTAGGGGAGCTGATGATGTCATGGTATATGAGTGCTGTGATATGGCTACCAGTATCAAACCAGTATCAAAGGTGAGAAAGTGTACGGCCCACAAAGATCCCACTCCTCCCTTTGTGTGGCACGCACCTGTGGCCCTCTATTCATTATCCACTGTCAAGCTCCCTACTAAACCGCATGAAATAGTTTTGGTTTTTCATATTTTATGAAATATGCTAAGCACATCCTTGTATTCATTTTGAACAAAATATGTTTAGCCTGGTGAACTGACTAGATATTACACTATATTTACGAGTCAATATACCAGCTATATTACTTTTTAGGGATGATATATGTCGACTATATAAGGCCAGATAAACACAAATAGTGTCGGCTCGCCTTGATCTTTTCTTCTTTAAAATAATCATTTTTTTTATCATAACCCCTATATCCCCTCTCATTTTCCATAGTTACAATTAAAGTTCAATGCGGCCGGGGTGGGGGTGGGGGTGGGGGTGGGGGTCATAACTCCCATACCATTTGGATAATCAAACCAGCATTGACACTATGTTTTAATCTTTTTTCCCCTTACTTAGCTAGATCCCTGTCCACCCGCCCAATCCGTGTGGGTACCCTCTTCTCATGACTCAACACCTCGAATTCCAGCAGCATAAACACACTGTGAGGCACATTCCAAGTGCCGGTATTCCAAGATCCCTCAACAGGACTTGGTGGGGTGCATTGTTTAAACTTAAAGTCATGTCCCTGTTCTGCTTTTCGTTGCAGGAACAGGTAACTTTTAAAAAAAATGAGAGCTATTCTTTTCAATCCAAATATCTAGGAGTATTAATAATAAAGAAGTACTTTGCCTTTTGGGGCGAAGAAATATATTTCTCTCCTACTTTTGTCTCCTTCTCATCATCATCATCATGGTATATGATTTTAAATTTAGTCTAGTAAGTATTCAGATCTCTTTAGTAAGGAATATTTCTGTAATATGGCGTGGGCTCTTACCACCTTGCTTAAGATCTGTGGGGAATCCCAAAGGATGAGAAGAGACTTGTTTACACAAAGTGACAGAGGTTGTTCATTCCAGTTAGCAGTGGGTGGAGGAGGGATCGGGTTATAGACAGAAGCTCACTGCGTCAAGAAGAAGGGTTGCTATTTGATCCTACACCACACTAACTCACTTTTAGGTACTTAGAGATATGGGTGTGGACCACAGCTTCATCATCCAAGGGTTCGCCCTGGGTAATGGTTGCCTGAAGCATTTCCAGGCTCATGAACCAGGAAATGTTTCTCCTTAGTGGTATTTGTAAGGAATGTTAGGGAGTTGCTGGCCCAGAGTCCTGAAGTTAAATGTAATGGTGCTTATATTTACTAAAGAATTAGAGTAATGGAAATTTACTCGAAACTTTCGTTGACATTCAATTCCACAAGAACAGCAGGCAACCTGCATTGGTTCTTTATAACTAACTTCCAGCTTTTGATTTCTGAGAAGATCCAATAAGCATTGCAAGGCCATTGGCAGCGTGGTTTTACCTCCCCATGGAATTTTCTGCTTCACCAGGGGCAGGCTTGGGAAAGCCCAAGGTGTTTAACACCAAGCCATTGGAAGTGACCATAGGGCGTACTATTTGGCACGCCAGTGTCTAGCCTTGCTGTCATGAAGCATGGAATTATAATCCCACATGTGCCGCTTACAAGGAATAATGGAACTATTCTCATGAAAGTAGGTAGGCTATTGATTAGTTGGGTCTGAACAGTCTGCTCTGTGGTATAAATCGCTATCTTCACCGGTGCTTGATATTTCCAGGACCTTTCAGAGGTTAGTATGCGATTGATTATTTTGCAATTTTATTAGTTATTCTTCTCCTGAATTTAACTTATCATTCATGGTTCATATTTCATATCATTCACCCATGTATTTGCTCAGAACGGTTTGTGATCCTGAAGGAGATAGTTACAAAAGTATTGTTTTCTTTTACGCTTTCTCTTTGACAACAACGCTGGCTGTGCTATTCAGAATGTGTATTCTGATAGTTGTTTATTTTACGAAAATATTGCTGTCATTCGGGGGTACGTGGAGACAGCGGTTTTAAAGTGCTGGCTTTGGACCCAGAGGTATGAACATGTTATTGGTTTGAATCCGTGCGGTGGTTTCATTTCTCCTTCTGCCTCTCATCAGGCTCTAGTGGAAGACATCTGAAGCTGAATTAGCCTTGGTAAAGAAAAGAAAAGCTTCTTTTCTTCCTACAAGTTCATCCAAACATCTAGGGGCTCTAATCTCTCACTATGATACAGACAGTTTAGCAACTGTGTTTGATCATCAATAGCAGACATATTGAGACTGTCCCAGGGCTTGTAGTAAGCACGACCTCACCTCACCTAACCAACTCCATTGCATTCTATTGGTCTACTTGTTCTTAATCTCGGGGTTATCCTTAAGCTCAGACTAAACGTTCGGTGACTTGTTTTGATGGCAGCTGCTTCGTGTTGTAAAGTTGAAGAGATCAATGTCCTGCCAAGAGTTCCTCTGTAATATGCCCCCCTCTGAGCCTGGTCTGAAACTCTATATGATTGTTTTCCGACTGTGAGTCGTCCTTTTGTAAACTTGGATCTTATTAACTGATGAACATCTGACCGAGGTAGAAGGAATATGTTTGTCTCCTCAGAAAGCATTGGGCTGTTTTTACCGATTGTTTTTTTTTAAATAATCGAATAAAAACAGAGGATGAAGTGCAATCGCACCGGGTATTGTTGAGAAGATATATGTCATAATGGTTTTATGGAGATATTGATAAAATATCAATACCGGTACATATATGATCCAAGGCAAAGAATATTTACTTAGTTTATTACCAAAACACTGTATGGGGCATTTGACAAAAGGACCCTACTACTTATATACAAAGTCATGGTGCGATCCATAATTGACTATGGACAGTATGGTGATATATTTTATTCTCCTACAGCTCAATTGCACTTACAAAAATTGCAAACGCTACAAAATTCGGCTCTCGAAATAATATTACATCTTCCTAAATACACGTGTACCAAGGAAATTCATACTAAATTGAAAGTCACTGCTTTGAGCACAAGCAGAAATGTATATGTTGGACTTAGCCTTCCAGCATGCAAGGAAAGAGGATAACTTAGATCTGAAAAATGTAAATTTAAGAAGACTAAAAAAAGGAGATAAGTTTAAAGTTCCTCATCCTTGAAATGAAGTATTTAAAAAGTCATTCATTTATGCAATGCCAACCCTTTGGAATGAACTATCTAATAAGAGACTGTTGATAAAGGACAGGAAAGGATTTAGGCGATATTTAAACCAAGAGTATATCTTGGAGACTGACAAATATCTGAGGACAGAGGAAGAACTTGAGAGTATGTTAAACTGAATAGAAAAAGCCTAGCATTAATTATATCCTCGTTTGTATTGAAAGAATTATGTCAAAAGTATTGAGTATTTTATATTGTTGGGGGGAAAATGTATATGAAAAACAAACTGATTAACCTGTCAGACATCTAGTTTAATTACAAACTATGATAAATTAATGGACACAAAGGTCACAACTACTTGCACTGATGTATGAAAGATGAATGCTAATTAGAAAGGAATGTAAATCCTTAGTAAAGTGATGATCGATATAACAATAACTTGAATATATTTTATTATGTAGGGACAGGGCGGGGGGTGCTGCTGTTTATCAGGGAGGGAAGGGTCAGGGGAGAGTTAATCAAGATGCAGTTTGACTAATCACTAAGTTATAAAGTCAATGAAGTTGATGTATAATTGAATGTGATGATTAATAAGTGAAGGACCAAATCCTCATTGATAAGGTTGATGTATTGTTACAAAACTCAGAATCTAATAACCACAAAATACAAGATTGCTAGAATAATCGAGCATTGTAATGGCTAGTTTGTAAAACAACAAATGAATTGTTAATTATTATGTATCTTAGTGAAAGAATGATTGTATTTTATTTAGTTAACGGGCAGTCAAGGAAGACCTGCAAATGAGCAGAGGACTGAAACCTTTTCTTTGTTTCTATCTCTATGTAACTGTAATGAATTAATCTTGAATAAAAGCATTATATATATATAGATAAACCAACCTCAATGCAATAAAGTATAAATGGGTATAAGTATGTGTGGAATCTTGGAGAAGCATCAGATGGGATACACATTGTCATGATTGCAGACCTAATAATGATCATATTATATAACCATAAGATATAGACGAACTTATGAGTAACTTGACTAGTGCGCTGTATACCTTTTCCCTGAACTCTTGTTAGGCGCACAACATGGACTATAAGTAGAATGTGCCCATCACTATTGCTATATTCTACAAAGGGATGTGCGTAGGAGGATATATCGAACGCATTCTCAAGCCAACACATCATCCTGTCTGTGTGCTCGAAGATTGTCCCTCGTGTAACAACACCTCGTGAGGACTTGACACGTCCAGCCGTAACAAGCAATATCATTGTCAGTATATTAAGTAACAATCTGGTGGGGAACCCAAACGATCAGGGCTATTATTAAATCTGGAAAAAATAACTTTCTAGTAATTAATGGAACTTTTACATTCTGCGTCTTGGATTGATGCAACCATATTTTTCCACTGAATGATAATGACCCGCTGTGCTTATATAGGAGGTGGGATTTGATGGCCTGTTCTTCATCATTCATTTGTATTCAATTAACACGTTCATATTTTATCAATTATAACATTGCATGTTTCACGAATCAATTGTTAACATTCGGTTGTCTTCACGAAAAGCTTCTATTTAAAGATGTGATAGGCGTCATAATTCTCCAACCAATGACGTTCCCTATTTAAATCTTTGCGTAATCAAATTGGAGAAAATCAAGCCTAAAATCCCCCCAACTCAAAGCAAACCCTGACCCTGATACTTATCATGAAACCTAACCTTATCCATTTGCCTGGTATTTTGGTGGTTTTATTCGTATCACATGGTTGGTTGATTGAGGAAATCGTGTCAGCGCTTATGTGTGGTCAACTGTGCGAGGAACGATATTTCTCATATACGAGACGGATTTATTTCTACACTCTTGGTTAAAGTGCGAGGTCATCTGTATCAATTTATCCAAATGCAGTCCATATTGTGCTGGTGCCACTATAATCACACTGGCGATAAAGATGTGCAAATGGTCAGCAATGACCAGATATCAAAGGTTATCAGTTATCCGGTTGGAACCGTGGACATCACACGGTGGTACGGAGTGGGCGTGAGTCAGGTATTTATTAAATATCTTCAACAATCAATATATGATAACGATCCCTCTAGAGATTTACTACGTTTTACATTCAAACATGCCCATGTAGGGTAGGTATGAGAGACACATTCAGTTACATTAGTTGTAGTCCTATACATACGATATTCTGCCGATATTCTTTTATCTTTTTCTTCCAAATGTTTTTTAATAACATAATTATGTATCGTCCATCACGTTAGTGTTGATTAGACTATATGAGATTTAATTAGCTAATTCTTCAAGCTGGCCCATACAGGACATAGTCTTGGACAGTGAAATAGTTTAGTTACATTAATATTATGTTTTAACCTGCCCATGTAGTAGGGTAGTGGTAAGCACCTGTATCACTTACAGTTGTAAAACTCTCATTTGTCCTATTTTTCTTTGTGCTGATTCTCGAGATATTAGATAATAAATATATGTCAGAGAAGCGATTCATAATGATCTAAATTCCGAATGACTGTTTAAAAATGCATCTGCTGTTATACGTATTGCTTAGCCTGGCCACATTAACACACAGCCTGGCCATAAACGGTCTCGGCTCCATTATAATGCCTGTCCCCCAGGGAAATGATTATCACTTGCTAATGAGTGGACACGACAGAGATACTTTGATGTTACTAACAGTTAGGTAGATGAATAAAAACGATGTGGAGGGGGAATGACTTTGAAGTGCTCGAAATATTAAAATTTTACTGACAGGCTTCATTATCCTCATTTATGTTCTCGGTAATTTAAAAGTCAAATTTAATCCTGCCTTTACTTCAAATCTGGCACAATTATTTCAATTGTGCCTAGCCATTGGCTTCTTTTGCCCCAGAACTGACAAAGAGTCAATAATGTATGATAGCAGTGAATCAGCCAAGGAAGTTGGAATAGACGACTGAGAAAGCTCAAGGAAAACCAGTCAGAGCGGCCTTGAACCAAAAGACAAATACCTAGTGGCATGTTCATCAATCTCTGTCACGTATTCAGGAGGAAAGTATCAGTTCTGTATCCTTTGTTCTTAGCCAAATACAAATGGGAAGAAAGCTTTATCCCATAACAGGTGGTTTAGATGATTGATATGTTATGAGAAGGAAGCTATGTATTATAGGTAATGAATAATCGTGGATTTCACTTTAACTTAGGAAAATATTTTACACTGCAAAAGTGGCTTGTTACGTTATGTATAGCGCAAGTCTACGTTATGTACAATGACTATCCCTGCAATGAACAAGTCAGTGTGATCAGACGTCTGGATTACCCAAGGGAATTATATGTTTGAAGCTTACGTCAGCTAGGTTGTCTTAATTGTTTCCTCTATTCCCAAGAAAGGTTAATCACATATACTTTCATTCCCTTCAAAAGAGGCCTGTCATATAGTATACTCTACAATGGAATGGGTTACTAGTTCTTCATTACGTGGTATGTCTACCTTATCAGAGCACTTTATACATGTAAGGATCGTATGTCTGCCTTAACGCTTTAACATCTTAAACCCCTCATTATGTTTTAGTTCTAAAATGTCACTTCACTGGTGTGATAAGTTAAGTCACAAACAGACTGTAAGTCTGACAACCATGGTTTGTCTCGAGAAAGGTAACTCACAATATAACAGTCCTTTCCTGAGAGTCGTGAAGTGTAGATTGTTTACAGCCTTCTGAGGCAGCAAACCGAATCCAGAGTGTCACAGAAATAACCCTGGTACATTTCCCAAGAAGGACATTGTTTATCCACCTTCACAGAATCTTTAAAAATCCTTAAACGAATATGTTTTTGTACCAAAAGAAACACTTCGCACACTTTAGGACAATTATCATTATGAAGAGATTTGGAGATTGGTTTGCAGTATTTTTGTACATCAGATTATCGTTACCTTGCTGCTTGCATTATTGGACGATGTTTGTCTCGTTTAATTGCGCAGCACTTTTAAACTTGTGCCAATACGCCGATGATATTTTCGTCCTTCCAAACCATTTTAATCAAAACTGTTTTAATCATCTCGTATTTCAGTCTCCGGAAGTGGGATTTCATTTGAAGTAATTCAATTTGTTTTCATTTCCAGGTGTTAGACCTTTCACCTCATCCCGAACAGGTAGAAGAACAACTCGTGCTGGCAACCAATCAATCACCATGAAGTAGTGAAAATGTCCAGTGTGTGTGCGCGCATCTTGCTCTACCAATGGATACCGTCATGATTATCCACGCATTATCTTGGTGCTAACCTATTCACGTTAAACTATAGGCAATACTATAGAACATCACCAGTCCACTACCAGCAATTAGTTCACCATGGGTGCTGTGAATAGCTGCTGGATCCCTCGCTATAGGAACCCCAACATATGTAGGGAGAACCATACAAGTACTCCCAAAGGGAAGGGACACAGAAGGAACCTCTCGGCCGCCTTCAACCTGGCCGACGTGGACGCTGCATGCATGAACGTTGAGATGCTCAACATCAACACAGCCACCGAGGAGGAGCTCATGACCCTGCCAGAGATCAACAGGATCACTGCCCACAACATCGTCGACTACCGACGCCAAATAGGCGGCTTTAAGAAGGTGGAGGACCTGGCGCTTGTCTCCGGAGTGGGTGCTACCAAACTGAACCAGATCAGGATGGAAATCACGGTGGGGCGCAAGAAGTCCTCGCAGAGTAGCTCGAGGAGCAGTTCAAGGAATGATCTGTCCATGCAGGACAACGTGAGCTCCTCGTCCAAGCGCTCGCACTTCAGGTGCGGCGGCAACCTGGCCTACACCAAGGTCAATCTCAACACCTCCAATGTCTTCCAGCTCATGAAAGTGAAGGAGATAACTCAGACAATCGGTGAAAACATTGTGGTGTACAGGGACAAGAAAGGTCCCTTCAAATCCATAGACGATCTAGTCAAGGTGAAGGGCATGAGGCCTGCTATCCTCAGTGCCATCAGACCTTACCTCGGCCTAGAGGACTCTGACCCTAGGAAAGACGCGGATGTAGTGCACTTTTCTAATGGACCCATCACATTCTCTAGTCAATCACAAACTTCTTGTGCCAATAGCTCTAGTGGAGTCAGTGTTCAGCAACATCAACAACTTTCACATCAACAGACAAATGGGAGTTTGATAGAGGCCATGCCTCAACTCACACGTTCACAGGATGATCTCTTATCCACATATGGACCTTTACTTAGGAAATCTTTCAGAAAGCCAAGGTTATCACCTGTTGTACTCAAGAGGGATGACCAACGTGTGCTCAGAATCGCCACTTGGAATTTACAAAATCTCTCAGTGGACAAGGCTGAAAACCCAGGAGTCAAAGAAGTCACAAACCTAACAATACTCGAGAACGGGTGAGCCAAATTTCCTTTCTGAACTGTTATAAAATTATTGTGTTTTTTACCCACCTGTATACCATCGTAAGTCTAAAGGGCCTAGTCCACTGAGCCGATTCTCATGCGATTTAGCGCCGCCGAGGACTCTTTTGCACTAAATTCTGTGATAATTGGCTTAGTGGACTAGGCCCTTTAGTTAACTCTCAGGCGTTTATTTAGTTGTATTGACCTCAATATTTAAATGCTAGTGTTTTCATCCATCCGTATACTCAACGAGACTAGAGGGTTGGTATACTACACACACATATATATGATCTGTTTTAACGTGGACATTAACAGCATGTAGCATGTTGAGGTTAACATTACTGTACAACAGAACTTTTTTACTCCGACGTTTTTAGTATTGTGATATTCCCACTTCGCGCCACAACTATCCGTGTGCATACATCCCTAGTGTACCCACTAGCACTAGAAATATGCTTAGTGTTGTACGTTAGTCGTGCTCCACTGTTTGCAATACGTGTGCTATATTTCTGTTTGATATAATCGTCTCATTCTGCGAGCCCACTCGTTCTCTCATTACATGCCCATCCTATTTGATTGCCAATGCCATAGGTTAGATCTGTAAATGGCATGCTAATGTTCGCACCCTGTGGTTTGAAAACCTGGCATTAAAAATAAACAGCAATATAATTCAATCGTAGCCAGCCCAAGGATTTCATACCCTTTGCTTTCTGTGAGGTTTATATTAGTTGGTCAATTCCTTATTCTTTTATTACAATTGTTTTTAAATACTTTTCTAGGTTTGGAATCATTGCGGTGCAAGAAATCACTAATCCAGAATCCCTTCGCAAGGTGAGTCAAATCATAAGAACAAATATCCAATACAGAATTTGACTGTTTAGGATCTGCTCCCTTTTGTGTGAATAACAGATATATATATGTAAATGATGAATGATAATTAAATAACCCATTTATAAATATGACTTATATGATCTTCCTATACGTTCTTTCTTATAAAACATACTCTCTATTACCACGCATACTCAGTAATCCGCATGTTCGTTAATTCCCGATAAGAGTTTTATCTATCTTGAATTTGATTAGGTTCTTTTGGTAATAGCACTCAAGTAGTTTTCCCGCGTAATGAACTTGGACCATACTATTATTATTGGACTAAGAACCAATCATACTGATACATTTTAGTTCAAACTTCTTGAATGGTTATCCAAAATTATAGAGTTCGATGTCCATGATCTATGGACTTGGTTATTTATTGGAGAGGTTTTCCGTTATCATTTATGATAAGTATGCTATATTTCGATGAGGTATGCTGTTTCCTTTCAATTTATGGTATTCCGATTTTTTTAATTTATGGCCATATCTATTATAAGTCTCCTTAACTAAATTTAGATTTATAGATTTGGAGGGAAAACACTGAGAATAGTTATCTTACGGTCATCCATTTTTCATGATGCAACTCCCTTTTAACTTAATAACTTATAGCTGAATTCTCAATCTCAGATTGGCGTACAGGCCCATTTTAATGATATCGTTAAAAAGGTTTCTGGCTTATATTAGAAGAAATACACTTCGTTCTTGGGGTCGAGCGTGGGAAAGTATATGATTCTATATGTAGAGTTTCCCATTGTTGGTCCTTTGTAGAACAAACTCTTAGATTTAGTGCTGAACCCACTCAGTCATACAGTACATGCCATCGGTGCAGTTACATAGGCCCCAGATCTATCCTCACCCCCTCAGCCCCGCCCAGACGCAAGGTTTCCCCCGTTACCTTGATACAACCTTAATCTACCTCTGGGTCTGGACTGAACAAACTCTTTCCATCAACATTACCAGCTGACTGATCAACCGCGGTTGATGAAGTTACTAGATATTAAATACTATTGTATAATGTTTCCACTTGTGTACCAGGCCTTGCATTGTGTGGGAGATTACAACGCCCTACTGCTTTGGAATTGTTGAGGGTGCCAAATTCCCCCTGCACTTGAACTATAGCATTGGCCAGTGGCCAAAACATGGAGAAATTAAACCAAACCTAGATATATATATGACTGCCTGTAAAACGCAGAGTTATACAAACAACCATTCTCATATTGGAATACCTTCTGAACTAAGAGATTTAAAAACTTTTAAAACGATCGTATGATCCTCGTCACACCATACTCGATAGTCTTCATTTTTCATGCAGAATTTATTGTAGCGTTGAGATTTTCCCTTCTATTTGCCATACGTATTTGTTTGATGCATCTATCTCTGCTGGATGGGTCAGGTGGCGGTCACGATTAGACTGAGATATCTGTTATCTTGTAATTTCCCCCTATAGATATATATGTATATATGCCCATACACTATACATTTGTTGTGAGCTATGAAAACATGCGTCTCGACTGTTAGTTGTTAAGGGTAACTTTGAACAAACACAGAAATGATTCATTGAAGACCCAGGCTGGTGTCAATCACCAGGTGTTGTTTATTCGGAATTGGTCAATAGGCCATAGGTAGGGACCTTCATTCTAACAACATATGGACACTTTGAGGAAAAGGCTGGTGCTCTTTCTACACAGAAGTACCATCACAGGATACTTCTCTTTATCTTCCCGTGGCTCAGATGCTCCTTAACATACAGTCTCCAGACTGTGCTTCGCCAGTGGGAAATCGTACATTCCTCTTGAGCTGTAAGCAGGCCTTTCATACGGAAAGACATTTTATTCCCGTAAAAAGTTTGCTAAATATAAGGAGTGGCAATAGCTTATCAATTTGGCAATATTGCCAAATTGTTGTTCGATGCAAATTATCTCCGTCTCGCTCTATTGCTACCAAAAAAAAGGTATTGCCAAATTGATGTTGATTGTCTATAAGATTTCAAAATAAAGAGATCCCAATGGAGGTCCACTGAAATTCAAAAGGCTTTCAAATAAGGATTGGAGCCTATACAAACTGGTTAAACCGTAAACCTACTTGATGGTTGTTACCAACCTGTTGCATTATATTCTGAAATTGATTACATATAAATAACAGCCCAATAACTTGACTGTTAGTACATTTTATTGTTACTTTACCATCATAACAATAGATAATGTACCAGAGACTAGTTCTCACTCACTGACTGCCCTAGTAACGATGATATAATGTTAGATGTGGGGGAACTGTGACGTACAGGATGCATTGAAATATGTGATATATGGGTATGAAATGAAGAAGCCCCACAACTCACCCTAAGATGTACTCTATGTATTATGTATAAACATGAAGTGAGGGGAGGGTAGAGAAGCGGTAGACAGTGAGTCGAAGGCAAATGCCTGGAATAGATTTGGTCTTGTGGGGCTAGTCCCGTGTGACCTACTACAGCCCTGCTGAACAAGGCAAACACACAAATCAATAGTAACACTGCCTCTGTCTGCAAGATAAAGCTCTCAATGGATGGCCCATGACAGCAGAAGGCAGGAGTGGAAGATATATGTATTAGACATCAGTATTGCAGCCATTCAATCTACAGGCTGGCATTAAATCCTATCCGTGGAATGCCTCACTATTTCATTCTGAGTAATGGTTGATGCCACTAATGTCCTATAGGGTGCTCTCATGTGGGTCTTTATATTATAGAGAGGGCATTTATAATCGTCTGCTCTTGATTCATGATATTGTCTTCTAGATTTATCCTGTAACTGAGCCACTATCACTCATCCTCTATCATATATCGTCCACCCTCGCTGTCTACTATTGATACCAGAATACAGGCCCGATACAGACTCTTCTACGCCCACCTTGACCATATTGTCCACAGCTAGAGGATAGTTTGTCTTACAAGTTACATGGACTTTCGCTACATAAATACTGGTATTAATCATTTCCCAGACAATATCCATCACTTAGGGTATAAACTAGGGTGATTATTCTAATTCACCAACACGGGTATGGGACTTGGTGGTTCTGGAAGTGTGGCCTGGTTTGTATCTGTTTACTTTTGACATAGCGAGCATTCCTTGTTGGTCAAATACGGCAGCTCTGCATGGAAACCTAACATGAAATAAGCATACCTCTTTCAATACTCTAACCATCAAATTCCTGATTGTTGTGGAAGGTTGTTGGCGGGTTGTATTTTGTATTCATGACGTAATACTATTAGTATTCATTTGCTGGTATCGGCGTTATAAGCTTTACACCTATGTCTGAGTAGAAAACTCTTAGTTTGCTGCGATCCACCATGGGCTCCCCTCTGTGCCACCGTCATTTCTATGCAGTTATAATTATAATCATCGCATTCCTATGCTGGGCCTCTTCAATCGCTGTCTAGCTCCTATGATCCGCTTTCGTTTTTTTTTCATTCACTGACACCTCCAGTCTTTCCAAACTATGACCATTCTTTTTTTATGTGAATAGGATTATATATTTCAGACACCGGCGACAGTTAAAAATAAGAAATAACGTTTCTTTATTTATGTCGAATTGCACTGTGTCATATGTGGTACATCGAGCTAACACATGTTGTGTTGGGGTTGTTTTACCCCACAATAAAAGTTCTCTGTCCCTGTGATTCCTGGTGTAAATATTCATATGGTCGGACTCGCGTGAATTGTCACGAATAAGGAACGCGGAGATCGTTTAAAGCAGCTAATTAACATTTCCACATAATCACGTATGCTGTATGGTGTGTAATGAGAAGAAGCATTCGGTGTAAAATCATGCTGTGGTCCCTATGTTAATTCATCGGTGGTTAGAATTACCTGGTGACCCTCATTCCCCATACGGAGGTATACATATTTATATGCTCTGTATACAAAATGTGTTCGAGCTGAAAGGTATAATATATGTTATCATACCTCATCATATTTGGCGCAAATAAATCTTGGTGTCAGGAATAAGTACCATTTTTGCAACATTTTTTTTGATGAACTTTCATTAATCAACACGAAATTTCCAGCTATTTAAATTCTAAGTTGTCAAACCATACAAACATATTTACAGCTAAACATTTAACCTTCACCCCAGAGTGTGATTAATATAACCATGCCATGCTCAATAACTCCAGCTCCCACTAATTAATGAGTTTAATATCGTTTTCAACCTGAGTGAATAAAGCTTTTCTTTTTCTTCTTCAATTCTCTTAATTAATTAGTAACAAACCATCACCATGGACACGAACTCTGAAGTCAATATATACATATATGATGGTGAGACTAAACAAGTCTATGTGATGTGGTGGTGTACATAATAGTTAGCATGTTTACCTTGCTCCTCTATCTACTCACAGATGTCCTATAGCATACACTAATTATATCAGGTGCTTGTATCATATGCCTGTACTGATGGACAAAAAAAACCCCATGCACATATGCTTCGTCAGTCATAGCAGAGAGAATTCGTTGGAGAGTTGTACACGCACTTCAATGGCATTCATTTAGCAAATAATTGAGCGTAGCTGGTTATATATCAGGCTGATAAACTGGCCAGAACAGGATGTGTCTGTATACTTGGCGGTTTCGGCGGCAATATACATCTCCCTCTTTTATAGCTTTGTTCGGTACTCTTCGTAGTAATTCATTCTTGTGGCAAAAATACATTGTAGGTAATAAGGCCCTTCTAAATATATATATTATTTGAACGAGTTGATGCATCTCCCTCCCTCTTCAAACTGTTATCATGCAATGAAACGCCCCCACAGTGACGGTACCCACATCCTCCAAATAGTCCTGCATATAATATATGTACTAATTTTATCTAATGCAACACCACATCCGCCGTGCACCTTTATGGAATGTTTCTAAACAAGTATACTCTGTCTCCCATAGCGAGGGAGGAAGATAGTGTGGCCGAGTATAGGAAGATCAAAGGATACTGCTCTCTTGGCCACGGAGACCGAGTTTAGTCTTCATAACCCCTACTACCATATCACTTACATTGTCAGAAAGGGCAGAAACGGGGTGAAAAACAGGAACTCTAACCTGACCCCCGTCGAACATGATAGCAAATGCTATCATTCTATGTACTCCCTCCTAGTAAAATACAATAATAATACAAGAATTGTCAGATAATGTGTTTGAAGTTGCCATGGAGGTCAATTTCTAGAGTGAATGTCCTAATCAGTCAGTCCTGTCGATCTATAAATAAACCATTAAATCCCTCTTTTCAGATTTGTGCTGAATTGAATTCTCCAACGATACCCAACGTGAAGCGATGGTCAGGTCTCCGTGGTAACTGGGAATGCGTGGTGTCAGAAGTGGCCGGCACTCTACCACAGGTAAGTTTTACGATTTCATGTTTTTTAAAAAAACAAACAAAATTACCGCACACGATCTTCAAAGACTTGAATTTGTGACAATAAATTCTGTGCCAGGAATTGTTTTAAAAAATAGCAGATGAGGGCCTTAAAACTCCCCTGACAAGCATTGGAATCCTTAAATTGGTCTTTAATTCAGAAGTCTCCCGATGTTTACCCCCCCCCCCCCCCCACACACACACACACTAGGATGGTTCTCATATATAGCTGCACAACAGCCAGGCCATTATAAGTTTTTGAAAGATTTGAATTAATAGCACGTGAAAACCCTTGAATTTGTTGATATAATCAAACCCTCGGAGCTCATGCTCATGCATTCTGTCTAAATACTTACAGTGGTTAGGACTATAATTACTCTTTGGAATGATGATGATGACGATAATCGAAATATTTTCTGTGGTATGATCTCACTAATCATTAATGTAATAGTAGGTCTCGTGCACTCATCAGCATTACATGTTGATCATCTGATATATATTTAGATGTAGATGACATTCTCTTTATCATTAGGCCTTAAAATGTATAAACGGTAGTGGCAGGATTCAAATATTGTACAAGTGGGAAGTGTGTTAAACCCTATAATTATAGGTTTTCCAACTGTGGGAAACAGCAGCTCATCTAAAAACACAACCAGAACTCACCATGTTAAATACGAAACATGAATGTCTTCCTCACCCATAGTTTGTCTGTATTCCTTTCATGGCATGATGAAAACAGCTTACTATCTTTTATATATATAAAAAAAACACACACAAACACTCTTAATACCCATGAATTGTACTGTACCTCTCCACCACCACCGCCGCCGACTCATACCGTGGATGTGATTTGTTTGTTTTAGGGTGGAGCAGAATATCTTGGTTTCTTATATGACGTGACGCAGGACATCCGTGTTGTCAAATCTGCCCTCCTGGAGACAACCACTGGCGCTAATCGACCTTATATTGCTCATTTTGAGGTAACTGTCTCCTAAAATATGCCCCCTCTCCAGTTTTATAATTCGAGTCTTGATTTTTAATGAAGTGTCTGTTTACAATATTTGTGTTTTTAATTCTTATGTATCAATTCTATGTAATGCCAATACACAAATTTTAATTGAACGCTTTGCAATAATAGACAACAGTAGATAAAGGAAGAGAAAGTACATGTATCAGAAAGTTTGTCAACCAAACTCAATCATAAGTTTAGATAGCACTGGTTTTACTTTTACGATTAGCAGTAATTACAGTTTACATGATAAAACGTGATGGTGGTTTATTTCAAAATATGTGTTTATTTACTAGGTTGAAGGTCACGAGTTTGTTGTTGTTAATACTCATACTGAAGCTGAAGTTGCTTCCACTGCTGTCTCTGACATTGCTACAAAACTTGAAGAAGATATGACAGAACTAAAAACAGTAATCATCGCGGGACATCTCAACCTGAACCACGGCACAGGTTAGTTTTCTTTTTGAATAAAAAAAATTGCAAAAGTTGCAAAACGGGATGTACAGAAATATTTATATAGATAGGCGTTTGTATGGTCCTATGGGACAGATTATACATCAAACAGGGTATCGTTGGTTAGTGAAGGACGTATGTATGTATGTAATAACTTTATTTCTGATCTTATATTTACATATGTGATAAATGCATAGTCAAGAAAAAGGGATTTTTTTTTTTATTATTCCATTTAAGGCCAAGTCATTAATTTACAAGTACAATAGTTCGAAAAATACGCATTTTGTCGTTCATAAAGAAAGACAAATAATTATTCAAATACTCTCTGTGCAAGCACAGGTTTTCCTAGTCTCCCTGGAATATTTAGAGAGAGATGTTTTAAACACTTTGTTACTGAGACCTTTTCTTTGTTTCTGCTCCCAACTCGTACAAGTGAGTTAGGGAATATTAACTTTACATTACATACTTTTACTGTAAAAATAAGAATAGTACAATAATCTCTAATAGAGATAGAGATAGAAGAATATATGGCGTTACCACATAAATTCAACATTTATACAATTACAATCATCAGTTTTATGCATCATTAAGATTTATCAGCATTATTTACTTATCTGGATTTACTTACTCACTTACATACAGATTTACATACCGTCCTAAGATTTCATTTGACAAAATTGTCATACAAATATATACGAACGTTTGTCTCAAGAGAACATTTACTACTAGTACTTTAATATATACGTTTTGCAATAAACGTTTTGAAAGTTTCTTTTGAAGGACAAGTCTTCCCTTTTTTTTGGTAGTTCGTTCCATAGAACAGGCAATTTATAATAAAGCGATTTTTTTACCATCTCTGAGTGTGGTAGAGGCACTTTCATTATTTTACCAATATTACGTGATCTGAGATTCAGATTCCTGCTATCAGTGTACATATCATGTATAGGTAGACACCGTCAAACATGTTAGTGTTAAATGTACAAATTTATGTTTTATCTGAATAGTTATCAAGAATTGGGTCGACATGATGATATGTAATAATAGATTATTGAAATGAGTAGGCCTATGATATTTTATATTACCCGGTATATCTCCTTTAAATCACGAGCGTGCAGTTGAAAGTTATCTTACACATCCTTTTCCCACGACCTATATAAGCCCCACTAAAACGATCTGACGTTGTCCTTGCATGGCATGTAATACTAACACGGAACATGTTAAGTTTTAAGCCAGGGGTGGCCTGGAACAATGTTTATAAAGAGGCATTCTTTATAAGAAAGATTCTATGTTGGGTATTTGCAGGGAGTCAGCTTGAGAACCGTGGCTATACAGGCCTGACGCCTTCTGATGCTAAAAACTCTAATATGGTGCCTCCCAGTCTGCTGGTGAACACATGTGCCCTCGATCTCCACACGGGTAAGTTATATCTGTTTCTCTTCTATTTCCTTCACCAGTGACTCTGGTTTCATGAACATTTAAAGTACAAACTTGACAGGTCCGGTAAATAAAATTTGTGGCCGTAGCAGCAGTCTAAGAGAGCACTGGATTCGAAGCCATCAGAGATACCAAGGGGTACTGGGTTCGAATCCCGCCAATGGCTGTCCAATTGCTTCATTCTGAAGAGAAATTATTTTTTTTAAATATTTTTTAAAAAAATACCTAAGGCCATTATCCGTATACTTGCACACTTTTACGATTAGTTTGAATTTGTTTCTGGTATGTGAAGACCTCCTTTCATTACCTCTTAATTTATTCCTCTGGTGGAACATTCTTACTGATACATACCTTAAGATGAGAAATCTTTCTTACGTGTATTATTCGTGTCCTTTCTTTAGGCAAATGCACAGAGATCACGGAAGGACTAACGAGTCCGTGGATCCCGAACAAGTGGAAGTGGGGTGGTCCCGTCAGTGACTACCATCCTGTCTTTGCTGAATTCTACACAAGAACCATTACCCATGCTCCTCTAGATCTCAACGCTGCATCGCGACTCTCCAACTTGAAACTCGCTGCTCCTTTATCTGGGGCCGGAGACTGCTGCTGACATCGGGTTTATTCCTGCTGTTACAGGAAGAGATGATACCTTTCTTCGCTGAGTCATTATTATTATGATAAAGAATTTACCTGGTGCAGTTCAATAATACACACATGTAATTGTGATCTTTGAGATATAAGGGATAACTATATGGCATTAGAGTTATGATACTCGTATTTGATGTGATCAGATGGCATCAGATCTTAAATAGTTATATTTTGTAAAGAATGATAGTGCCAAGTGACATATTATAACTTCTCTCAACGCCGTTCTCCCCCATCAATCAATATGTTGACGTTCTTTGTCGGTGGGGGCATTTCACTGTAAATGTTAAAAACAGGGTAAGAAGATACATGTATAATTACTTCTCCAAAAGTATTTTCCATTAGCTAGAAGAAGTCATTTCCTAAATTCGCTCTCGTGGGATATGTTCACTCTTTTGATTGTGTCCATCCAATATAAACCGATTGCCATTCGATCAAATGTAATTGAGGACGGGAAAATATTGGTCCCTATGTTCAGAATATATGTTTTTCCAGTCAGATCTTCATGCTATAACTGACATTTCGTTTACATTTAAATTCTATCTACGGTGGAATAAGGAGTAGGAAAAGGCTCGTGTAAACGGTCGTGGTGTTCCTTCACTGAAAACAACCCGAGATCATTTCAAATTTAAATAGCACATTTTGCCATACATTTGCGTTAGTTTAAAGTAGAGAGGAAGGGAGTGATATATAGCGTGCAGAGATGTGTGTAAAATGTCCATGCTGTGATAGCAACACCGCCGCCAGTTCACTCATAAACACACATAGAACTAAAAAGCATCATCTCGTAATTAACAAGGGCTAGAGCTTGTGCAATAAATGTAGTTGTAGAGAGAGAATCTCCTGACAAGAGAGTAGCTTGGTTTCTATCATCCCTAGGATAGGCATGGTATAGGAATAGTAACACTTAGACTGCACTGTTATTATACTAATCTCTCAGCTCTGCTAACAAACGTGGGATATTTGTTTTTATCGAGTAGCAGCCCTCTACCTTTTTCTCTGAAGAAGGAAAGTAAACTTGAATTTGACCCGTCCACAGTTAGTGCGATGTGCGGCCCTAGTAAAAGGTTGTCACAATCGTTCGCCGTCTTTCACTTTCACTACAAGCTGTCCACTTCTTGTCTCCACTAATTGCATGCCCATTTCGCGCTCTTGTTCAGAGTTTATAGATGTTCCATCGCTTAGGTAGTTTTTCGCTTTAAATTCCACTTTTATTTTCGTTAAGAAACTGATATATGCCTAAGCGACCTTTTAGCACTTGAATGAAGGAAACGCATCGTTTCCTCTGTTCCTCCTAAGCGGTTTTTCTTTTCGTAGGTAGCATGCCTTGGTGTAGGATTAAGGTAGATGTGCATACGTGATAAGTTCTCGTATATTGATTTTTATCAAGGATTTTTCTACATAACATTTCCTGTACCTCCTGCGTTAGTCGTAGGCGACTTCTCAACGCCTAATATTAAGCCTAACTGTGTGCCTCGTCTTCTTGCCTTATAGGGTCATTTATACACTTCGCTTGCCTTTTCTTATGCGTGGATCTATTGCTGCTACTGCTGTATGTCTAACACAACTGTTCACCAAATCTGATATACTTTACCCTGGAAGAAAAGAAAGCAATAGAAATCATTGTGGATGCCCAATATCATATGTATATAATAATATTAATCTACTTAATTGAATGGATTCAGTGTGATTCTTCATATCTTCCATTTGTTATAAATAAATGAGGGCTAGTTGATTTTTCCGAAGTATTTCTATGTCATGGTCTGTACAGAAGAAGCTTAATTCCCCCAAAAGTGTTGGTAATTCTTTACAAAAGTATTATTCACACCATTCTCATCCGAATTATTAGTATGTATAATGGGCTGCCAAATCAATCCGATTATAACATCGTTATTTAATGTATCAATAATTAAGGCGAGCGTTAGCGAATGGTAATTTCATATAGCCTTTGGCGATATTGCATATTGTATATAGATGTCACCATCCAAAAGTCATCTCATTCTCATCAAGTGTGTTCTTCATTCACTCATTGTACTCATCAAGTTTACCACTCGTCCGCATTCAATACTCGTGCTTAAATCCTGATAGGTATTTGCATGTATGGATTAATACTTTCGTTACATCGGTTATCAAAAGTCATTGTTGTATTGGCAATATTTGCAAGGAATGTTGATAGATATTACTAGATACAGTGTCACGATGATTCGAAGGAAATTTTAAAAGAATTGATTTCGCAAATAAATACATTTTAAAGAATATTTTAGTCTTTGTGTTTGCTTTGCCTACCGAAGTTGCTGATCTTTCAGTAAACGTCCTAGACTCCCTTGTGTAAACCATAGTTACATGCATTTTAAGCATCGAACTAATATAAACTTGATGTACTATGTAAAAAGAAGCGTCACAGTTCTTATGACGGGAACCTGACAAAGGACTGATACAAAGTTAGAGGAGTTGGCTTAGATATTTTCTGGATCCTCCTCCCCACAAATAGACTTTTCTTAATAAAACATTTAGGACACACATTTTTGTTCCTCAGCTGCCTTAAAACGGCCTTCGTGGTGCCTCGAAAGTCTTGAAAATCTTTGAGTTTGGGGAAAATCTAATAAAAATTCCAGGCCCGGAAAAGTCTTTATATGGGTCGGATTGGTTCGAGGAACTTGAAGTTATCAAAGCAGGCATCGAAAAAAAATCTTAAAATCGGCCCAGAAATTATTGTTTATTCTCAGATTTCTAGTAAATTATTCAACATTTATCTCTGACTTGAAGTGTCACTTTACTATCAAGAGGTCTTATGGCTGCCCATCCCCGATCCCACTTCCCCCTTTGCCCGCGTATGAAATACGTAGAGCTACGAAGTAATATTGTTATTCCCTACTGGATGGTTAAGTTTTTGTACTGCCAGCCATATGTTCAGATAGTTGTTGCAATCTAGTACTGCTCCTAGCCAGCAGGTTGCGCATCGTACACATGGCCAGCTGACGGTCTGGCCGCCTGCCAGCTCAAAGGCAAGCATGGCATACATGTAACCCATTTATCAAAAATAGATTCCTTCAACCAACAGATCCTCAATGTCTTAGTATAAGGTTAAAGAACAAACCGGCCGATACGAGGAAGAATGTAGAATCTAAGTTGGGGTGTATTGGAGATATTTTTAACAACTGTTTGACTTTGCCATTAATTAAGATAAAAATTATTCATATTTCTATGTGATAAAAGGTCATTAAAGAGTAAAGCTTTCGTATGAAGTGTGAAAGTCATGAGCTTCGGAAAATTGATTTCTTATTCATATTCGTATTTATATTTTGTATAGACTATTCCATTAACTACTGGGGTAGTATACTACCATCTATTGTGGAAAGGGCCAAAGCAGGATTTGATATAGTCGATAATGAGATTGTTCAGAGCTTTTATTGTTTTTAACAAAGTGTTCAACAATAGAGTAATACGTATAGCTGAAGATACAGGAATATTTCATATCTGGATTTTATACCGACAAATATCAAACAAATGATACTGAGACGCACCTTGAAAATATGAATAAGCAATACATCAAAATAATATCAAATTTCACGCAAAATGAACAATTAACACCGGCCTTTAGAAGGCGTTTATATGCCTATTATAAGGCCTTACTTTCACTCTTTCACAATGTGAGCAATAAATGCAAGTGAATATTCATAATGTACAATTTGTAAATTAATCCTAACGTGAGTACATGGATAAAATTATTTTATTTCGAGTATTACCCTTTCTACCGTACGACAACTGGTGTCCATGAAGTAGTTTTTGTTAACAATAACTCAGGATCAGTTTCGGGGAGATCATTTTTCTGCAAATACATAGTGTTTTTCTTGGTTTTTATCATGACATACTATTACATCGAATTCATAGATTAATAGTTTTAAACCCGGACATTCCTCCTCGTCATACCTATGTACGTGAGTACATGAGTTTAAAGGAACTTTATAATAAAGAATTTTCCCACATTCGTCATACATTTTAAGCATCAAGGAAAATAAAATTCGCTGGTCGTGGTTCACACAGAGGTATATCCCAATACCTCCCTAGTTTACGGCAGCACGATAAAATACTGGCTTAAACATGAATATATATAGGCAATTCATGCATAAAAACAAAAAAATAGCCTAATACAATGGGATACCACTGTATTCAAGGGTGATGCACCCTTGCCTGGATTACACTCAAGATGAATTACTCGAGGAAATGGCTCTCATCTCCCCACGCACCGTCCACTGGATTACTCAAATCCACATAATTAACATATATTAAGACACAGGGTAAAATATGAAAAGGATTTTTATGTTAACCTCTTTTTAAAAGCAATAAATTCAAACAAAAATGTCTAGCCTTATGCTTAATGATAAAAATGGTTCCCCGCACTGATAAAATAATTATGAAAACGCCAGTCTAGAATTTATAATAAATCAATAATGATAAAATAAAAGCGGGAAGTATCAAGAGATTCTATGACTGGCTCAGAAGAATAATTCATATCAATTCAATCTATTTTAAACAAACAAAATATAATGCTAGCTATTTATAAACAATTCTTTTGTGATCCAACAGAACTGCCTATCACAGCTTCAGAAATACATACCTCCATTCTCTAACCCAAGCCCTTGTCAAACATATTTATACTTTATATACCGTACATATTTTTAATATGCAAATAAAATTCAAAAATTGCAAATGAAGTGGTTGAGCCTCTTACGAATATATTGTTAATATCTATACTTTTAGGAGATCATCGTCCGTGAGTCCATTTTTTACTAAGATCTCATTCAGCTTAATGTGGTAGTGCTTGAGGTCCACCATGAATCTGGGTATTCTCGTGTTCTCCAACGTAGAGTGACGAATCAGGCGATCAACATCCAGATAACTGACTTTTCCCAATCTCAGCAGTGCGTGGAAATCAATTACCTTCCTGTTCTTTAGTATCTCCAGAGCACCTTTAAGGTAAACCTGATCTTTGGCAAAGGCACCTGGCAAATTAAAAGAGTCGGGTTCAGATTTTCGAAAATCAAAATATTCTACACGATTTATGGGTAGTCCAAATAAGTAAATTATGAAGGGTCGCGAAATATAATGCTGAAACAGTTATTACAACGAGTTGTTTTCAGTTGAGACTTGAGTTGACTTCGATCTTCAAAACTAAATTATCAATTGTTAAAGAGCGATATTTGGATTTGATAGGGATGTGATATATGTGTACTCGAGACGTAGTGTGATCTATCATGAAACCTCCATATTAGAAGCCGTGACTTCTGTTAGTACTCAAAATACTCTGAAGCAAAAACCAAAATCGGAGTTGCGGCTTCTAATGGAGGTTTTGGCTGATGCAGATCTTTTGGAGGGTCAAAATAGCGATTGCAATTGATTGACTCATAATCACTTAAAACAACAGTAGGGCGAATCTTGAACTTAAAGGCCGCATCTCAAAGGAACGCGTACCATATCGCACTGAAAACACCATGCATTTTGCTGAAATTCTCTTCAAATTTTAATGGCATTAGGAGACGTCATGACATAAAAAATATCAATCAATGTAAAGGAAGTACAATAGAGGTTTTATGGTAGTTTTTCCTAGGCTTTCCTAGGATCTTAACTAGGCTTAACTAGGGAGGTAAGCAACTCCCGGAACTGACCGAGCATCGGGACCAAAACGTTGAAGTAATTAGTAAATAAGCCTTTGACTAAACTAATTGAATGACATAATGATACGATTACACATTGACTCTGACTATAGCTGTTTATATTTAGCCATTAGACCACAACAGCCGCATGGACTATGTGGATCAACTAGTGCCTATGGGCGATTGTGTTTACATGTATGACCACTCATTCCTGAACATGCGATTTAAATCTCTCCCCCCATCCCCCCCCCACACACACACTCTCTCTCTCTAACTACAATATGTAGACTAGAAACCTGGTCTTGGTAGGGTAAGCTTGTTTATACAAGGATTATATACCGTATATATGTTTCTATTTTGATCGTTATTATGATTATTTCATATCACCATCCCATAGTTCCAGCTTTTATACAAACACACTTGCATAATGACTTATTTTGTAAAATAACTAGAAACCAGGAGCATATCAACCTGCATACCTATGTATACATGTACAGGGCTATTGAAGAATCTATAATAGGAAGGACGTAGCCTTGCCGTATAAACTGTATTTTGATTGAACCCAAAAAACTCGGGGTATTGGTGGGAAAATATTGTTGGCATATATGTTATAGACTGTTCAAGTTACAGAAAATACACTGTCCAAAACAAAACAAAAGTTAATAAAATTATAATAAATTTACCTGGTACCGAGGTATCAGTAAAGCCTCTTTTTGCACGGACACAATAATCCCATCTGACATCAGGGTCCTTTACAAACTTTTGGAGATCCTGGAAGAGGGCGCTGAATGAGAGATCTGAGCCTCTAGCAACTGTGTAATATAGCATTGCCGCTCTGAACATGATTGGATCGTCCCTGAATATGACCGAGTGCAATGAGGCGAGGCCTTCTTCAGTAGGATTCTGGTGCTCCATGTCTAGCTCTCGTCTCTTTTTCTTCTTGCGCCAGACCTGGCAGCGATTATTACAACTTCGCATGTAATGTGTACCTGTAAGTAAGAGTTGGAAATTATAACTTTAACGCAATAAAATATAGATTATTTCTAGTGCATGGTCTTCAACTCAACAAAAAATGTAAAATCCATCCGTCAGTATTGAATATTAAATATGTTTGCCTTTTAATTATTAGTAGTGTATACTATTATTTTCTCTTCAACTATGAGCGAATTCGAAAATTTGTGGTTGTAACATCTAATTTGATTGGAGTTTTTTATCGTTGGTGTAATTTCGGTGTTGGGCCATTTTTATTTTACAGTGTACTCTATTGCTACGTGCCATGTGAATACCGACAGTGTACACATGGGGAGTGAATAACACAATATCATGATTTAAAATTCAACTCCCCCGAAATTATATTGCATGGATTCAACCTGAGCTTTATCCACGGTTTATCTATATTTATTTTTACTAATATCTCAGACAAACCTTTTTTATTTTTCTCAGACAAATCTACTATTTAATCAACTGCAATGAATGATTGCCACGGTATATTGTGATGATGACAAACGTATAACGAACTGAGATATTGATGAGACATTAAATGAATCATTGTTAGACGACGGCAAGCTTACACCAGAGTGACCTACCCCAAGCCAATATGTGAATACATACACAATGTACATATTAATTTTCTGAAGCTTCGTGATATATGAACTATGATTTACCAGTGTTGTGGCAATGCTTATACAATATTGCTCAATTATATTTTTTTTAAACTGGCCATGGATATAAAGCACTTTAATAAGTTGACTGGCTATTCATTTGAAGAACACATATACAGTGGAAGCAACTTCAATATAATTATATACTACCCATGCAACACATATAAAGAAATACATAAAGTTACGTGGGGCTGCCCGACACAATATATATTACAGATACCCTGTGAACTTATAATTAGTCTATAAGATTAGCACTTGTATACAGTGCCATTGTTACATACGGTAAATCTCCTGGCCAACAATATTGGCGAGACGTCATTCAGCGCGAAGATAATAATTGCTGCGGTGTCATAGGTATTAATTGTAATAACAAAGTGTTGAATATAATAGAGCATTGATCACTGTTTCCACCTTCAAATATGGAGCATTTTCAAATACAGATACTCATAAAAACTATCGTGATCTGCTATTGTAAAAGATTATACATATTTAGTAATATTCTACAATTACCACTATGATAAATACAAATAGGATGGATACGCTTTGCTCATCGAGACTTTTCAATATTATATTATATAAGTAGTCATATATTGTTAATAATTACCCATGAAGGGACACAGTACAAGGTTCTCATATTAAAGGTATTTTAAAGATTAGGGTTATATAAATTGCACACCTATTTCATGCCGAAGTAATCCTGCCATCCATCCTTCATGAACGTTGTTGGTCTGTACTTGAAGGAGTGGCCGGCCCTTCACTCGCGTCATACAGGCTCGAGACACAAGATCTGGAGAGAGCTTAACGCAGACTTCATCTTCTAATCCTTCATCTTTGAGGTATTTAAACGCTAGCTCCTTGATTTGCTCCGAGGTCAACTGCCGACCTCCTGAGCGCATAGCGTACTTCTCATAAGTCCCATGCTTGTGCAAGGCGTTGCTCAAAACTTTCAAGGCCTGGATTTATAAAAGTGATACCTATAGTGAAAGTACCTTATACATAGGCTACAGCAATTTGAACCCACTCAACATTATGATGCCTATGATATGCCAGTAGTAGCTAGTATATAGTAGTACTTTAAGATTAATAATATTAGCCTACAGGTACAGGCTGGTAAATGTTAACAATCGGTTAAAGAAAGCCAAAATATAAGTGGTACATGGATAGAAAAGTGAACAGGCTGTCCAAATTTGCCCCGCAGTATTATATGGCAGTAATATTTCTTGATATAACTAGCTCGGGTACAGTGTTATGAAACCTACTTATCCCAGGCCACTATAATATATATAATGATCATAGTTACAATCCTGAAACGTTAAAATCCTAGATAAATGTGGTCCTTTCCTTATTAATGGGTATAGAGCAACATCAAAAGTAAGAGTATTATATACGGTACTTACAAGTGGTATCAATTTATACTCTGGCTTGAACTGCTTTTTGTAAGATGAATGTTCAATGGGGTTCTTGTATTCAAACTGTGGGTTGTAAGCATAATTTCTACTCTGCATGAATTTGATTTTCTCACTTTCCTGATTAATAGGTTTGACTAGACTAATCATAGAAGGTTTGATTCGCTTTTTCTTCTCAGGGGTTTTAACGGGGGAGGAAACCTTTTCAGTAGGTGGGGCAACACATTCCTGTTTAGTACTTTTTGTATTGTTGATAGACTGGGGCTGCGTTATTAACTTCTCTTCAGACCGAGAAGCAAGCGGTCTATTTCTTTGATTGGGAAGCCTTGGAGAGATCACTTCAGGAAGTTTTGTCAGATTGGAAGTCGATTTAGAAAAGTTTCCATTGAGAGCAATTTTTCGGGGAGAATGCAGAGGAGGTATATCAGAGATTTCATTTATTCGCCCCGCGTCAAATGCAAGATTGGTCATAGATTTACAGGAAGGACGGTGTAATGATGGACGTAAAATCCCTACGGGGGATGAGGGTGGAGTCCTAGTCTTGAGAGCACCACATTCTGAATCAGAGTCTGAACAATCCGATTCACTTTCTGAATTCTGGAGAGTTGGAAGCACCGCATCAAAATGTCTTTGGTTGGGTTTGATACTTGGTACGGGCACATTATTAATTTTGTCATGAATACATTTCTTGGTCGGTTGACCATGAGTCGTAAAACAAGGCGAGGATTTTGATTGGATCGTTTGCATCCGTGATCTCGTCCTAATTTTCCCTTTTGACTTCGACTTGTTATTTTCACCTTTCTTCTTCTCGTCTTTACCGCTGGAATTCGCGGAATTCTTCTTGGTGTTCTTCTTTTTTGAATTCCCTTTATTAATGTTTTTAGAACCGGACGGTGGTTTTCCATTGACATCTGTATTTCGGAGATGTAAGTCGGTTAAATGACTCTGAAGAATTGCTTCTCTTATGCTGGGTTTGATCGGACGGGGAGCGTCGGGAGGCCGGGGGACGTGGAGTCCGTGTACGGGCGCCCCTACGCCGAGCACGGTGGTCACTTTGGGGGCAAGGCTGACCGCCGCGCTCGCACTGGCCAACATTTCGCACCATTGATCCAACTGTTCACCCAAACTCCTTTGAGTAACTCCTATTCGTCTTCGTTCCGTCGATACCTCCATAATGTTTATTCCATGCTATGATTCACATGAGATCCATTGTTTACATGACGTGGGAGTATAATGAGAGGTGGCAATCATGGCCCAAGGCTTCCCTGACGACGAACTGTTGAGGGAAATCCCCCAAATCCTCCTGTGTATAGTGAAATGATATGGCTCGGTAGATGTTGTAGTAGATGTCCACTTGGCGGCGCCCTGATCGCCGGATAATGTTTAATTAGAGAGCGTATATGTAGGCTACATGTTGACCTGTCTATATATAAAAAATATACCGTATAGGCTACATCTTATAGACTACACTCTGTGTTTTAAGTCTAGAGTAGGCCTATTGCTGATGGCTGGCTACGGATCATAGTTCTGAACATTAACAGTGTCAGTGTCTCTTTCAGCTGTTGGCGGACTGTGTATTGACCCGTATTGACTTGTTATTTGTAACGCGTTGTGGCTGGGGTGTGGCTAAACAACAGATCACATGCTCTGACGTCAGGCACAGAGACAGCGACGAGAAATTGTTCCAAACAGAGATCTACCCTTGATTTATTCAATACCCGTTTGGCAAACAAACAAACATCTTGCCAGTTAGCAATTAGCAAATATTCAGTGCATCATGAAGGATTATATTATGTAATATAGGTTATGCGTTTGATAGAAACACATTGGAGTTTTTTTTGTAACCATCCTCAAAAACAATTACAGGTTACAGATAGCCTGCTTGTAAATCTTATTTTCATCGATACGGTACGGTATTCGCTATATTCATAACTCGTTTATGCAACGAAGCGTTAACTGGAACTGAACTGAAACTGGATTATTCATAACATAAGTGGGTATCGACTCGAAAAATTGTCATAGAAGATATTCATGAGTTACCGTACGGGCATTTAAATAGTTTGGATTCGTGTGGAATGACATGCAATAGGCCTACTATTTTCGAGTATTTCAGGATTTGTTACCGGTACCGGTACCGTAACTTCGATTAAAAGGACAATTCACTTGTCCCGTGAAGTTTAATCAGCAGGATTATAAGACTGGGGAACGATCAATGGCCCCAACCCCTGCCAGGGGGATTACCCACCCTGTACACGTGGTAGTTGTTGTGTTGGTTCGTGAATAGGTCTATTCATCAAATTAAAGTTATGTTGATTTATGTATATTCATCCAATTAAAGTTCGTTTCAAATTGCGGTTGGTATCCTGGAATCATGTACGCTAGTAAAATAACGGTTAATTGGCCAATGAAAACCATATGTCATTGGATTAGTTTTTATTTCAGGGACCACTGAAATTTACTACCATTTAGGCCTACTATAGAAGTCAATGAGGAAAAGGGGTTCGATCTATTCTCCCATTTTTTCAGAATATCAGATGAGTGAATCATGCAATTTCCTTTAAAATATGCATATACATAGCTGACATATCATTTTACCCCCCAAATTAAAAAAAAACAGGGGGGTCATTGAACTAAAAATAAAGTTATTGAGAATTCATGCTTTCCCCACATTGATCACCATAGTGAATGGTAGTAATTGTCAGTCATCCCTAAAAAATAAAATAATGTGATAACATCCCTATTTCTTTGCTTTTTGTATTCACCCAACCATGTTCTTTCCTAAGATGAAGTTTGAAAAAAAATAGCGTTACTCCTATTTTTTCATGCATTAGTTCCTTGAATTCCCACCTGCAGCGTGCTAACAACGCTGGCATTTACCTTTAATAAGTTGATTTTCATCAGAATTTCTATATTTCAAACTGAATTTGCTATTATAGAAAAATAATTCTTACCAAGGTGAATGGAATATTGTATGATTTTATTGTAGCATTGTCCCTACGTCTTACAGTAAATACATACGTTCAGCAGGCAACGGTTATACTATTTACATTTAAACATGATTTTACAGAGCAAGATATATGTACACACTGTAAAAATAAATGCATGAAAAATCAGGAAGTGTTTCCTCAGATATAGAAACCATCCAGCGATAGAAATGCACGAATTGTTGCCTCCATGTCATGGAATATAAAGCAATAGGTGTCCCAAAACGAGACATACACGCGGCATTACATCACTTGCTTATACTAACATAAATGAAGAAAAGTTTAAAACGTTGATATCTGTATGATCCGGTATAGATATTTTTGGAACCGAATAATAGGTTTATCATAATTAGAAATTTTGGGAGTACTTTAGCACATGTCATACACTGTTCCTGATTCTATGCTAGAGAACTAGCATAGTTACTGACCTCTCGAACATTATGGCAAATGATAAACATAAGGTTAATAAAGGAGACAATCCAAAAAATAAGACTACATTTTCTTTTAATAAATGGCCTCACAGGTTTGACAAAACGTAGATCAGTGGGTTTAAGCACAATTTACATTGGGACATCAGGAAAATGGAACTGATTTTGATAAATGCAAAAAAAAAAAATTCTGACAAACCACAACAACATAAGACACACAGGTGATAATCAAACTTATAGGGGATTTTCTTGAGGAACCATATACAATGTATAAAAAATATATATCTCTGGTCCATTTTGAATAACATCACATTGAAATGATACATCACAAAAAATCTAATCTAATCTTGGCGAAATGCGGGATTTCAACAGCTTGTGTGACTGCAATCAGTGAGGTATATACTATCTATTATGCGATTAGGGATTAAGAGGATAAGTCACTCATTATTGCTCATTTCTAGGGTTTATTATCGCTTATTGCTGCCCCTTCACATACTATTTATCATATACCTCCCTGCTGCAATGAAAAGTCAGCCCCAACTCAGTTCTGTGAACGCAATGCCTACGAATGAAACAATATAATAAATTGAATAATACATATTTGGTAACAAGGACCAGGATTTATTGAAACTAATACTTTGATATATGGTACACATCATAGCATTAATTGCATTTGGCAAAATAGGCATCCATAATGTCAATAAAAATGCAACAATTTTTTGCGCGCTGAGGTGGACATATATGCATTGTATCGGTTATAGATACAAAACTCTAATCAAAATGACGTCAAGTGATAACCAAGTATAACAAAATGTACATAAACACATCCCACTTGAACATGAAATGTGTATTTGTAAGGCACATACGGGGAGCATATTTGGTAAGAGACATCAGTATCCACCCTGATTACCGAAACGCTGTCTAATATCGTCGTTGAATGGATTGATGTCACCTATGTAATGGGGCAGATGTGTCTCCAAATAGCCCCAGATAAATTCAGCTACGTGAGCCTGAGCAATCTACAAAGAAACAAGTAATTTAAATTAAACAAGAAAATTTCAGGCGCATGCAGAAAAAACTGGAAGGAGCATGTTCCTTTTTCATATTTGATAAATAATTATTTTATTTATTATTAATTTGTTGACAAAGGAATTAGATATGTAGAGGGTAACGTGACTAAATTTAATATCAATACCGTATTACATATAACAAAAGTCTTGCAGTGAAATAGGTTCATGGTCATATATGACAAAATGACAATATCAAAAACTAGTCTAATATATCCCAGGTACATTATTGCTATATATAGGTCGATTGCCGTAGGGTCGTGTGTCACGAAATGCACTTTACGGAGATCGACCTAACACAGGTCTAATAGACACGTCTAACAGATGATCTTCTTTCGGTCTTGCCACCAGCATGCACTGCTCGACAAACGCTCATTTATCTCTGTCTTAAACAAACAATCCTCTTAATGTCTCATTTAAGTGTGTACCCTTCGAGTATTTGTTACATTGCCAATATATACGTCAATATCTAGGGTCTCATTACATTGTGTAGTCTTCGAGGTTTGCTATTCCCTAAATATTCAATATATATTTTTCTTCACTGTTAAGACTTGCGTTATTCCTACATACGTTTCTCTTAGCGTCTTATCTCAGAAATGCACTGTTCTAGTTTCGTTCTGGAATCAACTGTATAATTGTGTATTTTACATCTGCGATTATTTTGCATAAATATGATTTTGCATAAATGTCTTGTAAATATATGTTTCGGGGTGTATCACTCGTGATAAACCTCGGCAGAATTAATATTCGCCAGCTAAAACTTCTATCTTTTTACTTTTATGCCTTGTCAAATGTGGATTTATCATTTTTTATTTCGTAACATTACATAATATTACATCTTATTGTATAAATTTACCTAATAGACAAGACCCCACCTGTCATATGGGACATTAGACACCTTTATTATTAATATTTCATATCGTTAAAAGGACCCAACGCGCAAGCAATCAAGTAAACCAAGGCTAGCGGTTAGAGTTGGGCCAGCTGCACTCACCACGGCAGCCATCATACTATTGCCGCGCGCGGGTCAGACTCAGAGCATATCCTACCGCGCAGCGTTGCGAATTTTTCAGCCGTTTCGGGTCCGTTTGACGTTACACTTTTTTAAACTTTAATGTTATTTCAAACCTTTTATTGTTTTTCTTTATGCCATATTAACATCTAAATGCCCATCATAATTTAAATCTTACATAATATTACGTAACTTTTCTTTATCCTTACGAGTACTGTTCTATGGTTATCTCTACTCTCAGTATTAACTTTAAACGTATTTGATCTCATAAATAACTTTGTATTATCAAAAAAAACCCCAAAACTTAATTTAATTTTCAATAATTTTTATGCTAATTTTTAATTACATTATTATTACGTAATATTACGTGGGACTGTAACCACTGGTATTTATCAAATGTTATAGCTAATTTCATAATAATCTTTAATTACGTAATGACATGTATTATGTAATAATGAAGGTTATGTGCCAATGTGGCCACTCCAATTTCACAGTTTACTTTTATTAATTTGGATTACGTAATTAATACACGCCAGTATATGTATGTGTATCCTTTTATCCTGGTACGGTAACTGATTCAACACTTCCACCTCAAAATATTTTATTCTGTTATGTAATAATATATATATATACTGCTCCAGCCTCTTATCTATTATTGTATAATTTCTCAAGCTTCAAGAAGCTTATTAATTTTATCATTTACTAATGTACTTCATTTTAATTTTTCATGCTATCACCTGGCCCATGTATTCATATACCTGATGTTACCTCTAGACCAATCACCTTAATACTCAGCAGATAATTAGCATTATGCTAATTACTCTATATATAGGGTGTCCGACCCACCCACCTTAATCTGTTACCTGTACTCGAACTAGGTTATAATAATTATCATATTGCTATACCTCTACCAGGAATAAATACAACTTTAAATATACTTCACTTCGCTACGTTTTATGTTAGAGCAATCGTAACAATACTAGCACTAGTTTTATAGACAAAATGATATTCTTTTGGGATAGGAATAACTCAGGAAACTTGGTCCATGCAGGTTTGAAATGGTGCAGTATGGAGGAATGTTTGGTAAAACTTCTCTCTTTACAGACAGTGGCGAATGACATTACATTATTTTAGGACATGTTTGCATTAAAAGTGCCCTGCGACTAGGTCCACACATAAAATAATGTCAGCATCCAAGAGTGGTTTTTATGAAGTATCCAGCAAACTGACCTGATTTGGATGAAATCCATCAACGGCATCAATGAGCTTGTATATATTTTCCTTTCCTTCTAAAATGGACCACTTTTCCAACACTGCAACAAAGTAAAATACTCCATGTACACGCGTGTTTAAACTAAACGACATACAAACTCACCAGAATCACCCTCATACGAAAAGTACTTCTTAAGAATTAACAGACAAAGGAAGATATGAAAAAAGAAGAAAGATAACGTATAGAAATGTGTATGAATGTAATAAAACTCACCGGCAGATAAGGGGTTTGGCATGTAATTGACATCAAAGTTGCGGTACTTGTGAGTTTTAGTTACATCCTGCAAAACATCACTCAGGTCCATAGCCCTCTGTAAGAAAAGGATTATAACAGCAAATGATTACCTAACATAGGATTACAAATTGTCTATTTTCATGCAGACAATGGATAGTCCACGAGGTTTCATTTTCTGTTCGGCCAAGAAAATAGGGCTTACCTCTGAAGTTTGATCCCGGATTGTGGCATTATTACCCATCCACCCAGCACAGGGAGATATCTGTGAACAAAAGCAGGTATTGACATTACATGTGGCTAACGGGGTTCATTATCATAGAATCGAGTCTAAAGTCTAGACTGCAAGTTCATACTCTATTATTGAAGTACAAGGGTGCTATTTAAACAATGCTAGTACAGCATACTAGGTGGACACAGAAACGCCTCTTTCCAGATAAAACGGTTTTCCTGACTGATGGGAGTTTGACATACAGGTAGTCTAAAGAAAATTGACACACATAACAGTCCAAACGATGAAATATGGAAATGGAAATATGTATGGTTAATACTGTAAACAATAGTAAAAAACTGTATCTGTACTGATTTCACCAATATATATTCTATATGAAGCTCTCTCGTTTCCGTGATAAAGGGCATTTTTACACAGAACGCTGGCACTGGTTATATCATGGTTCCCGCGGCCCAGAAAATATCCAAATTACTGACTTTTACTGACCAATTCGCCCAGTTTTTGTGTTAGATCATTTTTCTTTACTCAGATTGAAAATTACTGACTTATTACAAACATACAGCGATAATTACTGAATTTCAAGGTTCTTACAACCCCAATCTCAAAATTATTGACTTTTTAATGACTGCGAGAACCATGTATGGATTTCACCGGGGAATAAGAATGACCATATCCAACAACTTACCATTAAGCAGTTGAGGAACTCATAGAGATCCCTGTAGCGGATGTCCTTCTTCAGGTTGCCCAGAGGGTGCGTCCTGTTGTGCAGGTTGTTGTAGAGAACCCTGCCATCGGCTAGTCCCATCACCAGTACATGACTGCCCTTGGGTAAGCGCGTGTCCTGAGGTTTAATGAATTAACATCCGTATTATCAACCGATTTTCTAATAGCACACACATAAATATATAAAGAACAATTTAAATCGAGAATGATTACTATATGGTTCCATATATTATTTAATTCATGATGACGAAAGGAAAGGTGATGGTAATTTCTTTTGGCTATCATGATGATTTTTTTTTATCTGATTAGAGGGTGTGTGAGTTCTACTAAATTAACAGGTAAGCGGTTCCAAGACCAACAGTCTTTCCAGGGAGTATCGTCCCCATCGGGGAGGATGCAAGTTTATCAGCTGCGGTGGATTAGTCCGTCAGGTGTGTTTTACTGCATGCTGTTTGTATGGACTTCAGGATACAGTGTCGCGCACACTATGGCCCAGTGGCCTTGGACTGGGTTTGTATACAGTTAATAGTTTGGGTCATTTTTACTTATTAAAATTCATTCTGTTAACAAGTAAATCTGTGGGAAATCGGTAGTGTTCATGAAACTTCCAATAAGGTAATATAATAAGTTAGTGTAGATTGCAGGTGCTGGGCATGAACACTGACACATGAAATGACGTGTTGAATCGTGTACTTCTAAGATGTTCATATAAGTGGTTCCAACACTCGGTCGGATGTATTTTACCAGTTATATACGTATTATTTATGGTTTAACACTCTAAAACATCCTCCCCTCGTAACAATATTATAATGAACCTATTTTCTAATAGCACCCAAATAAGAATATGTAAATCGATGATGACCATTATTTACCTGAGAATAAGTAATTTTGTTTAGTATTGTATCATAACTGGCTATTTTTAGTTCAACTGTTCGTTTACTACTGCCTCGTGGGTCATGATTAGCGCAGTCAATATGCAGTCAATATGATAAATTAAACCTACCAGGTAAGATAAAGTGCTGATTATATTTTTCCTCATTTGCTTCGGGGTTGTCATGTGTGCAACGGTATCATTTGCATACCTATGGAAAAGATTAATGGCCTTTTATAAATACATTTCATAAATAGGAGACATAAACCACTTTACATAATGTCATATATATCACTGTTATCAGTCATTTTCTTCACCCTGAATTTATAAGGCGTTCCTTGCCGAAGCATATTAATGAATAAATAATTATAAAGTATTCCGTACCAGTTACAGACGTCATTCCCAACGAGGGCATATACAACAAGAAGAGGCCTATCCGTCTCATTATTTCGTGACAGACTGAAAAATAACGCACAAGTTCTTGCATCAATGTCAGGAGATGCCAGTATTTCCCATTTGAGGGTTGATCCTCCAAAGTATTAGAAACAGGTAGGTTGACGTGTATGTCAGCCGACTGCGCTACCACAACTGAGCTATTGCGCTGCTCAGTAGAACGTTCCACCTGGCTCACCTGGCTACACTTGTTGTGTTACCATGGTTCAATAGGTGTCAATTGGCACCCCAGGTGGACCGCCCACACCGAATAGATACGCATGGCTGCAACAGACCTAACGGCTGTAGGTATTGCCCCCGAATCAACACTAGCGGATACATCTTGTGCAGAGAAACCAACCGACAGGTATCCTGTCATAGACTTGTCAACTGTCAGAGTTCAAATCTGATCTATCTCATAACTTGCACACTATGCAACATCCAATACGTAGGCCAAACCAAGAACACTATTGTGACAAGATTTGGCAAACACCATGAAGACATCAGAAAAAACAATGACACCACAGTGGCGAGGCACATGCACTCATCACACCCTGATGTCTCACAAAAATGGGAGAGCATATCCATCTCAGTTCTCAGTCTCATTCGGCAACACTCTGACTCCCAGGAGGCCAGAAATGAGAGAGATAAGGAGGAAAGAAGATGGATAGCCAGACTAAAGTCACTTATTCCACGCGGACTAAATATTTTGGATTAAATATATCCGGTAGAACAATCTCAATCACATACACGTTTAAACTAAAGTATTAGAAACAGGTGAATGGAAAGACAAAGTAATGTTTTAAACGAGCTCTAAACAAGCTCGGCATAGTAAGCAATAGGATTCTGATTAGAAAGATAACCGATATATAGCAAATAACAATGACATTAAATAATATAATTACAGGATGGTTAATCAAGCATCTAAATAGACTCACCTGCGTTGAACATGCTGCATATCGTTTGAGTCAGCACCTAACAATTTAAATAAAAAAAATGGAGTTCAAAATTTCGTTGTTACATGTAAGATTATATATTTAACACAGGACATTTATTGTGATACTAATTTTGCTCTATGTAAAGATAGATTGTAGAAACATATATACCATTCACTCCAATATTCTGGAAGTCTCGATGGTTGCATCTATTTCGCCGGACAAGTTTTTGATAGATCGATTTTACGGGTCCATGGATGATGGGCCAAACATTTTTATCGTAACCTAAAAGAATGAAAGACAAACATGGTTAGACCTAATACACCAGATCAAAATTGTGTAGTTAATACCTATGGGGTAATCTTGTATTTGTATACAGAAAATAGGACTAGAAAACCCACAAACCTGTGGCCGTTGAGAGCATTGGCCAGTCGAATTCATTCTCAACCACAAATGGCAAATACGTGAATATATTCTGTAAAGTAATAAAATATACACAATGGTTAGGGCAGTATTATGGACTGATGACACATTATTTTGGAATGTATGGAATGTGACTGTATACCGTATAGTCAGATTTTTTGCAGACCAAGATGGCCGCGGAACACGCGAAAATTAATTGACGTTAAGATGATAAATTCCCTATAGTATTATTATTTATAATAATAATCAAATATGCTTAAAGAAACGTGAAATTGAATGGCCACGAACTTGCACTTTTTCAACAATCCATGAAATACGTAGCGCTGAGAATATCAGATTATGGGCTATATATTCAAACCTATTTGGCATGACAGATAGGAACACATGATAAAACGACAATTATCCGTAAAAGACGCATAAATAACGAATAACCTATGGAACTCACACTAGAGAGGAGAGACGAATTGACCCATTCATAAGGGATATGAAAGTGTGCAGTCACGGAATCTCCCAGAGCCGCCAAACCAATGGGATTACTCTCTCCACAGTACAGATCCTCGTACGGGCGGCCTGTACGTCTATCCTGGTCCTGCAACAGACCAACAGCATAGATCAACATAGCTATATTTCATATTTTTAGTTTACAGACTGATATATATAAACCAACTTCGTTAATTCTTTGTGCATGTGTAGATGACTTATGACCACTGTTGGGCCTGAAGTCTGCCAGAGTGGGGGCATGTTGTCGTGTATCGAGTTAGTGGTACTCTGTTCTTCCCAGCATCACCAATGCATACTCATGGGGGAGTGGTCGTTCACCTCCATGCTGTGATCGTCCCATACTTGTGGATGTGACTACGTATTTATTGATATTTATTCGTATGTGTGTGGAAAAATAAATAACCAATGAATTATTCATAGATGCTGATGGTGTCCAACGATCAAGTTGGCTTCCTATACTTATTGTTACCTATGGTCAGAATTTTTTTTCTACGTTGCTAGATTGTTAGGGAAGTTGTCTGTGTTGGGAATCTGAGCGCGTAGTTATTGGGTAGTTTTCCAAGAGATTATATTATATAGAATTTAGAGAACATAGACCATATAGTAAACATAAGTATTACTTACAAAAATACCGTTGCAGTTAGAGTCCTCAAAAGTGTCCCATAACATGGGTCTGAAAGAGATATCAATTATTACAACTACAGTTGTGTCAGTGTGCGGAATTTTAAGGCTATGTCTCTATTCGATATTTTAAAGCTATGCATTATTTCGAAGAAGTCAAAGTCGGAAAAAAGAACTCACTTGGCTCCGGGATGTATATCATGTCTAGTATCGTCACAATCCTTACCACGCCACAGCGTACCTCTCAATGTCTGTAGATACAAGTAAGTGGGGTTGAATTCACAGAAAATATAACAAGCCTGAAGGTATTTGATAGCAATTCGGACACCATTCCGTGCATTTTCCGACAGTGATATGAATGGAGTTGGCATGAGTATAGACCGCAACAAACCTGGGTTAGGGTATATACTGATGTTCAGGAAATATCAGGAAGGAGCCAACTGGTGTTGGCAGGGAACATATGTTTTTTTTTGTTTTTAAAGGAGGGAACATATGTAAGTTATTGTTAGACCCGACCGCTCCTTGACGTCTACAAAAATTGTCATGCAATAGTTAGGTAACAGAAAAGTGTACCTTAATAATACTGAAGCCATCCTGGTCCAAATCGACACCCGGCAAATTACTGTCACTGACACTGGAAAATGAAACACGAGTTTTCTTTCAAATTTGTAAACATACTATAAAATGTTGATGATATTATTATTTTTTAGAAAAAATAATACATATACACAAATCCTTAAAAACATATTTAAAACAACCTATTGACTTTTTTCAACTGAAGTTTCTTTGTAAAAAATCTTACCGGTCAATTATATCACAAACGGTGCGAACTAACGGAATATCACAGATATTTGGGAACGAGTGAAGGTTTTTCTGAAATAGGAAACAGAAAGTATCAGACCTAACTTGAACAACATTACTCTGCAGAATTCTTGAATTGCCATGATTTAACATTTGATACAATAGCTGGATATAAAAATAAAGGACACATATAGGAACTTAACTTACAGATTGTAAATACTGCTTGGCTACTTTATGACTTCTCCACACCTCTTTATTGAGAATATGCTGAAAAAGAGTAACATCCAGTTGAAAAAAACACCCAAGTGACTTTTCGCACTTCCTCAGAAGCGGAAGATGTCCCAGTAAATACATGATAATGAAAAGTGACAAGAATATTTTTATTCTGAATAATACATCCTAGCTGCAACTATAACGCTAAAATTTATCTGTGAATGCTGTCTTCCAAAATTATACCAGGAGTGAATTATTACACTATTTTGTGTAGATTTGTATTAACAAGTACAGTATAAAAACTTTACATCGGTTCAGATATCTTTACCTTAGGTTGAGGTACGAGATGACACATTTCTGTGCCCTGTTGGGTGTAACATAAACCCATAGAATGACATGCTGCATCCGCTGATACTTTGTTATCCAATCTGATGGAGTGAGAGAGGACAATGTTACAAGTTCATGACACAAGAGATATGCTACATAAACAGGATTCAAATTCAATTATTCTCATGAGGCACGAAACTTCATGCTTACTCAAACTGCTACCGTGAAACAAAGACTAGTATCGTACCAACATAAACAACGACTGGGTTACTATAGTGATCAGATGGTACCCATAACCACATCAATCCTTTCAAGCTATGATATCATAGTCGCATAGATTTAAAAGAAACAAAACGAAAAGAAGTGGGAAATATTTTGAAACTAAGGATTTTATCTGATTTCATCCTTCTGTTATAGGAATATACAGTATACTTAATATGCATACGTATACATAAAATAAATGGAATATCGAATACGGTACCGGTAGACTTTCAATGGAAAAAGATAGACTTACAGTTTAATGGCAAGGGGACCATATACATCTACAAGTCCATAGCATGCTCCTTGATACACGCCCTTAGGGATAAATGCACAGATCTCCCCGAGGGCATTGGCGATTGAGGTATTATGTATCACCGAAAATTGTCCTATAACGTTTAAAACGAATGTACACCCTGGAAATATAATAGTAATCACCAACGTTTATTATCAGTCCGGGTATTTAATGATGAGGAATAAGTATGAAAAATATCAGTATTGATATATTTACAGGGGGTATCACGTGTTCCTGATACTGACCCTAGTTTTATGCAAAACCCACTTTGCCAAGATGATAGAAACAGGGCATGTACGTCGTTGACAGTACTTTTCTTAGCTATGCATAGACAAAATACGAACTATATTATTTACAAAGGGTTCTTGAATAAAATGCTTGCATGGCTTTTAACAGTGTGAGTTTTCTCCTTTGAAATAAAATAAATCGTTTGTTCATGGAAATCAAAATTGAAGGCAAGCACAACTTCCAAGCCTATTCAAGGGAGTGAGAGAAAAGGCCTTTATATAATATACACTTCTTAGTTCATGGGAGAACTGGTGAACTTGAGTGAACGGTTCACTTTTCTGCCATTGTGGATTCATTTTGATTGACAAGTGGGTCTAGGGCTGGGCGGGAGGTAAATGATCTCTATAACGAGTTGTCGCTGTTGGCATTGTGGGTGTACAATGAAACATCAAATAGAAAAACTGACAATAAGCAAATCGTGTTCAATATCAAAATGGAAACAGACTACAACCACTTTACTCCACGGTGAAAGATGTAGAGTCGCTTCACCGATTTTATTTGTATTTCCACCTTTGAAACTTTATCTCAATTTTATAACTGTGATTACCAAACATTGTGGCTATAGTGTCTCAAAATCTTTCACAACTGGACTGAACAGTTATTACAATAGCACAATGTGGCGGTTGCACTATAAGCCGCATTTTACGCAAAGGCCGCATTTTACACGAAAAACCCGCATTTTACACTTTTTTTGTGCATTCTATCAATTTGGGGTGGAGGTGGTGGGGGGGGGGGGGTGTTGGCAGAGGGTGTGTTCATCACTAGTGTGTATTGACTAGGGGGGTTTTCATTTTACACTTGAGGCTGGGGGGGGGGGGGGGGGGAGGGGAGGTGGTGGAGGGAGTGTCGGGGGGGGGGGGCAGGATTTTTTTTCCCCCATTTTACACTTGGGTTGTGTATTCTGTTTTCATTTCAGCAATATTAATCACATGTATTCACTAGTGTGTATTGACTGACCCAGCATGAATACACATATATATATTCACTAGTGTGTATTGACTGACCCAGCATGAATACACATGTACATTCACTAGTGTGTATTGACTGACCCAGCATGAATACACATGTACATTCACTAGTGTGTATTGACTGACCCAGCATGAATACACATATATATTCACTAGTGTGTATTGACTGACCCTGCATGAATACACATATCCGGCTACCCCTATATTAGGTAGAAGAATGAGGGTAACAATAGAGTACACAACCCAAATAAAATGAAAAAATGGAAAAAAAAATTCCCCCGACCCCCCCCCCCCCCCGACCCCAAACTTGATAGAATACACAAACAAAGTAAACAACCCAAGTGTATGTAAAATGAAAACATGAACTCCCCCCCCCCCCCCCCACTAGTCCCTCCCCTCCCCTCCCCCCGTCCCCCCCTCCCCAACGTAGAATATGAAATAATATAATAAATATAAGATAAAATACACAAAAAAAATGTAAAATGCGGGTTTTTCGTGTAAAATGCGATGTGTATAGTGCTACCCCAATGTGGACACCACTACACTACAAATAAATATTGAGACCACCCAAATCTTGCCATTATTGTGATGATTATAATGAATGACCATTTCAAGCGCAAGTGTCCACCTATTAAACCTACTTCAATACCGTTTTTATGTAGGCTATTTATAAATTATATAATGTTACACCAGAGAATCAGCATTATGCATAGTCGATTAATTTACTCCCTGGTTACGATACATCAACTTAAAAGTATATAATTATTAATTAAATAAATAAGTAAATATAAATCAGTCTTAGATATTTAGAGACTACGAAGGATCCTTGTTAGCAACCGCATGCTATCATGCGTACACGCTGACTAATCCGCATCGTACGATATGAATGGTGACGTGAATGGTACACAGAACCATAAGAGCTACTACGTGCTTTATTTATGTATGTGCGCTCGTGTAGTCTGTAGATCCATGAGTGCATCTGTCCTTGCAAGGTGTGTTCATTCAAGAAAATGTGTGGCCCCTTGGTATGGGATTAGGGGAAATTAAGTATAAAAAAAATTATAAGACTTACCAGCACATCCAAAGGCTCCATTAACACCTCTTCCTGTGGCCAAAAATGGCAGAGTAAATACAGTAAAACAGCATAACAAGAGAGCAAGATTTGAAATGTAACTTCGCCCCACGGCTGCCATGTTGTACTGTGTGTTTGTATCATGTGACTTTGTTTAGCTCTCGCGCTCAGCGAGAGGTCACGAGAGACGGCGAGATGCAAACCGCCAGTTTCAAAAACTCTGCAAGCAACCAGACTTCAAGGAGTTGAACAGTGAAGTCCATGCCTTGACCATTACAGACACCTTGTTCCAAGATGGATCCATTCACACAGGTATGTCTTTTACTATTTTATCTGTAGTTTGTGTTATTAAATATGTCCTCTCTGCTATTCATTAATTATCTTAACCTGTTGGCACGATCCGGGAGTATCGACTGCAAGTGCCCGTTGGCCATCGCTCTACCCATGCTCTACCTTATGGGTTCATGACTTGAGTCTTGACATTTGAATTCACCTGATCTTTTACCTGTGTTGTTTTCTTAGACACAATTTCACGTTCATGTATTATTGTAACATCAATCTTATGCTTTCATTCGTTTTGCATAGCTACTCGAGTCTTGATCTTTTGGTTCAATGGCCCACTTTAAAACATATAAAGATCGACCAGGGCTAATGATCTAATCCTAACTGAAACTATCACGAAGCATATTATTTGGCCTAGGCCTAGTGATCAACCCTTAAACGTTACATTTTTACATCATCTAAGTATTTGATGGGATTTCAGCAAACTAATTTGCGACATGTTTACGTTATTCGGAGCACTTATTCATGGTGTTGCTGGTTAAAATGTTCAAATTATTATCTGTAGAAGCCACTATTCCTGAATCCTAATTGCAACCAATAAACAATTTACAGTATTTAAATGGCACCCTGTTTATCCCGGCCTCGGACCGTAGGCCCTCCGCCGGTATTTGAACGCATGACCGATAATGTGCCTTGCCATTGTCGTGGAGGTCTGGGGGAGTGCTAGATCGTAGGTAGGCCGCAGGAATGTGCGACTGTTGCGACGAGGGATTCAGATACTGGCACTCAGCCAGGACAGGTGTAGACTGTAGTGTAGGGCCTAACTGTAACCGGTTGAGATTATCAGCCTTTGAACCCCAGCAGGGATGAGCAGGGGCCTATCTGACTTTGAATTCAACGATCCGAGATCATTACTGGATCTAATCTCTATGAATGTCATTAATTGTATCTTATAATAATCCCTTTCTATCTAAGTTAGTCCTCCTTTCTTAAAGCCCCACCCATACTCACTAATTATATAATTTTGTATAATAAACAGTACACTTTAAAAGCCACTTTTTGACATTCAATAAGTGTGATTAAAAAATTGTTTTTATGTGAAGTGATTACAGATAGTTTTGAGAATACACATGTTCACCACACCTAAAAGTCATGACTGTCTAAATAATATGCACGATACACAACCAATAATTTAGCTTAAAGTATCCGTTCCCTTGCCCCCAGAGGCAGAGCATTGGTTGGGGATTTGGGAATCGACAAGGCTAGCATAGTATAATATTATAATGCTAATAATGCAATTGTCAATTGCATCCCCGACCCCCGGGGGTATGGGGGTAAGGTAGCGGGATGCCCAAAAATTATGCCCCCACCCAGGCGCGGATTTTCCTCAATTTGCCACATTATCAAGGACATTCACCGGGGTGGAGAATGTCTGCCAGGGTTTATATTTACACAAATTTGCGGCCCTGGAGGTCGGGGATTTCATCATATTTCCTCAAATGCCCAGGACATTCCCCCATACCCTCGGGGTGGGAGGGGGGGGGGGGAGTTGACAAGTGCATAAACTAAGTGCAAGCATAGATGTGCTATATATATTCTATATAATACTAATACCATTCCACCTTATTCCTTATCAGTACAAGTGAATTTTGAATAGGCCTACTAATAATATGAAGTGATACAAAATGAAAGGTCATAGTGTTTCACTTCCTTATTTGTGGATTCAAACATTATCTCCGGCCAATGGTGCCATTGTATTCATAGATCCGTTTGAATGAATGAATGGCTGCTTCGTTGAGTTCAAAGATTATGATTTGTCTCTTTACGATGTATCTAAATGATTAGCCATTAGGGAAGTTTAAATATATTTTAACGATCCTCGCAGGATGAAAAGTTAGTTTTAACTTTTAAAAAAAATAAAGGTATAGACATAATGATAATGTATCAACCGGGATGTACAAACTGCCTCCCTGGTTAGTGGTACGTATTAATAAGAATATTAGTATTACTGTTAGATTTTTGTCTTCATAACTATGTATTGACTATTGTTTATACAAAAAGCAGCTTAATCTTTGCAATTTGAAAAACTTGTACTAATGATTATTATCTATTGTGTATGAGAAAAAAAGAGTCCTGATTAGCGATTCGAATATATTTTACATCGTTGCATCGGCGACATTCCCACGGTTAGAGGAGCGCATCTATTTTGAGTAACGTCTTAAGTCTGCCCTCAGGCGAATGTGTATTCTGAACTTCTTTGCAATCTTACAGTGACTACGGTAGCTATTTCGAGAAAGGAGGGGTTTTTGTCTGCAGAGCGAAGATAATTCAAAGTTCTGAGTTCTGATTTCTGAAAAAAACTGCTCTCTTTTTTTCGATTCCCATCACATGTGTAGCAAGTCTCACGACGATACATAGCCTTACATATATATACAAAGGTGGAAACTTGGTCGCTTCGAATCGTATGAAACCTGTTTTTGTGATTGTTTATTGGACTCGTTCCTCTTGTGTTAGGAGACTAGGTTGTGCTTTACATTATCGTGACAGATTTGTTTAACATTTTCAGCGACTCATGGATAGGGCAAGGGTCCGGAGGGAGAACCTTGAGAAAAAGTTGACTGATCAAAATACTCCCCGAAAGAGACCCATGCCACTGGGTGACCACAACGAACAAGTGATAGACACTACCTCCAGTTCACAAGACGATGGTAAGCAGGCCGCTATTTCACCTTATTGTATCCCTATAAGCCTGTCATGTAGTTTGTTGTATTGTAATATACAGGAAAAAAAGAAGAATATAAAAATGATTTTCTACAAAAAGCAGAATTCATTGAGTGTCTTTCATTATTTCTTCTCAGATGATTCAGATGGTCCCGTTATGCAAGGTATTATCATGGGAGTTAGAATAGTTGATGAACTACCGTAGTTAGTGAATGTTTCATTAAATGCATACGAGTTTTAAACATGTTGTCAAGTGTTCATAATGTATTGAATCGGGGAATGTTTTACATCCATGATTGAATAATACTGCAAGATGTTTATTTCATTTATATATTGAATCGTGAAATGTTCATGAATAATTTCCCGATTGAATATAACAGCATGTCAACTCTTTTTTTAATTAAAAATTAATAATGTTTGTTGGTTGTTTTGGATGAAACTTTTAACACAGTTGTCACATTCATCTATTGATACTTTTCATTTAGCATACTTAAGATTTTGGACCGTTTCAAATTCGAGTTTATTCATACCTATTAAGTATTTTAGCATGGAAACAGTTATTTGTGTGTATGCTTTTTATACTGTGTTCTTGCTATTTAGAATTGTTATTAACTTACTTAGTATTAGAATACGATATCATTTCAACATTTCTCTGCTCGTTAGAAGTAATCGGACCTGATGCCAGGCAGTATAATTGAGTGTAGATTTCCCCAATGCACGTTTCAAAAGAAATTCGGCTCTTTAAATGTTTTTTTTTGTTCTTAGCTTCATCTTACTCTTTAATTGTTAACAGATTTGTAGTGAGCATTGTTTCTCATTAGTTTTAAGCAGTCCTGGGTGTGTAGGAAATACCCTGTATGTGTGCGTGTGTTTGTATTCAGATTCCCCCAAGCGCCAGTGTGTGAGGAGTACAGAGCAGCACATCAAAGCTGACACCCCCGCCATCCAGGGCGTACACTCCCGCCGTGACGCGCTCGCCAACTCTAGAACTTGTAAGTTTCGATTTTCAAAAAAAAAACAATAGACTAATAATGATCTTTCCCTCACTTGTCTATCATACTCTCCCGTTAACATCTCCTGTCTCCCGTTTCATGATGGATTTCGCCATTTGTCCTGCTCTTGCCCAGAGGCCTATTATACACCTGTCGTATGTAATTTCCCTTATTATCCTCAGTAATTGGCCTTTCTAGGTGCGAAAAACAGCCATAATCCCTTGGATTTATGCACTCTTCCCAATAATTTATATCATATATATCCTCATGTAGGCAACTGACATGCCAGTTTATTTGAGCGACCGTGTCTTCTAGATCTATAGCTGTTTACTGTTAGACTAAACAGTGGTGGTCATATCTGTAACGATGGGCGATTTAGTTAAGGATATATCTTGGAAATATTACTCACACAAGCGCTGCCACTGTAAAATTCATCGGCAGAATGTGCCTCACATGGGAGCCAAGATTTTGCCAATTTTGGCTCCTCAAAAACTTATTCCTACACTGGATTCATCAGACTCCGGGAAAATACCTTTTAAAGAACCATATGGGAAACTTGTGCCAAAGGTTTTGATGGAAAATCCCTCCAAGGAATTTTCTTTGACCGATACAAAATCTGAAACATTAGAATCTAATTGTACCCGAAAATCAAAGAATGACACCACTGACAAAAGTACGGTCAGCAATGGATATTCTATTGAATGTGATGTCACAGCCAAAATCAAAGCCAAACTGGAAGAACTTCAGAAAATGCGAAGGGCGTTAAGGGGATCTTCGGAACAAGCTCGTGTTAGAAATCAGAGCAAAGCTAAATCTAAACCATCAAAGCTGGCTCAGATTTTACCAAAAATCCCAGAAGAAATTATCCCAGACAAGCCCTCTATATGTAATACTACTAGTCAAGAAATGGAGAGTGTGAAGCCTCTAGTGAAGAATGATTTTATATTTGATAAATCACTCACTCTGGTGACGAAATCTGGAAAGAAAATTTGTGTGACTCGCCCTGTTGATGTAGAGGTTCATGCAGGCATGATACAAATTGGTTCCATCCTAACTCAGGTTCTTGCTGATCAAGCAGAGCTCATGGCTGCTCGCAAATCTCTCATTCGACAGTCATTTCGCAAGCAAAATTACCGCTTTGGATCTCACCTTGTTAATCGCTTTCCATATACAACCAGGAACTCTAATGATGTCCATCCCAAAGCTCTTAGATTGGTTCCTGACGCTAAAGGTTAAGTTAGACTATGAACTATGTTCTATTGATCATATGCAGCCTTCATATTTAGTACGAGCATATTAGAAACTTGTTAAAACCTTTTAGTAATTGTAAGATAAAGTCGGCACTGTTTGCTTCTACTGAATATTTTGTGGTAAAATTATATAGCTTAAGGCGGTTGTTTCAACTCTGGTAGGTCATATGGCATGAAGTGCCCCAGGCTCTTTATGCAAATGAGCCACGACTGACACCTGGAACTCGCCTTGAACATAGCACAGGTGTATATGGTGGGCTTATTGACACGGCTCTACTTAACGATTTTCCCATCTTTTTAAAAACAAAATTATTTATTTTGATGACTAGGGTCTCCTTCCATTCAGTCAATGGAATTTTAATTTTAATCAATATTATGTAATACAATTATATACTTTTGTCATTCATATAATACAGAAGCCTCCTTACGATACCGAAGGATTAAAACTTTCTGTCTCTTTGGTTGCTATACAGTTGGAGTAGAGAATGTAGAAGATGACTATGTGCCGCCACTGAGGAGACGACACGATGCCTTGCTGGACGCACCCAACACTGTACCTGTGCCTGTTGCACCGAGCAGGAGAAATCGCTTGGCTGCCCTCGCTAGCACCATCAACAACTGGGAGGATGACCTCAGCCAGCCCAGGATCAAGTAAGTATACCCAAGAGTTGGGGATACCACATTTCCCGGTGGTATGAACGGTCACAAATAGCCTCAATAGAAATTAGGGATACCAGATGGCAGTAAGAGTTTCTTCCACTAGAGAACTAAACTGCTGGCCAGAATAGTTAAAGCGGATTTTTTTTAATGGAAAAGCAAGAAAAACTTTAGTCTGCTTAGTTCTTCTGAACCAGTGCGTTTAAGTTTAACCTCCATTGATTTTTAATTGACCTTAAGTTCTTATTATAAAATATTTGTAACTTTTATTTTGTTAGACCACCAGAGGAAAAGAAAAGGGGATGGCAGCCACCTAAAGCCCCAGAATCTGAAAACAAAGCTGAAAGTGAATCGAAGAGGAATCGCTTCAGCAAGGTTGATGACGGACCATCAAAACCTCCACGTACTTATGAGTATGAATCAAGCTCCAGAGAGAGGTCTCCAGAGAAAGCTGCCCGCAGTTCTCCCAAGAAGACAGTTGTCAGTAGCCTGACTGTTAACATTGGTGGTGGCAGCCCAAAGCCAGCTCAGATCCAGGTAGTTGCTGGATCGACCACTGACGTAAGTCCCACTGTAAGTAAGAACATTGGTTTTGTTCCTGGCACCACCACTGCTGTCAGTCCTTCTGTGAAAACTCTGGGATCATCATCCAGCAGCACTAGCAGCAGCAACCTGAACCGCAGCCCTAAACCTTTCAGGCGCAACGACCCCACGCGTGGTTCAGGTTCTCCAGTGAGAAGTGTGGCTGCACCCAAACCTGTCAATGCTAGAGACGAATCCTCCAAACCAGCTTCCCTCATGGCTGCTTGGAAGAGTAAAGACAAGGCCAACTCTAGGAGGGATTCTGATGTGAATGAGCCCACCAAGCAGCCAGTTGCAGCCAGGATGGGTCTTTGGGAGACCAAAATTAACGAAGCAGAAAAGCTTAAGAAGCCTGTGAGTCCCATTAAGGCTGGGACTGGCAATGCCCCCAAAGCTCCCCGCCCTAAGTCTGCCGTGGTGATGAGGCAGAAGACTGCCGCAGAGCCTACAGATGAGTCCGTGCACAATAGGATGTCCCTGTGGGAGAAGAGGGTGGTCGACAGCAAGAAAGACAGTGTGTATAATTTCTGTGTATAAAACGAATAACTGGTGCTTTTAAGAATGAAAACAGTTCTGATCTAATTGTTTATTTCTTTCTAATATAGTGCATTACTAAATTAATAACATCATTTACCAGTTGCAATATTTCTGATCTAATTAACTGTTTGTTTCTAAAATAGTGTTATTACTAAATTAATAATATCATTTATCAATTGCAATATTTCAGCTTCACCTACCAGAGCACCCAGACCCCTGTCAGCAGACATAAAAGCTGGCATAACACAGAAAGCCTCAGAGATGCAGGGTCGCAGGACCTCCCCACGGAAAGCCCCGTCCTCAGCGGTGATGTCCCCAGAGAAGGTTGGTCCAGCCACAAAGACCTTAGCTGATAGGCTTGCTGAGATGGAGCAGGGCTGGCAGCGGAATGAGATAGCTGCCAAAATCAAAGCTGATAAAGACAAGGACATGGCGATGCTTCAGAACAGATGGAAAAATGGCATGCCTTCAGAAGGAACTGGGGTAAATTCATTTTATATTCTTTATAATAATAAACTTAGCATTATGTGGGGATTTTACTTAGCCGATTTTACTTACTTTCTTCGTTCCCTTGATATCAATTATTCATTGGGGTAATAGAGGATTTCTCAGAAAATAAGTGTACTATGGTAACACAATTTATTCAAAGATTTATGTGAAACTATCATCACGTGTCCAAAATAATGTGATACGAACAGTGGTTTTTACTGCTAACACTTAAATGTGAGCTTATCATAAAGCAGCATTCTTTTCTTTTTACCAGGAAACGGAGGCACCAAATGCACAAGTGTCTGCTCCGCCGCCAGCCCCTCCCGCTCCACCCCTTCTAGCCACTCCGAAATCTCCTGCTAAAGATTCTCCAGTTTCTTCCAAGCGTGAAGTTCACCGTCAGAAAGTTAGAGGGGGTAAGACTTCATAGCTTATACAAGTTTTAATGATTTTTCCTTAAGTCTGCACTTATCGGCGATATAATGTGTGTTATTTTTAGATTGATCGGACACTGCGTGTTAAAACCTAAATCGTTTGGGTGTTGGGCCACCTTGTTTTATCCTTACTATATACACTATTTCACCGTACAACGTTTCATAAGTCAATAGAACTCTTCTGGTATTATATTTTGGTCGAATTGAGGCTATAAAGAATATTACTGTTTTGGACATGAATCAGCGAACAATTCCTAACCGTATTGTCTATAGTTTGCTGAAATGTAAAATTCTTGTCATTCAGAAAGCAAATCGGAAGAAAATGGCTCAAACAAACCAGCAAGTCCTGCTAGTATGTAGTTTGATTCTCCATGCATAACTCACTTATACCTTGTCTCATCCAATCACCCGTTCTTGTCCCCTGTATAAGTACCTACCTAACCACCTTTTCCTAACCATGAAGTCGGAGACCTGCATTAGATAAATTGCACGAAATAGTTTTTAAGTTGGAAATCATGAACACTGACTGGTTTATAAGACTACTTTTTCATTGAATGGAACTAATTTATTTTACTTAACTTAATATGTTGCTTAGTTAGTAAAGAGGTTGGACGCATCATCATGTGGACGTGGATTGCATTCAAACTCCTATCACGTGACACTGCTGAACTTTGCTCATGTAGAGCTGCGATTTTTCATTCTGTTTGCTTAATTCCTTTTGCAAGCAAACGATCATTTTTGATGATATGAACTGAATGCTTCGATTATTGAGGGCTGATGATCAACTTGCTAAAAGCTGTAACACCTAAATCTGTTTTACTGGCTATATTTTTATTTTTTATATAATTGTGTTAATGAGTCCATGTGTAATCTTCAGATTTGTAAGTTAGTGTAACACAAATACCGGAGTTACAGCATGCAACAATGTTTCTTGTACATATATTTTCTCTATTATGTAACCTGCAACAATGTTTCTTGTGCATATATTTTCTCTTTTATATAAACTGTTTTAACTTCCATATTTGTCATGAAAATGTGTCACAAATTAGAAATAGGGAACTCATCTGAGGATGATAAGTTTGTGATCGACAATTTTCATAATTCTTAATAAACTAATTATAATACTGACTTCTAATGATAATACAATCGTGGCAAACTATATTAGAAATTATTACACCCTGTTCGATTTCAAATGTTTCTTTCAATAGTGTGTATTTCCTAATTAGGCTTACTGGCTGCGAACATCGTTGAGACTTTTCAGGACAACCTAACATTTATTTTTCAGATTTTGAAAATAAGCTTCGTGCCATGGGTTTCGATGTGCATGGATCGACTGACACTGGAAATGTAGCTGTTGCAGATTTGACTCCACATAAAGATAGAGAAAGGGATGAAAAGAAAAACGGAAATACGCCTAAGAAAGCGAATATTCAGGTAAGTAAATCTAGAATGCTCGTCTCTAGTCAAATGAGCTTTTATGAAGTTTTTCTGACTTGTATTTTGCAGTTACTGTGACAATGAATTAATATAATAGATTAGCTACTCATAATTGTGTATATGGAATACATAGACTTGGAAATATCTTCACAGTTTAAACCAATTTCAGTAAAAATAGATCTTGGCGTCACTGTGATATGCCCACTTCTAGTTGTTAAAACTTCTCAAATTTCCCAGTACTGAATTGAAGAGGGGTCTAGAGGCAGCGGTATGGCTCCCGTCCCTCAGGTGTTACTACATGAGGCTAGCCCAAGGTGAAATTATTTACCAGTAAATCGATATGAACGTTCATGTTTAAGACTAAAATCCCATTATTTTGTACTTTATTGATATCCAATTCGTGGCATATACTGAAAGCTAATTAATTAAACGATGCGATGTGCGACCTGTCCGATCCAATGCTACCATGCTACTGAGGATTTGGAAGGTCCTCAGACGTGGGTAACCAATACCTCACTATTCCCTTGGTGATGTTGACATTATGACATCACAAGGGGTGCTCATGTGTCCAGGTGATGATACCTGGGGATCGATAGGTGCATCATTTCTGTGATGCATCTAAAGATGAGTATTATTGAATCAAATTATATTTTTCCACCCTTTATGTGTGGAAATGTATGTTTAAACTCAAAAACTCCCTCCATTATATAATATAATGTTTGGCACAACATGGTTTCGCTTGTTAAAGCTCATCAGGCAAAATGTGTGGGTCCTGGGAGGGCCCCTACTATTTGTGTGGGAAGAAGGATGATGATCCCTACTTAAAAGATGGTTTCTGGTCCAGCTTGGACTCAAGGAATAAAATGGTCTTAATTTTGTTGATTAAAATTAAGTTTGTATCCCTATGGGGCTAATGGGAGAGGATGTAGGCTACTGACCCAAAAGAACCATGTTTTTGTGTGTATTTATGGAAATTATACACACACCACTTGTGTTGATGTAGGTGTGGTACACGAACAATGATATTAGCCATTAGTTATATTTAATGTACAACTGTACTGACAATATATATAATATATTCAAGGGTCAGGGGCCCCGTATCGGGGGGCCATTGATACTTGAATATCTCATGGGGGCAGCCAGAGAACGGCCCATCGTGTCTGCGAGGGTCACATCAAGGAAGCTATCGATGTTGAAAATTTTTACTGAAAGCTGGTTTTCTCCAAATGTTTAGAAACCGTCGTACCCCTTGTCGAGCAAGAAAAATTAAATAATTATAATTACCATCAACCCATAACGTGGAGCCTATTTCTCATGAACAAAACATCATTGTCGAATGTTAAGCATGTTTCTACCCGTTGTAGCTCAAGGTAGTTGAGGTGGAGGACAGTCGCACTACATCTACCACTTTTGGTGAGACTAAGGTGTCCATGAAGAACGCTGAGGGACCAGGCACCCATGTAAGCTCTGTCACCACCACCCTGAGCACCGGCTCCCAGCCACAGACCAATAAAACCAGCATTTACCAACTCATCAAGAACAAGGGCGCCCAGCCCTCCACTCCCCTGGCTAGACCAGTCAGTCAGCCCCGACAGGACGACTCGTTTGACTCAGGAGACAGTTATGACGAGGCTGATGAGTCTTATTCTGACCAGGAGTCTGAGATATATGGTTCCAAGCCTGTACACCAGGGGGTGAGGCATGCGGTCTCTCAGCAGTCTGTCTACAGTGCCTCCAGTGAAACTAGGTAGAGCATTATATTGATTGTCATTTGATAATAAAGCCTATAAATTATCAGATATATATCGGATTGTATGGAAGGAGGGTGATGAATCAGTAGTATTATACATTGGAACTCCAGGCTATGGGGAAACGGCTAATTTGCTTCTAAAGCTGGTTAATGAACGGATTGTATCCCATCGATTGGAATTACCAACCGGGACCGTTAGAAACCTAAAATATTGATTTATTTAAAAAAACAACTTGCAAGTACATATTCTATTTCTCGCAAGGCAAAGCGAAGTCCTACAGATATTTTCGTAGATGTCTACTTTTTAATAAGGAATGACTGAATTTTAGAGAATTGTTATTACAGTGAGCGTACAGACTACACTGAAACTGAGACCGAATACACGGAGGATAACTCAGAAGATGAGGACTACACTGATGAAGAGAGTGAGGAGGACGAGGAGGGAGACTGCAAGGTGGACGACCTCCTGGATGAAGTGATGGATGACACCATCACTACAGATTCTGAACCTGCTCCTGTTCCCAAACCTAGGCAGTATGCTGTACAGACCGATCAAAGGAGACAGGTAATATTTCACTCCAAGTTGCAAACATACGGTGTTTAGTATGAGAACAATGATAATAAATAATCATTATGATAAATTACTAAGTTTAAGAGAAGTAAGTGATATTTTCCGCCTTTTCAGTTTAACCTGGGAGGTATATATCTATCTATACCCCAGATTTAACTGATGTATTAAACTCGTCGATTGTATACACTTATGTATTAATACTTACTCCTAATGGTTGCTGTTGCTCTAAATGATCCCAAAAACTTGCATGTATAGTATTTAATATAAAACTGTTTGCAGGAGCCGAGAAGTTCTCGTGATGACGAGAACTTCCGAGTACCGCGGGTGCAGGTGCCCATGCGACGTAAAGACAACCGGGTGACGTTCTCTGACAGTGTGGCAGGGGGCAGCACAAGCAGCCAGACTGCCACCAGCAGCAGTGCTGGCAGCAGCAGCAGCAGTGCCTCCGAGAGTGAATCTGATGCTGAGAGGCCTGTAGTCTACAGTATTGATATGTACAGAAGGTGAGTTTCTTCCATACTAGTTTTTTGTTCTCATTCTAGTAATTTCAGTTATCTGTCTCAATTTTATTACAACTAAGTGATACATATTTAATTTAATAGAACTTTAAGGGACCTAACTATACTAATCGATTATTATTTGGCTTGGTTAACTGCCATACTGAGCGTCAAGAAAGTGTCCTTTATCATATGTAAAGGTGTAGGGTCCAGACATTCACTTAATGTTACAAAGTCTGCCTCGCTATACATACTTAATCATGGCTAAGTCAGACTTTGGATGTCTTGATTTGTCCAAGACAAACTGATATCCTGTTCGTTTTTTAAAAATATTTTCTTACTTAATGTCGAATCCACCCAACACAGAACTTTGATATGCATACGAATATTCTAATCGAATCCAAATTGCCAATTTGCGAACTGTTGGTAATATCCATTCTGTATCCATCACAATGTTCAACTCTGACAAGTTGATATTTGCCATCCCCAGGAGTAACAGTCACAGGAACGATGACTCCATCCCCAAGATGACCATTGTCCGGCACAGTGAGAACACCAAGAGGGCGTCGGCCATAGAGGAGCCCCTGCCCTATATACCTGAGAAACCAGTGCGTCAGCGCCTCCAGGAGCTGCAGGACATGGTGAACCAGGAACAGAGTGTCGTCCAGCAGACCAGTAATGCCCTCAACCAGTGCTGTGGTGCCAACTCAAACTTTGCCAACTCTATTGAGGCTGTGGAGTGTCATAGACTCCTCCTCATTGCCTGTAAGTATAATCAGTTCTACAACCAGTAGGCCTTCACTTCTTCAAACTTTTATTCTACTATTTCGGCATATGCCAGATTCGTGGGTTCTGGATATATCCCGGTCATGTCTCCTCCCTGCATATTTCCCGATCCGTTGCTCTGATACATGTTATGAATTATATGTAAATTCGTGATGGGAAAGATGATATATGACGTAGGTAATAGGTTAAAGCTATCCCGATTGTCTAACTTCAATTTTGCATTCAAATATCTCGAATATAAATAAATTCGATCAGTTTGAACTGAGAATAATGTATATTGCATAAAGTTAAGCTGAAATAAAAACTAAATATAATAGGAATGCCTAATAATGTCTGTGTCGAAGTTACATTTTTCCCCTCAACCGTTCCCTAAATACTTTCCATTCATTCCTTTAAGGCAAAAAGAGAGAGGGTTACCTCACTGAAATGGAGCGTCTTCGAAGTAATAGAGGAGCCAAGAGTGCTGGGCCGTCTGGGTCCCTTAGTATTTCTGACATCAGGATCCCATTAAAGAAAGATTTTACTCAAAAGATCGGCACTCTTGCAGGTATGTTAAACGTTCTTGCAAAGGCAGAATTTTCATGATAAAAATCACTGAATTTTGTTGTTAAGTTTGAATTGAATTTTGAAATGTATTAATCTTAACTGATGCATACAAGTGAATACACTCACTGCCTAATCGCATAATCATATGTCCTCTGGGACCTGTTAGTTTAGTTATTGCTCACCAGTATGTATTGTTGATGCTTCAACCCAGATATTCACCTGATTAGTAAACTGATGTCCATTTATTGCCAATCTGCAGATGTTTCCCAGCACTTCTTTGTGTGCTTACTGCGGAATGGTTCTAACACCATCGTGAGTCAGATGGTGTCCACCCATGACGCTATGGTGAGGGACACCCTGGATATTCCCAACATGTTCAAGATCAGCGACATCAAGCAGGACTTCAAGACAGAGCTTGAAATCTATTCAATGGTATGCTTGCCTTGAAATAGTTAACTTTTTTCGCATTTCGTATCTGCTGTTTATTTCGAAATTTATTTTGTCAAATTATTGGTGTCGTGTCAGTTGTTCATAACCTCATGTATTCATGTATTTTTCTCTAATTTTCGAATAATGTTTGTGTAAGAAGCCTTCTGATGATTGTTTGTCACCCATCCAGTCCATCAACAGAGAACAGACTATATCCACGCCTAAGAAGAAGCAAAAAGCTCAGACACCTAAGAAGGGTCTGTTTGGCAGTCTGAAGCCAAGCACTCCCAGGTCAATGCAGAGTCCCGGAGGTCCTATGGTCGTGAGGACGACCAACTTCTCCCAGATTGCAAGTCTTCCCATCACACTGAGATCAGTTAACAAATCACACTTCAGTTTAGATCGGGTAAGACACTCAATGCTGGAATTGATCCTTGACTTTTCCTAAGACTTATTATCCAGGATAAAAAATGTAATATTGAATGATATAATGGCAGTTTTCCACATTCAATGACGCACCTCTACTGTACTCAAACCATTCGGAACATAAATTATCCGCAACCGCAGTACAAAGTGTATCAATATCAGCAGCCAATACAAAACATTCACATACATTCATCTGTCCATATTGTTAGTACAAATCGATATCGGGCCAAAATAATGACCATTACTCTTTGTGTTCTTCTCTAGGTTCCATATGCCTCACCTCTTCAAGGAACCATCCATATTAGACTACAGTGTATCATGGAATCTGCAGTTGAAGAGAAGGGATTCTTGGTATGACGAATTTTCTTTGTCTTTGTGAATTAATAGGGAAATATACCAAATATACCTGCATGTCCCTTATTTCGTGTACCTTCCTTAAATTACATTGCGTCGCGCCGCCTATACTTGAACTTCGAACACAATCTGAAAGCTCTATATCTATATGCTAACTTCCATTACAAGAATAAGAACATCTGATTACTTTCCAGACCATGTTCGAGGATGTCGGAGGTTTTGGTGCCTGGCACAGACGCTGGTGTGTGCTCAAGAACAATGTGCTCTCTTACTGGAAGTACCCGGATGACGAGAACATCAAGGTATGTGCCTCCCACAGGTGGCGCCGAGACTCGGTGCTCAAGCCGGTAAGTCTCAGCCATGCCTGACTTGCGCCTGACTCCCTTGTTCAACATCTGTGGATACTACTTGACGACGATGCTGCTGAACCTGCTTTGGTCCCATCCCTGCCCCCCGTACACTCTGCCAAATTTCTGTCTTCGGTGGGAGTAAGACAAGACATGACCACCTTTAGAATGATTGGCTAGCACCCTTCCCCCACTATCCTAATAGCCCATGTTATCTACATGGCAGCTAAAAATATTCGCGTACAGAATTCGTGATGTTGTCTCTCTGATTGGCTGAAAGGGGTCAGGTCCACAATATTGTGGCAGGGTGTTGAGTGGAGGCTCTGTACACAATGCCAAAGTTCCATTCTGCTTGCCCTTGTGCTGTTGAGGACACCAGTATTCTTTAGTACTCTGTGCATCACCCTTTCCGTTTTAATTATTTCAAAGGGAGAAGCTGGTTTTGGAATGGATGGATGGGGGACAAGTATGAGAACGTCTGAAACTTGCTCAAATTCCCACTATGCTGCACGCATGCATGTTGAATCCCTCTTCCCCAGTCTTTTATACTCATACCAATTTTACTCATTAATTTATGTTGATTTCATTCTTATGGTTGCTGTCAATGCACGTCATGGAGTGAACACTTTCTAATCAGTGTAAAAAATCAAATGCGCATGAAAGCATTATTGAAAGATTTTGAACCTGGGACTCTGAGCAAGTCACTGTGACTGCACTTTCTGTCCAAACATTATTTTCTCTGGTTGAGGCTAACTTGTAATGCACGCTGATATTTTCCCCTTCACTAATCTTACCTTCCGTATCTTATCTTTGTTCCACTAAGATGGTCCTTATATGGATTTGGAATCATGTTTTATTATGTAGAAATTGCATCAATTACTAAAATATCCCATTGTCAGAATAGAGATGAATTTTGCCGGTTTTGAACTAATCTAAAATTCTTTTTTTTAGTATAGCATAGAGCAATTAAGGTAGTTATACGCTTAAGGATATTATTACTTTGGTCTTGAATTATTGATTGATATCTTGGTTGTGATATTCAGGAACCGATGGGTTATGTTGACCTCAAGATGTGTATCACAGAGAGAGTAGGACTCATACCGCGGGACATCTGCGCGCGCCCACACACCTTTGAGTTGGTGTGTGTGAGGCGCCAACACAAGGGCGACTCCAACACGCTCATCACCAGGTGCAATAATACCATGACTAGCACTAGGTAAAGTTCTCATACTCATGTTTGTAAAGCCAGTGAGGGATATAGTTCATATATAACTAGCTCCTTGGTAAAACCCTTTAACGTGCAACTGTTGTTATCGTAAATTCGCTAATTAAATCTGCTGCATGTTTGGAGAGAAATCAGCTTGAGGGTTACAGAGCATAAGAATCAAATTACAACTCCCAGAAGGCATGACTTTGAAAAAGGGAGTAGAGCTTTTAATAGGAAATAATATTATATACAAGGGCAAATAACTCGGTACAGCAAAGAAATGTCTCTGCAGCATCAGTAAAACTGAGAGCTAGATACGCCTTACCTGCTATTGTGACTGACACAAACTTTATTCTTTTTACAATCAATTCTAATTTCATTTCCCCAACAGACACCAGCTTTCAGCGGACACTAAAGAGGACAGACTGATATGGTGTGACGCCCTCAACAAGGCCCTCACCAACCTACGCATGTGGAACACAGATGCCCTCAGACCAGTGAAGGTGAAGAGACTTGTCACTACGTCCCCAGCTGGACCATACCCATGCATGACTAGTCTATAGCCATAATGATACATAGATAGCTAGCTGTCCTACTATTTTGTCTACGTAATATTAATTCCAAACTCATGTTTTTAATGAATTCCTCTTTAGAACTGGTTCCGGGCTGGGTTCACCTGAACCAACTGTTTGATCAAGTTCCAATGGCCATAATATATATTTAATTTAGCATAATTTGTTAAAATGAATCATTCCTGGTTGAACTTCTAGATCTTATTTACGGTGTTTATAGAATGGGGGTTTCGGTGCTAGTTTTATGCATGCTCCTAGAACGTACAATTTGGTAACGGTAATTCCATTTCTATTTCCCCTTTCGCACCGAGTGATGGCATAATAAGCAATATATATTTCTGTATAGCTCGTGTGATAATTTGTACATTCAGGCTTACGTCTAACTCTTGCTTCTTGTCTTTCAGATGCAATAACACATTTAAGAGAGCAAAAACTTAGACTACAACCTGACTCCACCTTGCTCCTAACTGCTAAACCGTCTTCCTCACACACATACACACACACCCCAGCACACACACCTGTATATACAAAGTATTAAGCATGATAAGAGAATGGAGTGTGGCGGGCCTAAGATATCGCTATTACGTGTGACCTTCCTCGTGTCCAGTCGCTGCTTTCAATGTGTTTATATATCGCCAAATGCTTGATTTGGAATGCAATCATTGTCTCTCCGTCGTAACAGAGAAATCAAGACTTCGAATTGTAATCCATTCTTCCAATTTTGTATTTTGACTGCTCTCCGAGGGCGATGTAAATAATCCGATGATACTATTATGAGGATCTTCAAGACTTCAATATCGTATTGGATCCTTTAATTATTTCATATTTTCTTACTGCATGTGTTTCATTTATGATGTGCTCAGAAATAATCGCAATACATTAACTAAGAAATTCAATACAATTAATATACCGTAATTTCATGACTGACACAAATTCACATAAAAATGCATAATCAGTTTGTGATAATCTTTGAATAGACTTGGTAACCCTATTAGTGATTTATACTCAACAAGGAAGACTGATTTGGACAATGACAGTAGTGTTAATCTGTATATCTGTATTAAATTTATAATCGGTATTTTGTATTTATTCACAACATAACCTCAACCGGTGACTTAACCCTAGTCTTGTCACTGTTTTCCCCCATCGTGAATGACATTTGTAGGACGAACTTTAGTCCATCACAATCAGTAGCAAGTATCTTGAATGTTTCTGTCTGTAAATGTGATATGAAAGAGATGGGTGTCTCAATTGTGTATTAACGAATATTGTGCTGCAAACATCGTACCTAGTGGAATGAGGTATTTTGATTTTATCCTGTAGTAGCTGCAACTGTACATAGAATCATTCATCTAAAACTACTATAATCATGTATATTCTCATCATAAACATTACCACGTTACGTGTATTGCTTCATTGTAATAAATTATTTAGCAAAATCCATTTTTCTTATCTTGACGGGTATTCTATAGTGACTTAATTCTTTGCAATTACATTCAGTGATGTAATTTTCTCCTGTATAGTCGATATTAACATCAGTAACTAGTACACTAGCTGCACTTTCCCCCTGGAAAACCTTGAACGAGATAATTATATAGCACTGGAAATCTTTATTTCGTGTACGTGTGTATATAACATAGTGGGGCAATCACCCTGCATCCTTTCATGCAGTACGCATCGGGAAGTTATGAATGTATAGCATGTAGGTATATTTCCGCCGGCTGCATTTCAACTCATTTATTTCTAACTCCTTAAAATGTATTACATTCCTCATGCATCACTGACCCATTCAGGTAGGAAATCACTGACCCATTCAGACAGGAAATCACTGACCCATTCATACCTAGCCTTATAAAAAGAAAATTTTACTCAAAAACAGTTATGCACACATATAATCAGGCATCCTGTCATATAAAAAGCAGAAAGTCTATTTGCCTTATGTTATGTTTAAAGCTTTAACAATATCTCCTGGGTTTCTTTCCCGGTATATATTATGTACTTACAATGGTCGTTGGAGTCCTGGCGATAATTACTTGAAAGTTGTGGGTCAATGTCTCAAATGCTGAAATACAATTCTTCGGTAAAGGCTGTGCAGTTTTTTTGGTGCATATTTGTCTTGTGGCAGCCAGGCTCAATAGTATGCAAATACCTCGTTTCTCGCCGGAAATAGTCAGTCATTAATTCATTACAACTTATATTCAAACGTTCATTGATCCCTTTCGCTCAGCATATTTTCATTTATTAATGAACCCTATTAAATGCTTAGCATATGACTTCGTTAATTTATTTATCGTTTCATTTTACCTGCGACACACCCGAGTAGCACTACCACAACTGAGGCTGAACCTCAAACGAACGTTCTACCTGAGCTCACCTGGGCAACTGTTGTTGCCTAGCGAGTATGGTAACCCCAATTGTGACCTCATCCGAGTTGTTGTTGCAACTCGGAATGGGTCTGATGGTACCCAGGGGACTCAATATTTTGGATTGATAACTCCTTACATTTTCAACCATTTCCTTCAATAAATTAATTTATTCATCGATATGAAAAGATGATGTGAAAACATCTATATCTCCTTCATTTTTCAATATATTTATATGAGGATAGTGGGACAGCTCTAAAATACAAGTTCAAACTCCTCTCACCCAAGGGTACCTGAGCATGCCTCAGCTCCATGCCTAGAAATGCAATTAGGCTGCACTACCAGCGCGGGAGACCTAACCTAAGGCGACTTGACCAAAGACACTTGGCATAAATGAGATTGAACATATTGACATTCGTACACCATTCACCAGGGCCCACTTTGGCAACAATTCCAGACCAGCCTATGAAATATCCCCTATACTGCTAGCTAAATCTGCACTATGGAAATACCCCCTATACTACTAGCTACCTCTGTCACTATGGAAATACTCCCTATACTACTAGCTACCTGTCACTATGGAAACATCTCCTATACTACTAGCTACCAGTCACTATGGAAACATCCCCTATACTACTAGCTACCAGTCACTATGGAAACATCCCCTATAGTACTAGCTACCAGTCACTATAAAAACATTCCCTATACTACTAGCCAAATCTGTCAATATGGAAACATCCACAATACTACTAACTAAATCTGTCACTTTGGAAACGCCCCCTACACTACTAGCTACCTCTCACTTTGGAACATCCCCTATACTACTAGCTACCTCTGTCACTATGGAAACATCCCCTATACTACTAGCTACCTGTCACTATGGAAATACCCCCTATACTACTAGCTACCTGTCACTATGGAAACATCCCCTATACTACTAGCTACCTGTCACTATGGAAATACCCCCTATACTACTAGCTACCTGTCACTATGGAAGCATCCCCTATACTACTAGCTAAATCTCTCACTATTGAAACATCCCCTATACTACTAGCTACCTCTGTCACTGGGTTGGGGTTGGGGTTGCTTTTGGTATGGATTAGGGTTAGGGGAGTCACCTGTGTATGTGATTTTAGGCTCTATAATTATCACTGTAATTATTTAGTTACGCTGGGCTGAGTTGGCCCTGCCTTGGTACAAGCCATAAGCTGACTTGACCCAAGTCTCCAACAGTACGAGAAGCTCTTTCCTTTTGCGACTATGTCGAAAATAAAAAAAAAGTATCTTAATTCCTATTCTTAGAATACTATAAATGCTATAGGAGACATTTCACTAAGTTACTGCCTATTTACATTGGGAATCAGTGCCACGGCGTAGTTGGTGTTGGGCTGACTTGACTGTGAGCCATGGAAACGCCCCCTATACTGCTAGCTACCTCCCTGTGTCACCATGGAAACATCCTCTATATTACTAGCTACCACCACGTGTTACTATGGAAACATCCCCCATATTACTTGCATGTGTCACAATGGAAACATCCCAAATACTACTAGCTACCTCCATGTGTTACTATGGAAACATCCCCTACATTACTAGCTATGCCAACATTAAATGTTGTGTCTGTTTCCCTTGACATACATTGGTTTGAAGAAATGGGATGGGAAAGTATGTCCATATGCAGCACAGCCCATCCAGAAATAAACACATAGCTTGATAACATTTTAAATTATATTTATTTCATTCAATTTACAAATCTATCAGTATATCGGTGCACAGAAGATACATCTGCAATGTTTTCTATTTTACATTTGAGTCAGCTACAAAATTATGCGAAAAATATCTAGGATCTTATCGTTGGTATGTTTATATGGGAAACTCTCCTGTCTGAGGTTTCTAACTTCAAAATATATACAACAAAAATAATTCGTCAAAAAAACAAGATACCTTCCTTTGTGACTATTTACATTAAGTAGCACCAGCATTATCGAAGTGATTGACCTCTGTATATACAAAAACTACAATCAGAGGGAAATTTCTAGAAGCCGAAACATGAAATAGGGGAAAAGATGAGCAATAACTACCCTGAGAAATGAAGTTAAATAAACTGGGAGCTTATGCTGTACGCAAAGACATTTTTTAAAAAAAAACAAAAAAAATAAGTGCCTACTACACAAAATGCATTGATTATTAAATTGAACATTTCAGAAGTTTTATTATTCCTCTTTCCAGTTCCAGGGGATATATATCTCCCCATCAGACATCACTGAATAAAACTGAGCTATTTTCAATCTACATCCCTCCAGCAGATCCTCTAGCTCACTAGCATGTTCTAACAGACGATTACAGCACTGTTTGGTTTGAGGCCAAGTGACATTTAAGTCGTACGTTAGTGAAAGTAGGGAGAATTCACTAGTAACTTGTTCCATCAGCTCTAACTTTTCTTCCCATATTCTGAAAAAGTGAAACACATGATTGTAACTATAGGGTAATATTTTACAATAGTTTGTCACATAAATTCGCTTTAACAGTAATGGCTCTCAGTAGTTTTCTCTCCCATTGATTATTTGTATTTCAAATAATATTGAATATCATCCCGTTGTTACTCATTTATAGTGAGAAAAGAGCTATTAATGTGTAACGGTTCTAAAAGACTTTGCCTTACCTTTTTTGAGCAAATTGTGTCTGTCGAACCTTCGGAGCCTTCTCCTGAATAAATTCAATCAACATGAAACCAGGGCACGAGGATGGCACCATGATTGAATCATCACAACCTATCATTAGTGATCCGGCGGCACTGTGAGAAGGAGGCATAGGTTAAAGCTGGTAATCCACTAGTGGAATATGACATGTAATACACAAATGATGATGCAATAATTTTAAATATAGCACAGGAATACCAGCAATATGCCAGCAAATAAGTACAGTAATTTCCAGAAAATCAAGGAGACAGGGCAACACTAATACATCTATTAATTATCCAGTAGCTGGACCAATTATCAATAATATTGACTGTGTTGTTAATACAATGTATTTGTAAAACAAACAGGAAGTGAATAAATCTATATAAATGATAAATTACCAATTGATAGTGATCTTGATATCACAGAGATTTTCTTCCAATCTGGTACTATTTTCTTCTTGAAAATATCTCAGTACTGTAGTCCTCAGTCGGTTGATTTGTTGAACGTACTCCCTGGCGAGAATGGCTGACTTCTTGCTCGGTCTAACAACCTGGATATCATTCAGAGTTCGGGACAGATTTTCCTCGGCCATCCGAATATCTTCAAGCAGCTGAGGTTGTAAATCGAATGACTTGATTGCCTAGAAAATCCCCCCACAAAACAGTGGTAAGAATGGAAAGAAAAGGAAAGAAAGAATACAATCATTCAGTTAATGATACTATAGGCGTGTCCACTGATGCATCCCCTGTAAATAGTGGTTGCGTTTATATATACGAAGTGACTATTACCAGCGGGGATACTCAGGAAAGAAGGTATCAGTACCCTAAGCCCTCATTGCCATGAATATGACTCCGCATGGATGTCGTCATGGCATTAATAAGCAATCATCACTCACTTACTCACTCGACTTACATTTATCTATATACAACCTGGTGCTATGCTATAACTTGAGCAAGTAGTATACACTATGAGTGTCAATTTTAAGAAATCAACTGCCCAAACTAGCTCCTACCCATTAGCTCACCAATACGAGAAATCAACATTATAAAAATGGATAAATGTAGAGTATAAAAGTATGGATAAATATATCTTGCACATCAGTTCCTCCATAAAAGGTGAATTTTATGGAAGTAGCCACACAACTATGGGAAAATAGAAATTTAAGACCTAGGTGAATGGACTTCATTAATATCACAGGTGAGTAAATAAGACCACACCTGGATCCACGTGTCCTGCACATCATCCGTTCGTAGCAGAATGACACCATGTAAGGAGATACCCGTCTCACTACAAAATATAATCTGTTTTCCTGCAAAAGAAAGAAAACAGGTGAGTTGTTGCCATCTAGAACTATGAGCATAAAATAAATTATATTCCTAAGGGGAGATGCAAATAAACTGGGAATACTGAAGTCATTATTACAGCATAGCATATACGTGCCATCGGGTGTTGGTGCCTTAATTACTTTTCTGAAAGGCCAAGCCAAGCCAGGTGATTCATGTTCATATTTTAAAGTGGCTAAGATAGTTAAATGAGTAGTCATGAAATCACGTGAAACCTTTCAGTGTAATCCTATATATTATATAGGTATAGCAGTATCGGAAGTATTGAGTACCAACATTGTGTTTTAATTCAATGATTAGTGAATACATGTATGTGTAATGAATGGGTCTGATGCCTCTACTCATTCAATCACCACCCTGTATCAGTGACCACATCCCGGAATAGATAAAGTGACATAGGGCCCCGACCTGGGGTTACATAACTCCAGATGACAAACCAACTGACACTTTGGATTTTGGCTCCCAGATTTACTCACTATTTTGACCAAATATCTCATATACTATGGATTACATAGTTTAATATCACCAGGGATTAGTTAGGAAGGTTAAGAAGTACTAGATACCAGAAAATTGAGTAGAAATTCCGTTAATCCTGAATGAAGGCCAGAACAGTGAGAAGTGTCACTTTAATACATTCACTATCCAAAGGGTGCCACTGTTTGTGCATTTTACAACCATTTAGAAGTTGCTATTTTATCTGATTTATCTATGTTTTGCTGTGTACATGCATATCCTTTAACAGTAGACCTGTAGTTATTATTTTTTATTTGTAATGACCCGGTAGTCACTTGAGGAGGAGAATAAACAAGAATGACAAAGATCAACTTTTAGACCATCAGCTGAACCCCAAATTAGTGATTTTTGTTCCGGCATCAGGGGCACTACTTTTTGTCAGCATATTTCAATTGCTAATACCCTATATTATAATATGCCAAAAGGCAATTTGCCTATAGCAACGCAGTAGGCATCCAATCACGCAAAGAGGAGCATGAGGAGGAGGACACCACTTGCCAACCCTACACCTTTTAGTACATAGTCTATAGAAGGACTATGGAAGGCCTATAGAAGGATTATAGGAGGAGAAAGAGATTGTTTGACGACGAAGTAGGGGTCCTATCACGCAATCGAACGCAAAAACACCACTTCAGCTGCAAAACGCAGCACCAAACACTACCTATGCCTACCGAGATCAAAACAAAGCCTATGATAAGCTTACATAGGAAATCTAACATGGCCAATCTGTGAGTAGTACATGTCATTTTAGGATTGCACCGTAACAGACTGGCTGTCGGCGGACGACTATGTCAACACGTTCCGTACGCTGGAATTGCACAGCAGACGGATTTCCCATAGGATTTTGAGGCAACGGTGACCACCGCGGACGGTCACGGAGAAGCCCACGGGGGGCAAGAAGAAGAAAGTGAACTGAGTTTGCTTTAAAAACACCTATCACATCACATCTTTGACTGGTGACAGTATTTCAATCTCCAAACTTGTAGCTTTTATAAATTATAACAGACAAAAATATCCAAAATTCCTTTGGACATTATTCATATGTACCTGTATTACAATTGTAACATTTCATTTTATGGTTCATAAATTTTATGGTTTATGATTCCCCAATCCGTCGGTTTGCAATGACCCATTCATTCTAGTAGTTTTGATATTGGCAATAAATACTTACCATCTAGATTAATCTCATCTTTGTGCTGGGTGAAAATCCTTTGCAGGGAGAGAAGGCAGGCTCGAAATTGTGCTGGACCCCATGAACTGTCCCAGAGTACTGTGGATAGGCCGGTTTCAGACTTTAATGCATTGACCATCATTGAGGTTTGAAGTCTCACAGGTTCGACCACACTCATATTTTTGTGAGCTTTCTCTATATTTTTCTTCAACCAAAGCCTATAAAAGAAGGGAATGTTTAGTGTTACTTTTTTCAATTTTCAAAACAGTTTTTCAAAACAGAAATACTGGAAACTATACCAATGCTAAATGTGGAAGCTATACTTTATATAAAGAGACTAGTCAGTAAAGTTTAACCCGGAAACAAGTGTACTTCATACATTATATGGACTTATAGATAAAAAAGATTTAACATACATAATACCCTTTATATACCACGCTTGAAAAATTAAACTTTGTGAAAAATTATATTTCTGAGGGAAATGCTAAAATCTATATCAACAAGATTGAATATATATTTATTGGGCGGGTAGCAAGTAAAGATTTAGATGAAAACCATATAATTTATGTATTATTTTGTATATTAATGAACAAAACATTTTTAACATACCTAATACTACGGTCCATTTTAGGCTGTGCTCTAGCAGCAAATGGGTTGGGGATATTGTAGAAATTATAGAACGATGCATCCCATATAATGGGTCTATCAGGCCTACCTCTGAGTGGATATTTGATTGAAATATTTTCAACGTAGTCTAAACTTAAATCACAGGATTTCAAAACTGAAACCACGGTCCCTCGAACAGTGTTAGCATGAAGGTTAATTTGAATCTTTTTGTGAGCTGAAACGAAAGATGATAGGCATGTTATGCAACAGACATAAACAGAAATATATCTGAATTAGACAAACGCTTTCAAGACACATGGGGAAGGGGTGGGGAATAAAAACGAAATAAATCATTATTATACATCAGTAAAGTGGCGTGAAGTAATGACGTCGCATAGATTGATTAACTGTTCATAAATTATGTCACATATTGTAACCTAATACACTTGCTTGGGAAAGATTGATCTTATTCACACATACTACCTCATTATTTAAAGTAAGACAAATACATTCATTATCATAATAAGGGAGCATGACACTTAATACTGATATGCATATAATATGTATGTTTATTATCAACCAACTACATATAATGCTACAGTTGACATTTTCATAGTCAGATGTGTACTTTGTACTTAATAGTGCAATAAAGACTATCGTCACTATAGGTGGAAAATGACTAATAAGGATGAACTCACTGTTGCCTTCTTTGGTCGCACTCCGTACATAAAACGTCACATGTGTAGGTGGGGCTGTTCGTTTCTGGTGTAAGCTCTCCAAATGTTGTCTGAGTTTTTTCATCGAATCTTCATTGACAGCCTATGAATATATTCATATTAATGGATGATAAGGATGCGACCAATAATGCGATATTTTTTTGAAGTCTTATCAATAGACAAGGTAGTTTTCCAGGGCCATATATACTCTGTAGCTACTTAGTCAGAATACATCTGTCTCATAGGTAGCAGTAGAGACAGGTCAGCCGACTAAATCTACTGGATGTTGCTAACAATGCAATGTTTCAGGATGTCATGAGTACTTTTCTTACCCGTTCCTTAGGGTAGCGGCCAAATAAATCAGGATGAACAGCAAAATAGAATGGCCTGAGGGCGGTAGATGTTTCTTGAACTGTCAGATTCCTCTTTAAATAAAGGCAGTGACTTTGGACATTTAGCTTCCCATGTAGTAAAGACCTGCAATAATGGATACACGTGTGAATTTCATGAACCCATGAACGTAAAAAAAAAATACCATCAATATAACCACAAATAACCGATTAGCAGCACAGCAAATTAAACATTTTTTCTCTAAGATATTCAATAGTGAGGTTGAAATAAAATTTATTCACACCAGTGCATGACAAGATATTCTATCACCTGGCAGGGGTTTTCCCTAGATGGGTCCTGTCTTTTTTTCTCTTTTTTCTTTGGGGGTGGGGGGTGGCGGGTGGTACTTTGTCCAAATTTCCCACGCTCAAGGAGGATTCAAATCCCTTAGTGAGCCTCACTTTAAATTATAATATTAATGTATATAGCTATGGACCACAGGATACATAATAATAAGTAAGAGGTCAAGGCTGCATACGGTACTCTTAGTGAATTATTTAATAGGAAGGCTGAAGTGAAGCCTAGTTAAGCAAGATTTTTTAATTTAGAATAGAGTCAGAGAGGATTCACAGCCATGACAAATGTGTATTATTGGAGTAATCATGGTCAACTATTAACAAATAATTGAAGGTGACGTCTTAGTCTACATGTAGCCTTTCTGGACAGAGGCGTTGGAAGATAAACCGTATAACTATAACTACACATGTAATGTATAAGGTCCTAGCTAATTAAGACAGAAGCAAAGGCAAAAGCCAAAACAAAGGGGGTCGACCTACCTGGTAAAACGCGATAAAAGGCCGAAGTGCCGCAATTCAGAGAACAGCAGCCTCGGGCGAAGCATTGAAGCCATCTATTGATTAATATCGAAAAGATAATCCTACGTTGGATGGTCGTCCATTCTGTACGCACGACACTCGCCAAATACGTAGAAACTTGTCAACTTAACTTAACCTTTTGGCACTTGGACCCTGACAGACGAAAGCCGCCATATTGTATGTTTACATCAGACTGTCTGTGTAGTGTCTGATATTTAGGGTGGTGTTGAAAATACCAAACCGGAAAATCCTAACAGATGTGCAATATGTATGGTGCCCATGCTAGAAAAATCATTTATACATGATAGAAAATATTTAAGTCGGCCATTAAAGTGTGTTTTTTATGACTGAAGCAGAAACATTCTCTTTCCTCATACACTGCGACAGCGATCTCCGGCGCTTGGATGAGCGATAATGGCGGAGTTAAACGTGGGCGAACATTGCAGTGCAAGTTCTTGCAAACAGCTGGGTAAGATTAGAATTATGGATGTTAGGCATTGGAATTTTATTTAAAACAAATAGTTAAACTATAGTACTTCCTATCTTGAATATATTAGGAATAAACACAATGAATGACAGATGTATTTTAACAGTTTATAGGTCAGCTTAAGTTAGGGTTAGCCGGGGGTTAGCCCGGGGGTTAGCCCGCTCAGCAGCGTGTTACGTTAGTGTGTATTGACTGACCTAGGTACAATCTCCCCTCTGTGACAACTGGGTAGTGGACCCTAGAGCTGGGATACCTGGCTATGACTGTCAGACTGACCCAGCATGAATACACATATAATTATATTCACTAGTGTGTATTGACTGACCCAGCATGAATACACGTACACATATTCACTAGTTTGTATTGACTGACCCCCCAGCATGAATACACATATATTCACTAGTGTGTGTAATGATAAGTACGTGTGAACAACTCAAGCTTATAAGTTCTACTGACGTTTATTCAAATCCCTCCAGGGCAGTCCCCTGGTGGCACATCCAAGACTCCACTAGGTGGAGCCACTCTTACATCTTCTCCTCTTTAGGGAGTGGAAGTTTACATAGATTCAATTAACCGATTATTAGGTTTATGAGGTCTGCTGGATCTTCGAATTACTGGTTCTGCTATTGCAGCTCTCGGTGGTGATAAGATTACTGGTCTGCTTACTTCTAGCGGAATTGTAGGATTTTTCTCTACTACTTTGTTCTGACTACCTGTTTCACTACCAACTAGTACCTCGTTTTCAGACTCTGAATTACTATTGAAATAACTACTTTCTTGCGGCACTTTCAGTAGTTGCCGTCTGTTTCTTCTGTACCTACTACCTTCCTCTGTTACAAGGTGATAAGATCTTGGGGAGACTTCCCTTTCTACCTGAGCTTTCGTACTCCAACGTTTATTTGCATCTTGTAGCCTTACAAATTCACCTGGCTGTAATGGATGCAAGTCTCTCGCCCCTTTGTTGTATTGATACACTTGTTGTTCATTATAGAATGTGTCTGGTCCTTTTACATTAGGTTCATTAATACCTGAGACCTTGCTTTTACAATTATCTGCTAGGAGGTTTAGCCTGCTCCTTACATTTCGACCCATCAGGATTTCTGATGGTGACTTACCCCCGTCTCTAGGTGATGATCTATATGCTAGGAGACCAAGATAAGGGTCTTGTTTTAACTCATTGGCCTTGTTAAAGATTTGCTTGATTATACCCACCGCTCTCTCGCTCTTACCGTTTGACTGAGGGTAGCGTGGGCTACTGGTGCGATGTTCAAACCCATAATCTGTTACAAACTTCTTAAATGTTGTGGAGACATATTGGGGACCGTTATCGGTGACTAGGATTTTTGGGATCCCATGTCTCGCAAAGATTGCTCTGAGATTGCTAACAATTGCTTCAGATGTAGTTGAGGTGAGGCTTACCACCTCAGGATAATTTGACAAATAATCAACTATTACTAAGTAATCTTTACCCTGCCACTGAAACAGGTCAGATCCAACCATATCCCAAGGACCTGCATTAAGTTTATCCTGATCTACCTGGTGGGTTTCTTTCCTTTGGCTATAAGTAAATTTAATACATGCCTCACAATTGCCACTAATTCGTTCAATATCCTTGTTTAAGGTTGGCCAGTATACAACATTTCTGGCTCTGCGCTTTTGTTTTTCCGCCCCGAAATGTCCTTCATGTATTAATGACAAAATCTCTGATCGCATAGACGTGGGTACCACTACTCTACTTCCTCTAAGTATTATACCATTTGCTAGTGACAACTCATCTTTGATATTGCTATAGGCATTACATTTACCTGATCTCCATCCCTTTTCAATACAATCTTTTACTGTTGAGAGTACAATATCTTTCTCAGTTTCATCTGCCATTTGGCTTATCTTTTCTTTTGACACCTGGAGATTTTCGTATACAAAGTTAACCTGTGCCTCTAGTTCAGCATTGAGTTCACTTTCTTGTGTCTGTATGGTGTTCACCTGACTTGACCTTGACAATGTGTCAGCTATGTACATCTCTTTCCCCGGGACCCACATGCACTTGACATCATACCTTTGAATTTTTATCATCATCCTCTGTATGCGAGGTGTTAGATCATTTAACGATTTGTGAAAGAAAGCCAATAGGGGCTTGTGATCAGTTTCAAGAATTATGTTTGTACGCCCGTAAACAAAGTGGTGAAATTTAGAGACTCCAAATAACATAGCTAAGCATTCTTTCTCTATTTGAGCGTATCTCGTCTCAGCAGGTGTTAACGACCTTGAAGCATAGGCTATTGGCTTCCACCCATCAGAATTTTGCTGTAGGAGGACCGTTCCCAACCCATCTTTACTAGCATCCGAAGATATTTTGAGTGTACAATTGGGATCATAGTAAGTTAATACCGGCTGTGTCGATAAAACGTTCTTTAGATCACTCCATTCTTTCTCGTGTCCTTCTGACCAGTCCCATATCACATTTTTACCCATTAACTTCCTGATGTTTGTACAGCGATGTGATAAATTTGGTATGAACCGTCCAACATAATTAATCATTCCCATTACCCGCTGTAGTTCCTCTTTCGATTGCGGGCTCTTCATTTTGAGGATTGCATCTACCCTTTCCTTGGTTGGGTTAATGCCTTTTGCTGACAGTTCATCTCCTAGGAAAGTGATCTTATTCTTCCTCACCTCACATTTGGCCTTGTTCATTACCAGACCATGTTTCTTTATTCTCTGCTGTACTTGTTCGAGTCTCGCGTCATGTTCCTCCATGGTCCTTCCCCAGACCAGTATGTCATCTATGTACACCCGCACGCCATCTAATCCTTCAAACAGTTGTTCCATTGTTCTGTGGAATACCTCAGGCGCAGGTGCCAGGCCGTAGGGCAGCCTATTGTAGCGGTACCTGCCGAAGGGAGAATTAAAAGTTGTTAGCTTGGCTGACTCCTCCGTCAACGGTAGTTGCCAAAAGGCCTGTGACATGTCTAATTTTGTGAACACATTCGCATTTGCCATCATCGAAAATATATCTTCCTTAGTCGGAAGCTGGTAATGTTCCCTTCTGAGAACTTTGTTAAGGTCTCGTGGGTCCAAACAAACCCTAATGCTGCCATTTGGCTTATTTACTATTACACTTTCCGAGACCCATTCTGTTGGTTCCTGTTGTCGAGAAATGACCCCCAGCTTTTCCATTCTGTTTAGTTCATTTCTGAGAGGTTCTCGCACTGAGATCGGTATTCTTCTGGCAGGCCTAATTACTGGCCTCGCCCCATCTTCTATTCTGATGTGATATTTAACTGGAAGTTCAGATAGGTGGTTACTTACAGCTGGTATGTTCTGCTGCCAGTCAGTTTCCTTAGCCTCTACCATCCTTACTCTCTTTATGAGACCGAATCTCTCACTGTCGTCACCGCCTATCAGTGATATGCCCCTCTGGGCGATAATAAAGGTAGCATTGTGGTCTCGCAGTCCCACCTTCAGGCGCAGGTATACCTTCCCAATCACTGGTATCCTTTCATCATTATAGCTGAACAGTTTGACATTAACAGGTCTCGGCTTTGGCCTGTTCTTGATAGTACGGAAATCCTCAAGACTTATTATGTTCGCCCCTGCACCCGTGTCAAGCATGAAGGGTAGGCTCGAGTTGTTGATCGTGATCACCTCCGACCATTTGGTTGATTCGGAGAGTCGTACTTCCGTCACACGTACTGCATTGACAAACAAATCATTATCCTGTATGATTTCCTCTGCTTGTTCTCGTACTATCCTAACTTTCGTTTGGCAACATCTGGCATAGTGACCACGTTTGTTGCAGCTTGTACAGATAGATTTGAAGGCCGGGCATTCACGCCATACATGCTTAGTCCCACATCGGCGACAGTCATACTCTTTCCTTGAGGTCGCACCTGATTGGGCGGGCTGGTCACGTGCTGTGGCTTCCTCGTTTGGCGCCGTTTTGAATGGCGTCTTTCGTACCGCTCCAATCAGTTCACCTTCCCCAGCGTTAATCCGAATCATCTGATTCTGGGCTCTTTCAGCCGCCTTGCAAATCCTTATGGCTTCAGCCTCTGTCAGATCAGGGTTGCGAAGCATCTTTTCTGTTAGCTTTTTATCACGCACTCCCATGACTATTCTGTCCCGTAATATTGTGTTTTCCACCGGGGCTAGGTCACATGTAGCCATCTTGAGTCGCAAGTCTGTTACAAACACGTCGAAGGATTCCCCTTCTTCCTGCTGCCGTCCAAAAAAATTATATCTCTCGTAGACAATGTTCTTTACTGGAGTACAGTATTCGTCGAATTTGCGTATGACCAATTCGAAGTTATCTGGGTCTTCAGCTGGTATTTCCGCGACTCCTTCTATTTCATCAGCCGGGACCGCTACCACTGCTGGTACTCTAGGTGCCCAGTGAAATGTATCGTAGACATCCATCGCCTCCTTGCCCGCTACCGCGAGGAGCATGGCTACCGCGAGCTCCCCATCCGTGCGAGCATTTACTCTGTTTGCCTTGATGTACCATCGAATCTGCTTCTTGAATTCTTTCCAGCGTGCGTCTACATTTCCCTCCTTCATCGTCATTTGTCCCGGAGGCTTAATACTTGTCGACATCGTGAGTTTTCCTATTTCCTGGTACCATGTAATGATAAGTACGTGTGAACAACTCAAGCTTATAAGTTCTACTGACGTTTATTCAAATCCCTCCAGGGCAGTCCCCTGGTGGCACATCCAAGACTCCACTAGGTGGAGCCACTCTTACAGTGTGTATTGACTGACCTAGCATGAATACACATATATTCACTAGTGTGTATTGACTGACCTAGCATGAATACACATATATTCACTAGTGTGTACTGACTGACCCAGAATGAATACACATATATTCACATATATCTGTCGCAAACGTCCAAGGCCCGGCGGGGCCCAAACGTCCAAGTCCGGGGCCCAAACGTCTTTTAGCTTGGGCCCAAACGTCCAAGGTTGGGGCCCAATGATCTGGGCCCAATGATCCAGGGGCCCAAACGTCCGGCTACCGCTCAGCCTCAGGCTTAGCTTGCCTTGCTTGATTGCCCGATCCCGATTCCCCCCCCCCCCCCCCCCCCCCTCATCAAGGCCAAAGGAATGTAGACTAGGCTGAGCGGAATGGGCCGCGGACGATGGACGTTTGGACGTTAGCAAGGGCCCGGAGCCCCAGCCATGGACGCTAGGGCCCTGGCCCGGGAATGGACGTTAGGATCCCCGCTGTCAAAAAGATCGCAGGACTGTAGCATCCCAAGATGCTAGCGCCCCGGCCTGGACACTAGCGCCCAGCCTTGGATCAAAGCGCCCACCGCCTGGATCAAAGCGCCCAGACCGTTAACACTAAACAGTACCAAAACTAACCCTAAACCTAACCTTATATTGGTGGTCCTAAGTCAGTAAAGGGGGTAGTGAACTGTCCCGACTCGGCGAGTAAAAAATAGACTAATATTAAAAGTAATTAAGTGACTAGTAAACGGTCTGGGCGCTTCGATCCAAGCCGTGGGCGCTTCGATCCAAGCTTGAGGCCGGGCGCTAAAAGCTGGGGTCTGGGCGCTATGATCCTGGGGCACTTGGGTCCCACCTCCGTCAAAAACAGTCGAAAAGGCATTTACAGCCCCTTGTTTCCCCCGGCAACGTCCAGGCCAGCTAGGGCCCCAACTTATATATATATAAGAATTTTTATTTCTCCTTTCACAATACAAAATTTCTATAGAGAAATAGGGTGCATCCTGTCAACCCAGTTGGTCTTCCCAGGCTCCCTTTACATCGAAAGAAGATATTACAACATATAATTCTTTATAAACATTCTCTTATCAGTAACAAAGTGTTTTGTGGTTTAAGATAGTAATTTCTACTTTACTTTGTAGAACTTTATACTAAATATTCTACATTGTGATATTCATTATTTACAATTATACATTTGTTGCGCAGTAATATACTTTTACTTACGCTTACATTCTGCTAATATAATGGATGAAAAGTCATCGTTCAGATACATCCTATACATAAACTATAACTATAACTATAACTTAGTTCATCATTATTTTGTACTCTTATTACTTGTTACAAACATTAGAAGGGTGTTTATTGATTGCTTCGAAAATATTTAGGTACCGGTATATGTATTTTAATCACTGAGGTGAAGATACATTACGGTACCCTAATAACAATAATGTAATATTACTAATGATTCGTATGGCGTTGTGTACCGTATTCGTTTTCAGTATTGGGTTTGACCTTTTCTTATGCCGTAGAAATGTTTGTTTTGTTTTCTGGAGCCTCCACTCCTAGTTTATTCACTATGTCACAAATAATTATATCTATGTGCGAACAATACATGCACGGGAATAACAAATGTCTTAAAGGGTATCTCTCACGATTAATAGAGGTTATTTTTATTTTAATTTCTTCATCTCCTTGTATTTCCATGTGTATCTCCCAGTCTCAATTTGATGTTGATGCTAATACAACGCTAAAAAACACAATTTATATGAGCAGATATGAGCAGAAAGCCAACGCCCCCTCACCCTCACCCCTCCAAATTTGTGATGTCATGATAGGTATAACAACATTTTGCTCAGAGACAGAGTGACCTCACTAATTAATAACATATAGGGAGCTTATCAAAGTCAAGAGCCTGCATCACTCCTTCAAGTCACTCTTTTCCCGCTTTTGGAGGAATACAGAGGGATGTTGTGGTTTCACCCCCCAATGAGCTCAGCTCCTGGGACAGACCAACAGCTGCTGCTAATGCAATTATATTTGCGGCGATTATAGGTCTTTTGGGGCATGACAGCTCTTGTTTTTGTTGAGTTTGAGATATTGTCCGGGGTATTATACACATAAAATGAATACATAGCAATGACACTCTCCACTGTGTTTTAGTTTCCAAAAAGTTTATCTTATAATATGAAAATAAGAAACTGGGCTACCAGTATAAAATTGTAGGATGCCAAGCATTGGATTTAGCTACTCCAGGTCCATAATGTGGGCCGATTGGTCCAAAAGAAAAATGGTCCAAAAACTTGTCGATTGGGCTAAAATGTGAGTTGATTGGTCCAAAGTAACAATGAACCCAAGTTGCATTTAAAAGTGTCTGATTTTGTCCCAAAAAAATTCCCGTAAACGATTGGACCCGACACCCTCCACTTGTTAAGTGTATTGAACCGATGTGGTGTATATTTTCTCCTTGAAGACAAAAAACGGCTTCCTTCTCGCCCATTTCTAAGTAATTACAAATGTGCATACCGTTTGGTGTCTCTAGTATAAACAAACTCGGTTCAAGTTATGTGAAATCCGAGTACCCTGTAGAAATGACAGTTACAACTTTTTTTGGTTTTCCATGTTAATTATTCTATATGCACATACAGACGTCTGTCCTATTTAAAAAAAGAAATACAGAGGGGGAGGACCAAGATAGTCTGAAATGACTATCTTGATCTTTACAGAAACAGTGCTCTATTCCAAACTCTTAAATGGTAGTTATAATCTTCTGTATACCGATTTGCTTTATCTTCTCTCGCACAGGAAGTATAATAACAATCAACCTATACGGAAGAAAGGGTAGTGCACATTTAATATAAAGCTTAGAGACTTGGTGACTCAGGCCGTAAATCAATTGCTCTTGTTATTGTTGAGGAATGTACGTTTGGAAATCAATGGGGGTAGAAGTTGGAATGAGCTGTAAATATATATTCAAATGTAGCCTACATGCCTTACTGGTAAGCGCGTCCATGCAGTGATGCTGGGACATGGTTCGGGCGTGGTCGACCAAGCAGTAGCTAGCGCTTCTGGATCTAGAAATATACGAGCCATCACTCCCACACACCCTTTAACTAAATATAAGAAGAGGGCTTCATGGGAGTTTATTCCAGACAATCTTGCCCTACCATTTAACTGAATCGCTCACGTGTAGAGCATAGATTTGTATTGTATTGTACAATATTTTATTTGTCAACGCGTACATGAGTATGAGCGTGACAAATACTAGATAGACAGGGTTCTGAATATAATTTAGCTCTTCCAGCCATTACCACGTATTTATGATGGCAATAGTTTATAGCGGTTTTCAATAATGTAGTTCCCAGCCGGAAATATTTAAATTCACTCGAGTTGACCTTCGCCTGCATACATTTTTTCAATAATCAACGTTTCAACTGTTGTGCCACAATCAATGTTGTAGGTATAACTAAAATGAATAAATTGTAATCTGTGAATAGTGTTGCAAAGTTTAACTATATTCACAATGAATATAACTGATTTTAATGAGAGTGACGATGGGACTTAGTGTTACAATATTAGTGTACAATAGTGTAGTGTACACTTTGTACTTGCAAAGGTGGGTGTTCTGCTAAATAAAGTAAACTCAAACTAATTTCTTAGTACATTGGAGGCATTTGATTTCTGGCATGAAGTTCATATTTCATATATTTCATTGTAACCATTGCTTGATTTTCAAACCCACTTTTTGTTGAAATTGCATGTCTCGATACTAGAAACTTATCGATAAAACCCAATCGGTATTTTTCAGATTTTTTGCCGATTCGCTGTGCAGGATGCGGCCAGGTGTTTTGGTAAGTATGTTTATTATTGGTTTGTAAACACTTGCAGTGTCGCTAATAGGGGACTTGCATGTCACTGAGCATGTCTGTTACTAATACAGAGGTCTATTACTGATACACTGCAGCATGGGATGGATTCAGTTCAAATCTGACACAACTATTTGGCAACATTTTTATCGAAAATTGCAAGAATGCTGTCCCCAATATCGTAGCTTGTGTAAATGATCTATGAAAACCAAATGCATTATGGGAAAGACGGAGGCTTGTGTTGGAATCATGTATAACATAGATACTGACATTGGAGCACAGATACATATCCCAGGCTATACATGACATTTTTTCTATAGATTTTACACTGTACCATTAGTCCCATAATTCCTTGCGAATCAAGATTTAAAATGGCGCCTATGGAAATCCCGTATTATATTTCCTGCATCACTGGAACCATTGCATGAGTGTTCTGGGCAAATTGAAGAATGTTTTCTGCATGAGAGACATATTCCCACATTTAAGTTTCTCTCTATAGAATATAAAATACTTTATTAATCAACCTGAAATTTAGTTCTCTGAGTCGGTACCGTTCGCTTTTATTATCTGTCATCCGTTTCAGTAAGGAGCATTCTCCCTGGGATAAGCATGATTGTTCACAGGTTAGTGACCTTTGTATGTACGTCTATAATTGAATCGAGCGTTTAAAATATCTTTCCCCGAATTTGATAAAAGTTAATAATTGGGAATTCCACACAGATAAAGATTAAGTGGACGCCATGACTATCAGTATCTTATGCATCTTTATAGCATTATCACACATAATACGTACTCATACATACGTACACACCTATACATATGTATACACGGATACATAAATCGATATTTTCGTTCGTTATTTCTACTATCATTTGTTTTATTTATTTAAAAGGCCAATATCCGCAAGGAACATGAAGAATACACTGGGCCTAAAGGATTCAGCTGCGATTTGGCTGGATGTTCCAATAGAGAGCTTACCGCCGTTGTTTGTGAAGCCTGTGGAAAGAATTTCTGCCTCAAGTAAGCCATGAATAATTCAACGCTTTCCCTCTCGATACATTTCAATATTTTCTATTTATAGACCCTAGTTTATTGCTATTTTGTCCAGCAGGGACCAGAGATCATGTTTCTCGTGGCCGACCTAGGGCCACTCTATGTTCATTTGTTGGTGGGTTTTGACTCTGTTTTATCCACTTGCAATCCCAGGCATCGTCATCAGGTGGATCACTCATGCAGCAAGTACCAAGCTCCCCCGGAGCGGATGACAAATACTAAAGCGCACATTGACAGTATATTAGGTGAGGTGTCATTTCTCTCCCCAAATTACATGGCGCATGTTATGACTATCGTTCTTCAGTACTCAAATAGTTCATGTTAGTAGTTTCGTTCTTTCCTATCATTTACACTATGCATGCTATCTTACATTATTTTTTTTGAATACTTTTATTGACAAAATTTCACATTAGTGATTATTACCTAGTCTACTCAGTTGAGGCGCCTTTGGTGCCATTAATTTATACAAATGTATAATAAGAATAGGATTTTGTGATGGGCTGGATGCATGGCCTGATAGCTCTCCCTCTAATCTACCTGCCTACTGTACTTCGCGGTGTCATCATTTTAATTCAAGCGTCAAAATCATCGCATATCCCGAAGAAAGGTCGAGGTAGGAAATCTAAAGCCACTGCTGCCAAAGTAGCTTTAATGAAGATGAAGATGCACGGGGTGGGCGAAAAGAATATACCAGATGTAGATCGCATTTTCCTAGAAGTGAAACTTCCCCAGAGATGTTCAACCAGGAGCAAAGTCATGTACTTTAGTAAGGTATGTCCTCAATATCAGTATTTCAGTATATCAGTATAACCACAAAGGGTGAGGATCTTGTCATTCCCTCTATTCAATCCTTCAACGTCCACTCTCAAATTTAACTTCATGTTGGAGGCTAATAGGGCCCTTCACGAATTGGTAGAAGACAGAATTACCAGTGGTGAATTTGCCCCAAGGACAGGCTTAGCTGCGGGCACTATCCCCATCAGCTAATGCCTCCACTATAGGTGTCAAACTTTGCCTCCTTATTCTTGGAATACAATTTGCTCTGTAGCTGGATAGCTGTTTCAGGATTATCCGATCACATGTTGAGAGTAGTTTTGCCCAGGTTCAAGTAGATATACTCGCTAGATCTTATAATATAACAACTTTTGTCAAGAGAATCCATCAAAACATAGGGTGAAAAGAAGCATGCACACAGGCATGGAAGCACAGGCAGAGGAGCGGGATACAGAGACCATGCATAGACTTGCACTATGACTCTAGGGCTTCGGAACTAGTGTGAGTGTACAGTGCATTGTACATATATAGGGAGGAATGGTGCAAGTCTGGTCACCAGCTGGTAGACTGAGGCTTTGGTGTGCGCTGCCCGCTCTGTCCGGCCTGCTCACCCTCTCTCAGTGTACAGGTATCCGCATTCCAGCCACCACTGGCCAGTAATGACCTGCGCAGTGAAAGTATCTTAGAACATCCGGTCACCTCAACCATAATTTGTGAACTGCCCTATTGTGTTACAGGACGTCCCTAGCATCATGCCATTACGTGGTATTGTTAGGAGAAAATTATGTATTGCTTATAGTTTTAGTCTTTTATTTGTAATTAAACTGCCCATTCCTGTGGCCACAGACGGTCAAAGAGAGAACCCATTTCATGGATTTCCGTTCTTACTGGGCCTCAGTTGACCTGTCCCACCTGGGGTTGTGACCATGGTGTTATCAGTACAAATAAAGCTAAAGGCATGGCAATGGTATCTTCCACTTATTCCTCCTTTTTTGACGTTTCTGGACTTGACGTTGCTGTCTTGAGTTATTTTTAATGTTTATTTTCAGAACTGGGCACTTGGACGTATCATCGATTCTATGGCGCGACTTGCTGATATTCAGTTTCAAGAAAAATCCGAGGTAGGTCCAGTGTACAGATATGAGAGGTTTATTGCCTGTATGGAGGTTTATCGGATCGTATCCCTTCATAAATCGTGATGGAATTTAAATAAACCTCCTTCTCACTATTTCTCTCCCATTCTTGTCTTATTCACTCTAATTCCAGAGGCTCTGTCCCTCTCTCTCTCTCTCTCTCTCTTGTCTCTCTCTCTGTCACTCAATCACTCACTCACTCGCCCACTCTCTATTTCCAGAGGCTCCGATTGTTTGAGTCGGATACAGGCCGCATATATAATGATATGGAGCGCACTTTGGCGGCCTATGGACAACTAGAAGAGAGCGCTATCTTCAGTGGCTCCAGTGTGCTATTAGAGTATGTAGAAAGTGATGTCCTGCAACTCACAGACGTACACAAGTACTTAACATGAAATTACTTAAGTCATAACAAGGCTGTATATAAATAATGAATCGGTAGGATTATATATAAATATATTAATGAAGAACAATGTATGATTATAGGGAAGTATAAGCTGTAAGATCTGGACTGGAGAAACATGTAACTATTGAGGAAAAATAAACGTTTATCAACCAATCAATTACTGGGCGTCTACGGGCATGTTCTCCTACTGTTTGTGCATGGATAGACTATAAAGATATCTATTTTGATGCACTGTTATAGCTTATTGCGTCATAAGCATACATTCCTAAAATTGTAATTCTTCACCTCTTACCTGTATGAAGGCTAACGCCACAATGAAGAATCCCCCACCCTCATTGGTCGAGCCACGCCCTCCAATGAGACTGGGAGGCTCACCTCACGGCCAGCCTTCCTATGATATATGGGGCTCTCTGACCCCTTACTCATTAGTTACCTGCCTAATTAGACCAAGGTTATACCATCACGTCCTGTACCAGGAATAAATTACATCTTTAAAGTTCATTACTTCGTTACCTTTTGTGTTACCTAGTTGTAACATAACGTTTTAGTTATTTATAATGATGCAAGTTTTCTTTATGTAAAATCCGTCGCCATATTGAAGTATATCGTAGTCGTTATCTTGTATTATTTTCTAGCATTCACAAAAATAAAGAAAGTAGAATCATTAATCTTGAGCGCTTCTTGCTGCCCTATGTTGTCTCACACCGGCAATGAATGGAAGGATTTTAGGAAACTTTATTTGTAAGATATTTGGTGTATTTTTGTAGTGTTAACACTACTGGCCTTTAGTTATTTAAAAAATAATCCATTCTCAGATATGCACACTTGTTTTTCTTGCCAATCAACTTATACCCGTTTCTAGGTGTTTTCATGCCAGTATAGAAGCATAGAAATAGGCCTTAAAAAGTTACGATATTTCATTTTCGTCTGCACCGAAATTCAGCAGTGGGTACTCATATTACATCATATTTTCTCAGCTGGAACTTGCTTCTTTAATGGGGTTATGACAACAGGAATTCTGATCCAGACTCTTTTATTTCATAACATTTTTATTAACCTAAATAATAGATATTCATATTCTATTTAGTAAATCAATTTATTTGTATTCATGTAAAAGAATTAAGTTGGCAATGTGAGATATCCCAAGAGAGTAGTTACTATCAGTGATTATATTTAATGATGGGAAAGCGGAGCATATTAGATGCAGTCTGTATTGCATCTGAATTAACCTATTATACACATAAGGCTAGCTATCTAACAGACTGTCCTTAATAACAAATATAAACACAGATAGGGCGTAGAGTAACCACGATAAGGACGTCACTTTTCACCACTGGTCTGTGTAACTTGTCTAGAAACATCAAGTAATGCCCTCTCTTCATCTGTCTCCCCGCCACACCCACACACCGCCGCCAGCGCCCCTCTTATCTCCGCCAGAACACTAAGTCCGAGCGCAGCCATCATTAGTTCACCAATACAAACAAACCAATGGGTGTATAAGAAAGTGGATAGAGATCCAGATTCGAGCAGAACAAATTCCTCAGTGAGGACGAAGGCAAAAGTTGTGCTGAGAATGATAGAGTAGATTATGCTTCCGACGTGAACTACAGCAACGGGAGAAGATCCACGTTCTTCAGGATCTCCACGCTTTCCTCTACATTTCTTCCAATATAATGAAAACAGTGTTATGCTGGTGATTATCAGCCCGAGAAATGGAATGACTGTACCAATGACAATCCAAATAAGATGTGCTACCATAAACAGTCCCCCGGCATAGAGCGCCATACAACCTACTTGTTGGAAGTGAGCGTACTCGTCAAAGTAGGGGTCGTAGCGATACGAAGCATACCTGGTGAGAATTTCATCCACCAGCGCTACGTTGACAACCAGGGTTGTAACTACTCCAAAAATCCATGGAAATAAAAGCATGATTGCTTTCCTCAATGGTGTAAACTTGGCTGCATGATTCTGTGGTTCATTCACAGCAATGCATCTCTCTATGCCAAGCATCCAAAGTGTGTAGGGCACCACAATCCACTCTACTTTGAGAAGAAACAAATAAAATGAGCAGTATACAGCGCCAAGTTCATAACTCCTGATTTCTTCATGAATAGTCCCTGGACGCACGAGTAGGCCAAAGATAAGGCCTGCTGCTGCCAGGTTAGCCACCAGAAGCAAGTGCATTTGACCACGAAGTTTTTTCTTGAACATGATGAGTAGGAAGAGAATTATACATGTCACAAGTACCACAGTCACTACTAAGGATTCCAACACTGTTCTTGCTACGCCTTTGCTGGTGTCGATGAACATTGGCTCCTTTTCCTTGACATCGGGAATGCTTTCGTTACCGCCAATCATTTCTGAAATTGAATTATTTCATTACAAGCTTCTCCGTATAGGACTAGGTATTAATATATATCACGTGAGACGTACATGGTCTAGTCGTACATGGTATTACCATTGTATCATAATAATAATTATTATCAATACCGGTAGTCATTTCTTAAAATTTATTTTTGAAACCACAACACATGCAAGTACCGCAATTTATAGATTACAAAAGTACCTAGAGTTCATAGAATTAGCCCAGGATTACACTGGTGCGTGCAGAAGCATCCACGCGTCAACATTACTACGCCTCCTCCTCCTCCTCCTCCTCCTCCTCCTCCTCCTCCTCCTCCTCCTCCTCCTCCTCCTCCTCCTCCTCCTCCTCCTCCCCGTCCTACTACCTCACTACCATACCTGTTACAAACCCCTCCTCCTTCTCCTCCACCTCTCTTCCTTCTCCTGCCCCACCTTAACCTTCTCCTGGGGGAGGGCGGAGTGAGGGGAGGAGGATGAGGACAGCAAGGTAGGAATGGGAGGCGGAAGAAGGAAGGGGATCGAGGTGGAGGAGGAAGAAGAGCGGTGAAGGAGGGGGTGGGAATAAAAGGGGAGGGAGAGCAAGGGAGGTAGTCGGGGAGGGGGAGGAGAAGGAAAATTAACAGATGTATAGGTGTGTGTGTGGGGCGGGAGGTGCAAGTTCTTTTCCATGAAACCCTCTTATATCTGCTATTCTCATCTCTCCTCTCCCTCTCTTCTACTCTCCTCTCTCCTCAATTGTGCTCTCTCTCCCCTCCCTTCTTTATCTATATCTTGCTCTCTCCCCTTTATTTCTTATTTCCTAAAATTCTTAAAATGCTAATCTTAAATCCTCGTTATTTCTGTTTTCAAATAGGTTAATTTCCAGTGTTAAATTCGGCAAGTCTAACATTCTAAATAATGAAGGTATTGTTTCATTTCTTTCTCAGGATGTACCCAGAGAAAGAAGGGGAGGGGAGAGGGGAAAAAAGAGAGAATTACAGACCTAACCTGCTCTATTCCAAGTGCCGAAGTCCCTCCCTCTCCCTCTCTCTCTCTCTGTCCCTCCCTCCCTCCCTCCCTCCCTCCCTCCCTCCCTCCCTCCCTCCCTCCCTCCCTCCCTCCCTCCCTCCCTCTCTCTCTCTCTCTCTCCCTCTCTCTTTCTCTCTGTCTGTCTCTCTCTGTGTCTCTCGCTCTTTCTCTCTCAGAGAAAGATTGTACCCGTCCACACATTACTCCTCAATGAATTTATAAATTCTTTTTAAAAATAATATTAAATCCTCATTATTTCTGTTTTCAAATAGATTTCCAATTAAATTTGGCAAGTCTAACATTCAAAATAATGAAGACTATCCCAAGTGCTAAAGGCATATGTTGGGGTACTGTGTCGCCATTTCAAGTTTATAGGATGAATTGTCTTTCCTGCATAGATGTTATGGTATATACTGTTTAAAATATATTTAAAATTAAAAAGCCTAGAATATAGCACCAGGGTAAAGTTTCTGACCATTTTGTCAAATATTTTCCACATATATTGTTCATATGCTTAGAATGCTCAGGTAATAAGTTGTGAAAGATGAATAATAATAATAATTTTTAAAGACCTTACTACCCCGACTGTGATTTTAGCCATTTTTGGCAATGAAATTAATATCTCCAAATTAAAAAAAAACGTCCATTAAATTGTCGGATTCCTATAAGAAGTAGAAACACAGCTGGCTCTACAATCCAAGTGCCGAAATTACACTGAAGACGTTATGCGAGGCGTAGCAGCATCCCCATTTTGACCAACGCATGCTTCCGGATGCTCATAGTCTAATCCTAGCCTTAAGTAATGCACATTATCAATAAACATTAATTAATTAATAATTAACGATATAGTATTATCATAATAGCAATTCCATTAATGTTACTCTTATTTAGCATATCATGCGTGTAAATATTGCATTTAAAAAAAAAAAATTAGTCGGTAAATGTTTTTGTACTCAGCCTGTTCCTATAAGTTTATTTCATGTTAGCCGTTGCTGGGTAACACCAGAGATGCGCATATCCGGTCAGGTGAACAGTCAGCTTCCGGTTCGAAAACCTCCATGGTGGCAGCTAATGGTCGCGGATTTTAAATCGGTTTAATCCAAGACCATCTTCAGGAGGATTTACCTTTTACGTGGTAATCCAGACAGTGTTGTCCCTTAGGTTCCCCGGGAACCAATTTTGAGAACTTTCCCCAGTGCAGAGGACAGTGGGTTAGTTTTTCTTCCACACCGGCATGACCAGTGATTCGGAAGATGCCCCCTCCGGGGGGGATGGCCGCCAGACCCGCCAAGGCGCCAAAGAGGGGGGAAAAGAAGACCCTCCCGCTCCTGTTAAAAAAGCAGGAGGAAAAGGACTTTCCAAAACCTCTATAGACCAAATCAAGGTTATGTTGGCCGAGGTGATGAAGCCTTTGGAAACATCAGTTAAGTCGGCGAATGATGTGGCCTCGTTGGCTCTCTCCATGGTGGAGGAGGCGACAAAGGAGGATAATGAGGAAGGCGAGGAAGAGGACGAGGAACAGAAACCTCCAGCTTCCGAGGCCTCACACTCAGGAGATGACACTCAGGATTCTCCAAAAAAGGAAAACTCGAAGGAGTCGACCAGTCAAGGTGCTTTTGACTGTGAAGCTTTTGAGGCGAGTTTCTCAACTCTCCTTGCGGATAAGGCAGAAGGACCTGCTCTCCCGGAGAAATTCATCCTCCCATTCGGTAAAATACTCGGAGAACCGGTGGATGTAAAAGTTGTACTAGCCAAGAGGGATCTATATCCAAGACCCGCCAACGCTGAAGGACTTAAAATACCTAAGCTCAATGAACTGTTGGAAGAAAAAGCTAGCAAAGAGATGAAAGCCGTAGAATCGAAACTCCGGCACGTCCAAGAAAATATGGCCGCCGCCATGACAGCAGTGGCGAAACAAGCACAGGTAGCCTATGACTTCGCAAACCTAGCTAAAGGTGGGGATAAGAAGCTCCAGGGTTACCAGCACAAGTTCTACGAATCCTACGTAGACACCATGCAAGCCAATCTACTCTTGTCCAGGGCGATGCATGATGTTATGATGACGAGGCGAGAAGTCATCAAGCAGGGGGTAGCATATCCCTATACTTCCCTCCTAACAGATAGGAATCCTCCTACAGCCAACTACATAGCTGGCGATGACCTAGGGGCTGCAATGGAAAGGGCGAAGAAAGTCGCCACAATGTCGGAGAACCTGATGAAAACCAAGTCATGGCCTACCCCGAACAAGCAGCAAAGGAACCACCCTTACAATAATAATAATAACCAGAAGAAGGGGAACGGAGGACAGGGGAAAAAGACCTTTAACAAGTCGTTCAAAGGCAAAGGCAAAGGTGGAGGTGGAAATAAAAATTTTCACCAGAAGGAGGCCCAGTAACCCAGGTGAGTTCTCCTTACAATTTCAAAGATTTTGGAAACTTTGTAGCGGGTGGCATCAGATTCCATCTTAAAGCCTGGATGAACATTACCTCAGATCCTGTTATCATTGATAAAGTCAGGGGAGTTAGGATAGACTGGGAAGGGTTACCTCCAGAAAGGAACAGTATCTTACCCTATTTCAGATCTAGACAAGCCTCTGGGGTGTTGGACTCAAAGTTGGGAGAATTACTCCGCAAAAACATCATCGAGCCCTCCTCAAATGAGGAGGGCCAGTTTGTCTCGAATGTATTCCTAAGACCAAAGCCCAATGGAAAATTCAGAATGATCTTAGACCTTTCGGACCTTAACTTGGAAGTAAAGTATAAACACTTCAAAATGGAAAGTTTGCAGACGGCACTACAACTGGTGCACAAAGATTGCTTTATGGCCTCTTTAGACCTTTCGGATGCCTACTTTTCAGTGTCTGTCAAGAAACAAGACAGAAAATTTCTAAAACTTTTGTGGAAAGACAAACTCTTCCAATTCTCGTGCTTGCCTATGGGCCTAGCACAAGCACCCAGGGATTTTACCAAACTGTTAAAACCCATTTTCGCTCACCTAAATGAGAGAGGACATACTTGCATAGGATACATAGACGATACCTTCATTGTGGGGGAAACGTATGAAAAATGCCTAGAAACAGTAGGCCTACTACTCAAAATTTTCGTAGAGCTGGGGTTCAAAGTGCACGAAGAAAAGAGTGCCCTCACTCCATCAAAGGAAATAGTTTTTCTAGGGTATTGTTCAAATTCGGAAAACCTAACAGTCAGGCCCACCGATGACAAAAGGGAAAAAATGCTTAGAGCTATCAAAGATGTCAAAAGCAAAGACTCTCCTTCCATAAGGGAGGTAGCGGGGTTACTAGGATTAATGGTGGACATGTCCAAGGGCATTGAATACGGGGAAGCCCACTACAGGCGTTTAGAGGGAGACAAAATAAGTGCTCTAAAATCTAAAGCTGGGAATTTCGATGCAAAAATGAAAATCTCATTAGCAGGGCTAAATGACATGGATTGGTGGAAGAAAAGAGTGCCTAAGGGTTTCAAACTAATTAGAACTTTCTCTCCAGATCGGTCCTTAACCACGGACGCTTCAAACACAGGCTGGGGATGTGTGACTGAAAATAAAGTAGCCAGTGGTCTTTGGGATACTTTAGAACAAAATTGGCACATCAATGCTCAGGAAACTTACACAATCCTGTTAGGCTTAAGAACCTTCTTCAAAAAAGAGAAGAACTTACAGATAAAGTGTTTATCGGATAACATGACCGCGGTAGCCTATGTTAACAACAAAGGTGGGGCCCGCAGCATAATGTGCGACAGGATAGCAAAGCTTATTTGGGAGTTCTGTGAAGAAAGAGGCCTGTTCATTTACACAGCCCATATCCCAGGAGTAGAAAACATTGAGGCAGACAGTTTATCACGAAAGGAAGGGTTCATAGAATGGGCTCTACCGGATGATGTGTTTAAACACATCACAAGGGGTCTGACTCCAGAAATAGACTTATTTGCTTCAAGGGTAGCGCATAAAATCAAAAACTATTGCAGCTGGGGCCCTGATCCAGGGGCTTCAGCCATAGATGCTTTTGCTTTCTCTTGGAAACACTTGATAATTTATGCTTTCCCTCCTTTCAGCATCGCTCTCCGAGCAGCCAGGAAGATGATCGCCGATCAATCAAAGGGGTTCCTGGTGACTCCAAATTGGAGTACTCAGCCGTATTACGGATTGCTGAGCAGAACGTGCAGAGAAAAGATCATCCTCCCCAACGTCCCCCTACACAACCCCATCACGGACGCGATTTGGCACCTGAACCTTGTCGCATGGCGGATCTAGCCCAAGAACTTGGGGATCAGGGCCTAGATCCGATCGCAGGAGAACTCCTGATGGCGTCGTGGAGGCCAGGCACGTTGAAACAGTATGATTCTTATCTAAAGAGATGGACCTCCTTCTGTTCCGAGAACAAAATCCCGGAAAAGACTCCTCACATCAACAATGTGATAGCCTTTGTAGTTAGTCTGTATAAGGAGGGACTAGGCTACTCCGCGTGTAACTCAGCTAGATGTGCTTTGTCTTCTTACGTAGAAAGAGTGGACGGAGGTACAGTAGGTAGCAATAGCCTAGTAGCCAGGATTATAAAAGGAATCCACTTTAAGAGACCCCCAGGGACGAAATACATTCAAACCTGGGACGTGAACTTTGTGCTACACAGACTCAAGGAGTGGTCTCCTTTGGAAGCATTGTCAATAAAGAGACTGACGTACAAGACAGTCCTACTATTAGCAATAGTCACAGCACAGAGGATGCAAACCATACATGCCATTAAAAGGAAAAACATCACCTGGGGAAAGGAGGATGTAGTTTTCCAAATGGACTCCCTGCTGAAACACAACAGAGCAGGACAGTCACTAGACATGTTCAGAGTAGACAAATATAATGTAGTAAAAGACATTTGCCCGTACAGGGCTCTAAGAGAATATTGTGAACGAACGAAAAAATTTGACGTTCCAGACCAGACTCTCTGGCTCTCCCTAGAGAAGACTCCGATCCCAGTGACCAAAAACACGGTGTCACGATGGACAAAGGAGGCTCTGGGGGAGACAGGTATAGACACCAGTAAATACAAAGCGCACTCGACGAGAGGTGCAAGTGTGTCCAAGGTCAACAATATGAACATTCCTATCGAGTCCATCCTAAAGAGAGGACGATGGACCAACGCGAAGACATTCGCAAAGTTCTACAACAAGACCATAGACCCAGAGACAGTGTTCCAGTCAGCGGTCTTATCCAAGTAAAATTGGTGAGTGGTCTTGTAGACTAGTTTTTCGGCAGGGGTTTGGGATTTCTCGGTTTGGAATCGAGGCTCTCAAATCTCTGGTGTTACCCAGCAACGGCTAACATGAAATAAACTTTTAGAATTAAAGGAGACTTACCTTGGTAAAGGTGAACTTTGATTCTAAGTTTATGATGTTAGTACCGATTGCTGGGTTGAACAACAGTCCCGCCCTTTACACAGGAGCCCTCCCAAGGGTTTATGGAAAAAAGGGTTAGCATAATTTAGGGTCCTAAATTATATCTTTTTTCTGTTGTTCTAGTCAAAAGGGTAATTGGGAATTATTTTTTGAGAGTAACAGGTTTATTCCTCTCGATTCCAATCCTTATTTGACTTTCAAAGCTGTTCACCTGACCGGATATGCGCATCTCTGTTGTTCAACCCAGCAATCGGTACTAACATCATAAACTTAGAATCAAAGTTCACCTTTACCAAGGTAAGTCTCCTTTAATTCTAAAATTATATAGAGGATCCACTAGTAATGTTAGTTTTTGCATTGATTAAGACAAGGAAACCATGTTGTTGACAGGGGTCTCTATATTCCCGTCATCCAGGAACCCGCCTAAGTGAAAAGGCCCCGTGATTATAGAATCTAATAAGGTTTCTATCCGGCATTATATTAATGACAGACCATGGGATGTCACATGAATCAAATTTATTTCAAGAGAGCCATGTCTTTAAAAAGTTTTAATCTCAGACTGTCAGCTTCGTAATTGCGGTAGCAATAAACATATTATATGGTGCCAGTTGTGTAAGATATTTATGCATAAAATACCAAAGTGTATGGCCTCTTTTACTTATATCTAGGGAAGCAATTACTTGGTGTGCACAAATTTAAAGAACTTTATCCCAAAAGTGGTTTAAGTCAAAGAATCGCTTTTACCTGGCAATTAAGTTGTAGTTTAACGGTTGCACGCGAAGAAGTATTTCGCTCCTCCTATATGGAACCCAGAATGTATTCTCTGTGTTGGACAATACGTATACGAGTATGCACAGCTATATTGCGAGGGCGGTGGAACTAGGGCATAATTTGTTATTACAGAGTGACTCTACACAGGAACAGACATGACCCTTTTCAGTGTATAACTATAAGTCAGAATTGGCATCGTTCCTATGGTTTCCTTTATACTGGTACACGAGTCAAATATTATTCACTCTATTCCTATCTCCTGCATATCTCTCACTGACAACTCACGAATCTATTGTCAACAACGACTGTTAAGTCCTAGCATTTTCTTGAGGACCACAGTCCCCTTTTTGACAAGGTTATATATAGCTTTCAATGGTTAACAAAGCCCGTTATAAAAGATGGAAACATGCGCCCCCAGAGCGTTCATGATACAAATCCGCATGATGAAATTTAATGCTTAATTGAGGCAAAAAGGTATGTTTCTCTCATGTCCTCCATCAATATTGGCAGCAGATTCATCTCGTTGGTGACTGAAAGAAAATAGATTATGGTCCACCGCCCACGCAGCCCTGTTCAAAATGCTAATCATAGGCTAATGGGTATGCATTGGCTGCAAGCTGTTGATAAGTTTAGATGAATTGCTCGAGTAAACAGTTGGGACTTTGTTGAATGCGATGGGTTTCGATCTTAGAAAACATTTAAAGATCGTTTCAATCGTACCGCCGAGAAAATACTTTATTTCTGGGTAGATAGTTTGTGTGGCATCAATGTTTCACCCCTCTATGTTTCACAAATCGATTACAAAATTGATGTGTGAAACAAATAACTAATTTGATTGGCCTTGCCTTCTTCGCTTGAATCTTCCCAGAGGAAACTTGAGCAGCGTCCTTTTATGTTGTTGAAGTTGTTAGATAGCTGATCAATACACTCACTGATACGAATATGCCATTATACTAAAATATTTATCTATATATAAATCAATGTGTTTACAATATGATCTCGAAAAAGGAGAAATCAATAAAAGCAGGGTTAAAACACAACATATAGGATATGTTTAATGCAAACATTGATCATTCTTAACATGCTCACGTCAGGGTGGGGTGATTAAACCCAATCAGGCGTCGGCCTGTCCACGCATGCTGGATGATAGTGATCCATCTCTTCAGCAGCGTAATAAGTAAAAGGATATGCCCTCGATATATATCTTCTGAATAAATGGAACTAATGACACATTAGCCTAGGTTGTAGTGGGCAGAGAAGCGTTTATACGAATCATTCCTAGGCTCGCTATGCATGCATATGACATTTAATTTAAAGCATCGTTATCATTATTATGTGTTTTTATTACACAAAGATTTCTTTTGTGAAATTATAATTGCTTAATTAACACACTCCTCTCTTTATGATAACGGTTGGATTCGCAAACACTATATATTAGTATATTCTCTCAAGCAGCCTCTAAATATTGAAGGCCGGAGTTACTTGCAAAACTATCTGACCATCTTAATGTGCGAAACTCTGGTCTTTTCGATTAAAACGGTATGACCAATATAGAATCTAGACTGTCATGTTTAGCCACTTGGGAGTTTGCCAGTTTCACAAGTCAAGTCACAAATACGAGGAAATTTGATAAACCTCTAGGTGGCTAACGGTTGCTAAAACCTGCTCTTTTCGAATAAAATGATAGTTCCTACATCGTATGAACCTTAATTCAAGTTTACCCACAGTCATGTTTAATCAGTTTCTGGTTCAGAATTAGTCACAGGTATGAGGAAATCCTCATCCTCCTGGTGGCCATAGCAACAGCAAGCGGAGGTCATGGTCCTACGGAGGTCAGGCAGTGAAGTCAGTGATAGTATGGCCACAAGCAACTCCAACCAGCATATCTTCCAGTGTGGATTAGCCCAGCTGGCTACAAAGTCCAGTGTTATGGCGTCAGTGATGAGAATGATTACCATCACCATGTTGAGTATTAGACAATATATCACACTGCTAGGATATACATTCGGTTTCTCCAGGTCCAGTTCTGTTCGAGTTGTTCTTTTGCTTTTACAGAAGAATATCAAGAGCATGATACTACCACAGGTCAATATGGTGGTTGGGATGGCGAAAGCGAATACCTTGTGCATGATTTGATATCCATTTGTATCCCCATCATTAAATACGAGCATGCATCCCCTGGAGGATAAGAGCGTGTGCGTGTTGTAATACCCATCATTGGGGAAAGAGCCATAGTGAGCAATGATGTTGTCTGCACACACGAAATTACGGAGAAGTCCATATGTTAAACCCCAAAGCCATGGAATTAACAGGAGGCTAATTTTGACTGGCGTTGCAAATCTCTTATTGTATTTCTCAGGTTCTTTAATGGCAATCAGTCTCTCGGTCGTCAATGTGATCAAAATGCAGGGAATGAATATTTGCTCCATATTCAGAAAGGTAAGATAAAATCCACAGAATGCTGAAGACAGGATCTCTGTGGATATTTCTTCTTGGATGGTAATAGGACGGATAAACAAGCTGGACACTATCCCCCCAACTGCCAGATTGCTTACAGATAAGTTGAAGAAGTTTTGCTTCAAGCGACCCCGGAGAACAGTCATGGCAATCACTAAGAACGATAAGAATATAACACTGAAGACAAAAAGGGACTGCGTCAAGGCCTGGCTTATTTGTAACTTGAAGTTTGGTTGCTCACCCGTTCGTTGGGCTGGGAAAACAATACCTGAATCTGAAGACGAAGTAGTTTCATCCATCTTAGTATGGTATCTGCAATACATAAAACTTGACATGTAAAACACTCGCTGTAGAAATATCGCAATAGCGGTATGATCAAAGGGTGAATTAAACAGGGATTCCCGATCACGAAATATACTTATTTCGCTCACACATATATTCATAAATACATGGTGTTCCACTTAACCTGAACTCGGTTTACCTGAATTTTCGGTTAAACTGAACTTGTTGATCTCCTATATTATATATTAGTTCTATGTGGCTGATTTTTTGTGGGGCTAACCTGGACTTTTCTGATCTCCCCTCAAAGCCAGGTTAAGTGGAACATAGTATATCAATCTGCTGTCGACACATACCTTCCTCTATGGAGTTCCGACACGTCCAAACAAAGCCCTGCAACTGAACCAACATTAATGCGCCTGGTGTTTTAGAGAGGTAAATTGTGCGCATTATTATGTTGGTGTATGGGGGCGATTGCCCTGTCCCACTTCATTGGTGACAACGTAGCCAAGGTTTCTGGCCTCGAAACCGAGTTATGATCACAATCAACAGCAGCATGGCACTCGTGTTGCCGCCACACAAGAAGGCCTTCTTGTACCTGTTTCCACTCGAATTTACATTCTATGGAAATTTTCCCGTGCTTTCACAATTCCTATAATAGGTGTAATTTATGGAATGTCATTTATACATATCACCCAAATGTACAGAATTTTAGTAATACTATTCCTAATCTACCTAACCATATTCCTGATTAGCCTTTTTCTCAGTGAACTGGCATCCTATTTCGGGAAAATTAGCCTAGCTCGGCGGCCAATCCGGAATATGCCTATTTGACCCTGATGAAATAAGAAATATGTCAGCCCCATCTTTTCTGGACCTGCCAGACTACCTATAGATCTACTCACTTTTGGAATTCTGGGAAGTTAGTTTTAGGTTTTCCGATTTGGTCTCTAATTCTTGGCTACTCCGAGAAAGAAATCCCCAATTCACATGTATTTTCAATGGTTAATTCGTAGGTCATTTTCCAAGTTAGGCTACTAATTCTCCCAATTTTGGGGAATGGGGTTAATGGGGTAAATTCACCTGCCAATTATACATGTTATAAATTAACCCCAAACCGGGAGAATTAGTAGGCTAACTCAGAAAGTGACTTACAAATTAGCCATTGGAAACAGAAGATTAGCTAAATCATAAGAAGATGTTTAGGGGGATTTTAGGAGGATGGAGAAGTAGGCTATCTGTGTTGGCCAACCCGGAAAAAAAACCCAATTCGCATGCATTATCAATGGTTAAATCGTAACTCATTTTCCGTGTTGGCTTTCTAATACTCCCGAATTGGGGTTAATTAATTACATGTATAAATGGCACTTCATAGTAATTTGATTATTTAGACTTAGTTCTTCACGCATACGCACATGGATGTGTTTGTGTACGAGCCATTATCCCGTGTTTATTATACGTAGCCTACTATTCATGTTAAAGCTACATTTCCAACTTATTGCTAGCACCTTTTTTACTGCTTATGTTGTTCCAACTTATCCAAAAAGTCACCAGCATGAAATAATAAAGGTTTTGATCCATGACTCGTGTATTACGTAGTGGTATTTTAGGCGAATTGTCTAACATCGTTTCGTGCGACATAATAGTGGTAGAGCCAAGCGGGTTTGTGAAATGGAAATTCCAGTCTCTTATTAAATGGCAGAAAAACGATTTTATGCAAATTTGCCGGGTTTTTTTTACAATTTTTCTTTCAAAGACCACTCAAGTGAAGTCATCATTATAAATGGTATTGGAGTTAAGAATAGAAAATATATAATATATACAGACAAGCCATTATACCATTAAATTTCGCGTACTCATTAAGTGATATATGTATCGCACAAGATAAATACATTCTTATTTCAACCCTTCGTCTTAGTTTGGTTGAACACAAACTATAAATAATGAATTACATGTATTTAATGTTCCCTCTGCGGAATGTGCCGGTAAGCTATGAGTTATTTTCTTTTACCCTGAATCGACCCCAAACCGCATACTCACGTACATACTAATTACCTTCCATTGCGCCATCCCGTCCTGATATATCTGGTATCGGATCAAAGAACTTGGTTTTTCACAGGGATCACAATGTCTCAATAAACATGTATCAAGGGAATGATGTAGTGGTGAGTTTATATAAGAAATTACTGAGAAAAGTATGTGTTAGAAGCATGGAACGCCGTCCATACATGAAGTGACTTTCTGCAACTGGATTATTTTACCAAGTTTCATTTACACAGGGAAGAGGGGAGAAATGAAAGATCTGTTTTTATTTTTAACTATTAAAAGATTCCCTGAAGAAGGTTCAACTCTGTAACCGAAACGTAGGAATCAGAACATCACATGGACTTTGTCAATAAACATCAACCTTATGAAAACTGCTGTTGTCTGATTTTAGTGTTCAATCAACTAAAAATAAAAAAAAAATATTGCAAAAGTAGCAGACGGATAATGCATATCAGAATCTGAACAGATATTGCGGGCATACTAGCAGATTATCAGAGGAACGAGGATGCGTCCAGTAATGAATATGAAATGCGTGATTTTGCCAGAAGAATTAAAGGCATTAATTGTATGCACGGAATTAGCATTTTATACTCGGAGGTATATAGAGGTATACATGAATTGAGAACGTAATTGATGTGAGAAATACTTGGCTAATCTAAATTCTTTCTACGATTCTATTTCCAAGATTACTTCTAATAAATGGAGGACTACCATATATATAGATAAAGGGCGTCACCAAGCTCCGCGCCGGATAATGACATAATTATATCCAGTTAAGAAGATGGTATTAGGGGTATGTTCTGCCTATATATAGATTACACCTCCTGTAATGAAAAACATAATAAATCAACCGTGAGTCGTTCGTATAGGACTCCAGCCTAATCACTTTGCCTACACCTATACTTATACATGATGAAGTGAAGTGGGATTCGGAGGTTTCCGTTCATAAGCTATTTCTAGGTTTTAACACCTTTTTAGATTGATGAGATAACATCAATGTAACTGGATGGGGTGATGTCTGTCAATCATTGATAGCATCTTGGCTCCTCCCATCCTGGATATCAATGTAAAGAATCTGCTGATTCTGATATCAGCAGATGGGATCAGAATCATGCTAATAATGGGAGGGGGAGGGGATGGCGTTTAGGTGTGAATTATATGGAAGCCGGGCCTGCTCACACACTAAAAAGTAAGTAAAACAAATATTTTTTTAAATGTTACAATAAAAAATATACACTAAAAATGTAAAAAAATAAAAAAAGATAAAAAAAAAAAACCTATGTTTTCGTTTAATTTTTTTTTTGCATTTAATTTTTTGTTCTTGTTGTCTTGAGCATAAACTTTTATACATTCTTAATTTTTTTCAACCTATCAGAACTTTTTTTATTTGAACATTTACAAATATTTTTTGTTATTTCTTTTCAGTGTAAATTCTTTTTTTCATTTTAACACTTAAAAATATTTTTTTATTAGTGGGTGAGCAGGCTCGGCTTAGAATTAAAGGGTAGACCATGTGTGCATTAAAGTGGCAAGTTGAGAAGTAAGATGCCTCATATGCAAAGGTGTTAAAGGGACCAACAGAATTACATGGAGTGACCAGTCATATATATATGGGATAGAGATTTCATGTTTTCTGTCTCCCCTTCCCTCTCCCTCCTACTATCCCTCCCTCTCGAACTTTACATTTAACTGACATCAATCTTCGTTTCCCTTGGAAACGCAATCTTCTGCATGAACCGGAAATAAATAAATAAATGTAAACTGATCACTGTTAACTAATTCTTGTTCATTCATATGGCTGCTTCTTTATGTGTTTGTGGGGGCAATAGCACCAAGGATTACTGTAATAACTTTAGCTTCAGGCTATGGGGAAGTAAAGAGTGTAGAAATGCTTTTATTACTTTTACGGAAGATGCCCGTAATGTCTTTGTCTATTATAGAAATCATTAAGTCGCTTTACACTCATCATCACATTGGCTTTACCTCATCACTATCAGATTGGGAAACTTGTTTTATCCAAAAAGCACTGTCTTGATGACGATAATGATGAAATCCTTATGATCTAATATTGATTATGATCTCTGATGATTATTTTCATACATGTCAGAGGTATATAAATACAGAAACACACATGTAAACAATGTCCCCCTTGATGAGGTAAAGCGGTTTAAGATGAGGTAAAGCGTTTTTCTTGATTGGTGTGGTCACAGTGCTAATAGAGTAGAGGGGGTTGAGGAATAAGTGAAGAAAAAAAAGCAAAATAATATTATTTTGTGGTAGGGAGAATTGGTATGTGCTATATAGTTAATTATTTTTGAGGCCTCGATTCCCGCGCAAACGCTCCAGACCGCTAGACCACTTATTCACGCCCGCCTTCGTGTTGATATATATATATATTGCTTTTTAATTGCAATCGTTGCAATTTAATTGCAATCGTCTGAGTGGTAGTGGTGGTGGCAGTGGTGCTGGTGCTAGTGCTAGTCATGCTACGTCACGGTTGGTTGGCCAGCTGAGTGGGAGCTTAGTGTTAGTGGTGGTAGTGGTGGCAGTGGTGGCAGTGGTCGTCACCAGTGGTGACAGTGGGTGTATGTACTATGTAGGTATGAATGTACATGTACAGGCAAACATAGTTACACCTTACAACTACAGCACAGTGCAGCACTCTTGCAGCACTCTAATGTGCTGCGCAGCACAGTGCTGCACTCTAATGTGCTGCACAGCACTCTTGCAGCACTCTAATGTGCTGCGCAGCACAGTGCTGCACTCTAATGTGCTGCACAGCACAGTGCAGCACTCTAATGTGCTGCACGGCACAGTGCTGCACTCTAGAGTGCTGCGCAGCACAGTGCTGCACTCTAATGTGCTGCGCAGCACAGTGCTGCACTCTAGAGTGCTGCGCAGGTCAGTGCTGCACTCTAATGTGCTGCGCAGCACAGTGCTGCACTCTAGAGTGCTGCGCAGGTCAGTGCTGCACTCTAATGTGCTGCACAGCACAGTGCTGCACTCTAGAGTGCTGCGCAGCACAGTGCAGCACTCTAATGTGCTGCGCAGCACAGTGCTGCACTCTAATGTGCTGCACAGCACAGTGCTCCCTCCAGGACATCAAAGATACATCATTCATGGCACTTATGAATATATGACGTAACAAATTTGCCAATACTTTTGTATGCACAGTGCTGCACTCTAGAGTGCTGCGCAGCACAGTGCTGCACTCTAATGTGCTGCGCAGCACAGTGCTCCCTCCAGGACATCAAAGATACATCATTCATGGCACTTATGAATATATGACGTAACAAATTTGCCAATACTTTTGTATGTCAAAAGTTCTATGATTAGAAGCATATCCTTGTTTCAGGATCTGTGAGTTTTGTGTTTTCATATATAGTCCCATGACTTATAATTATACATGTATGTATGTATGTATGTGTACATGTACTTATTTATGTATACATGTAGCCCATTGCAATTCTATATAACGTTAGTCATAGCCGTGCATCTTGTTTAATCTCACTTATGTATAAGTGATATGTTACATATGATTTTCGATGTGTCTAGACTGTTAGAAATAATATATATTGTCACGCGATGTGAATGTATTTGGTCTTGGTACGGACCCGGTGCCACGATAAAGATTGATATATTTAATGAACAACATGTATAACAGACTGGCCCACTTCTGGTCCCGAAGATTCTCCAGATTCTCCTTTGAGCCGTTTTCAAATCGCTCTCTTACACACTACTTACATTTGCTCGCTACCATTCGCTACCAAGGTTACCATCGTCTTATTCTGAGTATAGGTAAGTACAGCGCTTGATCTAAATATGGCTGCTAGGGCTTTTCTGGATTCGTCATGGGATAAGGAAACCCAGAGACCAACTGGGCATGGGTAATTATTGAATGGCCCGACACAATGGAATGAGGGGGTCTGGTACAACTATATATATTATATGTGTTTGTAGTTCTAAATGATGTTGGCATGAATTTGAAATATGTGGCTTTCTTTCATTTTAAACAACGTAGAAGCAATACTCTGACATCCATATAATATACGGGTAGAGCGATTTCTACAAAAAGAGGTAGCAACCCATATAAGGAAAAGAGGGGTTTCTTTGTCTCACATCTTCTCGGAATTTGTCGTTGTACAAAGCATCTTATTCATCGGTAGAGTTCTGTCCACCCTCTCTGGAGGTTTATATGTGGTTTATGAAGGTATCTGGGGGAAAATGTGATTTTGAAGCCTTTTTTAAATTGCGATCTCTACATTGTATGTATAGCCTGGGAAAGCCCCTGTGAGATCCAGGGGGACCTAACCTTTTTTTGATGCATTGAATAGACATAAAATGCCCTGAACACATTGGACAAACGACTATTGATATACACAGAGGAGAATATACCTAGAGAGGATACCTAATTTATTGTATTAAAGGACGTGGACATAGTGGATTTTCCTATAAAAGTATTTATGTTGGTTATGCAGAGAGAACATGCAGAGGAGTGGGATAGTGAAGAAGAGGGTGTAGGAATAGGAAAGGGGGGGGAGGGAAAGAAGAGGGGGGGGGGGGGAGAGAGGAGGGAGAGGATGTAGGGGAAGGGAGACAGGAAAGGGAGAGAAAGCGGGGACGGGGAACATGAGGAAGAGGGGAGGGAGAGTGTGTGTGTGGGGGGGGGGGGGGGGTCGGAGATGGGGCTGGGAGAGAAAAAGAGGTATGGAAGTCAGAGAAGAGGGGGAGGGAAAAGAGGGAGAGGGGGAAGTGTGATCATGTACTGTGGCTATAGTAGATCCCTCTTTGACCATATATAACGGAACTCGCATACATTGTAATTCTTTTTTAGTTCACGCAAGGACAGGAAAGTTATTTGTGGTGGGAGACGTGTAATCAAGCAGTAATACTAGAAGCAAATAGTTTTTCTTCCACATGTAGTTTTTACCCAGACGACATTACAGTATGGATACATTCCATTTAGCAAAGGACGTTTGGATTGCTGCTCATGTAAAATTGCACTTGTCATGAGCTAACGAAGAAGCCGACAGAACATGAATTGCTAGTAATTGGCAGTAGATGACGTATGATCATGGGATATTTCTAAAGTATTTTTTTATTTCAGTGGTCTTCGCCGTTTCTCGAATTTTGCCTGAGGATTCCCGTTGAGATAACACCATTATTTTTGTCCTTATTTCTTTACGTTATATCTTATCTGTGTCTCTGCGTCTACTGTTGCTCCCATTCTGTAAAGCATGGCCCACCCACACAGGACGTGGAATTTGGCCACGCGCGAAAACATTGCCACAAATTGTCTAACAAACCGCGCTCAGCCCCGGAAATAAAGAACCAGGAAAAAGGATATATATCCGTATAGTGCATAACACGAAGAAAAAGTCTCATAGTCACTCTTTCTACCATTTCATGGTTACAAGTCGTATATGAATGGAATACATTGCCGGTAATCTTACATTTTCTTCTCCACGTGTTCGCCATATTGATGTTGCCATGGGAACCATTTCCTAATTGTACCATTTTAAACGAAACAATCAGGACGTTTGGTTGCCATGGAAACCCTAAAAAAGCAACCATTTACAATATTGATATACTTGTGTCCCCATTTATATTGTCCAGCATTAAAAGCTAAATGAATGATATTCTTCCAAAAGTAGAAATTTAGTATTAGAATTTTAGCCAGTTCCCCGAAATATTGCATAAATAGACGTGTCATTTCCACCAATTTAGCTACAATTTGACATGGAGATTGAATTATGTATATCCAACAGAAATATACAATTTCATGAATAGTATTCCTTTAATCATTTAAAAAAAAACTTATCCATGAGGAACAGGGTAGGCTAATATGCTTTCTTTTATGAATAACACTGCTTTTGGGCAATATATTTGTGTCCTCAACCAAAACCCAAGATCGTTTTTTGTCTTATCGCTGTACGATGCTAATCTATATGCATGATATTACATTTTATGCTGCATCAAACATTTCCCCAAATGCCATTTGATATAGAATCTTGGCCATTTGAATCCCAAAACTCCAACATATCGAGCTCTTGCTTCATGAACTCTGTCTCATTTTATTTCCATCTGAATCTTCTAATTCAATTTTGGCATAATCTGACAAGAGACCATTTCCTTGATAAATTCCTCCGTCTACCACCCTAACGACTGTTTGAGTAAAATTGGAGTGTGCGTGGGAAGCAATTGTGAGGGAGAAATCTTATTATCTGCAGTTAGCTGGAGGCTAGCTCGGGTGGGTCCATACAGGTCTGGAGAGGAAGGAAACTGCAAACTAACACACATGGTGCTAGTGGAGAAGTGGAAAATCACTTTTTAAGTTTTATCACTTCTCGATGTGTAAAATTCCTTAGCTGGACATTTTTATTAGTAGCCTATTTAACTTCTGGTGGTGATGTGTCGGTCTCGTTAATATGTTATAAGCGATTGTGTGTATATATATATATAAACAACCAATACACTTATCTCAAGATATGATGATGAATTATAATTATCATAATAATTGTAATTCATCATATCTTCATACGGTTAAAGTCAAACAGGTTCCGTAATTATTAGTAACTGTTTGACTTTAACCGTTGATATTTCTATTAACATAGACCTATTAAGATACATAGGGTTGCCATTTAAATGATCTGGAATAACAACATCTATACCCACCTCCTTGCCATCATTATTTTCACAAGAAAAATGAAGCTAATTGCATGGAATTATACCTTTGGTTGGGTGACATGCAGGACCGCTGCATGCATAACCGCCTTGTTAATGCAGCATGATGTATGCCAACTCATATAAGCACTTTTGTAGATACTTACAATGACAAGACGCTTCTTGTGCCAAACATGGGCACACGGTATTTCAGATTAGTGCAGTTACTATGGTTTACACTTAATAGTTGTAGCTGTCATTTGGTTGTTCACCATTTTATCTGATTGTGTTTCCTGATTGTGTTTCCCAACAGGAAACAAATCAGTATGCTTGGCCAATGTTATCGGTATATTGGTTTCTGTATTATGGTTAACAGTTGTATCGGTTTACCGTGTATTTCATATATTTAGATATTTTTTATGTTTATAATGTAGCTGTATAATTATATGTCCCAATGACATATATATTAAATCTGATGATCATTAAGCTACAATATGAAAATATAAGATATGCTCAGAACCAAAAATCTGTATCAGCATATATACCGTAACATGTAAATATAATTTAATCAGAGATATTGCATGGCATGACCAAACTCATGTCAGCATTTTCTGTCAGCTCTAATTAAGGTGCAGTCACTTCGACCATCATGTAATGTTAGATGTGTTAGCTGTTCTTTAATGAGATGCTTCTCCTGAATAATCCTTCATTATATTGATATACGATTTGTCATTTAAAGTTACATTAATTCCTTAATTACTGAAATGCTGTTAATTCATACCCTGCATTTCATTTGACCCTATAATGTACAACATAGTAATATGAGAATGAATATCTAAAGTTAAATTGAGTCTTTACTGTTCCATACTTCTGGACCTTTGCAATAGACTACTCTTAATAATTTATCTGTTTTGGGTTCTAATTCAACAAATATTCTGCATTCCCATCCCGTCTTTCTACCCCTCCCCTATGCGCTGTCTTTCTCACACTTAACCATCTATTATCTGTTTATAACAGATGTTCCACACAATAAAATTGAAACCTCGAATTATGGTATGCTTTGGTAAGGAGTAGGCTATGTGTCTCTATAGACATATCCTCTATAGATGTTCAGTGTAACAAGTATCTGAAACAGTTCGTGGTTGAAATCGAACATAAATGTTACCAGTTTTCAGTTATGTACTGTCTACAGTTTGTACATTTCACGGTATTCGGTTATTTGCCTTTCCCAAAGGAAAGATGGCAGGGTCAACTTTAATCTAATTTATGCATTCATTTACTCTAAGCACTGATTATCCATTGGGGTTTGGGTCTCTTTCTTTCCCCTTTTCTCTCTTTCTCTCTCTCTTGCTCTCACAGTACCGGATCTGTCTCAGATGAAATGATCGATTAGGAAGTGACCTTTGGAATAAGATATGTATCCAATGTATATCATTTCATCCAATGTATATCATTTCACATGTACATGTTACACGTTTGAGAGCAATGTATATGACAGGCTTTGACTCTGCCATCTAAACAGAAGCAGAAATCCCCTCAGAATCAGTGTTCACACATATCACTAGTACTATGGCGTTATCAAAACCAAGGGATACAGTCGTTTAATGCATTGTTTTAATGATCGTCAAAACATAGAAATAATATATTTTTCATAAATTGGTCGGGATAATAATATCACAATCATGTTAAACATTTTCTAAAATCTGATTAGTAAATCTGGATGTTTTGCACAACTAGGATAGGTGTTTATTATTCTGAGCACATGTATAATTTCCGAAAAGATTAGGCTAGGTATCAGAAATTAATTACATGTCAAGTATTCGATATAAGTATAGTTGGTTCACTGTTCATGTGAAATTCATATTTAATCCCAAACATTGTAGACCTTTGACATTAATGATAATGTATTGTGAGGTTTTAGATAAAGAAGAAGCACGTGTACAATATTTCATCTTCATAGTGGTATGACTATTACTATGGGGATATATAGAATATATCATCATATGATATACACAAGGATGTTATTGCAATACTGTTGGGAGATAATGGGCTGATCGACACTTCCAATATTCACAATAAGTATCCGGAGGCCTGAGTCTTATATCGAGATATGCAAGTTCATTCATCACCGTCCGTGGACCAGTATCTTCCTGTAGTATCTCGGCCTGTTTTGTAGCGCGCGGTCAGAGCAAACGTAATGATTATAACTTGGTCCAATCATATCACAAATGTCCCATACTTTGGATAGTGTCAATCGGGTGATGGCATTGTAGTGTCTGTTGGGGAAACGGTCACTTATCACGGCAGATACAACACCCACAATGCGCTGTTCATATTTGCCAACTATCATCGTGGCTGCCGAACCGGAACTTCCGCTTGCTGAATCGCATCTATTTAGCAGCAAGGTGTCCTTTTTAAAGTCAACTAAACAAGTAGATTCTAGCATAAATGGGTACTGGTCATATGGGTAGGCGATGAATCTAATCATTTTCTTCCAGGTGTCAGTTGTCCAGTCAAACTTCATGAATTTGCGATGGTCAGGAACTTGAGTCCTTAATTCGACAACACCATAATCAAACATGGCGCGATACACATTAGAGAGGGTGTTCAATTTGTGCCATTTCCTAGTGACTTTAAAAGCTTTGCCGTAGTATATTCGAATTCCCATGCTGTGAGGGACCTCTATTCGTAGAGATGATGGGTTGCCCTTGAATTGATCACCACCATGGAGGCAATGAGCGGCAGTCAGAACATGCTTGGGTGAAATGAGGGTGCCAGTGCATCCATTTGATAACCTAACGATGTTCTTGTAAGGATATTTCCTCATTCTATAAGGGCTAACTCTGCCCCTGTCATCAGGACCAAAAAAGAACCTATGCTTGTAAAATCGGGGACGTGTAAGATAATTTCCTCCCATATATTGCCTATTTGCAGAAGGGGGCAATGCCGAGTTCCCCTGTGGCCTGAATGGATTTTGGGATTTTGTCTTTAACGTGTTTTTAGTTTTATGGTGGTATCTCTTGGAAAGGACAGTCCCATCCTGCCTTTCCACTCTACTATCGGGTTGGAGCGAATTGTATTGAATTCTTGAATTGTCTCTACTTCGCTCCATTGTTTCATTGTTAAATATAGATTCTCTTTGAAGATGTTTTGGAAATCCATGGTCATTTCCACCTTCATCACCTGGATTTCCTTTCTCAGCTTCTGTCGTTCTTACATTGCTTAAAAGTGGCAAATCCTTCCCTGAGTATCCATCATTGCCTTGATATGATATATTCATGTGATATTCCTTTTGCAAGTGGGATTCACGCATCTGACCTTCCTTTTCCACCCTCCGTAAAATATCCAGTAATAAAGCTTCACGTGAGCCCTGTGTTAAAGACTGGAGGAGGTCCCTATCATATATTGTCTGATGTCCTGAAATTGGGGTATAGCCGCGAATAGAAGGTTCAGTATTGCTAAGCCAGGGCCGAACCTTGCCCGAATACTTCAGTCTTCTTCCCGTACATTGCTTCTCCAAAGCATAGAAGAGCAGTATCAGGTAAACTCGATTCAATATTTTACTTCCCATCGTTCCATGTAAACGTTTGTTTTATGGCCTGAAAAAGAATAACAATGTTTTAAAAAGATTCACTATCATTTTGTCATCACGTAGAACACTTTATGTGTATGGTACTAAAACTAATCATAACCAACGTGACGTAAAAATATATATTAAAGCTATTTCAATATGAGCCGACATACAAATTTGGGTAGGTCCAATATTATTGCTACATAATTACCTACTTAATTGCAATTACTACAACTTACACAAATATATTCAAGACCGAGTCATTATTTTCTAATTTACATTCGTTCGTATTCTTTTTCATCTTTTAAAATCTTCTCACTATAGTGAATAACTTTGCGCCAATATAATGTTCTCCTTTCTACGAGCCACATATACTTGTTTTCAAACCTCACAGAGATGCAAGTGACAAGACAAAATAATTAGCTACCTTCTTGGGTTTCTGTACCTGTTAAATAACAACATATTTAGTTACTGCGGAATAACTAACCTGAAAGTCATAGACGTAATAGCGCCTTTTTAATTATTTAAAGAAAAACATGTATCCGCACGACCGTTACAACTGCATGGCTGTCAACATAAAATCATTTATGATTAGACGAAAGACATGGCCACACGCTATACTTTTTAATAAGTGCGTTTTAGTTCGATATCTTAACAAAACTAATTGTTATTTTCTTTGAGGACATTTGGAACGTTCATGTAAATATAGGATGTCATGTCTTTAGATGCAGAGTATTAAGTTTCATGCATGTAGATTGATGTGAGACCACACATTTAAACTCGTCCATTTATTAAAGGGCCTTCCATTATACCAAGATATATGTGGCATTAACATTCCATAGTGTAAGTGTAGAGAAGCCACTTTGCAATGTCCCTTTCATTGCTAGTCTGGGCTGGGATTCTACTGGTGGAGACGTACTCAACTAAAAGCCCCATATTGTGGTATTTTAGGTCCACACGCCTTAGCACCCGGCTTTCATCCGCCCACGCAAGCATCACATCCAAAGGCAGGAATCTTGTCGCATGTTGATATTGAGATTAAATAAAACACCCGGCGACCAGGCACTTCTAGAATTATACATAGCGAGTTTTATTCAGCTGAATACTTATGATGCTACTGAAGTTATTTCATAACTTAGATGAAAAATACAGTATCGCATTAAATAGAATGTACAAATGTATACCAATTAACAAGTGGAACACGCCCAGTCTTGTAAATCACATTTGTGCCTTAAAGCGCTACCACAATATGTTCAATTGAACATATTGTGGTAGCGCTTTGGTGGAATGCTCACTTATAACATCCATGTGTTTCTAAATACGTATTGCATTAATAAGACATGTCCTCTGCTCTAATGACTGTCCATGATGTGTGTCAAGGGACATACTACCCTCAAGTACTATATCCTCATCAAATGAGCTATGCCACTCCTCATTTCTTTGTCAAAGAGGCTTTTGCCCTGTCGTGCAGAGGTCCTTAACAAGGTGCTATTCCGTGAAGACCTGCTGCTTTCTAACATTATGGGCCCACTAGAATGTATTTACAGACTGCCCTATACGGCATTGACATGTGAAGCAGACATTGCTGGCCAGAATTGCTAATATAATCTTTTCATGAGAGGTATTAGCCAAGTTTCACAGTCAGGCCGACTCACCCTTATTGCTATGTCGAAATATACATTCACTCATGACCAAATTGGAAGGCATTTCGATGCACGGATATATTTTGGAATTGCTAGAAACATACATAGGTTACCTTACTATGTGTATGGTATAGATAATTAAGTTCACCCTTTAGGATATAGGATATAGGCATAATTATAACTTCCCATTAGCTTACAAAATGGATATTCGCATGAGGTCCCATGAGTATGTATTCTTTCTCTCATTTCATAATAGATTGTCGAAGCCGAGGCATTTCTTATTATTTCATTTGCCTGGAAAACTTATATGTTACGAACTGACCTTGATTACTCTTTATTGAAATAGAAGATGCAGCTATGATGGTTATATAACCTACTGTATAACAATGGTTAGTAAGATAATGTCGATATGCCACTCATCTTGCCCTTTTGCATTATTTTGTTTATGCAAAATGTAATTTAGAGTTTACAATCGATTATATATATATCAAGTGCAAAGCATCAAATGCAACATCCCATTATAAATATGATTGAATTAATTCTGACTGAAATACAGATGATTTATCTTTTAGATTTGAGCATTTTCCTAAGTTATCTATAAATAAGTAAGGATAAGGGGAATAGACCAAGTTTAAATGTAAGGGTTTCTTTTACATGACATATCGCACTCAAACTACCGGACTATATGGCTATCTATACTTTATTGCACTGCGCAGAAAGGGAATGAGAACTTTGTAGGGTTTAGATATTTATCCATTAAATGACTTAATAGTTCGTTTTCTTAGTTGAAAGAGTCACCTTCAAACGTTAACTAATTTCAAACGCGTTTCTTCGCGTTCAGGATTTCATGATGTAAATGTTATTGCATCATTTCGCCCAAAGAATAGTTGTATTATACGAACTCATCTTCATGACACCAGGCAAGTTGTGCTAAAATATGATTGCCCCAGAATTGAGGTACGCGTAGGCCTATAGTCTTATCGTTTATATATTGGTTGCGTACATAATAATGTACATAATACTAATCAGCCTGCGTATATTATACGTATTTAATTACATCAAAAACTTATCAGTCGTGATAGATTACATGAACAACAAATGTTCTTTTTGTACAAATAATAAATGTTTTGTCAAAGATTTTATGTCAAAACTGCGACTTATGATACAAGCTTTAAAATGCTTACTTACGTTGAACACAAGTTTAAATGCTCAAATAACTTGTATCCCCATGAATAAGAAATTAATTCAAAAAGGAACCTCCCCGACTTTTATCAGTAATAAAACTATTTATATTTGTCATATTCGTATAAATTTATTTTCAAAGTTGTATACCCACCTGCGGATTAGAATAATCGTGGTACGTGAGCGACTTCCTGGTATATTGTTCTAAGTAGTTAATAATCCTTTTCTGCTAAGTCCATATTTACAAATATCCTGTTGTCCCTGCATGGATGAGGCTTTGGGGTTTCTTCTTCTGAAGCAAGTGACAAAGTGACCTGCCATAGCTGATGAGACAGGAATCTGCGCGCTAGTAGTTACTCCCAGGATCGCTAGGAGTGCTGCATGTATGCCTCTACAACGTACAAGTAGGGGCTGTGTATGGTATATAACCAGCTGATATTGCAGTCAGATAGCCTCGCCAAACCATAACTCACACACTCCAGAGGCAATGCTAATCTCAATATTGTCTTTGTTTATTTATCCCATATCTAGAAATGTGATTATTATGCCTTCTCAGGGATCCAAGAATCCTACCCAACATCTTCCAATTACTGCTGGCCTTCCTTCTTAATATGCTGCACCAACTCCCCAGCGACCTCAACTCATCCAAACTTATGAGTAGAGAAACATCCTGTATTTCCACGAAGAGTCATTATTAGTGCAAATAAGATCTATAATTATGTTTAGTATGTTACTGAACAGAAGATGCATGCTTGGTCTGTTCTCAGTCCAATTATTGGCATCCCAAGGGATAATTGACAATAATTAATGACTGTTGGACGGGAGAGCATGTTCCTGTCTAAAACATGCATGTGAAATTAGACATCGACAATGGCCAGCTATAAAATTGTTTCTTAAAAACAACGATGACTGGTTCACATAATATTTGTAAACTTTATGTCATAAGCATCCTCTATGATTAGATTTATTTAATGATCCTTATCAAATTGATTCTATTTTTTGCTTAAGCATCTCTGGGCCTAACACAGAAGCAGTGGTTATAGATTCACAATCTAAGGTATAATGTCCTGGAAAAGAAAGATGTGTCTTGCATAACAGCTATAATTATACGAATTCCTGTTTTCGGTATCTGCATGCTCACAGTTCCTCTCAGTGAACAGTATTGTATTGCATCGAAGACGTGGCTAATGTATTATTTCATTATCTGTCCCAAGAAGTTGCTTTCAAGAAGAAAAGTCGCTAGAAAATTTAGATGAAAAAGGTTTTACCGCGTATTAAATTACACATAAATACATGTTTTAGAACAGATTGACATGCTGTTACTGGTAATACATTATATCAATTAATCATCATATCAATGTAACTGCGTTATTTTGCATTATTTTGTACTATGATGAAAAGCAAAATGTTATCGTTAATCGTTAAAATGTTATGTTCAATAAAATCAAATAAACAATTCCCATTTCAGATGTTTAATTGGATGCACAATGAGTAAAATAGCATAACTTCTTTAGGGATCACATGCATAAAACAACTTATGTTTACACACATAATAAGACGTCGGTCAGTTTGATAACCATGTACTGTGGCTATAGTTTGGTGGAATAGAGGATGTGGTCATACAGATACATGTACACACGAAGCGGTGGGCAACAGGAGAAACATCGATCCTCTTGACAGCTTGATTATTTAGCTCATCTCAATCTTGAGCCAATTCCGACAAATGACTCCCCACTTGACCTTATGGGCAGATGATACAGCTATCGTCGTCCTTCCAGCTGCAAGGCCGAATAATAACATATTAGATTAAAAACAGCAGCTATGGGCAAACTGCTTCAACTGTACAGAATCAGACGGTGTCTTAGTACTGATATGACAAAGAACATTGTAAAACACACACATTGTCGATTTTTGTATATGGTGGTATATTTCCATCCCTTTCAGCAGCTCACCTAAGAGATAAACTGCAAAGGCTAATTTTTAGAGCTGTCAAACTTGTATACAAAAACGACCAGAGGGACAAACATGTACTGTGCCAATTATGTGGAATTGAATCCTTGTCAAAAAGATATATAGCTCGTATGGGCATAATGTTGAAAAAACAACTGGAGATAGAAAATATTAGAATTATACCTAGGGTTACCAAACAAAATGCTGGGTCTGTTATAAAATCAATGAAGCCAGCTCTCGAGAAAGTAAAAAATCCCCCCATATCCGGGGCCCGAGGCTATGGAACGGTCTTCCAGGTGAAATTAGACATCGACAATGGCCAGCTATAAAATTGTTTCTTAAAAACAACGATGACTGGTTCACATAATATTTGTAATTATGATAGGCCGCTAGTATTGAATTCAAATGTCTATACTGGAACCTTGAAGGTAAAATTGAAATGAACACCGTTGTTTTTATAGTTCGTGTAGCATATTCTTCTGTTCAGAGGTTAAAAAAACAAAAAACAAAAACAAATTGAGATATTGTACATACGCGTTATATATCAATGATAAAGCTTAATTTTTGGTACTTCGATGTTAAAGATTAAACTGATAAATCCCAACAATTGAATAATCGAATATCTTTTTGACTGGGCTCCATGAGAACCATTGTATACCGCAACGGAACTTGACTCAATAAAAAATTTCCCCCCAAAATAATAGTGACCATGGTAGAAAGAGATGCCTTGTCCTTGGTGGATCTTGAATTCAAGATCTCCTTAATTGTTACAGGTATTATAGTCTCACCGACAGAGCGGTGTATTTGTAACCAATCCGACCAATCCGAATTTGGCACATAGCGGTTACAACTTACACGACTTCACCATTTTATAACAAACAGCAATTTATCCACAAAATTACTACAAGAAATTATGGTATACAGGCCGTCATCCAGTTTATTATGATGTGCCCATTGTTCTCTTAACCAATCAGAACCGTTGCTGCGTCTCGGTTCACCTGAAACGTTCTTGTTCACTCACTTTCAATTGCAGCATCGCCACGCACAGACGTGCAGGAACAGAAAACTCTTTGCTTTTAATGTATCTGTTTGTGGCATATTAAAACCCAGCCGTAGAATGTCCTTCTTCGCCAAAAATCTATTTGCGTGTGAAGAACTTTTTTTTGTTTTTGCAAATTCTTTATTTTCTACTTCCTGCCTTCTTGTGGAGATCAACGTCCTAATAAAAGTTAGTAATTGCACGTAAAGAGGAATTCAAGAGGGTTTGTAGCTCTTTACCAACACCGACGTTGGTATTGATAAAGATCTTTAGAACATCTTTGGATGATCTGCGTACGTAGATCATCCAATGGTGTTCTATCGTGACCATCTTATACTTTTGTTGTTGTTTCACCTCATAGATGATAAGAAACTTCTTATGGTAGATTTACAGCGTCTTAGGAAGTTGCCTTAAGAGAGTTTAGCCATTGTATGTAGGGCCATGTTTCTACTTTAGGCTTCATATGATGAGGAGAAAATGTCATCATTGTTGCAGAGCAGTTGTTGAGATGAAACAAGGAACAGTTAAGGCAGGCTTTGGAAATTAAAAGTTGATAAATTTTAATCTTTCGATTTATAAAATGTTATAATTATGATTTAATAAAATTGGTAAAAGTATTTGAATAAAATGAAAGAAGGTGCATGATCTGTGATCTGTGTATATTGCACACATTTGTGATGTGTTGTAGGAAAATATGTCACAAGTCGCAAAAAATGAATATTGATATACCATCATATATTTAACAAGATGAGATCAAGCCGATTCCAATAATAGTAAACATTAGATCATCTAATAAATATTTTTATATTTTAAGTTTGATATTTTTATTTTTGAAAAAAATGTTTGCAATATTTCTGTGTCGATAATTACTAGTAAAGTAAATAATTATACTCATATGATGACCTTAGAAATGTATGTATTTATTTGTCTTGGAATTTGGCACATGTATTCATACGATTTAACGCGGTACATGCCCCAACAATGAGAACATTCCTACCAAGAAATCTTGTGAATAAAACGCTATAAAAACAACTTTGCGACTTGGGACTCATTTTCCTGTAACACATCACATTTGATATAAGACGTCGGTCAGTTTGATAACCATGCATGCACTGTAGCTATAGCTTGGTGGTATTGTCTTCAAGTTCCTCCTGGAGATTCCGACTCTATTGAGTTAATTATTGATCAAGCGGATAACGGATAACTAATTTCTCAGGACATCTACAGTATCCTATAAAGGATATGGTCATACAGATACATGTACACACGAAGCGGTGGGCAGTAGCTGAAGTATGGGTTAGAGGTGGATTTTGTGAGTGGTTTAGGGTGATTGGGGTAGGGTGCATTGCAGGTGAAGAGGTGAGAATGAGGAGAGGTTTTGCGCATCACAACATGAAGCAATGATAGTGACATAAGGCTTGTATACATATGGCTTCATCGTGAGCAGTATATATAATTGTCTGTTATACTTTAGCTATTAAGATAAGAATATTGATGGAGATCATTTCTTCAATCCTGAAGATATAAAGCACAGTCAGAAATACCTGCACTTGTCCATGAGCGACAATGCACTGACCCCAAGCCCGACCCAATGATATTCAGATGATGTCCCGCCCTCTCTCCATTCCATAAATCGTTACACCCACGCACTGTCCACAGCCCAACATCAATTCCATGTCACGGTTCCTGGATTTATTGCTTCCTTTCTTATGGCACAATATCAGCGAGGACAATATTCCCCAAGGAGTGCTTTCTTTCGCTCCCGTCCTCTAATCCAGCAGCGAGTAGATCCTGTTTTAGGACAAGCTGTTTAGGGATCCAAGCGCTTCTTCCTATGAGGTGCGGGTATCATTCAAGTATTTGAAAATTTTCCCCACTTGACAGCTGTTGGCTATAATACTAATCCAGTAATCACTTTTCCAAATTGACTCGCTAGTTCTCCACATTTGTCAATATATAATATAAAACACATCGGCCCAGTCAGGACGCGTAATTTGAACGGGCGCGGAAAAATTGCCACAAACCACTCTCAGTTCCAGTGCGTCAGGTGTTCTAAAGTTCACCGCACGCGTGAATCGGTCAGCGCAAAAATATGAAAAGATTTTCCGCGTGGCCTAAACAATTTTCCGCGCGCGAAAAACAAATACGCGTCCTGTGTGGTCATGCTTTGGAAATTAACCAAATTAATGGGGTCTAAAATGTCCCGGGTTTCGAGACGCATTGAAAGTAATGTAAAAGGACGTCCTAAGCGTGATTTATTTTATCACTCATTTCCCATTGCCAAGGAAGGGTAATATGAGAATGGTACACACGGATTAATTCCTTAGCTATAATTACAAGAGAGTACATTCCTCACAAAGCTACCCCTAGCTGCATGCTACAGGATGAGAGATTCTGTAACAAGAAACAAAATTATCACTTTTGGCCTAGCGAGACGCGTGGGCGTCGAAACATGGTCAGTGACGACTTAATCCGAAATGGCGTAAGGAGTGTCATTTGCCAATGGGTGCTATCCCCGCATGACATCTTCTCCCTTTATTCTAATACCCTAAGCTTTCCCCATGACACCATGGTAATCGATAGATCTTTGTCTGAGAAAAGGCCGTCGCGGTCTTCAGCTGTTATTTCTTGATGCACGAATTGTAACTCAAGTTTAGCGTTACTTATTCTTCATATAGAAAAAAGGAATGTGAATTATTACCCTATAATATGTTCATCTCTATTAAATAGAGACAAGTGTCATGAATGTTAATCTTTGTTTTAAAATTGGTTCCAACGTTATTGTGCTAAGTGCAAAAGACGTATATTGGTCTCTCATTCTTAGAGCATGATAATTACGAATTATGTTGTTGTTTTAAATATTTTATTCAGCTATGGCATTATGCATATTTCATTTTTCCCAGCACAAGCTGATAAAGGGAAATATAAAGAGGTTTATACAAAATCACTATAGTATTATAATGTTCATAGACTAACAAATATTTGAGCACTCCTAGGAATAAAATGAAATGAAAAATACTACTAATACAAAAATAGATGGAAAATAAAAAAAACTCCACCCGGGCGGCGTCAGAGTCATGCTGAATAAATTAATGCACCATTATTTAAGTTCAGAATATTTACTTTACTGCAAATTTATTTAGTGCGTTTAATATGTAGTAATGGAATTATTTACTTCTGGCCTTTAAACTTTTGGAATTGATCACTACAATTCCACTATCTTATTATTCATTTCATATGTTAGTGTGTATACACAATATGCTTAAAATAAACTCCAATGGACAATGGACACCAATATATAACCAGAATAGCAGTAGGGCAATGGTTTTGGGTAATCTTGAAGACTGAATACAACATAAACATTCTCCGTCGAGAGACACAACTTCAACATGAGAAAACCCTTGGCATCTGTCATGCGCTTCTGTGTGTAAAACATTTGCTGATTGCGCTAAATTGGCCTCCCCCGCTCTGTCTAGTTACAATTTGGAGGGATCCAATCAGGCCCCGGGATATATCGGCACATGCCACGGCTGGGCTCGATTCGTTTCATTCGACCGTTTTACCTTCTCCAATGACAAACGTCATTTCCTGCTACAAGTTTGGCGTAAATCAGTGACGCAGTGACGTGAAGCAACTTTATGTGAAAAACTTTTCCTACTGTCGCGAAACCCTGCACGTGACGCGCCATAGAGCTTTTAAATGACCATCTTCCGAAATTTCGCTTGGCATTAGATTTAAAAATGACTCTTTCCCTCTCAGATTCTTTTTCATTATTTTCTCTTTAAATATCAGTTGGACTAGGCTTACTTCCTTTTCAAACCATTATTGCCGATATGGCAACATATATAATACTTTTTATAATACTTTATACAACACTACAGAATATGCATTTAATATTTAAACTTAATTCGATTGTTCATCATGACAGTTAATTATAAACAGTCATATAAGGCAGGTCCCAATGCGATTAAGCCTAAATACAATCTAGACACTCTGTATGACGGAATCAAGTTGTCTGTGTATATATAGTTAAATGAAAATTAGGAAAACTGTATACAAATGGGGGGGGGGGGGGGGGGTAGATAAGAAGGAAAAGTTAATAGGAAAGAAGCTATAATTTTGATACAGAGATATGGATCCCTCTCCTGGTCTTCACCAGTTGTGAAGCAGGCCAAGCCCAATTAACCAGTCACAGAGGCACACGTTGCTAGCGTGACGGTGGCTCTCCCCTCTGGCAGGCTTGTCAAGTAATGTGGTTGAGAGTATTGTATCTCTGTCCTCTTAAGGTTTGCACCAGGAGGCATTGCATCTTCGTGTTTTCGAGTTGTTTAATGATTATTTTTTTTAATAATTTAATATTTTTCAGCATCTACATTTAAGTGACCTTCATAATATGATTGTAAAAAACTCAGTAAACCAACACTTTGCAGTTGATAGCATTGTATTTGTTTAATCACCCCCAGAGATGTTACCCTCAATTCACATTAATTATAACAATATCCGGAATTTCGATATTTTCGATTTGATTTTCTGCTTACTCGGTCGCCTCCTATCCAACACTATGAAAAGTAAATTTTATGTTTTCTTCACATATGACCAATCACATTGTCTCTTAAAAACAACCGTTTCATCATTGCATTGATACTTGTCTGTAATGTGAATGTAAATGTAATGGTCTTGTATTAATTTCCACTCGATCACTTACTTGTATTCGGTTAAAGGTATGCAAATTATATGTTTTTTAACTGTCCCCGTTTAACGTCGGAACTATTTCTTCCTGGACTCTAATTATTGCATGAAGAGTATAATTTGTTTTAATGTATTGTGTACGTCAGAACGAAAACTGTAGTCTTCGATTGGCATAGTTGTATGGCTCTCTGTGAGGCTACTGAACTCGTTGTGAAAAAACTAAACATGTTTATACTTATATCTGTATTTCTATTTATTTCCAACTGATATGACCTACGTTACCGGAACGTTGTGAGAATGTTGTCTTAATATGACTGATGTTTTAGTAGTAATTGTTGTTTTCTTTTTCTTTCTGTAGCTGATTCTAAGAGTAGTAGTTTTTGATTGAAGTGAATGGAGACAGAATGAAGTCTTCGAGTTTAATAGTTTGAAAAATGGGCACCGCATGAAAACTTCCCTGAGGGATAGTGCGTCTTTCATAACAATTGTTTAAATTTGTGTATTGGCCTGAAATGAAATTTAAAAAAAACCTACATCGTGTTATGAGACTGCATTGATTAACATTTCTCGAATAAAATATAGTTACACAAGAAAATGTGATACAAGATGGTCTGCCAAGAATCAATTTATGGAGCCAGGAAAAGATTTCTGTCATCATCTCCCCAAGTCATCCGAAAGAAAGTAAACCAATCGACACACACACCCATGGAATCGCAACTTGATTTTAGCGTCTGAATATAAGTACAGGCCTAGGCTTTATGCTGGATACTACTCTCTTTGAAACCGCATATTAATAGTGTAATACATTTATAAGGTTAGTAGTGAAGTGTTTTAGAGCAACACTCACGCAAAAAGCTAAATGTGATTTGTATAACCTCACCTTCATAATTATGATTTTATATACGACTGTGTTGAAGCCCATCAAATTGAAGATATGAGTAATTCCATAGCTTTCTCAAGGAAATTAATAAAAAGTGAATTTCAAATAGCAGAGTAACTAATGAAATATGAATCGACTAAATTCAACCTTACATTAAAATGAAGCATATCATTCCGAACAATGTTCTAATGTCTTGCATGTAGGTATTCTACTTTGTTATTTCGTTTATTGATTATGTGATCCTCTGGGACTATAGGGATTATACACTTATGTAATCAATACTACTGAATATGTATTTAATCTTATTAACTTAATTCGATTGTTCATCATGATATTACATTTAATCTAAATAGTCACCCATCAATGCGATTGGGCAGTTGGGTTATTGGTTAACCAGTTGGGTAACCTATATATATACATCGCCTACAAACAATACATTTGCTCATGGTGTAAGTAGAAGATAACTTATGTGTTCCAATGGTTGACTTGAAATGGTTCCAAGTCGTGCGTCTCGAGCCCAGTGTTACAAGACAATTTTCATATACTACTTCCGCGAATAGTATGGACCGTGTTGCACACCTCTCAGTAGTACATGGAAATGGGAAAATTCTAGCACAGGTTAGAGGATAGCATCTATTCAGGCTAATATTACACTTATTATGGGGCAGTGAGCATCTTTCTTGTAAAGCTAGATATAATACATTTGAAGTCTCTGCCAATATGTTTGCAGCAGAAATTAGTATTGCAACTATTCTATGCTTGGGCCCAAGGTGTCGATTCAATTGCACATGATTTATACAAATTCGCGTATGCTTTGCAATTTTTGTCAATAATGATTTTGTCGAAATCTTCTTTAGCAACATTTAATTTACTTTTATTAATAATGTCAATCAAAACTGGGTGGCGGTTGATAGTTTAGTAATTTAAACTTTCGTATGTATGAACTACAAAAAAAGTATGATGTCCTCCGAGGTTGGTGCACTTCGTGTTTGCATTTCATACTCAAAGTTGCAGCAGGAAATTTGGTAATGTCGCAATGGAGATATGCTTTCCACGCCACAGAAGAGCCCAAGTGAGTTGTGTGAGTAGGTCGCTTTGTAGGTGGGGTATTTGTGGGGCTGGCGGGGGGTGGGGTGGGGGTGGGGTGGGGGGGGGGTAGGGGTGTTTGTTCGGTGGGGGGGGGGGGGCGTTTGGGAGAAACTATGTGCTATGTATAACAAATGATTTTTTCTTTACCATCCTAAGAATTATAAAGTATTCTCCAAATCTTGGTATTTTATGATTAAAATAGTTTTCAAATAAATCTTTGAGTCAGACAAGTCTCAGATATTCTCAGAGGATTTAGGGTTTCCTTCGACTTAAAGGCAAACGCTACTATCTAGTGGAAAATGAAAATGAATGTCATTTTTCTGAAACTTTGGTATTTGATTCTTGAAGTGTTTCTGGTCATAAAGATGGAAAAAAATCAATGGGTCGCCGTGCTCATTTTTGAATTACAGGGCTTCAAAATTTGGTGTCTCAAAAGAACCAATGAGAACCAAAATGGGGGCTCATTTTGCAGTACTTCGAATTCATAGTTCATATTTGCTATTTATATTCACTCAATTTAAGTAAAATTAATAGATGTGGAGAGAGTATTATTTGGCCAATAATTCTATGCCTCTTTTTTATAGATTGTAAAAGATATTTTTATTCTGAAAACAACAAATACCTGATGCGAATTTTAAATTAAAAACTCGAAAAAACCAAACCCACTATTTTTCACTATTTTTATAAAACAATTTTATTTTCCTCCATCGAAAATAAATGTCATTTTTCTGATATTTTAATTAATATATGATTCTTGAAGTATGTGTGTTCATGAAACTGAAAAAAAAATAATGGGTCGCCGTGCTACTTTCTGAATTACAGGGCTTTGAAACATGGCTGACAACCTAAAAATCTGCTGCTTTCAACGTGTTCTATATTTCCTAAACATGTCTATTTCAGACACCTACAATTATTTTTTGAATGCGATGACATACACTTTTTTCCCTATACATATTTAGAATATTACCTGCACTATATGTGTAGAAAAATTTGGTACATTAGGAGTTTTCGTTTTTGTTTTATTCCCAAAAACGTGAATGAAAAATGCAGCATTTCCCAATAGTCTTGTATACTAAATGGGTACAACTGAGAGTACCTACAGCTACTTCTGTTCCCAAACATGTCTACTTTAGACAGCTACAATTATTTTTTCAACGCGATGACATATATGTTTTTTCCTTTTGATATGTAGTATATAACCTGTACTATATGTGTAGAAAATTTTGGAACTGTAGGAGTAGCCATTAATGGTTTATTTTATATTATAAAACATGAAAAAATGCACCGTTTCTCCATAGACTGCAATGCTAAAGGCATAGTGCGTAAAATGCCCGTATATTTGGTATATGGAAAAGGGGGGCGTGGCAGTGAATAGTAGCGTTTGCCTTTAAGCTTATATGCATTCACGTCCATCATTACTTGCATTACAGTTCGAAAACACTCCATAGTATGGGCCATGACAAATAACACCAAATAGTTCAAACAATATTAGCGCGAATCTTTTAAGGTAGCATGTCAAAGTAACGCCTTGCGGGACGCCTTATCGCACTGGAAACATGTTATATATTTTGCAGAAATTGCGGATCCTGATAAGTTGCAGCTTTAAATACAGGTTTTATTATGGCAGTCTTTTTGAGACAAGGATTAAAAGGTAGAAGGGAACAAGTAGCAAATTAAAGTATTTCATACCTTTTTGTGTCGATATTTGAAGCGTTCTACAGTAGGGATATCTCTATCATTTGGACCTAGAAAGCTATGGCGCTTTCCATTCTAGTAAAAGCATGCTTGAGCCCATTTGCATAAGGAAGTCTTGCATTTCTAACTTACTTCAGTATATAGTCCAGTTAAGTGCATATATAGGGCCATTGCAGCCTCGGTGGCAACCACTGTAACCGCAGCGCACATGAAGAATATAAGTAATTGCCGGAATTTTGAAGAACTATTTACTACCAGACCCCTTCTTATACCTAACTTGCGCTTTTATTACCCAAGGGCAATCTACAGGTACTTGTGGTGGTCATCGCATGCTCGTTAGGTTATTTTTCACTGCAACGAGGAAACAATATAATGAGTGTTCATATCTCGAGTAGAATTACCGTGTAGACTAGACTAAGTCTAAAATTCTCCCAACAACGATTCATTCATAGCTGGTATTTTTACCATTGATTTATGTAAAATTCGCATAGTTAATTCACATGGTTAGGATTAGAATGGAATATTTCTTAATGCATGTGCTAGTGCAACATTTTTTTTTATTGAGCTCACATACAAAGACACAAGGATTATCTATCTTCTGGTCTTTGTTTAAAGGATATAACAGTAGGGGAGAGCGGGGTGAAATGGGACACTATGAGTGATGCACAGTGTTTGTACTCCCTGAATGGAAAGTATTAGAAGCAATTAAATGCATGACCTTTCCTGAGGGACATATAGGATCACTCTTTATTGTACATTTTTCATTGATTACCTGACACTTTTTTTTCTTTATGGTATATCATTTTGAAATTTCGCCCCAAAATGGGGAGAAATGGGACAGTCGAGGGAGAAATGGGACACAACCCGGGGAGAAATGGGACACGTCGGGGAGAAATGGAACGCGTCAGGGAAAAATGGTACATATGCCACGGAACTCATTTAACTTCAAGAAATCCATGGATTTCTTGAAGTTGCAAAGGCTATTGAAAGGTTCTAAGAATAAATACAGGATAACTGATGAGTCAGTCAGCTTTGCTGGAATTACCACCCCGGGTTGTGTCCCATTTCTCCCTCGACTGTCCCATTTCTCCCCATTTTGGAGCGAAATTTCAAAATGATATACCATAAAGAGAAAAAAAGTGTCAGGTAATCAATGAAAAATGTAGTGGTGGTAGGCATTGTGGATGTTTGATGGGCAGACCCACTACAGATACAATTATCATATATTCCTTATCTTTGTATACATATATATATGTCTTGGGAGAAAACACAACAGTATGTGCGGGGAGAAATGGGACACTCCAGGACCGTCCCATTTCTCCCCCATGGCTTTGTCCCATTTCTCCCCAGTAGGGTTTTTTCATGACAAAAGTTTATATCATGCTCTAAATATTTTCCTGCAGTCAAAATCTGATATGGGGACTTTCTCAACAATTTAAATAGTAATATTGACTATATTGCATGTTTGTGGTTTGAGAAGAAAATCTGTGATATAAATCGTTCGGTCAAGCAAAAAAGATCTTTTTGTGACACAAAACACCAATATTCCTCTAGAAATTGTGTTATTAACAGCAGTGAGACCATATTTACATATGTTAAATTGGAGACAATGGAGGCAATAAATATCGATTTTTGCTCATCCTGATGCAATTAATTCAAGCTTAATTAGAGGGTGTCCCATTTCTCCCCTGTCCCATTTCACCCCGCTCTCCCCTACTTAGGCATCATGCAGTCTTGTTCTTAGGTTTCTTAGTTCAAGGAATTCAATTTCAGTATATCTTTTATAGGCAAGATTTAGAAGATGGTTTACTCTTCTTTCATGAAGAAAGTTGAGTCCACTGATCCGATGCAAGTCCCGGGTGGACGAATCATCGGGGCGTTGAATACAAATCCTGAGGGCACGATTTTGCAACCTCTGCAATTTAGTCAGCTGTTATATGAAATATAATATCACCGTATTCCAGGTAAGGTAGTATCATTGATTTGTAGATACATATGGCTTGTTGTTCATTAATGTATTTCCTTAATTTAGCTAATAGATACATTTTGTTTGCCATGACATTTATGCACGAAAAGAACATTTTACTATTGTCCTTCGGTGGAGCCATATGAATATTCTAGAGACGGGAATAATGAGTGTAATGGTTTAGTGTAGATGAGACTAAAGTCCTTATCTCAAAAGAATGAAAAAGCATCCTTATCTGATTTAGCCCACAACAGATGGCAGCAAGCGTAACCATATAAACACACGGGATGACCACCCAAGAGTTAATCTTGCTCTCCATTTGTGAGAATTTGATTGTTAAAGTTATCTCGTTATGCATACGGTCACATAATTATTATCATTATTTCCATTTTCTTTCTTTCTTTCTTTTTTTTTTTTTTTTTTTTTTTTACAATTCTGATACTAGAAATAGAGATATGAATCAGTCTATGGTTCAATCCTGTAATCTCTAAATACGAACAAATTTTGGAACCCGTGGAGACAATAGTAAATGTAGCAATTCACAGACTTTGTTATTCATTTAATTTCAGTGCGAAGCAGCCATGCATTTTAGTGATATTGATTTTATATGGCACTAGAATGCTTGTTTGGTTATATTTTCTATTTGACTATACAAATAAGATACACCTTACTTGGCCGGTCTTGTGAAATTATTGGAAATAGGTTAATTTCATATTTTTTTTACCTCCAATAAAATTGCTTCTGTCATCTGACATACTCCACCCATTAACACCATGCTATAGCATGCATAAATAAACGCGCCATCTCTACTTAAGTGCCCTTAGATGCGCCTGGTAGTAACATCAAATTTGTTCTCAGTGTTAACAAGGTGCTTCCATTAAAATTAGCCCGGGGGTGATTATTCATATACACCTGACTTGTTTGAGTTTTGTCTGGTTTCGAGTCGGGCTGCTCCTACTGGAGCCTGCGATTTGCTCTGGCAGATAGTGGCAGGAGGGAGGAAGTGGAATCCGGTGAGGCACGTGAGAGGCATGCGGCGGAGAGAGGGAGAGACAGGTCCAAGTTGTTCTCACCACCTCCAGCACAGAGCAAGTAGAACCCTAGAGGAAGCCCAGGATCAATACCGTGGATATAGGCAGGGGAGATACTGGAGGAGGAGGAGGAGGAGGGCTGGTAGGAGAAGAAGAAGGAAGAGAGCCTCGTGAATGAATACTGGAAGGGAGCTCAGTGGACTGGCGGAACGCCGTTAGGGTGTTGGTTTGCTGTCCGGCCATGGTAGCAGATACTTAGTTGGAGGTACTGGAGTTCGAACTTAAACCCCAGGAATACAAAGTGGGAAGACAAAAGCTTTATATGGGGAGAGACCTGTGTAGACACTGATAGAGGTATCACGCTGTTATACACTTGGAGACATACCTTCTCGAAGCCCTTACACCGGCTTGGATTTACGCAACTTATCGGTATAGGAACCTACTCGGGGTCATTGCATGTCATGATCAATAAGTGGTGCTGGTGATTGGGACCTGTCATGTCATTGTTGACACATTGGTAGAGCACCTAACGGGAACACGGTGACACGTACATCACTCACATGAATTGTAGGATTATTCTGAGACGGTATATCTTGCTGTGAAAGGTGCTTATAATCTTGAGCAAACTTCCTCGCTGTTGGAGGGAGAACATTGCCACATGATACCAGGTCTTCAGTTTGGTAGTTAAACTGGATAGTTACCACGAGAGTTAATGGTAATTAAGAACAAACTAATTAAATAAATGTATTTGCAGTCTACATTTTATTTCACTATCACCCCACGAGTGTTCCTTGCACACCGGCATCCATTGAATTATAAAATTTAATCAGCTTTAAAATAGTTAGGAACTATTTGTCCGGTGGAGGTACTCGATAAATGCACAAAAAATGAATATTCATTTCAATTGGACCATACAACTTCGGTATTGCTCCTGTATAACATATGTCAAAAGGCTGGCAGGCAAGCCGGCTATATATGTCAGTCCGGAATAGTCCTGACCCTAAGTGCCTCTTTATCCTGGCCCTAGGAACAGGCGCAGGTGTTAGATTCCTCCTCCCTTATCCCAGGACATTTCAAGTGCCTCCAAACAACAACAATCAAATATGCAAGCAGTTAGATCAGCTTTCCTCTCTGAGAAAGAGGGACTGAGGGTATTTATCCAACTCAATGCAGTCTATTTTTTTCAACGAGGTTGGCATTAGGCAAGAAGTTATTTGTTATAATTATCGTTATTTTTATACTTTACTGAAAACTGTTCAATTATGACTGTATCACCTCAAACATTAGTTGTCACCGAATTTTCGTGATACCAAACGTTTTTAAAAATATTCTGTAGTGTTGTGATTCAATATCGCATACTCATTTATGTGCATTATTCGTAGGATAGCTTTACTGGTAAAAATAACATTTACCCCCAATCACAGAATCATCGATAGCATGATGAAATAGTTCCTATATTTATGGAATATCTTATGGTATACTCTATGTTTATTGTAACTGCACTTTATGGTTTAGATTATTGGATATAGTATTTTAGAATTGAAAACATCAGCTTTAAATTTTCAATATTCAAAAGCATTGTCTTTTTCTGTCTGTAATTACGATGATTATGAAATTCTAGATCTCGATCTAAAAGCCTACGCCATTAATCATTTAGGTCGCTAATATGTCATACTTTCAATTAAGGGATTCGTCCGTAATTAAGCAGACAGATGAAGAAACAATTGCCATTTCGCGAACGTGGGCGAGCGTTTAACGTAATCAAGGAAGGGAAATAGATGAGTTGGGAGACACTACCCCCGTCTAGGTCAACTAGACAATTTATTACCCTGCTCTTTTTTGGTATCTCCTAATGAAATTTTATAGATCCAATTCGCTGGGCCAGGCTATAAGACGGGGTTGATAAAATTGAGCATTAGTATTCCATGACGACTCTGGTGATATGAAACGTAGGGCATCTGCTCTACCACGGGCCCTAAGATGTTATCATCCAACTCATGGAAAGAATCTGATATCAACTTTTTATTCGCCTGTAATACCTTCCGGAATATCGAACTGCCGTACTTTTCTTACAAATAAGCCTGAAAATGATGCAGCACTATATCATTCAGTGTCTGGTGTGGGAGTGCAATGTTTCCTCTGCCATAATTATGCTATGAATCAATAACATCAATAACAAAGTTGAAAGTTATCATAGGTTAAGGTTAAGGGGACATATCTTTTGAATTGATTTAAAAATGCCATATATTATTTGCTTGACAGTAATTCCACAAGAGGAATTATCCAGATAAGTTTACAATTTATCTGAAGATATTTATCGTAGCAGATACATACAAATAGAAAGGAAGAATTGGAAGAATTGTGTTTGTGCATCAGCTACATTAACCATCACATTCACACCAAATGGTCGAACGATGCTTTCTATTCTTGATGAAATAGTAAAAAAAATGAAATATTTAGATATATAGTTGGGTCTGTGGAAACTAAGGCCACCAAACTTCTTAGAAAATATCACATTAAAAGAGACTTCGAGGGGATAAAGTAGTGGTAATTGGACGTAAACAAATATATACTGGTTGGGCAATGAGTTCATATTTCAGCGAGACTCTTCTTGAAAAAATAGGGAAGGGTTGTTGGAGTGCACTCTGACCCCACCCACTGCCTCGCTCTCTTCCCACACTCTACACCAGAATTCCACTGGTAAGGTGCTCAAAAGGGTATCATACAAGTCAGCCAGTTCCAAACCTTTCCTTAAAGGGTCAGTAAACGGGTTCATAGTCACTTTTAGGACAACAAACTTCATGCCGCCATAAATACAACATCCATGTATCAATTTTTTTACCTCCATTTATGTCTAACTTATAGTCACTTACAGGCCCGAATTGAGAAAGCTTACTTGAAAAGGTCTGTTTAGCACAAGAGGGCACTGAGAGTGCTGTGTGACGTCATAGAGGCGCGCCAGAAATGTACATAATATCCCTACCTTCCCCCCCAATCTCACAGCAATTGAAGCAGTTATGCAATACAGCTAATACCTATTCAAGAACCAGTCATGAGAGGTCAATAATTGGGTTGGTACACCCTCCTTCTTTCTAGCAGCAATTATGAGAGTTGTTTATTATGTTCATTGCATGTACATTTCTAGATTGGTGCACCTTTATGACGTAGGCAAACAGTGGTGCCTTGAATGGAGTGTTAAAATGTGGAACTACGTTTTCACTCATTTAAATGGGTAAAACTCACTAAATAATAACTTGGATTAAGTAAAACCGGGGTGGTTACATTTCAATAATAGCAAGTAAATGGATTTGCTCATAATATTTGGGGGTTTACTGACACTTTAAACCACTTGTATTGCCCACACATACTAGTAGCTAATGTATGTACTGCTATTGTACGTTTTAGGATACCAGGTACATGACAGAATTTACAATCCAATCATTTTAATCTGAAAATGGAAATGCAATTTATGACTAAAGGGAGCAGCATCACTATAAAGAACTGCTCATTGGTAACACCAAAATCCTGTTTTCCGAGTAAACACGTCCCGTCCTCTTTCGCTTATTGTCCCAACATATTATACCATGCATACAAAGGCCATAAACGAAAAGACATCATAAACCGGCAATGAGTTGGTAAGCTTCAAAATGAGTTTGTTATCCCCAGGCATTGCTTTATCTGATATGCCCCTGCCTACAAGGGCCATGTGAATGCATCCAAAGTCTCGGTGGACTAATTCAAAAGAATGAGCATTATCCTGCTTTCTGTGTTCAGTCAAGCTGCTGATACTCTATCACCATTTTTCTTATAGAATGTCAGACTTCTATGAAAGTAGCTAGTAATAGAAGGGACAGCTACATGTAATTGCGAAAAGCATTCTCAAAGACTTTTGGGTTATATTCAACGGGTTAAATTTCTGATACTGAATTCAAAGCTTTATGTGACAACATATGAAATGAAATTGGAGCTACTATTTATTGTTCAACCAAATATTCATTCATTTTCAAATATAATTTTGAAAAGGTCAAAAAATTAAGGATTTTAAAATAATATCAATATGTATAAAGAGGACCAAAATACAAAAAAAGGATGCTTTCTCATTCACTATAATATATCACCCAGGAGTCTGGATAGAATGTATTTATCTTGCGTTAGACTATGCCCTGGGTTCCTTTTGTAGATCCGTAATCATTCTCTTGATCTGTGTTTGGCATTTGGCTGATGGTGAGCCTCCTAGCTCGGTTCCTCCGCCAATTTACCCAGTCAGAAACCATGAAGGACACCAGTGGCTTGAATCAACATTGTTTTTATCTGTGAACTCACAAGCATAGTAAATGGATGCAAGATGTCTCATTCTTGCTAACTTATTTTACAGACGGTATCGTTATCTTAAAATAGAACGCGCCACACAACCAAACGATCAACGGAACTTTGAATACCAATGACGACCGTCCATAGCCTTTTCTATAAGAATTTAATGGTTTCACCCTTGTGGAATTAAGTTCCTTTCCACAATGTCTGTTTCTGTATTACACATACACTCAGATATATAATAGTATATAGTATATATATATGTTTAACATAATATATATATATATATGCATATTGTATGATATACATAATTATGATACATTTATATACCTAATAAATATAATATAAGAATTCTTGGCTTTTTGAACCTGCAGTATTAACTGAAGTCAATGTCAATTTTTCTTTCTTTCTTTAGTGTTCTGGTGCCGACAAAATGCACTAACAAATAGACTGCTAGTATGTACCACGATGGGATCTTCCTTCTATAATACGCTACGTCTGATTCTTGGTTTACAAATATTAAAATGGATATTCAATACCCATTCCACGATCCGGCGCTGGCAGAGTGTACATACAAGCAAACAGCAGCTGGATTGGTGATGCACAGGGCAATTCCCATTGTAAACAAATCACGTCGCCCTTGGTGTACTATCAATATCTACAGAACAAATCTTACTGAAGATTAAAGAAGTGGAGTACGTCTGCGTCCGACCAATTATCTGACGCTTGCATTTTTCCATGCAAATCAATTGAAATATTTGATCGTACCACAGCCTAATAACCAGAGCAATTAATGGCAAGTCTTCAGGTAGTAAATTACAGTGTATTGGTGTGACCAACATCATTATTCGAATGCCTCAAGGGTCTATGACGAGCGGCCCATGGGATGCAATCCTTTATCTAACCTAATCTGTCCGAATTATGTTGCATGGGCAAGAGGTAAATCACTAGAATGATTACAAAGCCGAGGCAATACCAAGATTCATAATTGATGGTTAAAACCATCGACCCAAGGGTCTTGCGCAGGTTGCAATACTCGTTTGATATTGCGTCTTGTGAGGCTTCTTTTTTTTGGTGCTAAATATAAGTTAAGACACATAATATCTTAGACTACAGAAGAACATTTCTTGTTTTATACAAGTGAATACTTAACATTCATCATGAACCCATTTTCTAAGGTTGAAAGGTAGCATGCATAAATAAGAAGCTTATTCTGTGTTGATTGAGTCTTAGTCAGTTGCAGAGCAATTATTAAGAAGAGAGGTACTCAGGCCTGCCATGGCGAGATGGCATGAAACAGTTATTGCCAGAGTCTGTAGGCTTGACGTGACTTGCATTTGGCTGGACTTAAAGCCATATTCAAGCAGACCCACTCGAGGAGAGAATAGAGTTGGTATAGAATCTTGGTTTAGATGTCATGTTCTCAATGGGGGTCCGAGCCCATCTGGAGTGGCTCATGTCAACTTGGCCAAGATAGTTGCCACTTAAGTAGTGGCATTATTCATCCAGACGCTTCAACTTCAACTTGTTAAATCTACGTCATCCACCTTATGTGGCTGTGGCCAGTATAAACCCCAAGAGGCCAAGCAAGCATTATGGAGGTTTAGAGATATGTAAATATCTTACGGTTGACTTTTATGACTACATCTCTCCTGTGTTCTATGAATGAGTTCGTGGTTATTCGGAAAGTTGGTGTTCGTTCCCTTTAGGTGACGTACATTTGGGAACTGGTCAGAAACCTTTGTACATACCATTAAAACGCTCCATTTGTCATGTCCATGTCACATCAGATTATTCTAAACAGAGGGGAAGCAATCGTAGATTCAATTCAACACCCATTGGTACCGTTGGGCCCTGACAGGACAATGAGTGATTGGGTGGTTGTGAAGGAGGGAATGCTTTTGCATCCATTCAGAGTGGCAGTTACACTGAGGGTGGACGTTGGCTCTCAGGGTAAAGCATCTAGTGTTCTGAAACTGCCACCTTTATTGATCGATTTATTGCCGCAAGGAACTAAGATAAATTTGATCATATAGTCACTAATCTGATAAGGGTCAGCTATTGAGAAGCTTCTAAAACGCCTTATACCTTTATATAGTCCCTCCCGGTCTCTATTCTATAAAAGCATGTGTAAAGGGCCCTCGTTTTCTGAAATTGCCATTTGCTTATAACACTAGCTGCCAGGCTAAAAGATAGCGTTATGACAAGTCTAAAAATGAGAATATAACATTAAGGTGATTTGGACCTTTTATACAGAGGAACACAATTTACAACATTACAAACGAAGCCTTTTATCTAAAGCCATGCCTTGTACGTTCATTTCTGCAATATATATATTGCGCAATGGTTGCTAAAAACGAATTCAATTTTGCTTGAGGTAATTTGGGCCCTGCTTCAATATGATATTAGCCTGCTAATCGGAAATAACAAAATATTTGGAACATAAAAAACATTCCAATTATATATAGAATGAGAACTGATATTGATGTGAATCCAAGAGCAAAGTAAGGCTTTTAATATTATGGCTTCACCAGATTGATTTTAATTGCACAGATATGATAGATTATAGCTGGGAGGCCTTTCAGTGGTAAAAATATAAATTAAGTTTACCTTGAAATTTTCGTATTGATTCTCCTCGCCTAGCAATTAGATAAGTAGGTCTAGAGCGATGATTAACGTTTATATGAAAACCTCCGGGGGAAGTCATCCACTTAAAAGCGCAAATAAATGTTTCACTTCATCATAGAAGTTGTGTGCCAATTTTCATGGCCTGGGTTGCAAGCCGAATAATTGCCTTACAATTGCTTGAGCAATGACTGGGAAGTTGATTTTCTTCCATGTCAGAGGATGTAGGGAATTAAGATCGAGATCAGAGGAGAAATTGCTCAATTATGAATAATCCCGACATGGAATCGACGTGCTGCACCTTTTTTAGATAGACTTGTAAGAAATTTCGCTCCAAGGTTTACGTTGCATCTTACAAAATCTAAATAATTCCAAATGCAGATGGTCTTTGAGATTTTCTTTTTAACATTGACATGAAGTAGCGTGTGCATAAACAGACCTGTACGGCTATGATTCCCAACGAGATACAGAATATGTAAACCATCTCATCCATCATTTAGTCAGAGGTAATCAGGATGAGTATAGTAGTTATTACAGGGGTGTGGACTTATCCAAAGTTGGATATTTCTTGCACGAGTGACTCGAGCGTGCTTTATCTCCTCCTGCTCGTCGCAGTAAACCTGATACATCCAGACACCAATATATACCAGCCCCGTGATAAGGAGACGAAGCCGGCAAATGCATGAGCCTGCCACCGGTTCTCCTTCCAGAGGGAGTGAGAGAATCTGCTGAGTGTGCAGAGTATTTCCCCCAGGGCAAGTCATTTGTGCAATGATGCTCAGGCTAGGCCGAGGTACAGAATATTTGCCTCTTATTTCTTTTTTGTAAGGCAGGCCCTTTTCCTGGTGTAAATTGAGGGGATCTCGTTACAAGGGGCCAGTAGTGCAGAGCACAGTGGTGTAGGGTTAAGCCTATTGTGATACAAGCACATGATTGCAGCTCCTGCAGTCATTCTGGGAGAACCACAACGAGACAGGAATTCAAGATGAAGCACTTCGGTTATAGTTGTTTTTATCGGAACCCCGAGGGAGAGAGAAACGGTTTTCTCCAGAAACCGAACAATTAATGAATTTCTACAAGAAGCTTTGAGACAATAACACAGTCTCCGCCGGTGGCAACCATCCTAACAAAACGGTGTCTTAAAGGGTGGAACTGTTTGGCATTAAGCAGATCCATTGACAGGAATTTCACACTGTAGTTACATTACCTTTCCTTCTATCTATATCGTTTCCTTCTTGTCACGTAGTTCCGAACAGTTTACCGATACACTAACCTGATTGCTAATCTCGAGTAAGAGGTAAGACATATAGAGAGAGTACAGGGCAATACATCATTAAATGGCATACGTATACCCCAAACTCTTTTGGCCAATATTGCCCCCGTTGCATAACAAACTGCGAGCTCAATATTAACACTGAAAAAGCTACTCGCAGATTGTTATGCAACGGGGGCATTGTCAAACAATGAGACGGCACATGTTGCTATCATTGAGCGTTCGTGGCAGAGGATTTCCCCTGATAGATTTGACGAGTGAATCCACATTTTGATCACCCGCATGTATCGGCCACATATAGAAACAAGTACGGAGTGGCAAGGAGGTCTCTCGGGCGAGGCAATAACAATAGATTTTGCCATTGTAATGCAACTGTGGTTCACAATATCAAAACTGCCAGTAGTCGTAGGGCCCATATAGCCTTTATTGGGAAGCAAAGCTCTGGCGAGACAGATTTGGTCGAAACATTTCATTCATACACGATAATACATTCTGGCGTATTGAGGCGGTCAACAATCAAGCCGTTGCAGTGGATAAAATGGGAGTATGGTTGACTTGTTCCGGAACAATAGATAATTAATCCTGGACAAGCAGTGTGTTTTATGACATTTTCTCTCACCATATACAATATGGACCAATTGTTAGTTGCCTGCTAGCTGTACAACTTGCTGAGAGATATATGTCAGCAACGAGAGCAACGAGAGTATTAGCACATTTATTGAAACCATCCGAATCCGGGGTGGGAATATATATAAGGCTATGTACTCAGAGTTGAAGGACAAAGTTGCGGGTGGGGCGGGGAGGACATGATAATTAATTCAGACCCATTGTTGATATTAATTATCAGTTTTGTTTTATTTTAAAATGTCACTGATCAATAAATCGAAGAATGTTATTGACAATCAATCCAGAAAAAGGGACATTAGATGGGATTGAAGCAGTCAAGGCATACCCTGCATATGTAATGCTTTCATTTATTCATCAACGTTTTATGGCGTACTTTCAATATTTAAATCAACTACAAAACGTAAAAACACGAGAAAGTACCCATCACCGACCGCTCACCAAATATAGTCTATAGTAAAATATATAATAGGAGTTACTGATGACAACCTATCATCAATAAAATACATCATTATATTCCTTTGCGTATTTACATTTACATGATGACGTATAAGATAAGTGTCTTTTATGGTCATCAGATTTATCACGAAGCACTGAATTTGGATGAGGATATTTTAGTAAAACAGATCGTGGCAACATTTCTTTTTAGACACAATATCAATGAAAGCGACCTCTAAATATATATTATTACTTTATATTTCAGACACCCGGTTGATGTCTCCTGGAAATGGAACGAGATGTCGAGTGTCAGGTCTCATGGAACACCTTCAGGATTACAGCAGTAACACTTAGAGCTATTTTTACATGTACTTTGACGTGTTGCCTTTGCCTCCACTGATGAGGCGAAACTTTCACCGGAGACTAGTTCACATTGCAGATGAGTCAAGCTCATACATGGAGGCGGAGAACTTACTTCGGCGCACTGTATGGCTGCATTTTGACGGAGGAACCAACTCGTCGTGGATTGCTCCGCATTTCCATATGACTACCGGACCAAAGGCAATAAAAGAAAAGGAGATGAGGTGTCAATGAAGCGCCCTTGGCTCACTGTGCCTCTAACTGTGTTCTTACGCTTCCATGCATCGAGGGCTTGACTGGGGCTTCATCAATGTTCCATGTGTAATGGCTTCTCAAAAGTGCCACCCCCTCTGTAGAGGGGGATACTTGAGCCTTGCTGGCGGTTCAAAGAGGAAGCCATTCTGGTTTTTTACTGCTATTAACAAAATCCTGGGACCAAATGGCACACTTCCTGTAATGGCTTTGCTAGCACAAGTCGTGGCTGTGTCCGATGCAAATGCCGATATTCGCATCGAGTGTTTGGCCGACCGATACAGGGCAACGGGCAATCAATGGAGGGGTTACACGCTACACGATTTGGTCCTGCCCTCCCTTGGTGCTCTAGACTTTACAATTGCTTTCCCAACACACGTGCTGCAAGCAGCCACATGTTGCCAAAAGATTCAATTGCGCTTCACTGCAGCCAGTGTCCGAACTATTCTGCCTCCAACTGAGGATAACGAGGGCGGCTATTTTGTTCCAAATGTGGAGTGGACACTGTGTACGTCAGACACGCGTCTCTTCAACTGTTATGGCTATAATGATATGATCCCCGAAAAGCTAGCTTCCTCGGTAGAGCAAGGAGAAGAGGGAGGAGGTGGTGGTAGTAGGACTGGTGAAGGAGGCCAAGTCTCCACGAAGAAGCAACTCAGTGGTTCTTGGTGGTTTGTTTTACAACACTGTATCAAATCTGGCAGCAAAAATGCAAGTTATGAAGTGGGCACCTTTGGTCAATCTGGCCTGAGTGCGGTCAGTGCCCCTCGTTACAGCGGTGATATTGAACTCACACCTCTAGATAAAATCCAAGTTCCTAAAGTGCAGACGTCCTCCGTCTCTCCTTGCTTGATAGAGGGTGAAGTGGACACTAAAGAACAATGGTACGGTTATCTGGCCACCATGGCTGTCCCTAAAGACTCTTCGATCAGTTATAGATTTCTATTCAAGGAAGCAGAACCATCCAATGCTGCCTTGCTCACTGTTCTCTTCTACTCTCAGGACGATATAGGGAAGTTCTCAGTCACTGACAGCTGCGATAAGAAAGTAGCTATTCTAGGCAGCCAACCGAATACCCATAAACTTCTGCCCTTGTCAATAGGTAATGTGTGGTCAGGGTGTGGGGTGGACAGTGTTAATGGCACGCCCACTTATACTTGTGAAGGTGGGAGGAATGTCGGCAAGGAGCACACAGTTTACATCGCAGTCGCAAATTGCGAGAGGCAATCAGGCCTGAGACTCTATTATTTCTTCGAGTTCCAGAATTATGAGAGTGATTGCCCAAGTATGGAGATGAGCGATGTAGCCCCAAGGACTTCGGGCTGTACAAGTTTAGTCTGTAGAACGCTATTCATACTGATGTCTGTGACATTTAACTTACGTGCAGATGTATGGGCAGCCTGGTGACTTGGAGTTATGCATGCATATGGTCATTCCTCCAGCTGGCTTGGTCTGGCGGTACTTGTATAATTGACAATGGGATCATTGGATGGATGTTCCCAGGCTGAATATTGTATTAACTTTGTTTACTGAGGCCAGATGGCACACTGGCAGTACTCGCCTGAATGTCTCAGCAGAAAGAAAGACTGATCACTGGAGTGCATGGATAGGTTCATGCATTCATCATTTAGGTAGTCGCCATATACTTATATCTGTAATATATCATCAATTATACGTCAGTGTGATATTGTTATTGCATAAATGCACTTACGTACGGATCACATGTCCTCTATGGAACCCTCCGGAGCATGGTAATCTTAGATAAAACCGTGTAGTTGTGATATACCAGGAAATAAACGGGACAGTTTCTTCTAGGAAGGATGCAGAAATAGTTTTTTTCGAAGCTAAAACCAATTACATTGATGGATTAAGATGAGGTTTACACTGATGACAAGAAGGGTAGATAAACCATATCTACCAGAGCAGAACTTGGTAATGTAATAAAGAACATTGTGGAGTCTGTGTGAGGTCTATCAAGCAGAGTCCTTCCTATCTATCAGGGCCAGATTGTTCCACTACCATACTGAGCTCGAGGTCACACCGAGCCGGTTTCCGGAGGTCGCTCAGCTGGGCTACCAAGGTCAGATGTGAATGGAGGCCGCAAGGGAGTCTTTTGCCGGCCCGAAGGGTGTGAGATATGGTGGAGGCTGGGGCGGGCCACTTTCCTGTCTAAAATGGACTCTCTATACTTCAATGGTATCCAATTTGCAAAACTCGGATGGTGAGGCGGATGATATGGAGGCATGTTTTGGCTGCGTCATGCTGCCCATACCTCTAGCGGGAGGCAGAGCCCTGATAGAAAGCGTGGTTATTGAGCCAAACGGGCCATTTAATTAAATCACCTTTTTGTTACTTCATGGCTAATGCGCCCAGCAAGTAGTACTGTAATGATTCCATTTTCTCAAAGTGATTTGGAAAAAGAGGAGGTCTCGCACACGCTTTCACGCTCTCCACTTGTTTATTCAAAAGCATTTTTACGCTTGATATATTTTAGCTGCCTTTGAAACGTGATACTCGAGGTAATGCTTCACAAGATACTTTTTACGCTCAGTCTGCATTAAGCCTTAGTAACCTAACAATCATTTCATTATTCAATAAGTAGAATTTAGGTAGGCGCCAGTAATTGCATTAGGTTGTAATTAAAATTTCTTTTTAAATGTTTGATTTACAAAAGATAATATGAAAGGCACATCTATCATAGTCCCTCTGTTATGTTAGAGGAACTTTAAAGTAAGATTAAACATTAAAGAGTGAAATAATGTTGATAGCTTGGGACCTGATAACAATTATAAGTGAATTCGGTCAGAATTAAAATTGGTTTGTGAATCAAACCTGGCTGATGAATAAAATAATCAAGATCAGACACTTTTCATTTCATATCAATTTTGCCGAAACTTTAACAGCTAAAAGCAGATCTAAAACTGGGCCTAATAATACTGATGCAAGTAGTGGATATAGTGTCCATAAGCCTGTGAAATAGAGGAGAAATCCACGAGTTGGCGATCGCCGTGGTGTGACTAGAAGTTGATTACTTTACTAGACAATTGTTCAACCACTCTCTGTACTGGTATCACACTCTACATTTTTGCTACAATCTTTAAGCCATGGTGCCAAATAAAAGCTTACATGTTGTTACTTTAAATTAATTTTGTTGGAGTTTAATTGAATCAGCTTTTAAGAAATGTTAACAATCATCTTCATAGATTGAGATAACTTTTGTTATGTATACCCTGAAGATCCCGATACTCTATAGCTACGGTAAGTAATTTTCAATAATATGAAGGACTTCTCCTCTATAGTGATGGAAATGTGAGTGTCGTTATTTTTATATTTACAAAATTAGTTCTATGATTTCAGAAATTGAAATGCTCACATTCATAATACTTGTTGTTTATATTAATATTGCTACTCTCTGCTAATTTCGCACTGATGGTAGTTTCGCATGTATTAAGAGGATGCTATTTTTGAGTCGGCCTATTTGCTTCATTCTCCCTACGTCACATTCATGGAAGTTTCATGTGAGGCATCGTCGTTTGGTATTGTCTGAAGATGTTCATCTAAGTTATGCACTTAGGAGGGGGCCGAACTGAGGCAACAAAAACACAGCAATCTGATAAAAGCCTTACAGACTGTGGTACGGAGGTGCATTATGAGCAGTGGGCCAACTCATGTAAATTCATTAGTTTCACGAATCTTTGTATGAGATAGTAGTCGCATCCCTCGCCCCTTTTGTGGCGATACAGTTAGTGGTCTGCCTCATCAGATCTAGGGGAAGGCCGAGGCTCGGGGAGGAGATAAAAGCAGGTCCGCCTTATAGTTAGGAGGGCCATTTTAGCACTGTTTCTAACAATAGACTAAGCTGAATATATGGCGATGTCATTCGCCAACCGATGACTGGAAAATGACAATCTAAGGCTAGGAATACTAGTCTGGTCAAAGTCGCATAATACACTGTCTCGTCACTTATACAACCAAGTAAAATGAGAAAGTTCTGCTCTTTTACCTCACGTTCCTGTGGTTTTGGTGTCGTGTATGGAAATATCCCTTAGTTCATTAATCGACCTCGTTACATAAATGTTTTGACTTATGCTCACACTCACCTAAAATAGGCTCGCCCTATAGATATAATTATGCGTATAGCTCCATATCCAATAACACAGCCGCCTTAAGTACTCTTGGTGCACTTGCAACCCCTCAATGTTAAAGTATTACAGTCTGCCGGCTGGTCGTAGTAATGGACTTTATACTGTAAGTAGTATAGTGCAAAATTAGTTCTCTGTATCTTGTTCGCAACAAGTATTCATAGTGTTCAAGCTATTCGCTAATTCCATGATAGTCACTTGTCTAGATGATATGATCATTATAGCTATCTGGTGATCTGAGTTTCCATCCAATAACACACATATATAGTACTCCATACATACTTGATGAATCAAATCTCGCCTACAAGAGGAGATAAAGCGACACCCAGATATGTCCCACACTTCATAGACAACTGTACAGCGCTATCGTATATCACTGGAGCAAGTGAAATATTGATAAGGATTCTCATCTGACATCTACAGCAAATCTATTTACCATACATTCAGGACGTGCTTCCCATATATCATATATATAATATATATATTCGCGAAATAAAATCTATTGAAACGTGTACATATTGATCTTATACATAGACAACAACCGAAGGTATTTATAAAGTTATAATTATCTACTGTTTATTTTACTGTTTAAAATAATACGATTTTATCAAGAATGATATATATCCCAGAAGGCCAAGAAAAAGATAATCTATTTTTGATTGTGGTAAATGATAGGCTTTGTTATACTGTTCTTTGGTATACTCTATTTAATTGTTAATATTATTGCTCTTATTTTTATTCATCTATACTGTTTATTTTGGACTCAAGGTGTTCATCCACTGAAAATCAGAGTTTCTAAGATGCTCCTCCATTAAATCATAGAAGAGTAAGATATGTCAGATCCCACTGAAGTTCTGCTTAAAATATTAATTCTTATACTGGCTATCAGTTAGGCTTTGACGTTCCTGAGTGCAATGAGACTGCTCCTCGAATCTTTATTCCATCAAGGATTTGCTGAACCCCCAGATCGCCGAAGTTAATTAAGGTCAAACGGAATACCATCGCTTGGAATCCCTCATTTCATTTCTTTGATTATTGAGGCATTGGAGTCTACAGTCACAGCTAGAATCCTCCTCCAGTATCTGATATTTTGTGCAACAGACATTCAAGTGTTGTTCTTCCTAAGTTTACCCTCCGAGTTCTGCGCAAAGATCGATATTTGCCAAAGTTTCTTCTGGAAATCCTTTCTCCTTGACAGCATCACACATTTGCGGAGCTGTAAGGATGCTTTATTCATCGAATCAAACGAGTGATTGTCAGGACTGTGCGACATTTCAATAGCTTAAGGGAAAGCTTCGAAGATGTGTTAGTTTATGCTGTTTTTGATGCGCCTTACATATAATTTGCAAAATATGAAAAACTGATGATGTCCCATAATTAAAATCATCAGGGACTAGTTTTTATGCATTGAACGTCCAGGTGACGTTGTTGAATGTCTAGGTTTAAAATTTGTAGAGCTCTTCACATTTTACAACGAGTTTGTATCTTCTCTGCTTCAAACACTTTGGTTTCGACATTCAATATAACATTTAAATCAATTTAATAATTTAATAATTAATAAGAACACAAGAAATAAACACACTTGTTTTGATAAGATAAGAGAAGTCCAAAAAGGATTATCGCAAACAGATTCCGATATTGAGAGCAATATTACAGTAAAACATAATGATATGCACACCAGCTGGCAGATATCTCACACATATACTTATATCAAATGACTTCAGTGAAGAGGGTTTGTACATATACAAGCACCTGCTTCTCTTTGTAACGTGTTCTTAGCCGAGGGTTGTGGCTGGTTGGAATTTGATCTTAACATGCGTGACTATGGATAAAAGGTCCCATGAGGAAATATTTAATGGGGGTCTCAGCTGAGTTTCCTTTTGCTTTTAGCAGTTAGGCAATCACTTGCAAGAGGCACCATTCGAAGCGTTTTATCACCAGACATTACATTTCCTCTGAAACTTTGATCAATATGAAGCGAGCCAAGGTAAAGAATGATGGTGGTGGGGGGAGGTCGTAAAATAATGACAGCTGGGTATTGTATGTCCAGTACCATACCCAAATCAAGGGTTATCATTCTGCCTTAGTAAAATATAAGACCTTCAGCTTTTAGGAATAAACTCTGCAGACTACCATTTTAAAACCAGAAACATTTGGTTTTGAAAGAAAAGGGAATCTACTTATTTATTTTTAACGTTTAATTATTCCAGCAAAACAAAATACGATATAGTGAGAAGTGTAAAGCTTATTATAGTCGCGTATTACTAGGCCCGTTCATAATCACAAAACACTGGATATGCAAAATATTTTTTATGACATTTGTATTATATATGACACCAAAATAATTACTCAGCTCTTAGTCAATTTAAAGTAACTTGGCCACGTCATTAGACAAGAATTATATTCATGCCATTTCCTGAAATAAGATGTAGATTAAATTAATTTCCATTGATAGGAATCTGAGATCGATATTAAACCCATTAACAATGTCGGTCAGTAAGCCAGTCAGTAATAATGATAGTAATGCTAATTATGGAAGGATGATAAATCATGAGACCTTATATTTAAAGGTGGAGTAAAACGAGTGGTAAATATACGCACATTATACAAACAGAATTACAAATAGATTAAATGGCATGGTATTTAACCCAAGCTTTACTCATGGCGATTAAATACCAAGAGCCCTTTGTTCAATATATGATCCCAGTCTGTGGGTCGACCCTCACCCTCACCCTTTTACCCGCCTCTCTTTGCTTTTCAGCCCTGCATTTCGCTAAGAGGTAAATCCATACTGGTTATATGGTGATATACGACTTATATGTGGGCGACGCCTTTATCCAATGACAATATTTTAGGTGGCCATTGTGCGAGAAAAGCATTACATACATTTGCCAATCAACTTGTCGCTCCCTCAGGCAACATTCCACTGAAATCCTGCATCGATAAATGGGTGCATGTCCGGAAAAGGTCAGTTTTCTTGATATATGACATGTCCCCAAAGTCACAAAGCAAACACCATTATCCGTATGTCCGCACTGTATCCAGCATCAACCACATGCACTGTGTATCTTTTAGACTTCCATAAATGGTATTCTAAAAGGGAGGGATAAATATTAGTAAAAACCTAAAGGGCCCATATTGCCGTATTGTACTGGTTTTCCTTTTAGACACATCCATGCATGAAGTCCCATCAAGCAACATGCATTTCCGGCTTCTATAGGACTGCGTGCAACAAGTAAAGGAGATTTTAGGAAATAGTCATACTCTACTGTGTGATATCCATACTTTCTTTAGCTCGATAAAATACAAATTTAGGCCAATCATGAACAGAGTCTCTTATTTCATGCTTGGCGGCACTTATTTAGCAATCGTGCAAAGAGTAGATGGCAGTCAGGAGGAATGATTTATTGATGTACTATACGCTTGAACCGTGTTTGATAACTTTGCATGACTCAAGTCCTATCTTTAAACATATTTTTCAATCAGAATTGCCATTATGGGGCTGTTCCACTGAATGGAATGACACATCTGTCAAAAACCAGTAGAATCTGGTCCAGGAGGTTGGATAACTCTTGGGATCATGTTCTTTGGGATAAAACATAGAAAGATAAAGGAAGACAACTGAATATATACTGAAACAATCAGCTTACATATTATATACTGGAACAATGAGCTTGCAGTTCAGCATTATTTTATGCAGTAGGAATAGAAGTTGCTATTTACTGGAACAATGAGCTTGCAGTTCAGCATTATTTCATGCAGTAGGAATAGAAGTTGCTATATACTGGAACAATGAACTTTGCAGTTCGGTATTACTTCATGCAGTCCGAATAGAAGTTGCTATATACTGGAACAATGAGCTTGCAGTTCAGCATTATTTCATGCAGTAGGAATAGAAGATGCTATATACTGGAACAATGAGCTTGCAGTTCAGCATTATTTTGTGCACTAGGAATAGAAGATGCTATATACTAGAACAATCAGCTTGCAGTTCAGCACCATTTCATGCAGTAGGAATAGAAGATGCTATATACTGGAACAATGAACTTGCAGTTCAGCATTATTTCCTGCAGTCAGAATAGAAGATGCTATATACTGGAACAATGAGCTTGCAGTTCAGCATTATTTTATGCAGTAGGAATAGAACATGCTATATACTGGAACAATGAACTTGCAGTTCAGCATTATTTCATGCAGTAGGAATAGAAGTTGCTATATACTGGAACAATGAGCTTGCAGTTCAGCATTATTTCATGCAGTAGGAATAAAAGATGCTATATACTGGAACAATGAGCTTGCAGTTCGGCATTACTTAATGCAGTTGGAATAGAAGTTGCTATATACTGGAACAATGAACTTGCAGTTCAGCATTATTTCCTGCAGTCAGAATAGAAGATGCTATATACTGGAACAATGAGCTTGCAGTTCAGCATTATTTCATGCAGTAGGAATAGAAGTTGCTATATACTGGAACAATGAACTTGCAGTTCGGTATTACTTCATACAGTCAGAATAGAAGATGCTATATACTGGAACAATGAGCTTGCAGTTCAGCATTATTTTATGCAGTAGGAATAGAACATGCTATATACTGGAACAATGAACTTGCAGTTCAGCATTATTTCATGCAGTAGGAATAGAAGTTGCTATATACTGGAACAATGAGCTTGCAGTTCAGCATTATTTCATGCAGTAGGAATAAAAGATGCTATATACTGGAACAATGAGCTTGCAGTTCGGCATTACTTAATGCAGTTGGAATAGAAGTTGCTATATACTGGAACAATGAACTTGCAGTTCAGCATTATTTCCTGCAGTCAGAATAGAAGATGCTATATACTGGAACAATGAACTTGCAGTTCGGTATTACTTCATACAGTCAGAATAGAAGATGCTATATACTGGAACAATGAGCTTGCAGTTCAGCATTATTTCATGCAGTAGGAATAGAAGATGCTATATACTGGAACAATGAACTTGCAGTTCAGCATAATTTCATGCAGTAGGAATAGAAGTTGCTATATACTGGAACAATGAGCTTGCAGTTTAGCATTATTTCATGCAGTAGGAATAGAAGATGCTATATACTGGAACAATGAACTTGCAGTTCGACATTACTTAATGTGGTTGGAATAGAAGTTGCTATATACTGGAACAATGAACTTGCAGTTCAGCATTATTTCATGCAATAGGAATAGAAGAGGCTATATACTGGAACAATGAACTTGCAGTTCAGCATTATTTCCTGCAGTCAGAATAGAAGATGCTATACACTAGAACAATGAGCTTGCAGTTCAGCACCATTTCATGCAATAGGAATAGAAGAGGCTATATACTGGAACAATGAGCTTGCAGTGCAGCATTATCTTGTGCAGTAGGAATAGAAGATGCTATACTAGAACAATGAGCTTGCAGTTCAGCACCATTTCATGCAATACGAATAGAAGATGCTATACTAGAACAATGAGCTTGCAGTTCAGCATCATTTCATGCAGTAGGTATCTAAGATGCTGTGCTGTGTGTGCGAGAGGTAGGAGGAGGGCAGAGGGTATGTATTTCCGTCTCTCAACTAAAGAGCGCCTACTCTCAAGATAAACTGCTCTTAGGGGCTTTGGTACTTATGTCTCAGTGTGTTCGCTTGACTTTCCTGTGCACGAAATACCACAAATGTGTCATGCAAAGACAGGTTGCAGATATCTCTATTTCAGCAACATGTAGTAATCTCTTCGCTTCACATGATACAATGGACACAAGGAATGAATAACTATCATGTTTACATTTCCCATGGTTTATCCTTTTGAGTACCTTTCGTTTTTTATTGCTTATTCATGAGTATATTTCTTCCTTGAATTGCATGACAGACTGCATGCATGCAACCATTTTAACCTTCCCTTCCATATGATAGCAAGAATACATGATACCAGGTAAAGGAGATACTCACAAAGACCCCTATACATTTCTACAGACACTTTGCGTGGAAATCATCAACAAGTGGAGAACCCTATCAGTCCCTCGTGGCCTTACCAGAGTGTAAGTTGCAGCTGGGGCCGTGTCTTGGGTCCAGTGGTGGGGGACCACGATCTGACAAACCTCCTTCCAGGCATACCGTGCTCTGCAGTGATCTCCATAATTCATCATCTGGAGAATTAGATACACCATCCTGTTGTAGAAGTTGAATAACTGTCTCGTTGTTTTTCAGATAGATATATTACATTTAATCTTCTTTTCCCCCAATAAAAGCCAATTAGTTACACTATATCAATACTATTCATTACAATAGCAATACAAATCTCAGTTTTTAAAGTGAAGTAGAATCATATTATTTTAGCATATAAAATAAATGAAGTTTCATGAAAAGCTGATTAATTTCCTTTCAAATTTATTTCTCCGTCTATGAGCAACACGCAATATTTGCATTAATTCCATTACCTCTAAATATATGGATCAATATCAGGTCCGATATAGAAACTAGGTTTAAATTAGATTCGTTCCATCACTGATACCCAATTATATAGGTGGTAAAGTTGAATAGGTATTTTTCACACCCGTTCTTTCCTCTACTAGAACAAAACCTAACCTGCTTGTGTAATATCGTTTCACGTCTTCACTTCAGGGGCAGTGCTGATATTTCTTTTTTTTTGAGAAGGCAGTGCATGGGACTGTTCCATGTCAAATTGCATTTTCAAGCTTCTGGCAAAGGTCGTTTCATATTACACGCAAGGCAGATTCCAAATTACTCGTTTTAAGATGTAAGATGCCAAATCCCAAAGGGAGAAACTTTAAAACAGCGTTTCAGGTCCTCTCAATACCTAGCTCAATTTATTTTGATTTGAAATACAATGTTTATTTTCAAGATAACTCCATTAGCATGAATCCACTTAGATCACTCCTTTGTAATACACTTGGTCCTCACATCTCTAAGAGCTTATGGGTATTTTGGTGTGATAATGACGATATATTGCCCATAAATAAAGGTAGGATATTTTATATTGAGGATATTGGCTCAATAACATTTGGAATAGTACCCAATGCTGTAAAGACCTGAGCAGCACTGAATTCTTTATGCAGACATTCTTGAGCAAGTACTAGATTTTAAAAGAGGGTGAGGCGAGGGAACGATGCCTGGAGAGAAAATATTTGTTTCCATTAGGAAATAATGTGACAAATAGGCAATCAAATCTAGGAATGTAGAGACAATCAGTCTTCATTTGGATCCAAGGCCATGTAACAACAGGTATCTGAAAGACCATCCATGAAACGACGATTCGGATCCAATTTTGCCAGGTTCATTTATAATTATGATTGTCAATTACTGGATATGTAAACCCATTTTCCTACCGACCGAAGATTCAATTTCTTTCAAACCTATAAATGTGAATGTGTGTTACCAGATGCTGAATCATATGTCACACTACTCCCTCCCTCACCTCCCGCCACCCATAATTCGTCAAGTATAATCATTTGTAAATCACACGAGAGAAAAGAGTGGCTACGATCTAAAAGCTTTAAATTGTACAACACTAACAGTACGCCGCAGCCAGGGAACCAATATGTCCTTACCCCAAGACCATTAGCTTTAAGTAATAGTTTGAATAGATCAAGCCAAAACCTTGAATAGGAACCAGAAGCCTTCGTTTACTCCTGGCAATTGCGCGCTAGATTAGAACAATAAATAGGAAATTCGCCTTTTTACGTCATCCAATCTGCTTAATCTCAATGTGTGCAAGTAGGGTAAGTTTTGCTGGAAGATACTCTGCTACAATCTGTCTTAATAAGATGCCTCGCTCCATTGGAGTTAGATATGCCGTTTCGGATGACGCTTCACACTCGTAAGGAGGTCCTCGAAGCGAACATAAATGTCAGGCCACACGTTTGGAGGGCTCGCAGGCTATTAATTCATCCTCTCGTTTTCTTTTTCTTCACAGAGACGCGCAACCCATCGCTATCCATCAGAGAAAAAGAACCATTTCATTTGTTTTGTTCTCTGTGTTTGTGCTTTTGAAAGTGGGAGCATCCTGGGGCACTCTGGACAGAAGATGGCCACTGCATGCAATAAAGACCGCCCTGTCTGGAAAAAACCTTTGTCAGGCCAAGCCACCGACCCTACATATTGATTCTGATTTATAACAAGGGCACAAAGTTCATGCTTGCCTTTTTAGCACAACCAGAGAGGTTTTAATGTTTCAGATTTCCAGCACCATACTATCCTTCTCCATCTTTGCCAAGGACCGCCACCCCACTTATATATAGCAAATTCTTGATAAATAAACTATTTTCTGATTTATCCCTCAGTGGGTGGGAATCCTGGGGGTTTAGTATACAACCCAGTATCCTAGAAGCTATTGCCTCAATCTCCAAAGTATACTTGGGGTAGATTGGAATCTTAGCCAAGATACTGCACAGAAGCAGGACTTTTTCTATGATTGATATAGGGCGAGATTCACACGCCAAAGTCTGGTTTCCTTTAGCAGCTCAGATAAATCTGGAAAATATGTCCTACCCTGGGTGGATGGTCAGCAAAAATGATCTCTGATATTTCTGAGCATTGTGGTCTTTGAGAGAAACATGATTACAGCACCAAAATATAACTTCACATAATACTATTCATGCAGAACTCCTCATCATCATTCATAAAATATTATTCCCTGGGCCTACTTTCACAAAGAAAACTACAAATGTCAAATGAATGAAACTTGCAGGACCAAGATTTCAAAAGATTTTGCCCTGAAAAGATAACCAGGTAGATTGGTCATCGATAATCACAACACTGCATCCGATGCTTATGAATTTTCACGAGTAGACTATTAGTCCCTAAAAACGATTCATAAGCACTACTAGCAAAGCTTTTGATTTTGCGATTTAAATTAAATCAATTTTCAGGTTTGTATGATATGAAATTTATAATGCCTCGATAGTTGCTAAAAGGCGAGAAAGGATGCTGTAACAACACCACAAAGAGATATATTCAGTGGAACCTTCAAGTGTTATGGTATGTTTTGAGTACAACTTTTACAATCAATTTATCATATTATGTAATATGTATATAGCGGGTCCATAGTACTTAGTTCCTTCAGCGATACGCATTTATTCTTTGTCTGAATTTATATTTGACAAGGAGAAGCACATTGTCAGCATTATACAGTTTGTTCAAGATTTTGCTGCGATTTGCAACGGCTGTACATAAGTTAAGCCAAATTAGTCTAACTTGAAGTGTTCGTTAGATAGCTGCTTCCGCTTGGAATGAGGATTATTGATCTCTCATTAATCTTTTTCATCGAGAACTCTGATTACAGCATCCTAGATGCAAATAGATGGTGAACCAGAGACTAACATATTTCGGAAAGGCTGCATTTCTTAAAACCTTCAAGAACAATATCAACAGTGTACAATATTTGCCATCTCACTGGCTTTTCACAATTCCCTTGTTGAATCCAAAAGACAGGAATGCAATTTTATATAAGCCATTCTTTATGGGAGGCCTGTAGATAAATGCTCTGTACTCTTGCACGGTGGTCAGATTAGTCTCCAGTTTGTAATAGGCTATGGAAATAGGATTTGTCTGAACAATGCACATGGAAAAGAACTCGGCATGTTTGCATTGATTTCTGACCATCAATCGGTGAACCATTGCCAAATATGGTATGTAGTCCCCAGTGCCACGTACAAACTGTCAGCAAGATTGGTTCTTTTTCTGTCTGGACAAGGGCGGCTGTCAGCAGAATGCTTGTCTGCTGTAGGTAATACCCACATCCCAGTCTTGTGCCGGCCGGGTGTCAGTGGACAGGCTATTCACAGCAAGTGAAGTATTTAGGTTTTCACTATATTATATATACACCACAGCTGTCAGGACTTATTCATTATAACGCCATGTAACTTAAAGATTTTTAACTATAAATGTTAGAGGTTGGTGGGATCGCGGTCGACTTGGCCTTCTTTGGGTAATGTAAAATGGTAACTATAAATGTTTAGTATATTACAGAGCCGATGGCAGTATGATTGTATACATGTAGAGTTTATTAAAGCTGCATTCCTTTCCGTACACACCAAAAACGTGGGGTAGCACCCTTAAAATGAATGCAGATGTTCTTAAGGCCGGATACAGGATGCAGTCTCTATGATGGATGGATGCAGATGCAAGACCCAATCTGGGCGCAGAACATCTTGATACAAAATACAAGCTTAGCCTTTTTCTGTAAAATAAATTAATCTTTTACTATTTAGTATAGGCCTAACTGGTTATGCTGGTTACGCAGGAGTCCACACCTACAAAAAACATTTTCTCGTAATAATTCATTGTTCAATCCATAATACTGAAATTATCAATATTTTGCTGATTTTGTATGTTTCTAATAAGTAAATTCAGACGAAAATGACAGTAAAGAGTGAAATATAGTTAGTGAGAACGCAAGATCACAATTTGTTTTTCAAATCTGACTGATTCAGGTGGGTGGGGAAATTAAGAGTGGAACAAAAAGTTGCAAGTTGATTTTTCGATCGATATTGGCTATGGGAGTATCTTTAAAATATATAATATCATGGTGTAGATTAATTTGATTGAGTTGGTGTAGCCGGAACGACGCTTACCTATACTATCGCTCACCGGAAGAGGAGGGGCGGCAGTGACGTTGACGACGTTATCATCCACGTATAAAAGAAGCGCCTCGCAGGGCTCCAACCATTCTGCTCCCAGCTGACGTCGAGTCCACATCCCCTCCAGTGCCTTGCCATTACTGAAATATCGAAATTTTGAAATGTTCTCATCATATGGGTATAGGAAACACAGGAGATTGTCCTCCATCTATGATATCACAACTTGGCATGTTACCAACCGCACAACTAACTTATCCGCACTATGCGTAGTGTTTTGGAAAACCACATACATGTAATTTCTGCAGAGTGAAGTCACTCACGTGCTTCCCGGAGACGCGAAGGTGTTGTTATTTCTGTAGTTTCATGTTGGCCTAAACAATGTCGGGGACTATCGCACAATCTAGTGTCACCTTTTAAACTTCATTTAAACATTGAATTTGTGATATGAATATGAAATGCAACGTGTGAGTGGCGAAACAACCGCGCGGTGTATTCCATCCCCGATTCCATCTAACTATCAATAATCCAGTCAACGGGATAGAATTAAAATTAAAACTATCAAGTTAACAAGTGTCCAAGTGTGTAGCTTTGCATTGTACTATAATTATTGTAAGTTGTGCTCCTACTTAACTTGTGTTATTATTGGGTTGCAAGACAACCCAATGAAAACTTCATAGAAAGAATGCCAGCGGAACCATGGCAATAACTGTTCCAAAAGAAGTGAAGGATTCGTTTTTATATAATTAAGTACCAATAACAAAAAGAACAATAATAATGAAAATAATAACATAAATTTCACGGCTGGATCTATGTTGAATTACTTGTAGCTGATATCCATTGATTTTGGCTGATGAAGCTTACATCTGAATTCACACAAGCTGTGTTGCAAGGCATAATCAATAGAAGCATAGTGTTCCATCTGCAAGTCAATTAAATGGAATTGTATCAACAAAAAGCACATTATAACATGGCGGGAGACGACAATGATCATTGATAGGTCTCCTGGCTCACTCCACTATACAATTATCTATCTAGAAGTGCTAGTTACCACAGAAGCGAGGTGTTAAAAATACTGCTGTCAACTTCAATATAGCTGATCACTCAATAAGCTGATCCAGGCATCCAATGCACCTCCATTGTATAATCTCCCTCTTTGAAATTTAAAAGGCCTATCTTGGGATAGTTGTGTGCAGTTGAAGCTTAAGTTCCATCCACTAATATAACCAAAATGTTGCAAGTGTACTGTAACAATGGATGTAATTAGATAGCGAGGGCATAACATAAACCTTTACAGTAAAATAGAAATCGAGGTTTCCACAGTAGATGCTTTTCCACTGTTGGCTCTTAATCATTTCGGGTATCACAGTCACAAGGTTTTATAGAGGATCGTTTCAACCAACGAGGATGTTCAGGAAACTAACTATTGACCATCAGAACATAGCTACTCCCACTATTCCAGCATGTATATCGACTCTACGGTTAGAAGCGAATGGTTACAACCCATGCGACAAATTAAAAGTGAATATTGTAAGGTCTTTTCATAAGTACCAGTCCGATAAATACAGTGCTCACGCTTCAACATAATGATGACTATAGAAATGAATGCACTCAACTCTTACAGTGTTATGAAAGTCTCTTTGTAAAAAGGTATTCACGATATGACCTGTTCTTTTTCGGTGTAAAGGAGGACTCTACATCATACGTTCCTAGACACTGTTTCTTTCATGGTAGGAAAGGAATGCACACTTAAGCTACTCTATGTGCTCCCGTAAAAAACATACGATTAGCATTGCAGGAATTACTCTCATTTTGGAAGTGGAGCATAATATAAAGCAAACTCATTTATAAAGAAAATGGTTCCAAGGCCACTACCAGAAAATACACAAGAAGATAGGTATCGATTTAACATAAAATAAAGCGACACAAACCATTCCTTAGTGACTTATTATTTCATAAAGTAGTCGGTTTTCTCTTAGATGAGACCCTCCCTAATCGCTTTGGTTGGATTCCTATTTGAAGAGAATAAGCAGCAAATGGAATGAAGGCGCTCTACAATACATTTCTACAATATTCAGACAAATACTATGTAATGGGGTCATCACAACATATTTGACAGGGAATAGATCGTAAGTTATCTGCGAAACGATTATACAACTATAACTGATCACGAATGGAGTGGTTGATTTAAGGACTTGTCTTACCCTGGCTTTTTTTGAGAGTCGGTATAATTGGACTCTATTTGTGAAAGTTAATTCACTTAACACTAATATACCACTTGGACCCTTTTAGATAAGTGAGGTGGAAGCATGGGAAGAAAGGTCATGGGTCATACTCTCCATTTGACACGAACTCAATCTCCCTCGCTCATACGCGTCGTGGATAGGGACTATAGTCATAGAGAGCATTCTGAGATGGTCGTGGCTAACCCAGCGTGTCAATTTAGAGCCAAAGAATAACGCACTTCTTGCGCTCCTGGCAACCCCAGACAGCTAAGTGCTATGAGGCAATACTTAAGTGTACAGTGAAGTCAACTCATTTTGTAAACAGCCAAAGAGTTTGCCAGCGACTGAAGTAGTTGGGGAGTGGCACACCGTCCATTTGTCGCAGTACCCAGAAGCATATCTCAATGAATATTTGACTATAGGAATCACCTTTTGCCTTATGAAGCAAAAGTAAGCCGGCATATAAGAGGTGGTGGATCAAACTGACATTAACCTAGAATGACACAGCCCAGGCTGTAATATTTTATGTAAGGTTAAATGATACTGATCTTTCTACAATTTCTAAATGTAAAAACTCGCAGTTTGCCGCATTAACCTAGAATGGCACAGCCAGGTTGAATTATTTATGTGAGGTTAAATTATGCTCATCTTTCCGCAATTTCTAAATATAAAATGATCTCAGTTTGTCCCTTTTAATTCCTTTGTAGGAATTGATCTTGAAATATAACTTAAAGGAGACCCATCGTTTCGCTTTCTTTCAGTAGGGTCAATGAACCACATTCTCATTACGTTACGTTTCAACAGTATCTCAATTCGATACCAGCTTTTTAAAAATATTTCATGTAAAAGGGAAATAGAAATGAAAGAAACAAACTCGCATATCCCCCACTCATGAAAATATCTCTTCATTTCAGTTGTCTCGTCATCATTATCATTATTATAAATTATTATTGCAGACAGCCCTTTTTTAAAATACCAGATTTATGAGCTTTAAGAACACATTGCCACATAGATAAAAGTTGAGAAATGCTGCACAGGGAACACATCGTGTTTTCATGTTCAGAGAACATTATCATGGAGGAGAAGCACGTATCTTGGAAGCACCAGAGTGATACCAGTAGAGACAGTAGCCTGGCATGAAGGCCATGATACAAGCATATCTAATGGTTTGCCGGAGAAAATGTTTCTCACCATTCATAACGTGTATCTCTGACAAGCCTAGAACCTGGTAAGAGAGAAAGAGTGTGTGCCAGTGGACAATTAGGAGTCGCTCGTCTATCAGATGGAGCGCCTCCAGCAAGCTTGCTTATTACCATTCCCACATCTGCCCCACCATTTCACATTACAATTTCAATTAAACTCCAGAAATGAAATATGAAATGCCCGTGTTAAGCACTGATATTATTGGGGAAACGAAATACAAATGTTTTGACATTAGATAGATGCATTTTGCGTAGTATGTCTAGCTATAATATTATAGTGACTGCATCCCTCTGCCTTTTTGTATTTCATGAAAACTCACCAACTTTACGCAATATGCACTATACATTCTGAGAGGGGTTTCATAAGACAACGTGAAAGGCCCATCTGTGGGAATGCGAATATTAGGAGAGTCATATAGGCAAAAAGACTATAGCCTCATGAAACTATTGTTAAGGTATGATGGAACATTACAAACGAACGTGTGGTCTTACGTATGGCCTTACGTAATACCTTATGGCTTAGCATGAATAAGTAGACTTGCACAGTACTGGGTAGCTAAGTATAATTAGCGATTTTAGTAATGAGATAATATAATAAATGGGTGATAATTAATATTAAATGAAGTTACACAATGTTACGTAATGTTACAAAACACTATGGAATTCACATATATATTTGAATGTTATTTTGTTCTATATATGGCATGATGGAGCACCTGATGATGCCTGATTAGGGACGGGGTTTATTTTACAAAGCTATACGACTCTGTGTGATCCAGCGATAAACTCTGTGAACTCAGCCATTACAGCGCCGTTTCCCAAAGTGATGATAGTAAAATGAAAACAAAAGAGCTATCGGCCTTTCTTTGGCGCTGGAAAATATATGACCCAGTTCCAAAACTAAACTTTCATAAACTTGGATGAAATCACGCAAGAATCTTCTTACATTCATTTACCAGGTGCAGGATACGACACCTTGATTGATATCACGGGCCTTTTGCATATCTGCATCCTTGATTGGCGATGGTACAATATCCAAAATAATCAGTAAGGACACAGTCTGTATTGATCAGACATATCATTGACCGCCCAAGCATAACATGGAAAAAAGCTTTTAATATCTAGGGATAGGCGGGCTGCTTGCGTCTCCCCCAGTAATGGAAAAAAATTGATCTAATATCCCCGCACGCACACATCAGTTGCTGGATGATAGATAATTAAAACAAGATCCCTGATCGATCTTATGTATCAAACCACATTTCCACAGCCTATATATAACTCACATTTCAATGGAAGCTGCTTCTCTACATTACACTGAGCTCTCATTGGACGATGTATATATAACATTATACTACATGATATACATGTATACATGTATGTTTACTAAATTTAATATGTGAAGAGACAGTCTCCGGGCATTAAGAGGCCCCTGCAAGTTTCTGTAGGTTGATGTTTATTATGTTTCGGCAGGTATTTGTGGTTGCCCTCACCAGCAGTGTCATTGTACTAAATATATAGAAGTGTTATTTATAGTATATTGTCGACTTTGTCTAGTTTATTTATAGTATATTGTCGAATTAGTCTCGTGGACACTATTTATCTTAGCATATTCCCATAATTATAAAACAACGAAAGCAATTATGTAGTCTCAGGGAAATGGGGATGAAAATTGATTTGGTCAACATTATGCAGGAATACATCTTACAGACACACTCACACACATACTATATTACATGTATACAGCCAGTGTAAATTATTTAATGTAAGAATATTGTCTCCATATTGTTTAATTCATACATATGTCATAATATGTATAATTATCTGAAAAAATGCTGAAAACTTGATTAAAGAAACAAAACCATAAATCCTAAACATTGGACCATTCACCATCGTTGTTATAACATTCCACTATACATGCATTACGTAACCAGGTTTGTCAATACTCCCATAATACCATTACTTCAATAGTAAAGGCTATAGTATAAGCAATACTGCTCTGTGAATAATATCCTGAATAAAAAAACATAATGGGAGCATCTCATTCAGATTGCACAAAGGGTTGTATATGCTTCATCCCACGAGCCAGTGAGGATAAAGATCCTAGACTAACGCATTGGAAAGTCCCTAACAAGGTGTCTTATCTTAATCCTACCCATCAGTTCACGGTCCCGGGTACAGCCAATGTTATCATCGGGCCTTCCTTAGCTTCTGGCTCAGCGCCTCCGGAGATTTATGAACAATGCTGATCGGCCTACTATCACCCCTGAGCACAGGCTATGTTTAGCTCCATAGTGTCATCGCACTGGCGATTGTCTTGCCTTAATCTTCTCCGTCCTCCTCACGACCAGTTTCACATGATTATTTTTGTCTTTGAAGCTGAATGGGGCCATGCAATGCAATTGCATGGTCTGGCTGCTGGTGCTCTAGGGCAGTAGTTTAATATAAACGTACACATTCAGTTGAACAGGCAATATGTCAAGGGTGACATATTGTTTGGTAAAAGGTATCAGACAGAGTCGTTTACTTTTGGCGTCTAGAGAGACACACTGAGGCGGCATTGGTCGATGATATTAAGTAACATAAAGGATGGAAATACTTCGACTGCTGAGATATTCTGGCTGGTCTGAGAAAAGTTGTCTATCGGGATGTGCTGATCAATGTGACCTTCCGACAGACGATTAACCATAGGGGCGAAGCGTCTGCCAAGAATATACAATACCAGGCTTTGATCAGAAACACAAACAAAGGAACATAACAGAGATATGATTTAGGCTATTATCTTTGATGTGAAATATCCATTCATGCTGACAGCACAGAGCGGTATCGCTTTCTGAGATGACATCCTAAGGGAAATCACATCACGTCATATTCGGCCTGCTCCGGCCCTCCCTAATCCATTGCAGTTGGCAAGAACACAAAGATAGGATGGGAGACACATGGGTGTGTGATATGTGAGGAAACGGTTTGGATGTGAAACTAAAAATACATCCATTCATCTTGACACAGAGTAAAAGCCTTTATATTCAGACCGTAATTAACGGATGGGATAAGCTTAAAACAATCCTGTTTCTTTTTGTGTTTATGCAAACTAATTGCCCAAATAAAAACTATCCCAGAGGATTGCCGGATACAGGATTTGCAGAGAGCTGGCATGTGTTTCAAGTACTTTTTCTTGTCATGTATATATTGTAGAGCGAGTAGGTTTTTCTTTTGATTACTATGTCTATGAGTGATGGAATACTTCTACACTGAACTAATGCTGCCAGTAACAAGCTACATACTAGAAAATAGAGATTCAGCGGCGGGTATATCTGAAGCAGCAAAAGACGATCTTAGGTCTGTGGAAAGATGACAAACATTCGTATAAGATATCTGAAGTTATAAAAGCAATTGATGTAATAATAAGAAAATTGTTTCTTTGGTTTACTGGAACTTACCCCCATTACTTATATATTTCCCTTTGGGGAAATGAAATGAAAGGGGAATACAAAATACCCGGGTCGAAATATATTTTGGGAAAAGACCCGATCAATATCCTTGCAGAGTTCGGTAAGAAGAACCATTTTGAAAACATGCGTGAAAAAGCTGAAATCAGTAACCCTATTATTCACTGTTTTTACGCGCTTGAAGCGAAACATCAATTATGTCGACACACCAAGAAAACGAATTTTACAAAAGAAAATGAAACTGACAAGAATCGATCAGACCTTTTAAATATTCATGTCGCTTTTTGTTTCAATAGGCGTGAACATGGAAGATGAAAACAGTACAAACGCTTTCAATCAATTTGAGGAAAATGAGATAATGTTTTTTCAATGATTTGTATCGATTGGTTCTGTGTAAAATAAAGTGCAATCGGATATTAGATAGGTATCTAACGATTTTATGCCTAAAGGATGGATTTTAAACCAATGTGACCAGTGGAGGAATTACCTTAAGCGGGCATCCTTAAAATATATTATTGTTTTTGCGGAATTCCAACATTGGAAGGGACGTTAGAAGCGTACACCTTAACATACAAACTATACATGTATCACATGCTCACGTGTATCTGATCTTAGTCCCCGAGTTTAGTCAAAGGAAAAGACGCCCCTATCAAAGGCTTTGTTTATCTGACTCTCTGACCTTAGTGCAAGTCTTCAGCCGAGTAACCGAAGGATACATTATATCCATTAGTCATGCAGCCTGTACATGCTTTTAGCTCGATTAATTAAATCCTGGTTTACGTTATACAAAGTGTATGTACAGAGTGTATGGCAGTAGTAAAGGTTTTCACGTGTGACAAGATTTCATACAAAATAAGATGTCCTACTTAAGGATATTTAGTCGAGCACTGTGAAGACAGTGTTCTAGGATAAGCGATTGATAGTGTATTTGCATGCACTCAAACATGTTTACTGATTATATAGAACCATCTAGTTATTTAGTTTAAGACACCGGTAACTGCGATTAGGAAGCATACCAAATTAGAATAATAACCTAACACTTCTTTCTTCTGTATTTGTTGAAACGGATGGAATACTGCTTCAAGGGGGAAAGCAAGAGAAAGGACTTAGATGGAAGGGGCAGAGAGACGACATTACCAAAGAACAGAACAATGAATGTGTTGGGTAGGGAACTAGAGACATTGGTTTTAAAACTTTGGAAGTCAAAGAAATAATCGGCACAAAACAAGTATTTCAGGACCAAGGGTATATGTTCATTATATGCCTAGCGCCTGGCATTTCTACTTAAACACTCACAGGCCCCCAAAGTCGTAGACTGCAAATTGACTTTCTACAGAATCTGATGACCTCTGCGTCACTTTGACCAAAGCATTTACAAAGGTCATCTAAAGGAAGTGATTTACAAGTTTCGTATCTGCCTCCCGTATTACCCCCGATCATTCCCAATATCAATGTGTTTATACTCTATTAGTTCATATTAGATATCATGCACCATTTCCGTCTACAGTTTCCCCACCGAACTCTCTTAGATTTTGATTTACTTAGATCGACCATCACAAGTATTTTTATCGGCCCTTGACTACTGGAAGAAAACAAATATCTTTTTGATGTTTTCCCTAGCTCGGAAGGAGTACAGAAATAACGGACAGTTATTTATATCGAGAAACTTATTGCCCTGATTCCATCTTCTCCTGAGAAGTATCCCTGCCTCTCTCTGCTAGGCCCTTGCTCCTGCTGACTCACAGTAACCATGCACCGACTGATATCCTATCTGACCAACCTCCCTCTCACTCACGCCCTCCCTCTCCAGACCATCATAACAACATGTATCTCTATTATTTGGGCAACGGGTGAAATATTGTCATCCAGATAAAGAGAATGTCAACAACATACAACAACAACATAGCAATAAATTCTGCATGATGGAATAAAAATCATCACAAAAATTCAGTCTTCAAGTTTTTGGGGAGAAATACAATAGATCTCAATTTGCTATTATGGGCAGTTATAGTGAGTCCCAATTCTGCACATTCCCGCTATGACATCGTCTTCAACGTGGCCTATTACAGTGATACCACTTCAATTACTAAAGAAAACTGGCTTTTGTGGACTTGAGCCCCATTCCAAGGCAGAGAGGTCCTACGGAAGTTAAAAGGGAACTGAAGAGAACTAACTGAGAACTGAAGTTAAAAAGGAATTGAAGAGTATTTCATAAAGAAAATTCCCAACAGAATCTGGATAGAAAAGGCGGAGTAGTTATGAGTATAATCCTGAGTGTTTTTCAATATATATGAGGTGTTTATGGATGTTGATGAATGAGACTGCCATGGGTATCTCTTGCCCTATATTATATACTGAAAGATAAAGTTGGAGGCCATTCCTCCCATGTACCAACTGCCTTACTGATAAGCAAGCCTTTCAGATAGTCGTTTATATTGGACATGATGGGTCTGGAACGGACGCCTTTGGCCAGGGTATTTTTAGCACTGATATTAATTATCTCAAAATCAGCAGTAGAGGAGCGCCAAGATTGAATTAATGATGAGACCAACAATAAGGACTTATAGTAAATAACTTGGATCCTTCACTGCACTTAAAAGGGACCCGTTGAAAGGAACCTGAGCTAAGGCATCCCCTGTCATCCTTATTTGTTTCTCATAATAGGGTACATTTTTCTCTTCTTTAAGCAGAGTTCCAAGAACGATGAGGGTACAGTTGATGATGAGAAAAATAAAATGACATGTATTTAAAGTGAGCTTCTGATTGAAGCCCTCGGATGAGCATTTAGTTATATGGACAGCTATTAGTGAACAGAATACTATGGAAGACGATTTCTTTATTCAAAGTCAATGGCATAATATCAATTAAGTTGGTATCCAATGGCTTGTATACCAAGGTGATAAATACTATAACAATTCCTCAATAAATCCAACGTGAACAATACATGTTATTCTTTGGTACATTCTTTGGGTATGGTCCACTCATAGGCTACTACAACGAAGAGATGCATACTTCTCATTTGGGTATAATATATATGCCGTCCTAAGGTCCCATTTGTTTTCCTATTCATAAATACCGTGGGGCAAAAAGTAGTTGTCTATGAAACCTTTTAAAATGTCACGTTTCTTTTATAAAGAAGAGAATATGACTGATGCACATCATAGTCCCTAACAAAATTGAGCAGTATTCAGTCTTATCAAATATGTGCAATATCCGCCATCCCGTCTACTTTCACTCTAGAAAACTTTCCATTTGACCTTTTCGTTAGAAGTCTATTATATATTGGCGATATTTTGATATAATTTGTAGCGATAGACAAGACCTTACTATCAAATCATATTACCACTTTGACCTTTGCCATTTAAGTGGCAAGAAGTACTTTACTTGCCGGATGATAGGACATAGCTCATGTTAATGGCAAGCGCTGGGTGCTGTATCAGTGACAGCACAGGCTGTACATAAAGATAATAATTAAGACTCATCCTATTAAAATGTGTATGAGATACCAAAAGCCAGGACTGAATACACGAATATATCCCATCGGTACTAATAGGAGTTATAGTGGAAAACGATTAGTTATTAAACTACTTTCATGAACCAAATGATTGCTTCCTCTGTAATATTATTGGATTTAAATATTCTGTGAATTGGCCGAATAGCTCAGCAAATCATATAGTTAAAAAGAGCTTGATGAAATGCTTACCATAATATTATTGTGCAATAACATGCTTCACAGTCATAACTATGCGTATGTTTTAGTTATTTATCATTGGAAGTCGATGGTATTTCCCAGTAACCGATATTTGTAGTTCATAGCTTCTAAACAAAGGGAATTCCCCAAAGAAATTACCTAAGCGTTTGTCTATCCCCTTTATCCCAAAGGTTCAAGAACCTAAGAACCCAATGTTACCAAACACAAGGTCTATTTCCCACGGCTCCTTGTGGGTCAATCCTTTCTCCCCATTAACATTCAGAAGAAAAGCTCTCACGAATTCCCAATTTAAGCACGGTCGCTTTGTTTTCCGTGGCTAAAGGTTGCAGCATCGTCCCTAAAGTATACTTATGATTAAGTTTGAATATTTATACTACATATGATCGATCTAAAGTGGTATTAGTGCCTCCACGGGCTACTTCAAAGTTCTGTTGTCTTATTACAGTGGAAATTCATACAGAATTTCTAGATTTTCTTTTAAATTAACAAACCATCTTATGCTCTTTCAGGTCACGCATGCTGCTTATCCAAGAACGGATACTTTTAGTAGGAAACCTACATCTATTGTATGCGAAGCTTGAACTTTCTCGGTTTAAATTTGACAGGCGGGGGATGAAGAATACTTCAGGTGGATACGTTATTGCTGGTGTGAGGGGAGCACAGATGGGTAATTGTATTTTGTAGCTAATACTGGAGACAGATGTGTGATTGCATTGGTGCCATGTCCTGGCCTCGTCTTGTGTCAGTTGTCAGGCAGGACCAAGGAGGCAGCCTCGTTCATTTATATTTACAAGCAGGCCATACATCAATATTCACCTTTTCCTCAGCCTTTACACCAGTTCCCCTGCAAGGTACCCCATCCAAACCGTTGTAGGCCCACAGCACATAGGACAGCCCTTTTTGTGGATATTTGGTGGAAGCTGTATTTGTATCATGCATGTTAGTTGGGGGCCGGTGTTCATTGACTTTGATCTATAGATAATACAAACAGAGCTACAAATCATGTTATCAGGCGACACGTGAAATATTCGCGTTATGCATGTGGATATGTGTATTTTCTTTATTGATTGACCTGAAATGTAACCCTATTAAATATTGATGAAGCGTGAATAAAGAATATAAAACATAATTATGTTTCAATGAGCTTCCATTCCAATGCAGAGGAGTTCTCGGACTATCTACTGGGTATAGTATATATTATCGCTCGTACTTGTTCCACATTCAATTCGCCATTTAAATACCAGTAGGCCCATCCCAATATTTCACCTCTGCAAGTTATTGGTGCACGTACAACCGTTGACTTAGCAATGAGGCGGCATATCTCTACCGCGGGAAATATGAAAGAAAAATAGTAACTTGGAGAAAAGTAGTGCTGGCAGGCAGGATTAAGCCGGCGAGGCCTCTGACCGCGTATGAATACAGAATGAAAGCACAAGTACCATATATGTAAATACAGGATTGTGGAAAGTCACCACAGAGGTTTTGAATTAAGGCATATAAAAGAAATCATGTTAAAGAAATGTTGAGTAAACTCACTATTATTGACTATGGCAGCGAAATTTGATATAAAATAATCCCGTGTGGACTTATCAAGTAATTATCTGCCAAAGTTTCCCTGATTTCTTAATTTACAGAAATTGGATATCTAGAGTTAAATCTGTGTACTCTATGTATTCTTATCGACGTAGATTAGATATTTCCTTTAATTCTGGCGTTTATTTACTCTTTGCATTCACAGGAAAGTCTGTCCGCTAGACAGTAGACCAAGAGGAAATATTTGGTATTGATAAGTCGGGGGTCGTTTTTATGGATTTCTCAGTTTCTACTCAACACACAATCACAATTGAAATGAAAACTTCTACAGAAAGACTCTTTATAACAAAAAAGGCATGGACCCAAAACTGTAACCGTCATTCATGTACCTGTTTTAGTTGTTGAAATATACGAACATTCGGACTCCATTGAGTAATATTAAAGTTCTGTGTTCAAAACAATGGTTAAAGCACAATAGCCGTTTAGTTGAGAAAAATGGGTGTTCCAGCATTGAAACGCGTTTCTACACCAGATCTGTCAGGAGGTCCTCAGACGATAACAACATTTCTTTTACATCAAATATAATTGAATTACATCAATAGTGCGATATTAGATGAATATGAATTTAATCCTAAGCGTTACCCAGGTTCATACTGTAGATTTATTTAAAGACTGATAAAATGTATATTCCACACTGAATCATGGCTTTTTTTCAGGTTTTTCAGGTTTTCAGGTTTTTTTTTTTATATCAATATGACACAATATTCAGATATAATAATTATGAGCAAAGGCAGTACGAGGGTGGGAAACAGGTCCTGTGAATGCATGAGAGAGAAGCGTCCAAGAATCCCATGGCATAAATGATATTATCAAGATGATGAGTGAGTGACACAAGGACATTTCACACCAATCCATTTATCAATAATTCTTTCTCATTCCTTCTAGGATAGTGATGGGTCAAACGATAGCACTGGTATTCATTCCATATTTGGCCATCCTTGAAGGAGTGACCTAGGGTTCTATCGTATAGCCAATGAATTATGTATCACAGGAACCACTAAGAAGAAGTAGCCTGCTTTGTGGTAAATAATATCCCTAGCATAGATCACTCCATATACACCTGCCTCCATTGAAATAATATCTTTCCCCCTGAAATAAGATTTAGACTACAATGCACGATCAATCTGCCGATTATTCAACTCTTAAACCAACTGTGGCATTGAATGAGATTGAATTATAATGTATATATATGTACGTTGCCATTGATCAAAACCAAAACCTTTTCCTTGGGAGCTTATTTGATTCAGAATACAACAGTATACAAGTGCGGGATTATGCTTATGAATGAGCGGGATCATGCTTATGAATGAGCGATACGAAGATACCATTAAAATACTGCTACATCTTCTAATACAGATATAACACTGACTTGTAACTTGTTGTTTATATTACATACTAGATACATACAGTTAGTAGAACATTCATAATAATTTTTTTATCCAATATTGCCATATGTAGTGATGGCAGACTCTATCGCATACATTTATTGCATCTGTATCCCATAGCTTAAGAAGAAATATATAATAGAATAATAGTAGAAATAGTATAATGTTATTGAATCAGAAATTGCCGACCTGGAGATAGTTTACGCCGCAATTAAATGATAAAGCTTTTCGTTATGTTATAGGGTAATAAAGGGATATGTTAAACAGATGGGGCGAAATGAAAAATGCAATAAACCATAATTATCATAACCATTAATTACATTCAAAAGGGCAGGTGTGCCTCTAATAGTCACATTTCCTTACAATGCCCGTTAAAACAAATCACAATTGAATAAACATGTTGGGACAGGACATGAAATGACTCTCGCTCGATTGTTGGAGGACGAGAATAAACAATATTATGCCATGATAGGTGTGCGTATTCACAAAAACATGGCCAGATTAGCCCATGGCATAAACATGCCTGGATTGCACTAGTGGAATCCGTTTTTCGAATGCAACCAATCTACAACGTTATTTTGATTGGTTGCGTAAATTTAGTTGCACCAATCAATGACGCTCATTTCATGACGCTCATTTCATGACGCAACATTGTAAGCGCTTGTTTTTGCCAAGTCCGAGGGTTGCGAGACATGCAATGAAGGTAAATAACTCTTAAATAAATCTTAAATATATATCATGGCATAAAAATATAACTAAACTTGAGCTGCATAAGGGGCAACGCATTCACAAAACGCTCGTAGCTTTTGGCGAGTGTCTTTCACGCGTGCCTTTGGCACTTGTGAAAGACACTCACCAAAAGCCACTTGCGTTTTGTGAATACGTTGCCCCTTATGCAGCTCGCGTTTAGTTATATCTTAATATATTGTTACTTCCTTTATTTCTACTATGTTCAACACAGAGCACGATGGATATGAATGGTGTAACTTAAAATATCAAACAAATTATATAGAATGAATGCCGATGCGCTAATATGAGAACCAGCGTGCGCGACCAGCAGGAGTAAGCATAAATATACAACTGTAAGTATAGTATATAAAAAGTACTCGCGTGCAAATATCTTTCAAAGTTATTCAACTGAAATGGAATGGAGTTTCGTCAGCCAAACATAATGTATGCGTTAAAGATATTGATATCACTCTATTATACATGTTATATGGTATTTTATTAGCATCCCTCTTGAGGGTATGAATGAGGATCCTTAATGCGAAAATGCGTCTTTTTCTTTTAAATATGGATTAATGTCATTTAGAGCTGGCCGTTAATTGAATGAATACATATAAATATAAATTCCCTGATAAAGGATCGACCCGTATCCAACATGTAGGAATCATACTCATAACTTATATCTACCAACTGAATAAAACTTCAAATGAAAAATAGCTGAGGTCATAATTATATAGTTTTGGTGTTATATCGACCTAAAATAAATATAAATAATTTGCGCCAATTAACAAGCACCTGGATGTTTCGTTACTCATGCTATCATCTGTTTGCCTATAAAAGTTTAACCCAGTTTTAGCAGGACTAAGTCAGCTCATACAGCTCGTCTCCCCCTTGTGCCTGGTTATTCCAAAATAACATCTCCTAAATCTTGATCTCAACGTAATGCATTTAAACATAGATTCGGGGCACACAGGCGGGAATTATACAGCCCTGTGGGTAGGTACTTCAGGGAGAGATTTATCACAATTCCACATGTCCAACCACATAATATATCACTATATGTTATGTAAGTGAAACGTACCGGTGCACAATGACACTGTGAACTGTCTAGGGGAGGATCCGTTGGTGAGACAGGGATTGGCATGGTAATGTAGGCTTGACAATGACAGGGGAGAACCTTGTTTTGATTTCACTGTATCCATCTTGGCCCCACTGTGTGGAGACAGGGGCTTGCCCTCGGCCAAGCAGGAGATTTGATAATCACTTCTTGGACGTTAGCTGTGGGCCCAGCTTGGATGGCGGAGGCCTATGATTGAGGCCTTGGGTGTGGACCTCAGCTGCCTGAAAAATGTATCCGAAATAAATCCTCCCTTTGAGTAGTAGACTTAATTGACACAGATGTGATTGATACTTGTTTTGAAACTAGGTAAAGCTGCGTTTCGCTCCTTTGATCTGACTTAGTTTTAACATTATGTGGATGTTAGGAGAGGGAATCCGGTGTAAAACAAGGGAATTGCCTTGAGACGATTGCTTTGATCTATGGTTGTGTTTTGTTAAAGGGGAACTCCAGCACAGCTGAGATCTTATGCTGGTATACATGTTTCAATAGATCATTCACACTCTGGGGAATCTTGGATTTTGCGTTTTTAAAATGGTATGTGAATAAATGGAAGAATAAAGGCTAGTATTGTCCTCAGTTCTGGTGGGGCTGTGGAAATTTCTTCAATAACAATGTCCCAGACAAAGAAATGACCCACTATTTCATAGATTTATATTTCTTCCTTTATTGTTTTTGAACGCTGTATGTACTGTGCTCAATAAACGGCAGCCTGAAGGCTCCATGAAACGCAACGACAAAGCAAATGCTTTATTTTACTGCTGTTTTCCGATATTGAATTTGAGTGCGAATGCTTATAACTGTATTTCTATGTCAAGCATGCAACATAACTTCTCAGTTACAAGTATATTTTTGTGTAGAAATTCAACTCTATATTCTGCCATTCTTTATTAACGAACATATATCCATAAAGTTAAAATGGGAGGAACGCTTGGCAGAGATAGGGCCTATTGAGTATACACCGATGCTAAACTGGGTTTGGTATCCAAATACAAATATTTTAGGCAATCACAGAAGATATTGTACAAGTTAGCATTAATGTTTAACTTCGCCGTTTATATAGGCCCTAGTAAATGGTGGCAGCATAGCATATATGCCACTATTTAATTTTACTTATAGTACAACATTCAAGAGCATGGCAAGGGGTACGTGCATCTCATCAAAAAGGTTAGAATGGTAAACTTAGAATATTGGAAGTATTGCCTTCATCATAATAAATCAATGTGATCTATTATCGGTTGAAGCCTTGCCTACCTCATTAGTAGACCTTTATCAAAAACTAGTGGCAACCAATACGTCATATTTAAAACGTCCTCGGTAACCCTACAAGGAAACTACCGATGTGTATTGAGAATATGAATTTGCCAAATATTGAATTAAATGTCAGCATGTACGCCGACGACAGCGCCCTTAGTGTAACAGGTAAAATATCCACGATTGTCTAAGAATCTCCCAAGTTGCAACTAATAATATTAATAATTGGATGAAATCGAACAAACTTAAATTAAATGAAAAGAAATGTCAGCTTCAAATCATTGGCACAAAAAGTAGACCAAAAAAATAAATTTCAAAGCACTTGGGAATATCTTCTTAAACGGTCAGGAGATTGCCTGGGCTAAAATTGTTACATACTTAGGTTTCAAGGTCGATTCTAACTTGTCAATGAACCAACACCTGGCACAATAAAAAAATTCATCGATGTACAAACTCTTACAAATGCAACGAATTAAGAAATATCTGACCATCAATATGACCAAAAATATCGTTAAAAGCCATGTGCTTTCATTACTTGAATATGGCCTTGTTTTCTTCGAAATGGCAACATCAGATGCTAGACAAAAATTGCAGCGAATTTTAAATCGAACTGTAAGATTAATTTTCCAATACGACCACAGAGACATTGATGTTCTGAATAGATTATGTAATATTAGCAAATTAGAAAAAAGATAAAAAATATCCTTATTGAGAATCATGTTCCTAAAAAAGGATGCATTGCTTGATAAAAGAGAGATAGTAACCCGATTGCAAGAAGGTGTCGTTCTTAATACCGATCGCACATCGATTGAAAAAAAATCAAAAAATCACCTCATTATTTGGGACCCAAAACTTGGAACAAACTACCTGTTTTTATCTGAAACAGTGGTTGGCCTGAAATGAATCGATTTTTAAAGCAAATGAAAATTGGTGGCTCTGAAAGGTATGAACGACATGCTTCTACCCTACCAAAAATCCGAACTGAATTGTGATGTTTTTATTACTTGATAAGGCTGTTTTTATATTTCTACGATTGATCTGGAGAAAAAACTCAAAAAAATATGTATTTCGTCAAAATACCTAGTTTTTGACAAAGATTTGTATCCTCGAATCTTAGTATTGCTGAGTATTTGTCTAATGTCATAAATAGTTGATTGACTATTTTCTCTCTAATAGAATTCTGAAATTATTGTTAAAATGATTAAAGTTTGTATTATTCTTTTCGCTTACCAAGTACAAAATTGATTTTTCCTTGAGTATCATGAGATTATCATGTAGGCCTACCATGAAAATGTGCTCAATAAAATTTCTTTAAAAAAACATTGTTGATAATAATACGTGTTTGCTTCCGATGTATTGTGAAGAGTAATTGACAGGTTTCTATCCTCCATATTTGATTTAAATATTATGAAACTTTCTCGTAGCCAGTATACATTAACTTGCATTGAATGTGGTGACTTTTGTGTCCTCACGGATGCATGATGTTGGTATATTTGCCCTGCTATAGGCTACTGTACTTACCGTCAAAATAAGTATCACTATACAAGTAAAGCCACGTCTCATATTTATTTTGTAGAGACAACATCAAATTACTAGCTTTGCCTGTCTCCAGGCATATACTCCACATAGGCTGGAGCTTGCGCGGTCTACTGTCGCTATGAAGTGGCCTCTAATTGTCGAGGTTGCTCATGTAGCAAGAGGATACTTTGTCAAAGCCTTACCTCTGTGTATGGCCAATCTGGATGCCAAGATCAAATCCAGGGTTCCAATGCTCCCAGACCCTATCGCCTTTCAAAAAAGGTGAAGGGACATTAAGGGCGCAAAGGTGCCTCGTTGGTATCCAATTTCAAGCTCGCCACATGGCTCGTTATAAGTTTGCCTGATATATTGTCATGGAGCAGAATAAGCTACAAACTTTCATGTGAGCTTTATGGGTTTTGCTCGTCTGGTGGTGGGAGACTGGCCTGATGCAGTAGGAAGTGCATCGGTATGTGTAGGCCTACATACACATATCTCCGAACATCACAATCTATCACAGGTTAGATTTTGTGAAGTCTATTCACACAGGCCAAGTGTTTCACGCATTTCTAAGGTCAATTAGCTGAGACTGAGTCTTAGGAAAGCAAATGCATTGCGTATGGTAAAGTTATATTTTTTAGTCTGAACCAGCAAAATTATGTAGATATTTGAACTAGAAAGTGTTTGAAATATGTCGCTGTTAAGGGTTAACTTACCACTTTTACGAACGTTTGCGAACGTTTGCTATTCTATAACCATGCGGTCTTTTTATAGTAGGTAAACTAAGTACAATACATATAGATAATTACATGTATACACTTATCTAATATACTCTACAACTTATATCAAACATTAAACGACTATAGAATTCAACGCAATTGTCCGGAAGAGAGAGGATGCAAGTAGTATATATATAGGAATGGGAAGTTTGCAAAAACTCTGTAAGTAGTATATGGAATTGGGAGTTGTACGAAGGTACATCATTCATCTGAATTCTTGCTATCGGAGAAGACATGCCGTACAATGCCATAGGCAGCCTATGGTAGGCCCTATAGGTGAACACTTTGTAGTGTTTTCTGCGGACGTAATAACAAAGGCAGTGACCATAGTGCCAAACAGCAGCGGAAAGTGTAGAGCGTCTTTGAACTTTTCCAGACACAGTCTTTTTGAATATTGTTTCAGATAAAAAGCTGGCATTGTATGGAGCCTTTGAGATAGAAATCCTATCAGAGTGTGGACGAAAGCCGATTCTTTACTTCTCCGACATTTGATATTCTCCATCATTATATTATTTTGCGACAGAAGGATTTCCACCTGATCCAATGATAATATAACACACGTAAAGACAGAGTTTCAGGAGAGGGAACCGAATCTTTCAACGCTTTCGGTCATCAAAATTGTTGATGTTAAATTTATATATTTTGGATAAAGAGCTAAGTTATAGCTATGCATTAATCAGAATATATCCGTTTAACACTCCTTCATTACAAATTGTATTATTAAGCTCCACGATTTCGATCTTGCAGATATACGAGTTTGAGTTTAAGTTGTAGATCATTTCTTCAGTTATAGCATTACTTATATGATGATGTTCTCGGCAGTAACTGATTCCAAGGGTAATGCATGCTGTCCTATAATGATATATGTTTGGCAGAGATGCTTACACAAATCTGAGGAAAGTAATGATTAGGAAATTACGCCTCTATACGGCCGACAAGTTAGTTATAGTAATGTTTTCCATTTATATATGATTATATAATAATAATATACAAAGATGTTAAAGATATTCTTAAGTTTCTATTTTGAGTTTGTAGTTGTTCGGTAACGATGTTGATTGAAGACCATGATGGTTGACTTACACTAAGTTTTCATACAAGCCGTTCCTATTTCGCTGTACGATTACGATTATTAAAGATACTATAAGTATGAATCCGTCCAGATAGCTGAATGACCAGCAGAATAAGCCGTGTAATCCTTTGAATGGCGTACTGATCGAGCACTCAGATTACCGATTAATGTTTTGATTCTTACAAGCGAGGATTGCGGCTTCTACTTGTGTGAATTATCCCAAAGCTCCTAGATTCCATGAGCCCAATAGTCCATAGATCAGCTGGTAGTAACGCCAATCCTTGCAAGAATCTTCATCCAAAGGAAATCCCCTTTGCCTCAAGCAGAGCGTTAGCTGATCATAGATGGTATGGCTATTGGCTGAGGGATTTGCTGTTTGGACCACATTCTATTTATTTTCATCAGAGCTCTGAGGCTGATATACAAGAGGACGGCTTGGTATAGTGATCAATGGGTTCCTGGACTCTATAGGCCCATATAGTGGACTGATGAAAATACCCTAGCTCGCCACCTCCTCTCCGCTCAAGGAGAGCCTATTCATGGGATAAGAAGCTATGGTTTTGTTACCAATTTTTATACAGATTATGTGGCATCAGAGAGGGATATATTTTGGATAAAAAATAGATTTGTAACCAGCCTCTGTGTCTCAATTGTAGAGTGCAGTGGGTTGGGAGTTTGGGGTTATGGGTTAGGTGAATCACTCTTATATGAGGGTGAATACAAGTCCTCAGGTGTCCAGCTTTGCTAGGGCCTTAAATTGTTGAGGCCAGGATAGACATGTGTTGTCATGTTTCTGTGATAGAGAGAGAGATAGCTGGCTGCTGTATGTTGCAAACCAAAATGGACCGCTACAGACATGTACATAGTAATAAAAAACAAACATACCAAAAAAAGAGAGTTCCTATAACAGAACAGCAGGGGTGCTTGATAAAAAAATAGATTTGTATTTGGAAGACCATCCATGCCATATTGCCCTTTATCGCCATGTCAAAATAATTTCCCCAACTTAATTAATTTTGTGCACGGCCACCAGCTGTCACTGTATGGGGAACTTTGAAGGGATTTGCCTACAGCTTTGTGAAGCTTTGAAAATTAATTGTGTAATAGAATCATTTTACTCAATATTTAAACACTTCATATTGAGAAATAATCCAATTAAATCCCATATCTCACTATGTTCCAACATGCACTGTCATATGGAGGCAGACAAAGTCTGCTGACATTAGACCTAGTCCCAAGTGTGCCAAAATGCTCTAACCATGAAATGTTTGTGGTGAAAAGAAGCTGCATAATTATTGGTTGGTTGGTGGTACTGTCTATTGTATGGATTCATATACAGAGTAATCAGGAGCTGATCCCGATCAATGCAGTTTATTTCTCAAGATGAACCTTAATACAACTCCCAATTCCATATGCTACTCACGGAATTTTGGCGACCTAACTTCACATTCCTATATACACTTGCATCCTGTCTTCCGGGCGGCTGCGTCGAATTCTAGACGTTTTTTTTATATTAAATTCCACCAGGATGTTACTATATTTGCTCATCATTGTTATTATTTAAAGGTTAACATTACTATCTTCTTTCTCGTCTTCAAATCTGGGGTATTTTCGAACATGAATTTCGCCTTGTAGATGTTTAAAAAAAGTAGGTATGCCTTTCTCCAGGGACGTACAGTATCATATATACCTCCCTGATTTAACTTAGGGATGGATTAAAGTAGGATAATACCAAGGCTAGGTCTGAGTCAGTGCATATCTTGGGAGCGTGTTATCCCGGGTAAATGTGGCAGTGAGAATGCTCCTCTTAATGTTTTATGATATATCTCGACTCATTCCCCACTGGTATTAAAGCTTCTGGCTTCTAGAACTGAATATCGACTCCTGGGTTGTTCACATAGCCGTGTCACTTCTCCCGGATACCGCCTAACACTGGGAAATACGAAGAGAATTTAATGGTCCCTAAAGGTCGATATTTGCAAAAGGTCAGAACGTCTCTCTTACCCGTGGTCAATATAAGAGCTGGGTTGGGAGAAAAAATCCTTGAAATTTTCACATTCCACCTCTTTGCACTTGCCTACAGCATTCAAACATAAATGATAGAATCGATGCTTGAGAAAGATTTGATCAGTACATCCGTGGGGTTCTGTTTTATAACATCACTTTACGATAATGTGTAATCTCTTGAAGGTTAGATAAATGTATGACTCCTTTGCTTATTGGGATATTGTCATACAGTTTTTATATTTCATTTGCTTCCATACACATGAGCAAATACCTTTTACAATAAAAAAAACCCGCCTTTTTAAATGTATTCATCTGTATGATGTATGACCTGAGAAGATTTAAAATATGAAGGTATGATTCTAAAGATGAAAAGAGAGCTTGAAGAACATTACAGAAAAAGGTTCAACGTTGAACAATCATCACCAAGACGTGTATTTAGATTGTGATTTGACCTTGATTTCAAATCCAATATCAATAATGTAAGAGCAATTACATTAGTTCCCTCGACGAATATAATATAGATGAAAGGATTTTGTACAGCAGAATTTACAATCACTTAAAAGACGTTGATCTCGTTATAGATGAGCAACATGGATTTAGATGAAGAAGATGCACATCAGGGGCAATATATTACTACTTAGAGGACATAATTTCCCATCAGGTAGACAGGTAGCAAAATCAGTTTTATCAATATATCGCGATGAAACTCTGTGCTCCATAATGTACTCATTCAGAAACCAAAGGCGATACGTCATACGTAAGCAGCCTGCAAACGTTTTGAGTGGTTTCCTGGAAGAGAGAGAAGATAATTTTGTTAGATACAAACATTCCAGATATATGTAGTATGGCCTGAATATGCTAAAGATTTCCATATACTACTCGCGATACATGCACACTACCTGAGGGTCATGTTTAATTTATTTTAATAATGTGAACCTTTTAAGGGAAAACGAAATCTATACGCCTACGAGCATCGATTAATACAATTATCGAGTGGTTTGAAAACAATGTGTTGGCTTTAAACCGCAAGAATCTTAAGTATGCGAAATTGCCAAATGTATTTGGGCTAAATTGTAATGATATAAGAATTTAGACGAAAACATCTTGAATTGAATTACTTGTAGAATGAATTGAATTAGTTTTGTATAACAACAAAACACAGAGGACATTTAAAGTTTAGTTTACCTGTCTATTTTACTTTTGGGCAACGCATGAAAAAAGCTCACTGGGAATATACATAGTTCACTCTTGACTTTGTGGTTAAAGAATAAATGTTTAAAAAATACGAATATCTAAATTTATAGGCATTATTTATTATTGATAGAATATATTCTTCATAAAGAATATGGTTATACAATTTCTGCACAGTGCAGGTTTTTTACCTGTTGCCCGAGAAGAGAACGAAAAGCAATAGGTAACAGATTCATAGATTATCTACAGTTATTTCATTTCATTTGTATACGCTAATGGATTTTGGACTGTGAACAATGCTGTATGGGCCATTTCTCAGGTTGCTAATCAAGTTACATTGTATTGTTCTCAGTTAAATGAGTTTCGATGATAATAAAGCGCTCGTGAAATGTTTGGCATTGTACCAGCCTTGCCAGGCACTGTCATAATAATAATAATTCATTTCGGAATAACAATGCACCAGCTTTATCGTTTTCCCTAATTGGACATCCGCAGATACCTCTTGGATTTTACATTTGCGACGGAGAAAGAGCTAATTAAAATTAATCATGATACCATAGATCTGTATGCCCCGACTGAGGAGGTAAGGATACAGGTGCTTCATACTGGAAGGCCTGGAATTTATTTCAGAAGTAAGACTCCTTTTTGTGCATCACCCTTTGGTACAAATGAATAATATCTTGGATTGAACTGAATGTGTATATGGGCAGTAAAATCTGATTTTACAGAATGTTTAGTTTTCTCAACATAACCCGATCTAATTCTAAATGTATTCTACAATTTAAAAAAAAACATTATTAAACATTTTCACTAAAATCAATCTACAGTCGTTCATTGTTTACTTAAGATATACAATTAACTCGAGTAAGCCGTCAATACCTCATTATATGTATTTTATTTTTATCATTAGAGAAAGGCTTTTCTTTGATTTTATAACTAAATACTGTCATAAGAAGGCATCACTAAATTTTCAACCATAATGTTTCTCGGATGCCCTGAAACTAAACCTTCACCTTACGTGGCGTGCAACTAAGTCTTGTTTGTAAACAATGAATGTAAATCTAGCATATCCGGGAATCATTGCCTAAAATAGCTTGCTGTTCCACCAACTAATGATTAATACTGTCTTGAATGGATTGCACATTCGGCTTTTTGTTCTAAAAAGGAACCACGCATTAATAATTTATAGCCATAAACGAACTGTTCCCTAAAAATGTGCCCATTCAAATTCAGATCATCAGTATTTAAATGAAGCGTTATTTTTTTCAGGTTTTGATATTCCTACTCATACAGAATCCCCATCCTCCCCACCTTTTATACTCGTATTAACATTCTCAATTTGTGTACACAGTTAACCTTTAATATCTCTCTTAGCCAAAGCCAACATGACATAGAAAAGCATATTTGGTAGAAACTGTGAACGAAACAATGGTTTCTCAAACCGATTTAGATGTGTTTTTATATACCCCTGGAAACACATAAATAGATAAGTAATTTCCGTATGCCATCGTTGTAGCTCAGACCCATATGGAACGAACGTACTGTTTAAACAGCGAACATAGGAATTCCGTTTGTTTAGACCACCCACTGACTTTCCGCCTGTTGTCGTTACAAAGTGCGATCTATCATGATAATGCATTAACGCATACCATTCAATCATTCACTACAGAAGAGGCCAACCTTTGTGTTTGCGGTGGAACTAAACAAATATTCTACATACCAAAATATCTCTTAGAACAGCATGTTGGCCAATTAGTTAACGTCAGGCAACATTTATGTTCATTTCAATTTGTCTTATTGTCCTTATAAAAACACTCTCGCAACTCACATTTTTAAGCGTATTTTCGGATGTTGCCTCAGATTTGAATATACCATTGATACATCTTATTAATGAAATGATTGTTGAATTGAATATAATTATTACTAAATTTGATTAATTCTGGGGTACATTTATAATCTGATTTATACATTTGTTTTCAGTCGCTCCAAGGCATGACAGACAATGAAAATAAAAGTTGCATGTCTATATAAAAGCAAAGTCCAATTCTATTTATTTCGACTGTTTTAGAATATGATAACGCCTTATAGATATAATATGTTTGCGTAATATTTTCTTTTCAAGAAGAATATAGATCTGGGAAAGACCGTGATACAAAGCAGTTAAACTGGAAACCTTTTTTCACCTCTAGGCTATAGAAGCTTAGAAACTCAAATACTCAAGTGAAGACATAATAATATATATTATGTGGGACCTTATCCAGGCTATGCATGGGGTTTGGACAGTGCCGTATGCATGTATCCAACCCGATGATGAAGAGGATACTGTCTTAAGGTCGGTGCAAGATCTAGGTTCAGCATTTGGAATTCTATCAGGTACCCGAACCTCCCTCTCCCATACTTTACCATTGATGAATATCATATGTCCAGACGACCTCGCTGTTCAGTCTCCCGTTTGAAGAAGCTTCAAATGGTGGTACTCAGAGTGTCACAAGCTGGAAGGGAAGTAGACGGCGGGCGTAGTTTGGCTGAAAAAAATATGGTTAATTATTCGTCAGGATGAGTATGACCTGGCACCAGACGAGAAGTCGGGGATGATACCCAGGCTTGCATTTTGAGACTCGGCTAATCAAAGGCCATTAATTTCAACACCTCGCCCTACCAGGGCTTGCAGAACGTGAAGTAGAGTGAGCTGAGGCTCTGCGCTACCTTGCGTCAAAAGACCGGTCTCAAAAGACTTCCTAAATTGAAAGTGAAGCCCCTTTAAGACATTTTTCAAGGAGAAAGGGTATAACTAATTTATTTACTTGATCAGGATATAAGACCTCTGGGAGAAGGCATCGACGAAGGAGTCAGTGAGTGTAGTAAATAATCAAACATTAAAGGCAAGGGAGGGATAGTGAACGCTGTAATGGATGGTTTGACAAAGTTGCATCGTGGGGTATTTTGAGACGCCTTTATGTCTGCTTGAGGGAAGGATGAGGGTAAAACACGCAGTGAATGATTCTTTCCGTCCACCTCACCCCTCCAGTAAATCCATCAAACTAACCTGTCTTACCATCTTTCTCAAACTTAAAATTTTGAGTCGTTCACAGGGTGAATCACTCTTGCTTTAAATTTAGTTGCTCGAGGCCCTGGGATTTGCATATTAATCATCGGGCTAAAAGAAAAAAGGGCAGTACCTTAAGAGCTGCCAGTCAAGCTACGGGCAAGGGCGGAAATATTGGCAACGCGATTTTCCTTTGGCCTGTTAATTACCACAATGAATATAAAATGATTTCAACATTAAAGGAAATGGAAACCGTGCATTTCAAAGATTAAATTTCCAGACATTTTTTTCCTAGCGATTGACTCTCCATTTTCCGTGTCCAAATGCCAATGTTAATATTTGAGCTCAGCTTCCACGTGAAGGTCATGTCGAGAGTCTCCTGAGGAATCCTGGTCGTAAATAATTCATTTCCACAACAACTCTGGATGAGGTAGACAACTGTAGTCACTCGTGTCCCTTCTGAGATGTCCACAAAACAGTCCCTCTCTACTGTTTCCAGCTCTGACTTAGATCCTATTAAATCTTGGTATCTAAATGTGTCCCATGTTATCAGTTAATTCACTAGGAGGCCTTAACAACCCAAAAGATTGTTAAGAGTGTGGAACGTTAAATGTATAATTAAGGTAGCGAAAACGTAAGTACAATTGATGCCTAAGTTTACGCTAAGGGCTTTTTATGCTTTGGTGAAAAGATATCTTTCAATTTGATTTTGCCCATCCACTTGTCCCATTCAATGTGAAAGGTGCGCTGTAATTCAGAAATTACGTTGATAGTGGCCTATAAAGCCAAGGCTAAATTTCCCCCTAGAATAAGTCGATTTAATGCATTTCATTTATTTTCTGAAACGCTTTTCTCCTAAGGCCTACCGATATTTAATCCTATTAGTTTAATGGCAAGCCACACCATTGAATTTATAATAATCAAAAGTCCTTAAAGCTACTAACTAATTCTCAGTTTTACATAAAATCTCCACATTATTTTTATAGTTATTATAGCATTAACAAGATAAACGCCCGGGATGCGAAAATCATAAAAGATTATGAGCAAGGGTTAGCGGGGAATAAACCAAATAAATAAAATAAAATAGCCACATTAGCATTGCACAAAAGACATGTGCTTAAGTGTGAGAAATGCCTGCAAGTTCATGTAGAACCTTCATGGATTTGCCTTCCCTACAAGAGGCCTAGTAAGTAAGCTGCTATTACATTCTACCCCAAGGGATAATGATAAACAGGCGACCATTGCATAGGGCACCCGTTTCCTTACCATTTATATAATATATCTCATAAAAACATTCATTTATTACCCTCTTTATATGAATAAATGGTACATAGTTTAGTCCTAGGTTATATATCAGCGGTATATCATTTCTTTCCTACGCACCCTATTCGCACATACCAGTGCATGGGCGCTAGGTTGGGTAAATGAAATAAGTAGGAATTCCTTACAGAGGACAGGAACGAGGGGCACATGACAGAGAGAGCTGCTCATATAACTCGGTTCATTCAGGTTGCTCTCAGTCCTGACTGTAGTTGGCTGGTAATGGTTTGTTCCCTCACCTCACACCATCCCTACGCAATGCTCAGACGACAGCTTGATGATAAAGCCATCTGGTAAATTCTGCCTGTAAACAACGTACGTGGGCAGAATCTCTTATGAGAATATATTCATTCAGTGAACGAATATTTCCAAGTGCTTTTTTGTATCTTGTTCTGTCAGGATTCATATGTATGTATTTGCTAATGCTTGGGATGAAAAACTGACGTGAAAGGGCTATGCTTATTTAAATGTTTCTAATTCATAGATTAGAGAAGGAAAGCGTACAAAAAATAAATGCAGAACTTTACACTGTGATTTGCTGCATGACATTTCATTTCAGTTCCCCAACATATTTGTTGAGCAAGGAACTATTCTATGCTGCTTAGATTGCCCTAATTTCTCGACCGGTGAATAAGTCATGAATTGACAATGGCGGCATGACAGAATGCTAACGGCAGCACAACCCCATTTTTTTAAAATGTGTAAAGTTCTGGGGACCCAGGCAAGGTCGGTGCTAGTGTTCAATAAAGCTTTCCTTTGCTCCATACATCAGCTTTATAGCAGCTACGACTAATGTCCGTGTAGTTCTCATTACCTCTTTAGGTATAGAGGAAGATCGTGACGTGCAAACAACAGTGACCAGAAAAACCCTGAATCGAGTAGGTAGGGGCTTTTCTCTCGCCTCATGGAAATTGTGTCGTTGGGGAATGGGCCTCTGGCTATGCTACGATGGGCATCGGTGATTTCTTTAGCATGAAATGGGTGAGAGAGATCAATAGAGTGTGTATGTAATGCTTACTGTAGTTTATTGGCACCATAACCATAGGGCCAGCTACTCATTTGCCATCCTCTCGTCTTATATCGCTATCAAGATCTATCGATGGTCTCTTCCCACTGCAGTTACACCCCAGTTCTATGAAGTGAGCCTTTCCTCAGCGGGAGTCCCATATTTTGTTTGACAACTATCAGTAGGGAAAATTGGAAAGTTCACCACAGCAAACTAGTTAGTCACCTAGAGTCTACTTTAGCTCTTGCATAAATCGTTGTTTAGAAGAACCATTTATGACCTGCCAAACTGATGAACTGACTTTTAGCGTTGGCTATAGCCGCGTCATGTGTTGAATGGAAATCGTAATGGCACAGTTAGCTGGCACGTGACTACTGCAATCCTCGGGGAATTTTAAAATGATGGTGTCCATCAAATTTCGGCTCTGAGCATGCTGTACAATTCCCAGAGAGTTGCCAAATTACCTATGAAATATAGATTGGCGATGTCCATCACTTTCTTTTGAGGCGCGTCAATATCTTGAGATTATATCCATAGTAAACAGCTGGTAGTAAAACTTGCACAACAAATATAATTGTTTTCGCGGTATAGAAAACACGATAAATATACATAGATTTATAATAGTAAAAAGTATTGGTTACAGATATAAAGTAATATAATTACATATTGGTTAATGAGTATAGTGTAGTGATTCGCAGACTCTCGACAATAATAAACAAGTCAACAAGGCAACTCCTAGTCCGTCTGTTTATTACAGTTCTCTCAAGCGGCCCCTAGTCCGTATTCCCCGGACAGGGTAGTGTGTTTACTTACACAACACATCAAGGTGTATAAACACGGTAAGAAGTATGGCAAGACATACAGTAAAGAGATACATAAGATAAGAATGTTATGGAATAGGTAAACAGAACGGATACTCTATGAGAGTAATAAGGTAAGAGTTGATATAAGAATATAAGGGTAAATGAGGCATTTAGTGACACAGAAGGTATAAATGCAGAGGATCAAACGTAGATCCCTCTGTAGGAATATAAGAGTACCAACCCTTTATGGATTGTACCTAGAGGATTATAGTAGAACTACTACAATACCCCCCCCTTAATTTTAGATTTTTAAAAATCCCTTTAGAAAAATCGTAATAAAGATCAACACAGTACAAAGTACTAAAAAGGCTTCAAGTGGATAAAAAGAGAATTAACATTGCGGACCTGGAAAATTAAAGTTAAATATAGGTCTTCAAGGCGACAAAAAGGAGCAGCATAAGGTGTCCTCACGATATAGTTAACAAAATACCAGGTCACTACATCTCTAGCACATACCACAAAGTAAGAAGAAACATAAAAGATACACACAGGAGCATAAGTGTCCTCACTACATAGGATAACAACAGTTGGATAAAGAAAAATTTTCTCATGGAAAATACAATAACCCAAAAGTATCCGGAAAATGTAGAAACAAGCTTCTAGTGGAGTATCTAAACATAAGGTAACCAAAGGTTGACAACGCAACAACAAAATAATATTCTTCAAAGGCGAATGGCAGTTAGAGCATGGAAGAATTTAAAGAATGTTCTCACTGTTCTTTTAGCACAAGCTTATTCCATGGGAGTGTCCGTCTGGTTCTGCGGGTCCACAGTGTTTCCGTCCGTACCAAGTGGTTGCACGAGAGTGGTCGGACTAAACAACCAGGTTGGGATTTCAAATGCTCCCGGATTGTCCCGTACAGGGGTGCGATTAGCTTGCTGACCGACAGCTGCAGCTGGAGGCATGGCAGTGGTGGCTGGAACTTGCTGTAGTGTACGCAGCAAATTACTCAGCATGAGCAATTGCGGGAGTTGTGATGGGTCCAAGGGCAAGGCAGCCACCGGATTTGGAAGTGGAGGTAGAGGAGCTGTAGGGTTAGGCACTGTAACTGTCTGCTTCTGTTCTTCTTCAACAGGGTCGACAGGGGAAGAGGAGCGCGTGTCGTCCTCAAGCAGTGACCTCAGTCTCAGGTTTTCTTCCTCCAGGCGGCGGATCTTAGAGTCACTGGCCGACAGGGATCGGCGAAGTCCGTCTACTAGACCTTCCTGGCTCTTAGCCTCCTCCCGGACGTCTCCTAGCTGTTCCACGGACGTCTTTACATCACTCAGCGCCAGCAGGGGTGTAGTTACCTCCTTGAGCAGAGCTTTTAGTTCCGCACGGGCGGAATCAGCTGATGCACAGACCTGCTCCAGGGCTGCGTCTACAATGATCTCGGCTCTAGCCACCAGCTCCAGGCTGTCATCAACGGAAGGTAGATGTTGTAACACACTTCCGGACCATTCCCGAGCCCGCCTGCATGCCCGCTTAGACAGAGGAGAACCAACTTCAGATGTAGCGGGTCGGTCTCTCTTCTTAGATGAACCAGAACTCACAGATTCCTTTACCACAGAACCACTGGCATCAGTGGCCCTGGCATGGCAACTCCCTGCTGCAGCGGCAGCAGAAGAAGAAGCTCTGGACTTTCCGGACGTTGACCCGGACTCGATAGTCACGGCAGAAGAGCACGACTCTGATCTTGATTTCTTGGAGCCTCTCCTGGTACTAGTGGCTCTCCTCATGACTCTAAGATGCTGCCCGGCCATGTAGGTTGTCCGTTGGAAGACATGGTTGGTATGAATGGAGGGCAGCACCTTAACAGTTTTGTCCAAGGCATCTTTGCGGTTGAGATGATGCTGCACGGACTCCCCATACATCAAGTGTTGTACTAGTTCGACACGTCTATCCAAAACTTGGTGACAGTTGGTAGACGGACAAACCCACACCTGGACGAATGGGGCGTGCTCCTCGCAAAAATGCCTAAACAGACGTTCACGAGTCGAGTACGCAGACCAAATCCGGCAGAATCCGGCAGACCAAAAATGGGCATTGGTGGCCGGGTTCCCAAAGACGGTGGGCCTCGATGACCTTCTGGTAGGTTCCAGAGTCCATAGGTCTGCTCTCAGAATCTCAGGCCAAACATGAGATTCATACCTTGCCATATGTCCGTCATTCTTGAATTCTTTGTCTTCGGAGTCGCTCTCCGGACAAACCACAACTCCAGATCCGGGCTGGTCGGAGCGTGGATCTAGAGGCAAGATGTCCGTGGCTGCATCCAGCTCCCTTCGGAAGGCATCCATACTACCTTTTCCGGACAGCTGGGCTCTCCGTCTGCCAGCGCGGTGGTAGTGGCGTTTCTTTATTTTTTTCTCAACAATCTTCTTCTCAGAGGTCCTGGAAGAACTGTGAGGCTTCTTGTCCTGTGAGTCTTCTCTAACAGTCATGACCCCACTAGCTGTGTGGCGTACACCTGGAGTTCTTCCACGAGACGTCCGTTCACGAGGAGCAGGGGAGGCAGAAGCATCACGCCTACCCGGAACTTTCTCATCCCCAGAAGACTTGGCTGCCTTCCTGGGAGAGACAGACTTCCTCTGACTTCTCCTTAGAGCGGGTGAAGTCTCCGGCTTCTTCCCGGACTTGTCCGTACCGGATCCGTCCTCTTGCTCATCCAACAGAGGCTGGATTTCTGTACCAAGTGGCTTGATACCCGAAACCGTCCGTCGAAGAGTCTTGACCGCAGCCGCATTCGCAGGATCCAACCCCATGAGGTCTTCTGCTCCCTCAAGGAGACGGTTCTCCTCGGCCTCTGTCATTGGCGGAGCCGATTCATCACCCGAATCCATAGGTTCGTCCGTACGTCGTTCTTGCGACATCCTGATATCTGGCTGCTAACAAAAAAAATCTTTCCCTGTAAAAGGAAAAAGAATAACACTAAGCAAGATGGAAAATGCCAGAATCTATGTTGTGTTTACATGTAATACATTACAGTGCAAAACAATACATTACCCTCCACACCATATATTACATACAGGTGGAAGAGGGAACACAAAATCAATTATCACAGACTAACTTCTTGACAGAAGTTACCTAAAGTCAAGTATCACGAAACAAACTCTTTAGAAGAGCGATATGGGTTGGCGGATAGCCAAATAAATAAACATTGGTGGTGTAAAGAGCCCCAACACAAGCTACACTTTCACCTCATACATTCGCCATTCATTCAGAAAGCACCGGTGTCATGGCTGACGTCTCAAACATTTCACCGAACTTCCTCCTTCCAATACAAGTAATCAAAACTTTCCTAAAACTCCAACACACCGTGTCTAGTAGCAGACAACTATCAACTATCAAATTGATATCAACTCGGAATATGACAAGCAAGTTTTAACCCAATTCAACTCACTTCTTTCCTAGGGAGTTCCGAGTCCAAAGTGCGTTGGCTAGCTGTTGTTGTGCAGAGTCACAGAAGTGGAGTGAGAAAGGGTGCAACACTACAGCGCTCACGGCCAGCATGGTAACTGTAGTACACAAAGTCGCCACCTCTCTCAGCGCCACCTTCCCGCTCAAGACCACGGCCAAACACAGCTATTTCTAGTGCTCTACTACAGGGCGTACATTGATGTTTAAGTATGCAGCCTGCTCTGATCTTCCGCGGAGACAATTGCGGATACATTGCCCATAAAGCCCACTATCCACTTAGCCGATTCAAAAGCAATTTCAACCCAATTTCTGAGCTGATTCAAGCTTCCCGGGGAGTCTTAGTTCAGTTAGAACTCAAGGGTTCTCCCAAGCTAAGCCTTTCTCAGTGCAGTTTCTAACAAGCCATACGGACTGGTTGGTTCTTTCCCAGCCACTCAATAAATTCAATAAAGAATTTCTCAAATGTCGTGAAAGGGCAGCATGACTTATCCGATATATCAGCCACCGACTTCTCGTTGTGTATAACTTTTGTGGAACCATCAGGAAAGTTCCACCTGTACTTTAAAGCCTAAGTTCCATATTGCAATCTTGATGGAGCTTTACGCGTGCGCTTAGCCCTTGCAATTACTGGTGGAACACTGTCCGTCTTCTTCACAGGAGAAATAGGAATATTTTGAACAACGTCCAAATTTTTCCTCGGCCTCCCCCTCCCTCTTTTCAAGGGCTTAGCAGAATCCGCCAAAACCAGAGGAACTGGTTGCTTTTTTACAACTGTATCCGTCTTAGCTTCTTTGGGCCTGCTTTTATTCTTAGAAGGGAGCACAACCGGAGAAATTTTTAATTTCTTCTTTTTCTTCTGAGACTTCTTCTTACCAACCCGGATAACAGCAGGACCAATATCTACTGTCTGTTTCTTGTTGGAAGAAGGAAGTTTCACTCCAGCTGCGTTTTTCTTAGGTCTACCCCTGGGTTTTACACCAACGGTAATTTTCTCCTTTTCTTTTCTTTCCGGACATTCAGCACCAGCTAGAACTTTTCCGCCTTCAAACTTCAGAATCTCGCGCCCAGCCTTCTCTAACTTACGGAATTCAGGAGCCTTATGTAAATTAACAGCCTGAATCGGTCCGTCCTCATCAAAGGCGGGTTTCAGATAATCTACATGATATCTGACGATTCCCTCAGTCGTCTCTAATTCATAGGTAGTACCCCCTATGAATCTACGCACTTTGAAAGGCCCATCCCACTTGGGACCATACTTCTTATTAGCCTTAGGGGGACAGTACCTATACACAATAGCCCCTTCCTCAAAGCACCTTGGACAAGCCCGTCTGTCAAAGACTTTCTTTTGGTGCACAGCAGCAACTCCAAGATTATCTCTGACAAACTGATGTCCAGTTCTCAATGACTGTCGCAAATTCTCTACGTATGCCATCCGACAAGGAAAATCCAGCCCTCCGGGCTCAACTCCATGGATTAAATCCACTGGAGTCACAAGCTCAGTCCCAAAAACTACTGAATTGGGCGTACACAACGTACTGGCATGCACCGTACCCCTGTAAGCATGCGCTATACACGGAGCGAGCAAGTCCCAATTTGAATCCGAGTAGCTGGTCAGGCAAGAGAGCTGCTCAACAAGAACTCTGTTAAACCGTTCTACCTGTCCATTTGACTGAGGCCTGTACGGGAGAGTGATTAGCTTCTCAACCCCTAACATATCCAACAAACTTCGCAACAGCTTAGACCTGAATTCCGGCGCCCCGTCCGTTTGCAACGAAACCGGACAACCGAATCTCGGAACCCACTCTCTAAACAGAACTTCAGCACATCTTTCCGCCGTGTGGTCCGGCATAGGAAATGCTTCTGCCCATTTTGAGAAATGGTCTGTAATCACCATTACGTAGTTGTTTCCTCTAGGGGTAGTCTTAAATGGACCAATGATGTCCAACGCTATTCTACTCCATCGTTCACCATGGATTTCCTTTTTCAAAGGTGTAATACCTCGTCCGCCTCTAGATTTTCGCATGCTGCATTCAGGGCAAGCCCTAAGCCATCTTTTCAAATCATACCGCATTCCAGGCCAAAAATATTTCATTTTTGCCTTCCAGCTGGTCTTGAAATCACCATAATGGCCCTCCAACTGGGAACCATGCAGACAACGGAAAATATTTTTCCTCATAGAGGCAGGAATTATCTTCCTGACATATGTGTGCCCAGTGTTCTTACGCAGCCACCGCAGACATAAGACACCCTGGACAATCTCCAAATTATCTTTGTTACGGATGTAAGTACAGAATTCCTGCGGCTCACCAGACAATTGTTCGTTGCTGGGAACCGGACTGGATCCGTCCAACACAGCCATAACTCTCTTCAAGAGGGGATCACCTTGTTGAGCATCCCGGATTTCATCCTCCAAGGAACCAAGAACAACCACAGTCTCCGCAATTACAGCATCATGGACACCACAATCGGGACAGCCGGGATTCCCGCATTTCCTGGTTGGAATTCGTGACAATCCGTCCGCATTGGCATGTTTCTTCCCCGCTCTGTGAAGTATCATACTCTGCTCCAAACCGTATTCTTGCATCGTGGCTAACCACCTGGCAAGCATATCCGTTGGATCCTTAAAGTTCAGGAGCCATCTGAGGGAAGCATGATCCGTTCTCACGTAAAAATTACGGTTGCCAAGGAGATAGTGTCTAAACTTATTCAAGTAAGATAGCACCGCCAACAGCTCAGGTTTCGTAGCACAGTAATTCTTCTGTGGCTTGGTGAGGCTGTTACTAGCGTATCCCAATACGACTTCTTTGCCGTCTTGCATTTGAGACAGAACTCCGGCCATTGCAAAGCCACTGGCATCTGTATCCAAGATGAAATAACCTTCCTTTCTAGGATACCCGAGAATCGGAGCTGATGTTAATAAAGCCTTAGCTGTCTTAAAAGCTTCATCACACTTCTTGGTCCACACTATAGGTTTACTATAGCGCTTCTCAACCCCAGCGTCCGTCACAATCTGTTGCAAAGGAGCTACAATTCCACCAAAGTTAGGCTGAAACTCCCTGTAATAGGAAGCAAAACCAAGGAACTGTCTCACCTCTTTAGCAGTTTTTGGGATAGGCCATTCCTGCACTTTAACTATCTTAGCCGGATCCGCCCGGATTCCAGCAGCAGAAACAATCCTACCCAAATATTTCACTTCTTTCCGGAAGAGCTCGCATTTCTTAGGTTTGAGCTTAAGCCCATATTCCCTAATGCGATCCAATACCAATTTCAGGTTGTCCGCACACTCCTGGACAGTCTTTCCAAAGACCACCACATCATCCAGGTATACTAAACAAGCTTTCCAACGCAATCCGTCCAACATACGGTCCATCATGCGTTGGAAAGTGGCAGGGGCGTTACACAGTCCAAAAGCCATAACTTTAAACTGGAACAGACCCACACTGGACAGAAAAGCAGTTTTGTGCTTACTTTCCTCATCCATTGCAACCTGCCAATATCCGGACTCCAAGTCTAAAGTGCAAAACCATTGGTTCCCACCCAAGGCTTCAACACATTTGTCAATCCGAGGAAGAGGGAAACTATCCTTCTTAGTCACGGAATTCAGCTGGCGGTAGTCTACACAGAACCTCTGTGTTCCGTCTTTCTTAGCAACCATAACTATGGGAGCTCCCCACGGACTACTACTATGCTCTATTCTGCCTTCTTTATACATTTTCCAGATTTCAGCCTCTGCTCCATCCCGCCTAGCCACTGGTATTCTGCGATAAGCTTGCTTCACAGGGATTGCATCCCCAGTGTCAATCACATGGCGAACCAAGTGAGTGCAACCAACTTTGGTACCAGGCAAGGAAAAACAGTCTTTGAAATCATAGAGCAGTTTTCTAACTAACGCTTTTTCTTCTCTTTCAGACAGATGAGTTTCATTCACCAACTTATCTAACGGATTTTCCGGACAAGGAGGGACAACTATATCAGGAGCCAGAAGCTCATCATCCACAATAGGCGAGTCCGTCACCTGTATGGAATTAATGATAGCTGTCTTAATCATTTCATTCTCTTCCTCCTCAGGTAGGGAAGCATCGGACACCAAAGTCACAATGCTAACTCTCCCTACTATCATGTCACAATTCAGTCTAACGGTAGAACCGGACGGATTGGAAAAAGCTACCACGGACGAATTAACGTTACCCGATACGTATGTATTAAGGCTTCCCAAGGCAAAGTCTTTTAACAATCCCTGATCAGGCTCGAACATCAATCCATCTGATGTGTCAGAGCCTCTACCCAAGTCTATCTTAGCAAGTGTCACGGACCGGGGTTGAAGGACCACAGGTTCTTTCAACCTGACTTCTCCCCCGTCCACGAACTCTCTCACTTCAACAGCTTGAACAGTGGACTGTCTCAAACTTCTCTTCATGTACTTCCATTGCTTACACATTACAGATACTGTTTGATTCTCAAGGAATAGCAATCCAGACCAGTCAAGATTACATTTGTGGACGTAATAAAAATCCGCCCCAATCAGTCCATCTTCCGGGCCCTTCAGGCCGGAAACTACTAGACATGTAATCATGTATGTCCGATCCCCTATCTTTAAAGGACAAAGCGCGCTCCCATGAGTGGTTATAGGCAGCCCATTCCCCATTGCACACACCATTTGGACCGGAACCAAAGGTGGTTTGGAAGAAAGAGAATCATAGAATCTCTTGGTAACCAGGCTAGTAGTAGCACCAGGGTCCACCAGAAAATCCCCATTCTCACTGTCTAACCCCACTGGGGCATACCATCTCTCACGGACAATCAAATTATCCGTGATCCTCAGCGTCTTTGGCTGTTGCACAGAAACTTTCTGTATCCGCGCCGACCTGTTGGGGTTCTGTCCAACCACAACGATCTGACCTTCAACAGCTTGGTACCCGTCCTGTCCCCATCTCACATGAGAATCAGAATCCGGGCTATCCAGGGAAATATTTCGACCTGAACAGGTGTCCCTTTCCGGCAACGACCCGGGTTCTCTTGCTTCCAGAAGCGCTTGACCTTGTGACAAAGCTAACTCCTTACTAACAAGTGCCTGGGCGACACCCCCAGTTTCCATACTACTAGCTAAATTCGTCCGAGCTGTAGTACTATGAAGCGGCGTCCCCACGACCCCTATATCGCTTCCTATAAGGGCCGTGTGGAGTTTTCCGAAGTCTTAGAGGCGGGTACCTTCGAAGACTCGGCAACCTCCTTCAAAACCTTAACGGTCGGACAATCAGGAGAGATGTGTCCGTCCTTCCCACAGAAGTAACATTTCTTGGGTCCATCCCTTCTCCGACCGGAGAATGGCCCAGAAAATGATTTCTTCCATGGTTGTCCGTCTCTACTGTCACCAGGCCTCTTCCTGAAATCCCTATAGGCTTGCAAAGCCTGACAGATAACTGCTGACACCTCCTGTGTCTCTGAACCAGAGGAGGTAACATCATCCAGGGTCTCAGTCACCTGGGCTACAGCAGCGCCGGACTTGCGGCGGGACCTTCTTTTCTTTACTGACAAGGCGCGTTCCTGAACTGGTTCAGGAGCTGGCAGCGCGGCAACTTCTTGGATTACCACATTGGGTTCGGACTCCATCAAGCATCCCTCGTAGACCTCTGACCAATGGATGGCCTCCTGTAGGTCCGCGGGTTCCTTCAAACGAGCCCAATTTGCCTGTTTCCAGTTTGTCAACCCCTTCAGGTAAGCATGAAGAGCCATTGTTACTATGGTGCTGTTCATCCTTTTCCCGAAGGCGTACCTGGCCTTGCGAGCTACCTCGTTACCAAACTGCCGGACAGCCTGTCCGGGAGTCTGGCGACAAGCATGAAACTCAGCTTGTCTCTTTACACGAGAAACCTCGCCAAAATTCGCGTCCATATGTTCCACGAACTTCTTTAAAGTCAGGCCTGCAGGCAGATCACCCATATCCGCCAACTGCCGCTTGCATCCCCATTGCAACTGGAGCAGGAACTCCTCTTCTGACCAGTTGCATGCAACCGCCATTACCCGCAACTCAGCCAGGTAAACACGCCAAGGGTCCTTTTGGTCCCACATCTTTATGACAGGTGGACGCATGGTGTATTTGCTCTTTCCTGGACCTTGGGAGTATTCAAACTCGCCGAAATCCGAGTCGTCCGTACCATCATAACTTAATCCCTGGACCAGGGATCGATCTTTTCTAGCTATGCTAGAACGTTCTCTGACTTTCTTGGAATTTTTCTTTGTTGGTTTCTTTGTTTTCTTCCTTGGAGCTGGAGATTCTGACCCAGAGGAGGAAGAAGATGAGTTGCTAGGGTCAGACGGGTCACTAGGAGAACCAGCTACTACCCGGATTTTAGGTCTGTAGACGTCTCCTCTCACTTGACCTCTCTCAAAGTCAGCGTCCGTACCACTAGCACTATCCTTTTTCCCACTCTTTCCAGCAATTTCCTCCGTCTGCGTACCCGTACTAGTAGATAAGTCACTTATCTTTACTGAGTCGGTTTCACAGGGAGTCTGTGTACTGAAACTTCTGCTGGTAACAGAGAAGCTTGTCTGAGGAGGCGTTCTTTTCCTTTCACTGAACGGACTTGTTGCTGGTGGTGTAACCCAAAGAGGGAAGGTTGCAGACTCAGTCTGTGTTGTTACCGACTGATCAGGTGAAGCATTTTGCAGATGAGACAAATCATCTACCCTTGCAACCTCACATTTCATTTTTTCATTTTCTACCAACAGCGTTTTGATGTAGGCAGAGTCCCTCTCAGTTACAACATCCAGAGTCTCCTGGATATCTCTGTTCTGAAACACGAGTTGTTGCATTTCTGCTGCAAACTCGAGGTTCTTCCTCTTCTCCGTGGCCAGGTCTCTCCTCATCCCCAACAGCTGCAGTCGAGTTGCTTTTAGCATACTCTCCTCGTCTGACTCCACATCACTTGCAGGGGACCTGTAGTCTGTGAAGGCTGCACGGTCTTCCCTGCCAGTTCTATAGTCTTCAGACTCCGAACCTACATCGGACAAGTCCGCCAACGTGGCACTCATGGTAAGAAGCTTACCAGGCTGCTCAGGTTGGTCACCTTCCTTCCGTCCAAGATCCGGCGGAGGTCCGCCCTCTGCTCCGGGAGCTGCTGCCATCTCTGAAAGAGAGCCAAGAAAGTCAAATTCCACGGATTTCCCAATCCGGCACGCTTAGCTTAAGGAACTGGTCAAGAACTGGTCACGGCACCAATTGTAGTGATTCGCAGACTCTCGACAATAATAAACAAGTCAACAAGGCAACTCCTAGTCCGTCTGTTTATTACAGTTCTCTCAAGCGGCCCCTAGTCCGTATTCCCCGGACAGGGTAGTGTGTTTACTTACACAACACATCAAGGTGTATAAACACGGTAAGAAGTATGGCAAGACATACAGTAAAGAGATACATAAGATAAGAATGTTATGGAATAGGTAAACAGAACGGATACTCTATGAGAGTAATAAGGTAAGAGTTGATATAAGAATATAAGGGTAAATGAGGCATTTAGTGACACAGAAGGTATAAATGCAGAGGATCAAACGTAGATCCCTCTGTAGGAATATAAGAGTACCAACCCTTTATGGATTGTACCTAGAGGATTATAGTAGAACTACTACAATAGTATGGTTAATTGGTAGTTAAGTTAGATTATTCCTGTGTAATATTATATAGATTTCTGTATATTGTAGTTAAATGGCAACGCATATATGGTAACAACAATGCGTTATGCGTCTTTTTTAAGTCATCAATATGTTAAGAATTGTGGCCAACACCAATTTATGTTTAAAAAATTATTCTCCTGTAGACCATACACTTATGATGATGATGAGAGGTCACTCTACCTTCAGCCTGTGTGTCATTTTCAACACAAGTGACACAAGCAATACACAAAGAATACCACACACATACTACTGTACAATTATTCTGATCGCAATATTACCCTTATAGATAAAAGAATAATGTCAGAAAATATTTATATTCAACAGTATATTTATCACGTTTCTATGCGGCAGTTTATGTTGGCCTTAACGAAATAAAATAAAAATAGTATACATGTGTACATTGCAAACACGAGTAGTGGTGCAAGGAGGAATCTGTCAGTAACAGGGCGTAGTCCTCATAGTCCTGCTGGTGCTAGTTCTGGGTTCAATCTACGAGTCAGACGAGGATTAATCATGCCATCCAGTTAATTGAACCATTGACTCTTCCGAATCGAAAGGCACATATATATATACAAGTGGTGTAGCCGAGACAGCCCTGATAAAGCCTACCAAAAGGATGGTGTCATTAATGTCCAGCTCATATCCAGTTGCGTACAGCGTATTAAATAAAATACAACTTTCAATAACCATTACTCCTGTGGAATTATACATAGATTTATGTCTTATCAAATCATTTTATGTCTTTCCCATCCAGAAATAAATAGATATGTGACAGAAATGTGAAAAGAGTTGGTATAGAAGGAAGATATCGAGCAATCGTTATCCTTTACCAATAAGACAGATACCTATATCCTCTGAATAAAACCTGAAGCCTATGAATATACTATCAGTATCCCTATAGGAGAAGTAAATCAGTCGGACTCTAAATTAATACGATAGCAGCAAGTGTGCATAATATAGGTGAGTCTGTCTACCAGAAAGGTCTATCCAGATACCCACGCGTGTCCACGACATCGTATATGGAGTGGGGAATCCGGGCAGATTACTGGCACAGAGCTGAGGGAATTTAAATAAGGTTAAATCAGCCACATGGTGGAGCGATGACCTTTGAAGCCCACAGTGTCTGCATGCACGACCATTCCATATATCTGCCTATGTATAAAGTGTCATCGGTGGAGACATAAGATACATGCATTACGTATAACCTTGAATTCACTCATTAAATACCCATTCTATTAAATCTGAAGTAATTTCAGTAGCAAGTGTCGAATAAGTTAGACTCATTAGGAAAACTGGTGAACAACACTCTTTAGTATTAGCACAAGCAATACTATTTGCGTGAAATTTGTGTGTATATTTAGTACATCATAAGTATAAATGTTCATTCCTCAAAGACTAAATTAACATTTTTGTTATGTGTACATGTATTTTAAAATAGTGTGAAATAAATTACTGCACATTTAATTAATACGGTAGCAGATTACCCTGGATATAGAGTGTGGATCGTTAAAATAATGCAGGTATGCACACTGTGCAGAGGCAAGATAAATCTGCCTCTGTTCACCCTACACAAAGGAGGTGATCCTGGTGGGTACACACAAGTCGGCCTCTGCTGTACTACAGAACCTTTGATTGGTAGCTTACATATGGCTTTTGAAGCCACTGGTCTGGAAATTTGCGATAAAGAAGCGCTAACGATAAGTGCATGTCCGAGAGTACCTGCATACATGGAATCCACGCAGCCTTATTCTCACATCATTATCACGTGCTTGAGTGGACGTTATTATAGAACAGATCCTACATGCACCTGGTAAGAAATTGTGAAGTATAGTCCTTTGCATTTTCTATATTATGATCAACCTATGTGCTTGGATGAAATAACCAAATAAATGAAATGAAATAAATCCTGAATATACTATCCCCGAAAAACCCAACAAAAAAACCCAACAAAACAACAACCAACCAACCAACAAACCCCAAAACAACAAACAGTTCCATGGTTTGTGAGGTAATCTTTATCGTGTAATGTCTGAAATACCAAATATATTCAATATAGGATGGCTATGTAACTGTAAAATTCAATGCAGATGAATAGAGTAGAGAAGTAGAAGAAGTAGAAGAAGAAAGAAGAAAGAAAGAAGAAGTATCGGAATAACCTGACAGCATAACCTGGACATTCTCCAAGTCGCTCTGTCGTCGATTAACTACTGTGGTGTAGATCCTCCCCGCTATTATTCACCTTTGAGTTTGTTAACCAATAATTTCCCACGGGGCAAGAGAAAAATGGGTGAGTGGCAAACGACGCCGTATTAGGTGGGGCTCAGCATCTGGCGGTAAGGGAAACTGGCATGCGTTGGACGATAATGTGAGAAGGCGGAAAAAGCATTCGATGCTGCCCTCCTGAATGATGGGCGAAACGCAAATAAATACTTCCATGTGGAAGGAATTATACATTGCGTTCTTTCAACCTAGGGATCGAGAAAAAGCTAGCTGATGTTGCTAAAATGAATCTTGTCAGATGAAAATTGTCGGATAAATTTAGCTTATATTTCCTTCTGTTAAAAAGATTAATCATTTGGAATCCTATTTTTCATCAAGACTTACGTGCGTGTAAAGTTATACCTGTTTCATAAACAACATTCTTGACACGTTGAGTCAATGTCACAATATCGGTGTTGGACAAGAGATGCGAATCTCGGGCCCGTGACATTGGTATCATGGAGGACAAAATTCCCACCCAGAAGATTGAATTTTTGGTCAGAAATAAGGTTCTTCTCATTTAACACAGGTCAGGTCTGGAATCTGCCATATTTTTTGCCCAAATTACATCCTATTAGTTATGTATTATTACATCGTCATACAGACGACCCACTTGGATATAATTCTAAGAGGTCCATGTAAACCTATTGCATTCTTTTACAGTTGGCTCCCCAGAAGCAAATATTTCATCATGACTCCTGGTATATTATTTTAATGTTTTTATTGGCCACATCATTTAATATATTTACAAAAAAATACGCATAACCACTTATGTACTATATCTTTCATGCTTTGCCAAATATCATTAAGTAACATGTATCCCACCTTTACTACCATACGCAAAAACTTTGTATATTCATATAACTAAACAAACAGACACACAATGTCTACAACCTAATTATTAATGAAGAGGGTGTTTAACAGCAGTCAATTATACTACATTCTACAATACAATACAATGGTGTTTACAACAGGTAGTTCATAATACAATCAATGCAAGGGTCAATCTCAACAGGTATTTCATAAGGAGGCAAACATTCCCTCAAAAAAGGCACTAAAATGTACATGTCTTCACCATATTGGGGAACTGCAATTGTCATCCAAAGAAGGAAAGGGTACACGCTATCAGGACATGCACTGGCATCTGGCATGCGAATATATGCAGGGGACATTCATGATGAAATGTACAACATAGTAAAAGGTGAGGCATCCTGGGAGAAACACTATACCATGTCTACGCATACAATATATTACATATATATAACCTTAACTTGGAGGTACTACCGACTAAACATGCCTAAAGATATACAGGGAAGGCAGAAACGTATACATGGCGTTTTATTGTTCCTTCGAGCTTCAGCTTCACATTATGTATACAGACCAATGTGTAAAACATTGCCTACAGGGGTCACATTACAGTTTCCCAGGGTATTTTCCTCTATACTATTTCCTTTCAACGGAAGCTATGGATCTCTTTTCCACTGTCAAGGAGGCATATTACCGTCATTTCAGGGAAGGGTATATCAGGCTTTCTTGCCAGTTGGGGTCTTACTGAGAATACCTTATCTTAATTTGGAGAAATACGTACATAAATAGACATGCGGCAACATTGCATCTATAAGTGCGATGCTTAAACATAATATTCTTGATCATGCCTTCGTTCGAGAGAGTCAGTATATGTCAGAAAAAAGGTTCTCTCTTATCTAAATAGCTAAGACTATATATATGCATAGGAAATGACAAATAACTAAACCAAGTAAAAGTCCATATCAACCAAGATTATTAATTGGTTCAATATTCGTAATGTCGCCGCTAAAGATATGTGCTCTAATGTAAAAAGAAAGATCCATATATTAAAAAACAGGGAACTATTAATTCATTACGAATATAGAAATATTGAAATATGATTATACTCATGTTTGGGACATTGGGAAAGTAATAATATTAGTATGAGGTAGACATTGTTTCCTGCAGGGATCTTTATTTGTTTGACAATACTCATCTCATAGAGCTGCGGCCAGTATCCCATTATGGTTATGTGGGAAAAGCCCAAGGAGTATGCAGCTTGGAAGGGAGAGCCTCATAAATTCAAGATGATCTAGCTCTATCTTGTCCATACATCTTGTGAGAACTCTATTAGAACCGGTGAACTAATGATGTCTCGAGGAGGCAAACCATCTCTATACTCCCTCTCCTATATAACATATGAGGGACACCCCCGAACCCTTATCCTATATTGCTATCTATGAGAGACCAATATTTGATATCACGCAGGCATCTCTATTGCATGGGAAGAATCCTAAGTCCTACACATTACCTCTTCCGGGTATATGATTCAATATGAATAGAGGAAATTATAAGATAATCTATCAAAGATGACAAAACCAAGAGGAAGAGATCTTTTAACTGCTTCAGTCTGACATATTGCTCCTGCCTTGTCGTCCAGAATTTGACAAAACCTCACAGGTTTCATCAAGGCAATGTATTGTATTAGTAGGAAGGCATCCGAATCTAATAATTGCTGGGGTGTTTGTTTAAGAAAGTCATGGGTGTACTGTGTTCCACAGTGCGTGTCACCAAGAGCGAAAGCAAGTCCTTGGTATTACTCTGTATTTTGATGCCTGGGCGTATTGGTCGACTTCAGTCTGTGGTGTCGGGTATATCCAGACCTATGTGGTCAATACAATGTGATCTGCACCTCCCCCTCAGCCGTAACTCACTCCCAGATAGTTATACCGGAGATATCTGCACTACGGTATCGACTTCTGGACTATACAGATTGCAAGATGCTTCCAATAAGAGGTTCTGAAGACAAACTTTTGAACATGAATTATATATAGTATTATGATTAATTCGTCAATGATGATAGCAGAACTAGCAATATCTTTTATTACAAACACTTGAAAATGTTTTTCTGAAGACATTAAACGTTTTTCCATTTAATTCAATACACAAATTAATTATAATAACATAACATGCTTCGAGGCCTTGTTGTAGATTTTCAGATTATCTCTCGCATGAGGGTTGTTAATCCTCTAAAATTAGATAATATTGTATTGGCGCCAGAGATACAAGGCCATAGTTGTGAACATTATTGGATTCCTCAGTCATCATTCAATGTCATATTGTACAATAGAAATAATGAATGTCTTACTTGGTTGCCAACATTTGTCTCATTGCATGACATAAGGTATGTATACGCATACGCAAGCAGCCGTTTTATACTTCTCGCACACTTCAAGATGAAGGATAGGGCTAAAACCTGTGTCTTGCAATCCTATTTATCCAATGTCATATTGGATTTTAGCCTCATACATCATCTCCTTTACACAATGAATAACGAATTCATCAGATGCGCCCATGGGGTCGAACTGTATCTGTCTGGGTTCAGCCCTATGCAATAAATAATCGCCCTGCCGTCTCCAGTTTATCAACTGCTCGTGTAATTTTATTTGTTTTGCCCTTTGCTAAATACATGAATACAGATTTATCATAGAAAATCGTAAATAGTTAATTTGTGAATTGGTAATAACATTTTGCTCTTTAGAGCTTTGGTGCAAAAAATTCCAAATATCTGAGAGGTTCCTTGCATGAAAACGGCTGCAATAAACAACCGAATAAACCCGGGAGGCAGGACTTTCCTCTAATTTTGTTTATACTTAAATCAATAATATTGATGGTAACAAAGAATTTCCTTTGCATGTTTTATGGTTTAGCCGTGTGTAATTACAAATATCGAATATATTCACACGAATACAAACTAAAACTCATCGCATTGAATTGAAACAGCATCAATCATCCTTAAATTGTTCTTACACACAGGCATTATAGCAGGTTTAAATAAAACCGGCTCGCTGGTCGTGATCTCAAAATAAGACCGAAATAGAGTACAATTTAAACTAAGTGAGTATGACATATGATCAAGGATACACATATGTGTACACTGCTCTTGTCATGGTTGTCAACCAGAATTTGTAAGAAAGGCGAGAAGATAGACAACAGGAGGCCAACGCCCCACTATAGTGTTTGCTGAGACTTTGATGACCGATGGGCATATGGTAAGCTTCATGGTAAGCACGTATATATTTAATACACTAAATTCACAGGTAATGGCTGGAAAGGATGAAGAAAGGATCCTCGGTCCTTCGGGGAGGCATTCCTCGTGCCTTTGCCTATGCATAAGGCAAACTATGGCTTCAATAAAACTCAACAAGTGTCTCGTATATTCACACAGTCTAATGAATCCAACCAGTAGCCGGCAGCGTATACTATTCATATCATAATTTGAAAACTGGGATAATATTTATATGGCACAAAGAATATTATTTAGTTGATAGGTATCGAAGAAAGTTTAAGTTCCTAAAAAGAAAATGTATATTCTAAAAACCTATTTTAAAGATTTAGAGCTTTATATCGAGAGTAAGGCACAGGGTTGCACTATGGCCGACTACACACGGAATACATGTACTGGCTTTTCTTACACATCCAGCTAGATGCCCTCAGAACTATCGGGTTCGACCCCCACTGGAGGCTATGCCCAAATGCTTTGAAACACTCTTTTTTAGATCAAGCATTGAAATGGATTTGAGTTTTGAATTTGAAATTTAAAGACAAACATTTGATATTCAGAGACAAACATTGCCTCATGGACCGATGCCCTTCTCAGTATGATCTGATACAAATTTGACATACTGTTTACTAGGCCTTTCTTCATAATAGTCAGGGTTCTTATGTAAATGAAGTTGCCCCTGTAGGGTATTGATGGAGAAAGTGAAAACTATACATTTTCGGAAACGTCAGGACCCATAGATTATGAAAACCAATGTTGCCCAAAACGTGTCGGCCATCTTGGCCGCCATATGGGACAATCCATGATGGCCGCCATTCCAAACTTATTTATGCCTATAACTATCTTATTACTGGTCACAGAAATTTGATTTTGGTGTCTACACCAAGGTTTTCAAGGTCAAGGAATACAATGAAGATATCTATTTGAGCCTGGCATGTGTCGGCCATCTTGAAATCCAAGATGGCCACCATTCCAAACATTCTTTTGCTCATAACTTCTTAATTTTTTATAATAGAAACTTGATTTTGGTGTCTACACATAGGTTTTCAGGGGCAAGGAATACAATGAAGATGGTTAATTGGGTCTGGCATGTGTCGGCCATCTTGAAATCCAAGATGGCGGCCATTTGGGAAATGACTGTTATTGTAAGAAATCTTAAATCCAGTCTAACTTCTTACTTTTACATTTAACATCTTTATTTACTAGCTGGATTAATGGAATATTTTGTTTGAAGTGATCCCCATAAGAGTATTATTAACGAGTGAACTTGACTCAACAGACAAATTTATATGAACAAGGGAAGCAAGGATCATTGGGACATGCAAATAGGAAAATGTATGATATGTATTATGTGGCTGGTGTGTCGTTGTTCTTATAATTATTAGACACAATATTAAACTATATCCCTCGTCATCTATAAATCACTGCACAATTTTAAATGAGATTTTCATTTACATGGGATGAAGACATCATCATCCAGTGAGGTTTAGATGAGTTGTAAAAACAAGACGTCTGTTAATACAAGCAGAAACATTGACACAATCCTTCTGAAAGGCCTCATTGTGAATGTCAAAAAGAATTGTTGAATCTAATCCATCTAGTAGCTGGGCTATGAATGGTAAAAATAGGAGGGATATAAGTGTATTTCGTACAGTCAATGCGTGTATCCATTAATTCCCACATTCAACACACACAGCCTTTATATGTGAACCCATCTATGTTCTCTCCTAGCCTTCAATGTGCCTTTGCTGAACCCATTCTCGCCTTGCCTACAACAATCTATGGCGAAAGGGACAAATTGCCTCGAGAAGTTTCATCTTATAGATACCTTGGGGTCGCTTTAAGGCTCTCGCTCTGTGTATCCAGGTCTTTTCTTATTGAGAAAGCCTCATTCCTTTTCATTGTCTCTGGGTATCCATTTTCTTCTCTCCGTTCTGTATATATTTGGACTGAACCCGGCTGTAGCTACCTCTGCCTTTCCCTGCTCATCAATCTTCGTCAGCACTTAATCTTTCTTTGTTACGCGCCAACTAAGTTTGACGCTCGGCAAGCAAAATCAATATATTCTTCTTTATCTTGGAATCATTCATGGACAATAGTCAAAGCTAACCTTGTGAAGGCAACCATTGTTGAATGGCTAGCTGCATTGGTAGATAACAAGATAAAAACTTAATGCTACCAGACGACTTCTTTGAAAGTTCCCAATATTTTTTTTTAGACTTGTCTTCACTATAGTTAAAACCTCTACTGCGGACTATATAAAATGAAAGGTTTTCAGAGACACCATACTTCCTTATAAATTGGTAATTCAAGATTCAAATGGATGAAATTGTGAAGTCACATATTATTTAGAATATAGATTATTATTATAATCTGAGAGACGATAGTTTGAACTTAACACACTTAGGCTGGGTGAATCACAGCATTCAGACTGGAGGCATTTCTTGTTGAAACGGTCCCAGGTGATGGACCACCTACCTTTGTATTTATGGAAATGATTGAAGATTCTACACAAAGCCAATATTCTGTCTCTCGAGGAAAAACACAAAATATCCCCCAGCTATACTGCAATACACGCTTGTTAAATGTTATTTCTCCCTTATGGCCGGTTCCAATTGTATTGTGCTTTCGTTTGGTAGCAACAGTTTTAAGCAGTGATGGATTGTTTAATGCATCATGGCTGAAGTTTTGAGTGTCCTGCTAGATTTTGTATAAAGATCTGTCTTGTAGACATGTGTATCCACTACCTCCAATTAAAGTATAACCTAAGGTAAACGTGATAGATTTAAATTATTGCTAATAACCAGACAGTGCTTTCTTTCATCGCCTACCTCATCACTTACTTTTAGCACATGTGGCCATTTCCACCAATTTGACAACATTTGGGCCCTAGACACCCCCTGAGTACCCAAAAATGATTTTTACATTCATCAGTTGAGTTGTTATTTTATATCAACCTTATATATATGCGCATTAAACTGTCAAGTTTGGAACCATTCTGATTATTAGTAATATTTTTACAGGGGGGTCGAAAAATAGATCCCAAATATGAAAAATATGCCCAAAATAGCATGACGAATAATGGTACATATTACTACATAAATGAGGATTTAAATTAGAAATAAATAAGACAAATATGCAACTAATGTATTGAAATATTTTGTACTTGATAGGCCTCGACATAAGGATCATAACACTTTTTATTTTGTGAAAATATTCTAACTAGAAGAAAAGTTGCAGCCAAATAACCTTTCAGTAATGGTAATCATAATGGCAGCGGTAAGGGTGACAGGTCATTGACCCTCTGCCCATACACATTATATTACTCATTATATTTAGAATATATATCATTTATTACCCTTGTTTACCCTTTTATGTTGATTCGAAAACTTGTATTTAATGTTCCTGTTCTGTTAAAGTATTTAGAGGCAAAATCCTCAAGGATAAACGTTCTAATGTTATGTATATATGTTAGAGATATAATTTCTGATATTATGTGACAGCAGGCGTGACGGCACACGACGGCAGGCGTGACGGCAGACGACACAACGTGACGGCACATTTTTAAAGCATTTTGCCCTAAGAATCATGTAAAAACAACTCGGAAATCATGAATTTCAATCTAAATAGATTGGTACCAAGTAAAGTCAATAATAAATGTCAAATTTAAAGTTTATTTTTGAAGTTGTGCCTTATAAGGCTCTAAAAACCATAAAATAGGCGTGACGGCACACGACAGGAGCTAGGGTACCCACCACCTTTTGCCAGCATGTTATTTCTCTGCTACAATTCATGAAAGACACAAATAAATACATTTGATGTTCTATACATATATAATCCCATGCATTTTATCATTATTCATCATAATTTGATAGATATATATTTTTATTTTTTTTTAATTCCACCTTAGGCACACAGCGTGACGGCACACGACATGGGGGGTGCCCCACACCAAAAAAAAAAAGGTTTTTGATGGCTTTTGGCGAAAAAAAATTTTTTTTGTATTTTTTTTTACACAGATCATGTTCACGTAACCTACTATCACAACATATAAAAAAGAATGTTCAATTTTGAAGATTATTTAGAAATTCAGCAATTCCACAGACTATTGGCAGTTTAAAAAAATGATTTTTACCCCCAAAATGGGATTTTGAAATAATAAAAAAAAAAAAATTGGACTAAAAATGCCAAAAATGTGGTTCCACAGGTTGGTAGAACCATCCAATCAAAAAAAAATCAAATTAATAGTAATTAATTTGATTTAAGCCCATTTTATCACTTTCCACGGTTGGGGGCCAAATGTTGTCAAATTGGTGGAATTGGCCATGTACATACATGTAAGTGTCGGGACTATGATTATTCGAGGAATGCTCCTCATACTATGAATAGCCTGTCTCTGGGAGACAACACTATGGGGTAGACCCAAAATTACAAAGGGTAATTTGAGCTGTTAAAACCGGCACCAGAAGCAACAACATGTGGTGAGAAAGCAATCGGAGATAATAAGATGGATGACCGTTACCTAATCACGTGATTGATGGGTGGGTGGTAAGTGCCTTTAGTAAAAAAAAAAGCGCCATCATGCAACATGACAATCACTTACCTCCCTCACTGCACAATTCATTATGCACCCAAGAGGTGCTGGGACATGTATTAAGACGTATTTTGTTTAATTGAGGGACACATTATCAAGTCTTCATTCTCACGAGGCATTACATGTCATTGTAAAGAGAATGAATTCTGTGGGTGGAAAATGAAAAGCAGGCCGGCTATTATTAAAATGTATGCACATTCTTCCAATGACCAATGATCTGGGCGCAAACATGTTCATTCACAATACGTGTAAGATCACTATTGAAGCATTTTAAATAGGTTCCAAGTGGGAGTTCGCGTGGCAAGATATTCAGTCATCAAAGGTAGTACGTTACCATACAATCCTATTTTAAGTGAACAGCTCTGGATTTCAAATCAATTGTGTACACGCATACTCTGAAAGTTTCTCTTCAAAATAATTAGGAAGGACCACAATGAGTGTGCGCTGATCTCTTATCACGTATTTGCATTAAATAATTTCCTATTGTTTTTTTATAGCACTTCCTTAATTTTAGATAGTATTTCCCCTTTTTTGAAAATTGTAAACAGTTCAATAATATATAGATGTTTTTGTTTTAAGATTTTTATTCAGCAAGACATTATGCAGGGTATGCACTATTCACAAAAAGGCTGATTTAAATCAGATAGAAAAAAGTTAGAAAAATTCATAGAAAATACATTTATCGATATCAACATATAGTTATATTGAGGTAATAAGATATACAATTTAATCACCGAATCAGTGACAATTCAGCAAAAAGTACAAAATAAAAGCTAAAACACCCGGGACAGTGTCCTATGCACGACAAGCCAAGCATATATACAGAATCACATAAATTATAAAGATACACAATTTTTGGATGTGTGATATTTTAAAATTTTAATTAATTACTTAGTGGATGGCACAGTTAGAAGAAGAGTACATTAGCAAAAATGCTAGCACGCCAAGGTATATGTCTCATACAATCTATAAACAAATCCATCCTGAAAGTCTTTTATGAAAAATATACATATAATCGTAGCTTTCGGATTTCTCCCTGCAGACAAATTCATTGGGAATATATCTTTCAATAAAGTTGTCTGTAAACAGATGGATGAGGAAGAAAGCCGTCTGAATAATTGATGGTAATGATGATACAAGACCTAATAAATATCATCCAGCTACCTGGTAAAAAGGCACATCGATATCCTTTTGAAAACACTAGATGCAGTTTTCTCTCTCGGTTTTTCACTTTTATTGAACAGGTGCAATCTAGGGAAGCCATGTAAACTCTAGTTGTATGATTATGTATTTATAAATGTCTAACGTCCCTGTCACTTACAAATTACAACACTCTATTAAAGAACCACTCCAATGACTTAGATTATTACAGTTGTTAAGAATCCGGTAAAACTGTAAGGCCCTTGTCCACAAAGCCAATTCTCACGCGATACTGACAGAATTAAGTGGAAAAGAGTCCTCTACGGCGCAAAATCGCATGAGGATCGGCATGGACTGGGCGCTGTACAGATGTATAGTTATGACACCTCATGGCCACTTATTTCCGGGGCAGCGTAGGTTTGTTTAGCGTAGGTTTGTTTACAATGACAGAGCGTGCGGCTTGGTTAGAATTATCTCACTGGTTTGTTTGTAATCAAGCTGCAATGAGCTCCCGTTGACATGAGTCTTTCTGTGGTAACAAATTAACTTTTTGTGCGAGCCAATCTGCAGTCAAACATGGCCCGGCGAATCATTTGATGGAAGCTCGATCTGAGGGTAGCAACAACTTGTGTGAAATACTTAGAACGTAATTAAAATTGTATTAATTATGATGATTGTATCATGGTCTGCTTTTCCAATTTACAACAAGGAAACTCCATTGGATTGCCATAACATCATCTAATATTACACAAGGAAATATTGCTTCAAAGCCCCGAATCTGGTCATCATAAACAAGATCATACGCGAATTTCAGATAGTTTAATTTGAGGTTGCCCCAACAGTTGTAATAAATTCCCATAAATAAGAATAGCCCAGTCATTCAAGATAATATGCCTGAACATAAACAAGCTGCAACTCTCGTATCTTTCGATTGAAAGTGATCGGAGCAAGAAAGAACTGGGCCTAATGGTTAATTTTACTAGTTTACCCCCTAAAGAAAATGAGTGGGAATGTTCTTAAGAAATAATCAGATTGTCACGAATTGCCTCTTAAGAAAATCCACTGAATCTCATCATCCCATGCCTCTGTCGGAAATCCAAAACGCGAAGCTATTTGATTATGTTCGACGTTTTAGCCGGAACATCAAGATTAAAAATGATGGCCCAAAGCAACATTTGGATGAGGCAATATTTCTTGTGGATGTGCGGCTTCCTAAATACAATGTAAAATCCCGGCAAACAATTGGTTTTAATGATTTACCATCGGTTCGGTAGGGCGAGTTAGTGAATCTTTTGGAGAAACATTTTTACCTTATCTGAATGGTGCTGGAGTCTTATCTGAGGTTAAGGTTTTCTCAGAGCGTTAGATTTATTATTCACATTCGCATTTCAATATTTTAACTTTTCCATTTTCCCAGATCTTTGTGGATAAAAGATTCCAACTCTATGACAAATTACTTACACCAGCGATGTGCAGATCTCTTCTTGACAAAGACATTTATTTTCATGAGTCCCTGGAAATAAAATGAATTATTTTTTCAAATCTGTTTGAAAGCACATCAATTCTAGGACCAAGTTTTGGCCTACAGAAGAATTGAGATGCAAAATACCGATATTGAATTGCAAATTCATCATGAAATGCAATGAATTATATCCAAACACTCCATGATGAACATGTCCTGCATTTTTCTGAATTCTGAAATGAAGAACATGAGCAGTTACAAGCAAACAAAGGCATTTTCACTAATGTGCTGCCATCTGTTAAATGTACGTTATCCACCATTCATGGCTTTCTTCAAGCCTATTTATTATGTGAAATGAAAATTATCGTTGGAATAAATTATTGAAATTAAATTCATAATATAAAGTTTAAATGAGTAGTATCTGTACTTTTGCACACTTTTCATACACTACTCACGATTAAATAGATCTGCGCTGCTGTTTAGTAAACAGGTTTTATTAACCAATTATTATTATAACAAGGTCTATTGGTTTAATGTCTTACACAAGATAATTATTACTCATTATATCACATATCATATTAATAGACTCTGTAAAAAGTTTTCATTATAAATTGGTGCTGTATTAGCTTTAAATTGATGACTAATGTATCCAGAAGTGGTGCTTTGTATTTCATTTTGTTATTCTGGAGATTGGAGTAGGTATATCTGATGGGCAGACCAGGAAGATCTGTTCGCAGAGGCTCCTGTCCATTTCATGTAACTGTACTGATCAACTTGAATAAAAATCTTTATATATATGTGTTCACTTTTCATACACTACTCACAGTTCAACAGATCTGTGCTACATTATGTTCACTTTTCATACACCACTCACAGTATAATAGATCTGTGCTATATTATGTTCACTTTTCATACACCACTCACAGTATAATAGATCTGTGCTATATTATGTTCACTTTCCATACACTACTCACAGTTCAATAGATCTGCACTATATGTTCACTTTCCATACACTACTCACGATTCAATAGATATGTACTATATGTTCACCTTTCATACACTACTCATGATTCAATAGATCTGTGCTATATGTTCACCTTTCATACACTACTCACGATTCAATAGATCTGTGCTATATGTTCACTTTTCATACACTACTCACGATTCAATAGATCTGCACTATATGTTCACTTTCCATATACTACTCACAATTCAATAGATCTGTGCTATATGTTCACTTTTCATACACTACTCACGATTCAATAGATCTGCGCTATATGTTTCATTCCAATGTGTTCATATTTCGCTCATTTTCTTCTTGGCCGCTGACAATGATATTCCCTTATAAATGCGCAAAATGTCTAGTTCTTGCTGTTTGCCACAAGGTGGAGCTGTTTTTCATACCCTCCTTTGATTGGATTATTGACATTTTATCTTTGCGCCATTTAACAGTGTCATTCAAAATTAAAATCATGATTGTTACAAATGGAAATACATTACAGTAACAATATTTACTTTAGGTTTTTGTTGGTGTTAATTGTTTATTCTTCATCTCAAGCGAATTCCTCGGGCACGTTCATGCATTTACGCTACGGGGATAGATTTAAAACTTTTACAGTGCACGAGTTTCACAAGTTTCAGGTGATCTGGAATAGGCAATAGGAATAGGGCGGGGATATAGATCTGTTTCTGTTCTGCCATACTATAGTTATGGAGACAATGGAAAAAATACTTGTAGTAAGTGTTATATAAGTAAGATTAAGGAAGATCTCTTTATTTTTCAAATAACTTCCTTGTAAATATCCTTTCTTTATCATAACCATGTAAGGATGGAAAAACTCAAATGCTTATATTTGGGTCTAGAGGGCGCCTAAATTGCTCTCCTTGAGTCAATTTACCGTTGAGCAGCAGCTTTCGTCTCCTTCCACCAGATGGCATCTACAATCAAAACCAAGGTTTCACATACTGCTTGATGATTCACAGACAAGTTTGATAGACCCTGCACCTTTGCTGATAGATATATGTGTCGACTACTGTATGCAGGGAAACAAGGATGATTCAGCATCATAATCAATACCTTTTGTAACAATATTTGAACGGGCAATACCACATTACATATTGCTCAATCATCTTTGACATTTAACCAGCAGACGCAATGGTAAAATGTGTACCTTCAAATGGCTGTGAAAGACAAGAGATAAATACTATCAAAGATAGTTTAGTTATAATCATAGTACTTTTCGTAGGGTATTTTACTAAAGATCATGTATGAATCTATACACAAGCCCGTATTAGACTCTTTAACGTACAGAACGCCACAGATAGCCAACATACAGGTGGCCTTTGATGATGCCCACAGCGGGGTTCGAACCCCAAACCCTCGCGTAATCTACTATATTTTCAGATGAACTACCACCATATCAATGTAGTTCAATGAATGCTCTGTACTTCCTGTGAGACCTTGTTTAGTCGCAGAATATATAACCCCTTTCCAGCCTTTTATATTATTATTATTATTTGTATCTTGGCGGAAATAAAATTATTATCAGATCATATATGATAATCATTAAGTCTATGAAATCAATATCAGAGGTGTTTACAGGCAACCATGCAGAGAGGTACTCATTATTACGAATATGATATTTACCCGTCATTAAAAAGTTTAAATATGCTCTCCCCTAATGTACGTCTTTCACATTGTAACGTGGGACCTCCATCTTCTCCCCAATTGTCTTATTTCGAATTCCTTTGTTTTCTTCCCGTTGATCTCTGTTTTTGCTCTCGCCTCCTTGCCTTCTTGTCTGTCAGTCGTTATCTCATGTTATCTTAAGTTCACACGCCACGTCAGAAGAGAGTGTCTCCAATGGTAATTTCATGATTGTTTGAAAATGTCTGAAGTAATTTCTTGCCACGCATTCACCATATATCTCATTATAGCAGAACAATTGTGACGGTTTTCATTAAGGAGACGGGCGAAGATTCTAATAACACATTCTCATTATCACTTTGTGGCAAGGTATTTGTCGGATTAATGTGTAACATTAGCTGCTTCAAAAGAGCAACGCGTCAGGAGAAAGGCATCATGACCATGTTTCCACGTCAAAGATATCGCCATTATATAATGCTAAAACGCTGTATTGGTGGATAACGAGATTACATAGATGGAGAAGTCCATTTATCAGTCAATATCATGATTCTAGCCCATATATATGGATATGCGCCACAGACAAGGTTTGTGTGATCAAAGCGATCGATCATGTTCCAGTTTTGATCAGGTCTGCACCGTGTTGGGTGTATAGGTGTTTCTCCAAACTGGGAGCCCACAGGCATTCCCATTCAAAATCAAGAATTGCAAATGTTGAGCCGTGTGCCGTAATGGAGGGTACTATACACAAGGGCCCAACATGCATGCATATATGCATGCAAATATCCCCTTTCACAGAACAGACAATGGCCAAGGAGTATGATAAGGAATGTGTGGCTTTATTAGATTATGAGGATGTAACAATTTAACTTAGAGACAGCAATGATGCTCACGATGAAGATGGAAGCGGTCAGTTCCTTGTTTGTAATACAATTTGTTGTTTGAGAATAAATGTATTGTTTGAGAATACATGATACGTAACTATTTCCTAGGTTACATATTTTTTATATGATATAATGGATATTATAAAGATAACGTGATCACTGGACTTATTTGGAATTCAAAAGAGATTATATATTTCCTTACGGAACGATATTGACAGGAGAAGAATGTGGCAAAGAGAAATAGCTATTTATATGTATACGCAGATCTCACAGACCAATACAATCACGTATCCTATCTTATTACCCTATGGACGTATAGATTATCGTGTCCTTCATCGGGTCAATATCGTGCAATCATCAATGCCCATATAACATCAATAATACAATTGTCTCAATAACAAAGATTGATATATGGATGATTGAATCTACTGCAATGGATGGCATTATATTGACGTAGGCCTCACATTATTGCCCCTCCAGCCAATTCGATGGGCGCTGCATATGATCTATTGGAACATTATAGAGGTCCCATGGGATCACTTGGGAAGAGACTAAATGGATGAATATGTGCAGTCGCTAAATAATCAACATGAGCTTTTATTACAAGCTTATGGAATATTTAAAGCCCCTTGTATGACTAGCCGCAAGTCTCTCTTCAATACGGCCATATTTGACGTATAATGTGCTGAATAGCTTTTTGATTCCATGCCCCATGTAATAGCCTTTTAGACATCCAAATAACTACCCAATAACCTTCAAACTTGATGGAAATCTCTGGGATCAAATGGCAAATTTCATTAGCTCCAGGGTTTTGAGTCTGAGAGTAAGGACCATAACTAAATGGAGACCAGCGATGACACAGCAGTCGATACAGTATTAACCTTATCCTGTCATAGTATTTCATTCAATAGACTGGTGAGGTGACCGTAGAAAATAACGTGTCATAGTGTTATACTAAGCCCTTTTACCAAGCAGCACAAAATCAATAAACACCTTGGCTCTGTGTGCCACTAGCGCCGCGACAGGCAGCAGGCTGGAAGCACTGCTCCATGCACCATATAGACCAGCTCTCCAGCCAACCAGCGAGTAGCGAGTAGCTCGGCCTTCTATACTTGAGAGTAGCTCACCAAATCAAAACACAACACAAACCAATGGTGCAAGGTCTCTTCTCTTAATGTCCATGTGCTGGCCGGCGAGCTGAAGCACATAAGTCTAAATTGCTGGAGGGTGGAGGAACAGGCGATCTGGAATTGACTCTCTTACAGACTGTGATATAGGAGGATTAAGCAGGAGTTGGAAAGGGACGAAGGAGTAAAGGCAGAAGCGGAGGAGGTAGAGGAGGATGAGGATGGGTTGACGCCTCGATTGACGAATGCTACGGTCTATGGAAAGGAACGGGAGCGGTACAACTCTAGCTGGATGAACAGGAGTATAATTGAACGGTGAGGCAAGGGGCTGAACGCATGTTGAGGCCACATTGAACTCTTAAAAAAGCGGGTCAGAATTTAGGTAGCATTGATGCAATATTGAACATTATAAACCCTTGCCCTCATTGTAAGCATAGCACATAGTAATATAGCCTACACAAGAACTTGTAACATCTCAATACATACATTAAGCCACGCATGGCAAACTATTATATTACTTTACGACTCTTTTTTTCCCGAAGACCATGTATTGTACTGATCTCATTATGTCCTCTATAGGGGACCCTCTATAGAGCTCGGCGTGGGCTAGAGTTAAATGAAACGAAGTATAGGAGACTGATACATTGATTCATTGGTTTTGGGAGCCTCTGGTTCCCTTCAGATAAAAGCACTGGCCCGACACTACTAGATCATGTGATTGCCTGTTTAAACAGTGCCATTGATCTACGGGTCAACACCTATGTGTCGAAAGGACGGGGGTATTATCTGCTAGCTTGTGTATATGATTAGATGCACCTATGTGGTATTTACTGGTGCTATTTACATGTAATGTATATTCATTAGGTGGCATCTAGGTACCAGGCCTGATATAACCGTGTTAACACCAGGAGATAGTCAGTCAGTTATAACTCAGGAATCACATACGTGACCACCTCTTCAGCATATTGTGTTTGCTGGTTCAATGCCCCCCACCCCCACCTCCCCGTGTGAATAAGCCGCAAACTGATCTCCTATGTCTAAAACCCTCATATTACCCACAAATGCACTCTCTATGCTATATGCAAGGGGGCAGTGCATAGATATCTACGTCAGCCTTCCCACTCGACAGAGGGTGAAATCAAGCGTCAATAAAGCTCAATAAAGCGTGTTTTTCATGTTGAAAGACGGTTCAATCACAAGAGCTCTGCATGTAGAGACTGACTCTATGCAATAAAAACTAGTATACAAATCCAGGTAAACCGAATTCAGGGTAAGCGGAACACTGTAGAAGCACATTGGAAAGCAGAGAACTGATAATATAAAATAGATAAAACAGCTTGAGGGAAGGTTCACTAACTTCTTTTTGCCTGTTTGTATTGCATGAATTTACGTCTGTCTACTTTTGCGTGAGGTTGTCCCATAAACTAATTTTATAACCGTAATTCATGATCTTCCCATGCACTCGATGAATGGTATAGGGGATTAACCACTTTTATGGTACCGAGGAAAGATTAACTATTTGTCCCCAAACAAGGGGCACACACATATTCCTCTTAGTAGAATCAGGGAATGCAATGAAAAAGTTGACCCTTTGGCCATTTGATGTTCAACTTCTAAGGACCTGTGAATGGGCCTTCTGGGAATTCGACCTTTCAATTGTGCATCCTTTGGGACGTAGTTCCTATTAATCCTTTCGATCTTCCCGACGGGGTACTTCCTATCGCCATTGAGAGCACTGAATTTAGGGTTATGTAGACCTCTCTTGACGCAAAACTATTTGGACAAATTCTTGAGGATTAGCCATGTTGTTCTTGTGATAGAAAAAGGAAATGTCTTCAGTATAATTTTAAATGAAAGTAAGCTCGAAGCTGGAAGAATAACAACTAGTAGAGTCCTTGTTACTCGGTGTTTCCCATATAACTTATACCAAGGTACCATGGGTATATTTATACCTTCTTCGTGGCATTTCCCATAATTCTCTAAAACATTGTACAACTTCTTATCGTGTTTCATGCTGTGCATGCGCTCATGTAGTATTGGATGCAAAATGAGTGTGCATATAGATCCTATTCATAATGAGTGTTTGATATGTTCTAATATTGCTTGCACGATACTGATGAATGGTGAGCCTGTCAAGTAGATTAAAATACACTGTCGACATTATTATAAGTATGCATAAAGGAACAGGTACACTACATGCAGGGCAGGGTACACTTATAGTAAAAGTCATTGCCAAATTACATACACAGCAATTGCCATTCAGCACCCTAAAGTATCTATTGGAGATGGGCCTATATGAAATATAGGTAATTTCCATCACGACCTTCTAATAATATCAGTCTTAATACATCATTGGTCTGGAGGTAAAGCTATAGCAGGGTGTGGATAAGGGGTTATCTGACCATGTAGATATGCAGTGACTGTGTAATGTAGGACTGATAATAACAGGCCGGGCGTGTTATTCCTCACTCTAAGAGGATGTAACACTATTTCATCGCTGTGTCATCTTATCTCCAGGCTAAGCTACACTGACAGACTTGTGATTATGAGATAAAGGGAGACAAGGCGTCCCCAAGGCTGGGCCCTTGTACAGAGATTAGCTACAAACTGGCGCCTGTGTGTATATGAGATCAGCGAATCAAGCGTCAGCTACCCTCTTCTATTATAAACTCCTTATTAATACATTGTTACTGCTATAACGTTGTGTATCATGTTATCATTATTCCAATTTTAGTTTGATCATCAAGCCATGTTTAATCAAAATTAAGGGGCATTACTGAGATTTTTAAAGAATATGATGAACATTATGCATAACAAAAATCATATAATTATATGTGGTTATGCGTATTTTTGTAATTGTATTAAAAGATGTGCCCGATAAAAACATTTAAAAACAAATTAATATACGTATCCATAATTCTTCAAGACATCCCATACACAAGTCTATCTTCCTTGTAGGGTTGAATGCGCTCAGCTCCTATACTATGCTTCCACGAAGGTTGCATTGTATTATAGCCAATAGACACTGCATTATATGGGAGCAATAACCTAAGGTTATCTCTAAGACAATAAGTGAAGGCAATAGACATAAGCCTCTTTAGTCTATGGTCTAATGGAGGTAGGGGATTGCTGGAGTGGTGAGTAGTATATGGAGATTGGGGATGGCATCTGGGCTGTAGTTGCCACCCCGGCGTGCCGGTCTTCCAACACTAGCGACGACAAGAAGTGACTTTATGAGGCCGCGACTCCCGGGAATCCACAAGAAAATCGACTTGGACGAGGAGGAATCGCTATTTTATATTCCACATATCAAACATAGAAAGGCATAAAGATTCCAAAAGGGAAGATGGGGGCTTGATATTGTTCCAGAATTAAGAGGCAATGCATAGTGGATATAATCTGCGCGGCAAAAGATTATCGTAATGTAAGAGATTGCGATGGACGGGATCGCTTGACAATCGCTAAAAGGGCAGTGCAGGTCTTATTTAGATGATCTCATGTTCGTTGTATAGGATATCCATCCACAGCAAAATATATATGAAAAATAGTGCAATGTTTTGTTCTCTCGAAAATGGCAAGAAACAGTCACCTTTTAAGAATGTATTGACTAGTTTTGACATCGAGCATTATGTTACACATGAAACGTGAAAAGGAGGAAATCGATACAGAATAATAATCCACTTGAAACTCCCACGTGTGTAATGCATTATCTTCTCTATATAATACCCGCAATATTTGATATCGTCCTCCCTATTGCCAAGTTGTAATCATGTAGATGAAATTGCAGTAGGTGTTTTTCCCAAAGTGAAGGACTTCTTAGCAAAAGGGATACGTTTTCTCAATATCTTAATACTATATTATGTCTCCTGGGACGTTCCTTTAACACTGCGTTCCAATATGAAAACACAAATAGAATCTTTAATATGTTATCCATCAGACAAATATTATCGATATTTCGCTGCTATTGCTAATACGTTTCTGTAAGAACTGGAGGTCAATTCACTGGAAAAAGGACAAAGCGAAATTGATAATAAAGGAGACAGTCGCATCAAAGGAAAATCTGGAGAGTTCAGCACTAAAAACAACAAGGCAAAAACATCCTATTTCTTTTCCAAAATTTCAAATGTTTTAAAGATGGGTAGGACAAAAATACAACAAAAAGCGGGAAATATGTTTTTTTTTATCGATGTCAGTTGAAAATATAGCTCTAGGTATAGAACTTCAGGGTCGCCTTTTCAGGCCAGTCTCAGAAGAAGAGCAGCCTATCTATGATAGCACACCCAAGCCTCCATCTGTCTTGCTTTGGGATTCAGTGGCCTTTAGCAGAGATGGAAGGACAACAAGCTTTCATCACACATTGCCCATTCTTAGTGGTTTGGCTCCATCAGGAATAAATGATTGAGAGGAGCAGGATCCATTGGCTGAGCTTCGTCACACAACCATCAATAAGAAAAGCTCGGTGGCAGGAATATATAAGCAAGCACAGTGTGGAACACGTGATTATATTTTCTTATGGGTATATCTATGCCTATGATGCAGCAGATATATGTTAGGCAGCGAAATTTATAATACATTCCATTATCCAGGCGATGAAAAATACATGGGAATAAATTGAACACGAAAATATAAATAGATGATATTATTCTATTCATTTTCTACTAATCACCTGATCTATCATTATACATATTTTGTATTCACTGTAAAATTCTTTTTGTGACTGCAAATTCTTTTTGTGATTAGATCTATACGAGCGTTCAAAAAGGACATATATATAGAAATATTTGATTGAAGTGATCAAGGCTGTAATGAGTAAACAGCCCCCTGTCTGAAACCAAATCAATTCAGCAATATTGTCTGGTGATATGATATATGGTAAAAAAAATTAAAAGCCTAGATAAGGCACTGTTATGATTGTTGTTTCCTCCTGAGAGGAATGCTTTTGGAGGCATCACTATTGCAGGGCAGTCACATTCCTGTAATGTGTCTGGTGAAAAGGCCAGAGCTGAGGTCCGTGATAAGGTGTCCCCCAAAACAGTTTTACACAAGTGCCAAATCTGCTAAGAGCAAGTATCGGAGACAATACATAATTGAGAGCAGTGTGAGAATAAACGTATTTGCCTTCAGCTTGCAGACATTGTGTGCTGTTACAGTGCCGAAACCTATACACCCATGCAAATAAGTTTTTCACCCGAGATTAATGTTGATCGTTGCAGGTTTAGTTGGATGGAGGAGCAGAAGTGAATCGATCGCTTAAAGACGAACTACACAACAATCACAAACATGAGGGTCTGCAGGATGAAAATCAAACATTTGGGCGCCATGGTGCTTTTCCTGTCTTTGATCATGTATGGAATAATTCAGACTCTTCTCCAACATCCCAGCAGTCGATTACACGAGGGGGATGGTAATCAACACAGGAGCCCGGGTGTTACTAGAGGACCAGTCGGTCAGACCAAGACCAGTAGTGACGAGACAAGGGTGAGGTCTGGTCAATCAGGACTTGTCTATTCCAGAGACACGCGATTGAAAGTTGACAACAAATTCAATACGCGGCTGAACCTGGCTGGGGATCGAGAGAAACTACTCGATCATGCTAGGGAACTTAGGAGAAAACAGCAATCTGGTTTGGTAAAGGTTTTCCGGCACAAGAAGTTTCCAAGACGTCGAATTGCTCCATCGATGAATAATGGGACGGACAGATCCAATCGCATGAAGTCAAAAGAAGGCAATCCGGTGAAAATTAAGTCTTGCCCTATGCTCAGCCCGCCAGACAGGCTGTCTGACTCTAATTCATGGAGGACTGTCTCGGAGGGAAAGGTTTACGTGTTTTCTGCTTTTTATGAGAGTCGTATGTGGCAACCAGCAGTACGAATTATTGCTGTCATGGATCAGAAAAGTAACCATGCCAACCTGAGTTTCTGCCAGGTCTGGCTAAAAAAGACTAGACAGCCTGAGATCGTGTCCATTGAAGTGAGCATCATCCCTGAAGGCCATCTAGATAAAAGGTATGTTTATCATTTTTACCTTCCTTATTTATAAAAGAAATTGTGTAACTCTATGCAAGAGTTGGTTAGGTGGAGATTTAGATAACCTAGCTCATATCTCCATGGTTTTAAGATATCATAATTTAAAAGATCGGCAGATGAGACTAAGATGGATACGATACACAGACTAGGCCAGTAGCAGGATACCTGCTTCCTCTCATGATGCATTACATGTATCTCGTGGCTATCTATCATGGCAGACGTGAGCCGATAAGGGCCCTGGGAAATGGTTATTGATTGAACTGCCATGTAGAGATGGGCAGTGCATTCCTGATAAGCTTTTTCAACACGCTCTTTACCGGGATGATAAATGACCGCCCACCACATTCAGGTTTATAGATTCAGAGAAGATGGAGTGAAGACATCTTCCTAACCCAGGGGGTTATCTCCCACCGTTTTTTAATTAAATATGAGACCCAACTCAATACCTTCCAATTTTCATTTGACAAAGGGCAAGGAACAACTCAGTAGTAGTTTCTTACAGATGCTATATTATAAGGTCATTTACACTGGCATAAACTCCCATCCACACTTGACCTGTACCTGTCCTTGGCTCTATACCATTTAATTTGGACTTGCCCTAATTGACCTGTCCGTGTCCTTGACCTGTCACTGCCCTTAATCTGCAGTACGAATTTATATGAATACATGCAGTACACAAGAGTTAGAACTATCGATAATGTTGCTAGCGTTTTGGTATAATTATACTAATCAGATATTCATACGATCGCTAGATGGAAGAGACAATTAAGGCTGATGGGAATTGGCAGTTCACATAGCTTGAGAGACATGTATACGATGGTATGACAGATGGGTATACCCAAAGATGATGGTCTAGTGGCCTTGCTCTTTATTGGACTGCATTAACCATGTTCTCAAATGTATTGGGGGAAAGCATGCCACCCACAACACAGAATGCATGTAGAGCTAATGAGAACCATAACTGGGGCCATGTTCCTGAGGTTTTCATCTTGTTCATGAGATATCATATTGCTATGTGGTCCATGTACATGCATTGCTGCAGTGACCTTCTCTTCAAGGGACAGTTTTACTAAGCAATTCGGACGCTTCCTGCTCAAAGGTATATTTCATACATACGAACATACGAAAAAAACAATAAAAAAATACTACAAATCAAACGCAAATGAATACAGGGACTCAACACTGTTTAATCTAATGGAATTAATATAAAATTGCCAGAAATGGGAACTATTTCATTTGTAACGGTATAATGCATCCTCTACCAAAATCACTGAAATTGTTAAAACCACATACAAAAGCCTGTAAAACTTATATCATAGACTTTTAGAGATGAGGTAGTCTTTGGATACAGAAGAAACCCAAATATCAGTAATATGGTAGTTTCATATAAACTCAGTTGAAGTTTTATAAGTTTATAGCATATTTGTCTCCTACTGCACGAGACAATGCATACCTGCCAGGTGATTGTGCAGTGAATGGGGTTATTTGTGCGACCAAATACCCCCTCCCCATACAAGTAGTCATGTGGTCATACAAGATCCCAGCTACTACCTGATCCACTGCACCGGTCAGTCTCTCTCTCACACCTTCAACAAGGCCACATCGAAACTCGAAATGTTGGTTAAACATCAGTTCATATACATAGTCTTTAAATACTCCTTTTGATGGAAGAACAAAGCCAGTGATAAAGAGTGGCATAAATCTGGTCAATATCGTGTTACAAGAATTCTACGAATGACTTTTTGTTGCTATAAATTTATTTATCAACTAGCCTTTAATGTCCTTCCAGCATAATAGCAATTTACCCATCAAGAATGCCAAATTATATATATCGCACATAATCATTTGCACAAGACACACTTTCAACAATTCTTTATTGTTTAATTATAAAACTTGGGAAATCTAATTTGTATACAACACACTACGCAAGACAACAAGAAACATACCAAATGGCGACACTGTATTGTTCCTCCAATATGTGTATAAATAAAACCTTTGAAACACGAATGCCATCGTGATTTAAACAATATTAAAAGAAATTCGAACAACCTAATGGTTCGCCAATACTTTAACCCTGTCTTTACCTTTACAAGAGTACTGGCCTAGCTAATTAACTTAAAGGAAGATCTGTTTTGAAGTGAGCGCTGTTCTCGCTGTAACCATTTATGTTTTGCCTGCAAAGCGATGCTACTTTTTTACTCCCAGCATTATGGTCTTGTCAGAAAGTACACCCAGGGAATACATTGCATTCAAAATTATAATTCCCTCCAGTGCTCTCATCACGCATAGATCAAAGGATCACAGTACGTGATACAGGGGATTATCTTTGTTCTCCAGTCTGAATGACTGTCAGCGGGGGAGATTTAAGTAGGATTTTATTGTCTTTCTTTCTTCTGAACCTTCAGCACCCATGTATGGCGATGAGGTTTTTCAATCGTGACGTGGTACAAATATAACGAGGATTACTATTTCCTTCCTTCATGAGCACAAACATTTTCCAGATGATTAGGTGGATCATGATGAGATCTGTATTAAAACCACCAGTTAAACTATATTTAATCCATCATTTATGAATACACATGCAACATTTTCCATGAAAATTAATATCTTTGTTATTGACCTTTGTGTGGGAATAGTACATTCATAGAACAACTGTATAGGAGTTTTCTTTTTTATTAAAGCAGCTCTTGATGTCTATTTTAATAACGAGTTCAATCACTACACATTAAACTCAAATACTACAGAACACACCACGTGGTGGCTCCGTTTAGTATGGTTTGCTTCTTTCTGAAAATAAAATATACATCAATCTTAAATAACCCTCATGGGAAATGTAACGGTTCTATGATGCCATTATGTTTAATTTGTGTGGTACTTCTGTTTGACGTAAAGGGAAGTATTCATAGCAAACAATTGAATCTACTCTCATATACACACTTATTGATAACATTGTTGCATGTCGTAAGATGCAATACCGCCGGTGGTTTGGCATTGTTCAAGTGTCAAAGGATCCATATTCAGATGTAAGCATTGGATAGAAATGTCCAACCCATGTAATGCGCATGTCAGCAGGAGTCCACTCGTTGTGGAGGCTGGGAGGAGCTTGTAAAGCCACATTCTATTGCACCACGACCAAATGACGTAGCACAATACAGATCTGCGCTTTACAGTGTCTCATACATATATATGGGGGATATATCATATGCTTGTTGTTCATCCCTTGATATTCTTGTTGTTCATCCCTTGTATGAAATTCCTAGCTCTGAAATTACTTGCATAAAGGGAGATGGGGGCTGATTCATTTCGGGGAAGGTTAGACGGTGAAAGAAAAGGGATAGGCTCTTCCTTTCATATACATATACTGTGCCTTAGACACTGTGAAGCTTGGCAACTAGGCTATATAGAACAGTGTTACCTTTATGTGGGCTTTATGAAAAGTAACTCATCTGCTTTGCTTTCCAATGGAATAAGTAATGGTGTTAATTCAACAGTATGATCAGCGATACTTGGGTGACAAAACCAATTATTATCATTCACATTAATTACTATCTAGAAATATTTTTTATATTTAAGCCCTGATCAACATCTTCAATTACAAATTGAAGCATCTCGATTAGATTAGTTGAATTGAATCAAATTCCCTGGCACATTTTTATTGATAATAAAAGTTTTTCTCAATATAGACGAAACAAACACTTGCCTACAGTACTCATGGTGTACCAAATGGTGGAAATAAATCGCCTCTTTGGGGCGAAGCGTTTCGTTTTTTACAACTACTCCATCGAGCCCTATAGGTATCGATATAATTACTCTTCATAATGGACTAGTTGAAGCAGCTGAAGTAAAAGGTGTGAGACGATAACGTGAAAGAAATTTATAAGGCATATAAGTGGAGCTGGCGTGATCATGTTCTTTGCAATTAGACCCCATTCGAAGCGATTTCAATGCATTGCTGCAAGTGGCTCTCTGGCTGAACCATTATACATCTGGGACGGGATCTGGGAAGGCTTTGCAATAAGAAAAGAGTTAGCCCCATTGTGTATAGGGAAAGTAATTATATAGAGATACATTCTTCTAGTAAAACTAATCTTCTTAAATGTCTTTCTCTCTATCCATTGCAGGTTCGCTGCCTACATCATTAGTTGTCGCTTGGCATCAGAAAAGACTCCCATCGCGGTGTCAATAGTGGAGAAAGAGTGCGCCGAGGCCCCTGTTCACCTGCCTGTGCTGAATACCGAAGGGTCGCGAGAGAAAAGTGTGGATTTCTCAGTATGTGTGACGCCACTGCACTTCCATTACAACAATGTGAAGCAGTTGGTGGAAATGGTGGAAATAAATCGCCTCTTTGGGGCGAAGCGTTTCGTTTTTTACAACTACTCCATCGGGAGTGACCTTGCTGAATACATTGAGACATACGTAAAGGAAGGCATCGCTGAGGTTGTGCCATGGAATATACCACTTAAGGTGGACACTTGGCCTGAGAAAGGAAAGTCTGATATTCATTACTTCGGCCAGTTAGCGTCTTTAAACGATTGTCTCTACAGAAACATGTACTCTTCTAGATACATTGTATTTTCAGATCTTGATGAACTCATCGTTCCCAAGATTAATGAAAACTGGAAACAGATTTTTAAGACTTTACAAACAGAATTCAAAGTACAGAGATTCTTTAAATTTGGCGCGTTTCTATTTCAATGTGCATTTTTTCGGACGGATTGGCCAGATGATGACAATATGACATCTAACCCCGATGTCAAACGTTATGATGTACAAACATTGTTAAAAACAAAAAGAGAAAAGGAGATCCTCCCTTGGGGAATGCGTTCCAAATACATCGCCGATCCAATCAAAGTAGCCATGGCTGGTATACACAATGTGTGGAAGTTCATCGCCAATAAATATCTTGAGTATAACGTGCCAGCCAGTGTTGGGCTTTTACATCATTACAGATATTGGGAGGAACCACCCCAGTACCCTTGGGTGGTGGATGACACTTTACACAATTACACTGATATCATCCTTACCCGAATACGGGAGCGTCATAACACTGTGCTTCTTTATTCAAAATATTTAAGGAGGAACTCTTAGATGATATCACTGGATAACCAACGGTTTTTGGGGGTTGGTGAAAAATAATATTCAATGTTCAGAGCAACAACAAACAAGACCCGCAGGCGTTGCTGTTTACGAAAATATTTTCCATTGCATTAAGAGATTATGGGTAATAAAAGTTACTTATTGGGGGATTTTAACCATTGCAAAGAATGGGGAGGTCAATGGTGGGAGAGTCGACTATGCATACATTTAAGTGAACTGTATGTCATTGAAGTGTGAATTCAGAAGGGGACTTATTACTTATTCACATGACACCACTTATAGATTCTTTTTCCACTCCGTTCTACTAACCATTTCAAGAAATTGTGTGCATGCGAATAGATCTAATATGTGCACCAGAAAGTATGACTACTACATAAAATCACTAACAGAACAGAACTCAACCCTCGTTTTCCTAGACTTGGGCCTTTGTTCATTTTCTATACTCCAAAACTGTAGTAAAGTTTGAAAAATGTGTCTTTTTATACCCGTGTAGGTTGTGTCCAAACGTGACAAGACTCTAAATAGTTTAGAAATAGAAATTGACACAAATTGGTCCAAGAAGAAGCAGTCATACCTTGTATATTTTGTCGTTGGTTACTGTCTGTAGTAACGATGTTTTCTGTAACATACAACGAATGGGAAAATATGCATCAATGTGAAATGAACATATCTTGTCTGAGTTGCTACGAATAGTACATGTGTGTATAAAGTATGGTTTATTCATTGATCATCGGTGGTACAAAGTACTCGCCTTGTGATCAGACGGTGGGTGTACTCGCCGCGTCTGTTGAGGAAGATGACCCAATCTCTCTACAAATACTTGATAGGTGCTATGAATTTGTGTGGTGTAAGTTACTTGTCGATATGAGTGCAGAAAAGTTACAGTACATCGAGTGAATGCTGTGAGTGAGTAATATAAGTACTGGTACTTTGACATGTGGTACATGTATACATATATATATAGTAATCAAAGTTTGGCAAATTGATGTTGGATGTGAAGAGCTTTCGTACTGTTAAAATGACATCATTTGAGAGCAATCTAGTGGAATAAAGTATCATAATAGATTAATGATTGTTTTTGTGTTGATTCTTTCTTTTTGTCTCATAAATATAGACAATCACCTATCAGAACACTGTATGAAATAATACTGATACCCTCTTAATTCAGATCAGAAAGAGTAGTTCGATACTAAACTATATTTTGTAACATATTTATCAGTGATACATGTACTCTCACATTGCCAGTAGGTAGATTAAAGCCTAATTAAAACAAAGGCAATTAGAATGATTAAGGAAATGACTTCTAGGATACTGTACATTTAAATCTAAATGCTTGCCCATGTGTTGGTACCGAGAAATATGATTTCGTTTCAACTCGCTAGGTGGCACACAGTGTCAATCAAGTTTGTTTAAATTCAATGTTGGCCAAATATTAACCGCACTGTCATAGACATGTGCATAACCGTGTTCATAGTTGTTTTCATGCTTTGTCTACATATAATTGTACATATTAAAAGTATGGATTCCACAAAATAATTATTAGACTATAGTCTTACCTTGTTTGACTAGGATGTCGGTTATCAATATTTTAACAATGCACAAGGGTTATAGGCAAAGAGAGGTTTCTTATTACTTTAGAATATCCGTCGGCCACTGTAGGTTATGTCTAAACTAATGTAGCCTATTCGTTCTGTTATTTCAGTTATAAAACCAATCCAGTGAAGAATAAGAAGGTTATAAAACCAATATTTAAGTTGTTTCAACTTTCAGCTATTCCGGTCGGAAAATATCCCACCCCCTGCCCAGCTCAATGGCCGGTCGGCCAGTAGAAAAGTAATGACTGACCCACCGTGTCCAGAAAGGCCAAAACATATTCTACTATTGAATTATTCCTTACAACTTCTATTCCACACATCACTGCAGCTTGCATCTCTGACTTTTGTCTTGATTCATAGAATCAGAAACAAGCTGGGATTATGTGTGCGAGATGTTGATCTTCCAGGGTCCACTGGGAAAGAGTAACTAGAATTAAAATGTCAATGTTTAAACAGATTTTAATGATTAAATAGAGGAAATCCCTGGTTTCACAGCGTATCTTTAATTAATTCAGGTTTCTGTACAAGACTTTCACAAAAGCCTTTATTCCTTTTGATGAGTTAATTAGATTAAACACTTTCCTTTGGAAAGATATTTGCTTAATTAATTTAAGGAACGTTTTTGTTGTTGTTATCATAAACTGGAAAGGGCACTATCCTATTTCATTCAAATTGAAATGCATAAAACTATGTGTGCGTGTTTTGATATACTTTAAATGTTTGCGGCGAATAAAAATGTTATACTATCATATAATTCTGGACTAAGGACGACACAGGGCAGGTTTGGTTTCAACATTTTAATACCACTATAATTTCAACAATCATTTTCTTGAACATTGACAGGGCATTCATTCAAACATCATTTCCCTAAACTGCTCACTAGTTTTTATTGATTATCAATCGCGGAGCTTCATCAAATTATATGGAGAAACTGTTGTGAACATGTTGTCATTAATTAGTCTAACCAGAATTATTACCCAAGTCCCCTACTAAATAAGGGATCGATTATGCACTTGTCAAATGCAACCCCAACCGCCACCCGACCCCCGGGGTATAATGGGGGAAAGTAAGGGGATGTTGGAGAAAATATGCCACCACCCAGGCGGCGATTTCCCTTGGTTTACAGCAGTATCAAATGGAGGTGGCCCAGGGTGGGGAATGTTCGTCCGGGTTTAGATTTTGTATTTGCTATAATAGTTTTTTTTTTTTTTTTTTTTTTTTTACAAAATTAATGTCCATAGAAAAGTGTGCCGCATGGGTTCGGGGTTCCCCATTACCCCGGGGTGTGTGGGTGTGTGTGGGTGTGTGGGTGTGTGGGTGGAGGGGGGGGGGGGTTGCAATAGATAAGTGCATTAAAACTAGGTAAGCAATATAACAGAGGACATATTTAACAAAGTTGCGTAGATCATCCAGGATTTTTCCATTTGTCAAATGTCACAAGCCTGTTTTAATGGAAGAACAGAATATCTGCTCCGTCATTTGCTTCACTATAACTCCTTCGGTCATTTTAATATTTCAGTATAAAATAATGCTTAATAAATACCATAACTTGACAACTGTATGAGCAATGCAAAGCGAAATATTAGATCTTTTATCACATTATATATTAATGCAACCTCATCAGGTTTAAAGCATTATGGAGGGACATCAGCATTTCGGGGTTTAGGAAAGGATTAATGTTCAACATAATAAGCACCATTGTTTTAATGAGAACTACAATAGCCGTCCTCTGACTGTCCTGTGACGTTTAAGAACTTTCTGGATTAAAGCCTTTTGGTATAAATGTGTTGTTCTATCATTAACAAGTCTGACTGTTAGTTCATTAGGGTAACGTTTGCTGTAGTAATGCAATTCAGCATCATCTTGTCCCACATCTTTCACTTGTCCTTTTGTCATTACAAAAGGCTTACTTACTCCAACCATATCTATATAGCTTGGTACTACAGCATATTTAGAAAATGCCACTCTGGGCAATTGTGTGGGATATTTCTTAGTTTTTATTTGTGTCACAAGGCCCAGGGTATGAGGAAGGGAATCCTCTTCTATGGTCTCGTCGTCTGGGGCGTCCAACGGATACAGCACCCGACCAAATCTGAAGACCGCTTCTGAGGACGATTTATTATGAATAGTTTGGAAGAGCTGCCACCACGATGGATATTTCTTCGGTATGATAAACTCATCTAGATCTGTGAATATGATGTACCTCGATGTGTAACGGTAACGATAGAAACAGTCATTTAAAGCTGCTAGTTGTGCGTATTTGTAAATCTGCAACCCATGATCATTGGGTAACTTCCATTGGATAACATTGGCTACTTCCTCGTTTTTGTAGCTACTCAGGTAGTTATTTACCAACTGAGTGGTAGAATGCTGATAAAACACTACCACTGATGCCCCTTGGAGAATATTCATCTCAGTATTTTCAACCAACAGTTTCGAATTGTTATAATTATTTACAATTGGGCGAACACAGACTGTGAAGTTTTTATAGGTCCTAGTTCGCGCCTGTGACTCGTCTATGTTCCTGATGAGTAGAGTATTCAGAGGTTCATTGGTGCATGGAGTTCGGTGTACCACATACACCGCAAATGGATCTTTGGAGACGTCTGCTTCACAGTGCCAGAAATTTACCACAATTCTGCAAAGGAGGGGCCACAGTCATATTAGTGAATAAATGATGCAATAATTGCTCAACTATAGTCATTGCACTCATACCAACATTTCCATCGATATTATTTGTAAACATGTATAGTGGTACTACTGTAAAAGTTGTATAGGATTGTCCATAATTGAAAGACACAGATATGGTAAAAAATCCATTAATATTTTATCTAGTTTTTTGCTACGTGTGATTTTAACGTTTACCATTTTACATGGTGAAAAAACTTCTTATGTCAACTGACTATATTCTTTGTTCACAAATCCGGCACATAACTCTACTTATTTTTATTATAACACATATATGAAGTCCGTTAACATTTCTAAAGACAGCTAGACTTACTTTGTATCATGATGTTCATCCACCCGCTCGAGCTTAGCCTTCACAACAGACACCTTAGTATCGCCTTGTCGATACCATAGCTGGCAGTAATATCTTTCATCCATCAACATACTAGATTCACCCATGCCTATAATCACTACTTTCCCGGGGCTGCCTTTGCCAGGCTCCAAATATGCAGAAAAAACAAAAACCTTTCTAGGGACCACTATTTGCCATGTTTGTGGCTCGTCGAAGTCATCTTCAGGTGGTTGAAGATCGCTACATTCCACATCTTCGTACTCGTAGCCACCATAATTATCATAGAGATCTCGATATTGTGGCTTCGGTATTATTTTCTTCTTTCTCTGAGTTATTGAAGCATTATTTTTCGCCTTTTCTGCATGACTCTTTAACTCCCTCAACACTTTCGTGAGGTTATGTTCGAAGGCGAAAGGTACGTCAGCTCCCCAATGGGGATCGTTGTAATTTTCCAACGGGGAGGGCTGGTCGTGGTACCAGGAGATGGGGACATCGTTAGATTCGACCAAGAAGTTTTGTTTGAGGAAGAGATAGACAATAGTGAAATGTGTGCACATGATACATGTTGCTGTCAGTAGAAAGAGCTGCCTGGTCCTCGTCGGGGACCACATGTTTATTGGTGCTACCTGCTACGCCCGTCTTCAAACAATTCTCCTCCGTCTAGCCCACCTAGTCATAACCACCGCCTCCATTATTCCTCCGCCCAAACCTGCAAATATTGACCAGGGAAATAGTATAAGTGGCGCACATTGTATATCCATTGAAGATTAAAGTAGAAGAAGTAAAAGAGAATGTTGAAGTACGTCGTTATTGTATTTGTCTTTTATAAATGGGTATTGCATGAATAAAATATAATAAAGAAGTGTACAACATAATGTTGAAAGGAAAAGTGATCAGATTTCTGAGTGTCACATACTAAAAACTGAAAAGATTTCCACATTTTAAGCGCATATTGTTCAGCAAAAGAAATTGTGGTGTAGCATTGAAGCAATTGCTGAAGTTTTCTTTTTTAAACGGCTATTGACAAAAATTAATCAGTTCAGGGGACAGTTTACGTATACGAATATTGCAAGGGGCCGGGGGCAGTGATCGAATTTTTGACTGTCTCGCAATAAAAATGATAACCTTTTCTTATTTACATGTGGATAACTGAGGTAAGGAGAGACAAGACTGTCATCTAGGCACACTGTCTCCAGTTGGGACATACTCTATGTTTGACTCTTCACCAAACACAGGATTGTCTTGCAGTGAGCCGTGAATGATACAGAAAAGGAATCCCATCAGGTCGGTGTGTCAAAAAGTTTGCGTAAAATATTTGATGTCAACACCATGTCATTCCACCTACGACAAGGAAAACAGAACTCCCATAAACTCAGATACCCCACATACTGAAAGTTTAAATACAAGACATTGTCAAAAGTATCCAAGGAAAACCTGTGTCAAATATTGGATAGGTTTAGCCTGATTAGTTCGTACCTTTTTGACTTGGATATGTTTGCTTTTAATGTGTGGGACCGCAGCAGTAAAAAAAGTTCCTTTAGAAAACCCACACGCTGCGCCTCTCGTAAAATGTGTTGACTCAATGTTCCCTTGAGTGGACTGAACTACAAAGTGTATTGAAGGCTTTGGCGAGACAAACTTAAGTCTTGAGGACCTATTTCAACATAGATCCAGATTATCCCACCCATTTGCGCTATTACTTTTGTATCCCACATCATTCAAATCTAGTAGAAGAACATACTTCTATGAACTCAAGATTGATGCAATATTTCAAACTGAATAGCATCAAAGTTAAAAGCACAAGGAATTTCTGAAAGGAATGTAGGATTGAACAAAAAACGAGTTTGTTTAGCACATCCTGAACCACTTATATAGATTATGTGGTTTCCACTCAAGCGTTTTATAAAAATAAGAACTATAATATCATCGAAACTGATGTGACGACAATTTAATTGGATTGCAATTATTGCGGAGCACTAATGAGGATAAACTATAGGTGCAAAATTACATGTCCACCGCAAACCTAATTGTGTACGATTATCTTGGTTGTTCACCTTATATCAACTTTGAACTGAAGGAAACGAAAAATTGTCCGATGAGGAGGGACACATTTTTATTATTGTTCCTATTATGCCGGGCCCACACATTCAAGAACTCGCAATTCGTACGAAGTGGGGACTCCCGAAAAGTCCAAAATTTTGCCTTCAAATTGTCGTCAGAACACATGATTTGTCATATGAATTGGAGGTTTCTTATAAGAAAGCTCCCAAGTTACCGAACTCAAGTGTGCTTCTTAAGAATGATTTTGAATTCATACGAATTGTCTTAAGGCCAATTCGGCTCTGAGTTCTTGAATGTGTGGGCCCGGCTTTAGACTGCGCAAGATATTACTTTTTCTAATCGAGAAAAACCTATAATATGACATAAGCTAACCAGCTTATACCCTGATATATGTCAGTTTCGAACCATAAGGTGCCAGATATAGAAATGTTTAAGGGGCGTCTTATCTGTGGATAAAACGACCCTCTAGAGTTATGCATATAATTGGCTGGAGTCTTTTCAGCTAAAATATAGGTTTAAATTAGAGGTCTTGGGTTCACTTGATGTTTTGTATTCAAGGTATGAATTCACTGATGCGCCGTCATCCCTGACCAGAACCCTTGAGCACAGTGTCATAAATTTATATAATTTGAATACATCCATTTATCATCATGAAATGAAGCAGCCCCGCTAGTCAAAGGGGGGGGGGGCATTTCTTTTCCTAGATTATGTAAGATAATAAAATAGCCATTAATACTTTTAATATATCTTTTGTAAAACGACAAATAAAAACGTCCAAAAAATGTAGGTATTAGATCATTTAACAATGTCGATTTACATACAATCCTTGAGCAGGTGTTTTCTATCCTACCCATGCACTTGACTCTGCCAACAAGAATGTAAATGACTCTAGGAAAAATTATGATCATGTAAAAGGGATTTTAAAAACTTATCCGCGGGGCGATGTTATCAGGTCCTTCATTTTTTGGTAACAACAGTTAGATAAATGGAGCCATGACAAACAAACATTACTCACACATTAAGTTTTAAAATATTTTACAGTTTGTTTTGTTAGAATCACCTTGGGACTTTTGTAAGAAGTAATGTGCACGATCTTCTCTTGCATATTGTAGGCTGTGAGTGTTCTATTAACTTGGATATAAAGTTGGCACCTTGGTACGAATATTATTATGAAGTAATCCATCTTAATCATTAAAATAAAAACGACGAAGGTCAGCTGCAGACCAAAACATGCCAGGGCACTTTAAAAAATCTCACAAAAAATAAATCAGCAGTCCTATCATTGAGAGTTTACACTTCTCCATCGAATCAAAATACGAAGTTGAACTTCATTATCTGTATCGTATAATAATACATCAATCTCCTCCAAGTGTTCCGGAATGTTCCGTTTAAGATACTACTCTAGGCTATCTTTGCGTAAACGTGATTATTCGAACTATTCCAATAGAACCGTTCTCTCGTCCTCGATAGAAACACAACTTTGCAGCAGCTATTTGTTTAATATCCACATATCTGTTAAAATTCGTTCGCGACATGAAATTATTTTCACGTCAAACATAACGGTTATGGTCGGGTGGTTATAATTCGAAATCAGCCTAATATCAAGATAAAAGCAGATTTATTGTCATGTTTTACTATAACTCTCGTGTCCAGGTACTTAAGACCAATTGTTTCTATGCGTATGACAAGATAAGTGATGAGCATTCCATGCCCCAGGCTAATAGGATATAAGTCTCAATGTGTCAGGGTGTTGTTCGGCTACCTTGAATCCATCCATGTGAGAGACAGAGTCTGCACCCTTCTGATTACAATTTCATGCTCGGGTGACCGACAGTATCCAAACCCTGAGCTTATTTCAACGATTGATTGCGACTCAAGATGGATCTCCAAGTGTAAGTATTACGCCAAAGCAAACGGTTTTACATTATTACATTCTCCCCACCGGAAGCAAATGTATTTTTAATTAAAGTTTTGAGAGGTTATTCTTTTATTTTTAAAATCCCTGCCCTCATATTCATTAAGTGAGGGGGTGTGACAGCTTCACAACATTTTTCCTAGGCATGACTAGACGCTTAAGATCAATTAAAAAGATGGCTCTCTCAAATGGGAACCATGACGGACGGTACTTAGGGAACTTGTCTCAATCAATGGATCGGTGGTGGTCGTTAAATCATGAGCATACATGGGTCAGACTTTCAGAAAATGTACAATTCGCCTTCACCAATCCTCTCAAATAACCTAAATTTCAGACGAAAATAAAGTTCAAAATACATTTCAACCTAACCAAACAGATTGCTAGAATCAATGCAATGCCGAATATACTCGAATTTACCTTGTATTGACAAACTTGCAGCTTAATTTAGCAGAATTTACTAAATGTGTACAGCTGTGAATTGTACATTTTCTGAAAGTCTGACCCACATAGGGTATTCTCCATCACAGGTTTCAAGATGTGTTTTATTTCGATTTATAGTCTTTCAACTGGGACTATGGACATTTATATTCGCCTTTGCGTACAAGGTTTTGGTCAGAGTACATGGTTTTAAAACCTATTTATTTGAAATTAGTCCATCTTTGGACCATTTTGGCCATTTTGGGCTATAATTAACTACACTCTGAAGTCATGCATTAATTCGCCTCGGGTATTATCAACAAACAGAGCCCTCTCCCTGTCCTCAATCTTATATAGATTAATGACTGACATCACAAGACTGGCGGAGCAAGTTTGCTTAATTATTTATTATCGTCGGTACAAACACCTGCCACATGACAAGAGCATAACTATGTAATACTACATGATTCCTATACATTATCATAGGCCTATATTTTAAATAACAATGCTTGAAAATGGTAAAAGTATCGATTCTGTGTCATAACGACTTGACAATGGAGCATTGTTATCATAGAACTTTTATTCAGGTTTGGCGTCAGAATACAAGAATAGGACATGTAATTCTACCAAGAGATCTTCGATCCCGCCCTAGTTCGCTACTGACATCAATTAGATTAGGCTATAAATGGATTTGTTCATTTTTACATTTAACGTAACAGTCGTTCAGTTGAATTATACTTAGTACATCAAACCTTTATCTAGATGGAAGATGTGAGAAACTTATCCTTAAAATCATCAAGTGTCTTACTTCAAGTACATTAATAGTATGGCCTCGTTAACATGTCGACCTTACATTTAAGGTAGGTTTACTTGCCTACTTACAATGCAGTCGAGATTATAATGCTTTCGAGATTAAATATACTTTCAATCTATAGTGTGTACATAGTTTTAAATGACAAACAACTTCTTTTTCTATTACTAAGCAGTAGGTTGATGTATCATTACTATGGTTTAATAGTGTCATAAACCAGAAAAATACAAATTAGATTTGATGCATACAAATTATGAAGTCGTCAGTCATATCTGATAATCTGATATAGTCTTCTCGCCAACATTCGATCCACCTCCATGCCTAAACCATTATCTGTAAATCGGTGGTTGATCATGCTAATGGTTGTGATCACATTTTATGCCTGACGAAGCATGAATAATTATGAACAAATAATCTCTTATCTATTCATCCCTAGTTATGACTTATTACACACTATGATGTGATACGTGTTGATTATCAAAAAAACGACATCTTGTATTATGCCGATCCGTGGAATGGCGTACGTCATATGCCGTATGTGATGACCTTGGTATGTGTATAGAGTAGGAAAGTCATGGTACGGTACCCCTCTACATTTTACGATAATGCATCCTATTCTATCTCCACACGGGCACCATTGTCACTGGGGACGTGATATTTAAAAATATTTCATTATTAAATTTGTGCAGGTGTCGAAGACTTCGGATGTAATTCCCTCAGAGTTACTTTTTTCTAGCTTTAACTCAATATTTGGAAAACGTGATTTCTCAATATTTTAAAGACTACATGACGACAATAGCATGCTTGTCTTTGAATAGTACAAACCCCCTTGTACCATATAATGCTTTCTAATTAAAAGTACATACTAGCGTTACCCCTCTAACAAATGCAATTTTTTTCTGCACCATTCTACCTCCATATAGGGTACACACATAGAAGCTTCTTGTCAGACCTGAGATTTATAGGGCGGCAAACAAAGAGGGAATAAAAATGGCAAAAATGTTTCCTTAAAGAATTAGTCGGGTGTAAAGTCTCGGCTTACTGAATCATCATCTGAAATGTGTGGCTGGAGGTCCTGTGTGTGTGTGTGTGTGTGTGTGTGTTGGGGGTGGGGGGTGTATTTCAGAAACTGGTGCGTTTCTAACCTAGACCATTGGTAGCGAAATAAATGCAAAATTAAGCGCCGTATTGTGTCTCTTGTATAACTCATGAATTGACTCTGTGGAAAATGTCTGTGGACTATCTTCATGAAAGAAGATTCGGTGAACTAAGTTTTTGGTTGCCCATAAATCCTATGTGTTTTTAAATCGTTTCCGTCCTATATTATGAATACACAAAAATAAATTAAAAGAATTTGGCATGGCCGTACTTTTCAGAATCATTATAAGACGGAAGCCTGAGATTTTATTTATATGTTTTATTTCGTAGTGGGGATAATTATTATTTCATTTTAAATGATTTCATGTCATATTCGGTATAGAGTCAATGTTCTGGATATGAAGATTTATCGTCAAGTCCGTAGAATGTTCCTTCATAAGTAGATGGTAAATAGGGAGGTGGGCGGGAACAACATTTTCCCTGATGTTACTGTTAATTTGGCATGGCCATACTTTTCGGAATAATTAGAAATAGCGATGAAACTGGCATTTCTCTCCAGAATTGAAACCTTCTTCAGTGAAACATTCGTATTTACACTGAGAAAGAAGTCTGACCGTGTATTATATATTAAAACACTTAAGAAAATTGATTTCTTGCCTTGATTCCCAGTGGATATTATTTCTCTCACGTATTAAAAGAAGGGGAAATATATAGGGATAGCTTCCAAGCCTTTATTCAACACAGAATATGGCATGTGTGCCGTCCCATTTCATGTCATCTCTTCCTAATTCAGAGGCTGTAATTGTCGCTAAAATATGGTGACTACGTATAATTACATGTCCTGATTTACATACATGCGTGATTCCATGACCTCCGACATACTATTTCAATGTACGGAGCTCAATATCAATTCAGGTATTCTCTACGGAATTTTGGCTCTTGGCCCTCTGAACCTAAGTGCATCTATGACTTAAGAGATAAAGGCTTGTGATAGCTGGAAACGATGAATGGGGATAATAGATTCATGACCAGCCATTAGCAGCAAGGGCAAAAGCCCTCTTGGAAAAATTGTGAATACAAAATGTTGATGGTACATGTAGTTATCAAGCATGCTTGCAGACGTGGTGGAAATTGAATTCATTGAAACAAGAAAAATTCCCATATACATCTCAATTAAGTCTGCTCTGGTATGATAAATACGACGAATTTAGATACATATACATTCCAGAGATCCAACCTTCGTATTTTATTAGGAAAGTACAATGTAGTTCCCATTGCGACTATGCAAGGCATGCCACCACTGATTAAAAAATAATCAATTAGCTCAGAATAAATCCATTTAATTAAAGTGAACCAGGTGAGCTGCAAGAGGATTTCAGGATTTAGCGACACAATCTGATTTACATGGAGATAAATGTACATAGGACTATGCAACTGCACGGACACCATTTGTGTGGTCATACATTACTGGAATCTATAGGTCTCTGATGTACCTGAAGGGATGCAGACAGAGCTGGAAATGTCCATAGCGAATAGATAAATGGATACGTATCAATTACAATTGATTATCGAATTCTTAGAATCACGACAAAGGCAAAGTCATGCCTATCTCAAGAATCGTTCCTTGAATGTCTTCAAACAATCCCTTGGAGACTCTAGTCAGCATCTGTTTGCGATATGCAAGAGTCTGTGGATGTGTTTGATTCACCATGCAGATGGTGAACATATATGAAATGATAATAGTGTGAATTACATTCTGAAGTAGTCTCACACCACCCAAGTACATATAATTTCAATGTATGCATTCACATATGCAAAAAGGTGTACGTGCCAAGTTGGGGTTTCTGCCTGGGTAGATCCGATGTAAAGATGGGATCTTGACTGAACAGAACCAGCAAAATATAAAGCTGAGAATGGCGCATCAATTACAACAGAAACTAAATTCTTCCAATATGATATATCCTTGTAAAAGGGCTCCATTTCATGATATCCGTGCACAATGGAAATTTGTACTTGTCGCAAGAAATGCCACCCAGAGACTTTCATTTATATATGACATGTCAATTGCTGCAAATGAAAAAAGTATCAGGATTTTCGCAGTGCGCACGCAGAATATAACTGTGTAAACTTGAATGACGGATTGTTGCATGATTGGCCAGGCTTCTGACGTGAGAAGATACGTTCAAATAATATTACATATTAGCATAATGTAACTAAAATATTAATTTATTTCTCAGGAGTCTATAAGATTAGCATAATATAAGGCATTTGGTATATATTTGAGGGTGATAGCCTACTATTTCCCAGGTTGAGATATTTCCCACGATATAGAGTCTTTATGTTATAGTAAAATCATACGTAAATATGATGTTCCATTGAGTGAATAATAAAAGAAAGTACAGACAACTGGACGATGAACCACCTAGATATAGCACCACCTTGTGAGAACATGTCACAGATTGTTATCATTCAGTTCGAACGTGATCAATGGATGACGAGGTAGTTGTGTGGGTAAGTGATGGTGCAAAAACACATTGATCCAATTCTTTAGAAATAGAAAATGGGACCTTATTAAGTGAATGTAAATCTTGGGCATGACGCATTGATCGGTGGTCGAAAAACATGGAAGTAAAGGAACCTGGCGAGGTATTGGAGCGTGTGTTTGTTGAAGGATGCAGAGGTTCCAGGGTAGGCCTTGCCCTAGCCTTTGTGTGACAAGGCCTAAGAAACCCACAGGATTAGTTGCATCTGACAGAGGTACTCAGAAACCCCTAGGGGCTATGTTTGAACAATTTCCTATTCTTCATTACACATGTGTGAGTCTCCCACATAATACGGCATCGTGTGAATAGTCAAAAATGCTTCATTTCACACTAGTCAAATATGCTAGTTCTCAAACTAAACACATAGCTACACATCTTATTATATTGTTACACAAGGGAGAGGAAGGTTTTTTTTATTTTCGATTCGAATTCAAACGCTTGCAGAAGTAGACAAAATCTTCATACAAAATGCCTATTTTTGAATTGGACACACCAAGGAAGGTCTAGACACTGGGTTCAGGAAACGTCCTCTAAGCCAACCACTTGGCACGATATTGCACATTGTTGGAAAGTCTGCTGGCAACTGGTCAGAGGCAAATGAAGCTGCCTATAAAAAACACCTGCATGGGTTCACCCTTTTGATTCGAATAGGAATGCAAGATCTATCGGAGCATACCGAATTTCTGCATCGAAGAACATGGGGGCTTCCAAGAGGCGTACTACAAATTGCGGAAGTGCTAGTAAATATGTGAGAAAGGACCAGTATAATGCAGCTTGGCTCCATGTCGGCAGTAGAAAAGCGTTGTCCGGGATGACCTTGAAAGGCTTGATATTATGTGTGTACGTTGAACATACGCATGTAACATCCCCTGGGAAGGAATTCTCGATTACTTCATGTAATTCTATATACATTTGCAAACTAAGGTGGTGAAAGGGGATTGCATTCATGAGCCTGGCCTTGTCTCATTGGTTTGTTCTTCCCAAAAGCACACTCCCCTCCGCTCTCCTGCGCTCATCTATAGTACCATATATCCTGCGTGGGCGCATGCCATCCTAAGGTCCACGAGGATAAAAAGATGCCTTTCACCCGTGAACCAAATATTTATGCTGGAAAACATTTCTTATCAATATCATTCAAGTTGGAGTTGAAGTTTCTCACTCATTGAAATCTTTCTTACACTCATCGAATGTTAATGGTTTCGTTTGTGTACTTTCCCCGTTTCCTTTAAGGGAAAGGTACAGACTGCACTAAGTTAAAGGCATCGTAATCTTATGTTCCTTATTTGAGGCGTGATTCATTCAATTCACGAAGCGTCAGATGCAGTTCTTTACCCCAAGCTCTTCTGAAAATATTGTAGTTGAATAAATATTGATCTTGTATCATTTGCTATTCGTTTTGCATGATAAAATGCAAGCGGTGTGTTAACGATGTGTTATTATATTGCAGGGTTGATGCTATCATAAACTGATAAGACTTCATTTCTAGTATAAATGAATCAATACTATGCTTTCATTTGTATAATCCATACCGGTACCGTGTCAGGTGATGTACATAATGTATGAGGTTGGTGTTTGTAAACAGGGAATGGAAGAAGTCTAATGAATTATTACAGTCGAATTAGAACGTCCAATCTATCATCATTTACTTGCAAATGTATATAATTATTCTTTTGTCTGAAAAAGTCAGTCTTATTCGAATACAATTGTGGTCAAAAAAGATGTATATCATAAAAGGTACCAACTTGGTACATATAATTCCTATTACGATCTGTTCACTAAGAGGTTCTTTGGAAATGTCCGAACTATTTATTTTATTGGATTTCCATCAAAATATACGAGAAATAGAAACTTTTTAATAGCGGCCTATATGGCCTCTTCATTTTATATTCTGTCGATTTTCCAACATTTACTTGTCAGTCTAGGCTCACAGCCTCTCAGATTAAATAAGAATCTTATGTTAGTGATTGGACGCCTACTGTGTTAATGACTTTCTGACTCTGGAGATACTTTCCCTCAATTTGGAAGGACTCTCTCAATTGGGATGATTGTGATGATTCCTTCATGTATTCTGTGCTCATCAATTAAAGAAAAGTATCTTTGATCATGCTTGTTTCGGTTTAGTTCAGGATTGGGATGAAAAGCATGCGATTCGGGCCTGAACCCCCAAAACGGAGATGCCAAATGCCACTCAAGTTGTTATTTCCTTGTTAAATATACATTTTTTAAAACAAAAAAGTGTACATCTATTTCCACAACACGCTATAGCACAAGGGATGTATACACATGTATGCATGCACGTATACAATTGTTGCATAGTTATATATATATATATAATATATATATACCAGCTCCTCCCTCTAACATATTTCGAATTGCCATTAAGGAACGATTTACCTTATTTCGTACGTTAATTATAGGTTTACTGTTGCATATGTAATGATAGTGTTAGGTGAGGAGTATGGCACTGTGTTATGTATATTGACGCACGTATACAGGTTTATAAGTCTCGAAGTTTTTCTTGATTTTTTTGCTCGACTGGCTTGACCAAAGAAAATATTCTGGAATACAGCAACGATTACACAGATTAACGTTACTCATTGATCAGAGTACTAAAGTTCTTTCCCCTTTATTCCCTTTAGATAGCAATTAAGTAAATGTGTCTTAGTTTCCAAGAAAATAATGGCGTCCCACATTTTTAATCCTTTTCCATTCTGAATTATAATACCATAGATGACGAATGGGAATTATTTTTAAAAACGTGTTGGGTTACTGTTTATGGGATTGGTACGCGCCCAAATAGAAGTGCCGCAAAACATTTGATAAGATCCAACATTAGATGCGATGATTGGATCAGAGATCAACTATATAATTATAGCTTTAATATATTACATGATGTGTCCTCACCATAAGAACCCCTTTAGGGTCGTCTCAGAAATGGATTATTGGATCTATGGTATTAACATAAACGATTAGTTAATAGGTAGAATATTGACTTAATGGGAATAACGTGCATGTCTTACATCAATAACTCTCTTTGTCTCAATTACTGACAGAACTGTCAGGTGGGACGACAGTGTGACAGGTACAAACAGGCAAAAATGCAAGAAATTATGTGAAAAGATTCCCTTGACCTGCTTTGTATGATCGACGAAAGTCCCCTGATGATCCAATGTGCGATACATAAGGAGCGCCACAATTTAGACAGTACAACAAGAATTAATTACATATTTCCTTGCTTATCATTGATCGAGCAGTGGAGTGGTGGCATAGACACATATGCGTTGGAAGATTGGATATATGATGAAAAGCGGATGGATTAAAAATATTTAAACGTACAATTAATCAGTATTTAGAGAAAGCTGTTATAGAAGCGTAATTACTATTGATTCCTTGACGTAATTAAGGGACATATATATGAATTATACGCGATTAAGCCAGTGCATTTGTCTGGTTGTGGATTCGGGTTGGTCTTGATAAACATTCCTTTAGTACCCTGTTCTTGTTCTAACGAATTTACTCCACAACAATTACTGCTATATTCCTCCGATATGATTGAAAGAGTAAACATCAAGATGGCGAAATAAAGGATCTTTTACAGGTATATAATATATAGTGTATATTATAGAGCATAACATGTGTAGAAAGACAAATCATTAGCGCCTGAATTTCGATATGCCAGCATGAAACGTTGGGATTTCAGTCTTATGACATATACCGTTGATGCAATACCACATGTTCCATTAATTAATTGTAGTTGCATGCATGACATTGACAATGTATGCCAGACCCCCACGAATACATTTTTGTTTACCCTTTCCATGACCTTCTCGATAAATGGAGCTAGCTTAATGAGAGTATTGTAATTTTTTGGCTCGAATTTCAAATATTTGCTGGTGTCACATTACACACTGACATAATTCATGACAGATTTTCAAGAATTCTCGCACCAACAGCAGCACACAAACCCCTGTCGAGATAAAGCGGATCTTGCACTCCGTTCTCAACTTGCAAATTATTCATCCTATTCTAAAAACCAGCAATATTTTATGATCCATACTCTGTTATCTTCTAATCAATCAAAGCGCAATATGATAGGGTTAGGCCACGGTATGCAAGATCGGAATGATATCACTGAAAGCAATATATTTAAAGGCAACTTTCTGGGAATCAACACAAGGCGAAGTAAATTACAAATATTATGAATAAATGGATAAGGAGGCCTGGGGTGTCCTCAGACCTCCACTAACGCACGTGTGCAGTCAGCTGGGCGACGAAAAAATATGTTTTGTAAAACAGGGCTGACATGATATGGTTACGACGTGTAATGCAGGGACTCCACTATGGGAAAAACGGCAAAAAACGGCTGCGACGAATTTTTTGCGACGAAATATCTAATCAAGTTAGATATTTTGCAATTGTTGGCAACAAATAAATGTGTTGCCGACAACCTATTTTACCCCTCTTCCACTAGTGATTTTTGAATTTTAGTTTTTTAGTGAATTTTTAGTCATGTCGGCGACGAATTTTGCCTGTCGGCGCCGTTTTTTACCTATAGTGGAGTCGCCCTATAACGTCCCAAGTACAATTTTGTGGGAGGACTTGTCTTGATACCATATCTTTAAGAATTATCATCAAAGTTACATATCAACTGGAGACAGTACGCACGTTTCGCCCATAGCCTTAAAGTTATTGCTGCAAATATGTGTGAGCAATCCAGTGAACGTCTTGAGTATTTCAGTAATGCTAATCTACCTCTAAAGATTTTTTTCACAAGCTGAGCTGTATCTTGGGCGCTTGTTTTTTACCTGTGCAAAATCGTCAGCGGGTATCAGACAACATTATAATTCAGTTTCGTTTGGAAGTGACCTCCGTTAGTAGATTATTGCATGCCATTGAATGGAGGCCTGAAATATTAACATCTTTTTAAAGATTATGCAACGAAATTCTTAGTCATGTCAACATTTTTCGCCGACTCTCTGCAGACTTTCGCTCCGAATGTGGGGAAAATTCGCCGCGTGCGTGTCAAGGTCAATCAACACGGCTGGGCGCATAGAACATATTTTTGGAGAAGTGCACGAATTTGTTGTCACATGTATCAATTTGGCGTCAGATCCCTGTGCATATTAGTTCACCCATTCGTTGGACCCAAGCCATGATTTAAAAAAAGACAAATATGAAAAGCGTCGATCTCTTGTAGAAATGGGCTTTGATTCAACATCCATTGACACATTCTTTTTTAAAAAATAAACAGTAAAGATGCTATAATACTCACATACAATCTGATAACAGAAATAATTCCCTATCAACAAAGGAGAGGTTGATCTATTACTTATTTTACATATGAAAATGAAGTAGTGTTCGTTACAGGAAAACATTAATTAGTCGTATCCATGGCTCCGTGCACTATTGATGTATAGGAGGCGCATTGTGTATACATTCCGCTCCTTTCCCACAATTTGGCTTAGTATCTTAGTTAGGCTTCTTTAGTACCATTATCATGCAATGTGGTTTTCCAACCTGTGGTTCTATTAGTATGCGAGACGAAACATTCCATATATTTCCCTCTAATATGAAAGGCTTATTGATGTCCTATAAAATACGGATTCGGTGTGCAGTCTTAAAGGTTCTGCCGACGATAAGCCCCTAAATCTCACTGTGCAAAACCGGGTGGATTGGAAAGTGTGATCATACGTGTATGTAAATGTTTAAAAGTCTGATGTCAGTGGGGCTATGACCACCTTTCATACCTTAACGCTCATATAATGTCTTTACTTTTTTACACAACTCGCAAAGTTTTGTGGAACGAAGAGGATCCTTACAGCTTTACTTAAATATATGACTGTTGAAATGAAAGGATGCCGAGAGATTATATAGAACGATGTCAGTTCGACCCTCTAAGCTGAGAGGGTCCCATGTTACGTGAGCTATAACATGACTATTATTCTATCAGTTGAACTTATAGCTCCTCATTAAAACGCCATATTGACCTTTCTCCCCATACATCTACCCATGAAAGAGAAAAAAGACAGCAGCGCGACCTCAATGCACGCGCCGTACAGTTCAGCGCATCACCCTCCTCTTTTCAGTAACACCAAATCCTTGGAAGACTGGATCAGGTGAAATTGAAATAAATCTCTGCTAGCGTGCTGCAACACCTTCAAAACCTGTCAAATGATGGCCCTAAAAGACTGTTGAGATAGGCCTACTATACACAGAAATGTTTTTGAATGGATCACCGTTGCGTCTTTTTCATCAAAAAAAGAAGTACCCCAGGTAGCATGTAATGACGATGAAATGGTTGAGTTCTGACGTCTCGAGAAGGGCTTTAAGACAGGCGACAAAGCTATTGGGCGTTACAGAAAGACTCACTTCTTAAGGCGCAGGTGCGACTATGTTGAACTATTGGGGAGCCATTTAAGGGCGTGTATTCAGCGTCAATTATTCAGCAGAAAACCCCTTTACTGAATTTCAGGTGAATATCTCTTGTTCAAAAAATTGTATAGAAGGTGTAAGGTGAAATGAGATTTTCTGGGTATCAAGTGTACATTCATTTGTCAAAGACACATTGTTCTCTATGCATAGAATGATACGGCTTAGACTAAAATTTATTGATACTTATTAGGGATGTAGGGTAAAACTTTGAATATAACGGCGAGATTAAGACATCTTGTGTGAGCTTCTTGCCTATCGAGTCCCATATTTTTAACTCACATACCCTTCATTGATTTCTCGTGAAACATGTTATTTTTTTGTTTCTTTGAAAGGAAGTAGTTCTTTACAAATTGTACAACCAACGCAGCGTAGAAAATACCTGGGCAAAAATGGAAGCAATTTATCATTTCTCAAGTACACCCAATGACTTATTTGCTTTCGCCTTTTCGCAATTAAAAAATAGCATGGACTTTTTTTATCATTCCTGCCTTGCGTACTTCATTTCTTATTCAACCCCAGGGCTATTTATTTTGGCGAAAAATACTCATACAGTGATACAAAATTGACATGACCTCCCAGAGGCCCGGGTGAGGAAAACTCTCCAAAATCCTCGAGATTTGAAAGTGTTGATACTTGTGCGAGTGTTTCTAGAACAGTTTGCGTCCTATGTTGGATCTAGATAATTTTTTGCTAGATACATCATGTTCTAATTTACACAGGGACTGTGGGCCTGCAGAGGTGGTATTGAGACTGCATGTACCGACTACATTGCATGTTTGCCCCGGATGATATAGTGGGGTGTCATACAACAAGGGTAAATGTGCTCTTCCCCTCAATTTAAATCAATGTAATTCCAGCATTTATACAAGTGCTGTACAACTAACTTCACCATTTTCAAGTTTAGTTATGTAAGCCCATGCTTCGGATTTGTTTACTGAATTACAGGGGAGTCCTATCTCAAAGTGATGAATTCATGGATCAGTGTACTAACTTGGACAATTATGGTTCAGCTTGTTCACATGAAAATTTGGACCAAATCCCTATCTCCATTGGCAAACCGTACTATGGGACTTTCACATCATTTCAAAGTTATCCATGCAAGCCCGGTTATGAAGTTAAATCAGACCCAATTGGTATGCTCATAAAGTAGCAGTCTGTATAGCCCAAACATGTCGACAGATTAATTTTGGTCATAACTGTGTCTCTTATGACATTTTGTATAAATTAATGTGATTGTAATGGCAATTAAATAAAACTCCAGCCGTTAATTTCCCCACTTCTTTAATTTGATAGTTATGCACTACATATCAATGGGAACAAATCTGATTCCACACGTATTTCTGTTTTTCTCGGGAAGGCATCATGCATGCAGTGTACAGAATGAACACATATTTAGTGGAACTAATTTTGTTTCACATGTTTTAGTATAATAGTCTATATTATTAAGCCTGTCTGTAGCAGAATACAAAAGGATGGGGCTTGCAATTGTCATTCTCATATTACATTGTGTATTGTCCCTTTCTAACTTTGCACCCCTTGCATTCATTAATGTAAAGGTTTGTTTGTAAAATAACATTAATGGAATATAGGAATAGACTCACCTTGTGAAACCAAGCTTTAAACCATGGTTAAGGACCTTTATCTCAGTGTCAATAATACTCAAATTGATCGAAACATCTTGCAGTGAAGATGATCCTGTGATGTATGTATGTGGTCCTTGCAGGAGAGCCCACTCAATGTAATAATCTTCACCAATATATTGAGTCTCCTTTCACCAAAGTTACTCTGGTGCGTCTGTGGATACAGGTGTCATAACACAGGTACGCACTTTCTGCCATCAGACAGGCAATTGAAAGAGGAGACCGTCGACCAGCCTATGGTAAACTTAAGAGTGCGAGTGTCTTCATCGTGTCTACATGCTTGAAGAAGTCTGGAATATAGTCTTGCTAAAGGCCCTACTTTGTTATTAATCTCCCCCTGGGAAGAACCGCCCCTACGGCTAGATAATGAGTAGGAAGCTCGATACGTGGAATGGCCCAATTGTGCGCTAATTGCATTTCTACATCCATTATTTAACAAAAATCAAATCATAATAATATAAACGGGAAATAGTCTAGTCTCTCTATACACAGGCCTCGATCCTTTTCTGTGGAAGCAGTTATATGGACTGATGGACAATCTAATATATCATGTGGAAGAATTTCCCAAAGACACTATGCCTGTCCCAGTGGACATAGAAAAATGAGTTGGAGTGTTTTGTGATTATTCTGAGTGAAAGATCTTAGAAGCAATTAGCGGCTTGCCACTAAATGTGCGAGGATAGTGCGGGGGATAATGACGGAAAAGATCTTCACGCCAGAGATCAAAGGGCATGTGCAAAGTCATCTGTGGACATGGACTGGGAAAAGGTCATGGGTTCATTTGTTTGTTTGAAATATAGTGCCAAAGGTGAATGTACGAATAGCGAACGCGCATGATTGCTGCATGCACGCATATATGCTAGAGAATCTTTTTAGAAACAGATTTTTATTCAGGTTATTTGATACATTTTGAACACTCTCATCCGTTTAGGATGTTTTTTGTCGTGCCCTGAAATGTGCTTAATTTTAACAAAAGTGTGATTAAATCAAGGACAGTTGGTTTTACCTCGTTCGCGATACAATTTCTTTTTGCTACCTTATCTTTACAAGATTATGGTGACATTTTAAGGTTTGGTTTTATGAGAAGGTGAGGAAATAATGGGATCTAGGGTCAGGTGGTGGACGGTTTGGACAGGTAATCTTTGCATTGATAAGGGCGTTTAAACAGACTAACTATACCTTCTACTGCCAAGTACTTCTTCAGTCAATACTATATTTCTATATTAATTAACAACAATAGGGATCATGCGAGGTGGCATTCTGTTCACCTCAGGGATATGTTAACCCTCAAACAAAATCATCTTGCCCTAGAATTTCAGAGGCAAATTTGCCATTCACAAATCTAATAGGGAGTTCTGCTTCGGGACAGAAGAATCGTCAGGAGGGCGTAAAAAGTCTGACTTTTCACGTTTAAACCATGTGCCCTTAGGAATGGATTCACAAACATTTGAACCCTGAGTGGCTTGTTTCTTCTTCTTGCCAATGGTATGAGTGGGCCTCCAATCTTTCCAATCGATATTTTCTAACGAAGAGATACTAAGCTTTCTCTCAATAGATTTTGTACACTTCTGACCAGTTGGTGGGTCGTGCCTGACACCACCACATTTCCAACAGCTTCTTTTAACCATACTGACAGTATTGGTGACAGCCAAGTGTCACTACACATGGAAGCAACCAAGCGTGACTCACGGGTCCAAAACAAAATTTGCTCAGTCGTTGGAACAGAAGTGGCCGAGCGAGGCCCTGGTCAGCCAATATATATGACAGATATGTACGCCCTCTAGTGTGAGTTCAAGTGGCGCCCCCTGGATATAATATTCTACCTGGTGGTGAGAAGTATATGATTCAATGTCAAAATCACTTAAATTGACTATTCTAGCCAATTAATGGCAAAAATAGCATTTTCATGGCAATAAAGGAGGCCATCTTGGAAAACGGTGGCCATCTCGAAATTTCAAGTGGCCCAAGAATACAAATATGGCCACCACATTAGTAAAAAAGTATGATTCAATGTCAAGATCATTCAAATCGGACTATTGTAGCCAAATCTATGGCAAAAATAGCATTTTCAGGGCAAAAAGGCGGCCATCTTGGAAAATGGTGGCCATCTTGAAATTTCAAGTGGCCCAGGAATACAAATATGGCCACTTCATTAGTAAAAAAGTAAGATTCAGTGTAAAGATCATTCAAATCGGACTCTTCTAGCCAATTCTGTGTCAAAAATAGCATTTTCAGGCCTCAAATGGCGGCCATCTTGGAAAAAATGGTGGCCATCTTGAAATTTCAGGTGGCCAACAGGCATTGTTTGAAAGGTTATGTATGACAAACATTTGTGCCAAATTTGGTGCTTGCCTCATCATTTGAATGATTGCCCAAAAAAACCCACTTTATCTGCCCCACTAGAAGTATCAATTTATCAAAGGCTGTTGTCATGGCAACATGCATCTAGCAAAGTTTTTGAATGACTGGGGGTCTGTCATATGTCATGTACAAGGTTGCTGGAGTCTGACTTGTAAAAATAACCACAATGGAACATTCAGCATGTAACAACACAACTTCATATGTCTAAAAATGCCAATTTTCGGTGTTTGACCTTCAAATGACCTTGACCTTGACCTCAAATGACCTTCGTCAGGTGTTCATCTGATAGCAGGTACCAGGTTACATATGTGTGGTCACTTGAATCAAGTTTATATCATTTTTATTTCCAGAGATATGCAAAATTCTAAAATCCCCATTTTCATGGTTGGTTGCCATGGAAACAGATTTTATTAAAAATGCTCAACCATGCCAGCTTGGCATGGATCAGTTTCTTGAACCTGACCACCTGCTGAATCCATTTCAGCAAAAAAATCGTAGTAGTACTCCAAGTCACGCTTCCTCCATATTTGGGGGTTTGTCTACTGGACTGGACTGGATGGGGTGAAAAAGAAACCTGCCTAGTATATTTCATTATGCGCATAGTATCGAAGAAGTGTGAGTATAATGTGATTGAATAATAGCTCAGAATGCGGTAAATGAATTGGTAAATATTTTGTTTTGGCACGGAAAAACCTAAACAGACAGTCCAAAATAGCATTCTGAAGTACATGTGGTAATGTAATAGTGAGACAAGTAAATGATGCCTAGAAATGAACTTAGCGGGAAAAGGCAAACTTCTTTTGTATACCGATGCGACCCCTTCTAAGATGAGCGCCACACTGAAGCAATCGATAGTATTGACACAAATTTCCAATATTACATACTTTTGCACAATAATTATGGATTCTGTGGGAAAATATCGTCGCAATTCCCAGTATGTATGGAATTTATGCTAGAATTCACACATGTATGCATTATGCATGCATCATTATAATATCTAAATTGAAATTTGAAACGGCATATGTATATGAATATTTTTCTTTTAGAAATAATCCATAAGCTTCTAACAACAAACATGCATACATACAAAAATCGATATATATATATGCTTCCTTTTTCTATATTTTTAATTTGTATAAGTTATTATTCTCACAACAAGCTACAACAATGCCTCCGAGTTGAATTAGGTGCACTTCTCGACATCTTTTCATAAGAAAATGGGCCTGTGTCAGACAATACTGTTCAGACTCCATTAGTAAGCTAAACTGACTCTCTCGCGATATTGCAATATAGTGAAGTTATTTATACGAAGTGTCTGGCAAGCCATTGTAGATGAACATAATGTCTGAAAGGCATAAAAACGCTTTCCCTATACTTCTCAGGTAGTCTCCCGAAGTTCACGGTATGAAGCCAGCAATATTAGTCTGTAACATAAGTCTCAGACACTGGCATCGTCCTGAGATGGATCACTGTGCCCTCGATAAAAAAGCTTTCTGTCTCATTGTCAAGAATTCCCTCTCAAAGGCTGTAGGTTTCTCACATTGCAAATTATCTTACTCTAGGTGAGTCGAGACATTGAATTTATTTAATACCATGTGCACTCTTACCAACGTTTGGTTGTCAGAAGAGTCTTGGTACGTATATAATCAGAACTGTTGTTGGTAATGAATCATTCAATGAATGGCACTTATGCATTAATTTACAAATAAAAATCAGATCTCTATATAGCATTCCCTGACACATCTGTCCATATACAACTATATATGGGAATAAATCCATTCAAGTCTCCGTTTAAAGGATTCATCTTCGACCTATCATTAATCACCAACACAATTACAAGTGGATGGGACCACAGCGATTCACGGGGTGTATTTTTTTTTAATTTTGTGTCAAATTATCGGTAATCTTCGGAGAATTGCTTACTACAGATCTCAAATATTTTTAAAGTCGTGTGTGTACATTGCACACAATGAAAGTAGTGGCTTCAGTTATGTTACAGGACAGACATCTACAGAAGTCTATTATCATTATACATCTAGACTAATAGCCTTTATTCAATAAAGATTTGAGAAATTAATGAACTTTTATGTTGTTTGAATTAACATCCCATTTCTTCTCTTTAATCATTTATCAATATCACACCTCGCGACGCATTAAATTTATGACAAAACGGTGTCAGGCCAACTACCCACCAAACATCTACCCCCGGACTTTTACCCGCTGGACATTTACCATCCTAGACATTACCCTGCTAGGACATATACCATCTCCCTCTGTTTCTGGAGCTGTCTTCGGAGCTCGGCTTGCTCTCTTTGCATTCGTATTGTCTCGATCCGTGCATTGACGAACTCCAATCGTGAAGAGGGTTCTCTAAAATTATGTCATGGTTGGTGTAACATATAAGGAACGAAGTATGTAGGGTTGTAATTAATATTTATTCCTGGTACAGGTGTTGTGAATATGGATGTTATACCTAGATGGTGTACGTTAACTGCCCGAGAGTTATCCCAGTCACCTTAATTAAGAAGTAAGTCCAAAGAGCACTTGATCTGAGCCTCACTGAGTGTGCAGTATATATGGGGTTTGAACTCTCTATTCCCTCGAGTCACAAGGTTCCACCCAACACCTTTGGCCGCTTATGTCCAAGGGCATGCGATTTCCCTGCCGACTACAGCGTTATCTTTTCTGTTGTGGCAACCAGTTGCCGCGATTTATATAATACTAGCAAAGTACCCGTCCTCCGGACGGTCCCCCTCTCTGCCCACACTTCTCCCTCTCCCTCTTTTCCCTCCCCCTCTTCTCTGTCTCTCATACCTGTTTTTCCCTCCCAACCTCATCTCCGATTCCCCCGTCTCCCTCCCCTCTTCCTCATGCTCCGCCTCCCTTCTTTCTCACCCTCCCCTCTCTCCCTTTCCCATACATCCTCTCCCTCCCCTCTTTTCCCTCCCCCTATTCTTTCCCTCCCCCTCCCCCTCCCCCTCCCCAATACCCTGACCCTCTCCTTCCCCTCTTCTTCACTCTCCCACTCCTCTGCATGTAGTCGGGTCCCCCTGGAAGTGACATAGTATCTCACAGGGGCTTTCCCAGGCTATAAATAGAGTGCGTAGATCCCAATTTAAACAAGTTATAAGTTTATTAAGTTAATCAATCATTTAATGAACTATTTTTCTGTTAAACTTTATAATCAGTTTAAGTTAATGTATAAGTTGTGCGTTTCCAAAGGAAACAAATTCTACGGTCAACTATTTGTGCGCAATGGCTAGATTATGAATATCAGAAGTACTGTAATCTGAAATGCCTCGAATGTCTGTATTAGAAGAACACAGGAGTGGAAGTAAAATTCAGTTTATTAACAACTAGGAAAGTTGCACGCTCCCTGTTTACAAAGGCAGTTGGATAAACATGAAAGTACAATGCAAGGGAATTAGAAATAAGACATCAAACAACATATTGTAATCTAATAATACACAATTGTCTTTTAGTCTTTGCAATTCCGAGCTTGTCTGTCTCCAAGACTTGAAACCCAGAAATCCCAAAGGGTGTAGTAGGTGTAGATCACTCAGATTCAGTCATGGGTGGTCCTCTCTAAATGGGTTCCTCTCAAAACCTATACAGTGGCCTTAAGTGGCAACTTGTCAATCAAACCAAGATAGCCAATAGAATACAACACTGGCCTTCAGGGATTTACTGCAGAGATGGTAGAAGGTTGTCAATCAAGCAGTCCTTGCATAAGTGCAAAGTTAGTAGTGTTGGCGTGAATTACATCACACAGAGATGGGCATCCAGATATCCTCCCAGATAAGTGTCCACACTCCTCACACCAATCCTCAACCAACACCTCAAAATGTATCACATGAACTTGCTACTCAGGATGATTGACAGAATGGTACCCAATTCACTAACATTCACGAATTTTTTTTTTTAAAAATACCGTAGAATGTAAAAAGGCTTCAAAATCACCTTTTCACCCCAGATACCTTCACAAACCACATATAATGTCCTCCAGACAGGGTCGACGGACCTATACAGACCAAAAAGACTGGGGTGGGGAGATCACAGTCCCAGAACGTGTGTGACAAAAAAACCGTTTTAGAGCTTTATATATTAGATACTAAACTGTACCATCAAGTCTTCTACAACTTGTCCTCTTCACCAAAGCAACGGGCTTGGTGGATATCTCATCCCATTCCAAGCAATTCCTATATATGCTGTGGCTCATTATACTTTATAGTAGCATTAAGTCAGGCGGGAGGTGAAATTAAAGCAGATAGTTCATATATCCGAACCTCGCATGGCCATGGGTATGTTGTGCATAAGCATTTTGTTCTCACCCTGGATAAAAATGTTTGATAAAAAAGCTTTATAGACAGACAACTGCCAGCTTTCTTTTACTCAGTCGGGTGGTTCCCTATATCTTTTTGGAATGGTTTTGATTTACTGGTGTAACCCTGGGAGAATATTAGGCGTGGTTACGTGCAAAAGGCAGTTGGCCAAAACCAAATTAGTGTAAATCGAACAAATCCGACAGAGCAATCGTGCGAAATGATCTAGAAGTAATTCCATGAAACAAAGGCCTATAATGACACATCCTTCTTGGTAGCTATGATTGAATATACGTGATGTAAGTGTAAATTAAGATGGTATCTCAGCAGCAACTTATTCATCAAAAGCAAAACTTTGTTGTCTTTATCCTTGATCGATTTTTTCTCAAACAGATGTTTATTATGCTATAAAGTTGGCGTGCATGGCGTCGCTATTGATGCTTAGATCACTAACACCAACTTAAAAGCAGATGTGTGACATTTTTATGTTTCTTTTCTTTCAGGAAAGACATCTTGTTATTTTATGTAGAATGGACTTACCTTTTTGCACACTCAATCTTTGAGATAGAGATGGTGAACAAAAGGACACATAACCAAACATTTCAATAATGTCCTTAAATTATATTGCGATAACTGCATTAAAGGTAAATGCCAGCGTTATTATTACTGCTGCAGGAGGGAATTGAAGGAACTATGCATGAAAAAATAGGAGTAACGCTATTTTTTCAAACTTCATCTTAAGAAAGAACATGGTTGGGTGGATATAAAAAGCAAAGTAATAGGGATGTTATCACATTATGTTATATTTTAGGGACGACTTGCGATTACTAACATTCACTATGATGATCAGTAAGGGGAAAAGCATAAATTCTCAATAACTTCTAAATTCTAATATTCTGGAAAAAAAAGGGAGAATAACCCCTTGTCCTCATTGACTTCTATATTAAATGGTAGTAAATTTCAGTGGTCCCTGAAATAAAAACTAATCCAATGACATGTGGTTTTCAATGGCTTTTTGGATTCCCCCAACCATGTTCTTTTTAAATCTAAAGTTTAAAAACAATTCCATGATTCCTTCTTTTTTGATTGAACACTGGCATTTACCTTTAATGCAATGATTGTTAGGTATTGCCGTAAAATCGTGCTTCGGCAGAAATGTGTGTCTGACCTGAAGGGAAAAAGGAAAGAAACTCCCATTTTCCCATCAACGAGAATTACCAGTTAATTAATCAACTATATAGCCTTATTCATGATGGAATGCTCATGCTAAATATTCTAGGTTAGAATGTAGTTGAAGCGAAGCAAATATACGGTCTTCAGCTAATTTACATCCAAGACGGCGACCTCTTAATGATGTGCTTTTCCAGAGCAGAAAGTTGTGCAGAAACAGTCTGATTTGTAGATTAGAATTCCATTCACATGTACCGTGATGTCAAAGAGGAGCCAGTTTGCCCCTGTTCTTCATATATTGCATTACTGCCATTATTCTGTGATGTCGGAAACCTCTCTATGCTCCTGTCCTCAGGCCTCTAATAACGCTCACCCGCATTCAAAAAATAAGTGTAAAGCAGCACGAAAGTATTACTCCGGTCTTGAGAACAATTTATCATCATTAAGAGATGTGATGAAACAACAATATAATGAATGGTATAGTGTCGGACTCCATTGACAAGGGGTGGGAGAGGGAAATGTTTATGAGATGTTGAGAGGATGCGTTTTAGAAAGGGAATGTCTGCCCCTTTCACAGCCAGCTTGGAAAAAGCTCGTCTTGTGGGTCTGGGTGGAATGAAGTCATATAGCAACTAAGCCCGTATAGGTACATGCATGCATTCCGATCATATTCAGATCACAGGCGAAGGGACACTTCCTTACATTAAATATGCGACGAATATTGTGTATTGCTATACCGATCTTGATTTTGACATATCTTTTCTTATATGTTATCTGTTGTTATTTGTTGGGGGCAGTTGTTTTATGTGTTTGCTATTCAGAAAATAATCTAAGTCGTGGGATAGATAGCAACATAGACACATATAAAATAAGTTCCAGGGGCGGGCATACACAAAACATATATTTTGGACATATCTTGGTTAGTATTTATAAGTAGTTTAAATCCACTTCCCTCTTCCTTTATAACGTGTGGATACCCAAAGCGTTCGATTGTTGCCGAACAAAAGAGCTTTGGAGTGACTTATTTCCCAAACCAAGCGTGGGCGTAGCAGCTGGTCTTTTAGTCTGAATTGTATCTGATGTGAGAACGCAATATCTCTTGAATTCGTTCACAAGATGATGAATACTTATTGACAAAACAGACCTCGATCATGTTTAATAAGAAGGGACTGTGGTCGTTTGATAATTACAAACATGGATAAATAAAAAAAATAGATAAATATTATATGGGTGTAATATGTGCACAAGCAAACAGTGAAAGAAAGACATTTTATCTATAATTAGAAAAGGTAGAGCTCTCATGTTTTAGCATCCTCTCTAAGTAACTGATACGAAATTTTGTCTTTGATCAAGCTCATATCGGTGACTCTGAATAATAGTTCTCATCTCACAAATCACTGGAGGTGGTGTGACAGAGACACATTAGCTAGCTCATAAACATATATTTTATTAACCATGCACAGTTACAAAATACTTCTTCATTGTGGAACTCTACACCTGTTTTAATCGATAAGGATCACAAGTAACCTGATTTATTTTAACCAAAGTCGTCAATGTTGACACCAGAAAAAATTCTAGCCTCGTAAACTAGACACAGTGGGCGCACTAACCTTTTATTTCAGTAAATCTAAAACATGCATCAGAAGCTATCAGACTCAGCTTGTTTCGGGAGGACAAAAACTATTCTAGACCTCTTGCATAGACCTCTGAGCACTGGGAGGTCCTTCATGCATGTTATGGGCTAATGCACCTGGTGTTTGTGGACAAATTGTCTACTGAATATGATTGCTCACTTTTTATTATATTGCTCTCAGCTTCAGTGAGGAATGTGGATAAACCCTCGAGCCATATCAAGGTGTTCTCGAATCCAAGGGCGACATTTTGTGGTCTGTAGGTTTTGGTCAAGGAAAATCGATATATATATAGTGTGTACCTAAGTTGCACAATACGAGGCTCTCAAAAGAGTAGGTGGTATCCGGATTCATAGGTAGAACTAAACTATATCCTCAATCAAGGTGATAATTTTGAAACCATCTGCGGCTTTGATATAGTGATTGTATTGATTGATATACCGATATCCAAGTCGATGCCAATGGATTGGTTGGAGAATTGCAAATATTTTGAATCTTTAGATTATGGAAGCATAATGACTTCTCGTGATTCAATGATTAGGAACACGGTACTATCTGCTGATACTTGATATTATCTGACTTCAATCAGCCATTGCAACCACATCTTCAATCTTCGTTTCCATTTCCAATCGTATGGAAAACATAAAAACAGAACATTTCTTGGTAATAATCTTTTTGAATAAGAATATGTTCCTCAGGTTTCAAATCACTGGAATTCTCAAGTTTCCAATCACAAAAATGAGAGAAAGTCAGACAAGTTATGTCCCTCCTTATGTCACGACTTTTTTCATTTTAACTCTTATGCATGCTTTAGAGGAGAGGGCAACATGAAGTTGCGAATAAGCTCAGTATAGATAAGCCCTAAAAAGAGACTTGAATAGGTGGGGCAACATATTTTTCATCTAGATAGGCAATTTCTTCTTTCAAAAGAATCTTCGCAAACTTACATGACTGTTTTTTCCATTGATCTCCTCATGTCAATAATCGTCTTTATGCATTGATGAGGGAATGGAATGTTCAGTCCCCGAAGACAATTGCTCAGGAGTGATAAGACAAATGAGGACAAATAGACATTCATATCAATCACAAATCATAGATTCATTGATAGTATAAGTATACCTATTTGAATGGGGCATTAAATACCATACGGTGATACATCATCAACACATGACATATGAGCAATATAAATATGCGAGTGTGGAAAAAATAACTGAAAGCTGGAGTGCCTTGATGGCCGGCTGTCAATGGACCGCCCTATAATTTTATTAAGATTTTTTTCACACAACAAGAGGTAGGTATAGGTGTGGTGTGGTTGGAAGCAGCGGGGCAAGTGACCTGGGACCTAGGTGAGAGTGGAGCAGTCAACAATACAAACACTAGGTGGCGTTGCTGCCTACCTCTTGATTTATATGAATATATATAGAATATATATTAAAACATAAATATGCGAGTGTGGAAAAAATAACTGAAAGCTGGAGTGCCTTGATGGCCGGCTGTCAATGGACCGCCAAACACCCAAAAATGTAGAGGCAGTTCAAACCCACTGGGGGAGTCAGTTAGTAGAAACAGAACAGTTCAGCCTAGTAGTAACGAAGCTTTCAATAGTCATTTTCCTACTGTTGGTGGTAGCCAAATATAGAAAAACAGCATGGGAGCGCCAATCACCTAAGCACTTAATATCCGCGAGGGGAACTCCAATGGAATGCAGATACATGGTGCCCCCACGGCGCAACGAGTGAAGACCGGCCTCAGAGGGATCCAGACCGATGGCTTTTACCAGTCTCTTCAAAAAGGCCAGAACCTCACCATATAGCAGGGGAACCCACGTAGAGCTAGAAGGCTTCATGAACAATGGGCTGTCTGGGTTACCAGGGGCTACAGACAGCAACCAACGTAACATGGGAACAACGTCCAGAGCCTTAACCAATGTCGGCATCAAAGGAATGGTTAAGGTGCGTTCCTTGGCTTGGATTGTCTTAGTGGAGCGAACAGTTATGACAGCACAGTCACCATTGAAGGAAACATCACGACGACAAAGGATGTGGCCTGCAAAGGTGGAGTCACCGACTAGGTTTGACTTTCGTAACAGGGTGCGAAAGGAAAGGGCGATGACAAGCCAGCAAATCTTATCATAAGCGGAGATGTCCAGATGACCATGCATGGCGACTAGATGCTCCACTGTCAAAGGGGACTTCTGCTTGACGTGGTCACCAAGCGTGTTGCGAAGACCCGCCAAACACATTTTGATCATAAAACTGTCCCTGAAGTTTGGTTCATAACCGTGCAATTTGTGCAGGACCATGATGGAAGAGAGGTAATTGTTGATAGTAGAATACTTGCTGGTCAGGCTAAGCATTACCAGAAACCGCACCACGGTCTGATCTGAGGCAGGCAGAGGCGATAAACGATGTGTCGCACAAAAGGAGAGGTACCTTTTCCACTGCGAGTTTCTGGTAACTAGAGTATTCGTCGAGTAGGCTGATGCAATTACTTTGGAAACTTCCGCATCTATGGTCTTCAGGGGGACGATGTCTGGAACAAATGGACAAAACGTCAACAGGCAGTATCTTAGAGTCATGAATCCTGGAGAGGCTGTCGGCTAAGACATTGTCATGCGTGTTGATGTACCTGACCGACACATGGCACCTGTAAACAGAGCATATCCAGAAGATGTGGCGCAATAAGGCCATGCAGTTCAGATTGACACTATGACCTTTGCTGACCATGTGGAGGACTTGGAGATTATCCGAGTAGCATACAATATGAGTGCCCGGGAAACGGGGGGCGAGGCGCAGGAGACCAAGCCAAACGGGGATTAATTCTAGAAAATTAATGTTCAACCCCTCAGTAATAAGGGACGTGTCGACATCGCACCAATGGTTGTGGCCTGCAATACAAGAAGGTAGGTGAATATCAAGAACATGCGGGGAGTAATAACCTGCAAGCCAGTCGTCTGAAGTGTAGAGGCCATAACCTTGCATAGATGAATCGGTCACAAACCAGGGTCCCTGGCCAAAGTTGTAGTCAATGATAGGGGAAACACCATTAAAGTCTGCAGCGACCAGTCGCCACCATTGCAGGTCTCTGGCAAACTCAGCATTGAGTCTGACTCTGGGGTTGGCATCGACAGGTAGGCCCCGGAGTAGGGCAATAGCACGTCTAGAGAATGTTTTGGCACCTCTAATCACTTTGGAACAATGCGCAAGAACTCCACAGAGCCTCTGCAGCTGGCGCTTGGAGGCACGATTCCTGTCTTTGAAAAAGAGAAGTTCATTATGCAGTTTCAACATCTTACTCTCCGGTAGACGGAGGAGCATGTCCACAGAGTCCAATTCAACTCCAATGTACACCATTCGGCGAGATGGGGCAACCACTTTCTTCCAGGATATGAAGAAACCCAGTCCAAGAAGAAGGTTGATGAGGACGCGCTGGAAAAACACACACTCCTCTAACGTATCAGCCAGGATGATGAAATCATCGATGTAATTGAAGATCCGCGAGCAACCACGTCTGATCATGCACCTAGCAACAAAATTGGACAATTGCGTGAATATAAAGGGGGCGCAGCTTAATCCAAAACATAAACGTGTGTCAACCAAGTATTTGCCTCCTTGGGGGAAAGGCCACCACACCCCCTGATAGGTCCAGTGATCGGGGTTGATGGCGACAGTTCTGTAGGCGGCTGATATATCAATAGTACACATATAGCAGCCCTGCGTCATAACACTGGCCACTTCCTGGATAGTATGGTAATTGAAGGGTTGGCAGGTGTTAGACATATAGCAATTAATAGAGGCACCAAGCGGCTGCTTACAGTCTGTGATGGGTCTGAAGGAGCCCCCTTGTTTAGGCACTGCACCAATGGAATGGATGCAATGGGGCGGGGATTGGACAACTAGAAATTTACCCATATCCAATTCCTGCTTCATTAAGTCGTTGACGAACTCAAAGGCCGATGGCTGAAGCACTGAAGCATAGTTATCCCTGCAGTATGGATCGATTGAAGCATTACGGTCGACTATATCAAAACCATTGAAGATTCCATTACTCAGAAACTGGATCAAGAAGGGGTCAGTTTCATACTCTAATTCCTTGGACCAGGCGAAAGGAATCAATTGGGAGCGGATGCCACCAATGTAGTGAGGTGAAGAGTAACATCGGGATAAGTCAGTGAAAGGTGATTGACGCAATTCAGGGACAACAGCACATGACGAGTAGCTAGTACTAGCAAAAGATAAATCATCACGGTTTGCATAAGCAATGTCATAATCACAACAATAATCACAAGGTACATTGTAAAAATCGTCAGCAATATAACTCTCACCCAGGTCAGATACATCATCTAGAGTACAATCAGCAATACAAGCAAGGCAAGTATCAACACCAGCAAAGTTACAAGTATCAGGAAAGGTACATTCGTTTACATCAGCAACATTGTGGGAATCAGTATCAACAATAGCAGTGGGAGTACAACCAGCAAGACAATATTCGTGATTACAGACATCAGAATAGCAAGTACTATTGTAGGCAGGGAAACATGAGGCGGAGAGACATGAGTCAACACACGGTGGAAGTACATCCGCAGCGTTACGCGTGCAAAAACCAGTGGCAGTGTCTTGACACGAATCAGGGAAACAGTCCATGGACGGAAGATAATCAACACCATGAGCGTGATTTGAGGAGAGACGAGCGAGAGGAGCATGAGGGAGACAGTATCGGCTAACTGAGGCTGATAAAGACTCGGTTGAACAAGGGAGATGAGTTTCCGATGCTGTAGAGTAAGGCAGAGCAGAAATATTTGTCAACACGCCGCCATGACAGATCACGCTCTCGCTCGTTCTCATCGACGAATGACGTCACTGGGGATTCCCGGAATCCCGGGGTTTCCTCTGGGGACAACCCGAGGCGCGGTGATCTAGCTTGCAAAGACGGCAGTGATGCTTGCGGGAACAATTAGCAGCTGTTTTTGCACAATTACGGTAATTCCAGTCGTAGCAAATGTCTTCGGGGAAATCTGCTGGAATAACTCTGGAAGCAGCCCCCCTATAACGTCGACCGCCTGAAGGGTTCTGCTGTTGTTGTGGTTGGGGGGTTTTCACCGCAGGCTTGCGGAAAGACGGGCTGAAACCCACAGCTACACACAAGGGATCACCAGCGACGAAGGAAGGCAATTTACCAGTGGAAACCTTATCCACCATACGGTGATCATACAGAGAGTAAGCTTTGTCCATAAAAGTATCGTTCATGCCCTCTTCTGTTAGAAAACTCAAATGATCGAGGTAATTGGTGAGGTCCCCCCCCGACTCAAGCAGAGATACAGCAACCCGGACCATGCCATGGACTAGTTCGCGATAGGATAATTTATTGTGGTCAAGATTTTTCACTGGTACCTTATTAATCAAATGCTGCACATAATACTCCGGTCGGAGGGGCATACCTTTATCTTTGATTGACACCGCGGGGTCCAGGGAGAGAGCCACGTCACGGAGCACATCGGTCAATTCCGGGTCCACTACTAGAGGTCCAGCCATAGCACCACCGCCGTGACCTTGACCTTGGCCTTGGCCACCACCGGCAGGTACAAATTTCAAAACGTCGGTGAATTGAGCAGATAATTCATCCATTTTGGTAAGCATTCCATGAATTTCAGCACTTTGAAGAGAGTTAAGGCGACGTAACTCGTCCATATCCAGGGAAGCATGGTCTTCCTCGGCCCTAGCCAGAATCTCTAGGGCTTCAATGTCTAAGTACTTGGTCCAATACACGTCCAAATCTCCAGCTTCTTTACACTTAGCTACGGCGTTTGTCTTGTATTTACAAGAAGTGGTACCCGGCCTGACATGCTTGTAACCACAAGCTCCACACTTGCCCATACTGTAACACAATTCCAGCCACGAAAGTCAAAAGTCACTCACACAAGTTTCACACAACAAGAGGTAGGTATAGGTGTGGTGTGGTTGGAAGCAGCGGGGCAAGTGACCTGGGACCTAGGTGAGAGTGGAGCAGTCAACAATACAAACACTAGGTGGCGTTGCTGCCTACCTCTTGATTTATATGAATATATATAGAATATATATTAAAACATATGATTAAAGATACTATACCTGCTGGATAAAAAAGAGCGAAACTTTTAAACGTTATGCATTTTTCAAGGTTCAGTGTTTGATTTCAGATAGATTGATATGCTTGTTCCTTTTGAGTGGCGTTTGTGTTGTTCCCGAATAAAAAATCACTTTATGCAAAGCTTTTAATTCACCCTGAAAATCCGATCCATCACTATTTGGCATCGGTAAATTGGGATGTATTTGTTGCAACAAGATCCAGATATTGTCATTCCAATGTATATTGGGGAAGTGTTGGTTGCTATGTTAACAAGCTCTCACACCTAAACCCGAAATGACCTCAACGCGCGCCTACTTCCATCCCTTATTTACTCTAGTTTTAGAACAGGTGAAAGGTTTGAACATTTTTGCAGACACTTCAGTTACTCAATTGTGTCAAAACTCTTTACATTCACGTTTGGAAATATAACTACGTCGGAAATATATCTGCAAACATTTTAACCTTCATCCATATTATGAAGTTTTATTAATATATTTCTTTGATTTTTTATGTTTGATTTTTTTATACAAAAGATCAATCTCAGAACGTGTGCTATGGTATGACTTTTGTATAGAAATTTTGAACCCTGTTATCCTCTACCTCAGAGGGCTCCGTAAAAAATAGAATGTAGACCTAACTGAATGGTTCATGCATGTCTTCATGTTCATGCAATTAATCACTGGTACAAGTTAGTTCAAAACTTGTGAACGCATGAACAATCTTCATATATTATACTGGTAGAAATGAATGTCTCATTTGAACCAGAGTTGCTTCAAGAGAACAGGTATCTCTTCCCACGTTCCTCTTGCATACAACGGGCCGAATCTATACAGAAATCTACCTTAAACTTCAGAGGGAGATTATTGTGAAACAAATGAAGCATCGGAAAAAATCCCCGAGAGGCCACTGTCTGGGGCACAGGTGTTGACAGTTCAAAGCCGCAAAGTTAAACCATGGCAGACTGCCATCACGACCGGCATCAAGATCATCAACCTCTGAACATACTTTGTGTAACATCCATAATTTTGGTGGTCTGCAATATTTCACTTTCTCATAGTTTCTACTGGTAATTCCAAGGTGATATAACTTGGAGACGATAACATGACGTCGTTATAACAAGTCGAGTGAGCAAAGAATGTTTGTGTCAAACCACTGTATAAACTGCACAGAATATTCGGTGGGAAGAACGGAGATCCAAAGTGTTAGTTTGGCAATGGGTTTATATAGAAAGTATTTCCAAGGCGCTGGCAGGGGAAAGCATATTCCTAGTGCCTCGACAGGTTCCCAGGACGATTGCATCAATATCACTATTGTCCAATCTATTAACACGGTGTAGTTTTTGTCTGTGCCATTGTAGCAGAAATGTGTGGCCTGAGACAAGACTTCCAAAGCATGGGAACGTTTGTAAAGTGACAAAACACCCCTCTATAAGGAATTAAACAACACAAAGCGGAAATTAACGTAATGTTTAATCTGTTTTGAACAGCATCTTAGCATAAAGGGCACCGGTGTAAATCTCTAATGGATATGTTACACCATATATGATACTTTACTTTTTTTGACATTCATAGTTCGCGTTTATTGTAAATCATCATTCAATGTTGGCGAGATATGATACTTCATCTGTGTGTGTATCGAGGGCCACATATATATATATATATATATATATATATATATATATATATATATATATATATATATATATATATCTGGGATAAAGGAAGCAACGCGGGCCAGTATGCATTAGGAATCATGTCAAGGACATCCTAAAGCCACTTAATTCTTTTGTGAGTAATGCAATTCTTTTCATATTGACATTTCTTTTTCAGCGCACATAGCTAGAGTGTCTGTTCTTTCCAGCGTTGTGTTTGATCATTCTTACATTAACTTTGAATAGACAAAATTAAATAATTATACGAAAGAGGCATACTCATTCACATGATGTGAATGTGCTCACCCGCGCTTGGAACAATTATATTTATACAAACATATTTGATAAGTATACATGGAATACTACATTAGTACGGAAAAGTACTTAAGTTATTACTGGCCTATTACAAGTACGTCAGAACATAGTATACCTGTAGTAGGCCATGCAATAATAAGATAATGCAATCATATTATAATGTAATTATATTAGCAAATAGACACTAGTTAACCTACAATTACAATTAAGTTAAGGGCATAAATTCACAACATGTCGCTTTAAAATTAAGAATTATACGAACCATGTCATCAAGTATGCCTTTACTTCGGGATCGGTTTCTCCCCGATCCGCTGTCAAGGCATGTGCCACGCAGCATACCCTGGATAATAAAAATTGTTTTAAAAAGAAAATCTGTCTCCATCTGATTATATCTAATAAGATTTGGTTACCGTCAAATTGATCGCCATTAAAATATCCACATAAAATCATGTGGGGGATTAAAACATGTGATATTGCTGTCTATGGTTGAAGTCTGTTCCAATATATTTCTTTCATCTCACATTCGAGCTCCTTGCTGTTTAAAAATTATCTTCACATACCGAGACGCACACACCCGACATACACGACCATTTATATACATGCAAAACATTGATTATACTAATATTATAATATTGATAACTATATCGAATTCAATTCGTAATAATTAGAAAAGCGGATATATATACATTTATATTCCGTTTTCTAATTATTACCAGGATTTATGCTGATGGAGAGAGCCAATTGGCATACTATCCACATAGTATTCATTACTGTGAAGGAATGTGGCTTTTAATCATAGGGTTCTTCTACAATACTTTGCTAATTACACCGTATGAAATATAGTCAGGTAACATAACATTACACAGTTGTATAGACACACTGCAACGATTGTCGCCAGTAATAAGAAACATAGTGGGAGATTACTAAGTAGAGGGTCTTTTCTTATTACAGGATTTCTTTCTGCTGTCGGGCCATTCCCAGCAATAAACAATCCTCTATGATGTATATATCACCCCATACAAAGGCTTTTATCTCGCTTTCAAAAGAACTACAGGGCATTAAAGGGCTCCCAAGTGGAGGTGTGTGTAGAAATAACAGACACACAAATGTACAAGGTTTGGGGCGTTTTAAGGGAAATTACTCCGATGATAAACATCTCCTCTCAATAGTTATCTTTTGTGGAGACAGAAAGTTCGTGTGTGTGCTTCTCACCTAGTATGCCATACTATTATTAGATTTACTTTTACAGTCTCAATAATGGTCCATTGGTTTTATGCAGTGTCTATTCGCCAAGACCTCCCCCTGTCTGTACCAATTTAAGTCATCATTAGAGCGTTGAGCGAAACCTTTAAAAATCTTGTATTTATTTTTTTTAAAGACAAGACCTGTAGTTTCTGGTACAGGACGTCCTTGTAAATAACTAATATATAAAGCAGACTTTTAAATGGACCCAATTGTAAAAAGTATTTTTGTTCAATTGCAATTATAATGTCTGGGAAGGCCGTATTTCGTTTCATGCAGGGGAATACGTTGAACATGAAAAAGGAATCCCCGAAAGTCACAGGCTCCATCTGTATTCTCCACACAAGATGTATCCTTGCTGTCAGTCTGTAAATACAAGGCGTGTCTGGAATACCAAAATTGGTTGCACCCAAGCACTGAATCGATTTTCTGTCATTTTAGAATAAGATATATAAACAAGATGATAGTTGTATTGTTCTGAGGCAAATAAATGTCGTAATGATCGTAATTATTTCCAGCTGAGTATAGTCATATAAGGGAGATTATCATAGATATAATTATAGCCCACCAGATGATTATCCAGTCTGGCCGATTAAAGTAAAAAGCAATTAAATATTTTTATTGACAGTGCACAAGTCCAACTTAAATACATATATTATATATAACCCCATGTTGAGCTGTTGCCTTTAGTTTGCCCGAATTCAATCCACGATTTGTTGGATTACACTGAATAACTAGGCCTATAACTGAAACCAAAATTATTATTAGGGCTCAGAGTGTTTTTTTTACTCTGAGATAGGAGTAACTATATTTCAAATCATAGCAACTAATTTAGCAAAAAGAATCATATTTTCATTAATTTATTGGAATACACAGAAATATCGATTCATCGTAATAATTGTGAAGAATGCAAGGTCAAAACATCGATTGAAAATATCCCAACTATACATGCAACACCTGCAGCTACCTGGTGGAAATAAGAAGAACTACTTCAACCAGGCAGTTTCCTGCTGCCATTCGCACACCGTGAAAGTCTATAGACGAGGAGCCGGCGAGGAGCATACTTGTGTACGTATACATAGGCCTACTTGACATCAGGTGCTAGCCCTTCTAGGGCTCGTATACCGGTATATATATATATTAGATACATGCACCGGTAATTAACTTTAATGGGTTTCTTGCTCAGTTCTACCTGGGAGGTAAACTAATAAGGACCAATTAAAATGTGACCAATTTTTCAATTGTTTTGGTACAAATAGTAATCATGTTTTAATTGGAATGAATCCTGGGCCCTATCAGATCCATTGAATTTGCGATTACCAATTAAATCTTACTCACCAGGACTTGTGCAGTAGTTATGTTTTTTAAGCTGTTTATGATATATTCTTGTAGAAAAATGGACCAACTAATGTCGATAAAATTAGTTGAAGGTAAATATGAGCGTTATACACATTACTGTAGGCGGGAGTTCCATGAAATTCATGCATGAAAGAAGGAGTCAAAATATCTTTGTCAAACTTTGTCTTGAAGAAGAACATGGTTGGGTGAAAACTAAAGGCAATAAAAGAGGCTGTCACCATATGTCCACCAATTATTTCAGGGACCACTGAAGTTTTTACTACCGTTCACTGTGGAAATCTACGGGGGAAAGGGATGTTTTCCGGAGACATGCTTTCTTATTGGCTTCTTGGTTTCACCCGACAGTCGTCTTTCTCAAGTCAAGTTTTAACTAAATTCCACGATTCTTTCTTTTTTCATTGAACGCTGGTATCTACCTTTGATAGTTTGAGATAACTCACGTTTTTCATTTATCTGTATCAATTTTAACGGCAGAATTAGAACCATTTCGCAGCGGAACTCTTTCCCAAGGGAGAGCTAGGGAGGGTTTTAGGATTTCTACTCACCGAACATTGATCCTATAGAAATCAACCATCCTGGACATTTAACCCACCTAGCTGACAACTGGATAATTTAGGGGACTTTCCATGAACCTAATTGACTTTTTAGGTCATTATATGGGCAGTTTTTAGGCCATTCTAATATATTCACAATAAAAGAAGGTGAAAGAAGAAGAGAGATGCGTCAGTTTTTAGAATGAGGTAGGGAATGAAATCTTAAACCTTTTGGCGCATTTTGCCCAAGCCTTATTATAACTAACGAAATGGAAAAATCACCAACACATAGTACTATACTCATACTGTCTTAGGGAAAAGAGAGAGGATATGGAGAAAATTCATTGACTTGAGGAAAGGAGAGAAGGAAGGAGAGAGGAAATCCGTTGAGTTGAAAGTGGGTCACAAAAGTATGATGTCCGCCGAGGTTGGTGCGCTGCCAGCATTGTAATCCGTGCTGCGGGAGAAGGGAGACAGCACACCCGTACGCTAACATTCACTTTGTTAACCGCCATACCTGATAAATTCAAAATATCCCCCAAACATAGAAGGGGCATGCTAGTAAGGACTAACATATTCAATATAGGGGGTTAAGAAGTCGCAGTAACAACGAACAAATAATTGTTTGAGTTATTTATGACAATGGCATTTTGAATTTGTACTATTTTTATTTCTAGAATTACATCATATATGGCTGTATACCTGAATGTATTACCATCAAATATTAGGTGATATATGCATAATATCTTATAGTGGCGGATGCTGGCGTCATGTAGGCGCGTATACAGGGTCTCCGCCACGCATTTGGACTGACAAAAATTCAAGGCTTTTCAAGGCCCATTTTAGTGATTTTTTTAGAACTTTAATGACGGGACCTGGGGGTTGTAGTAATTGTTTTCACATAGGCCAATGATGTATTTAACAAGTTTTATATTCAGATTTTATATAAATAAGTGTTTTTCAAGTTTTACTTTGTAAGTCATTTACTGTAAGGTTTGAGAGGGGCCAGTTAGGGGAAAGTGTATACAGGGTATCGTCGAACATTTCCAGGCCATTTAATATATTCCAACAGAATTCAAGGCCCATAACATGATTTTCCAGGCCCTTCGACTAAAATGCCCACTTTCAAAATTCAAAGCTTTTCCAGGTCCCGCGGAGACCCTGGTATATATAATCATTCAACCAGTGTACGTTATATTCTCTAATTGAAATGTAAGTGTGGACGCATAAGAACAATCTACAAAGGGGATATAATTGATTGAATATCCGTTAGTCGTAGCTTGACACTTTTAGAATCAAATAGATGTGGCCAAATGACCTAAAATGTCCATTACGCTTGTATACGTGGTCGGCGGAGTAATGTAGAGCAGCACATGTATAGGCGCCGGCTGCTAACCGAAATCTGTAGTTAACAAAATCACCAACGGCGACGCCTCATTAGATCGTTGTACGACTTATATTTTTGGGATGTAGGTTAATCATTTTTTTGTTTTATTTTGCTCGGGGGAAAATCTCATTAAAGCGAAGTTTTCAATTTGGGGAAGCAGTAATACGCATTTTTTCCCCTATTCTTAAGTATGTATCAACACTTAAATAGCGGTAATTTGTCGCTATGTAGGCCTACCGAAGATTTGCAGGTTTTGAATGAAAAGCGAATAAAGAATTATTTCGTTGGCAGAGCGGAATATATGATATCCAACCTTTTTTTTTATTAGCTCTTACTTCCAACGATTGCTAGTATACACGTAAAATATCAAAACATAACGTACTACCCCTAGGCATATAAATAAATCAATAGACAACAGATCTTTTATTTCAGTGGAAATCTTTACTGAAATCTCCCTGTCGTCCATATTATCCCTTGTTGTTCACCAATTGCTTATTACAACCCTTCGCAACATTTCATAATGTGTTTACGTTGAGTCCAGGGGTAGACATCCCAGTGCTTTCCATTGCTCACCAAATACTATTAATAAACTTTGAAAATGGATTGGTAAGAAATGTTTGATACTGGCACTTTCGTCTAGTCCAAATTTCAGTAATAAAAGATATAAATATGATGGGTAAAATTGTTGAAATATACAGTAATGCCAACAATACTTACTTAACAATACTAAGTTGGACGATTATGCCAAAATGGAAATGCACACAGTAAATGAGTGACAAATGTAATAACTATAGTTATCAATAATATCTCAACTATATCACAATATCTTCTAAGGCAAAGCACACAGGTACAGAGCTCATATACTAAGCTTATATTTGATTGCAAAGAGCGGTGCCATTCAATTATCACTTTCAGATGAGCCCGTTTAAGTATATCACTCCCATAAAGACTCACATTATTTCAACATTTCATATCGTACATCAAATTAAAACCAGGCTTTTGTGTTACCCCCACAGTGGAAAGTAACACTATTTCCCAAAGTAATTATGCACAACTAAGAAAGTGGAGGTTTATAGGTTGTGTCAAACAGAAGTTTGGAATTGAGTTTAGCTTTAGGGTGAGGGAACAATGATATCCACATAATCTATAGCTACCATTAATGCATGGAATAGTGGAGACACCTTGGATTTGACCATATTATCAGTGTTTACCTCCATCATATTATGTATACCTGAACAATGTACAAATGCATTAACAACATCGACTCATCACTGGGCAATGAGTCCAACCCTAGTTGTATTCTCTTTAACGACAATGGCTTGCTGAAGTTACTTGTACTTTGCCATGAATCCATCATGGAATGTCTTCAACCTCTGAAGAAGCTTTTGCAGAAGATCTACTTGCGGCAAGATGGTCATTCTGAAATGGGTACGGTTAAAAACATGAGTTAATAATTAGTCTAAAGTGGTTCAGGCATTCAGTGCAAGTTGTACTAGCTTCCTTTTACAAGAGGTAATGTTATCAATATCTTGTCACACAAAATGAGGTAAAGTGATGCATGTGTCTATCACACAATCACTATAACATTGATGATACATAACAATATCTACTATGTCTAGAAGGATTGGGCAGGTCCGGGGTATGAAGTCCAAGTACATAAGATAGTATCACAACAACAATTATAACCCCGTTCAGATAATATAATATTATATCAGATCTAAATATCTGCTAGGTGTCTGGCAAACAAGATAAAGGGTCTAAAGGACAACATTTCGAGGCATACGATCCAAGCCTTAGGACAGTATCAAAGGTTGAAGTACAAACTAACTTAACCTTCCCTCTCAATAACATTACGACCACATTGCCCACTTACCTGAAGTGGTATGTTCCCTCAACTTGTCCGAAACCACTACCGGCTACCACACAGATTCCTGTCGCTTCCAGTAACTCGGCGCAGTACATGGCGTCGGGGGTCATTCCTCGTTCCTATAATGTCCATAAAGTACAGAGATTGGTTTCTCCGTCTTCTCAACCAAACAATCACGTGAAACATGTCATGATAATGATAGCAGGCATAATGGCCCTGGCAATCATATATAATACCATTCGAAGATAATACGAACAATTTTAAATAGCCTATTTTTGTATTGTTCAACTAAGGCCTCAAAATTGTAATAAATATACAATAGAAATGCACACAAAATTCGTTACAGATTGTTTGCATGTTTTGCCTATATAAATATAAGCATACCGTAATTGATATATTCCCGAAATCATTTAGGAACTTTTCAAAAAGTGAATAGATACATCAGAGGAATACGCTTAAGAGGCGTAATGTTACGTAACATTAGGTCTTACCTTAGCTTCAGCTATGGCAGTCTCGGGTAGATGCACCCTGGGGAAGGCGTACATGGCGCCCATCACCTCGTTACACGTGATGCCATCTATAGCGTTGAGCAGCTCTGTGGTCATACGTGCCTTGTTGGCCAGGTCAGCCAACACGTGCTGCTTCTCCTCCAGGTACTGGTCATACGAGGGCTCGCCCGCATGGGGAGGGTTCACCACCACATCCATGGCAGACTGCCAAGAGAGGGACATAGATTGTTATGTTACAGTCAAGTGGCTAGCACACAGATAGATGGGACAGCTGTTTACTTTAGAAAGCCAAGGCGGAGACTAACAAGATTGATAACCTTCATTTCGGGCCTGCTGGTGCACTGTTTGTGTATAATCCGCTACAGATTACACACCAAACCCTGTACCAACAGCCCCTCAATGTCGGTCATTAATTAGAAGAATCTACTAACCTATGTTCAGTGAAGTAGATTTGTGTATGACAGATATATGTATAGTTATAAAAGGTTAGACTCGTGAGCACCTTTCAACATTATTTTGCTATGAACATATATGCCTTACATTTACAACGCCATATAGTGAAACTAAGTGGTTTTAGTTCAGACTATGAATCAATAAGAAGCCAAATTACCTAATTTTGTGACTGAAAAATCATAAAAACTGGAGTAAACTTAGCAAACATTCACGGTATAGGATAAGGTGAATTTTCAAAGGCGTTTCATATTGAGACGCCAAGATACCAACACACTATGGATGTCTCAGATTGGACAGGATATAGTACACCTTCTTTCTGGCAAATTAGTTCTAAATCCTCTGAGGGAGATATTTTCAACAGTAGTTAAATCTTGTTCTCACCTGTCCTGATACGGTAGGGCACAGTTTAGCAGAAATAGACTTAATAAGCTCCAACTTCACTGCAGGGTCTAGGTTTACAATTTCGCAGTATCCACCCCGGTAGCCACATCTAGAAATGTATACAAGATTAGTTTAGTAAGTAATTTATTAGCATAGGGGGTACTTTAATGAGCTACTCCTCGATATTTATCGTCTTCGTTTCTTTAAAAACTCAAATAAAATAGTTTTATTTTGAAATACTGTACTTGTAATTAAGCCTCAGAGAATCACCACAAACAAATATATATATATATAGAATTCTATACTGGCGGGTACGATATATTTGTCGGTAGGTTCTCGTAACTGTCATACAATTACCAAGTGTTCGCCCCATGAGTAAGTTACATACAAGGCAAGCTATATTGAAATATGTCATAAGAGTATCACGTTCCACTTTACATCAACACTGAAATGAATTACACATCGCAAGCCTAGGTTTATTAAATCACTTACTCTCCCATGTATCCTTTAGACGTAGACATGAATGACGCTAATTCTAGGTCAGCATACTCTGAACCCATCTCGCTTAGAACCTTCTTAAACGAGTGGAATTCGGAACCCTGTGCGTATACATTATGTTGGTATACCTGTTGAAATAAAGATGTATATTAAATGAAGTTATGTTCATAAAGGAAATGGTCTTGATAGCGTTACTAAACAGTACGTGAAGGAATGGGAGAAAACTCCTGTTGGGACGGCTACGTACCTCGTCGGCAAGAATAAAGAGTTTTTCTTTCTTGGCAAATTTGATGATGTTTTCAATATTATCTCTAGTGAGAACTTGACCTGAAAAATAAGACGACAGTAATGTACAATGTTGCTAAAGGAAATGCTAGCCAAGTCAATGCATTTGATACATATAATACATTTGTCAATTTTGTTATTTCTTATTTTCCTCAGAAAATAGGGGTTGGAGCTTCTGGCAAAGCACCCACCACCCAACTTCAGATTGTACTAAGATTTAATTCTAGAAAATAGATTGGGTCATTTATTGTTCGAGTAAGCAAAGGATTTTGACCCAAACATGAAGTTAAGTTAAAGATTAAATCCAAAACTATTTAATTATAATTAGCCATTAGACATTGAACATAGTGATTAGAGAGATATCAGTACACCACTGACCTGTAGGGTTTCCAGGGTTGATAACAACCAAAGCTCTTGGTACACATTCACTTCTACCTTGCTTGATAGATCGTTCTAACTCTGCACTATCTAGCCCCCACTTGTTGCTTTCATTCAAATAATAGGGCACCTGGATAATAATTAAGCACAAGAGATTTATATGATGACATTTATAATAGTCGAGCAAAGAGAAGTGATACTCAAGATTTTAGGTTCAATGTACAGGGGAAAATTACCTACAATTCATTACATAATTTTAAGTTCAAATTCAAGTTAACACAATTGACCAATTATTGCCTTTATTTGTGAGGCAGTTGGCGCTATGAGAAGCATCTATAATTCACCATGAAAAGGAGTGATTTTAGGAGGAGGCAATAAATGTTAATATATGTTTTCTTTCTCATGAAAGTTACTAACCATGTGTGCGTTGTACTCGGCAATAGTGGCTGTGTAGAGCGGGTATTGGGGGATGGGGATCAGCACACCAGCAGCTTCCGATCCTGGCTTTGCTGTCATCATAAGTTTTAGGATAGACTGGAAAACAATTGTTTTGATCGAATTAGATTTTGTTAGCTAGAGTTGAGAATTGGTATATTAGTACTTTTAACATATAGAAATGTGAGTAAAAAATAAGTTTCTAAGTTAATGATTTGTTGTCACTTGTCAAGCTACATACCGCTCATTCAATAATGAGAAACGAGTATTTCACTTACTTTAATGCCATCACTAGCGCCTGTGGAGAGGAAGATATTGTCTGGATCTGCAGGGATGCCTCCGTCACGCTCTGTTATGTACTGTGCGATGTGTTTTCTGATCACCTCCACGCCGACACTGTCACTGTATGCACCTGTACAGGGGGGAGTGGCAATAGGTACCGGTAACAGTTAAAATGAGTCTCAGGCCGGTAGTGAAGGCTATTCTTCAGGGTAACAATGACAAATAAAGGATTTGTTTGAATTAATACATGGGTTGTCCCTAATAAACTTGCACTAGCACCCACTTATTATTGTTGAGAGTTGCTTCCCACAAAGAAACGTTTTGGTGAAGATAGTGAAACAAAGGAAAGAAAGAACCCTCGGGAGGAGATTGGGTCAAGATTTTTCATGGGAGAAGGGTAGGGGGGTGGGGGAAGGAGTATTTGTCCCTAGGTATCACATGTGTCATGAACCATAGCTTATTTAAACATGTTCAGATATGGGGATTTTGAGAAAATGCTGCTGTTCAGATATGAAATATTATCTTATGATCACAAAAAACAAAGACAAAAAGAAAATATTAAAAAACTGATCACATTAACCGTTATGGTTCTGCAAATCAACACAAGACAATAAAGATATTTACAATAAAGCATGATCATGTATTGGACAGCAGGTCCCAGTAAAAAGGAAAAGGTGACATCACCCACAAAGCAAAAGAAAAAAATATGAAAGTTGTAAAGTGAGGTGAGTAGAGTAGATTAACCCGGTTCCATGTAAAGTCCCATGCAAGAAACCCATTAATATTTATTTTTAAACATGCAATATCCAATAGGCTTGAATCGGAATTCAAAAATACTTTATTTGTCAAATGGTTACATATGTATGGTGTTGACAAATTGGTCAAACAGGCTCTGAATAATGGCTTATAGCAACTATAGTTTCATTTAATTTTCATGCATAATTTTCAATTCCCGGGTTTTCAATAATTATGTATTAAATATGAAAATCGTAGTGAGAAATTTAAAAAAAAAAGTTTCAAATAAATTATCAATAAAATGCTCTAAGTGCATGATTATTAAGATCCAGAGCATGGCACATCAGGAATCCTGACATCCAGAAAGCAACCAGAACCCGTACCTATTTTAGGCTGCGTTCTTAATTATACACCTTCTTGTTAGCAAAAAATATTTCAAGAAATTATACCTTTTAACGATCTAAGAATGGTGATGTGGATTCGTCTACTAATATTAAAGGAATAAAAGGAATATAAATATATCCACACTGACAATACAGTATCTATACATACAGTACCTATAGTCAAAGGATAACAACGAATGGGTTCAAGTGATGACACGAAGGGACTATTCGATAAATCAATGGTTTATGCTTTGGCCTTATATGGCAAAGTGTACATACCAATACTGTGGCCTTTGCAGCCCGCCAGGATGGCTCGGGCCCGTGCTTTAGCATCTTCTGGGAATATGTTGGACTCGAGAAGTTCAGGGAATGTTGCTAGGGCAACCACCTAGAAGGTAAGGTCAAACAATTAGATCTTTATTGTGATTAGCTTAATCTAGGAGTATATCAAGGTGACAGTAGAAATACTTTTGACTACATATATGCATATCAGAAGGGGGTGAGATATTTAGTTATAGGGTGCGATAACGAAAAACTGTAACGCAAAGCTGAAATGGTCAAGCAGAAACTTCATTAGCTTCACTGTTACATTTTAGGAGCATAATTACGTCAGGGAAAAGGATAAGGAGAGCTTGTCAGGCCCTTAACTCAATGCCATAATGTTGGATGTTACCCGGTAAAAAAACTAAACATTTTCTACTTTTTGTTTCATTCTTTCCCAGCCCATCTAAAAGTAATTTGACCAAAATCTTGGAAGATTTAAGTCATTATGTATACATGTGTGAATTTGGTAAGATGTGTTCTGTCAAAATAGCTGAGAATGCAGCTTTAAGTAAGGTAAAGCTACTAGGTCATGGTGCTATGTATCATGAAAAAATAATGTGGAAGAAAAGAAAGATAGCAGGTTGTCGGTAATATAGTTGAAGGGTTCTAATATCGTTAATGGTGTTTTGAAAACAATGGGAATCAAACTAGGGAATTTAAAGATTTCTGCTGAAAATACAAGACTCATGCTGTAATTATGGGAGAGAACTGAGATTTAAAAAATAGTATCAAAATTTAGAATATCCGCATGAGTGCCATCCATAAATTGAGCAGTACAACACAAACTAACACCTACGTGCTATGAGACAATGCTTAGCCAGGCTAAAGCAGACCTTAGCATGGACATAGATGACGTCACAGCAGTGGGGCGCGAATACACACCCTCTACTAAGGCAAACTGAGCCCCATTTGTGTACTCAGCAGAAAGCTGTGAAAAAGGGGCTTTAATGATTTTTTTTTTTGATTTTTTTTGAAACTCAGATGCCATCGATAGCACCACCACAAATGTCAATCAGCCCTTAGGCCTTATCTCGAATTTTAGAATTTTCATTACACTTGACCTTTAAGTGATAACAAAATCATGAAATAAAAAATAATTTATTTTTAAATTTTCATATGACATACAATTAATTTTTAGATATTAGAAGCGAGCCAAAAAGTGGCAAGATACAGGCTCAAACTGTGCCTATTCCCTCGATACACATAGGGGAGCAGGGACTGGTTGTTTAAGCTCTCTTTAACACATGAATGTTGTATATTTGGTCATATAAGGGCGAGAGAGAAACGTTAACGGGATACCCGAATCTTTTTCGATTATTAGCAATGGTTCTTTTAAATGCGCATAGCCATCTGGTAACACAGTCGGCGTGCACTTATACTGTGATACTGCAAAGGTTTTGTGGTATGTATGCCTCTATGCGGAAAAAACATAAATGGATTCCTCTGGTGAGCACCTCCCTATCATTGACCGGGGAGTTTCTATGAATAGCTACCATCCAGGAAAGGAGTATAACCCGAGTGGCTCAAGGGAGCAATTCACAGAGGGATGAGATGTGTACAAGTACATACAACACCCTTCCATACCTACTACTGGCGTATTGATTGTTTGCCAGCATAAAGTGCACTCGCACCAACCATTTAAGACGATACCAAAAGTGCGCTTGGCAAGAAGCCAAAAATGCCTTCATCCTACTAGGTCCTATATAACATTCAGTGGAATAGAATAAGGTCAATTATGTGGTTTAGTGATAAGCTCTATACGCAAGATTGAATCTATGTGGTTGGCATTGAGCCGATATATTTAACAGTGTATGGTTATCATACTCCCAGGTAAATCTAAGCAAGAAACCTCTAGCAGATGGTGCAACTAGAAAGAGTGGTTGATCAATAATAGCAGCCATGAGCTTTTAACCAAACAGCTAGTAGCCAGCTAGTATAACGAAACACTGTCACATGTACTTTTTAGTAGCAGACCTCTATCATTTTATTATAGGCGTATCATGCTGTATGACGGGCGCAAAATTATTCATATTGAACACGTACGTTATGGCGATTCAGATTTCTTAAAATGTTGCTCTTCGCTAATTAAGGGAATATAATAATTTAATATATTCCTTGATAAAGGGCAAAATTAATGTGCTCGAAACGTCGGACCCCTCAATAACCCCCCCCCCCTCCCCTGTCCTTATTCTGTTCTGGGCTAAATCCATACCTTGAAATTTAATATAAAATAGGACTCGGCGAAGTAAATGAAATTGCAGAAATCTGTAGCGTACTTGTGTAGATAATCATAGTTCATTAAGACAGAATTCATTACACAATAGAGTAAACACAAACAAAAGAAATTTTATACAGGTAAATTCCTGGGGTTAATACAAAACTGTGAAGAAATAACTGTGCAACAGATTGCTGCTGTATTGACTTAAGAGCCTTGTGTGTGTAGCGGGGTGGCGGGGGCAAATAAACTATTTACATTCAGGAAACACTCACCAACTGGAAAGCAACAACTAATAATACTGAATGTCCCTCAATTACCAATGTTTTATCATCAATGCAATAACTATTTTTATAATGGTAAAAACATTACCTGTCTGAGGAAGGTGATTGGCTTCTGTCCCATTGCATGAGCATCCCCAATATTCGCTCTGATTACTTCAGTAAATGGTTTCTCTACACCCTGCAAACATAGAGACAGGCAGATGTATTAGATTGTAACTATATGCCATAATTAGCTATCTACAGTAATATGTCTTCAACATATAAATGAACGCAGGAAGAGATAGTATACATTTAAGCACAACTTGGAATGATAATGGTGTTAAACTTCTGTGGCCAATTTAAAATTTTCAAAAAAAAATGTTATCAGATAAAAATGATATTTCATTAATTCACAGCAGAGAGAAAGTTGAAAGAGCTGACATCGTTTTTCATTCAACCATGCAATGGTTATAAATGTTATGCATGAACACACTTCATTATATTACCTTCTCGAGTTCTTTTTCTATCTCTGCAGGACTACACTTCACTATCTTACCTTCTCGAGTTCTTTTTCTATCTCTGCTGCCCTGGCCACGATGGGACCCCTGACGGCGTACTGCATGTGCTTGATGCAGGGGTTGAGGGTGTCCATTGTGAGCACCTTAGCACTGGACTTCTGATGCAAAATGCTTTGCTGGTGGATTCCATTACGGAGTCCTTCCCCAGAGGCTTGACTCGCCATTCTTGTTAGTTTTCCTATGATTCGTCGACTAAACATCATAGGACGAAGTTAAACTGGAAAAGTTAAAGGACACATGGACGCTGCACTATTATTACTGTAGATAAAAAGAATTTTCATTCATCGTTGACAGAACATCCTTGGGGAGATAAACAAATTGCTAGTGCTTTTTTTTTATATGTACGAAAAGCTATGAGTTTTATTTATTGAGTTCCGTCTGGCCTAATGACGCTGGTCTAGGCTTTTGAGCTGTCTCCAATTATATGCAAAATAATGAAAATGATCAATTACTCAAAACTAAAAAAAAGAGTTTTCTCTGTAAACACTTAAATGTCCTTAAAGCATGGGAAATTGGTTTTAGCATACAATATATTGAAAGATATTGCTTAAGTAAATTTTTAGAGAGTAATCTGAAATACACTTCGAAGGTCAGCCACAATTAACACTCACACTGAATTCACCTCGATTGAATTTAGAGTTTTAATTTGGAATCTTTGAAGAGTTACCGGTACGCAAATATATATAAATAATATAATTATAACATTTTCCCACGATCTAGTGGATGGTTTGCTGGTCATGTTTCAATGCCAGCATTTAGATATCGCTATTTCAATTTAATCAATACGGCTTAAGTTAAACCGCATACGGTACTCATTCCTACAGCCAACTGTAGTTTAGTATGCCTGTGAATGATTATATAATAATTGGCCTTGTCATAATGATTAATATTCACGTAGAGAAAAAAACATATATAATAGGCCTATCTTTAATAGGAATAAGCTCTATTACTTAAACACAACATTGAATCCTATTCTATTTTACACTAGTAATATTATCCTACTGGTAATAAAAGTTATCGCGCATAAAACTTGGGATAATTTTAGCAAACTATTAGGAAACAGAAGAGAAGCTTGGATTTATATTACATCAAAACCAAGTCATAAAGGTACATTGCCAGCTGAAAATGATTTATGTGAGTTTAACCATTATATTAATATTGGATGAACATTATCGAACTACACGAGAGTTCAATAGACTACTGATGTAGGAGTAACGTAACAATCCATGCAGATATAGAGCAAACACCTGTAAGCCTACGAACTTCAGGTATTGCTGAGATAGTTATAAAGTCAACCCCTCGGCCTGACAACAACAAATCCTGGTCCAAGTTTAAAACGTGTTAGTCCATTGGGATTATACCATTGTGGCATTCATGTAAACCAGACGTTTGGGAGTTTGATTGAGAAAATAAACTAAGACTATTAGGCCAATTTAGGGCCTATCAACCCATTCTGACACACAGTTAGTATAGTCTACATGTATAAAGTAGCTATAGCCTATGTAGGGCCTATATATATACTAGCTGTTATTGTTTATACATATGCTATCATATAGTCATTATGGTAATAATTCACACTTTACTTATGAACCATACAGACACAACAAACTATAAGTAGGCCTACGGTAGTCAGTAATCTAGATAATATACGGTAACTAAAACTATATAGGGCCTTCAATGATAACATAAAAAAAAATATTAGGCAAATGTCGAAATGCCAATGCAACTATCAGTTCGAGGTCACGGATCACGCATTGAAACAGGGGGTAGGCTAGCCCTGCTAGGCCTACAAAATCAAAATAGGCCTAAATATAGACTATACTTTCGCCTACCACCCTGCTGTGATTGTGAAGTCACTGAAGACTGAACTTGGGACACTCATGACATGAGACACCTTGCGTGGCAACCTTGAGTTCACCTTGGAAATGTTTTTTATTTTTTTATTGCTAATGCTCCATGATAACAAATTGGATGGAGACAATTATTCCCTTGCCCCGAGACTGAGAGCTAATAAAACATAGTTGAGTGTCATGGGTGACATTGAGCAAATTGAACCTTGAGTTGAGGACGTTTTTTCTGCATGAATGAACAAGGTCATTCTGAGCATGAACACAATTACCAAATAATGTATAATTAATGTGATTGATAAAACATCAACTCATCTACTAGAAAAGATTAGAAAAAGATTCCGAAAGTTATCGTCGCTAAAAGGGGCAAAGGGCAAAGGGATCGATGGTCAGCGTTTGCGAAGACGTAGTGTCAAACCCACGCCTCCCAAATTTTTCTCCACGATGCCAGATGAATAAACTCAAAGATTCGTCGTAGAATATAAACGGTACCTACCCACGATTTAGAGAGAAATAATTCAGCCGCCAGTACGTGCCGAAATAACCTAGGGCCGCCCGTGTGATGTCAAATGACAGAAAGTGAAAGTCTCGGTCTCCAATGTCAGATTTTGAATATCTCCACTCAAGATAATAACAACAACACAATAATTAGTACGGGTACGTCCTCCTCGTGCTCACTGAGTGACACCGAAGGTGTCTGAGTGTTGAACTGTGCGTAGAACGTGTGAGATAAGGTGGATTTTGACGCAGTCGTGAGTAAAGTCTCAATGGCTGAGCGAAGAGTCGTTGATGAACTGGCCAGAACTAGTCAGAGCCCTGCCTCTTGTAGCTTCACCATCATAATAGAAACACTCAGTCGACTCAGTCACATGCGGTGAGTTACAAAATGGACAACAGCCTACGGTTCACAGCCTATGCTCTGATACCCCTAATGACCTAAATTGTCGCCGGTCTATGCTCTTTGAGTCAGGTTACTCTATTGCCATACCCTGTGGTTAATGATATGGATGCAGGTAAAAGTGGGTTGAAGAACTGGCAGAAACAACAACACAAGGATGGTTTAGAGGGACAACATTCGATGCTTACCTTCGCCGGGTATGATGGGCGGCGCCATCTTGTTGCGGTTTTGTAAATCACAAACTACCGTATTATAGTTGCAATTTCAACCTGTAGGTGGAGTAGAAGACAAGATAAGCGGGAGGGGGAGTGGCTCGCTACACAACTTGAACAATATAAAATGGGAACTCGACAAAGGAAACCAGCAATGATATCAATTTTCCTATTCTAATTCAGCAACATTTATGCTGATTTTGGACCGATCCCAAAGGAGAATGATGAAACGATACATTTTTATTTGATAGAGGACACATATATATTCGCCCCCTTGGGCCATGGCCTGGGGCCAGTAGGCTATAGGCGATCCGAAGTAGGCTACAGTGACTTGAGTAAGGGTGTTTTCTAAGGTCAAATTCTGGATTTTTCTCCATAAAAAAAGTTGGCAAAAGTGTGGAGAAAATTCGTAATAATAATTACGAAACTTTAAATTTCTGATCCATTGATGCATATCATTTTGTGTTGTCTTAAAATAGAATACCGTACTTTTGTTAACAGTTTGAATTACCAGTGATGACTGAGAATAGAAACGTAGCCTAAAATTCCACTGTCTCTATCTCCTCCATCACCAACAACCACATGAAAGCTAGAGGAAATGGTCAGCTACAGTCCGACCTCCAAGCGTAGTACTGCACTGCCCTCAACCAGTTGAGGTTCATGGTGAAAGTATGATGGCTGCCGAGGTTGGTGCAGTTTGAAATTAATTCTCCAAGTCTACGCATCTTCTTTAGCTCGGACAGTAGCTATAGTGCATTAAGGGCCCACATAGTCGGTAGCCAGTATTTCAAAAGCTAGGATGTTGGCCCTATAATTATATTCTATATGTGCCTGCGGGTGGCACTCTGGCAAAGCTTTGCACTCCTATAACCGCCGTGGCTTCAGTCAGTCAATCGGCCTTCAACTTATTTGTCCAAAGACTGCATGCATGTTGTCTTTGCGACCATTCCGCTTCACACAAACTATGATATAATGTCTGTCTAAGTCTGTTTAGTCAGTATACTATAGCTTGAAACCTTGGTTCAAAATATATCGTTGCCTGTTCTCTCTAGTGTTCATTTAAAGGCAAACGCTACTATCTAAAGGAAAATCAAAATAAATGTCATTTTTCTGAAACTTTGGTATTTGATTCTTGAAGTGTTTCTGGTCATAAGGATGGAAAAAAATTAATGGGTCGCCGTGCTCATTTTTGAATTATAGTGCTTCAAAATTTGGTATCTCAAAAGAACCAATGAGGATCAAAAGGGGGGCTCATTTTACAGTACCTTGACTTCATAATACATAATTGCTATTTAAATTCACTCAATTTAAGTAAAATTAACAGTTTTCGAGAGAGTATTATTCGGCCAATAATTATATGCCTCTTTTTTATAAAGTGCATTGTTATCTTTATTCTGAAAACAATAAATACGTAATGCGAATTTTAAATTAAAAACTCGAAAAAATTCACTATTTTTCACCATTTTTATAAAAACAATTTTATTTTTCTCCCCATCGAAAATAAATGTCATTTTTCTGATTCTTTAATATATGATTCTTGAAGTATGTGTGTTCATGGAACTGAAAAAAAATTAATGGGTCACCGTGCTAGTTTCTGAATTATGGGGCTTTGAAACATGGCTGACAGCCCAAAAATCTGCTGCTTTCAAAGTGTTCTATGTTTTCTAAACATGTTTATTTCAAACAGCTACAACTATTTTTTTAACGAGATGACATACATTTTTTTCCCTATATATGTGTAGAATATTACCTGCACTATATGTGTAGAAAATTTTGGGACATTGGGAGCTTTCATTTTTGTTTTATTCCCAAAACTGTGAAAGGAAAATGCAGCACTTCCCAATAGATTCACATACTAAATGGGTACAACTGAGGGTATCCACAGCTAGCTCTTTTTCCCAAACATGTCTATTTCAGACAGCTATAAAAAAAAATTTAAAGTGATGACATATATTTTTTTTCCTTTTCATATGTAGTATATAACCTGCACTATATGTGTAGAAAATTTTGGGACAATAGGAGTAGCCATTAATTGTTTGTTTTATTCTATAAAACATGAAAAAATGGGCCGTTTCCTCATAGACTGCAATGCTAAGTGCCAAAAAACCAAGTGCCATGTGCAATAGCAGCAGATGGCAGATAGCAGCAGATGGCACACGTCATGGGTAATAAGGGAGTCGTCGTAGTAAAAAGACTCCTTGTCATGGGTGAAAAGATCTCTGTAATGAAGAAATAGTCAGTGCCATGAAACTATTTGTTCCAGGAATAGGAATATCCAGATTGTAATAGGAAAAGGTGTCTTTGTTATGGATTTTGGCTATGCCTAATATGTGCAAAAAAAGAAGAAAAGTCTGTAATATTACACAGGTCGTACAGATGACGACTTTGGGACGCAACAGGAGGAATACGGTAAGTTGTTTGATGGGGCGGGGTGGGTGCGGGGGGGGGGGGGGGGACAGTATTTCACCGTTTCATCACTGTATAAACCAAAATAAAGAGCTGCAACATACCCCAACCCACCCTTAAGAAATTCATACTGATCGCCTACATTTCGGCAGGCATCACATACATTTTAGCAGCCATGCATATATTTCAGCACCACGTGTAGGCCTACGTTTTCGGCTGTTATGTTACTATAGGGCGCCAAGTGTCAACGTACCGTAACAGTTTTGTTGCTCACTAACCATTTTCCTCAACAAAATGCTCATTCAACAAAATTATATGAACAAAATTATAATTTTGTTCATTTACAAAATCAATTTGCCATTGTAACAGTAAAATAGACTACATAACATTAATTTCGTACACAAAATGCACTTTGGGTCTGTGCACAACTGTCATTTCATACACGAAATGGACTTTGGGACTGCCCAACTTTCATTTCGTACACAAAAATTTATGCACTTAAATTTGGGAATACTCAACTTTCATTGTGTACATGAATGTACATTAGGACTGACAACATTCATTTCGTGCACAAAATCGATTACTGAATGAACAAAATAATAATTTTGTTCCTAATTAACACACCATTTCGTCAATGGAATTTGGTATGAAAAAACAGACCATTTCTTCGACAGAATACATTACGAAATGAATAGAATGTCAATTTTGTTTCAAATACACCATTTCATTGACAGAATTTGTGCAAAATGAACAAAATAACAATTTTGTTCCTGAAGGACTATTTTGTTGACAGAATAAAACCCAAAATGAACAAAATAGTAATATTTTGTTCCAATCAGTCCATTTCACAGAATATAATAACTAAATGAATACAGTTACAATTTTGTTCCTAACAAATTATTTTGTCAGCAGAATGAAAGTTATGCCCAGACACACCAGATTAGCTGAAGGTCCTAACCTTTTATGTACTAATGCTGTTCATGAGAAATTTGCAAGATCTCCTCATTTTCTGGGGCCATCAACATGGAATAAACTTCCAAACGATGTAAAACAGCTGCAATGGGCGGATATCAAGATTTATCTAAAAGCCACCCTGAATGGTTAATACACTTGTAATAATCTCTCACGTACCAAGGGGAATGTCAATGTTATGTTATATGTAATGTAATGTCACATGAACTGTTAAAACCAACTGGTAAAAGGAAAGATAGATATCGTGGTTTTACATACATATATACGGATAGCCTCGATGCATTTTGTTTTAGATTGCAGCGGTAAAACACAAAAAAAAATGTTGTATGTATAAATGTTGTTATCAGTAAGTCGGTAATACAGTAATTTTGTATTTTCTTGTAACACTTCATATTAATGTTTCGGATGCATGAAACGTACCAACTTGTTGGAATTGTCTTCTGAAATAAAATATGTTTTAAAAAAACACCAGTCAAACCGTATACAAAATTGAAGCTATTGAAAACAAAAGAATAAGAAAAGGCAAGGGTCAATATTTTGTAAAATGGCTTGGTTGGGACAAGCGCTTTCGGACTTGGATTCCGACATCGATCCGATATTAAAAATATTAATATATGGAAAGCCATTTATACATATAACCCAAATGTACAGAATTTTAGTAATACTTTTCCTAATTTACCTAACCATATTCCTGATTAGCCTTTTTCTTTTTGAACTGGCATCCTATTTCGGGAGAATTGGTCCAGCTCGGCGGCCAACCCGGAATGAATTAACCCTAAATCGGGAGAACTAGTAGGCTAACCAGGAAAATGAATGACAAATTAACCATTGAAAATGCATGCGAACTGGGGAAATTTTTTCCGGGTTAGCTGAGAACTGGCAAAAGAGAAATAGTGCTTTTCTGAAGTAGCAGGGTGTCTAGAAAATTAGATCTCAGCTCGGAGTGAATTAACAAAAGCTATGCCCCAATCAGGAATTGATGAATTCTAAGTAGGAATGACGGAAAGGGAAGATTAGCTAAATATTAAAAAGCACAATTTGGGAATTTTAGGAATTTTCCGATTTTGTGCCTAATTCTTGGCTAACCCGGAACAAAATTCCCCAGTTCGCATGCATTTTCAATGGTGAAATCGTCAGTCATTTTCCGGGTTAGCCTACTAATTCTCCCGATTTGGGGTTAATTTATAACATGTATAAATGGCTTTCCATATTAATATATCCCAACAATATGAATAAATTAACAATTTATGTCTATGAAAACCACTTCGTTGACGCAATAATGATTTCTATATGAACAAAATTACAACTTTGTTCTTAAATGATTATTTTGTGGACGAAATTGGAAATTAATGAACGAAATTATGAGGTTGACACTTAATTGGCTCCCCATATGGTTCGGCATAATATGATATTTCGGAATTTTGATTCTTGCTTTAGCACGACTAGCACTGAATCTAGCACTGCATCTCATATAACATGTAATAGTGTGCACACACTTGCTTAAATGGGGTATGAGGAAGCATCCATATAGTGGACAAATTAAAGTGGAAAACGTGTTCTATTGGACAATGTGTAATTATACACACTCAAGCAACCAAAATTAATTAACACAGCTGTCACGTATTCTAATCACTATACCCAAAGCATGCTGGCATGATAAGGCAATTTAGAACTATGACAAATACCTGTTGGTGTAGTTTACTATTCAAGCTAAACATTGTACTCATACAGGACCAGGATTTACGGGGTATACTAGTTAATGCATTCATGTTCAGTGTGTATACATGCGTTCACGAATCAACCACGTGTATGGTCGGGTCAAGCTAGGGCAGGTAGCGTATCGTTATGTCTATATGGTGCGTGCCATGTAGCATTGCATAGCCATAAGATATTTTACTCTCAGATATCTATTTAGGCAATGTCGGGGAGGTTTTATGCAATCAAAGTAATTTGAATTAAGATTAATTTATCATCATTCTTTACAGACAGAATAAAGCCACAATATATTATATGCACCTGTGTAGTACTTGATCCGAATGATCTGAATGAGGTCGGGTCAGTTAGCCGAGTGGGCCGGATCCACTCGGACGGTTGTGTACTTATCAATAGGTGTCGCTTGTGTGTGTTGGTGTGCATTTTTATTATTTTCATTCTATATGACAGTGTGTCCTGTGTTTGTGTATTTAACTACCATTTGCCTTATTGTAATATTATTATGAGTTGCCATTGAGTCAGCCGACTGAACGTTGGCGAATGTATCTGAGAATACATGGTCATCCCTGAGCTTGAGGGGCAATAAACTCAGCAGCTGGCAAGGACCGACAGTTCCTGTGTTTGTGTTGTTTGATTAGAATAGTTCATAGTCGCTTAAGCTTTCATCGGACATTACAATTTGGTGCCGTGACCAGTTGGTTTTTGGCCCGGTTGTTGAGTAAGATCTGCATGGTCCCATTTCGGTAGCCCCTAACAGGGATTTCCAGTGGAGACCATGGGAGATAGGACTCGGATTACTAATCCGGGTGCTCAGAATGATAGGAAGAGACCAGAGGTTAACGTAAGTTATACTCTCTTGGATTTGTCGGACGATTTTACGGGTCAAGAAGCACTGGAGCCAGTTCATTTAGAACCGACAGTGCGGGTACGAGCGGCTATTGAAGCAAGCTCGGATTCAGATAATGAATGGCATCCCATTCATAATACAGCTGCCAGGAAGAAGGTGACAACTAGGAGACCTGCTAAGGTAGGGACTGGTTTGAACCAGAGAAATGGAGATTTGGTTGGAGGGAATGTACAGTTACCGAATATTGGATTTAATTCAGATTCGGATAATAACTCTCATGGTATTAGAACTGCACCGCAGACACCGTTCGCTCAACCTGACTTTACATCGCCTGTGGTCGAGTTGCAGTCAGAGTGGACTCAGGATAGGATGAAGAATAGACGTATGAGTTACAATCGGATGGATGCTTTGATTTGTGCTCAGCTAAACTCTATGGATCAGATGAATGAGACTGTGATTGAGTCAGCTTCTCATGGTAAATTCGCCTTGGAGCATGCTGCACGCACGCAAAAAGCGCTGGAGTTAGCCAAGGAGGAAGATACGAGGTTACGTGAAATACTAACCGACCAGAACAATAAGCTGACTAAGCTAGGGGCTCAATGTCAGGTGGAGAAGCGGGCGAAGGACAGGTTGCAGAGAGAGTTGGATAATTTGGGCAGTGCGGAAATGGATAGACATCCTCCTAGTAGGCGTGTTCGGATGAATGAAGTAGTTGAAGAATTGGTAGATGGGGCTACCATTAGTACTCCTATGTACCCTAAACCGGTTGGTTGTTCAAATGAATCCTATCAAAGGTTAATGAATGATTTACCCGACTTCCCTCAAAGGAAAGAGAAAAGGGGGAATGATTATGATTATCAAGCAGGTTATGCTGATTTTTGTTCTTCCCAAATGGAGAACCGCGCTCCTGCTGCAGCATCAGCAGTGGGAGGTATGGAAAAAAGGAAGGAAAGGCGGAGTCTGTTGGAAGCGGTTAGTGGTATAAAAGGGTATACTCCACCTGGCTTGCCGGGTAAGTCAGTTATGACAGGCGGTAAGAAGATAATAAGACGCTCTGTTGACCCGGCGGCTGGTCATGTACCTGAGCAGAGGGAGGGGACGTTTGGTAGGCCTCGTCATAATCCGGGCAAACCTATGAGACCACCAAAACCTTTGCTTTTCCCTATATGGGATGGAAAGGAGGACTGGAGGGATTATCAGAGACGCACTGCTATGGTGGCTCGCACGATGAACTGGGATGATGATACTTATAAAATACAGCTTTTATCGGCTGTGGGTAAGCATGTGCCTCAGGCATTGTTGTTGGAGCCGGAGGAGTTTACAATGGACGAATTGTTGCAGATGATGGAGTATGACTATCAGGCTGAGAAATCTGATCGAACTAGGAAGAGGGAGTTCTTCAAATCTAAGCAGAGTTTTGGTCAGAGTCCTGCGAATTTCTGTGCCACTATCAGCTTGAGGGCTTTGCATGCTTATGGCCAGTGGGACGACACTCTACATGATATGGCGGTGAAAGTTTTCACGGATGGCTTGCTTGATAGGAAGATGGCTGAATATGTGGGGTTGCAGGAGCCGGCTAATATAGTCGAGGCTTCCAGTGCAGCAACTCGGTATAGGGATGTGGTGTGTGATTCAGATACCCAGTTGACTTCACAGGTATCGAACCTGTCGTTGGCACCAGAGGACAGGGTAGAAGGATCCACTGCAATGGCTAGTTCATCCCATAGGACGGGATTGGAAGCTGAATTGACAGCTGAGTTTGATGCCTTTAGAGTTTGGAAGGCCAGATCGCCAGCTAATGATGTACCGAAGCCGGTGGAGCAAAAGCCGGCTGGAAACAGTCGTCCTCCCGACCGGGGCTATCAGAGAAGGCCGGGACCTAGAGGACCTAGCAACTGTTTCCATTGTGGTTTGGAAGGACATCGGTTTGCTGATTGTGAGAAGAGGAAGAAGCATATAGCGATACTGGATGACCTCCTGGCTAAATCGGCAGCTACTAGAAGCGAATTACATCAGTTGTCAAATCAGGTCGGATCCTCATAAGCGACGAGGTGGGGATCGAGACGGCTGTGGCACACGTCGCATACGCTCAAGTTGCAGAGGTTAAACTAGCCGAGTCGGATGTGTATTCGCACTCTCATCTGCCCGGGGACGCCCATGAGAACGGATTTGAGAGATCTGGGGGCGAGGAGCATTTGCAGACTCGAGCTGGGCATGTTGCATGTTTTGTACATAAGGTGGAGATGGGAAGGCCTGAATATGCATGCTCACCAATGCAGATGTTGAAAGTAGAATGGGAAGGAGCTGCTTGGCAAGTGAGTAGGGTGATGACATGTGACCTCTGGGATTTTGAGATTCAGGTAACTAATGAGAATTGCCTTTTCGTTGCAGAGAGAATGTATGCGGATGTAACTATTGTTAATCTGACTGGTCAGTTCTTGATTGATTGGGGCGCTCAGTGTACACTGGTGAAGAAAGCTGTGTATGATGAATTGTCTATTCGGCCGTTGCTAATGCCATGTAAGGTAACGTGCTTGGCAGGAACTGGTCATAATTTGGTTACATATGGATGTGCCCGACTAGCCCTTGGTATTGGAAATGCTTGGTATGTTCTCAATTGTCTGGTTGTAGGTGGATTAGTAGGTCGGGAGGCTGGTATACTAGGAATGGATTTTATATATGTTCACAAATGTAATTCCGATTGGTCTGGCAAATTCACCCTTGAGGCCGGTGAACGTTCTATCATGTGCCGAACTTTGCAAAGCGGGGCTATAGTGAAACACAACATGGAGAATATTCTTGTTGATGCTTTCTCCACTATATGTAGTGGTATAGGCCTGGTATCGGAGAGCGAGGATTTATTCTTTGAGTCGGATGAGTTGGAATGGGGAGATGCATTTGCGGGAAGTTTGTTGGTTGCTGGCGACCGATATGGTTCTACGCTATCGGTGCATAATCCTACTGGTAATCCCGTTATGATCAATCTGCAATCAGTGAGAGTGCAGGAAATGGAAGAACCTAGTTCACCCATGGTAGATATTGAATTATTGGAGCCGGAGATTATGGTGCCTCCGGAAGATGAGTGTCCATTAAAGAAGCTTGTAAGATGTTCGGATCTGACCAGGGCGGAGGATCAGGTTCGATTGTTAAACTTGCTGCAGGCGTATAAAGATTGTTTCAGATTACCTGGTGATGTCCTGGGCCATACTAATATGGTTAAACATACTATAGACACAGGTGACGCGGTTCCTGTTAAATGTACGTATCGTCGATTGCCCTTGGCTCGCCGCGAGGCTGCTGAGAAGCAGATTCGTGACATGTTGGAGAAGGGGGTGATTGAACCGAGTAACAGCCCTTGGGGATCAGCTGTGGTTATCGTGAAAAAGAGTGATGGATCTGATCGTTTTTGTATTGACTTCAGACCTGTGAATGCTTTGACCAAGAAAGATTCTTTTCCATTGCCAAGGATTGATGAAAGCATTGAGGCTTTAGGTGGGAACTTATGGTTTATTACCTTGGATCTGGAAAGTGGGTATTGGCAAATTGCAATGGATCCTGTTAGTAAGGAGAAAACTGCTTTTGTCTCGACTATGGGCCTCTACCAGTTCCGGGTGATGCCATTCGGCTTATGTAATGCTCCGGCCACCTTTGAACGAATGATGGAACAGATGTTGTCCGGATTGCGTTGGAAGTGCTGTCTGGTGTATTTGGACGATGTGATCATTTTTGGATCTACATTCGAACAAGCTTTAGGGAATGCTGAGAAAGTGTTGAAGAGATTGAGAACATATGGGTTGAAACTTAAACCAAAGAAGTGTGAGTTCTTCAAGCTTAGTGTCCGCTATTTGGGTCGGATAGTTTCTCAGAATGGCATCCGAGCGGATCCGAATAAGATTGAAAAAGTGCATAATTGGCCTGTACCGACTACCGTGAAGCAGGTACGCCATATCAGAGACAGTTACAATGAAGAAACGAGTATTTCATCAAGGATGTTATCGGAACTTTTATTCGTCATACAAGGAATGGACATTTGGTTTTAAGAGACCTCTATAATCGTATGTGTTTTGTACTTTTATACCATTCTTCTTTCTACTGGTTGCAAACAAGTTACGCCAGTAAGTATATTGTATTTGACGATGTTCGGTATGGATTCCTTATACTTGTGTATTGTGTGCCTGATGTTGTTGTTTGAAATTGTACACCTTATATTACATTCCATGATTTTTGCCTGTATAACAACCTTTTGTGTATTAGCCACTTTTTGCATGTATTGGTGTCTAAATAGGTTGTTCCCTCCTTTTAGAAGAAAGGGAGGGGCATTGTAGTACTTGATCCGAATGATCTGAATGAGGTCGGGTCAGTTAGCCGAGTGGGCCGGATCCACTCGGACGGTTGTGTACTTATCAATAGGTGTCGCTTGTGTGTGTTGGTGTGCATTTTTATTATTTTCATTCTATATGACAGTGTGTCCTGTGTTTGTGTATTTAACTACCATTTGCCTTATTGTAATATTATTATGAGTTGCCATTGAGTCAGCCGACTGAACGTTGGCGAATGTATCTGAGAATACATGGTCATCCCTGAGCTTGAGGGGCAATAAACTCAGCAGCTGGCAAGGACCGACAGTTCCTGTGTTTGTGTTGTTTGATTAGAATAGTTCATAGTCGCTTAAGCTTTCATCGGACATTACACCTGATTGTTTTCTATCCCATTACTTTTCATCTCTCGAATCAAAATTTAATGCCGACCGATATAGAGTACATGGATATATAATACTATATGGTATGTCTATAATGTCTGTACATGCATGCATACATGTATATACTTCGAATTCATAACAACATCAGTCTATCCTGTTTTAAATGGTTTCGACACATATACACCTGCAAAACTGTATTTCTCTAATATCAGAAGAATATCCCAGTTTTGGTTTCACCTTGAATCATCCCATACAAAGGTCATAATTCTAGGGGAAAACGTTCATGAGAACGCAGCATACTACTGATATCTCAGAGTGATACCACTGACCTGAGCCGATATAGAACCAACATTGAATTCTTCTCTCATTTGCCCATGATATGGAATAATGCCAGTGTGTAGTTCTGTGCGGTACAGCTACCCTTTGGGAAATAATCCCGTGTATGGTTCTCTGACTTAGTAAACACATCATGTTGAATTATTATATAATATGTCCAAATGGGGTTAAGAATACATATTTCTTCCCACAAATCGTCATGCCTGGATAGATTAAAGTCTCGGCCAATGTGTTATCATTAAGTAGGTTGACAAGTTAATATCGATACATTGACGATCGGTCGACCTACATAAAGATACCATTCAATGTCACCCTGTTTATACAGCGTGTCCCGAAATGAGGTTACTGAATGACATACATGTATGAGCCTGGAGAAGGGGGCGGGGCCTCTGAACATGTACTACGGTATATAGAATGTCCTCTAAAGCCAAGGGAAAGTATACCGTTTTGATATACACAGACAAAGTTCCTCTACAAAAGGTCAACAGAGACGCCTATTGCGCCTATAAATAACTCATGCCTCTCGAGCCAGACCCTAAAGAAAGTCTGCCAGACATCCTATAGTCGACGGGAGATAGCATGGCAGTAGTCACGTTCCCACAAAATCAATGCTGCGCAGCCTTTCCAGTGCTGCTCCATGCAGGGCAGGCATACTTCCAATTAATAAAAATTAAATTTACCACCCCATGACCTCGATCCTCCGACCTGCTTCCATATAATCAGATCGATCGCCAATTAAGGACATAGCGACACGTGTCATATCTGGTTCATATTCCTGGGAAATATACTGATCATGTCTGATGTGAGAGCCCTGTTGGTCAGGAACGCCCCAATTTGTCATTGAAGACGGGTATATACGATCTACGTACTGTACGTAGTCCATATGGCCTCAATATTTAGATTATAGAAACCAATGCCAAAGACAATATTTGCCTGTAATGTAATATGTATTTCATCAGCTATTCTGAACAAGCATATATATCCCACACATTTCTTATTGAGAATAGGAAATTAAAATTTAAAAAAACATCTTGAGCCTTTAGCGAAATATTCCCACTATATGTAGACATTCAAACACTCGAATTCTCGATCGCCAGGGATACACACTCCAGAGTATTCAGCTACCCAAGGCCAAACGATTTATAATATACCACACACAGTCAAATATTCCAGGTAAAGGTCCCATGTAATTATTACATGTATCAATAGCATTTTTACCTACCAGAGATCGTTGCGAGGGCAACAGAATAGAATAATCCTGTTACCACCCAGTAGTAAAATCCCAATTAATGTGTAGATATATGGTATATTAATTGTAATACCGAAGTCCTTGTGTATTTAACTTGGACAGGCTGACCTAAACAAGGAACCGACGAGGTGGTGACTCAAATAGGTTTGCAGGGCTTTGGTTCCCGGAACTCAATGTTGCTGATATGGCCTGCGTAGCCTGCTAAGGATAGCTAGTGATTGGCGGGGATAGAAGGAGCAGTGCCCAGCCAGCCGCTTGCTCGGACTCGCAGCTTGGTCTGAGTGCTCCTCCTGAACAGTGGATGCTGTCAGTCTGTATAGTTGGCATATCCCGTGCAGCCAAACCCAGAGACTTGCCCAGCCTCATGAGTGGGATCCAAATAAACTCGGCTCAATCAGAATAACTCGTGTGTAGTTGATGGGCCTGCTTGGAATCTAAGGTTTTACACGATTAGTTATATCTGGCATATTACCAAATAACTATAGAGCTCGACCTGGAGCTCATATGAATTTAAAAAACACAGAACGAACCTTCGGTAGCTTTCGGTATCTATAAGAGGTTGAGGCCTGTTATAGTCTGATAATAGCAATTACACATTCTTGTAAGCATTATGGAAACTTTTTAAATCAAATCAAATCAAATTGAACATTATGGTTAATCGGGACATTAAAATACAAGAATATCTCCAAGCAACATGTACCGTCCTATTCTTTTTTATTCATTCTTTTCCAAATAGATTTCCATTTGATCTAAATCAGACAGTTTGAAGAACAGGTGAACATTTCAGATGATTTGGATTCAAATGAGGCAGTCTCAATCTGAAATAAGGATCGAAATGCTTGTAAGCTCAGCATATCTATAGGTATAGCTTTACCCCGGAGCTTTACGCAATATGCAGTAATCGTGTGTATTATACGTGCCTGTGCAGAGCAGGACTATTGGTATTACTTGTATAGATCATGGCTCCCTTTTATCTGAAATTATTTTTGGGGGAGCAACTTTTTTTTATATGATTATATTTGGCAGCTAGTGCTACAGAGCCTTTGGTAAAACGAGAATCTTTGATATATCTATCTATCTATACGTATGTGTATGTGTGTCCTCCAGTAAACATAGAATCCTTTGGCGCAGAAGGCAAAAGGTTTTTACTTGACATTTTGCCTTACTTATAAGTACTGGGAAAATACGTACGTGGTGGTATTTAGACCATGTGCTCCATATGCTCTCTTCATTATTTTGTGGTGTATATCGCACATTTAAATCAATATTTGCAAGTGGACAAAGGGTAACCACATATTGAAGCCTTCTTAACAAAAAAAGAAATGTGTAAATGAAGCCATCGCGAAGCCTAAATAAACAATGGTCTGATATTGTTATAATTATACCTTAGTCTATAGCTTAAACGGCCCGGAGGCCACCTTATAGAGACAAACAAGATCAATAACCTCCATTTCTGGCCTGCTGGGGCACTGTTGGTGCATAATTTAAATTTAAATTAATAGGCCGATAAACACTCTTTTAAATAATCCCGAGGCAAAGCCTGCTGGGGCGCCATGGTTGGTGCATATGCACCAACAGTATCCAATAATATTATATGACAATATATGCACCAACAGTGCACCAGCACGCCAGAAATGGAGGTCAATTATCCTTACATAATTGTGCTTCAAAGTAATTAAATACAGTTTAATTGTGCCTTTTAAAATAAATAGCTGTCTCTAACCATGATTCCCCCATTGATCGATCTATAGCCTTTTTAAAATTTTAGTTGTTAGACTTGGTCCGAATTGAGAAATCGCCATTGACCCACCGAGGGCAGAATGAAGGCTCACGGTCAATTTGGACCGGAACTGGGGCCAGAAACATTTGTTTACATTTTGTGTCATAGGGAAGTGTATGGACGTAGGGAGGACCCCCATTAAATGTCACTTTATCAATAGAAAAACATCTAATATAACCACCAAATTAGAGGATATAAAAGACAACATTATGCACACCAGTTAAGCTATTGTTGGATACCATGTCAGCTTCAAGAAATTAAATAAATTGGGTTCATTTAAATGGCTAAAATCAAGTCCACCTTACAGACTGACATGCCCATGAACCAAGTAACCTTGCCGGGCACGCTGCCCTGCACCCGGCCCCGCACCCGCCCCGCACCCGGCCCCGCACCTAGACAGGGCCTTAGCTGTGGTCAGAGCCCCGCCCACACTCAGATAGGCCTCACCGCCTGTCTTAAATTAGTATCAGGTGTACATATTTCAAGCCAAATGGCCAATTCGAAAAAGCCCTAATGCCATGAATAAAAGATCGATTACTTTGGAAGAGTGAACTGGAGATATCTGTGTATCACAGTGAATTGCAGGCCAGCTATGTGCACCTGTATGTAATGGGGAGAGCATAGGTTTTACATACATGTATAGGATCTCCAGCAATAACCTGATCGAATGAGATCGCTCCACTGGGAAAACATTCTAGGCCCGATGCAATTTTTATTGTAGCAAATACATTACATCATACTTTGACGTAATTCATAATCTGCTTAAAAAGTAACAAACGCGGTGTGTCAATACGTGGGGCCACACCAATATCTGTATAATATTCCTTATCAGATTTTGTTGCTGTTACGCATGCTGTAAATATAAATGCTTTTATTTCCTCAATAAACAGTTACAATAGACAGGAAAAAGGATAGTATACTTTCTGTGGCCTCACAGCTCTTCCAAGAAACCCAGAATTACTTTTACTTTTACTTTTATTGTTATAACTACTGACTACTAGATCCCGCTAACACTAACAAATTGGGCCAGTGTTCAACAGAATGGTAGTACCCACATATTTCAGGACCTTCTAGTCTTTAGAAAGTACGAAAAGAACGTTAGAATGCCACAGCCCACGTGACATTAGAAAATCGTTCAATAAAAATAGTAAATACGAATCTTTGAAGTATATATCGTAGATTTAACTATAAGGGATCCCCTGGAAGAGCTATATGGCTGCCATAGAAGGGGATTTTGTTTATAAAACGACAGAACTAAGATAAAACCTCAGGTACAATTACCATGGCATATAGGAGAATAAATCTTTTCAATACTACACAATAAACATATCAATTCGTTTTTTTAGGTTAGGTTAATATAAATCTATCTTGTGGAAATTCTTTCTTACACACATGTCAATGATGATCATGAATAAGTAAATCAAGCCGTTGATATAATCAAATACGGTAAATAGAAAATGGTTTGGGATTGAAACGAATTCGTGAATTAATGACATAATTCATTCATTTCACGGACATGTAGTAGGCCTATAACGTACATTTAACCATTGATTCTGGAATTACTACACTATAGTGTATGTTGTATGTTGGGCCCATGCTGGGGCGCCGGGGGAGGGTATTAAGTTTACTAGGGGTTATTGGATACTTTCGATACCACAGTACAATTGAATAGGCCTAATTGTTGTGTTATTTTGCGTGCAGGAGCCTACAATCAGTCTATAAAATAGCGCTCGTACCAAAAAGGAATAACAGACGGTCGGTGCACTGTCCATTTTTATCACGCTCGCACGCACTCTTACTCTTAGGCCTACTTATAGCCTAATTAGGCTAATATCAGTATTTATAAGACTAATTTTTCCCAATGTAAATTATTTATGACTTCACTTCTTCAAATTATTCGTTATCGTTCAGCTTTGATCGAAGTTTCTGAACGAACAAGGACACCGTCATCACGACTCATAAAATATATCTTTATGTGTAGTCTTAAATTGTTGAAAAATATCGAAATCAAAATAATGATTAAATATATAGGCTAAATTATGTCATATGCTGCCACATTTTTTTTTAAAAAAAGAAGGGGGAATAGTTGAACTCTTAGATTTGCTCTCCACGAGTGCCTGTAACAGGAGGGTAAATTGCCATTATTTATTTTAGTGGCTGGATAGAACGGCGGGCGGTCCATACCCGGACCCACACTCGTTGTGTGGGTCTTGTGGATAGTGGGTGTGTGGAGAGACTGGCGGGCCTAAAGGGAAATCCTATTTGCCTCGTTCTCAACAAAACTGTAACAATGACGTCACGGGGGAAGCCCATGCCATAGAACACAACATGGCGGAGTAAGGTCTGTGGTGACGAAGAGCGTGTGGATTTATTTACATTGTGTCTGTTGCGTCCGGTTTTCAGGTAAAAAGCTTCGACTTTATATTTACCATTAGTAGTGCCATATCCCTATCGATGCTTTGTTCGGTTCTTGATTCAGTAGATTTAACAGAACCACCATGATGCAAACAGCGACTAAAAGTGGGTGGTTCCTAGCTTCGGCTTCGTGACAGTCCAAGCCTCTCCCGGCCATGACTGTTGATGATCGATGTACCTCCCATCTGTATCTTTGAACGCGTAAAGCATTATTGTAGCTTCATTTGCTGTCACAAGTAGTATCCGGATATAATGATGACACAATAATGTTTCTGATTATCGGTATGAGGTACCTACATTTGTGTCGTACGTGGGGTGGTTTTGACTTGGTTTGATCAACGACAACGGCCTTGTTTCAACATGATTTGCCATGGCATAGGGCGTTTAGCGCTTCACTGAGTGTATTGTCTTAGAATTTTACCAATGCGGTGGTGGTATTGTAAGGAAGTGTTTACATTGAGTATTTACATGATCTCCTTTGCCACTCGTAGTGTTCTTACATCGCTGACTTAAGAATTCTTTAGCTGTAGCCATTCGATCTACATTCACTGATTCAGCTTTAACATTGAATAACTCTGGAGTGGAAGGCATAATGATTATAGAGCCCTGGATATTGCAAACATTTTACAGGTCTAAATTACATCCCTGAATCTGAGTTAAATTTGTACTCATACGTTAAGTTAGTAAAGTCGGCAAAATCATTTATGATCCAGATAGTATTTGCTTCAATGTCTTGAACTAGATTTGATTATAGTCAGTTGAGTTTTGCTTCTTGCGTCTTTTTTAATCACTGAAATCAAGTCATTAATTCGTCCATAGATCCATATTATATTGATTAATTCTAATACTTTTAATTTGATACATTGCCTGCGAGTATTTGTAATTATGTACATTTGTAAGTTTATTAATTCATCTGAGCATTGTGTAGCATGAATGTTATAGGTATTGCATTATGCTTATGGACACATAACTGTGATGGTGATATAATAACATTGTGTTGTTATTATGCTGCCCTGCCTGGTTCACCTGATAAGATTTAGTTATCCGGGTTTATAAACCATACCGTATCCTGAAATGCTCTTTGAGGCTAGAAGGGATGTTGAATTCATCAAAACTTAAAAGACGTCGTTTTGTTGTTAGATTGTGGAAATAGGGAGAAGAGGCTTGTAGGACTTGTTTAAGTTGTTAACACCTCTAGATTTAGTTTCAGATCGGTTTACTATAAATGATTCCTTAATGACTGTTATATAATATCCATTTATTATATAATAGCCACAGTAAGGCCATTCGCGGCCATACAGTCGCTGTTGATACTGAGTAAAACTTACCTTTATGGGAATTGCCAGAGAATAAATTTACCTCCCTGGAATAAACTAGGGTATATAGTCAATCATTCTTTTATCCAAAGTATCAACTACATCAAACAAAATCATATCAATTTAAAAAGCTTTGGAAACCCAATACTTGAAACGAAAGGTATATAGGTAGTTTCACTGGATTGTGCCATGTTAAAGGGAAGAAAGGGAAATTATTTCAATTATGTTTGGATATGCATGTCCTGGTCACTGAAAATTGTTTGAATGAGAAGAAATCGAGGATTGAATGACCCATTAAAGAGACAGCTATATAATATACCTAAGGCTTCACTGTTCAATAGCTTCTGACTGCATTTCATAAATACATAATGGTTTTCTTAATTTCTGGGATAATGTGAGACAGAAATACTATTTTCGTATTTGCAAATCTGCATTCATGCCTTATTAAGCTTTCCCATGTATACATATAAAACAAACCCGAGTGAGACTAGCCAAACATGGACGTGAGAATGAATTGTAACATGGGAAAGCTACATAATGATACTCATGGCTATGCGGAAATGGCGACTTTTATAACGGATGTTAAACATGATATATTACTCTAAGGCAGGCGTCATAAACCGATTAAACCTAGTGCAAGGACGGCCTTGGTAATTTCTCTCCACTTTTCGTAGCTTAATGCTACACATTAAATTCTGGTAAGGGACTGGGTTCACTGGATTATTATTGAGGCCTGGTGTTTGCTACACAATGATTAACATTACAAGGAACACAGTTGCTTGGATATATTAGAAATGGATAAGTACGCGTGAATGATGATAAGGCTTTTGAAGTGATGTTATCAGGTAACGGCCAAGCCCCTGAGTTTTACGTGCGGATAGATATAAGTTCGCTCCCTTTTTGGCTAGATATTATCGCTTGTTTAATAAAGGATGAATTACATGCAGAAGTATTCCCAGAGAACGTAGTCACACCTGACGATCGCTAGTCATCAATGATTCATTCAGTGATGTAGAGCAGGAATCATATAGGTCTCTAATACATCTATTGCCTTTACTCTTTCGGACCAAGTATCTTTAATATTTGCTGATATTTGGCTAAAATTGAATCATTATAGGATATGTATCAGGATTTCACATAAACATACTCTCCAGGTATTTTCATATTTCTATTACACTTGCTCTTGTCAAAGATTCTACTGATATGTCGTAAACCAATGGATATTCGATGCTAACCTATTTAATTATAGCTCGAAGTATAAAAATCTTTAAAGGCGAGTTTTGATTCGTTTTTTTCCCAACATTAATTAGACGATAGCAATTTAAGAAATCCGTTTACTAACTTTTGCCAAATTCGGTTTGATAATTATCTTGAAATTAATGCCTACCAGGAAGTCCTGGAAATCTGGTCTAAAACGGTTATTCATTTACCAGACTGTTTGCACATAACTCATGACATCTATCATGACCCTAGTTATCAGCCTTGAGCCTCGTAGCTGAGACTTTCTTCTTGTATTCCCACAAAGTTGTATCTGTGGCAACCATATCTGATTAAGATTGACTCTGTACAGTATCAAGGGAAATGGTTCTTACTTCCTCTACGGCTACGGAGAGTTACACCAGTTTCATTGCAGTCTACACATCTATCTAATATTTAATACACCCTAATCCGCCACCCCACCAAAAAGAAAGAAAAAAAAGAAGGATCCCAATCTAAATTCGTATTCCTGTACTACCTTGGTGGAACTTTCAATTTATCTTGATGTTACTCTTGTTGTACTACCGTATTATAATGTGAAGTATTGCATGAAAGGAAATCGTTGGGTCTCCACTGAAAATAGAATTATCACTACTATTTCTAACCTAAAGTTTACGTCAACTTTCTGGAGATAGAAATGTTCGCAAAATCTATGAATTTATATTTATTATTCACCCAATATTATATATTCATCGCTGACCAGTACTCATCACACACTTCATTGATTGCCCTTTTCTTAGAGATAATGTTTTATCGTCTATATATATATGGGTTTGTAAAAGAACGTTTTCTATTTATGTTATTCTATTTAAATGTATTTTTATTCCAGAATTATTAGAACAATGGTGATGATGGAGTGAGATGAAAAACTAGAATGGGGAAGACATCCAAAGTGGTGGTGTGCGGGCACATAGCCACTGGTAAAACTGCCCTACTCGAACAACTTATATATGGGAACCATGTTGTCGGATCGGTAGGTTTGCATTTTAGAATCTATAGACGTTCACAATAAAACATAACTAGTCTAGCATTGAAATATTACGTTTAGTTTCCACCTCTGTTATAATCATGTTGGACTGTGTGGGTGTGTGGCCCGAGGGAGGAAGAAAGCTCACGATGGAACGTTCCACCTGAACTTACCTGGTTGTTGACCTGCTGCCACGGAGTATGTAACCGATCCTTGTTGATCCTCCATCTCCAATTGTGTAAGGATGATTGGTGCCATGGGACATTTAGAACTGTGCATAACACAATGTGTTGTTTGGACTGTGATTCTTTCTTTCCAACCAACGTATGACATACATGTATAATGTTATGACATGTAATGGTCTCACACCAGGCGCTAGATTCGATCGACAGTGGTTGATTTATATATTAACACTCGACCCTATTTTTCAACTCACTTTCCTGTGTTAGTTTTGCATTATATTGGTCTTATTACCAGTTGGTGAGGGAATCGAGAGAGCTGAGCTACGGTCCCTTCAAAGGGGACAGTCCTGCACTTGTCAATTGCACCCCCCGCCCCCTCGGGGGTATGGGGGAATGTCCTGGGCATGTGGGGAAATATGGTGAAATCGTTGACCCCCCACCCCCACCCAGGGCAAATGATTTGTGTAAATCCCCGACCCCATCAGCCGTGGGGCACATTTTTCGCACTATTTTTACAAATAAAAAATATAAAACCTGACATTCCCCTACATCGGTAAACCGCCTACCTACCCCTTACCCATATCAATACTATCATGTTATTACTGCTAAATAGAATCTACAAAATGCTTACTTTACAAGTATAAAATTGGTTTTTATTGTCGTATTCTCATATTTTTATTATCTTAAGCTCTGATTTAACTCGTTACATCTTACGGGGATGAGTTTGCATCCTGTCTGAATAGTTTTCTAAACTCGAACTCGTGATGGTAATAATAATAATTATTGGGGTAAATTGTATTTCTTTTTTCCCCATAATTAGTCGATGTTCTCAACCATAGAAGATATATATGTGGCTCACATAGACACCGACCGTGGTCAGAAAGAGAAGGTTCGCTTCTACGACACAGCAGGTCTGGTGAGTAAAATTAATAATTCATTATATACTAACCGGTCTTATATATGTTACACCGGGTTACACACTACTGTATTATATCTCCTTGGCCTCTTGTCCTTGAAGAACATGGAATTTGCCAACATTCTACATTGTGTCATATATATACCTTCTGGCAAATGTATTAATATTTAATATCGTTACGCTTGACCAGAGTTTTATTATATTCGAATATTTCTGTTATTCCCTTAGATAAACGCCTTCAAGTCTTATTGTGATATGGAGAACTTTAGATCTTGATGTAGATTTAAAAATATCGTGTATAATAATTTCCATGCCCTTTGTATGAAGTTGTGTCAAAATATGTTCGCTTTTATGAATATCGCTTTTACCTAATTATGTGTTTATCACGGATGGTGAATTTTCTCAATTCGTGATGTCCCACGATTATCTTATTTCAAAGCCCAGACCAACATACGTGGAGGGTGTATGTAAGAATTTTAGTTGAAGTGAAACAGATTATAGCAGTCAAGTGCGTCTCAAGGTGCTGGCTCACATGGAGTTTAAATTTGACTGGACCGTTTTCCTTTTACTAATTTTAGACGTATTCAATCGCATGTATGGTCACCCGCCATTTCGTTTTTATTCTCTATTGTTGCAAATTGGACTAACTGTGAAGGCTATTTCTATAAATAGAAATCAATTGTTCTGCTCAAGATATTTGCCCAGACCAGCCCAAACTATCAAAATAGACGCAGTTAACAAACATTATATGAACATTGTGACCTATTTAACGGGTGGTAAATGCCTGGCCATTTAACAGGAATTAATTGTAACTATACTGTCAATGAGTTTATCTTGCTTAATGGTCCTGAGTATTTAGATACAGGTAGAGTTCTTTAAAACAAGGTCACGTACACAATTAAAGGCTGCTTTTACCTCTGTCGTTGCCATATAATTGCATTTCTGCCTTTAATGTTTCATTAAGATAAAAGAATATCGTTTTAAGATAATATTACTGTCTCCTATGCCTCCTAGATATTACCCTCTGGCAAACACGGGAAGTTTATCCAAGGGTGTGCAATACTTGTATGATATACACTCAGAGAATTGTTTATTTAAGTTGGATAAATAATGAAAACGATACTAGGCTCTGTCGCAGCGATCTGTATATAAAAACATGAACAGATTTCCAGAACTCCTTTTCCACACCTCTCTTGGAATTCACACTGAACTTTGATACTTGTTCACGGGTCACTGAAGCTGACCTCACTTCTCGTGAGTTGAATAGACTCTGTGAAAGTAAATTGCCTTTAGGTGGTGTGCGCGCTTCTTACTACTTAAGGGCATGTTAAAATATCCAGGAATTGTGAAACAAGAACCATAAACCTAGATCACAGTTTTATGGGGTTAATAGAGTAACAGATAACGCCGGATTACAGTACTGCTTGCCATTTCTATACCTTCTGGGCTTATACTGGGTTTATCCAACACTGAGTTGACAACACTAACCTTTTCCCCAACCTTGGTAATATATTAATATGCTAAAGGGAAATAAAGATACTTATATTTACTGGTAAATAATGGGGAGCAGTAGAATACTGATTCCGTCACTGTCTTTAATAGGACGCGTCGAAACCTGAACTACCTAAGCAGTATTTAAGTTTTGCTGATGTAAGTATTTTGTTTCACTATCAGTCAATACGATTAAACACCCATGGTGGTCTGGTAATATCGAAGGCAGACTGAGAAGTTGTTTTTAGTGCTCATGTGTCTTATGTTAGGATCACTATCGGTTTACTACTAAAACGATTTTGTTCTAGACATTAACTTCTTTAGACAATAGGTATAATTGTTGGCTAGCTATATTACATTAATGTCTTATACTATTTCTCAGAAAAGGTTTTACATTTCCTTTTATTTCATGTTGAAAAAAACATTAATTTAAGTCCTGGAAAGCTACACCTTAGATATCTTAGAAAATAAATATGTAGAAAAGCCTAGTGAAATGGTAGATTGAGTTATAGTAAAAATCACCTGTAATGTAATTGTTCAGATAAAGGTTATTACTTTACTTTTGTTCTTTTGTTTATTTATCTAGGGCTATGTACTTGTGTACGACGTCACCGACTTCCAGTCATTTCTATGCATGGACAAACTTAAGAAAGAAATAGACAAAATCAAGGACAAGAAAGATGTAAGTAGTGAAATAGATGTACCTATACACGATTTAAATTTTAGACAAATATTGTTAGACTTAACAGACAACATGTTTAGACATCTGACTTTCTGGATTCTTAGTACACAAGCCTTATTATCTCGTGGCGTATTGACCGAACAGCTGTTTGTTTGTTCTTAGGTACTGATAATATCACTAGGAAACAAATGTGACCTGAAGGAGGGCAAGCAGGTAGATTTTAACACGGCCAACAAATGGGCACAGAAGGAGAAAGGTGAGCAAATCGCATGTCTTAGATATTAATGATATATTTTAGTTTAATGGGGGATTTGCAAGTACATGTACCTCATGTTGACCCTTGCCTTAATTGCATGGAATTATGGGAGTTAAAAATCGCAGTGGCAAGCTAGGGAACATATTCGAGATTGGCATGTAATATTCATCAATGGCCAATTTAAAAAGCTATTTGTCATACATGAGATGATAACCCCGATCTTCATATTTCCCACGGTGTAGTTGGTTTCCGTGTCATTTGATGTAAGCTATAATATTAATGCAAATATTTTTGGTAGAAAATGGCCAAATATTTGCGCTAAACCAGGTACTAAACCTAGTTCTATGGTTAAATGTAAGTAGCTTCATCACAAAATACACAAACGCAGTCGCACCTATACATCCCCTATTGTCATGAATAGTCATATACTTAATTAGACAATGGAGGTTTACTTCCTGGACCATCTGGTGTACAAGTTTGTACACTAGTACATGATTAGGGAACAGCTTGTGCTACAGCCCCTTTACATATGCCTCCTGTTTCCCTCCTATGTGACATTTGAAAGACAGCTAATAATATTATATGAAAAACAATCGTTCATAAGTGTTGGATGTTGCTTCAAATAAATCAATATTAAGCTTGATAGCTTCGTTTCAAGGCTGTACAAAATCGATCAAAATTACAGTGCAGTTAATAAATATGATTGAATAAATGACGTCTTTCACATTACTGGTGTTATGTTCTGATCCCACGTTTTCTATGTACCGATCTGTATGGAATGCCTTCTAAATATTCAAACCCAGTAGCACCTGTGGCCTTGTTTAATCATGTAATAATGTACCGCATTTCTTTGATCAGTTCGACTGTGGGAGGTATCGGTGGTAAATCGATTGTCCTTGATAGAGCCTTTTGTTTGGTTGACATCCAAGATGACACCGCCGCCAAGTAAGTATCATTATCCGAATGGAGTTTCATTTTGCCCATAGACAGATCAGATTTATGTGTTGTCTTTCTTGATAGTTATGTTGGCGAGCCGCCCTTTCCAGGTACTCTTCGTATGCCGGGTAATTGCCATTATTACATCTATTGTATATAGTATTGATTCTGCTATCAAACAGTCGATATGCCTTATAAGTCAGCAGTCATTCATGTTTTCATTCAGACCTGTATATTTTACATTTAATGTAATGTTCTGTTAGTGACCCGAATACACGAAATATAATAGCAAACCCTCTTTGACCAGTTTACAATAAGCTTGGATAAAGCTTAAAAAAACGAAACCTTATATAATGGTTACTGCCTTTCTCCGTAGTTATCACAAACACCTCCATATCTATCATAAACACATGTTTTTTTTTAATGAATTAAACAGCTATCTTTCAACACAGCAGTCATCAGTCATTTACTTAGAGATAAACTATTCTTCAATAGGAATAATACAGTATTTCTGTTGCGCATTGATTTCTGTTGTCAACAATAGAGTTTTCCTTATTGATGAAACACATACCGATAGCTCTTTTTTCTCTGGTCGAAATTGCTCGTCTTTTGATATAAAGTCCGCGTGTAAATTGATGCTACCATATCGTGTGGCATATTTGAGTATTACAATATGAAAGCCATTCTTTACCGGCCTATTATTCTTAATGCTTCGAATATGAAGGAGAATTTACAATCTTTAAACAACTTACTAAACATGCTGCCTGTATTTGAATAAGATATCATATTACTGACATATAACGCTGATTTCTTTTTAAAAAACCCCATAATTCTCAATAACTTAATAATACTTTTTATATTCAATATTCTATTACATATCAATCCATGTCACACGTTCAATAGAATATAGAAGACTTGGCGGTTTGAACGAATATTTTGATAAATGTATGGCTCCCAGTGAAACTAAATGCTGCACATGGAGTCTCAGCATCATCCATTGACATTTCTGTGACTGTCACAATAAGTGTCAAAATACCATTTTCATGACACAACAGGTCTGCCTGGCAAGCTACAGGCTAAAAAAGGTTTGGGTAAGAGAATGTACGAGAATGTACGTGAACGCCTCTCCAGTGTCAGTGAAAACTACAAGAGCGTTAGCTTTGAAGAGGGATTCTGAAACTGTGGGTAAATGATAGATAATGCTAAGTTACCACGAAACCTATCAAGTCCATCCTTCGTCACCCCTCAAATTATTGAAGCACGTGAAGTGAGCTGGAATTCTGACCTTCACATGACACGCGTTGATAAATAATCTCACCGAACAATTCAATCAATAATTACCTAACATGGAAAGCTATATATGAATAGAGAAATCACGCTGGAGATAGGTATAATTAACATAATTTGCAAACCTATGGCGATATGTGTATCATACTTCAATTGTTCTACAGCTCTTAGGATATGACTTAAATTCCATTTGGTCAACCATTCTTCATGTTTTCTAAGCGTTTATAACCATAGAAGGACACTTGTATAATTCATTATAATTATAGACTTACTAAGTTTTATACTATGTGTTAAGTACCACCGCGCCACGAATATATCATCTGTCTCCACTATAATTGGAATGTATGTGAAATCTCGTAGTAACAATGATTATCTTAATCACGTTGTAGTATTATTATTCTAAATCTACACTTTAACAGAATACTTTCAGTTGCCTCTGTCGTTTTGAATCGAAGGCAGCCCTTTCGATCGTCTTTGCGCCACTTAACATACGAACAAAGTTCTAAAATATGTCAGCCAAGCTTAGTCATGCTATTAGAAAAGTGAATTGGGTATGATTGTTAGTAATCACTTAATTTTGTTTATCGTCGTGAAAGCAATTTGTGAATAGAATAACTAATAGACAAGTTTATGAAACAACATACCATATATAGCATACATACTTCGTAATATTTAGGTGTGTTATGACACAATGAATGTTGGCTCTCAAGGCAGTATCTGAAATACGGTACTCATTTAAGATATCAACTTAAGGCTCCCCCTTAGGTATATATAAAATAATGAGAAAAACATTTAATAAGATATCGTCACCCAGATCCTTCCATATGTTATACCCTGTACTCAACTCTCTAAAGCGTACATAATTAACATTTAGAGTCAATTTTATTTTTCTATTATTATTTTTCTAGGCTGTTTCTAGTTCGGCTCTTATGGCTTACCCGAGCTCCTGGGGTAGTATAGTACTTTTATGTTCATTACGTTCCCCTTATACTTGAGTTCGAGTCATTAGACTTGAACAAGAAATTCACTCGGCAAAAGGTCATGAAATAATAATCCCCATTGAAACGCTTGTTCTTTGCTCAAGCTTTCTTCCCGATAGTTGTGTGACTTCAGAAATTGAAGGGTGTATCCGTTGATTTACCCTTACCAGGGAGGTATATAAAAGAGTAGAAGCAGGATATATCCCTCCTCCCCGCTACCCCCCCCCCCCCCCCCTCAGAATTCCCCTTGCTCTTAGCCACTAAGAGCTCTCAATTCTACAATACAACTTAATAGAACCCAGTAATGGTTGTTCGTGGACCAAACATTCCTTTGTGAATACCTATCACTTCTGAACATATTCTTTTTGAATAATGTAGCCATGTACTAACCACCAGAATCGGTTATTTTGTACAAAATCATTTTAATATGTTATATCTTATGAGTGTCATTCCAGAAAAAGCTTTTTTCAGGAAGATATAAAAAATAAATGTGGCAGTTTGTTCTTCTAAAGTTCTTTCAGTATCTACGGCTATACACACATGATGGCCGCGATGTGTACCTCCCTGGCCATACCCTGGAGCATTAACATCATATTATATTCTTATAACCTGAATGATTTGGAGAAGCCAAAACATTTTTTTGCCCAGCCTGTTTTAATTCAAGCCATATATTTTCTTTCAAGCGCATTTCATATGAGTTGTTTATAATCTTTAATTTTGTTACTGAATTATATATATGTTACTGGTTGCTGTATAACGTCCCTGTTTATCCCCGACAATTACAGCATTGAGGCGACACCTTACCCTGAAGTGTGCTTCTGCCTGCTAAGAATGGAGGAATTACTATCCATTAAAACTCCTATAAGCAATACCAATTGAAGCAATAGCAAAACTAATAAAATTGTCAATAATATAAGGGAGGCATTACGCTACATCTAGGTTGAAACATTTGGTTCTGATGTAAAAAGAAATCCAAAGAAACAACCCAAACACTTTATATGTAATCATTGATAAATCTATATTTATGAAGCACAAAAAATGTTCCCGAAATTGTCCATAATTATCTTCTTATGAAGGATATAAACAATGTTTGCTATGAGGGAGTCATGTAAAACTGATAAATCACTGTTTTGTGTTATCAGTGACAGTGATCTGTAAGTATCTTCTCGAAAAATATTTTGGTTCGTTTGAAACTCCATTGTCAGTAACTTCGCTTGTGATAAAAAGAAAAATACTTTTGTTCATAAAACATTGATCTTTGTTTTGTTATTTCAGACAAATCTTCATTTGCGCTGTCTATGGGAATGGGGAAGAAAACGAAATCTACTTCAGTAGCTGATTCCTAGCCTCCCACCCCATGAGGATCTCTCTGCTTTCCTGTGCTCTAACTTCGCCAACTCTTTCATAAAGAAGTCATCTCTGCCTCAATAATTGTACCAGGTTTAGCAGGGACCCGTTTAATTATAAGTGTATACTTCAATTACAACTTGCCCCTTTTGTATTATTAGTCTCTCGTATGCTGATGGTTAAGGCCGATGTATCAGACTCCCAGGGTCTTGGAAGCCTTGAAAAAACTGGGATTTGGAATAATAATTATTTCAAGGCCTGGAATATCCCTGAAAGTGGTTAACATTAGGGTTAGGACCTTGAAACATAGACCTTGGATCAGTCTTGATATTTAACTTTGCCCCAAACTACCGCTACAAGACTGAGCTGGTAAAGTTAACTTGGTTAAAATAATTGTAACAATTAGTGGATATGTTAATTAGAACGGAACTGTGGAGGGCCTAGTGGTGACGGATTCAGTTATTTCCCATCCCCCAGGGGTAAAAGGTTAATAAGACGGTCTCCCTTCCGCTCTTGAATTGAACGCCTTGATACAGAGGTTAGCCTTAGTCATTGGTGCCACCTACTGGGATATGTCAGTATACCAGTGCGTGCTGAATGGCTATTTCCCAATCGCAGAGGTGAAGCAGGGTGAGTATAGAAGATCGTACCTACCTTGGTCATAGTAGACTTTTCGCTAGAAACTTAACTAGGAAAAAGTAACACATAATGGCTCCTTGACATTTGTTTGTCAAGACCACTTTGGTTAAACTCTGTATTGCTCTGTGATCGTCCATGACGAACATTATTAGAGGCTAATGTATTGTGATATCCTGGAACCAACGCTGAATTACTATTACATATAGGGTCACCTGCTTAACTGATGCCTAACAGATACTAATGAAATTCTCACCATTTATGTTAGGGACTGATTCTTGTTGGAACGAAATGCCCTTTTATTTTAACAGTTCGCAAACCTATTACCGACCATAGTTAATATAAATATCACCAGTTCGGACCCTAGTGAGTTAATATGATATATCCCTGTATAGCGATGGGTAGATGATTCTGTCCGTTGAATAATTACATACATTTGTACCGAGACTAAAATGGAAGTAGCACAATTCCGGAGGTTCCTTCAAAAAGGAAAACGATTATTTCGATCGGTTTTGATATGTACGTAGCAACCTCATCATTTATATCTCCTCAACAATAATTAACCAAAGAAATGCATTATACGGAATGTATTCGTAGATAATACGCACTAGAATAGTGTATCAAACCTAACTGCAAGACAGCAGTTCGTGATTTCTCCCTTACCTCAAAATTAAATGTCTAGGAATGCGCTTATATCGTCAATAGTTGATCATGTTTGAAATTGCAAAGTGGAAAGTTATCAGAGTATGATGATACTGTACTTATAGGCACAACGCCATTACTGTGTGGTAGCGAGGACATAATGCGTTTGTCATATTCCAGTGGCCGGGTAAAGTAGAGGATTTTCTTGGAGGCAGTCATTATTTATGTCTTGAAACGAAGTTTCCCTGCCCAAGTGCAATAAATCGATCTGAGACACTAATGCTCATCTATAAAGTACCTATCCTACCTTGTGGATACATGCCTTTATAGGCATGCAACTCCGCCTTGGTTATATTTAATAATTCCATTGGTGTTTTGTGTTTTGAAGTTTACTTCAATTTAAGGTAGCATTTACTTCTGTTGTACTTAAAGATTTGGTTGATGACTATTTGCTCATCGCTGGAACTACTTTTTAGTTGGTAGATTAATGTTTTATATTATTCGAGACGAATAGGACAATTTATATGTAGTCTTGTTATTAATCAGAATATCATGGAATTAGGTGATTATTACAGAATGCCATATTATTATTATTATTATTACTGATAATATATAAGGTTATATATATATATATGTAAATAATCTTATTATGTATCCTGTGATTCTTTGTGTGTCTGTGGTGTGTGTGAATTATGTCATAACATTGTCATGATACAGTAACAGTATACTATGTATGATACGTAGGAATAATAAGTAACTTAATTGTTTGATTTTAACTTCGTCAACTCTTTACCTGATTTGCGATTAATGTTTTCTCTAATAATTATCCAGCATCAACCATTTCTAGAAAAAAAGTTTCATTTGAATATCTGCGTTTATGTTTTGGAGGGCAGATTTTTATTGATAAGACGATAGGCTCGTTTCGTTTATGAAAATGATTTATTTCATTCTCCTGCATGAGTTTATAAACAAGATATTTGTTCCACATGTGTAAAGAATCCAAATTCAAAGGTTCAAATTTCAAGCATGTCGCAAGGCTGTCAAAAATAGCTTTCCCAGTTTTTGTATTCCACCTGTCGGAATAAGGAAGTGGGTTTATAAAATAAACTCTGATATCTTGCATAATTATGCGGAGTCACATAAGTATTTACTAATTCAGACACTGTTCCCTCAATTTTGAAGAAAGCGAACAAACTAGTTAAGTCGTTAATAAAAAGATATGTATCGCAAAATGTTAGTATTAAGTACGTGGTAAATATACTTATATGATTTAAACCTTTATGTATAAATACTTATTTGTTACGTAAGGTCACACCCATGTGTTTGATTCATGGGCCAATTATAAATAGAGTGGTCTGTATAAGGAACCTCAATAAAATGTGAATAGATTACTATGTATACATTGCTTTTGTGTCTTTGAACCTTTCTCTTAATTGTCTCGTTTGGGTAAATGATTTTACCTATCCGTCATTTTCCAATTATTAAAACCAATGAGCCCTTCGGACAAAATCCATTTTTTTCCGCACCTTCATTATCAAGTATACACTAGTATATCCTATGACCATGAAAGATACCTTAATATGATAAACATTCATATTATATGGGCACTTCTCATGTATATACACTAGTATATCCTATGACCATGAAAGATACCTTAATATGATAAACATTCATATTGTATGGGCACTTCTCATGAAACGTCGACAAGAGCCCTATTTATATGTGGAAACAAAATATCAAAGTCTAAGCGTCATATCTCTATTAATAGATAGAATAGTTCTATAAGCATACCATTAAAGACACAACGCTGATTTACAGTATAGCATTTATTTGACTTGGGGTACTTCACATTTGCGACATCGTATATCAAGATATTAAGCAATGTATGATACAATTCTTGAGATGGAATTTGACAAGTTAAGAATTACAATGGTAGTCATGGCAACCTGAGACATGAGAGTTTATAATAATTAGATATCAGGAAAGTTATACATGATATAATACTGCTTGTAGTATTCGATTTAACATGTTGTGATAATAAGTCTAGCTTGTAGATAAGTCAATTTCAGTTGAATTAACTGTAATAAAGAGTAAAGACAGCTGAAAGCTGTAATATGAAATCTTTTGTGCATAGGGAGGCGGGCGGGGAACGAAAAAGCCACTAACTGCCGCCATGCACGAGAAGCCCGGGAGTGGTGAGCCTGTGATTGGCTAAGAGAGTCATGTGGTGCTGGAATGGTGATAGTCTGCAGTACGTTGGTTTTAATGCCCAAGAATGATACATCAGTACAATTCTCACAGCATTAAAGACACAACGCTGATTTACAGTATAGCATTTATTTGACTTGGGGTACTTCACATTTGCGACATCGTATATCAAGATATTAAGCAATGTATGATACAATTCTTGAGATGGAATTTGACAAGTTAAGAATTACAATGGTAGTCATGGCAACCTGAGACATGAGAGTTTGTAATAATTAGATATCAGGAAAGTTATACATGATATAATACTGCTTGTAGTATTCGATTTAACATGTTGTGATAATAAGTCTAGCTTGTAGATAAGTCAATTTCAGTTGAATTAACTGTAATAAAGAGGCCAATGCGTAGCAAATTTAATTATCAGAAATACGAGAAAGTGCATGGTGCACTGAGTTCTTGTAAAGTTTCTGGGAGTTAATATAAGCAAAAACTGCATCGGAGGCCCATGTACCATGAAGCCTAATGTCTGTAAGAGATGCGTTACCATCGTGGAACGCATAAGAGGCACCTCCGCGACGAAGGCTGTGTAGAGAATAGATCGCGGGGTCGTGACCAAGGGTTCGCAGGGCTTGCGACCATTGGTTCGAGATGAAATGAGAGGTCATGGCCGACCCATCCCTGAACCTCAATAGAGGAGCAGTCTTTGGAGCAGGGTAGAAGGCCTGTAGTAGAGACATGGCTTTGCAGGGGCAGATGACACTGTTCTTTATCGCTGGTACAAATATGGTGACAGGGGTCTGACCAGTTTGCATGGTCTTAGACCATTTCACTGATATAAGTAATCCTGACGACGAAGGCACAATATCACCTACAGTCAAGTGGCGAGTAGGATCAAATGCAGCTGATGTAAGAGGGGCTACATTACTTTGCCTAAGAAAGGCTGTGAACATAAGGCTAAGAGCAACACAAAGTTGTATGCCTTGCGGGGATGGAATTATGTGAAGAAGCACATCCGCTAACATTCTTGGTGTGACCGGTAGCTTTTGTAGTGGTGTATGTCTCAATGTAAGCTCGAGACCTCTTAAGGCGTTGAACACAAGTGGGGCGTCAAGAGGAGACGGGTCGAGACCAGCTAGCCTGAAGAACGAGCGTATATGGCTGATTGAATTTTTCACCGACGCTGGAACCTTGGTGTGCTGGGCAAGATATTCTATATACCAGCAGATGTTCCTGGGTTGCAGCATCGTGTAGTCTAGAGAGAGAGAGGCACAGAAGCCCATGAACGTGGCAACGGTCGAGCGTCTGTTTGCCATGGTCCCGGGTCTGTGTGAGGCGTGTTGTCGAGCCTTAGCTGAGTGATCAAGGAGCTGGGCTGCAGAGCCTACAAGAAGTGTAATATCGAGTAATGATTAGCAGTAACTGGGAGCTGTTTAAGGGAGTTAGATCGTATAATTTCAGCTGCGAGCAATTTATGAGTGTCTGAAGCAAAAGCACGAGAGAGGGCGTCAGGGAGCTCCATGAATATGCCTGGCACATGGACAAAGAGGAATTTAATTGAAAGCTTGGCAGCCAAGAACCAAAAGGCTCTAGCACAAGCTGCCAGCCTTGCATCTCTAGCTCTACCCCCATTCATGGCTTGCACTGCAGCTTGGTTGTCGCAGCATATCTGAACCGTAGTTCCTCCTTGAGAGCTTGAGCAGAACAGCCTAGCAGCGGCTAGGCAGTTGAATGCCTCCAGGTGGTTGATAGATGTTTTGTTTGTCATATCTGGTGTAAAGTTGAATGCATACCAGCGTTTGCCGTCCGTGCCCCCAGCTCCCGTGAGAGAAGAGTCCACCCAAATGGTCATCGATGTTATATTAGAGGGCATGATGGCCTTCCCATTAAACTGCGGAAGGAATCTGAGGAACCACGCAAAGTCCGCCTTAACAGATGGGGTGACGACTATGGGGCCTCCAGCAGCTGCACGGAGCGCACTGAGAAGTCTATTCATGAAGAGGCGGGCTGGAGGCACGGCCTTTGAGAGATGGTTTATGCGGCCTATAGCCTGCTGCATCTGATTTGTAGATAGTGAAGAGAAGTTAGAAAATTTGGCCAAGCACGACTGGATGTCGTGGAGCTTATCCCGTGGGATAAGGAGAAGATTGTTGGCGGCGTCAAAAGTTATTCCGAGCCATGTTACTGCGTCTGCAGGGGGCTGCAACTTGTCTGGGGCAAGCTGCAGTCCGAGACATGAGATGAGCTCAAGAGTGTCGTGGAGATGGGCCTGTAAAGAGGGCTGAGATTCTCCGAATAGTATTAAATCGTCTAAATACATAAGAGAGGTAATACCTCTCTTATCCAGGGCTCTCACTGGAAACCCGGCGATGGATTGCATGACATAGCTCGACATACGAGCGCCGAATGGAAGGGCTCGATCGAAGTAATAAGAATCTTGAAATTTAATTGCTAGGAGACACCAGTCGAGAGGACAGACTGCAAACTGTCTATATGCCCTTTTAAGATCAATAACGGCCATGAAGGCCTTACTTTGGAAGGTATTAATGATAGTCACAGCGTCTGACACAGTTGGCAGCTTGTGAGAGACTGGGGAGCCGTTAAAGCAATTCTTCGCAATATCCTTGTTGATGCCGCCTTCAGGGTATGACAGGTCGACTATAATCCGCCTAGCGGACGGGTCCTGCTTGGGCCTGGACATCATAGGGCTCACATGAGTCCAGGGCGCGAACGGCGGAGAGGCAAAAGGGCCGCACAGTGCGCCAAAGCCAACTTCTGTATCAAGGTATTTGCGGATATGAAGAGGAAATGCTAGCGCAGAATGATGATTGTCATACACAGTAGAATCCATCAGGGGGGGGCCCTGGTATTGTATGGGAAACCCGTAAAGGAGGCCATCCATAATCATTTGGTCAGAGGAGTGTCCAGTCCTCTCCATCTCCCAGACATGCCTATTCAACTTGGACGGAAGCACAACCCTTGCACCACACCAGTTAGGGGCTGCCGCAGCACGCACCCTTTCATATATAAGTGCAGTCTCCGAGTCTATGCATATTGCTGGATAGGGCCATGAGACGAATGTTCGGCTGCTGGGAGGGTGAGAACGAAAAAGCCACTAACTGCCGCCATGCACGAGAAGCCCGGGAGTGGTGAGCCTGTGATTGGCTAAGAGAGTCACGTGGTGCTGGAATGGTGATAGTCTGCAGTACGTTGGTTTTAATGCCCAAGAATGATACATCAGTACAATTCTCACAGAATTTTAGGAAAGTCAGATAGTATAGACATATTCAATGTTTTTGAAATTTTGTAGAAATCTCAAATAGTCTCCGAGGTATAAGCATAGCTATTCACGGCATTCAGGTACAATAATATTATTTCACCGAAAGGTGGATTATTACAGCCTTATCAAGTATAATTTAGAAAAGTGTACTAGCGACGATTAAGAAAATCATTAGAAATAATATTCATATAATGTTAAATTGTTTTTTTTAGAAATATGGAGCGTGTTCCTAGGAATACATACATACCATTTGTAGGTTTATACGATCAGAATTGACAAAGATGTGACATACACAAAAAGCGTGAAAAACATCAAAATTCTAATCAAATTTCTGGAATCGATGGCATACAATAGGTATTGGTTTGATATTTTTTTTATATGCAATTGGCTAAAATAATATCCTTCATTCTGTCGTTCCCTGTGTGAGTACCATTGCCATTGCCATTGCCATTGCTTTAATTTTTGTATCATTACGAAGAAAACAATTCCTGTTCTTTTTACCTATTTCCATTATTTTTGGCACCAGTATGCGTACAAAATACGCACAAATATACGCAGTGTGACGCGGAAAGACGCGTGACGTGGTATGATGGCGTCAGAGTAAATAAGGCTTGAATATATTTTTTTCCCAACAAAAGAATAGTTGCTAATATCATATTCGATATGTCCCTTATATATTTTGCTAAGTTATAATGCTCAAATTTAATTTTTTACTTATTCATAGGCTGTTGAAATGCGTTTCCGGGATGACGCTCCTTCTACACAAAATTCAGTAACCCATCTCTGTTCACCCATTAAAATGAAATGAAATAGATATTTGTTCTTATTTCCTTATTTTCCACACCAGAATACATACAGATTTATATCATTATTCATTTTTACCTATTGTATTGGTCAGATTTCTCAGCTAGTACCTGGAATAAAACGTGATGTGGAATGACGCACCCCTTCACCAAAAAATAAAATTCCATAAGTACTAGAGTTCTCATTGCATTTTCATCATATTTGCTGGGGGTGACCCCCTGTGATCACTCTTTACGTACCCACAAAACAAAGTTCTTAAATGATATATTTTGACAAATAAACAGCATCATATCTATTGATTATTGAAAAAGTCTTCTAAAATGGAAGATTTCACTGCATTTCGGGCCAAATAAAAATAAATTATCTCTGTTTTTGCCTTCATTCTGTGCCCATATATATGCATCTAGCATTAAGTAAAACTAAATTCAGTTGGATACCAAGTTATTTCTTTTTCTAAATGACTCATTATCATGAAATAGAGGTCTAGGAACTCTGTTGACGTTTAATCAATATTATTGAGAAATTGCATATTTTAAAAAAAATGGCTGTGATAAATTGGAGACTCCGAAATATTCCAAGACTGATTTTCAAGTAGCGTGAACAACATGGATAGGTCAAGAAAGAGAACCGCGGTTAATGTACCACTGTGGGACGTATGTATTGTATTGATGTTGTATAATACGTCGTCTGGTATTGTTGGATTATGTTCGAGTGTAAGCCAGTTAATGCACCAAATCACAAGCAGGCTGATATAATAGACTTCCGAGTAATGGCAAGGTCCAAGTGCTACCGTCTAATGCTAGATGTATTACAATTCCCATTCTGACAACACACCCTAAGTGTCGCGGTGTTCTCGACCATTTCTCAAAGGTATTAATGGCCTTCGGGTATTTAAAGTTCGTCGATGCAATAAGCTAATATTGCTACAGATAAAATGTTATTCTTGTGTATAAATTTAACTCGTACAATTCAGCATGGATTTTCCACGAGCGTCCATTCTACGTTTGAAAATCTTTCCCTAAAGCAAAAAAAACTGTTATAACGTAATGTACATTGCTGGTAAGTTGGATATAATTGGTAATGCGAAAACCAGTTAACTGTGATTCACAATTTTTGTATTTTTTTTAGTGTGCGAGAACTCGAGTTACTGACTGCGAGTAGGGAATCTTAAAGTTAGGGCTTGATCCTTCTTTCTGTGTATGACTATGAAGTATCTAATTTTATCGTTTTAGTTGGCTCTGCTTATAAGAGTGTAGGGATTAATCTACATAAATGGAGATTAATCCCTGCACTTTTAACGCGATTGTGTTTCCTTGAAACTACTTCGAACCAAAAGGAGATTATGAAGGAGCTAACATAATACTTAGCTTGCTGACAATCAATAGGCTACTCGTATGCACTTCTTAAGAGGCGATTAATTTTTTAGCTTCATACCCATGATATGTAGTGCGTTTATCATTCATTCTGTATGCAGCATCCTCCTCCCTTTCATTGGACCTAATGAGGCGTGATGAAAACAAATCACTGAGGGCTTCTTTATTGTCGGAGTCTGCTGAAACTACAGGGGTGTTCAAAATATCTTATTACCGATTTATTTCAACGAAGCACATTCTGCCAATGCTATTTTATTTTTAAAAAATCATCAAATCGACAGACAGCGGCTTTTCTGCTGATATTTCATCCATCCCATATTTCCCATATAAATCCCATATTTATAGATTTTCGCCAACCCTTTCATTGTCGTTGGCAGACCCCCAGGAGGCACTCAGAACTAAAGTGGGTTTCCATGCGCGTTCCCCAACTAAAAAAACGGTCCCTTTTCAAGGACCTTTCCCTCATATTAGTATTCTTTTACTATTAAAACGACAAGATTTTACCTGGTTAGGAGGACCCCTTTTTAAAAAAAATCAAGGGGAATATATACCAGAGATATATAGCCCTAATATTATAGGAGAACCAATAATCGATTCCTCAAAAAGTGAATTTTCATTGATGGTTTTTGGTATAGTCTTTCTCAGACTTAAATTCTATTGAAATGTGTAAGGATAGCATTCCTTGACCAAGATTGAGAGATTGAATAAAATATTAATCGAAGTATATGCAAACTTTCTGGAAAGTGCCACTAGGCCTCAGGGTAGCATATCTCCACACCCCAAAGACATCCCCAGAAAGCTATGTGACTAGTATATATATATATATAGGCTTTAATCAATTAATGTGCTTGTGACGTTTTGTTTTTTTGAACTGATTTTTATTCAGGTTCCAGCGAGGCATATGCCAGAGGAAATATAGAGATATAAATATGGCTCGGGCATGCCCCGTATTCCGCCATACCCTGAATTGTCGCAGCTTGCAATATATAAACGTATGGTCCAGATTGTAGTAAAATCAGCTGTAACAAACATTAATCATGGCGATGTGGGGTGGCCTACTGGTCTAAAGCACTTGGTCAGCTCATTGGCATCAGTAGATATGTTGTGGGTTCAAACCCAGGTGCGGCTACAATTTCAGCTCCTCCCCCAGGTACTAGAGGAGGACCATCATTGATGGGATCTGGTCCTGGTAAAAATGAGCTGAAGTAGTTCTTGTAATGTTCGTTACAGTAAATACCAACAGGGAATAATTATAGTATGAAATTGTACTTCAAACCTAACTTTAACTTAACTTTTGATATCTATGTTTTCTTGTCAGCAATTTAAATATCATTATCAATAAAAAATATCCAACTTCTTCTCAGAATAATCTAATAAACAGTTATGTAAACTCAAGTAAGATTTTTCTCCTTTGACGAGTTGAATGACTTAGTGATGTATCAAACCAACGGTGTTCAGGATAACACCTACTATTTCAGAGATTCTGCACCTTCTCCGGCTACAGCACAAATATCTGCTGATTTCTTTGTTGAGATTTCGATAGTTTTCTTAGAAGTATGAGATAAAACATCATCCAGCTGTTTCTGATGATTTCCATCGCACAAGAACATAATTTTGCTCATGAACAATAAGTATTCATTTTCAAGGAGGGAGACCTGAAAAAGTACCCCTTTTTGATTTTCAAGGTCCTTGATTGTACCTGAAAAAACAACTCTTTCTCCTTGAAATTGGGAACGAGCATGGGAACCCACTTTGGTTCCGAGTGCCCCCCCCCCCACCACCGGGTGGCGGACGAGCAGTTTTTTCATCAGTGACATAAGAAGCCCTCCGATCCTTCGTACACGGTCATATACTCCAGCACACTTGCTAGCTTTTCAACCATAAAAAAGTACAACCATGCTTTTCTTAACATGATTCATATACCCTCTACAAGCAGATTGCCGGGAAGTACACCAGTCTACTTACCTCGGTCGGCATGGGGTAGCATTTAGGAACAACATGGCAATAGTGATTCCTATGACAACTATCTAAGGAGACGTATGCTGAGTTCGACCCATTCGAGAGTATAAATCTTACGACGGGTTCATTCAACGGTGATGTAAAAAACCCATCAATTTACTGACACCCCTTATACTTCCCCAGCCATGTTCCCCAGAACATCAGGCGTAGCTCCGACAGAGCTGCACAGCCCCAGGAAGGCACAGGACAATATGAAAAGCAAGGATTATGTATATCTGGCATTAGCCAGCAGTCAAAGGAACTGTATAGAAAATACGCCTGATATTTTTGGATGCAATCTGCATGGGCTAGACTGTACAGACACCAATACAAACGTCGAGCAGAATGATAGGAGATCAAAACTGCGTCTGAAATGGAAAATACTAATCATATCTGGTATTATTAACGTGTGTCTGTTTGTTTTGTCGGTAGCGCTTACAACAAGTTACCTTCAGCTGTATACCAGCGGTAAGTAATTCTAGAATTTTTGCTTAAGATTATCCTGAAATGTCCCTCCATCAAATATACTGTAGGCCTATTGATTTCCACATTAGGCTGTCGGGTTATGGCACCATAATTATATATACATTAGATATGACCCTAATGACGGCGGGACTACGCAGAAATTCAACTATACATCATAATGACTTTAAAATCAATTCCGATCTGGATTCCCGTTTCCATATACTACTTACAACATTTCTCAACGCGGATTATAAACGCAAAGGTCCATGCCGATAATAACCTTCCATGCACATTATGCTCAGCATATGAATACATTTTAATAAATGTAATTACAAGATCCATAACGTAAGAGTATATAGTTCCCAATACAGGAAGAGAATATCACTATAAGTTGTGTATGACGGTAGCCTATTTTGAACACCACAAAATATCTGCTCCTCATATTTTCCATCGACCTTCAGCTAAATCTGTTCGAATCTTTGCTCATTTCCAGACACAAGGAACACACAGAGAGATACTTTCTATGTCCAGAGTGTGAACAAGACCTTAACAAATGGTAAGGAATGTGGCATATATGATTATTGTAATGTTGTTATTAAAAAGAAATTGACGGTTCTTTAGCCTGCACAGGAACTTGTTTAGTTGGTTATCAAATCTACATATCACAGCAATGAATGTGAATAGAATAAAATGTCAATATAAATGATATGATATGTATCAATATTGTGTGCAGGCTAAGGATACCCACAGTCCGAAAAGTATGAAAATAAAGAAAACCACCAAGAAAACCCTCGGCGTAGATATTAGTGTTCTTCTCACTATTATTTGAAACAATATGTATTTAACATTTTGTGCAGGTACATGTATGGTAAGACAGCTATGTACTGACGTTCTTTGGGACCAATACCAGGATCATTTCTATTGGTTCAGCTGGCAACACGTGACATGGGCAAAGGCCAGGCAGCAGTGTCACCAGCTTGGTTCCGATCTTGTCTCTATTGAGAGCAGGAGAGAGAATGACTTCTTGACAAGAAAGATGTTATCTAAATTCAAGCCCGGCAGCAGACCAAATGGGTTCTATTTCTGGATTGGCCTCATGCGGGACATCACTGCTTCAGGTAAGTAGATGTAGTTTTCTGATGAATTTCCCACTAAGAGCGTTCATATATATATTCGGGACATAAACTTTCCCCCCATATTACACAGAAGGTATTAAACAGTTAAGTCCCGGGATCATCACAATTGCTGGGATCTTTTTTTATATAAAATAAACCATAGAGATCTTTCTTATCAATGTATATCATTGGGAAGTTAATCCGCAATTCATTCTCCATCCATCTATACTCAGGTTGGCCACTATATAATATTTGGTGAAACTATACCCGTCAAATCTAGGATTAAAATTGTGAGCTTGCACATTTTACATGTTTAAGTAAATGCGAATCATATCAAACGTTGGAGCAGTTGGGGCTTAATGTATGTAAGGAGTGAAATCAAAATAATGTCATTTTCTTGTTCTATATCAAACAGAACTGGTGTTCCAATGGGTGGATGGATCGATGGTAACATTCGAGGAGTGGTCAGTCGGACAACCGGACAATGAAGGAGGGATTGAACACTGTGGTCAGTCCAGCCTCTCACCTGGGAACCGCGGTGGGTGGGCTGACCGCCGTTGCTGGACAGAACAACCTTTTGTGTGCAAAAGACACGCAGGAAGACTCTAAAAATATACTCATGTTGTTGGGTTGGCATTTAAAAGAATGCCAAGGTTCTTTTAATTGAGCACATCTTCCTTGTTTAATTATTTATTTACCTTATTTTAAACATCCCACGACAGGCAATCCAGCAGTCGTGAAAAGACAAGTTTTGTTATGGCCCATTGAGAATCCTTATGGTAAAAGGATATGTCCACAATCATCACATTTAGAGATTTGGCATGTGAAATATTTCATGCCTGACGCGTTAAATCTCTGATTTGTACTTGCATATAGATAGATTCAGTATTAATCTCGTCATGCCAACCAGGAGTATCTAAATGATCTATGAAAACGCCAAAGATAGAACTTTTCTGCACATCATGTTATATAAAAAAAATATACATTTCGTTTATTGCAGTCATCACGATTGCTCTACTACAGCAGATTACAGACACGTAGTAGGAAATATCGCTCCAGCGTCGTCTAATTTAGAAACAAATGGAAATATAACTATAAAAAGTAATTAAAGCAAACCAAAACCATGTAGAGCCAATAAATGTTCACAACATACAAGCAGTAGATGTATAAATGCAGCTGAGCTCTAAATAAATAATGAGCTGATAGCCATCTGCATAGTATCAGCCTTTACTGCTGATTGTTTATCTCCAGAGTTAGACACTCGTTATCGTCTGTTATTATAGATTACCAATAACCCAACCCATACGAAATATAAGGACAAAAGGTCTAGAGTAGAAGCGGAGCTTTCTGTTGGACGCACGGAGACGACGACTTCACTCTTTGCCATGCTGGCTACAGTTACATTACAGCAGACAGTCAATGTTTCTGTAATGTTGGAGCTTGCACTGGTACACACTTGATACAACATAGTCTGGGGAAGAAACGAGGGGGAAGCTGAAAAGGAGAAGATGTATAGAAGGAGATATTATAAGCTAGATTACATATTACTAAATGATAACGAAGTATTGGTTACAGCGCCTGTTAGGCCTTACGTTTAGAAATGGGAAATTTGCCCATCTTATTTGACTTTCCTTACCAGCAGTACAATGCGTATGGATATAATTACAGTATATAAAGTTGAACATAGGAGTTAAGTACAGCTTAGAGTAATATGGCCTCTATATTACTCTAAGAGTAAAGTCATAAAAAATTATCTAAGTTCAATATACTTAGTTCAACTATTGGCAATCAGTATCAACAATATTTAAATATTCCTAATATCTAATAACAGCAGAAAGCAAATACAGAAACATAAGATTAACAACTTCATAATAAAGTTGCACCATATTCGGTAAGGCCTATTAATTAACTATCGTATATGGAGTTTACTCTGTTATGGAGTGGTTGGTATTTCTTAGGTCGTAATTAAAGCTACGGGTCAATCTTGTGGGTCAACTGGAGGAAGGCTTACTCATGCGTCGTTATAATATTCCAATATGAACATGAATTAGAATACATTATTTAGCTATTTCAATGTTTCAGAAGTACATTGTACGAACACTTTACCAGAGTAGGCTAATGGCAGCTTCAGCATAACTATAAAACTTTAATAATCAAGGGCCGTTGATAGATAACATCTGGAAAGCTATAATCGTGACTTTACAATTACTTGACGATGGTGATGTCATAATAATATGTTGATAACGGAAGCAACTGATTGACGAAATACAATTTATACACCCAATGCGGTTGAATGTTCAGCTATCTAAACTGGAAGCTTAATATAGACTCATAATTAGTAACTAAATTTCAAGGCAGATGATTTTGTCGGAAGGGCAATATTGTTAAGGGATATATAGGGCCTATACCAATCATATCTAGGAACGGGTTCCTATAGTTGGGTCCTTAATTCATGCAGGTAGGATGCACTTCATCCACAGGTAAAATCGTGACACACATTATCTTACATTTTCCTCCCTTTTCAGTTGATCCCTATGGTATATAAACCACATCAAGGAATATTAATTTATGTTTCACAAGCATGCATGGGCAAGACTAACTATAATTGATCCTGGGCTGCCGCAATTATTATATAACTCTTCAAAAGTAATTTTGCGCATAAAGATTATGGAAGCATGCATTCGTAAATCATCATAGAAATTGGGAGATAGTGAAACCATAGGTCCATATATAGAACGTTGCTTATATATCCAAAAGTTGTTAAGTTTTTGTTTGATGACCGTAAGGATAAAGGTAAAACTGTAACCACGCCTCCGAGTGCCATATGGACAGACACATACACTAGATGTTTCAGTGGTTTGTGAAGTGAGAAGGCGAGAGTGGACGGAGAATAGGTGTGTTATGAATGCGTGTTCTAAACACTTACCCACGAGGCCTTCCCATTGTCCACCACAAATGATAGTCACTAGCAGGCCCCAATGTAGCATGGGTTGTTTTAACTTATATCATATGATATATGTTATGTAGTTACCGATATCTCTAATGTAGTAACCGATATGCGTAATGTAGTTACTGATATCTCTAATCCCTTTTGAGACATCTGTAAAGATTTGGATATATCTCTAATCCCTTTATAGATATCTCCAAATATTTAGAGATATCTCCAAACATTTGGAGCTATCTCTAAAGGGATTAGGGATATCTCTAAAGGGATTAGGGATATCTCTAAAGGGATTAGGGATACCTCTAAATGTTTGAAGATATCTCTAAATATTGAATATATGACCTGATTACCATAGTCTGGCAGAGTCAGGTTGAAGACTTAATTTAAGGGATAGCAAGAGTTTTTAACGCCAGAAGCTTTCGCCCTGGGGGATAGGCCAGTAGTTGTCAGTCAGTAGATAATGGGTGAAATGATGGGTGAAATTATACACTATTCTCAACATAAGACCATTGTATCAGGTAAAGTGATTAATAGCTTTACCTGAACGTTTGATCCGATGAAGCACAAGGGCAAGAACCCGATTTAGATCCCGTTTATCCCTGGCGGCAGGAGCACAGACACCATTGTCAACTATCGGAGTGGCCACAATCATTGCTTCAATGACTCCAGCCTCAGAACTCTCTATGGGGTAGCCTGCACCTATTTTAACTGTAGTATCATCGACATAGGGCTTGAAACCCATATCTCTGAAAAGGAATTTGAATCAGTGTGAATAATTTGTAGTATTCGGGATGTATCTACAGAATCTTTTCTCAGAAAGGTGGGTCATTTCATAGAAAAATGCAAGACCCTAAGCATTTATTTCCTTATGAAAGTTGAAACAGGACCCAGACATAGGATGTCAAATGCAAAGAGAATACATTTGAAGCCCACAGGCTAGATCAACGTCTCTTTTAATGAAATAACTTCCTGGACAAGCACACTTTACCCAACAATGCCAATGAATTGGTATAATCGGAATTATCATAATTTCATTACAAAATGCCAAGTTGTACGTAGCCTACTTTACTTCTTTTGAGAATGCACTTGCCAAGCTTGCCACAATCTCGCCTATTGGAGGAATACATTTCCGAAAATGGGGAATTAACGGTTGCATCAGTGTGTTTTAGTGCCAGCTTTCAAAGATAGGAAAAAACACTATGATTGGACACACCATGTTGATAAAATACTGCAAAGGTTATAGAACTTTATTGGCATTTTATATTAGTGAGAGAGGGCATTCTATATCTGTTGGAATCTTTGGTTTATTTTTCAGCATTTCGAACGTTTTTGAACGCATTTGGACGACCTGCTTGTGATTGGTTGGAGGAACAGAAGTAATATTAGTCACACAAGTAGCGGTGGTGCTGTGTGGAAGCTGTGCGGTTTCGCAGTGGTGTGTATACCTTTTAGTCAGACCCCTAATTGCCCATATATGTATGTCAATACTTCATGTGTGAAGGATTAAGCAAGGCAATATAAATGGCGGCCACTTCCACGCTTCAAATTTGACCAAAGGATTTTAAGTATGTTCTGGATCCAAATATGTAATTGAATAAAGGTGGGAGAAGTTTAATAAATGTGTTAAATTTTGTGTTCCAGACATACCCTGAACGGCCCAAACATATCCTAAATTAAACTTCTACAAGTAATTTTGTTGGCAGCCAAAGAAAGCAGTTAGGAGTACATGTGTAGTTATAATAGAGCAGATACTCACGTTCTGGCTCCAGCATCAGGGCAGCACTCTCTGTAGTAGATGGGATCGTTGCAGGCCTCATTAATGGCAGACACCAATATGGGTTTGAGGTTTGTCCAGATACTGGGCCACTGGAAACGGGCACAGATATAAAAACAAAATTTATATATTATGCGAATTTCAAATTAATATAATGAATTTAGATGACAGCAATGGACTTTCCTGGACGTTTGTATGGTTCAGAGCATAGTCCCGTTGTGTAATCGCATTGTGTGTAGTTCAGATTGTTATGGTAACAATGATGGAATTTCATAGGTTAAAGGCATTGCACTCTTTGCTGCACTGGTATGCCAGCTCCAAAGGTTTAGAGACTTTGTCACGATAATACCACAGAAATTACAGCACTAATATTAATAAGGTATTTATATATAAGGATATACTAGAATATTAAAGAATTTTGACCTGTTCTTCTCTGTGTCAAATTTCAATAATCATTTCCCCAAATAATTATTTATAGGACCTGCAGAAATCTCACTTTTTTCAGTTTAACTCTATCATACTCTTTGAAATCTTTTTAGAATAGAAAATGTAAGGATACCACTGTCTAGCTAGGTATAAGAAGAAGCCAACTAATTGCATTATTAATCCCATTTGATCCAGATTGCCACTGTAGATCAGCAAACACCCAAAACATCAATATTCTAATATGTGTGTGAAGGAAATGAAACTCAAATTAGGTGAGATCTCACGAAATCTGATACCTATCAATTGCAAAATGAGTGAAGAATATGAAAAGCTATGAATGAGATTATGAATAGAAAGCTATGAACTTTTCAGGACATAAGAATGTTAATTCAACACTTTAGAGTGCAGCACTTTAGAGTGCAGAACTTTTTGGCACATTAGAATGTTATTTCAGCACATTGGAATGCAGCACTCTGCTGCATAGTGCTGCACTCTAAAGTACCTCATAGTTCTGTACTCTAAAGTGCCACACAGTGCTGCACTCAAATATGCTGAATTAACATTCTAATATGCTGCATAGTGCTGACACTCTCAAGTGCTGCATAGTTATGCATTCTAAAGAGCTGCACAGTGCTGTGCAGCACACTGAATTAACAGTCAAATTTGCTGTGCTGTGCAGCACAGTGCAGCACCATGCTGTGCAGCACTAAACTAAACAGCAGAACTATGCAGCCCTTGAGAGTGCAGTACTGTGCTGCATAGTGCTGCACTTTAAAGTGCCTCGTAGTTCTGAACTCTAAAGTGCTGCACAGTGCTGCACTCTCATGTGGTGAATTAACATTCTAATATACTGCATAGTGCTGCACTCTCAAGTGCTGCATAGTTCCGCACTCTAAAGAGCTGCACACTGCTTTGCAGCACAGTGCTGGACTCTAATGTGCTGCATTAACATCCTAATATGCTGTATAGTGTTGCACTCTCAAGTGCTGCACAGTGCATTGCGCAGCATGGTGCTGCACAGCACAGCAAATTGCTGCACTAAACAGTGGTGAACATTAGTGCACTAAACATTGGTGCACTAAACAGTGCTGCGCACACAGTGCTGTGCTGCACAGTGCTGCGCTGCACAGTGCTGCACTAAATAGTGCTGCACATTGCTGAGCTGCACAATGTTGCATAATGCACACTGCTGCACTGGACATTGAGCATCATGAGTAGCATTATGCTGCAGGAACAGGAGCATAACCAATCCAATATGGCAGCATGGGCGCCGCCATTTTGCCTGTGAGATCTCATTAGATCTCTTCTCGTTTTAAATCTTGTTCCTACACTTTTAAATTCTTCACTCATTTTGCATTTGATAGGCATGAGATTTTGTGAGATCTCATCTAATTTGAGGTTCATTCCTAAACTTTCATCTATTCTACACATTTTCAATTTCGTTTTCTTTATTACAAATATATTTTTCATATTTTTTTCATTTAAGAAAAATATTTACTGACTATTCTGGGCTGTCCCATTCCTTGTTTGATCTGAGACGCTTGCTGGTTTATATAGAAAGCCATTCATATACATTACTCCAATCCGTCCAAATTGTCTAGGATGACTCCTATTCAGCCTTATACAGTTCCTGTTCAGCCTGAACTATGAATATGTCTGCTGGTATTTCAAAAGCCAGGATGTTATGTAATGTACCTGTGGTGCAGAGTTCCGGCAATGCTCTGCACTCCTGTGACCCTTCAGTCAATAGGTACCAGAATTTATAAGATTTCTCTTTGCAGAGAGCCTATTTTCATGGTCACATTGAGTTCCTATGAAGCTAGACGCCTGTTTATAAAAGTACAAAAGCAATTGATACGTTCTTATGGGTTTATCCTAATTGTATTATCCTGTATGACTACTTGATATCGAATCAGACCAAACCCTGCTACTTAACATAGTGACATATCACAATACAAGTCGTAATATCACACCATAGTTCATTATTTCCTCGGGTCTCTACTAATGCATTAATTAAACACTTAAAATTACACAAACCAAGTAAACACTAGCAAGAATAAATGTGTAGTCGACAAATGGAAATAGAACAGTACTTAAAGCTGTTTCAGAAATAGCTCTGACTGAATAATATAATATATTATTATAAAAATAGCACATGAGCAATTGTAAGTTTTCAGCTGTTGTGTGATATAATGTGCCTGACGCCGAAGGCAGAGGACATGTTATTTTAAACTGCAATGTTAACTAGCAGGTCAGAAATGAAGGTTATTATTAATTTTAGTCTTTGCCTATAAACGTGGTTATAGCCCCTGGACCGTTCTAGGGAGAGACTAAAACAGTTATACCCTGAGGTTTAAAAGTTATAAAATGACTTAAGGTCTACTCACATCTGATAGAGATGCCGTAAGCTTGAATATTACTCCTGCTTCTGCTTCTGCTTGCAACACTAGTTTTTAATAAGTAAACAATATCTGATCTTAAAAACTATTCAAATTTGCTGATGCATATTTCAAAAATAATTAAGACTATGTGGCAGAAACATTTTAAAATATTTTGATTCTATGTTATCACTAACTGCACGGTTTAAGATCCTAATTTAAAAAAACATACTACACGGTCAAACTACTTCTGAAGAAATGTAATATTGGTTTGTTTTTTAAAAAAGAAAACGGTTTTATTTCTCGATTGTAATATTGTTAAATGTACAATTCAATTCAATATGTCTTATATTGCTGCAGTTGTGCGGTGGGGAGTTTACAATCTGTATTGTGTTTTCTATGGTTATACATTTGTCGTTATAATATAGCATTGCTTATTTTATTGTCATCCTTTTATATGTTGATTTTGCTGTGGGACTCAAAATCTGGGATCTATTCAAGTTTGCTCTGAGTAATTCTCACCTGTGCATCTTTCTCCTTGGTAACCCTCGTCACAATAGCAAGCACACCCTGTACCTGCCACGTAAGGGGAACCCTTGCCTGAACAATTGTGACCATTACAATTAGGTGCAGTAGTTGAGGCGCCTGCTGTACTGTCAGAAGCTGTGCTTCTACTGGACGTACTTGCAGTAGTCGCAGTAGGACCGGCCTGGGTGGTGGTATCACCTTGTTGCTTCCCCTCTGTGGTACCATCAGCAGGTGCTACAGTAGTGGCATCTACATCGAGGCCTGCTGCTGTTGTTGCATCACTAGAAGAGGATTTACCTCCTCGTTTGGAAGCGGTGTAGTACGTACACTGCTTGTCTGATGTCAGAGTACATACTGCATTTGTTGGAGAACCTGGTGTGGAAAAGTAACACATAATCAAGATTTATCTGAATTACCCTGTTCATAAGGGTCCCTGTTCCAAAGGTGTTAACAAGTGGTGTTAACAATTCAGACCATGCAAGGCCAGAAGGCAAGGATGTAACACCTGAGTGGTGTACCATTCCCAGTCTAGCTGGGACTTTCAATCCTATAAATGGAAGCCTCATGATATGGTACCTGATTAATGATATAGGTGTAAAGGCCCATATCCACTTGCACGTCAGTCAGAACCACGCGGTCACGGTCAAATGGTCACACACACTTTTTGACCGATGTGCAAGTGGATACCGCAGGGACCATCAGACGGTCACATGGTCCCATTTGACTGTCCCTTGCTCCCGTTTGATGGTCGCACCTCCGGTCAAAGAATTGAACAGGCAATTAATTACGTGTGGGTGAACAGTTAACGGGAGCCCAGGCAAAATTTTGTTTTTTGTTTTTGGGTGTTTATGGCCATACCGAATTTAGGTTTTATCTCTGATACTTCTGGTTGACACATGCAACCAATGTGCAGTACATTTGTACATTTATTTTCACTTAAGTTTAACTTCATTTAAGTTCACTTTTAGTATTTCACTTTATTTTGATTAATTTAGGGCCATTTTGGGCATATTTTACTGCCTATTTCAATATGGGGGTGTTTTCCTGGTGCCAAATATGCTTAATTATGACCATTTTGGTGAATGGTTTGGATTATATTTGCCTTGGCCCCCGTTAACCGTCTCCCTCTGGTAAAATAATTGCCTGGTCCAAAGTTAAAGGTACGACCGTCGAACGGGAGCAAGGGACGGTCAAACGGGACCATGCGACCGTTTGGAGAAGACAACTACATGTACTCTAGTCACTCCATCATGCAGTTTAGGTGATACTCATATTTCTTATATATTCAAGTTGACAAGATTCACAAGAAGACCTCTTAGTTTGTATTGTTCACCTTGGATCTGAAAGACTATTATACCTGTTGTACTTTTAGCTATGTATGTATTTTTAGCTATGTATGTATGACACGGATAAAAAGACAAAAACACAAAGGAATGCCTGTAACTATAATATTGGTGTTTTATTTTATTGGTTCAATAAATTGGAATGCTTCGGCTTCTTGAACAAGAAAATTTATGAATAAGGTTGTTTTGGGCCAGCGCACAGTAATCTTTGGAACAAGATTGCTCATGGGATTTGAGCCCAGTACCCCTTGGAGCCTCTGGACTTACAGCGACGAACCGCCTTTATTAAAAGGCCCTCAGGGTAATTCTCAGCAAAAAGGACTGTTGCACCTTCCCCCATAGATAGCAATTACTATTGGATCTAATTAAAGCAATTACTTAAAAAAAAATAAAGGTCCTGACCAAAAAGTACATACAATAATGGTAATTCTCCTCCTAAATAATTATGGTGTTTGATGACTAATAAGGAAAATACAAGTGATTTAAGTCTCTATGGATTCGCCAAGGTATGAACTCGAGAGAGAAACCAGTGGAGGGAATGCATACATGTACATATTAGTTAGATCTAAAGTTTATTAAGTATTTAAAACCAACTTGGCTAAAAAATTGTCTAAAGGGCCCAGTCCACTAAGCCAATTCTCATGTGATTTTCACATAATCTAGTGCAAAAGAGTCCTCTGCGGCGCAAAATCGCATGAGAATCGGCTTTGTGGACTAGGTCCTTCATGCTCTTACACCACCTAGACAACCTCAATTCCAAGTTTTCAAAGAAGATAATTTAGTTCCAAACCGTGTTAATGTTACCATAGATAAAAGGGGAAATCTACTCATAAAAGGGGAAATATACTTTTGCTATAATCATAAAGGGGATAATGGTGGGGTCATGGTACATGGCCGGGCATTGCGCGCAGTCAACAACCACTCTCTCTTAACTACCTCTTACGTAAGTTGCTGGTATATAAGCTGCCCCGAAACACCTTCTTATTCACTCTATCGATGGTCAAAAGCTCGGGCTGGTCGCCGCATTACATTGGGTTCATAAGCCTCGCCGTACACGCCTCACTATGTCTGACGAAGACAAAGAACCCCCGGCTGACAGGACGGGAAAGAAGCCTACACTCACTCAATCTGTGGCCTTGCTGGCCACCAGATTTGACGAACAAGCCACTGCAAATGAAAGTTTGGCCGCGGAAATTCAGGGCTTGAAGAAAGCATACGCTGAGAAATGCTAGGCAGAGCCGGAGCAAGTCACCTACACCTAGGAAAGGTAACAAAAGTTCCTCACGTAATAGATCCAGGTCGGGCAGCTCTCGCCCCCGCACCAGTTCCCCCAAGCATAAGAGGTCTAGAAGGAGGGACCACCATACAAGTAGTGACTCTAAAGATAGCTCCCTCTCAAGTTCCCTAACATCGATAGAAAAAGATTTATCAGAGGCCGAGAAAATGGTTTCTCCTACTTTCAGCAAGCATAAAGGTAGATATAAGCGAAAGCGTTCTGACCAAACTAAGCTCTATAGGCCCTTTGCATTTCTTCCCAGAGACGTCCAGAGAAGCATAAAGAAAGAGTCCCATCCCGAAGATTTAGACTTTAACATGCATGTCTTGGGCCTCACTGAAATGTCCCTTCAGGAGAGTAAGACTAGAGAAGCGCGCAGAATTATCTATCATGTGGGTCAGATAGCTGAAGATAGTGAAAGCCACGATTGGCAGACGGTTCGCAAATGGTCAAATGCGGTCATCGCTAACATAGCGAAGGGCCGCTGGACCTGGACGGACGACGATAAAATAGCAAGGGAACGTGTCAACCAGTACTTAAAAGCTAAGCCATCCAAAGTTGCCACTAAATCTATACCTTGTCCTGAATTTAACGAGGGTAAATGCAGGATCAAGACAGCCCACAAATATAACAACATCGAATTCAATCATGTCTGTTCATTCTGTTCGGCCCCATTCAGGGCCGAATATTCTCATGCCTCTAAAGACTGCAACCGGCAGCAGACCGCCATTCATGCTATGAAGCAGTCCAACTCAGACGAAAAATCCAAGTATAAGAATAAGAATAAAACGACCGATAAAGAGGACAAGCACCCAGCAAAAAACTATTAGGTCCCAATTCCCCCGCTCTACCCCTTGTGACTATACCTGAATATATCTCGACAATGGAAGTAGTTGAAGACGGGGCGGGTGTTGGAGACGGGGGAGGGTCCTATAGTATAGAAAGGGATGAAGATATTCTAACAACCCAAGACTCAGAGGACAATTTATTTGTAACTCCATCAAATCAAATTCTGAATGACATTTCGCACGAAAGACGTGACTGGCCACAAACTACGTCTCAAAACGGTTCTGAAACAATTGCAATCTATGATGTAATAAGATCGTCTGGTACCCATAATGTCTATGGGGCGAGAATACCTATTCAATCTCCCATGGACATAAACAACTGGTTTCAACTCTCCACTGGCCATAACGATGACCACTGGCTAATTAATTTTGTACAGTACGGCTTTCCCCTGCAATACAGAGGTCCCCCACCCGACACCAGAAATACAATAACACCTAATCATAGATCTGCCACTGAGTTCCCTGAAGCGATTAAAAAATTCATTGAAAAAGAACTAGAATGTAAAGCATTGAAAGGACCATTTCATGATCCACCATTCTCCCCTTGGGTTAATATCTCTCCCATAATGTCAAGACCTAAAAGTGACGTAAATAAGAGAAGAATCATTATTGACTATTCATACCCTGACGGCAAGGGAATAAATGCCGCCATTGAGAAAAATTGTTTATTTGGCACATAGATCTCTCACCGCCTTCCTACAGTAGATATGGCAGTCGAGGCGGCGCGCAAATGTAATTTCAGTACTCTCCTCTCAACAATCGATATTGAACGGGCATACAGAAACTTTACCGCGTGTCCGTTTGACTGGCCCCTCCTTGGGATCAGACATAACGACAGTTACTACATAGACACTGCCATGCCTTTTGGCAGTAGAATGTCGAGTGTCTATATGCAAAGGGTGGCTAACTTTATCTCGAGGGCGTTGGAAAAGAGAGGGATTCTAACCATAATATATTTGGATGATGCCATAACTATTTCTCCCCAACACGTCGACGCACTTGCACAATTGAGAGAGGTCATATATTTAGTCCGAAAACTCGGGCTCCCCATTGCCTATGCTAAAACACAAGCCCCTACAAAAGTGTGTAGATTCCTAGGCATTCAAATTGACCTCATGGACATGTGCATTCGTATACCGCAGGAAAAGATCAATGAGTTCCTTCGCAAAATAAATGACTTTCTTAAAACTGATTACATGACCTGCACTCAGCTAGAGAGTGTAATTGGTTCCATCAACCACATAAGTAAAGCAGTTCCAACAGCACGACTGTTCATGAACAGGCTATTGGGGGCTCTTCGGGAGAATAGCACAAACAAGATCAAGATTGACAACACGATCAGGGCCGATCTGAAATGGTTCAAGAGATTCCTTGACCAATTTAACGGGCGCGCATTAATCAACTTGAACTGTATAACTGCTATTATCGCAGCCGACTCTTGCCTAATAGGCGGGGGCGCGACTGACGGCCATAGGGCTTATATGTATAAGTATCCCAGAAACCTAGCCACGGCATTCAACATTTCTCAATTGGAATGCATTATAAACTGTTTAACAACCCCTGGTACAACAATCAAGGTGCAATGTGATAATATGGCCACCATATGTGCGCTTAGCAATCATCGAGGCAGAGACCTAGTCCTAAACGCAGTGGCTAGAGCTATCTGGTTCTATGAAGCTTTGAATGACATTAAAGTCATTTATGAACATGTGCCCGGTATTAATATGGATATACCTGACAAACTCAGTAGAGCATTCTTGTCTCAAGCAGATATGGCCGCCGCTCGCAGTATCATTGATGAGAATAACTTTGTTCTATGTCACGTTAAACCTGAATACCATGACTTTGCTGATTATCTATGATCTATTCTTGGCCCAATTGACCAGTGGATGAGGAAAGCGGAGGCATGTCAATAACAGGCAGTCAGGCCCGGTACACTTGCTAATCATAATGCTGCAATTAGGGGACTCATAAAATTCTTAGCCCCGCAGGGCATTGATTTCAAAACAATTGACGAACAGCTTATTTGTGCTTATATTGAATTTCTGGCTAACAAGGTCCGCTCATCAGCCACTATTCGTAATTATATTTCAAATCTATCAGTTGTCTACAAGAAAATGGGCCTAGCAGAAAACATGTTTAAACATCATCATGTACAAAATGCATTAAGGGCCATAGACAAGACGGTGCGCCACACCCCCTCGCCGGCCAAAGCAGCGGGGCCTAGGATTCTCTTGGCGGTAATAAAGGCAAATGAAAAGGAACGTGATTACACAACTTTTAAATGCTGCATAACTCTTATGTTTTTCTCGTTCTTAAGACAGAGCAACTTCTCCCCGCACAGATCAAGAGGATTCGACAGGACGAGACATTTAACCCGAGGGGACATAACAGTCACCCAGGACCACATGGCCATCAACCACAAATGGTCCAAGACACATCAAATCAGTACTCATAAAGGGACAATTCATATCCCTAAAATCGACTCATCACCACTCTGTCTGGTCTCTGCATTCACAGAGATGAGAGAGCAAACGCCCACCAAACATGCGGCCGATCCACTACTGATGTACAGGGACCGAACTCCGATGGCAATGGCGTCTAGCTATCATTAAGATGTGGAAGAAGGGATTGACGAGAGCAGGCATCGAAGACAAGGGCTTTACACTACATGGTATCCGTAGAGGCGCGGTGACATTTGTGTCCCAGAAAGACCCATCAGCACAGCAAAGAATAAGAGAGTTTGGACTCATCAGTGTTCCATAAATACCAAGATGACTTTACAACTTGTCCGGTGTTCAGAGCACTTAAAAGAGTCTAATCTATTACTTTTGGCTAATCTATGTTTTACCAAAGACTCTTACTTCATCACAGATGTTGACGAAGAATATATTTCTCTGACTTATAATCATCACGATTCTTATAATTATGACATTGCTTATCATTTTATTCACAAGTTGAAATAAAAGTATCTCCACACATTTACTGAGTGTTTTTTGTCGCGTAATGATGAATAATAATGATAGGATACTTACTACACACGCCGCACAGTTTTGGGCACTTTTCTGGAATGTATGTTTGCAGTGGACAAGAAAAGGCTGGCCATTGAGCTCCACAGTTTGCATGGTTGTCGGTACAAGGGGCTGTAATAAAATATAATTAAGCATAAGTATATGATTATGATGTTACAACGACAACGATCAAATGATAATTCACATAATTATTAATGCTGAAAATTGTATGAGGTATATTATGGTTAACCAACTGAAAATACTGCCAACATTCCGCCTTGAAATGAGTGGCAAGCGTGTGAATTAACGATTTCATTGTTATTTTGTATTAGTCATACTCAAATTGTACTTAATATTGATCTACATTAATATTTATCACTTGCGTATGCGAGAATATTGGGTCCTCCGAAATTGTAACACAATACAATTTCTTTAAAAAATATAATAATATCCGAAGTAGAGTGATTGACCCAGAACGAGTACAGATAAGGGAAGTTGGATTGCAGTATATGGTTTTTATTTGGGTGATTACCGACGTTTCGGCCAGACAATTGGCCTTTATCAAGGTGATATAATAATAATTTACTAAGATTTCTTATAATCGTCATAGAGTTGTTAAAAAATGATAACAATGGAAATCTTTCGCCAAATGTTTCTTTTCCCCCTTTTCCCCGCCCTGAGGTAGAGTTAACGATCCTATAATGCATATTAGATCTTAGGGAGATCTTAGAACAGTTTAACTTGTAATTGCACAACCTCCCAAAGCAGGGCAGATTCGAAAGGAGTAAAGCTCTGCACTGGAGGATGACTGAGAAAACGAAAGGAGACTGGAGGATGGTAATTGGAATGATCGTTAGAGAAATAAAAGCAAACAGACTATCTTACTTTATTTTCTCTTTCACATTAAAAAAACCACTCATGACATCTCATGAAAGGTCACTAATGATATTCTAGCATATTAACTATACAGATAAATGTAGATTTAAACTATCTTGTATTGAATTTTTGTCATCTTTTTCTATTATTTGTATTGAGATGATTTCTGTAATCTTAATTAACTCTATTCTTAGAAGTATAATTCACAATCGCATGTGTCACCCCACAAATAAAAATAAAATTGTGAAAACTCCAACACAGTATCTATTGGATCTTGAGTGGCTTCATTTATTTGAGACCATGCATTAATACATAATGATAATATTTTTGTTTCCGCCATAAACATACAGTTATAAGAAAAACGGAAAATCATCTATCGAGAGATGGTCCTTCAATTGCCCTTCCAGATACAAATCCAGAACAGTGTAAGTGCCAGTTTGGCTTTATCTGGAGAATTTGCTAAACATTTTAATTCTTAGGAAATATTACTTACAACAGCAGCGAGGTCCAATCCAACCGTCCTTGCATGAGCAACTACAATCTGTGGCATTCTTGGTTCCACAGGCACAGTCAACGGAGCAAGCTGAAAAGAGGATGAGATACATTTATTATTATTAAACCATTAGCAAAGTATCCGTCCTCCAGATGGTCACCCTCTCTCCCCCCACTTCCCCCACTCCCTCGTTACCCTCCCCTCTCCCTCCCCTATTCCTCATGCTCCCCCTCCCCTCTCTCCCTTCCCTTACATCCTCTCCCTCGTCTCTTTCCCCCTGTTCTTTCCCTCCACCTCGATCCCCCTCTCCTATTCCCCACCCTCCCTTTTCTTAACTCTCCCCCTCCTACACCCTTTCCATCCCCTTCCTCTCTGCAATACCCCCCCCCTACTCTCCCTCCCCTCTTCTTCACTCTCCCACTCCTCTGCATATACCTGTTTTTCTCTCCCAACCCCAAAGTATGCATCCTCCGGATGGTCATCCTCTCTCCCCATACTTCCCCCTCTCCCTCGTTACCCTCCCCCTGTCTCCCTCCCCTCTTCCTCATGCTCCCCCTCCCCTCTCTCTCTTCCCCTACATCCTCTCCCTCGCCACTTTCCCCCTGTTCTTTCCCTCCCCCTTGATCCCCCTCTCCTATTCCCCCACCCTCCCTTTTCTTAACTCTCCCCCTCCTACACCCTCTCCATCCCCTCCATCCTCCATCTCTCCAATATCCCCACCCTCTCTCTCCCCTCTTCTTCACTCTCCAATCCTCTGCATGTAGTTAGGTCCCCCTGAAATGTGGTGGGAAATGATGTAGTGTCTCTCAGGAGCTTTCACAGGCTATAAATAGAGTGTAGAGATCCCAATTTAAAAAAGGCATCAAAATCACATTTTCATCCCAGATACCTTCCCAAACCCCATATAATGACCTCCAGACTGGATTGACGAACCTGTAGAGGCCAACAAAGTAGATGGGGAGACCCCAGATTCTGAGAACATTTGACACAAAGAAACCCCTCTTTTCTACCTCTTTTCATAGAAATCGCTCTACCCGTACTCTACTCTAGTGGTATAATTAACTTAAGTAGAAAGATGCTTGTCACCTTGGGGTTCAGATGGCATTGACCGCGCTTGATCAAGTCAGACATAAGAGAAGAGGAATATGGTTTTCAGCAACTTTCTCCACACACAGGTTCACATCATTATCCATGGAATGGTCAACAGGGAGTGACAATCTTACCCAGCCCACACTGGGCCTTATATACAAGATAAGCAATAAAATAGACATAAAGTAGGGAAGGATGCACATTGACAGGTTAAGTCATCCCACCCATCCCATCTGTCCACGGACAAATTAAAGAAAGAAGTGTGGATAGATTTATGTACAGGGACGTGGACTGAGTGACTTCCAAAAGCTCGGGTCACAGAGGTCATTCTAACAAGGGAGACTCGTCTGAAAATCCTGTGACAATATATATATACATATGGAGCTATACTCACTGCCCTTCTCCCAATGGCTGGTCACCTACCACTACCAGTGCCAGTTATTTGAGCACCAATTTAAAGGTATAGGGGTGCGTCTGAAGATACAACCCTATATATGGGGCTCCTGGTTGAACTATAATAGCCAGTGGTCATTCTCATGTGAATTTATTAGCAGTGGGCCCCCTAGTGTCTATTGTCTAAATCTAAATTCATTTTCTATCATTTTCGCATATATTGCCATGACAAATAAACATTTTTCACTGTGGGAAGTAATCACAATCATATTGATTCAAAAACCCCTTCAGCTGATGATGACACTCCATGTAGACAAAAAAGAGGTCTGGACTGTGAAAAAGACAGGGAGAAAGTCTGAGGGAGACAGAGAGTGTCAGACAGGGAGCTATAATAGTTTAGGTCTGGGCCTACATAAAAGTCTAGACGGAGATGGACTGAAATTGTGCAACACTCGGAGGCACAGGGACTCCATGGCAAAGAGTACAGATAGAAAGAGAGTGCATGGGAGAGACAGAGAGAGACTGAGAATGGCAGATAGAAGGAGTGTGAACAAATTAGACATAGACAGGAAGAGACTAAGAGACAGAGGGATTCTGAGAGGGAGGTTGAAGCAGAGGAGAGGATCGAGGAGCAGTAGGTGAAGAAGGGGGATGTGGGGGCAGGGGAGGAGGAGGTGGTTCGGGGGAGGAGGTGGATGAAGTGGTGGTCGAGGTGAAGAAAGAGGAAGAGGGTGAAGTGGTGGGTGAGGTGAAGGAGGAGGTAGAGGAGGAGGAGGCGAAAGAGGCAGAGATGGAGGAAGAGGAGTTGCAGAAGGAAGAAGAGGAGGTGGGCATGCAGGTTAAGGAAGAGGAGATACAGAAGCTGTTGGAGGAGGAAGAGGAGGAGGGGCTTTGGGTTGGGTTGGGGTAGGGAGGGTGGGGGGAAGAAGGCAGATAAGGACAATCATGAGGCAGAGGAGTTGATATAGGATGTACAGGAGGAGGTGAAGATAATGGCGAAGAGAAGATGATGGAGCAGAAAGAATATGTATGTGGTTGAAAAACAAAAAAATGGGGAAAAGGGAGAAGGATGGAAGTGGGAAGAGACAGGAAGAGAGAGGCAGGATGTCAGAACTAGAGACAGAGAGCGAGACGGGGAAATTGAGAAACTGAGAATAAAGAATGGAGACAAAGACAGGGAAAGAGGGTACTATAAGAGTAATTATGAAGGGAAGAACAGGAATACAGAGTTTTAGACTTTAAACAAATTTTGTAAGGAGGGGGAGGAGGAGGGAGGAGGAGGGAGGAGGAGGGAGGAGGAGGGAGGAGGGAGGAGGGAGGAGGGAGGAGGGAGGAGGGAGGAGGGAGGAGGATTACGTTACTGACTTACTTTCTTTCTTATGACGCAGCATTCAACTATGACAACACATTCTTTTTCTGACGCAGCATTGGACCTCTTTTCCTGGAGTTGGAGGCAATGAAAGCAGTGTTTGCTAGTTTTCCAGTTACTGCGCTCTTATGGAAAGTCGGACGTAAAGGGGTGGGTGTAAAAGATGTGGGTGTACATTTAAGGAGTGGGAATGGCGAGGGGGTGGGAGAAAGAGATAGAGATAGTGTCAGACAAACATGGATCAAGGATCAGAGAATGGAATTAGACTGTCAGCCTAACCTTCACTTTACTTGTACCTCCCCCTTGCCAAGTGTCCCTTGGAAACGATAAAAAAAACAAAAGACATTGAACCAAATTGATGTACCTGTTTTCCTTGGAAACGGTCATAGATGAAAGACTTTGAACCGGATTCTTGCTTACTGGAATGTTACAATCGATTACGAACCATTCATAGTGCCAATTGGTGTTTATCACATACTAGTTTTTGAGAAGGTATGTCTACACATTTATGTAGTAGAATTCTATTTAACTTATCACTACTGCAATTCTTGCGGTCTTGTTCAAACGATGTCTGTAAACTTTTGGAGCTTTGAAGCCATCGCCGCAAAGAGTGCAACGTCTTAAACCAACTAGATTTCATCATTAAATTTAGATCATGTGTTACCATGACAAGCTAAACTACACACAATTGCGATTGTGAAAACCTGAAGTATGTAAGTAGTAATGGTGTGGCAGAAGTTTAAACGCTTCTTCAGAATCAACCAAATGTACACATGTATACTTACTGCAATCTGAATTTCCTTCGTGAAGGCAATCCCCTGCGAGATAAACATGATAACATAGATGCAAATATTCCTATTTAATTTTATTGATTAACTAGAATTATAAAATTTCACAATGGAAGACAGGTTTATATGTCATACTCACGGCACATGCCGTCGCTGCATTGGAAACTCCCCAGAGCACATTCAGTACATGGTGTCCCTTTTTTGAAAATCTTGACTCCGTTGTAATTACCCCTGAGACAATAACAGAATTTTGAAATCTGTGATTTTATTTCATTTAGATATCTTTGGTCTTTGACTCCTAACATAATAATTGACAAGACATCTAATGCATGTGCTTCCAGAACCCTATCAGATGCTCAGATTGTGTAACCTAGAGATGAATAACTCCAGAGATACAGAGCTAAATCTTTAATTTGGACCAAAATTTGATGTTTGACCTTGAAAATGGTGACCTTGACTATGACATTGGTCATTGACAGGACATCTAATGCATGTGCTCCCAGAACCCTATCAGATGCTCAAATTGTGTAACCTAGGGATAAATAGTTCCAGAGATACATATAGCTAGGCCTAATTCTAAACTCAAGATAAAAATGTTATGTTTGATATTGGAAATGGTGACCTTGACCTTCACAAAGGTTATTCATATGGTGTCTTAGGGAAGTGTTGTTAGTGCCCTATCACATGCATAAATTGTGTACACCTGTGATGAATAGTTTCAAAGATACATACATATTACTCAAATTTGGACCAAAATTAGATGTTTGACCTTGAAAATGGTGACTTTCACCTCGACAAAGGTCAATTAAAAGCTATACTATGAAAGTACTCTCAGAGCCCTTTCACATGTATAAATTGTGTAGCCTTGAAATAAATTGTTCAAAAGATATAGACTGCAGTATATAATTTAGATTTACACAAAAGCATAGCATAGAAAGTAAGACTTGTTCGCCATGGCAACAGACATTCCAATGATACCAGAAATGGGTTATTTTTCTTCCCCTAATGTCAGCTATTATTTGTATGCATTAGGTTAGCATTTACCTATATTGCCATATTTTCATAAGAGAAAATAGGATGTCACATCCCAGAAATTTGCTATCATATTTCAAGGTCGTATTTGGTGACCTTCATCAAAGCCATTGATTCGAAAAGAAATGATTTCCCTTAGATACATACCATCATTAGGCTATTCCCAAGTTTGATCACAATACTGATAACAGTGTAGAAATGGGAAACCTATTTTTTGCTAAAATACAAAAAAATCATTAGTTTCCATGGAAACAGGTCATTTTGACAATGTTCGCCAACTTTTCACCAATTCTTTTCTTCAGATTTGGAAAATTCATGAAATTCTACACAAAATACCTCAAGTTTAGCTTGTTAAACGGTGGGTAGGGGTAGCTTCTTAAATAATGGCTTTTCTGGCCCTTGGCCGCTGGCCTATTAGCAGAAGTGATAATTTACGCTAAGCTTCCATACATTATAATAATAATGGCCTGGAAGGCATTTGTTTAACGACGCTGGCACACCACTATTACGTGGATATAGGCCCGTGGCCTTTACAATTACAGCTTTACGTCGGGGACCATGAATTTGGAATTTGGAATTTGGAACATTTTCTGAATGCCTTTCAAGTGAGAAACCTTTGGTGGGCACCTAGGATGACAACTCACTCTACTTGGCACTGGCCTGGGATTGAACCCCAGACCTCCCGCTCGCAGGGCGTCATTGCTGAGAGAGAGTCCCACGCTCTCCCAACTAAGCCACCACGTCTGATTTTCAGACATTGGTACCTTAAGGCAAATATTTTGCAAATTGGTCACCAATTCTGTCAAAGTTATCTTCCTTGAGGTTGCCAAACAACTCTTCAAGACATTTATCGAGCTAAAGACATTGTGTGAATGTATAGCTATTATTCACCACTGACAATACAATACCAAGTATGTATTGGTAATAGCGGCATATAAGCTAAAACACGTTGACCAAAAGATAGATAACCCAAATGGAAATTTATATATAATAATAATTCAGTGCTTAGTCGTAAACCACCCATACAGTGAATTAAATTTTAGATATAAATCTTCTATTCAACTCCAATAAAAAATAATCAAAAAAGATATTAGATACCATTTTCTACTTACCCTGGTCCATAATTACAGACAACATAGTCTGCATTGCTTATGGTAGGACCTCCATATGCATCAGGAAGAGAAGCGCATGCCCTTTTACCACACCCTATCTCCCGGGTAGAGGACCACATCATCTGGACCATTCATGAAAAGGGAAAGGAGATATCATGGGTATGAGCACAGCCTGGACATTATATACCCCCAGACAAAACCCGCCAGGACATATGCCATGTATGCGTATTTCTCAACAAGACATAATTATGGGTGAAGTCCAATAGACATATAGGATGTAAAAATCTCAGGTAGGCAGGTTTAGTGAACAGCTAGGTTGATCACAACTAGTGCTAAGGCGAGCGCATGTTTTAAAAGTGAAAGTATACAGGTCTTTATCCCTGCTGGGCCCTAGCATCCAAGAAAGGGTGGGCCCTAGCGTCTGAAATATTTACTTGTTAATGGGTAAGCCTTAGTATCCGAAATACATTTTAATTTCGTGGGAGGTGACCAAAGCAATGACAATTATATAAACTTTAGTGAAACCAATATTATCAGATTCTATATCAATACAGCTTTGTTATTAATATCTACTTATCGATTTATGTCTATTAGTTCGAATTATATGGTTCTTTTCCTCCTAAAATGCCATTTTCACATTTAAATTGATTTTATATTTCAGAATTTGGACCCTATTCGCATTTTATAGCCTTTTACTAACCCCACTATTGCTATATTATATGCATGGACAGTGTATTAGACACATATTCTATGTAGGCTAACTATGGAATTAACAACTTAAGTGGGGTATCCACTTACACGTCGGTTTTACCGACCGTCAAGAGGGTCCAGAGGGGACGGTCAAACCGTTACCACCGATGGCCACTTTTGACCGTCGCTCTTGACCGTCCTCGGTATTTACTTGCACGTCAAAAAGAGCCCACATGGTCACCGTCGGACGGTCCCCTAGGGACCACCAGACATTTGATTTATTACTGTATGGGCATTTCTGGTCATATTTCTACATATATATATATTAGCAAATCATCGTTCTCCAGACTCTACCAAACTCTCCTTGATATTACTAGATATATTAATTTGAAATATACATTTTAAAAATAGGCTTGGCAAACACAGCCATGTTCACTGCCTTGTGTTATGGGACTGGATTTTTAGCAACTAGAGAGAGTGGGCTAGTGAGACTTCTTATATTATTCTTATTGTTCCTGATTGACCTGCATATTATTTAATATTGATATGTACCTTTGCCATGATTATTATTTAAATCATTAATTAATTTCGAATTCTAAATTAATTGTTTTTTCTGGATTTTTTTTGCCAAACTAAAGGTGCTTATGACCTTGATGAGCCTCCTGTTCATTCCTGTTCACTTCTGTGAAGTTACCAAATTCCCCACGAATGGAACATACCTGGGAATGGCAAAAATGGGAAATACCTTAATTTTAAATAGGAAGAAAGCTTTAAATTCTCACTTAAACTGGTCCAATCTGAATAAATCTAGATTTTAATCAAAGAACAGAACCTCCTTGCCATGTCTATGTATGATGGCAAACTGCCCCACCCTAAGGGTGTTTATCAGGGGTAAGACATGGGTGATAGGTTTTAGACCAAAACACGGTTCACAATTGCTTAAATATATGATTATTTATTTGATGTTTTTTCATAATATAATCAGGGCCTAACTCAAAAATTGTTGTGTTCAATAAGTTAGCTTCTAATGTCTCCTACATTGTCAACTGCTGGTCAACTGTAATGACTCTTCTAATATCATTATGCATATATGAATTGCTTCTTGTGTGTGTGTGTGTATTGCATTCAGGCTATACAGGCTCCTCTGACGAAACTTGATTTATTAGTGAGACTTTTCTTATATTGTTGCTATTATTCCTGATCGATCTCCATATTATTTATTATCAATATGTACCTTCGTCACGATTATTAATTAAACCATTAATCTGATTAGATCACATATTTAGTCTGTTTGTGCAAGAGCTATCCTCGGTAGTATCCACATGTTGGAAACTGATTTAATATAGACAATTCTTAGACATTATTACATCGTCATCACAGGGGACAATAATACAATGCTCAGAGTAAAATATTACTTAATACTAACAAATATTCATACATATTTCCAATTTTTAAGTCGAATTAATCACTAAAAATATCACTAAATAATCATAAATCAATAGAAATGATAAAATAAATGTACAGATGAACTCCAAACCACTCACCAAAATGGTAATAAGCATTTTTGGCACCAGGAAAACACCCACATATTGACATAGGCAGTAAAATATGCCCAAAACGGCCCAAAATGAATAAAAATCGAGTGAAATGAAAAAAATAAACTGAAATTAAAGGAACAAATGTGTTTCACATTGTTTGCAAATGTCCATCAGACGTATCAGAGTTAAAAAAATACTTCAATAGGACAATAAACGACCAAAAACGGCCTAAAAACCAAAAAAAAACATAATTCCAGAGGCTCCGGTTAACCGTCCACCCACACGTAATTAATGCTCTGTTTCATTCTTTGACCGGAGGTGCGACGTCAAACGGGAGGCATGGACGGTTAATCAGTCACCTGCGACCGTTTGACCGTCCCTTCGGTATCCACTCGCACGTCGGTCAAAAAACGCGTGCGACCGATTGACGGTGACCGACGCATTTTGACCGACGTGTAAGTGGATAAGGCGCTTTAGACGATCGCCTAGGGTCTCCGTGAAGCAAGTCAACAAATATATATAGGCATACATCTAGCCATAGGTCTACAGAGTTTGGGGTGCTCGCACTGTCTCTGATACTTTTTGCACCGAGTTGGCACTTTTTCAGTGTTATCTGATGATTTACACACGATATTTGATCAAATTTTACGCACATATAATAAATATAAAATTGAACTAGCCGTGATTATCTGTCCAATAATTTTTTTCATTAGTGGTGGCTCGTTCCATTCTCTCTATGGATATTGCATTTACAAGTTACATGGAATTACATTGATTTAGAAGATTTTTGGGCCTTTTTTGCCTCCATATACCAGTCACTAATGTGATTGGTTGGAGCTAGAGAAGCAATACTGACCATGGTCCTGAATTGGGCAAACCAAGGATTCTATCATTGAAATTCCGACAGGACCACTTCATATATGCTAAATAAATATTATTGTGAAAGTTTAATTTTTATGCATGAAATGAAACGGCCTGTAAACGAAGAAATGAGTATGTCAATATTGTTGTTGCTAATTTGTGCTACAGCAAATCAGAAAAGCCATTGAGGTGTGCTCCTTTAAGTGATTTTGATTACTGATGAATTTTTCTAAAAATATTAACCAATGATACTTGACATGAAATAATGATTATTGAGTGAAAAAACATATAGGTCACCAGGCTATTTTTCATGCTATGGCGGCATGGAGATAGAAATGCTAAATCATATTTGAGTAATTTTACTACATTTGATTGATTTATTAACATAATTCGTTTAAAATGGTTCTGACGTGAATTCAGACATAAAATTTCACCCAGATATTCAACATGTATATACTTATCATCAAATGTTGTTTCCCCCCTCACATCCTGAGTTAGCTCCCTGGAAGCCTCCTGGTGGCAGTATGGGGCACTAGCAAAATTGACTTTGGCGGATGACAATCAGCGTTTTTTAAAAAAAACTGTTTGATGAATGTATACAGTATTTGCTAACTCATACACAAAAAATTAAAATGGCTTTCCAGGCTAAATTTTTCTATATTACGATTTATTTATGAGAAAAAATGGGGACAAAATGAAATTCCTGATTAATATTTGATTTGAAGAAAAATGGCTTCATAAATCTTGATGAAATTCTATATGGATACAGCTATCATAGTTACTAACTCACACACAAAACATCAGTATGAATTTCCAGGCTTAGCTGAATTTTTTTATGTTACAACTTAATTATGAGAAAATTGGCTAAAAATGAAAATTCTTGATAAATATTCGATTTATACACATATGGTTCCATGAATTTTAATGAAATTTAATTTGGATGTAGGGACCGTAGATACTAACGCCCACACCAAAAATCAGCATCAATTTTCTGGCTGAAATGTTTATATCTCGACATAACATACATACTTCGTCTGCATAATGCTGATATTCCCTGCTATAGGCATTATTGAATACACATTGCGTGAAAAATGGTAAAAGTTGTAACTGGCTACTCACGCTAGGCGTTGCCGCGCACCCAATCCAAAATTTAATTGGCTTTAGAATCGATCTGATGAGATTCTGGGAGGTTTTTTTTCTTTATAGATTCCCTCTAAACCACTTCCGTCCCCATAAAACCGTCCCTATAGATCAGTATCAAGCCTATAGTTCAGTCTCAAGACTCCCTATAGAGCAGTAACAGTCCCTATAGATCAGTATCAAGACTTCCGTCTCCATAGATCAAGACTTCCGTCTCCATAGATCAAGACTTCCGTCTCCATAGATCAAGACTTCCCCATAGATCAATACTTCCGTCTCCATAGATCAATACTTCCGTCTCCATAGATCAATACTTTCGTCTCCATAGATCAACCAAACCCAGTCAAGTATAGAACCGGGGACTTTCGAATGAAATCCTCTGTGCGCTATATAGACTACCGTACACAATGCAACGCCAAGTGAACATGCACATGAGTCGGTATGCCGAAGAGTCTCCACATCTCTTCCGGTCTATAACGTAAGCACGTATAGCTTCTGAAGCCGCCATTCATTTATTACTCGATTCCCGTCGACTGAATCTTCGCTATCGGGCTCAAACCATATTTAAAACATATCTACCGATTCAAATCTTTTATTTATTTCATTTTTAAGTCCCTAGACACACGGACACGGCAGTTTGTTGACGTGCGGGTCACTTTCGAATGAAATCCTCCGTGCGCTATATAGGCCACCGTACACAATGCAACGCCAAGTGAATGTGCACATGAGTCGGTATGCCGAAGGATCTCCACATCTCTTCCGGTCGCACGTATAGGTTCTGAACTCGCCATTCATTTATTGCTGGATTCCCGTCGACTAAATCTTGGCTATCGGGCTCAAACACTATTTAAATCATTTCTACCGATTCAAATCTTTTATTTATTTCTTTTTTAAGTCCCTAGACACACGCAACACGGCATTCGAGAACCGGAAGTGTCCGATGCTTTGGATAGCAAGCAGCGGAACCTTACAAAAACAGGCCGGCTCGCTGAACATAAACATTAGCGAATACGCACCTCTGATTGGCTGTTTCTCCGCTAAGCCCCGCCCACTTCACTTGGCCAGCCGTCGCGGTATCATGTAGGTTTCGACTAACGCGGTGTCCGATGCTTTGGATAGCAAGCAGCGGAACCTTGCAAAAACAGGCCGGCTGGCTGAACATAAACATTAGCGAATACGCTCCTCTGATTGGCTGTAGTGGCTGAAGCTTCATTCGGTCAGCCGTCGCGGTATTATATAGGTTCCGATTAAAGCAGTGCAATCACTTCCGGTCTCATAGAAAGGCTGACGATTTGCATGATATTTTGGATGTTTTCGGATGTTTTTGGATGTTTTTGGACGGAATAAAGAAGGTTTGTCTATCTTTTTTGCTCTAACATTAAGGGAATCTCATCAATTCTCTTCTAAAAGCAATAATTTCCTCGGATTTTTCTGCTCGCGGTGTCTATAGCGTCAGTGAAGTTCTCGGGCTTCGCCCTCGAACTTCCCTGACGCTATAGACACCGCGAGCAGAAAAAACCTCGGAAATTATTCCTTAAGTGGATTGCCATATCATATACGGTCAATTCTCACGAAATGGGGTCACTAGGGGCAATTTTGGGTCAAATTTTGAATTATTTGAAACTATTAATCCTTTACACCATCGATTATACACATGTCAATCTATATATCTGGATTCAATATTAATGGAACAAAGGTGGGAATGGTTTCATCATGTCTATGTGTGTTCATAAACTGACCAAATAATTTCCTAACCCTATCAGACCTATCAGCCGTGGCGGGAATGTATCAGGTGCGCCAGGGCTCCAATGGTTGCTAACGTCATGAATGCCCGATGTGCAATAGAGCAGTTCTAACATGATTTTTACCTGAAAATTTACACCTGATTCTGACCTGGTGCTTTACTAGTGGAAATCGTAAACAGTTTTGAGGCTCAAACTTGATTTTAGAATGCTCTATAGACCCGATTTATAAATGCAGTCAGAATGCTCTCAACGATGCTCTCAGTACCAGGTGTGATTATGCACTTTTCATGCACTCAGTGCAGCACTTTCATTGCTGCACAGTAAACTTAAATTAATTAGAATTAAACACTCTTTGTACTGCCATTACACAATTAATTCAATAAACTAGGATTAGCCACTATTTTTATTTACTCACAGAGTGCAGCTAATGGTTGTTTCCAACTGGCTAAGTATTACATCAGTTTGGTCATCATCACAGTGTGGATTGCCCCCACCTAGGGGAAGTTATAGTGTGCGCACATGTACAACTGCAATGGGGCGCTCAAAGCACCCATATCATTTCTGGATATAGTTAAGGGGGTGTTTCAATTGAAAAGATGAAAAAGATAAATTACACTAATAAACTATTGTAAAATATTATTTGTGATGTTCTCAATTACATGATGAGGAATATGTATATAATGTGCAAATGCCACATAGTGATTTAGTCACGCTTTCATTGCAACAGAAATTGTAAATGCACCCCAGTTACCAGTAGCGCCGCCTGGTGAAAACAAGAACAACTGTCATATTGGCGATATGCAGCCTGTATTGAAAACAATTGGTGGCATTATTGTCTAGTATTAAGATGGAATATTGTTTTATCTCTCACTCATAATAATTCTGCGTTATTTTATTTTAGTTCATGGGCACTTCTCATGAAACGTCGAAAGAGTTCCTAGGCCTGTATTTCATGATAATGAGTGATTTAGAAAAAAATAGCTGGGTATCCGCTTGGCTCCTATTTCACCCATGCTAGATGCATATGGGCATTGAATGTAGGCAAAAACTGAGAAAACTCATATTGTTTTTGCTCAAAATAGAAGGAAATCTGGATTTTTAGGCGAATTTGTCAATGATCAATAGTAAAGTATAGTGTTTGTCTTTCAGTATATTATTCAAGACGTTTTTGTGCGTGGATATGTGAAGAGTGGTCGTAGGTGCATGATCACAATCAGCAAATATCATGACAATGCGATGAAAACCCTCATAGTTATTCAATTTTATCATATATAAATATATGGTGAAGAGACTGCATCATTCCGTATCACGTTTTATTCTATGCATTGAAAATGACCTGTCGCTTTGTGGTGCTACCACTAATCTGAGATAACGCTCAGACTCTACATGACGTCATAAGGTATGACGAGATTAAAGAACGATCTCCTCCGACGATTTCCATTGGATTATCGTCGGGGATTGTCAAGGTGAGGGATTATCATAGTAACTTCGCTAGGTGAGGCTAGGGATTGACACATTGGTTGTTGATATTGCGAACGATAGGTTAAGATAGATGACAATTAGTGGATTATCACAACTTTAGCGTATTCTGTCATAAATCTTATGGGGTTTCAAATGCTTTTTGTATTTGAAAAAAATCCCCACAGTTATTCAAATCTTGTGGGGTCGGTCATATGGAAGTGACCTGGGGGATTCTTGGCGACCCCTGAATGGGTATCGCCTGGTTAGTTCAAGTTTTATCCTATGCAGTGAAATATGGCGTGGAGTAGCAGAAAAGACTAATAAAGAAATAAATCTGAATGTATTTTGTGGTGGAAAAATAGGGAAATAAGAAAGAATTTCGAACTGATTTGTTTTGCATTCTTGAACAGAGATGGGTCACTGAATTTTGTGTTAGCATCTTCCCGGGAACGCATTTCAACAGCCCATAAATTGTATTTCAGCATCAATATTTTAGAAAAATAGATCAGGGACATATGTGATCAAAATATGTTATTATTAGCTATTATTCTTTTGTTGGGAAAAAGATATAATGAAGGCTTATTTACTCTTAGGCTGTCATCCCGCGTCACATTGTGTATATTTGTGCGTAATTTTACGCACACTGGTGACACAAATAATGGAGATAAGTATCTGAAAGTTATCAGGTTATCTAGTTATCAAACAAAAATTAAACGAATGCCATAATTTGTATTGACACGGTGAACGACAGAATGAAGGAAGGTTATGATTTTAGCCAATTGTACAAGTCCAGAGAACCAAACCAAAGAATACACTACAAAAAGGTTTCGATTTTTCCTGCCTTCCCATTGTGACGGCCTCCCTAAGGTGTTAAAACTTTGGTACGAGTTGCTTGTCAACATTATGAGTGTGTGAGGGCTACCCTGGTAGGGGATTCGCTATGAATTGAGACCCCCAGCTCTCCCCGCCCAATCCCTGTCCGTCGGGGACAACCATTAATACAATAGTAAACAATTTATATAAACAACAACAAAACCTTAATATCATCAACGTTCCTTATTAGTATTATTGTGTTTTTCATGGACACATGAATTCCCTTTGACTCCCTTGCTGGAATTATCAGTTATTATAAACTCCTTCACATAACCTCGGAAACATGTAGATCTATATTTAATATATATGTAGATCTATATTCAATACAGAGTCTTACACCTTAGCAGATATATATTGATCTTATGCAGTACTAAGTATCCAACAATTATATGATTCCAATAAAGAGATTTTGCGATTAACCACATTAAAAAATATGAATTGTTCTTATATTTGTGACTCATTATCCTGCCACACATCACTTATGGGATATATTGTAAAGTTCCAAAATAGGTTTATATTCAGACACACACATGATTTATCCATCAATTGATTTATCCTTCAAAACTTTCAAGTATCATTGAATATTACAATACCTACAGTTATCAGTTCTTCTGGTTTGTATGCCCATAGACGTCCCTCGGCCTTCGGCCTTGGGACGTCTATGGGCATACAAACCGTTCTCATGTTAAATCCGAGTTGTATATTGATTTTAGTCTGTGATTTCTATGTGTCTATTTCTATTACTGTAGTTAGCGCCACAAGCTCTAGTGGCATTACTCTTATCTATTGGGGTACCACGCATTGAACCTCGGTTCTGCTCCCTCTGTATATACCTCCCTGGTCAAACGTATCCTAAACGGTTTAGATTACTGTCATGCTTTCGACCAAGACCACAACACATGACGGCCACCATTTTGCATAAGGGAGTGTGGGTTCGGGTTCCCATATTGCAGTAGCAAAAAATCGTCATGCATGATTTGGCAGACTGTAATTAAGGGCCTCACACAATCCCAGAATCTGGTCATGCGCTCTTTCGAATACACAAGTTGGCTAGTTAGATGGACGTTCAAATGAAAAGAAAGAATTATGATAGTCACCTGTGTATAGTGGCCACACACTTTAGAGCAAGCCGTTGTGTCGTAAGTATAGTAGGCCTTCTCCCCCTGCCACAAAGACAACACGAAAAATGTATCTGGAATGCGTCCGGAGCCACCATAGATATTTTGACCGACCGAATCAAACTGTTGATCTACCGCATCCATCTGGGGAAAGGCGTGCTTCATGTAGCATGTATCAGCTGTAGCCTGGGCTTGCTCAGCCAAAGCATCATTCCATATCTAGAAAGGTACAAGGTAATATATGTGTAATATAAATTGGACTGAAACTAAAAAAGGATTTGCAAAGGGTCATTTAATGATGATAATCATTTAATCATGAAATCATTTAATGATTGAGCAATATGTTCATAGAAAGGTTGTATGTACATCACATGCAGTTGAATAGTTGGCTGCTTTACGCCCTAGCATCAGTCAGAGCATAGACTAAGATTCTGTAAGGGGCCTTATAATCTATGGTCAGAGTAATATTTAGGGTATGGGTGCGGGGTAGTTTGTTTGTGTGTGTGTGTGGGGGGGGGGGGGGGTAAAGGCTGATTTGGCCAGCTTCTACAGGGTTTGTATCCAGTATGTTGTCTTAAAAGCTAGCATATATAGTGCTGCGCTGGGCTGTATTTGACATTATCTTGTATTGATAGTTTGGGTCATCGCAAACGTCATAGGATCACACGGTAAGCTATGGTGTTGAAATGTCGCTTAAAGGGTCAGTAAACGGGTTCATAGTCACTTTTAGGACAACAAACTTCATGCCGCCATAAATACAACATCCAAGTATCAATTTTTTTACCTCCATTTATGTCTAACTTATAGTCACTTACAGGCCCGAATTGAGAAAGCTTACTTGAAAAGGTCTGTTTAGCACAAGAGGGCACTGAGAGTGCTGTGTGACGTCATAGAGGCGCGCCAGAAATGTACATAATATCCCTACCTTTCCCCCCAATCTCACAGCAATTGAAGCAGTTATGCAATACAGCTAATACCTTGTAAAGAATTGGCATCTTTGGATCCCAGACCCGACCTATTTAGCCCTGATCATGGTCAGGGCACGCACGCCACACGTGGCCTGGCCAGGAGGGAGGGGGGGATGAGCCACTCAGGGCTCACCCCACCTCCCCCAGCCCGACCTAATTACTTATACACTGCTCTGGGGTATCAAGAGGGGGGAAGGGCCAAGAGGGAGGGGGGGGCTGGCACGAGCCATGGGATCCATGAGTAAGGGGTGGGAGGGGGAAGGCTGAGGAGAGGGATCCGACCTGCATGCATTCCATATATGGTCTCTGCCTGGGGAGCAGAGGTCGGCGTGTGGGCAAGGAAGATTCTCTCTCCCTCAACCAATTAGAGGGAAGGGGAAGAGCTAGTGGAATATTTCCTGGGTTTGATTGTATGAATAATTCATGATTGTGGAGTATAAAATAAAGTGACCATTCGGACCTAGGCACTCTGTTACTCGCTGAGTCACCACCGCCTAGGCCGAATCCAGACGAACTACAAACCTCGGACTTCTTGTCTCACTTCTTCATCTTACTGAACCTATGGGCTAAAAACCCTTAGTGATTCTTTACACTGGCGACCACGAAGGGACTTGTTGCTAAGTTGAGCAACAACCCAATCTTCTGACTGGAAGTGAGACATAGCCTAGGAGAGGCAGGATGAGCTGGAAGAGTAGGTGAGTGGAACTCTAAAAACTCTGATTGAGCTTATAAATTGTATTTATGGGATGTATGGAGGGTGGATCTGGGCCACTGTATAGGGTTGGGAGAATGATCACACTCAAACACTCATAATACAAGGAGAGTGGGTGAGCAATGTTCGGGGCAAAAACTTTGCTAGGTTCTGGGTTCTGTTGGTTATAACTCTGTACCTTGTGCCATCTAGTTTTCTTTTTTTTCTTTACTCTCACTCTCTCAACAAAGTGTAAAACATGGCGGACATCAATTGGGATCTCAATGCCGCGGACTTGGCCATGCTTGACGAGGGTCAAAGGAGGGCCAGGTTCGCAGCTATTAAGGAGGTCAGAAGGCGCATGGAACGCCATGGCGCCATGCTAGGAGTAAATGATGGGTCCAATAAGGACACTTTGAGAGAGTGGCTAGATGGAATAAGCAGGGCAAAAGCCTACTGTGTAGCGAATGATACGCTCACTCTAGAGCTTTTGGGAACTCTTGCCAGCGGGCCTCTAGCGAGGTGCGTGGCAGGATTCCTACAGGTACCGGCCAATAGGACATGGGATCTGGCGAGGGCTGAGATTTTCCGCCTCTTCATGAATGAAGAGGAGGAACAGCAGCTGCGAGCCAGGCTCACCGATCTCTATCAGCTCCCATATGAGGATGCAAAACAATACGGACGCAAGTTCCAACTAGCGTCTCAGAGGGCTTACAGCGTGGATAACCTGGACCACGAGATAGTCCAAGAGACGTTGGTCAGGAATTTTGTGTTGGGACTCAGGGATGAGCAAATACGTCATGACGTATTTGCTGCTCGCCCTGATACCCTGGCTGAGGCAATAAGACAAGCCTCAGCTGCGGCTCACACATTCGCTCTGGCAGGACAACCTACCAGAGGGGATAGGAAGGATGAACCAATGGAAATTGGGGCTATCCTCCCTAAGAAAATGGCCCCCTCTGGGCCAAATCCAGAAGATGCTTCAGATTGGAAGCTGATAGCTGATTTGGAGTCTAAGGTGAATTACCTTACGAAATTAGTAGAGAGGATGGAGACGGGGAAACCATCCAACCCCACAGTGATCGTTCCCCAATCAGGTGCAGCACCCCAGTACCCCTTTCAGACACCCATGTTGCCTATGTATCCCCCATATTTCAACACGTCCTATCCCCCACCCCCGATCGCCAGTTCTCAGGTAGTAAATCACCCAGGGAAAGGGAAGGGGAAGGGAAATGATAATCCAGGACCGGAAAAAAATAAGCAGGGAGGAGGGAAGAGGTTTAGGGGTAAAAATGTCTGTTATGAGTGTGGGGAGGAGGGACACTTCGCAAGAGAATGTTCCCACCGCTATGCACATGTACAGGCTGCAGTGGTGGCAGCCATGCAGATGGCCTCTACCACTCAAAAGCCAGCCAAATATGTTAACCAGGGGGAATAGAAACGCCGGATGAGAGGTTCTGCCTCTCCATCTCAGTGGCGGGGATGGAGATGCGTGCCCTCATTGATACCGGCGCATCAAGGAGTCTAATGCGGGAGGATGTATGGAGAGCCTTTTGCAAAACCCATCATCGGCCTCTCGTATTGACAAAGGGGGAATCTCTTAAATCACTCTCTGGTCATGATCTTAAAACTGAAGGGCAGGCGATAGTTAACTTGGGGGGTAGCTCATTTCCAGTTTATATTGTAAGAAAACTTCACCATGAACTGCTTCTGGGGGATGATGCCTTATTTATATTAGATGCCCAAATTAGCTTCAGAAAAAGAAAGGTAATTTTGGAAGGAAAAAGTTACAGAAGGCAACAAGTGGGTAGTGCAGATCAAGAATTCGCCTCTATCCACACAGAGGCAGAAGCATGGGAAGAAAAATACCCCGCTGTTTTTGGCATAGGAAAGCAGGGAAAATTAGGTACCTTTAAAGATGTGAAAATGCACATAGATACTGGAAATGCACGTCCAATTAATCAACGCCCCTATCGTTTGCCCCTGGCCAAGAGAAAACTTGTAGATAAAGAATTAGATGAAATGCTGGAGCTGGGAGTAATAGAACCCAGCAGCTCAGCATGGGGAAGCCCGATATTGTTGGTCCCAAAGAAAGATGGGAGCAATAGACCTTGTGTCGATTTCAGAAAACTAAACTCTGTAAGCAAAAAGGATGCTCATCCACTTCCAAATATTCAAGATATTTTTGACAGTTTAGCAGGATCAACTGTCTTTTCCACCATCGACCTAAAAAGCGGCTACTGGCAAGTAGAGATGGACCCGGATAGCATGGAAAAGACAGCGTTTGTGTGTCATAGGGGCCTATTTCAATTCCGTAGGATGCCTTTTGGACTCACTAACGCACCAGCCGTCTTCCAACGGGCCATGAACAAAATGTTTTCGGAATTTATTGGCAAATTTTGCATGACTTTCATAGATGATATTGTAATCTATTCCAAATCTGAAGAGGAGCATGATCACCATTTGGCTCTGGTGTTTGATAAATTAGAAGAATACGGAATTACAGTCAAAAAGAGTAAATGTATTTTCAAACAAGAAAAGGTAGATCTCCTCGGCTACCAAGTTTCAAAAGATGGAATTAATTCCCACCCAGATAAATGTAGCGCTATCAGGGATATGCTGCCTCCAGAGGATGTGAGCGGAATTCGCTCCTTCCTAGGAATGACTGGGTATTACCGTCAATGTATCCCAGATTATGCTAAGGTAGCTCATCCCCTGGTCAAACTTACCAAAAAGTATGCCAGGTTCGAATGGTTGGAAGAGCAGCAAAGCTCATTTGAAACTCTGAAGGAATTACTAACTTCAGATAGAGTAATGGCGCACCCCCAGTTGGATAAGCCTTATCGTCTCTATAGCGATGCGTGTGATTACGCAATAGGGGCCATATTGGTCCAGTCTGATAGTGAAGGCATAGAGAGGCCAGTTCAGTATATCTCTAAACAACTCTCTGGGCCACAACTCAATTGGGCTACGATTGAAAAGGAAGCTTATGCAATCGTGTATGCCTTAAACAAGCTCAGACCTTATCTACAGGGTAGCGAATTCAAAATTTACACTGACCACAAGCCTTTAAAGTCTCTGTTTGTGGGAGAAGTTAAAAACACCAAAATTCAAAGATGGGCGGTATTAATAGCAGAGTTTGGGGCTCCCATTGAATATAGAAAAGGGGCAAACAATATCCGGGCAGACATGCTTTCTCGAATAAAAACAAACCCCAAGAAGGAAGGGCCGACTCTCAGTTCTCTTGAAGTCTGTGCCTTGGAGGAGATAGATGAGATTCCTTGGGAATTTGATAAACTCGAGAAAGACAAAATACGTTTAGAACAGAGGGAGTTGGAACAATTTCAACAGGGGATGGAGGATGAGGGGGATTACACCATAATTGATGGCATGTTGTTTACTCTCACCCCTCCCCCAGGCAAGCCAGCCTACCCCCGCCTGGTCCTGCCACCCTCAGCTAGGCATAGAGTAGTGAGGCGCGCCCACACTGAAGTAGGCCACCAGGGCATGAGGAAGACCCTAGATAGGATCCAAGAGGCTTATAAATGGCCCACCATGAGAAGAGATACCTATAATGTCTTAATCCGATGCGCTAGGTGTGCTGTAAACAGAGTGGGTAGGGCGCGTGTACCTCCTACTGCGATGCCAATAGCAAAATATCCTGGTCAGATACTGGGAATGGATCTCTGTGGTCCCTTCCCAGTCTCTGATAAAGGTAATAGATACATCTTGACTGTAATAGATCACGCAACTGGCTGGGTAGAAGTCAAACCCATACCCTCCAAAGCAGCTAAAAACATTGCTGATTATCTGGCTAATGAATATGTCCCTAGGTATGGCCCCCCAGAGGTGCTCATCACCGACCGGGGACTTGAATTTATGAACCAGCAAGTGGAAGGGTACCTTAAATCCATAGGCACTGAAGTAAGGCATTCTACAGCTTTTCACCCCCAGACAAACGGTAAAATCGAAAGATTTAACAAAACTTTTAAAAATATACTAAGAAAATTCATCAATGCAAGACCAGCAGAGTGGGAGAGCCATTTAGGTCCAACCCTCTGGGCACATAGAGTCTCCACTTCTTGTGTAACTGGTTTTACACCATATTTTTTAACTTTTGGCACCAATCCAAGATATCCCTTTTCTAAAATATTCCCCACTCCAGAGGGAACAGAAGATGCCGTACTCAGTGAGCGCCTACAGGCCTTAACAGATGCGTTCAGAGAAGCTGCTGAGCGCACTGAGGCCAGTAGAGTGGCTAATTATGAGAGATTAAGGGCCAGAGCAAATGCAAAGGATCTAAAAATAGGGGATCATGTGGTGGTGCTATCAGGCACCAGCGCTCCATTAGATCCCAAGTGGGATCATGGTTATGTAATAACGGGGATAAGGGGTACCACCCTAACTATGAGGGGACCCCAGGGTGAACGCAGGCGTATAAATAGGGATAGGGTAAAAATGGTATCTGGGGAAATAGAATGGGATATACTGAGAACTAGGCAACCGAGGGCGGGTCAAGGAAAGAGAAATAAGGCTCGGAGACAAGCCCAAAAAGCTCAACAAGTTCATGTTCCACCACCTCCCCCACCCCAGCCTAGGGCAGTGCCCGACACTGTTTATTTACCCATACCAAACATGCCTCCTCCAATTCAGATAGAACAGGAAGACCAAGCGAGAGCAGAGCAACCAGAGGACGAGCACATGCACGTGGAGGACGAGGACCAAGTGCCACGCCCACCTCAACCACAACAAGTGCCACGCCCACCCCAGCAGCGACCGCCGAGGGAGAAGGTGCTAGTACTAGCTTCACCCAAGCCAGTTACATTGCGCCGACCCCTGCCACCAGCCGTTGCTGTGGAGACTGCTCCCCCGCGCACACCACCACCAGGTCCTGTTACAAGGTCAAGGGCAAAAAGAGGGAGGATAGAGACCCCAACCAAGTGCCCTAAACCCAAGGCCTTGACCACCACCTCTGAATGCACTGAAAAGAGGATCAAAGTGTTCCACCCTCTAGGCTCTACTAAGAGGGAAAGGCCTGACTCCTCACCGAACCCAGCCACGCCCACTTCACCCGTGCAGAGGCCGAGGAAGCTGCCCTGTATACCCCCACCATCGCCACCACCATCACCACCACCTACACCCCCACCCCCACCGTCACCCCCACCACAGCCCCAACCATGGGAGTTCGACCCAGGGGCACCACCAGTGACGGACTTCTCTCAACCTACACCTTCCAGTCCCTCCTCATAATCACCCTGGCTATGATGGCTAATGGCGATTTGTTTGAGGAGGAAGGGGTGTTGGTGTATGAGGAAGGGGAGGTCAGAGCCCTGACCGCGACCTGGACAACAGTGATCGTTCTACACCCCCCCACGCCCCCTCCTGTCAGTGCTTGGGTCTCCGTCCTAAGAAGGCGAATTGGAGAACTCAGACAGGCGGAGGTTGTGGGAGACGGAGATGTCAGTGCCTGGGAGGAGCACATGGGTTTCCTCCAGGCAGAGATTCCAACACCAGTCCAACAAGACACCCGAAGGAAGAGAGGCCTATTCAATTTTGTGGGCTCGCTAAGCCGTGCCTTGTTTGGCACCGCTACTGTAGGTCAGGTGAACGAATTAAGGTCTGCAGTACAAGAAGCTCAGGCTAGCGAGAGCGCATTGGCCCATTGTCAGGAAGAAATGGTGTCGGTGTTGAATCAGACAAGGCTCTACATGACAGAGAACCGCTTGGACATCGCGCAGCTCCAAGCTGCAGCAAGTAACATCTCCCGCCAAGTGACAGACATTCTAACACAGTTAAATGGTTTCAGTAAAGATATTCATAGAATTCATATGAAAAGGGAAGTGGATATTCTATTGCAGCGAGTGAGTAGGGCGGTGGAAAATTACCACCGTCAAAACGAATTATTTTATCGCCAGCGCATTCAGCTGGAAAGGGGATTCTTAACAGACCAGATTTTACCACTGGCCTACTTATCAGAAATATTGTCTAAATTACAAGAAGGGAAACACTACACCCCACAAGATAACCGCTGGTATTATAGACACCTGAACGTTCGACTATTATTAGACGGCGAACAGGAGCTAATATACCAGACAGTAATTCCGGCAGTTTCAGGCACTCAATTTTTACACTATAGATTAAAGTATTTTCCGGTCCCATATGGTGCTGACCACCTGAGAAAGTTGGTAGGAGAAGAGGAGGTGGCCCTAGATAGCATATCCAGCGCGTCATTTCTTCCTCAGCATTGTATCGGGTTTGAACCCCAGATTTGCTCAGCTGCAGTGGAGCATCTAACCCCGACCTGCGAAACAAATATTATTTTAGGTAAAAAGCCAGACCTTTGTAAGGCGCAGATTGTAAAAAGAAATAACTTAACAAACCAAGTGTTTAGAGAGGGAGAGTCCATTTCTTCTGTAATTCTGGCTATTTATGAACCTCTGGAAACAATCTTGAGGTGCCCTGGGCAAAAACCAGTGATACAAACGTATCATCGGCATGCCAGGGTGATTTTAGAAGGCGGTTGTCTCCTGGTCGGAAAGGATTGGCGTGTGAGTAGCATCCAACGCCATGAGTCCCATATAACCCTCCCCATCCCCAAGATTATGCCCCTCCCCGGGTTTAATCTGACTTATGGCAAATTATCCCTTTACCCCCATTTAGATCAGCAATTGACTTTCCTGCCAAGAGCTGAAATACCCTTACTAGCCCTGACAGATTTTCCTAAACCCATTTCCCCCCTGATTTCCTCCACCCCTTGGTCCGAAAGTTCTATCTGGGGTATAGCCACTCTCATCCCCACTCTCCTAGGAGTCATGACCCTGGGAATAATCTACCTCCGCCGAAAGGGGCTCGCCCCAAGAGGCAAAGTCAACCTTTTGTGTTGTCTGAGAAACCTTAAGCCCCGAGAGAAGATCCCAATAGGACCCCCAACCCACCACCCTGTAGCCCTAGCCCTCCAAGACCTAGATCGAGAGGAGGGAGAGGCCACTCCAGGCGCTAGGACTGGCTCTCGTTCCCTCGAGCATATCCCTGCCCCCTCCCCCGCCTCACCATATTACGCTGCCAATTTCGGACTGACCAGGATGAAATAATTAGTCTACCAATGTTTATTGGGTTTCTCTGGGGTAACAAACACTTTTTGAACTTGTCTGTAACTTACTCTTGTTTAATATTTACTATTAATTTTGTTCTGTCCTCTTCTCGGGTGCGAGGGAGATCACAGAACACAGAGTAGTATACCTGGGTGAAATCCATTTTCTCTCTCGGGAGGAAATGGTGGAATCCGTGAACAAGGATCCAGCCCAAATAGGTATTTTTATTTCAACTCTCATTGTGAGAAGTTGTTTTTACACAAACAGAATCGGTCGAGACAGAGGAGCCTGAGAGGAAGCACCATGGAATCGAAGCCCTCACCTTGTCTCCGACCATTCTGCTTTGAAGAGGTATTTTTTCCAAATAATAAGAGTTTATACGTGATGCTACAGTAAAGTCGACATGTGTTCTGTAGCGTTTGAGGTTAAAAATGGAAATATTGTAGTGTTGACTACCCAACCGCTCTCACTCTCCATGGCCAAAGGAGGAGAGAGAAAGAGACGGGCGTCCTGTCGGTCAGCGACGAGGTCCAGCGGGGGCCTCGGCTGACCGGCCGGGCAGAGGAGACGGCGGTGACGACCGTATTGGAGAACTTTGTGAGTACTAGCTCAGTACAAAGGAAGACATTTAACAGTGTTCAGGAGCACACTTAAAAACACAGAGACTTCTCTTACATAATATTCGACTAAAAGACTTTTTAGTGCAGGGTGATGGCCTCTGATATAAATGAACACTCCTTTTAATAGAGCCACTCCCTTTGGAAACTTTCTATCTTGACCCGTTAGGTCTACAGATATAATAATTTATAATACTTTTACTTTACCCCTTTTCTATGATTTTGTGTGTGTAAATTATGTAACCTTATTTCTATTTCTCTTGTCTGGTTGGACTGGGTTGATCAGTGGCTAAATATTTTGTTCGAAAGAAAGCTTTCAACAAAAATAAAATATGGGACGAATGTAAAGAATTGGCATCTTTGGATCCCAGATCCGACCTATTTAGCCCTGATCATGGTCAGGGCACGCACGCCACACGTGGCCTGGCCAGGAGGGAGGGGGGGATGAGCCACTCAGGGCTCACCCCACCTCCCCCAGCCCGACCTAATTACTTATACACTGCTCTGGGGTATCAAGAGGGGGGAAGGGCCAAGAGGGAGGGGGGGGCTGGCACGAGCCATGGGATCCATGAGTAAGGGGTGGGAGGGGGAAGGCTGAGGAGAGGGATCCGACCTGCATGCATTCCATATATGGTCTCTGCCTGGGGAGCAGAGGTCGGCGTGTGGGCAAGGAAGATTCTCTCTCCCTCAACCAATTAGAGGGAAGGGGAAGAGCTAGTGGAATATTTCCTGGGTTTGATTGTATGAATAATTCATGATTGTGGAGTATAAAATAAAGTGACCATTCGGACCTAGGCACTCTGTTACTCGCTGAGTCACCACCGCCTAGGCCGAATCCAGACGAACTACAAACCTCGGACTTCTTGTCTCACTTCTTCATCTTACTGAACCTATGGGCTAAAAACCCTTAGTGATTCTTTACAACCTATTCAAGAACCAGTCATGAGAGGTCAATAATTGGGTTGGTACACCCTCCTTCTTTCTAGCAGCAATTATGAGAGTTGTTTATTATGTTCATTGCATGTACATTTCTAGATTGGTGCACCTTTATGACGTAGACAAACAGTGGTGCCTTGAATGGAGTGTTAAAATGTGGAACTACGTTTTCACTCATTTAAATGGGTAAAATTCACTAAATAATAACTTGGATTAAGTAAAACCGGGGTGGTTACATTTCAATAATAGCAAGGAAATGGATTTGCTCATAATATTTGGGGGTTTACTGACACTTTAAACTTACCAGGTGGTACATATCTGACGCTCCGGCTTCTTTCCGAAGGTAGTTGCTAGCCCCTAATATTGCCTCAATATCATCGGAACCAAATGTAGTGGCAGACCTTTTGCTTCTCTTATGATCTGAATCTGAATGAATTAGAACAAATTAATTTACGCGTGCTGAATTCGTTTCTAGATATCATCCAGGCCATAGAGCTAACATTTGTTATATGAATACGATTTAGTACATGTATAGCATGTGTATTTCGCAGGGGGCAATTCACGTTTAACGGGACTACAGCACAGTTTTATATCCATAGGCCTATCTAGGACGACTTTCCTATTTTTTTAGTCAACGGCACGCTGGAAAGAAACAAATAAGTTGTCTTAAAAAATCACGGTTCAATATTTTTTATCGAATCTATTTTTTATATAATTTGCTATTCAATATCATGTCTAGATGGTTTCACGTGACGATAACAAAATCCCAGTGAACAATTTTTAGAAATTGAAATTACGGCACTCTAGAACGCTTTATATGCAGTTTTTGACTCATGGGAACTTTGGTCCAATATGTAAACATCATTACTCCATGATGAAGGGAGGATTAACCGCAGTTTGTATGGGCGGGAGTGTAATCCTACTGTGTAATCATGTGTGCAGGATTACATGCAATCCAGCAGCATGTTTCCGGTTTGCTACCATGCAAACTCCCTCCCTCCTTTTGCCATGCTGTTACATAGCATCTCACTGATACACCGGAGGGAGGGGGGAGCTTTTAGGAACAGCCATTTTTTCTACTTCCAGTGAAATGAAGCTTTTAACAAGGAAACCACTTTCCCTTGCAATCATTCAATTTAATGCACATACATTATTTGTACAAATTCTTCTGTATGGGGGAGACAGAAGATGTACTGCCTTATATATGTCCCTCCTGTTATGTTAAGGCAAACCATGTTTTTTTATACATTTAATACATTAATGATATGGCAGTGGTAACAACTAATCGGCTGAAATCCAATAGAATGGCATTGTAAGATATATACCGGTAATACATATAATATTTAATTTGAATAATCGCTATATTTTTATAATTTGTTCTTCTTACTTTACCAATTTCCATGCTAATAGGATTAATCTTACTAATACGTAGGATGGGATTGTTTTAGCTAATGTCACTCACCTGGTTTGATATAAGCGTACGTGGATGGATCTGGTTCCAATCTGGCATTAGACTTTTTAACTATTCGCCCATCTTTTAGGGTTTCGTGGGTCATTTGCTGATTGACTGTTTCGAATACATTTTCTGTACTTGCCAGCGATGCAATGGTACTAAACAGTAATGCAACCAATATCCTCTTCACTGAAATCATTGTACAGGTGACCATTGAAAAAGAAAAGGTAGATGCCACCATGTAAAATATCTCTGTTTGACGAAAGTCGAATCACTGAATGCGGGTACGAGACGAGATATCTCGGACACGTAATTGTGCTGGCACCATCATCCACATTTGCAGAGATCCGAAGCTTGTATAAAGAGCTTGCCAGTTCAAATAAACATAGAGCGTGATTAAGTCGTCGACTTAACCCCAAGGAAAGGCGTCGGAGTACCGGTAAACTTATCACCACTCTCAAAACTCAATGATTTTAAAAACCACTGTACCCTCCAAGGAACGGAACTTCCATGTAATGAATTAGGTGTCATTCGAACATGCAGACCCGCGCTGCAGACTCCATGAATTCAATTTGCTGAGACCAATGAAGTTGACCACTTATCCTAACCAATGTCGCACCAATGGCGTACATACAGGTCCTGATAGACTTGGTACGTGTGGCTGGATCCTTTCATTCCCAGTTTTAAATACTGATTATGTCGCGATCCGATCCTTGGCTCCGTGCCTGGGAAACGAAAAAAAACCTGACCATTTTTCGTCCTGTACTTCCGAGAATTCGACAGAAATCTCATAATTACATGCCGGGGCGACTTTGAATGATATAGAAAATGTAGGCTTTTCATTGTGGTATAGTAGTTTCCAAATACCTAATCTACCTGTTCTTTCGTAGAGAATTATTCTCTCCAAAGCAGCGCTTATGGCGGGGGTCCACTTATGGGGATGATTAGCCAACGTTAGAACCAGTATATTATGTAGGTATACATATACCTCTAAGAGATTTCGATGTTTTCCAACTGTAATATATTCAGTGACCAAGGCCATGTCCATTAAATAAATTAAATATTTTTATTAATACATACGCAAGACAATCGATCGAAGCAATAAATAAACTCGAACACACATGAAAGTACAATAAGAACATTAACACCCCCCCCCCCACACACACACCGCCCCCACGCACGTCAAGGCAAGCATGCAGGTCGACTTAGAAAGCAATGGATTTTCTCTCTGATCGTCAATAGCAAAGGGAATGTATCGTCAGTGGTAATTATGGGGATGGGAAAAAGCAGTTTAGTTATTTCTAACAAAGTCTCTGACTGGCCTTTAGTTATATATGATATGGAAACAAAAACGGGGTCCGGTCGTATTTGAACCCGAAGTCCATGTGCCCGAACCATGGTTTGCCTATATATTCGGTTCTAGTTCCTACTACTTAGTACTTACTAGCTATAGTACTCATAGGAGTAATCTCTTCAATATTATTCTAGGATTTTCCTAATGTATTAGAATAATGTATGAGTAGTGATAGGAGAAATATTGTGTATCAATATTTCTCAGTTAAATAAATTATTCAAGCAAACAACTTTCACCAAAACCAAGATCCCTCTCAGTGTTTGAAAATCACTGACCGTCATTCATATCGTATATTAATATACTCCTATTTTATTTAGAACTTTACATGTTTTAACTCTTCAGATAGATTATTCTGAACCTTGGCCAAAATGAATTAGGTACCCAAGTGAACATATCAGGCGGTTTTGAAAGTGAAACTACCCTGGAGGTCTGGTATTATAGTGCAATGTTTAACAACTTAGTACTTATCGGTAGTTTGGCGTGTTCTTATAACAATTTGACCACCAAACTCCGTTAGTTGTGACGTTCCTCGACCAAGGCAGCAATATCAATCAATGACTTAATTGCTTCTTCCTTTCTTCTTCTTCAGGCATAGCATAACTTTGATATCAAGATATAATATTGAATGCTTACTGCAGCTTTCCCTCGAGACCAGATGCCAGGATTGATGTGTTGTACAAAGAAAGATATCTAATAAGATTCAATTTAATCAGAAGGCCAGTCAACTGCTAATATACGGGTCGGTTTTTTCCGGTGGTCACCTCTAGCTGGCATAATACATGATAAGATCAGCAGGATCACACCTGAACAAGTATATCCCTGCTCGGTCACGGAACCTCATTTTCTAACTGATTTGGCACTAATCGTGTATAATCCCTCTATCCTAAATACAAACCATGTGTGGGGCGAATTCGACCAGCACTTTGGAACGCACATCCAGAAGCAATCCTTTCAGCTCTAAGGCTTTATAACACTAGGACACTTTCTAATAGTGTTGGGGAATCGTTAAAGTTCTTGACTATTCGGCAAGTAATTGCAATTTCCAAGCACAGCGTTCCGCAGTCACGACGCCCTTTTACCTTTAATACTTGATATTGTAATTCAATACAAATTACCTTGCCACAAGGCATATCTATATTTGGGGAAGAAGCTTTATAAATAGTTTGATAGTGTGTTATAAATCCCACAAGGGCTAAGAATAAAGGAAACCCAGTTTATACACGAAGGACGATCGGGACCGGGGGTAACAGAGCGTTGTTTAATCCATTAGGAATTAAATGGAGGTCCATTATCAAGACCATGTTTTATTCCATTGAAATAAAAATAATTGGTGTGACCTCGAGTAACTGTACGTGTTTTTTTAATGATTTTATTTATCCAGCTTCTCAAGACGAATATGCACGATACAGTCGAGAACAGGTAACACAATATTGTGACATATAGTGTTCGCCACTGCATGCTGGTCGCTGAAAGCGTTCGTATAGTTGTTTGGTTATAGAGCAGCACCAAATCCATCTAGGTTTATATAAATGTTTTGGCTTCATAGAAAAGTAACTTGCCAAGTATTTTCAATTCTCGCTTTTCTCTGCTCTATTAGAATGTACACGCAATCTCATGACCTACTCGGTTAAAGCACTTCCAGGATTTAGCAGGGGTGAGAAAAATTGTATGAATATATTTTTGTCTACAACTAATTAATTCGAGGAGATTTCAAATATTCCGATATGCTTTATTCGTCACTGGTCTTGGTTTTAACAAAAAGGTAGAAAACATCTGCGTCACAGGTCTTTCTGTATATGGTAAAACTGAAAGGTAATCTTTTAATATCACTTTAATATTACGTTGTTAAGAATGAAAATGTGGTGAGGTCAACGAGTGTAACCTTCTTCATTATAATTTTTTTTAGAATGTTTAGTAAGCGTAATCATGGAATCGGAAACAACCTAGGTGCGCTACTTTCAAATAAGAAATATAAATACAATTAAAAATTGCCAAGCTTTGGCAGTCTTCCATACTAAAATGCGGAACACATTCATATTTTGATTATTAAGTCGCTAAATATTTAGCTAGGTACTTACGAATATCGATGATATAAGATTTACGAATTGGCTTCGACATTGGTTCCTTTTTTTGTTTTGAAAAGATTTTATTCGGGGTAAGCTGCCATCGAGGCTTTTACAATTCTAAAGCATGAAATGCTGTTAACCTTTATTTTTTATATATTTTTTCGATTTTCAACACACAACTGTAAAGTCTGCCAATAATAAAGAAACTTTTATACCAGCAACCTCAGATTTTTTGTATTAGCGCCATTGTCTTCCTACCCTTTACACAAGCATTTGGGTGAAGTTCTTTACCTCCAATTTCTAGCATAACCATACCAAAACAGTGCCCTGTTATACCATTACACCATTATTCAAACGATTTTGGTTTGGAAATATACTCATGGGGTACCTTTTAACAGTTAAACAACCTTTTGATGGACCCATAGTCATACACTACACATGAAAATATAGCTCAATCAGAGTTGTCGTGAAGTGTCCTGCACAACTAAGCTTTTTTATGGGCTTGCCCTTTACTTTCCCAGTTCAGCTCAATGGCTCTGAATCGATAACGCATTTCTACTAAAAATTGAATAATATATCATTTTTATGAAACAGTCTCTGTCTATTAATATAATTTTTTGCCATCAACAGAGTCCAGTTAAGGAAGTTACAAAACTTGTTTTCTCCTTCATAACCCATTGATATACAAATTGGTTTTATGCTGGTAATATTGAGATCCTCTAAGGCCATGTTTTTTTTGCACCATAATACATATTCCGACCAAAATGTGGCCACCTTTTCACAGTCAACAAAGAAGTGAACTATGGAGTCATCCTCCTCACAATACAAGCACTTAGCTGAATCAGCAATACTTATCTGTTCTAGGAAACCTCTGCAACAAATGTTGCCATGAATCGCCTTATATTGCAAGGACTGGAGTCTTGCTTCCCGAAAGCCATCAGCTTCAAGGAGAACGTCCCATTTTTTCAGTTTATCGTAATCCGGCTTATCCTTTCTAACCAGGTCCTTGTATAACAAATTGACTTTGAAATCGTATATATTGAACCTGACACTGTTTACTTCGGCGTTAACACATTTTTTCTCCCCCCCCCCCCCCCCCATCTCAATAATCTGTACCATCTTTTTGGAATAGAATTCTTAGTGATCAATCTTTATAGAAAGTTGCATTTTACAGCGTATTGATTGATTATTTCATCCCTCGGCATAAATTCATCTTTTCTTTCAATGAATCACCAATAACAGAAATACCTTGCTTCTTCCACTCCCGGTTTGTCAAGAGTTTTCTACCACTCATTACATGGCAGTTGATCCATATTCTTTCCATGAGAACTTCCCCTCTGTTTGAGGGTTCACAACGATAAAAGAGTTCTTTCCGTATTTTAAATATCTCCAAGAAAAAATCACTAAGCCACCTTTTTGGCATCGATCTGCTTAACAGCACATCCTCCACACTCATTCTATGATATGTTTCTATAATACTGAGCCATTTTCTGTCATTACCCGACACCATTCTACTGATCCATTTTATTCTGTTGGCTGTAACGATTTTGTCGATCGTTCTGACACTCAAACCCCCATTTTTTTGTAGAGGACTTTTTAAAAAGGCCAGGCTTATTTTATTTTTCCTACTTCCCCATTTTTTTTGTGAGGACTGTTTAAAAAGGCCAGGCTTATTTTATTTTTCCTACTTCCCCACATATATCATTTTCCTTGTGACCCTTTCAATTTCTTTTTTCATGTGAACTTCGATGTTAATACAAGATAATAAATGTTGTACTATAGGCAATATTAATATATTGTTAACAATCGCTTTGCCTTTCAAAGAAAGACTTCTAGTGGCCCAAGCACCAATAACACCATTCATTTTCCACACTCCACATCAGCGACCATCTCCATAAATATCCCTTTAATGTATTTCCAGAAAAAATTATAGAATTCAACTGTTAAAGCATCCACACCAGCAGATTTATTATTATTCATTGAGTCAATAACAACCTTAAATTCACCTTCAGTAAAATTTCTAGACAGCCATTTGTGGTCACTGTCTTTAACCTTATTTACGACAGAGTCCAGAAAGAGTTCCTCACCCTCGCTATTTTCCTCATTTTTCTGATAAAGCTTAGAATAAAATTCTGTTACTTCATTTAGGATTTTTTTCTGGTCGAAAGATATTTTACCCTTGTTCATAAGGTTTGAGATAGTTCGCTTCTTTGCCTTGGCCTGTTCCAGGTTGAGGAAGTATTTGGTTGATTTCTCTCCCTCAGAAATCCACTTCACTCTCGCCCTTGTTAAGGTACCTTTGGCTTTGTTGAGTTCCATTTCATCTCAACTTTTCCTAAGCATTTTAAGTTGAGTAATTTCTTCCCCTGTTATGGTTTCCTTCTCATCTAATTTTCTGACACAAAACTCTTTCTCAACTCTGTCCTGACCCTTTCTGAACGCCACGTTGATCATTCCTCCTCCATGTATGGTCATCCAGTTCAAGCATTTCCATCACATCATTCAGTTCATTTCTCTCCGCGAAATTTAACAAGGAATTATACATTTTGCTATTAGGCTGATTAGTTATATCAATATTGAAATCATCCATAATACATAGCCTATCATATTCAAGAGAGTGGACAATCCTTTCTAGATCTTTTAGAACTACAGCTTGTTCTGATAAAAAGAGCTCGTTGGCATATATATACACTGATACAACACAAGTATTTATATCCTCCTCCTCAAAGATAACGTTCACAATTCGGCCATTGCTGTCATTCCCAACATGTATGTTGTTATGGTGAAATAAACCTCCTTTATTGGTGGTTCAAGGCCATCCCTCTCTTATGTCTATACGTATTCATAGCATCATCTGTAAGTGGACAACCCAGATATATTTTGGGCTTAAATGAAGAAGCGTTTGACTTACTAGGTAGATTGGTAGGAAGTTTTTATTTTACCATCTAAGGTCACCACGGAGACTAGACTTCAATTCCATCATTATAGGGTGTTACACAGGTCGATAACATGTAATGAGCATTGATGCAACATCAAGATTAAAACATCCAACAAATGTGATTTCTGCTCGGAGACAAATAATATAACCCACTTCTTTATTACATGCGCCAGGACTCGATTGTTATGGGAGATAATATCTGAATCGATTCGAGGGTATCGTAATGAAGGAGCAGGAGGAAACAAAATTGTGCAAACTAGGAATAGCGAGGTAGTGGTATACCCCATCGAAATAATTATAGGATTTAGAGGTACCAGTCTTAATACAAAACTTGTCAATTGGGTTGTCTCACAGACAAAAGCCTTTGTACATCGCCAGCAATTGTTTGAGGACGGCTTGATAGATATTTATATGTAATGAATGAATTGAAGATGAGATGTTGTCTGCCATTCCCATAGGATTAAACTGGTCAATACATCAGAGGGTCAACTGTGAAGGATGCTGAAGGAAGATAGAAGAGTATATTCAAATATTAAAACAGTAGTAGTTTCTTCTCATGTCATGTTAACATAGATTTTTAACAGGATTTTTACACCAGTAGTCTATATTATGCTGTCACCTGGTGAGAAAAGTACAAGGTCCCCATTGTGGGTCAACGCAGCGGCAAATAGCGCGAAACGTCCAAATCCGGACACTTTTCAAAAAGCTAATAATGAGCCCTTTCTGCTGTGTCTACAGAGCCCGTTTTTTCTGGTAGCCTTCCTGTACTTGTCAGAATCTTTTTTACTTCGATGTAACATTGTCTCATACGCCTGTTATGTCTGTTGTTGCAATAAAATCGATTTGCAAAAACAAAAAAAGAAACTTTCAAGGATTGTTCCTTGATACACAAGAAACAAATAAATGAAAAGAAAAGATATCTTACCCCATTATTATTTTCTAGAGTCACTTCAATGGTGGTTTACTGTAGAAGCACATGGGAAAATGTAATATTTGTTCATGTTTTACTGAATTAAAAGTTTCAGGTTTGCTAGACCTTTGATATATTATGGCGTTATATGCCGAATTAATCAGTTAAACGCCACCTAGCGTCATTAACCTTTATCTGAAGCAAAGAACTATAACCATGGTTATATTATGGTTCTTTGATCTGAAGTCATCCATAGACCGTATAAATAAAACGTCTATGAGTCATCATATAGATCAACACAAAAAAGACTATCTTGCCGCGTTAAAACAAAGCTGTGACCACTAAAGTTTACCATATTGTGCACTTTTAGTGGCAGCTCTGGCGGATGCCATTCAATTCATATTCATATTCGTCATTGCACATGCAGACTACTAACTGGTTTACATGGAGTGTAATCATTGGCAGATCTGAATTTTACATCAAAATAATCCTGATTATACTTGAAAATGGATTTTGAATGAGACCGCTGGTATATTTATATATAATGACTCATTCAGGAGCCACATTATATAGGGGCGTGCGTTTGGATTGTCTTCTTCTATATCTATAAATTGACATATAGGCATATATATATAAATGTGCGAGTGAAAAAGTAACCAAACAACTGAATTGCCATGATGGCTGGCTGTCATATTACCACCCTATTTTGATAAAGTTTTTTTCCCACTGGGGTAGCTGCTCCCATATTTCTGCATAGATTTAAGCTTAGAAATGCTTGAGCATAGAAGAGAAGCCCACCTCTTAGAAATGGGATTCAAGGCAGCCCAAATACTGTTGTTTTCATCAAGATAGAGGCATAGGAATAAATACAAATTAACCCAAAATTCCCTGGGGAGGTTTGGATTGAAAGGATTAATAGTGACACAAGAATTTGGACCCTCCCGACACCAAGAGCCCTAGTCATTTGTTTTATATAGTTCTTATTTATATGGTATACAACTACCTATGCATTGGGTCCATCCTGAAAATTGGGGAACACTTCTTTTCATAATTAAGAAATGGCAGACTGGTATCAATATGAATAATCTCCAATGTTCGCCGATAGTAGTGCAGACAAAGGACTAGGCTTCCGCTAAGATTTGTGTACATATTACTCGGCCACATCTCCCAAGTTTCTTGGATATTTTCTATGATTTATGGAGAGGACAGGGCGGACAAAGAGTGTGAGGACGAATTCAGAAACAAAATTTCTTATCTGGTAAGTAATATATCTCTAGGTATTTAGAGTTAGCTTAGAGTTTGGCCATTCCTCTAGTGGTGTAAACTAAAAAACAATCCATGCTTGACTGGGTTGTGGATCAGTTTTGGATGGCCCATCTCCAATCACTGAGTCAGGAATGTTAAATACTTCATTGTAAAGTGAATGCAGAATGCTGCCGTGAAACACCTTTATATCCGTCTTGACATTCAGCATTATTTTATAACTTTTCTCTTGATTATGTTGCAATAGTGAGAAGTTTAATTCAGTTTTGTTTATTTTTATTTCATAGATTCTGACACTGACAACAGTGTGTATACTCACTGCATGTGGGAAAGAGGTAAGTAACATTTGGTATTTATTTTATGGTGCTTTATAAGGTATTCTCTATTTGCTTAAATTCTTATTCCATGGCGAAATTTATAATTTCATGTTATTGTTAATTCATTTTTTTCCTTGTTGGTGCAAAGTATTATTTCTTTTTAACCGACATGTGTTCTTTTATTTATTCCCATCCCTACGTCCAAATATATTTATGTTCATTATTTTCCTTGTTTCTTCCAGACAGACTTTACAATTCGGCCAGTGTACAGACACATTTAGATCTAAATTGTAATATTGTTCAGCCCATTAAAATGTAACAACTGTAGATAAACTGCATCGAATATAGTTGTATTGTATAGTACATTGTATAGTTGTATACAGAAGCTGATATGAAGAAGTACACCAACAAGAAATGATGAACCAAAATGATGAAATGATGATTTTCTGAGCATAAATAAAAGACTGGTAGTGTGGGAGGGGGAATGGGGGCAAATATTAACCTAACAAAAGGGAGTCAAAATGGTTTGACTCTCTTTCTAAGCGGGTCAAATTAACTCCTCCTTGAAAGGGAGTCAAAATGACTCCCAAAAGGAGTTATTCTGGCGACATGTGCTGGACTCCCTTTTAGAGTCAAAGTGACTCGTTTCATTTTCTCTGTGAAGGACCAAATGATATCGCTTACAGCAGGAATTGCAGTGGCGAATTGACGCTAATGTCCTTTTCTATTGGCTAATATGTGTGTAGGGTGAATTAGTCCACGACTCTCTCAACCTCTCCATTCATTATTCAGTAACCTACCAATCTGATCGTCAGAAGATGGCCATTGTGAGAGAAGGAGCTAGCTTTGTAATATCGATTATACAGTGCATGTTTCTGTCAAAGTGGTCTTTCCGGTTCGGAAACACAGAATATCAATCTTCCATGCAATAAATCAATCTGGAATCAATCTTGCATGTTATAGCTCACACATGACGGAACATGTTTTATTCAATAGATACTTTTTTTTACTATTATATAGTCTAATTTTGTAAAGCGATGTCTATCTTTTAACTATTGACATATTCCTTGGAAAGTTCGTACATAAAATAACCCATATACTGTGAGTGCACTTAGCAGAGAATCGGGAAAAGATATATTTAAATAACTTCGTTTTATATTAAACTCACAGATTTAGCTTTGATGTCACTTTCAATTGGTCAAAGAATTAGACAGTCTAAGATTGAATTAAGGGGGAAAAGTCTGTTGGATGGGGTTTGGAGATATAGGTTCTCTGTTATAGAGGTATGGGCGGTAGTCATAAGCCTGTGTTTATTCGGCGAAAATGGTTTTCGCACGGCCACGATTCAATAAATAATCGCCTAAAGCACGATATCCACATACACGTCGACCGTCCGCTGAGCGGTCACCGTCGGACGGTTACCCTAGCGAGCGCTCGACGTGCAAGTGGATACCACAGTCACCGTCGAGCGGTCGGGTGCTCCCGTCCGACGGTCCCTCGACGGGACACCCTCCCGTCCATATCTAAAAATTTAGATTTGGACGGGAGGGTCACCGTCCGACGGGACCCCACCCAAAAAATCGTTTTGGTCTTTTGGTTTTTTTTGGCCATAAAAAGTCTTCTTATGGTCAGAGTACATTGTCTTGACGTGTTGAAGTACTTTGGAGTACCTTAGTACAATGATTATTCGTTTGGAATTATGTATATTAATTCATAATTATGATTTTTTTTACTTTCAACTATCATTTCAAATCTGTGGTATATAATTGTGCCGAATGTGACCTGTGCTAAATTTTAAGACTGGTTTTAATAAGAATTTTACTTTGGCGATATATTTTCCTAAATTATAATTATTTTTAGGATTCTTTTGTCTAAATGTTTAATCTATAGATTAATATTATATGACTGTTAATGAAATATCAATGACAAGAGCTAAAGAATGATTCGTGTCAGACAGAAAGTGAAATTAAGATGAGAGGTTGGGGGTTATATTTCCTGAAAATATAGGCTATATTCTCCTCTATATTCTAAAATAATTAACATAGGGTTAGCAAATGACCGCAGTCTTGCAAGATCAGGGACCAGGGACAACCACCTGGATCGTTTGGGTTCAAAATAGTGGAATATTGCCGAGAATTAATGCAAGTGACTTCAACAAACGCAAAATAATAATCAGGTTTGTGGTTGGTGGTTGGGGGTTGGGTGGGGGTGGGGGGGGAGGTGATAAGGATATTTTTATGAACTGGCTCTGTTTACTAGTTAAGAATTATATTCCAAGGCAAAAGGTATGGGTGCCGGCCCCTTCAGGAGGATGGCTCTCATAAGAATACAAAAGACACTGTTATTTTTATCAAAGATGTATTTCTGCATGTGTATCCATTGCTTTAAAACAAAATAAGGGCTAGGGGCAAGGATGGCTTGAATAAAATAAGTGCTTTATCGGTGAAATATGGTATACCAAATTAGAAATTAAAAAAATATTTAGAAGTACTGCAGTGTAGGCATTATTGGTGAGTTTATTATTCCTTTGGAATTGATGTAGATTAATTCATATGATTTTTTTTACTTTCAACTACCATTTCAAATCTGATTTACCTCTTGGAATTCGAAATTTGCAAGACCATGAACAATTTAAAAAAGAAATAAATAAGTTCTATTTAGACGTCGCAAAAAATGGATTCCGAGATATCATCATATTTGCAAAGATGAGATCAAACAGATTCTAATGAAAGTAAATATTAATACAACACATAAGTACTTATATAATTATCGTCAATCTAATATTTTTATTTTTGAGAATATAACTTTACTAATATCTCGAGCTCTGGGTGAATAATTACTAGTAAAGTAGCTAAATATAGTCTATAGGATTAGCTCTGAAGGGCATAGATATGTTTAATACACGATCTGGACAGTCAGCATCTGGCATATTTGGACGTGTAAGTAGATACCGGGGACCGTCCATAGCCACCGTCCGCTCTAGCCACCGTCGGACGGTGGCCAAGGGCGGACGGTCGGCGGTCGACGGTAGTACCAATTGGACGTGTAAGTGGATACGCTATTTAAGACAGATAAACCTGACTAACACGGCAACTGCCGTAGAATGGGGGAAAAGTGCCAGAATACTACGGTATGCAGCCCAGCTGTACGAGCGTCGCACTGGACGGCAGTCCTCAGCTTGACCACAGCACCTCTGGTCTAGTGCGCCTGGCGGCTGTGCTGGTTTTTTTGTACAGCCGTACTGCATGTTGCCGAGCGAGGGGGCTGCACTCCCTTACAAGGTAGCAAAGAACCTTCAAGAGATCAACAAGACCTTAAAGCGGATGACCACAAGTGACGGTGATAAATTACCACAACTCTCCAGGACCAAGAAGCTAGTGAAAGGGAGAAGGGAAGGAAAAGGCACTAAGAGAATGAGGGAAATCACAGAGAGTGAAGCTAAAACAGAAGAAGCAAGAAACCACCCCCAAAAAGAAGCCAACCGGTCCAATTCCATCATTCTCCAGCCAACAGCCAACAGTGCAACCACGCCTGACCACTCCAAATGCCACTTCCTCAACCTTGGGCACTTCACATCCTCAGTTAGCACCATCACACCTGAATGGACAGAAACGAACTATGATGGATATAGGTAGAACTAACCGCAGTGCTGTCTCTGTGATCGTTCTTCACAGAGTTGGATGTGGGGAAACCCGACGGGTCGGAGCGTAGCATAGGCCTGAGGGTTTCCCCTCGCCGGAAATGAGGTGAAATTACATATTGTACAAGTGTTGATAAAACTACATATTTGGGGGTAGAAAATCATGCCCGTTCTTAATTTCAACATTTTGGCAATGTATTTCATATTTTTTTTTATCAATTTGCGAGACAATACAATCCCTGTGATATGTACGCAAATGCATCTAAAAGTACGAGCACCTTTGGCGCTTGTACTGACTTCTGCGGGGGAAACCTTAAAAAGATTGGAGGGATCAATTGGTATATGTAAGTCAAGTACTGAACCTATAGGAAGCTTTCTGATGCAATGTTCACAATTTGTCAAATCCAAGTATGTAAAAGTGAAAAAGTTCCACAAGGCAGCATATTAGGGCCTCTTTTATTCACGCTCTTTATTAATGATATTGCAACTGTTGGATTTAATGGAAGTTTGACATTATATGCAGATGATCCTGTGATTGCAGTATCTAGTGAGGATTTAAGCCAATTGTAAAAGGCAGTGCAAATGGATATTGATAGAACCAGCTGTGTGTTAACAAGAAAAAAACCCAAATATGTGACCAGCCAAGCAGAAAGGGGACTCCAGGGCCAAATTTTCGAATTTGGGTTTATTATAGATTCTGAATCTGCATGTCCTCCTGAGTCAGTAACCGAAAAAAATAGTTGAAAATTCCCAGGATTTGCCGAGATATGGGCTTTTTTGTAAAGGTATGTCAGTGTTCAGTAGATGATCTCAAATAGGTTGGGGAGTGACTCATTATCCTGTGACACATCATATGTACAAAAAATAAATATTTAAAATAAAAAAAACAAAAAACAGGGATGTACAGAAGGGGAAATGAGCATTATAAAACTGAAAGAATTTTGTTGGTACTCTTTGTATGGTACAAAAATTAGTGAGGTTACAGACTTTCAAAGTTACCTGCCTCTCAGAATTACTAATATAAACATTTGTGACAGTGACGTCGTGAATATGATGTGACTCCTAGCGGGAATACCAGGAACTATAACTCCCGCGGGAAGGTCCCTTTCTGCTTGGCGAGTCACATATATCAACTGTTTGGAAGGAGAAAGAAATGTATTCCATCATTTAATATTTCATGTAATGGTACTGCGATCCAAGGAGTCCACGTATTTAAGTATTTAGGTTGTAGTATCGATGAACAGTCGATCAACACTTAATGTTAACGCGCAGTATGATAAAGACCGCTTATTGGAAACTAGGGGAATTACACAGAAGGAGAAAATATATGAACGCGAAAATATGTACGTTAATTTTCAAGACCTATTATATACTACCTCTGATTGAATATGCTTATCCGCTAATAAGCACAGCTAGTGAAGGGTTACTGTGTAAACTTGACAGAACTATGAACAAAGCCTTACGCATAGCATATGGCAGTGATATAACGTGAACAGAGAAATACATTAAATCAAACATTTTACCATTAGATATCCGAGGATGGTTTGTGGTAACCTTCATCTTCACCTTAAAACACTATTGATGAAAAAATAAAAAAAAAAAGATGTAAATAAAATAAATGTACATATACAATGACTGGTTATAATGTTGTTTCTACCTTCTTCCCTCCATCAGGTAAATGTAGCATAGATTGAAAAAAACGATTGAACACATCTGCCCCCACAATGGATATATATTCATTACTTTAGTGCAAATCATAAGCAAATATTTGAGTTGATCCCAATTAATCTGACCCCCACCCTCAATACCCTACCTGCCCCAGGCATACTAAAAAATCAGAAAAATGCAAGCCTTGTGCATCCGGTGCATTTAGGCTGCAGAGGAAATAAAATTACAACACACATAATTATTGTAGCTGTATTTTACATATGCAGGTCAGTGATTATTTTGTGACCTACTCAAAGGTTGTCCTATAGATCAGTGCCTGTTTTCGGTTTCACCTTTTTAACGTTCACCGGCGTGTACAATTTGATCGCTCTGATAATTTACATGGGCTAATACAATACTAGTCAAAATGTTATATATATATATATATATATATATATATATATATATGAGCAATTCCACCAATTGGTCGTCATTTGGCCATCCAGGACTGAAAATTCGCAATTTTTTTAAATTGCTTCTATTGATTTATTCTTTTTCGTCTATAAACTAGACATATTGCTGCTAATATAGACGAAATTGGGAAAGTTAATAATGAATATTTTAGTCATGGCAGCTTGGTTGAGACTGGACTGGAACTCTGTTGATAAGGGCACAGGAGAATGGTACTCATTTCTACATAAATGAGGAATTATATTAGAAATAATTAAAAGAAAATATGCACATAATGTTATGAATCATTGTGCAACTCATTGGTCCCGATATAAGGGTCATAACACTTTTTAGTTTGTGAAAATATTCCAACTAGAAGAAAAGTTACAGCCAAAAAACGATTCAGTACGGTAATGGTAATTGTAATGGCAGCAGCAAGGGTCACGGGGGAATTGACCCACGGTCTATATACACATATAATCCAATATATTTAGAATTTATACAAAAATATGTCCCATTGATCGCCTAGTTTTCCTGTTAAGCTGCCTAGAATACTTGTATTGGTTGTTTATAAAGGTAAATATGAATTCTGTTTAAGTATTTAGAGGCAAAATTATTAGGGAAAATGTTCTCTTTGTCCCAACAATACATGTCAGTGTCATTGTCAGTGTCAGTATCAGTGTCAATGTCAGTGTCAGCGTCACGTGTGGAATACTCACGTGACGCTGACACATTTCCTACCCTAACTTCCTTTTAAGGAGAACCTGAGTGAATTCATTGTTTTTTAAATGAAGTATGTGCAACATCTCGTCTATATGGATGTTATTAATTATTAATTCTATAATATTTATTAAATGCGTCAGGATAATAATACTCACGTGACGCTGACAGTAGAGCTGCCCAACTTTTAAATTAAGTTCTTTAGTACCTAGTATTCCAAAGTATGAATATATATCCGAACAGATTTATTTTTAATATTTCAAGTATATGTAGAATTAACAAAATTAGTGCATATTGTTCACTTCTAGTTATTATTTTTTTTCCTAGCCTGGATTTCATATTCCACACGTGACGCTGACATTTAGAGTTCCCAACATATTTTTTCACTTTTACTTTGCCAAATTTCCATAGTAAACGAATAAAAAAGAGATCATGGAATAGTCAGGGTCAAGGCACAATGGTAAAAATCAGTTTAAACTATATTTGACTATATATTTTTATTTATTTCCAGCATTTTATTGGGCCACCCTTGATTTTTCTTCACTTTTGAGGCCCTAAAATCTGTTTTTTTCACCCCCATGCCTAAATTCGTAGGAAAAACTATGTAAATAGGGGGTATTTCTGATGTATTTTGGGCGGGCGGGCACGATAAAACGATTAAAAAATGTCTCCAATCATTTTTTTCCATTCAAATAAGCAAAAGACGATTTTAGGGTCAAATGACGACCAAATGGTGGATTTGCTCATATATATATATATATATATATTTCATTAGGATGTACCGCATTTCTAACGATGTGGAAAGGTCATAACTTAAGAATATTTCTGGCAGCTGATATTAAAAAGATTTGGGTTGAGGCTAAAAGGATTTACTTAACGAACATGTATATTATATAGCCTTTATTATAAATATAGTTTCACACATTGCTTTATCATTAATTTTGCATTCTATTGACTATTGTAAGTATTCCATACATGTACACACAATAGAGAGAATTATCCGTAGACCTTAAAACCTTATCATAAAATACTTATCAGAAAGGGAGGGGCCATCAAAAGAGAAATTAACCTCCGTGCATTTTACACCTCCAGTTGCTAACTTCAGCGAGATACTTGACTCTAGCTGTCCCGAAGTCTTATTTTTAGTACCAGGCAGTCGACCCACATACGCTCGAGATCTGCGTCTGACATCTTCAAACTTGCTCATTCACGGATGCCCCAAGGTGAGTCAATGCCAATCAATATACGCACATGTATGTATATCCCCAATATATTAAATTGGGAATATACAAGCTAAGTATTAATACTTAGCTTAAGCAATACGATCGAAAGACAAATTAGAGAGCTGTAGTTGATGTACGTTGTTATTGTACTTATAGGCGATGAGAATCAATGTTGAAGAGCATGGGATCAGTAAACTGTAGTGTACATGCCAATATATAATGCATCATGTGTAGCTCAGTACCCTCACATATCTTGCCAATTGAAATATATTATAACGATGGGACAATGATAACAATGACTTATAGCATACAGCTAAATGGATTATATATGTTTTTCTTCATGGCAGCATAGAGTAAGATAGGAGTAAATATAAATTAAGTTATGAGCCGAAGACTGAATGGGTGGAAAGTCAGTGCACTATAGTGACTTCTTTGCCAAACAGCTGATCACTCCACTATAAATTTGTTTGATGTACGAAGCAATAGGCCCCGGTCAGTGACGTTGTGTTATCCAGAAAGATTGGAGGGTAATACAAGACTGACTTTATATAGATCTAGATCTTCTAGAATGTTATATATAGGTGGTATAATTATTTCAATTAAAATCATAAAGTTTTAATGAAAAATATCATTTTAATAACGTTTTTACGTATAGTGCCCTGTCCACGTGGTTTACAGAGGATCATGAGGAGGTTTACAACTGAGGAAGCTATCCTCAATTGGCGGAGGGCAAGGGGCGAGTTGTGGGCGTGGGTGGGTACACACATTGAATATTTGCACTAATTTGAAATATGATACCTCTATCTGTATGGTTATGAACAGCTTTTCTTACTGCTATCCTTTCAATGTCAGCTTTTCCAACTTAACGTTAAATATTTTGGTGTCTGTGATAGCAAAGTTTGATAAATATACATAATCGTTCAAATTTTGAACTCCATCCAAGTTCCTGATGTATTCTAAATTGAAGGTCAAGTTCTAAAAACCCACCTTATAGTTAAAGCTCTTGCGTACTCTGGAACTTGTTATTTTATTAAACTTTGCGTGTGTAGGTATTAGGCTGGTATTGGGCTTGACCTAGTAGGCTAATAATTGATTGAAAGTGCAGAGAATAACAAAGGTTAATTGGCTAGACTGAACATTCCTAATATTTACCTATCACCATGGATAAAGACACGGATAGCATGCAGGTTCACCTTATGACATGACCTGATTCAGAATTAGGAAATTCCATTTATGCATACAATTGATATATAGAGAGAGATCTATATATGCCTTCATAGACTTACAATGGGCCCCGTCTTTACATGAGCGCAAGCTACAGCGGCCTAAGGTCTGATTTTGATTATAGTACGTGTGGAAGCGCTTGCCTATTGATCACCACAGGTCATCCCAGTGTGGTGGATGATGTACCAACAAGACCAGCACAGCTAGCTGGTGGTAAATAGTCCTGCACTCCTCTCGTTCTTTGGGATACAGATATTAAATTTCAGACCGTCATTATTTCTTAAAACTAAGTTAGTGTAACGATCTTCTTCATATTCATTTCTGATCGAAACCATGTAATATCTCCCCACATATACGTGTAGTCTTCGTTTCACGCTGCCTTTCTATATGAAATAGGCCTACTGGCTTGATGGCAACTACAAAAATATCTTATACATAGCAATTTTCCATGATATTTAGCCGAGGTTCTTGACTGCGTCCCCAACCCGTTTCCCAAGTCATTTACATAGAAATCGAAACATGATTGACACCGTCAGACCGTAAAATTTACTCATTACTCATCCATGTGCGTTCATAGTGCCATTGTACCATTAATAATAAATACCCCCCCCCCCCCCAATACAACGCTGTTCTGCATGGTAGCTAAAAGGCCGGTCGACAGATTAGAAACATCTAGTGGAGTAGCATTATTGTACAGTGAGGAAGACAATTGGAAAGAAATTTATTACGTACCATATCGTGTCACAGAATGTGTAAGCCTCTGCAATATAGAATTCTCAACTGTAGGTCTATAGTTTACTTCTTCTTTAAATGTGATAGAATCAAAGGCTTATGGGCGTACTTTATTAAATGGCTAAAGTGATCAATAATGATGAAGAAATAGTGCCCCCGCCCCCGCCCCCAGGAATTAATTCTATGGAAAATAAGTGACTAGAAAATAAATGACCGGGTTAAAACACTATTTCTACTCACAAGCAATTATATACATAGATGTAGGCTATTTCACGGCAGTAACTAACGTATGTATAGTTGACCTAGATACTTCAAGCAAGAGAAGAAACCATTGTGAGAAATTCATACCAGAATGATTTCCGACAATGCGGAATTATATATACGATTGTTGTTGAGAAGGTTTATTCGCCATCGATTGTAATCTGTTAATACGTATGTGTTTGTGTCTTCGTCTCATGTATCATTGAAACAGCTTGTAGTCAATAAACCTTTAAAAAATAGGTAAGATGAGATGAGATGAGATGAGATAAGATAAGATGTTTTTATTTGTTTTTTTCGGTGAGTACAAATGAGTACCAAACGACTATTATAATAATAAATAGACAATAGGGTCAACATTCCTTAATGATTCCTTAATAATAAAATATAAGTAAGTAAATAACTAAAGAGAAGTTAGTCGAGCAGTACAGCACGACTGTACATCTAGGGGGGTGTTTCAGGTTATAATATAATAATAATAACAATGACAAGAGTTGTAAGACGTTCATATAGTACAGTGCGATATGATCTGATACTACAAATCATTTACATGTAGTATTTGAGAGAGCAGTCTACTCTCACAGGAGCTCGAATAATTGATTGCACATCTTTTCGAAATTCTTTTTTAACCTCTAGGTTTTGTAAATTTTTATTCATATCATTCCATGCATTTCTAGCTTTATAGAGGAAACAGTTTTGATAAAGGACCGAATTAGGGTGTATCAATTTTAGGTCTTTTTGTTTTTCTGCATGGCTCTTCGTGGGTAATTTTCTTAAGTCGAGATTTGACTAATTTTTTGCGAGGTGGTGGGCATGCACATTCTAGAATACGGACCTCGATCTCTTCTCAGATCATTTGGCAAAATATTTATATTTTGTAGTACATTATCCACATTTTCTCTTTATTGAGACTCAGAGCTGCTTTCACCGCTGCATTTAACAAAGACTGCAGACTATTTAGTTGGTGTTCGATCCTTCGGTGAAAAAGTACCACCCATGAATAAATTACACGATGGAGAGAGTGCTATTGCTTAGGTAGCAACGGAAAGCTAAAGGTGTTTCTCGTCTGGAAGAGAACGCTTCGATCGTGTAGTAATTAAGCACGTGAGAACGGAGGAGCTGTGCAGAGATATATACAAAGATAAACAAACAGAGCATCCTATACCAGCGAATGGATAATTGATATCACCCGGTGTTGGACGCGATTGGTATGTTATTGGGCTCTTTATCTCTGGTTTCCTTGCATGAGGCTAATATTACAATGGGAATCCATCGAAACAAGGTCATTCCACTATTTTCTAATTTTGAATTATTTCAAGAGCCTGATCATTCACTTGGTGTTTGTATAAGATCCTAAGATTCTAAGATGGGTGTAAAAAAGAGAACGTTTTTTTCTCGATATAGCAATGCTACCTACCGCACAACAAGTACGTGTATAGGCTCATGAATATGTCATGCACATTCCTAGTAAACATACCGGCACAATTATTTGTATTTGCTTTATCAGGGAATATATGAGCAAAGTTTTATTGTATCATACGCGGGCCTGAATTGCTGGTTTACATACAGTGTTCGTTTTTGCATGTATATCATATATACTTCCTCCCTTACTTGCATGATACATACACTTATTTAAGCGATGGTGTATTCAAATGTTATTGCATACTGTAACAGATGTGCTAATATGGGGGTGGTGTATAATTTTAAGTACACGTTTACGATTTTCACCTATTTTTTACTACAACTCACAAATTTTAAACAAAGAATTATGGGGGGTACACACTTCGAAAAATTGTAAGGGATAAGTATTTTATCCTCAATGCATGCCAATCTATCTCTCTACGTGGATACTTGTTTTGTCAAAATATAAGTTCGAGTAATCCATTATAAACCTTTCATTGTGCTAATCTACGCGTAAAAGTTTATACATGTAAAACTGCGTTTAAAGCTACGTTCCCAGCTAATTTCTATACAAATCTCAAATTTCACTTATTTAGAGCCGACATCCCTCGTCCCTCAACTCTTCCCTCTCGCCTTTCCCCTTTTGAGAGGAAATATTAGTCACACTGAAATGTATCCAATTCAATAGTCTAATTCCTTGCATACCTTCGAGTTTATATTGCTGTGTTACAGGGAAATGAGTCACAATGATTTAGTGTTTATTTCCAATATTCTTATTCATCAAACTTAAATTGAGACCGGGAGATATATATGGAAATGTGAGGGAGAGTGGGAGGGGGGGGGGGGCGAGAGGGGGAGGCAGGAGAGGGGGAGGCAGTAGTGGGGGAGGCAGTAGTGGGGGAGGGACAGATGGAGGGGAGTGGGCGGCTGGATTGGGGAGGTGGCAGTTTGTTAGATATTTTGGTATTGAATATTGATGTTACGTCCCAAAGTAGACATATGCACCAATGATGACAATGACCCTCCCTCTCCTGCTCACCCTCCCTTTCCCTCTCACCCTCCCTCTCACCCTCCCTCTCCCTCTCACCGTCTCTCTCACCCTACCTCTCCTTCTTACCCTCCCTTTCCCTCTCACCCTCCCTCTCCCTCTCATCCTACCTCTCACCCTTCCTCTCCCTCTCGCCCTCCCTCTCACCCTCCCTCTCCCTCTCCCCCCTCCCCCTCCCTCTCACCCTACCTCTCCTTCTCACCCTCATACCTAAAGTCAAGGAAGTCTGCCTGCCATTATAAGTTCAGTCTCATTGAAAAAATGGATCTACTATGTGGGAAACGGAAGCCAATGTTGCATGTTTGAAGGTGAGAAGCGAGAGGCGAGAGGTGAGAGGCGAGACACGAGAGGCAAGAGGCAAGAGGCAAGAGGCGAGACTTTCAAAGGCGAGAGGCAAGAGGTGAGAGGCGAGAATTCAAAAGGGAGAGGCAAGAGGTGAGAGGTGAGAGGCGAGAATTCAAAAGTGAGAGGCAAGAGGCGAGATGGCAGCGATGGGCTTTCGTACTACGTAGTGTCTACCCCTAGTGTCTACTGAACGCATCTATACTACTATGGCCGCACTCGGCCGCACTTATTCTTGTATGTCTGCGATGGTAAAATCATGGAATACATAGATAGTACCTAATGAGAATGTGGTACGAGGGACACTTTTGCACTGGCCGAGATGTTTGTTTTTTCGTGGCCCACGAGCCGATAGGCGAGTGGGTTACGAAAAAAAACAAACATCGAGGCCAGTGCAAAAGTGCCCGAGTACCACATTCGAATTTAGGTACTATATTTACTCCCACGTTGCTATGTTAAAGTATAGGCCTATTAAAGAATAACAAAGGCATTTTACTTACAAAAACATACACAGCCATAGATCTTGACTTGACTTATGTTTGGACCAGCCGCGCCAAACCCAGGAGAAAGCTGTGATCTGATTGGTTGATGACAACAATATGATCAGGTGACTGCATCAACCAATGGGAGCCCTTGTTACTACCCCCATCCTTCACGCGTAGATTTCGTGATAGATTACCACATGCATTCCCGCCCATATAAACAGCATGTGGTACATACACCAACGTGGAGTAAAGACATTTATTGAACTTTTCAATAAGTAACAGATCGATAATAGTGAGTTTGGGAACTAATTTGAATGTAATTTCAACAGAACCATTCAATATTATTACTAGGCAAAGCAGCTCTAATATTGCTGAAAAGTCGTTGGAAAGGTGAGGAAAGCCCTTAAGTTAATGATGACCACCTTCACCATCCTAACTAAGAGGCCTTAACAAGCTCTTACAACCTTAGACACGCATAGTAAGACAGGGCAGTTGTATCAGCAATAACCACGTCGTAAAGATCTTGTAGCTTTGCAACACTTTTGGAAAGATTATTATGCCCCTCCACCATTTAGGTATGGTGCTTAATGATATGTGACATTAATCAGTAAGGGGTTCATTATCAGGGCTTCCTACACTCTTTCAGCGATATTTCAACCAAATAATGGCCCTTCTATTGTTTGTAATTACAAGTTAATTAAAATCTGCATATAGTTACAAGCTTGTAAGCTTGTAAACTTATAGGCTTACGACTATCGTAATGAAGGACACCCCTCAATTTTCGAATTGCCATAAACGATAACATTATAAATAATGTATGTTGAAAGTTTCATTGAAATCTAAGCATTATTTTTTTTCTGAGACAAATTTGATATTTTACACTGTTTTCTTTATTCTCTCCAAATGCTTACTTCTGGTATATTTTTTTCAAAGAAATTTTATTGAGCTGATTTCAATGTTAGATACATTAATAATTTCACAGACTCAAGGGAAAACAATTTTTAAATAAACTCTTATATAACTATACAAATTCATATGATATTACATTTTTAAGATTTAAACTTTTTCGATTTGTATAGATATCAAATCTTCAAATAAATGTTTTTAAACTATCGATAGGCTCCATCTGTAGCTAATATAATATAGAATATGAAACAGGACTGACAACATTCATGATTCTGGTATTTTTGGAATGACAAATTAATTCGTTTCAAGTTTCACCATTTAAGAACAAAAACGTTAGGTTCCGAACGCCTTTCAAACATGTACCACATTCCATCACCTATTCTTGATAGCAAGCAATACAGAAAAGCCTTTATGAATGAAAATGAAATTAAAATGTTAGAGGAAAATCGTCAAGACAGAAATAATGCTTTTTTTACCTTACTTGATCAGTTTTACTCATAAACAATATATTCTGATAAAAAAGAAAGCTTTCAATTTTGTTCTGATCTAAGAATCTTTAAAATGTGTTAGTTCCGAACGCTATACCGTATAACCTCAAGTAATAGCCGGGATTCCAATAATGGCCGGGGATCTAATTACCGCCGGGGTATCAGTGATATTTGTTAATAGTCACCCAGATTCTAATAAGAGCCGGGTGTATGTGGTAGTACTTATGGGGATGTTGGGGGTCGGAATGGTCATTTGACTCCTTGTGATGACAAGCTTATCTCCTGGTGCACTACCATTGACCGGTTTAGTGTTAAACCAAAAACTTGGCTTTGATTTAGATTAATGTGACAGAGACATGTGTCAACTGTTCTGTAAAACATCTGATAACTCTGACCAACAACTGTATTGTTTTCAATTTTATTCATTCTAACTTTCCTTAGATTCAATAGAAGTTCAGTGTGCTCTATTTAGGGTTCTGACAGAACTGTTTTTGTATTAGCCTAATGACCAATGCACACAATTGGAGTTGCTGGAGGAATGTAAAACGCTTGAAGTCAACATTTACAGTAATATGAGAAAAACTTATATAGAATAGATTATCTACCCGTTTTAGGAAAATAAGTCATAAGTCGGAAAATATTGATTTTGAGATAGCATATTTAAAAAGAGGAGATCAAGCTGACCCCAATGATAGTTAACACTATGACACCTAAAAAGTATTTCTATATTTTATGTTTGATATTTTTATTGTTGAAAAAAAAGTTTGTAATGTTTCTGGATGGGTAATTACCAGTAAAGGAACTAAATATACTCCATACGAATGCCTTCAAAACACATTGATATATTTAACACAATGTCCCGAAATTTGTCACATGGATTAATATGACTATAAGCCTTAAAAAACATCAGAACATTTCAATAAAGAGATCTTGTGAAAAAAAACACTATGAAAAATATCAATTTTGCGTCTTGTGACTCATTTTCCTGAAACACATCACATATGACTGTCACAAATCAGTTTAGTCTCTGCTTTTCTCTCAATACAGTTGCTAATGGCTATCCAATACTACCTTATCTTATGTAAATCGGTATACTTATGGCCCTTAAATCCAGGGAAATCAAATCAAGCAAAAGAGTGTGTGAAAGGAAAACCTGAACAAAAGAACAAAAGAAGAAGGGAAAAGAAGAAATCAAAATAAGTAAAATCTATAGATGACAGGATTTGGGATATGATATGATATGATAAGATAAAACAAAAGCTGTAGATTATAATAATAACTATTCATATCATAACTCAAAAGATTTCACCTGAACATCTAACCAAATGAACTATCCTACCCTACCGTACCATAGACTAAAATACCTATTCATGTATTCATGTAAAATGTACAATTTATGTTATGTAAAACGTAAAAATGACAAAAATATTTACAAATCCTATTATAAAAATGCCATTTAAATACCTCATTTGTTGAGTAGAGTTAAAGCTAAAACATATCTATCAAATAAGATCAAGAATATATTGCTACCGCAACCATAAAAGCACAGTTGGACATGTCCAATAGTGTGGAATTGGAAGCGGAACAACTAGGGAAACAAAAAGGTAATACCCTTATATCATGGAATATAAGGAGTGCACTCCCTAAAATCAATCAGATCAGTGACCTTTTACGGTCAACACAAGCTGATCTGTTGGCTATACAGGAATCATGGTTAAACAACAGCATCCTGGATGGCCAAATCTATGTTCCCCGGTATCAGCTATGCAGGACTGACAGACTCATTAAAAGAAAAGGAGGTGGTCTATTAATATATGTAAAGGAAGAATATGTGGTTGATGACCAAACACATTCACACCTAAACATACAGAGCAAAGATCTAGAATTGCAGGTAATCACATGCGAAAAACCCAAATCAAAACAAAAAACTGTCTTAAACACCTACCGCCCGCCAAACGCAAATCTATCAGCGGCAGTAGAAATAATAAAGAACACAATCACAAAATTCAGACAGAAAAATGACATCATTATTATGGGAGATTTCAATCATGACACAGACAAAGATACATGCAAAATTACACCTATGCTAACACAAAGCGGCATACTACCACAAATACACCTACCAACCAGAATCACAAAAAAATCTGCAAAAACCATAGATCAGATATACACAAATGCAAAACACATAAGCACTTCGGGCATAATAAATAACAATGCAAGTGACCACCTGCCAATCTTTATCACCAGGAAGAAAGATAGAAACTCATATGAGAGAGCACCAATAGTCACAAGAAACTGGAAAAACCTAGACACAAAAATATTATGTGAAATTCTGACCAATGAAGACTGGTCTACCACATACCAGGCAAACAATGTAGATGACTGTTGGGGAAGTATCTCAGAAAAAATACATTTCTTCTTGGACAGGATGTGTCCTGTCAGACGCATAGCTGAGGCGAGGATTAAACCACCATGGTACTCACGAGAGTTACAACAATTAGCTAAAGAGAGAGATAGGGCTTTCAAAAAAGCTCGCGGCTCAAACAGACAGGCAGACTGGGATAATGCCAAATTAATCCGCAACAGGATGAACTCTAGGCTAATAAGGGCAAAAAACGACTATATATCGGAACAGCTAGAGGAAAATTCAAATGACCCTAGCAAATTCTGGGAAATATTGAAACCTCTAATAACTCCAGACAAAACAAAAACAAAAGAGAATATCAGACTCAAAGATGAAGAAGATCAATTTCTGTCCACCTTGGACACCTCGCGAGCAAGAGCCAGCTGCGAGCAAGAGCCAGATGAGCCAGATAGGCCTGACGAGCCAGATGGGCACGTCAATAAATTCACCTTTCCAGAGGTAACCCAATGCACTGTTCATAAAATCATAAGCAAAACAAAAATTTCAAAATCGTCAGGTATACCACTGGTCCCGACAAGAGTCCTGAAACATGTCCTGAGTGTCCTGTCAAACCAATTCACCCACCTATGTAATCTATCAATACAAACCTCAAAAGTACCCCAAGATTTCATAGAGGCACCCATTTATAAATCGGGTCCAAGGACAAACCCATCAAACTACAGACCTATAAGTATAGTGAAACTACCAGCAAAAATTCTGGAAAGAGTAATACAAAGTGAAATATACCCCCACCTAGAAGATAATAACCTTCTATACAAACACCAATACGGGTTCAGGGCAGGTCACTCACTGGAACAGGCTCACAGAAGACTCTTTGAATATATCTATGAATTCAAGAATAAAAAAGATCCTGTTTCCCTTGTCTACCTAGACTTTCAAAAAGCATTTGACACAGTAGACCACGAGATACTACTCAGAAAACTAAGAACATTCCACCTCTCACCCAAAGTAATAGACTGGTTCAGAGACTATCTAACTAACAGATTCCAACGAGTGCATGCAAATGGGGTTACCTCTGGCAGGGCCAAAGTCACATATGGGGTCCCCCAGGGAACGGTGCTGGGGCCTCTCCTATTCCTGCTGTACATAAATGACCTCCACAGAGTTATCAAACAGTCACAGATACAACTCTTTGCAGACGACACAGTAATGTTCCACTCATGTCCACAGGGAGAAGCCTTATACAAGGAACTCCAAGAGGACCTAGATGCAGTGGGAAAATGGTGCATAATGAATAAAATCTCAGTAAATGTACAAAAAAGTAAAGCCATGAGCATAGCCCTGCGTAAAACAAATACAAACACAAACGCAAACACATTAAGCCTTAACAACGCTGTCTTGGAGCACGTCACACAATACAAGTACCTTGGCCTAGAAATCGATGACGGTCTAACATTCAACCCACACCTAACCTCAAAAATCAAACAGGGAACACAGAGACTAAGAGCCACTGCCAAAATCAATCAGGCCCTCTCTAGTAAAAACACAATCCTAATCTATAAGACCATGGTTCGCCCTGTATTTGACTTTTGTGATATATTCTATACCCCAGCACAGAAAAAACACCTAGACAGGCTGCAATCCATACAAAACTCATTTCTAAGACTAGCATACAACAAGAAAAAAACTGATAGTGTCAAGGAAATTCACTCAGAGATAAAAATGGAATATCTGAATGAAAGGAGAGACTCACACCTTCTCCACCTAGCATATGAGATGAGTCATGATAAAAGATACCTTGACAACAGAAACATCAATCTGCGAAGTCTGGCAAAGAGTAAAGTCATAAAAATACCAATGACAAAAACAGAGAGGATCAGGAAATCATTTATTGTACAAGCCCCAACCCTTTTCAATAAAATCCCACCAGCTGGGAGAAACTGCCCAACACTGGTCGAATTCAAAATATACCTTGAAGAAAACTTCTTCTCCCACATGGGATAACGGGGAGACCCCAGCATCGATCTCTATCGGGCCGTAAGATTATCATAAAACTAGTCAAAAATATTTATTCAACTGTGAAGGATGTGGATGGAAATTGGGGCCAGTGTTCGCCAGAATGTTACCCCACATACATCTAGACCCTCTAGTCATCATAACATCTAAAGAATGTAAAATATATAAACAGCAGTCAATGCAGTGTTCACAAGAATGCCAGGACCTAGCTGATTTTGAAAATGGGATACACTACCTGTATAAGCACACAACCCATTTTCGCTCATTGTTATCCATCAAACCTTAATTAACCCAAATTTAACAAATGGACGATGTCCACAAAAAATTATACACAAGGAAACTCAATACCATGAGTCACACCTTGTAGTCAGGTGCCTTAAGGGAAAAACCGTTATTTTTTGGATAAAAGTATCAAATTTGGTACACATGTAGGCAAGCATATACCTTTGAATATTTTTCCTTGCAACAAGAATTAAAATCACTGGAACACCAATTTTTGACATTTTTTTCAAAATGGCTACCAAAATAGTCCAGTTGCCAATCTGGGATTTTGGGGCCGAGCATGTTTTATGGTATGTATGATGTTTTATGGTGGATTCTGGTAGTATAACATGTCCTGAGCAAGAATAAGCCAGGTGCCACTTTGGAACTCTTGGGGATAAGCTTTTATGGGCCAAAAACAAAATGGCTGCTGACTGAATATGTCGCCAATTATAGATAACCCATAACTTCCTTATTATTGGTGCTAGAAACTTGATCTTGGTGTCTACACCTATGTTTTCAGGGTGTAGAAAGTCATTAATGTGCCAAGATTACCTGTATCCATACTAGAAATTATTAAATTTGAACCTGAGATAAAAATATTGTGGGAAAAATGTGTAATGATTTCAACAATTGTTATTGTTCTTATTATGAGCACACATGGATACTCATCACAGATTATATAAATGCATCTACCATATTTAATTCCTTTAACACATTAATTTGTGGTGCTTAATTTTTATAGTATTTATCTTATATGGCTGCCAAAACTACAATTACAGAAGCATTTTGATCATTGTGGTAAGTGCAAGTATAAGCCTGAGACAAAACCCCAGTTTTTACATAAAGGTATCATGGTCTTCTTAATACATTACTCCTGAAATGCCTTGTAGGGTTTTCAAAGCATCTAAACCAATTCAACCTTGAGACAGTCAAGTCCTGCATGGGTTTTAAGTTACTTTTTCACATCTGCAGCGACAGAGTTCTTTACATCGTAGGCTGTAAGTCTTCCCACAAATGCAGGATACATATCCACAATCTGAATTGTAGCTGCATTTCATCAGCTGAGTGCAGACCTGGGACAGTGACAGTTGCAGTGGTCAAGGGCAAAGAGGAAAAGCATAAGTGCCTCCAAGGATTCTACTGACAGTTGTAGGTTTCTGTCCTTATGTTCTTTGATGAACACCAGTTCTGCTGGATGAGATCTCAGAATTGGAATGTGGCTCTGTTGTCTGCAACTTACAAAGTCATCAGCTAGATTATTTCTAGATGCGAAGACAACCATCTGCAATTTTGACAATGTCAGGTCAGTGACTTGATGGATATGGCAGGTCTTTGTAATATTGGTTGCTTTCAGACAGGAGTCAGCAGTACCAAATGTGGCTAGATTTGCATCTATAATAGCAGCTGTCCAGCCAGATTGTTCAAGTAGGTCACCAAGACAATTCCACAAATGTTTCTCCAGGTGTAGCCCCCAGAAATGATAACAAGTTTGTCTTTGCCATACAGATCCAGTCAGTTCCATTGAATGTATTTGCTGATAGCAAAGTTGGGCACAATCACAATCAAGAAGAGGAATCTGTTCTAGGTTTAGATAGTTTGTGGTTTCTTTAAGAATATCTAATTTAAGAATATCTAAAACAAAAAAATGAGTAACTAATCCATGCTTGATCATAGCTGGTGAGTTTGCCTTCTCAAAATAAAGTGGTAACATTACTATCATAGAAAGTGAATCAGAAGTTTGAGGCTGGGATGATGCCTAGTAAGCTGTCCACGATATTGCCTGACCATTCTCAAGTTCTGTCACTGATAGCAGTGCCATCTCCTGTTCAACCCAGCAATTTTCTTTCATTATCTCAGTAGTCAGGTTTCCAACAAGAGGATAGGTTATTGCCTTTTAGTCCATTTTGGGTAAGATTTCGCGGGCACTTATTATACTACAGACGCGTTGGTCTAGTGGCGCCACCACGGTGTTCCATCACGGACTAAAATCAATATACAACTCGGATTTAGCATTCGAACGGTCGGTACTCCCATAGACGTCCCTCGGCCTTCGGCCTTGGGACGTCTATGGGAGTACAGACAGTTCTCACGCTAAAATCCTCGTTGTCTATTGCTATAGTGGACTGCTGATGATGACAGCTTTAGGTAGACATCAGGTACTGTGGTATAAGAGGATGGTAGAGTAGGAATGGAAGTTTTATTGCTTCCTGGTGTAATAAATATGTATCTGCTGTTTTACTATTCAAATTTGTAGAAACTGAATAAGCCTTATACCAGTTCCATGGAAGGACACTTGTGCTGTGGTTGAGGAATAATTATGGTCTATGCTATCCAATGCTCCAGCTACAAAGTATATCATTCTTCAGACTAAAAGGGCACACAATTTTATCTATCTCAAACTGGTTGCTATAATAATGTATTCCACTCAACATGCATTAGTGGAGCTTCTGACTAATGCAAAATTTGATTTTCACTTCAAGTTTGAGCAAAAGTTTAGTTTTATGGTATCAAATGACAGCTTAGGGTCTAGATACCCACTCCCTCCTGCTGCACAATAAGTATCAATATTATTTCATCCCTTGATCCCAAACTTAATGACACCAGATTAAACATGTATTCCCAAAGTTATAACAGTTTAAACATTTCCGCCTTATCTGTAATAATGGATCAGTCCCCCATCCCCAGGAAATAGGGGGTCCAGAGCCCCCCCCCCCCCCACCACCACCACCATAATATTACTAGAAAATATATTATAATGTGGCATCATTACAATTACAATAACACAATATAAGTTCAAATTAATTATTACCAATGTTCTGATAGTTTGACCATTTACACTTTACCTGTTGAGGTGGGTTGAGCCCCCTTCCCAAAACTGAGGGTACCTAAGAAGCCACCTAGCTAAACAATACTTACTAATGTGGTTCTGTCTCTTTATTTCAAAAGTGATGACACCAGTTATGCTCAGATCAGACATTTATTCCAAAAGTTAAAACAGTTTAAACATTTCTAGTCTATCTGTGATAATGGATCAGTCCCCCATCCCCAGGAAATAGGGGGTCCAGACGCCTCCCCCCCCCCTTACCAAAGTGTTACATGCAAATATATTATATGGTGGCTTCATTGAAAATATAATCACACAAGAATTGTTCAAGTAGATTATTATTATCAATGTTCTATAGTACTTAGAATATTTACACCTTACCTGATGAGGTGCATTGAGCTCCCTCCCCCCCCCCCCAAATTAAGGGGTCCAGCCCCCCTAGCTAAAGAATACTTACTATATGGTTGTGTCTCTTCATTCCAAAATTAATGACATCAATTATGTTCAGATCAGACTAGTATTTAAAAAGTTATAACATTTTCCTTTAATTATTGAAAGTGGGGTTAGCCCCCTATAATAATAGCCCCTCAGAGACCCCCCAGTCAGATGAAGGGTGGACACTTGGACCAAAATTGTTATTTAGACCCTAAGCTTTCATTTGATACCAAAAACAACACTTTTGGACAAATCTGAAGTGACTGTCCCTCCATGCACCTTACTTATATGGTCATATTCTGCATTTGGTCGGCCATCTTGAAAAATGGCCGAATGAGGGTGTTCCAGTGGGTTTTTTTCTTGTTGCAAGGGAAAATATTGAAAGGCATACCCTTGTCTACATGTGTACCAAATTTGGCACTTTTATCCAAAAAATAATGGTTTCATGTTTTTTTGACCTTAAGGCACCTGACTATTGATGAAGATATAGCTAGTGCATCCCATTGCAGTAGTGTAGGTAATTAATATAATCGACGGGTCGATGCCCATATTTGGGACCAAGGGCGGTTACTTTCCTTCTGGGCCACGCCCACAATTTTTCAACCAATCACAGGCCATCATCCAGTTTATTATGATGCGCCCATTGTTCTCTTAACCAATCAGAACCGTTGCTGCGTCTCGGTTCACCTGAAACGTTCTTGTTCACTCACTTTCAATTGCAGCATCGCCACGCACAGACGTGCAGGAACAGATAATTTTTTGCTAACCTGCTTTAGTTGGATTCAGAATGGCTGGTCCTAAGTATTGTTCCAAGTGCGAGGAGGACCATGTTCCTCCGGTTGGGAAGAACTGCAAGAAAGACACTGATGCTGAAAATCCGAGTTTGAATGCGCGGATGGGCTCGTTGGAAGGTATGATGAAGAATATCCTTGCGAAGCTTGAACCCAACACTGAGGCCAAGGCTGAGACGTCTACAAGTGGATCATCAGTTGGGAGTGAGCCTGAGATCTCCTTTGTTTACAAGAACAGGGGTCGTAGCCCTTCAAATGACGGTTCCATCTATAATGTGGGCGGGGCAGGCAGCTCCAGGGCCCGTGGCCGTGATCGTTCTCGCTCGAGATCCAGATGTCGTCCTTTCAACCAGAAGAAAGACCTGGAGAAAGGTGAAAGTATTGAATCTATTGAACAGTTGCTATTGCTAAATCTAGAACTTGTAGACAAGTTGGTAACGGATGCTAGACCTTTAACTGAAATCCAGGGAGTCGTCAGCCATTGTATTACCATTTGCCAGAAAGCAGGGTCGCAAGTCTATTCCCTAAAAGCTAGTTTGGCTTACGATAACGCTGTTAGGGCCCGTGCCAATAAAACTGGTCTTGCCGCATTCCAGGAAGTTAAACAGGAGGAAGTACTTAGGTGTTACTCTTTTGAAAACTCCCGTAAAATCCCTTCTAAATCTACTAAGTCTACCAAGAAGGAAAGGATCTGTTTCAAGTTTAATAACCAGGGTGGTTGCACTGTCAAGAACTGCGAGTACCCACACAAGTGTTCGGCATGCGGAGCTTCGGAACATGGAGCGAGGGCATGCACGAGTGTGAAGCACACTAAATAGGATGAGGCCGTTCGAGAGAAAGTTCAGGTTAATGATATTGAATCTAATTGTATAAATAGTGCTTTTATACCATGTAGTGATGTTATTGTTGACCATGCGGAGAGTGTATTGTGTAACCAAGGTGTGTTGTTGTGCGATGATTCCATTCGTGACTATGACCCGGAAGTGGTTACCAAGGTTCCGGCTGACCCGTCCTTGACATTGAGTGACACTGTCATGGCCGATGAATTGGAACAATGCCAAGTTTCTTCGAACTTCGCAAGTGGATTGTTTCCATTATTTCTCTCGACGGACCTCGAACAATCTTCAAATCCTGAACAAGGTATTTATGGTGATATTAGATTGAGTATTACCGAGTTTGGTAGTGCTGGCGCCGATGTATGTAATGATGTATTACTATTTAGAAGTCCAGTTTCACCGCGAGGCCGTATTGTTGATGTTTTTGCTGCTTGCGCCCGTGGATGTTGTTCTTGTATACATATTTTAGGTGGTACTCGTGCACAATTACAACCATGTAGGTTCGCTTACCTTTTATTCTGCTTACCATATGCCTGTATTGATGTCTATATTGATGTTTTTCACGGAGTATTGGACGGTTTTGATGTGATAGATTCAGATATTGAACCGTATGACTGTGCTAACTACAAATCGATCTTAGAACCTGATGTTAAATGCAAAATGGACACTATCGTTGAAAATGAACTGGGTGAAGGCTTTATTTCGGTAGCTGATTCTATGCCGGAATGTATTCACGCCTTAGGTGCCGTAGCAAAGCCGGACGGTGGTATCTGTCCAATAACTGACTGCAGTAGACCCATCGGCAAGTCGGTGAACGAACATTGTAGTAGTTTAGTTAATGAATTCTCCTACAAATCTATTGATGATGCAGTTCGAATGGTATCAAGTGACTCTCACATGGCAGTCATGGACATAAAATCGGCATACAGAGCGGTACCGATCAATCCTGACCATCGTAAATTCTGTGGTTTTAGGTGGGGTGAAGAAGGTGATGAAACCCTATACGTCGACAACAGACTTTGTTTTGGTCTCAAGACAGGCCCATGCATTTTTAACCACATTTCTAACTTCTTTGTCACATGTATTGTAGAACTTTTTAAATTTCCTGTGGTAAATTTTCTAGACGACTTTTTTGTCGCTGGTGATTGTTATGATGACTGTACCTATTACCGTGATATTGTCTTGAATTGTCTCCGCTTCCTGGGTTTTCATGTGGCCTGGAAGAAAGTAACCGCCCCCTCCACTTCATGTGTCTACCTGGGATTCACAATCAACACTTCTGATATGACTCTTTCTCTCCCCCTTGAGAAAGTAAAAAAGCTCATCAAACTTGTGGACCTCACCAAGAGTGCGAAATACATGACCAAGAAGGACTTGGAACGGTTCTGTGGATACATTTCGCACTGTGCGGCTGTGTTTAAAGGTGGTCGAACCTTTTGCCGTAGATTTTTTGACATGTATAAAGTGATTATAATGAAGAAACTGACCAGGATCACCATTAGTGATGAAGCCAGACTAGACCTACAATGGTGGGGCAGTTTTGCTAAAGCTTTCAACGGTGTGGGTGTCTTGGTAAAGGAAGATTACCATTTACCTATTGTGAGTGATTCTTCATCTAGAGGCTTTGCAGCCTTTCTAGGTCCTGATTGGATAGCCGGGACTTGGAAAAACTATGATATGCCAGCTTGTTTTAAATTTGAAAACCATTTGTGCCCTACCCCGATGGAAGATAACCTGGCGACAAACATTAACATTCAAGAATTGTATCCGATAGTGGCTGGTGTTCGTAGATGGGCCCCTATCTTGAAAGACAAAAATGTCCTGTGTTTTATAGATAACACACAGGTCATTGCCATGTTGAGGAATGGTACTAGCTCTAGTAGGCAATGTATGCAGTGGCTGTACGAGCTGTATTGGATGTGTTTTATCTTTAATATCTCCCTCTCGCCAAGATACATTAAGACTGATCATAATGTAGTAGCCGATGGTTTGTCTCGCCTACCATACCTATCTGACAATGACTCTATTCCTAAAGATTTGTTAGCTGCTGATCTATGCTGTGTCAATAACGACATTTGTCTCCTACAGGACTTGACAAGTGGATGGGCAGGGTTGCTCAACTTAGGAACCTGTCTCTAGCCCCAGCTACCAGACTTCAGAGGGAGAGACAATGGAAGCTGTTCAACAATTTTCTTCGGGACAGCTCTTCTCCCTTAATTCCATTGACTGTGCCTAAATTGTCAGCTTTTGCTGCCTTTTTAGCTTCTTCCATGAAGTATGCTTCGGTTACCACCTATTTGGCAGGTGTAATCTCATATGCCAGGATGTTGGACTTAGATTGCCCTACACTATCGCATCCTGGACTTAAATCTGTGCTTAGGGGTATCAAGAAGTTGCCAGGATCGGCCCCTTCCCCTGCTCCTCCTATCGCCCCTGAAATTTTACTGCAACTTTACACCCATCTTGATTTACATGATGAACTTGACATTTTGTGCTGGAGCGCATTTGTCTTCATGTTTCGCTCTCTACTGAGGGTTAGTCATGTGGTGATCTCACCCCACATGATGCGTCGCCAGGATGTGTCTTTCTCAGATGATGGTGTGTCTGTCAAGATTGGCACGTCAAAGACTTCATCTTCGCCCTATTATATCCACCTGAAGAAGACAACTACTAAGCAACTGTGTGCTGTGTTCTGGGCCAAAAAATTGTTCGCCCAAGCTCTCCCCCCTAGAGCCCAGTTCTTCTCGTCGGTGGACCATGGATGTTTGACTTATGATCAGCTATCTCACAGGCTATCGGATCTGTTATCGTCAGCTGGTATTGACACTGGTTTCACTACCCATTCCTTCCGCCGCGGAGGCGCGTCATTCATGTCATCTCTCGGCATCCCCTTATCTGAAATCAAGCTTCGGGGAAATTGGAAATCCTCGATTGTGGAATCATACATCGTAGCCTCTACCAGTGACTTACAGAAGAGTGAGGCCAAAGTGGTCTCGGGCCTGGAAAATATTTAACTGTTCTCCTAGTTGTTTGGCTGTTTGGCATATTAAAACCCAGCTTTGCTTGGTTTCGACCAAACTCCTTGTCGAACTTCTTCTATTACTCCTCGTCAACCCCCGTCCCAACATATATATAATCGACGGGTCGATGCCCATATTTGGGACCAAGGGCGGTTACTTTCCTTCTGGGCCACGCCCACAATTATTCAACCAATCACAGGCCATCATCCAGTTTATTATGATGCGCCCATTGTTCTCTTAACCAATCAGAACCGTTGCTGCGTCTCGGTTCACCTGAAACGTTCTTGTTCACTCACTTTCAATTGCAGCATCGCCACGCACAGACGTGCAGGAACAGATAATTTTTTGCTTTACTGTATCTGTTTATGGCATATTAAAACCCAGCTTTGCTTGGTTTCGACCAAACTCCTTGTCGAACTTCTTCTATTACTCCTCGTCAACCCCCGTCCCAACATATGTCACTTTATACCCCTGTATCCCGTTAATTGTAACTTAAAAGTCTAGTCTAAGGGACCCTCTGGAAGAGCTGTGGCTGCCACAGAAGAGGACCGACCCATTTCCGATGTAAATTATCTATTCGTTTATTATGTACTGTCTTCGGAAATAAACAATATACATACATACATGTGTCTGTAATAAAACAAGATATCCTGGATATGAGTTCAGACCACTTGTTAATAGACGCCGGGATTCTAATTAATGCCGGGGGCTCTAATAAACGCCAAGGTGAGAGGGGGTTTGACCTAATAGTGTTATGTAACATTACGTAACATTGTGTAACCTCATTATCTATCTAATTATCACCCATTAATTATAATATCTCATTATTAAATTCGCTAATTATACTTAGCTATCCAGTACTGAGGGTATTGAATATACAAATACTCTTGCTCAAGGCAATAGGAAATTGCCTGTTTGGAGAAGAATGGTAAAGAATATAACAGAGCTCTTCTCAAAGTCGTAGATAGCCGCTGTACGCGATGTGTCCAGCAGTCCGACGACGATCCGAATGGTTAATGCGCAATTTATCCGCCTCTTATACTTGGCGATGTGTACGGTCCAAAACGGACTTGACGGTGGCGCCATCTGCATTCACTGTTTGGACCGCCCTATTGGGAGTTTAACATAGAAATATTTTACTAAAGGAAAATGGCTCTTGTTTGCACCGTACCATTGACGTTTTAACCTTGAGAATTTTTTTTTCTCTAACATGCAGTTTGTCATTACGAGATTGTTGTTATATTTAACATTATGCCTTCTTGTTTCGACTGAACTACTGGCATTTACCATTGATTTTTACCTATATGTTCTTCTTATATGTTTTTGTGAATTGGACTTCTGCTTGAGTATTGTATTCTACTTTATATTACCCAACAGAAGTAAGAAACACTTGTGTGTGTATATTCATTTAAAAAAAGTGTCGGTACAGACAAGATAATTCTTTATTAAGAGACTATTTGTACCTTAATTAATGTATGTTACATGTTCATAACGACGTTGATTTTAGGGAATTGTTGAACATGTTTTCAAAATATTAATTTGTGTATTCTTTTTATATTTTTCTATTATTTTGTTTTTGTTTTTAAGAATACCTATATGTGCATATTGTAACCGCGCATATGACTTGGCTTGGATAACTAGGTAACAGCACAGCTATTCGAAAATTATTATTTTTCTATTTCTTTCAAAAATTCCTAAAAATTTTTTTTTAGGGTACACCCTCATTCGATACTTCGTATCTGATTGAGGGCGGGGGGGGGGGGGGGCAGTGTTATGTAACATTACGTAACATTGTGTAACCTCATTATCTATCTAATTATCACCCATTAATTATAATATCTCATTATTAAATTCGCTAATTATACTTAGCTATCCAGTACTGTGCAAGTCTACTTATTCATGCTAAGCCATAGGTATTACGTAAGGGCTCCGCCCCCTACTCTTTCCCACATCCTGTAGGGACATATGTACAGATGTTAGATCATTAAATCAGTTGCTTAGTTCTTCTCACGAAGACCACATGTTCGTTTGCTATTCTTCCATTCATACCTTAACAATAGCTGCCCCCGGCTATTACTGGAGGTTATACAGTATGTTAGTTTCGAACGCTATATGTCAGTTCCGAATGCAAAAGTTGTTAGTTCCGAACGCAAAAGCTGTTAGTTCCGAACGCCTTGGCATGAAGCCTATTAGATGGGTTGGGTGAAAAATTCTTGCTTTTTCAAATAGGCTGCTTATGTAACTTCCCAAACATATTTTTTTCATATTTTATAATGCATATGGAAATCGGTAGCAGCAGTTGAAAGAAGATCGAATAAAAGCAATGTTAAAGTTTCAATAGTATGCATGCTTACAAATGAATTCATATAATCAAAGTACAATATTTAAGTTAAAACCAGTATGGTTATTTCATATTCCACTACCCATAGAGTTATATATGACAAGTTTGGGTTTAATTAGTGACAGGAAATATGGTAAAAAAAAATAACTTCAGTACGGTACTGTTAATTAGAGGCAAAGTAATGCTCAGCCTCAGAACAGGAAAAGTTAATAATGAAATATTTAGCGAAGTGATATGATACCAATTCGTGATAATATCATTGTACTTTGAAAGAGTGACTACAACATTGGTATCTCAATAGACATACGGCAATGTACAGATAAATTTATAAAGCAGGACCATAGTAATATGGTACCTCTTCGCAATGGCACCTCCTTGCAATACTGTGTCAACAATTATATACAATTATACAGATGTAATTAAAAGTTACAGCGGATATGAGATGGTACATGATGTGCTTAGATGGAAGAATGAGGGTTGATGAAAGCGAATAGTTACAAACATAATAATAACACTAATGATATTACAGACGAGATAGAAGGTGTGTTGAGCACATCTTGGTTTCACGTTGACAGATTCAGTAAATGGCCATTTCCACCAATTTGACAACATTTGGCCCCCTAGACCCCCCCTGGGTACCCAAAAATAAATTTTACATTAATCAGTTGAGTTGGTGTTTTTTATCAACCTTATATATATGCGCATTGAACTACCAAGTATGGAACAATTCTGATTATTAGTTATTTTTTTACAGGGGGGTCGAAAAATAGCTTCCAAATATGAAAAAAATGCCCAAAATAGCATGTCGTCTTCGTCACGCTGTGTGAATGAAAACATAAAATGCAAGTTAGGTTAATATTTTCATTTTATTTGTCACCATAGCATATAATATGTATAGGAATAGCCTTCGAAATTAATATAAAATGAATTATGACAGTAAATGTTTATGATTTGATCACAAATCGTGCTGGAAATAAGATTATATGTTCAGCTTTACTTCTGGGCATTGCCTAACAAAGTAACGTCTTATATAAATATAAATAGTGGGGGAAAAAATCCAATTCAAAAGATTATAACATTTTACCAGACACTAATGTTTTTTTCCAGTAAAGACTTATGTCTAAACCTTTACAATATATTAGTTTTAAATACTATAAATACAATATATTAATTTCAGGGAACTCTCATATACAAGCATTGCTATGGGGAGGAAATGTCGTCTTCGTCACAAAATCATGAAAAATCATGAAAAATAAGCAATTTTAAAGACCTCTGCTCTATAACCTTACACATTAGTTCATTAACAATTTATAATTTTTAGATACTTTCCGAAGGGTAAAATTTAGAATTTTTAATTAATATATTAGTTTCAAATACTATAGATACAATATATTAATTTCAGGGAACTCCCATATACAAGCATTGCTATGGGTAGAAATGTCGTCTTCGTCACAAAATCATGAAAAATCATGAAATATAAGCAATTTTAAAGATCTCTGCTCTATAACCTTACACATTAGTTCATTAACAATTTATAATTTTTAGATACTTTCCGAAGGGTAAAATTTAGAATTTTTAAGATTTAAGATTTAGATTTTTATCAGCAAACCAGGTATTAATCGAGGTATATCACACCCAGACAACCTTAATGGTAATATCACTGTTCCTCAGATCATATATAAGAACAAGATATCACATATCCATATCCATATCACAGATTTCTGTTTGATATTTATCACGGAAGTAATCTTCCTGGAACATATTTATAGCAATATAACAAAATGATATTTTCACATTAAATATACCGAACAGTACATGAATTAATCACATCTAGGTAGAAATAATAAATAATCGCATGGAAGGAGGAGGCAGATAAAGAATAAACATTTTAAAAAATGTATCACAGGTGTGGAACGTAAATTGCATGGGACGAGGCAGATAAATGGAATATCACATATAGGTAGCAATTTATGACAACATTAGGTGATTCGAAGCTCTTTTTTCATGTTATTTAGTTTAGCATAGATTTCTACAATGGTACAGTCCAAACAATCTCTCTACTAATTTTTCAGTAACCGCTGTTCGGCCATGTGTCCAGCTGCCCGGCGACGATCCATATGATTAGCTGCACAATTTATCCGCTATTTATACTTGGCGATGTGTACGGTACAAAACCGATTGACGGTGGCGCCATCTGCATTTACTGTTTGGACCGCCCTATTGGCAATTTAACATAGAAATATTTTTAGAACGATTATGCCTTTTTTTTGGACCGCACCACTGGCAATTTAACCTTGAGATTTTTAACGTAACATTGGGTAACCTCAATAAATATTAATTATCACCGATTAATTATATTATCTCATATATTAAACGTAGCCTGGGCTAGGCAGGGAAGGCATAGGAGAGTAATTATATATGCTATAACATTTTATGGATGTATAAATACTGGAACGTATTCAATATATTTACAACATGGAGTATCCCATCCTCCATCATCCTTAATCGTAAGAAGCGAAACAGTTGATAAAGGAATACTTTTTAAGTATATCACGAAAGGAATACTTTTTAAGTATATCACGGATGTATAAATCCTGTAACATATATTACATATATTAAATTATCACTCTGTCATAATTACAATAAGTATAATATATAAATAAATATCTGCCTCCCAAAAACCTCTATCCAAGCCTCAAAGGATAATAATAAAGTCAGTATGTAAGATATTACGTGTGAAAATTTTTTCTTCTCATTTCCTTGGACTATCATGTTTTCTTTATATAGCCAGCTAAACAAGAGTGAGGTGTGCGGTTCTATCGATCAATAATAAATACATGAGAAGAGATGTCTACAGGAATGACCATATACTTTGTTTGGACCGCACTGTTTCTGGAAGCTGCCAGGTATATAAGGTGGTGAATATGTTAAGTGAATATGAACTGGTTTTTTTTCTAAAAAAAAACGGTTTCTGCTCGCTATTTAGAGGCCATTCTGTCGAACATAAATGCATGAAAAGAGATGCCTACAGTAACGACCATATATATATGAGGCTTGGATAGAGGCTTCGTTGATACCATTTCTTACAATCAGAGAGTCATTTTAACATAATATAATATCGAGGTTTGAAATCATAATTTCGATAGACATCTGTTTATTATTCATAATGAAATTGATTCGTAAAAACAAATGTAAAATATAAATTATCAATACGTTACATTTATAAATTAATCCATGAACATAAAATAGGTTGATTTGGACCTGCCACACCTCGTCGACTTTCTCCTCTTCCCTCCCTCTCCAATACTTGTTTTCTCTCCCTTCCCTCTCTTCCTTCGAACCTCTTTCTGAACACTGGTTTCTGCCTCTGGAATCAGATTAGCAACATCTTTATCCAGATTTTCCTCCTCCCCATCCTCGATCCCTTCCCCACCATCCCCTTCATCTTCACTTTGAGACCCATAATATTCAGCCAATTCTACATCAACCAACGCTGTTTCATGCTCTTTATTTATTATTAAATTATTTTCATCCTCCGGGATTTGTTCCATCAAGGCCTCATTTTTTAATGCAGATATTTTCAACTTTTCCCAACCGTCACATTGGGGAAGTTGATTCTTTAAGATAGAGCAACCATCACAAAAGCAGGAAACACTGCGAACATACAAATGACCATTGAAGGGACATACCATATGCTGTTTCATCAATCCAACCACAGGCGACACATGCCATTTTTCCATTTTTGCTCTGCTTTTTTCTATATGTTTTGCAGACACGTACACAATTTCTGTACGAATCCCTGACGATTTGAGGACCTTGGCTAATGTTTTAGCATCACTCATTATGACTCCTGTCTTTACCAGATTTTCCGCCTTACTCTTCAACGAACCTCCCACCCCATCACAAGCTGACTTGCCATGTCCACTCTCATGGTAGGACCATGTCATAGCCACACCAAATAATTTTGGAGCCAGTGAGACAAGATGCGTAATGTATCTGTTCCTGAACTGTGATGATGGGGAGTCACTAAAAATATGGACAATAGTTATATCCGGATTTAATTCACGGATCATTGGAATTATATGTGACAAAAATGAAAGAGTAGTAGGAGCAGCGTGTTTCATCTCCTCAGAAATGCCTCCAATACTCTTAGTCACCTTTTCACCATCTCTCTTGAATGTTGCTACGCTTGAGAAGATGGTAGCCTGTGGTCTGGAATAATAAATAGAACTAGGTTCATCTTGGTAGATGAAGCCATAATTCTCAGCATAATCAATCTCCAGAATACATTCTGTAATAGAAATATTCTGTTTGACCTCCCTGGCAGTCTTTGCTTGGTGACGATAGCGACTGACATGGCTCAAATATGCAGTGTGTGATGATATGAGCAGCTCCATGAATTCCTCCTTCCTCAGGGTCTTTTTCACTGGCATGTCGTTCATGAAGGTACTCCCATTCAGACAAACCTCCTGCCTCTCCCAGAAAATAAAAGTCACCACTTTTCTACCCCTGAGATTGATCCCAGCCCTATCCTCGACCTCCTCCGTCTCCATATCCTTCAAAAAGTTCAATCCTGCTGCCAAACCTAACCGGGACATATTCTGGCACTTCTTGCACATACAATCACGCCTTTTTGTTTCTTTCAGAAGCTTTATTTTCTTACTGTCCCTTGAGCGGAAGAAGAAGCTCTTACCGATTTTCACTGATGGATATTCTTTACAGAAATCGTTAAACAATTCTGTCATGGTATTGGTTAGACCATACCTCTCTCCCAAACTATTGTCCTTACTGGAAGGGAGCCTGGCGGAATTCTCTGCACGCATCAGAAAATCGTTAATCATTGCTTTCTTGGCCGACCACTCTGCCCTCTTTGGCTGTCTAATCCTAGGTTTACCTAAAAGCTGTCGACTTACCCCAACTTCCAAAGCAACCTTTGATTTCAAACCTCTTGGAATTTTTTTCCCGAAATCAGATCCAGAATCTGTTGAAAAAATATTCTTTTTGTCCGAAACTTTAGAAGATTTAATACTCTCTCTGATGGTAAGTAATGGTATCAACTTACCAACATCATGCTGGGCGATAATTTCCTCTGCCTCCTCCTCTATTGTCTTCTCATGTACACCTCTCATCTTCTCCTGCAGACATTTCACTTCTTCCTCCTTCCTGGCTAAGTCCCTCTTGATCTTTTCCATGTCGTCCTGTTGCTTTTGGATTGCTCGGGCCTGATTGTCCAGCATTTTCGCTTGCTCCCGCTTCAGCTTCTTTACCTCAGGTAATCTGCTAAAGGAGATAGCAACTGGAAGTGCGCTGAAAAAACCCAGAATGAAATAGATAAATAAATATTAAAAAATTCCAGACCAATATGAAAAAATCAACAGTTTAATAAATTTCATTAAAGTCCTGCCGATCAGGTTTTAAAAATGATACGGCGAATTATAGTCTTTAATCAACTTACACCAAGAATGAGAAATATAATAATAGTGAATCAATAATTGTTAGTATTTAGAGTATGCCTGGTACGTTTATATTTCTATCAGCCTATCACTATTACAAAGGTTTACTCGATGTGCCATCAAAAAGTCATACCCAATACATATATTCTAGCTGTTACCAAAAGGTCATTCTCTGTACATACAGTCATTATAAGACAAGGGCTGTCGCAGAAGTGTTTCTGTTAAGGCAAATTCGCTCGGTTGGTTACAAAAAATGTACAATTCGTCTTCACGAATCCTCTCAAATAACCCAAATTTCAGACCAAAATAAAGTTCAACCTAACCAAACAGATTGCTAGGATCAATGCAATGCCAAATATACTCGAATTTACCTAATATTGACCAAATTGGAGCCTAATTTAGCGGAATTTACTAAATGTGTACAGCTGCCAATTGTACATTTTCTGAAAATCTTACCCACATATATCGTGTCTGCTACCAATGTACTATACTTCTCGACCACTCAGGCACGTAGCCTCAGTTGTCTAGAAGTATAGTGGACCTATAGCCTAGCCCTTGCTATTATTATGTAACCCAGTACAGGGTATAGCTCGGCTGACGTTGTTAAATCTAACCTAGCTAGTAGCCTACTAGGGACTGTACGCGTGTAGTATAGACGGCGAGGGATTATCAACTAATTATGGTTGACTTATCAAATATCTTATTTTACTCGATATAATATTTTTCTCATAAAAATATGGGACTATTAGTAAGGAGTGTTAAGCTGTGGCAAGGTTTGTGTAGGGTAAGGGTATTGAATATAACAGATACTCTTGCTCAAGCAATGGGATTTTGCCTGTATAAGAGAAGTTTGATAGTGAATATAACAAGGCTCTTCTCAAATTTGTCAGTAACCGCTGTTCGGCGATGTGTCCAGCTGCCCGGCGACGATCCATATGATTAGCTGCGCAATTTATCCGCTATTTATACTTGGCGATGTGTACGGTGCAAAACCGATTTGACGGTGGCGCCATCTGCATTTACTGTTTGGACCGCCCTATTGGCAATTTAACATAGAAATATTTTTAGAATGATTATGCCTTTTTTTTGGACCGCACCACTGGCAATTTAACCTTGAGATTTTTAACGTAACATTGGGTAACCTCATTAAATATTAATTATCACCTATTAATTATATTATCTCATATATTAAACCAGCCCTTATAATCTCAAATGCCTCAAAAGATATTCAAAATACTTAGCTCTACTCTCTGCAATTAAAAAACAATATATTCATATTCATTTAAACAACTTATCGTTAGGGGCTTTTCTCCATTAGCACCACTCCTTGTTGCATGATATCGATTCCTGGAATAGACATAATTATCATAACCTTCAAGAAATATTGATCTATGTTTTAGTACAGATTTCATATGGATAATCACCTCCATAGAAATAAACATTTAAAATATAATTTCATTGTGTTTAGGTCAAGTTTCACATGGACGATCACTTCCATGGAAATAAATTCTTAAAATACAAGTTGATTTTTGGAATTCTTTCTCATAATCAGGTAATCACATCCTAATTAGAGGTACTTTTGCCTTAGTCTATCAAATGAATATTAATCATACCATAATGGTGCAAGTGTCCGTTTAGGATTGTCACGAGGAGCGGCAACAGGAGCGGCAACAGAAGCAGCAACAAGAGCGGCAACAGAAACGGCAACAGGAGCAGCAACGGGAGCGGCAACGGGAGCAGCAACAGGGGCGGCAACAAGAGCGGCAACAGAAGCGGCAACAGGAGCAGGAGCGGCAACAGAAGCGACAACAGGAGCGGCAACGGGAGCAGCAACAGGGTCAGCAACAGCAGCGGCAACAGCAGCGGCAACAGAAGCAGGGACTGTTATCCTGGCTCCTTCTGTCGGCAGTTCAGCGCTTGTGTCATGGGCGACTGAAGCGGCAGCTGTAAATTAAAAAAGAAAATATTATTAAAACAATAATCACATAATATCTTTTTTTTAAACAGATTTTTATTTCCTTACCATTTCACAATTTGAAACATAAATAATATGTGATTCGAAGCTCTTTTTTCACGTTATTTAGTTTAGCATAGATTTCTACAATGGTACGGTCCAATCAATCTCTCTACTAATTTTATGACAACATTATGCGATTCGAAGCTCTTTTTTCACGCTAGTTTTCTTTAACATAGAATTCTCCAATGGTACGGTCCAAACAAGTTACTTGATGACTTAATATCTCCACTAATTTTTCTCCCTATTACGCCCCCCTAAAACCTTGAGGTACTTATTCACTGCTTGCATTTTTTGTATTCATAATCAATGAAGAAGTCACTCTCACAGGAAGAGGTTATGTTCTATCTTGTCCTTTGTGTTGCTCACTTATTATCCTATGTATATAGTCACTCATAGCCCAAGCTGGGTTCCAACGGAATATATATCCTACTCCTCTTGGAGGTGATGTACCCAGTGAAAATAAAATCTTTAAAAAAAATACCTTTCATGTAAAGAAAATAATCATGTTACAACAGGTACATCTACGACAATGCCAAGTATATTTTTTATTGTTGTATACAGATTTAGGACAAAAATTATATTCTAGATCCCAATAAACTCACATACATATTATAATATCATCATTCAGAACAGTCTGTACCTATAAGTGAAAGGGTTCGGTATTGAATATAACAAAACTCTTCTCAAGCAGTGGGTTGTTTCATATGGTGAAGTGTTCGGCTTGCCGGCGAAGAGCGGTATGAGTGGCTGCAGAATTTCTCCACTATTTATACCAGAACAAAACCAATCGGTGGTGGCGCCATCTGTATTTACTGTTTGGACCGCCCCATTGGAGAGTTAACATAGGAATTCTGACATAGTGATTATGCTTTTCAGTTTGTACCAAACCATTGGAGACTTAACATTGAATTTTAGCATAACGTTTACCCTTCTATGTTTTGTGAGTTTTTCAGGTTTATTCAGGTTTTTTAAAAATGATTATTAATTTGTGTGTTTTATTTCATATATTAATATCCTTTTGCGCACAATGTAACCGCGCATATGGCTTGGTATGGATAACTAGATAACAGCACAGCTATTCAAAATTATTAATTTTTAAGTACAAAATGTTGTACAATTTTTGTATATGATATATGTTTTATTCAACATAAACTGCCATCAAGGCTCTTACAATTCTAATGACGTTAATGCTGTGTCCCTTGTGTCGTGCCATTTTGTTATTTTGCTACATTGGTAAGGGACTACAAATTTCCCCGGATTAAATTATTATTATTATTATTATTATTATTATTATTGATTGGTCATACACACCTTCTTTCCTCAACCTTTGCTCCTGTTTTACAGCAGCTTTTCGGATCCTCTCTTGAACCTTCTCCTCTGCTGTCATGTTCTTTTTTTTTTCGTCATAGTTTTTCTAGAATGAAATATAACGTGTATATCAAATACATATCTTTATATGGTTAGGATATTTTTTTGTTTTTGCAAATGCCTTTTATTTCCATTACAGATATTCACATAATACGCAAGCATAGAGTATCAAGGCATAATCATTTTTGATTATAGACATAGGAAGTAGTTAGAAATGTAGTTCATATGTAAAAAAACGTTGGATGGGTGTCCAAACAGAAAACTTGAGCGTAAGGAAGTGTGTATGATGTTGGCTGCTTGGATTTGCTTTGAAGAATGAACGGTGGCAAGAAATTGTTTCTACTTTTATACCTTGTGCAGGTGTGCGACTCAAACAGATTGTATAAATATATAGATTGGAATTGCAGAAAAATCGAATGTGTACGGTATGGTGTAAAATGGGCGTGGCCTATTGGGTCAGCTATATAAGGATAGAGGATGAGATCACTGTTTGCACCGAACTACTGGGAGTTTAACACTGGCCTTCCAGAAAATTAATTATTTGGATGAAAATAAATTACCTGCAAATGTTTAGAAAATATTAATATTAAAATTAATATTAGAAAATATTATTCTGTTCACTGCTTCAGGGAGAAACAACTCCCAGCCGCTAAGGCTTGCCAGCTGTTGATTCAATTATACCATCCATGTCACTTCTGTCTACTATGTTTGAGTCGTACACCTATAGCTGACTATATAAAGAAAATCTTTCTGATGTAAAATCATAAGGCCGGCTGTACTCCTACCCTAACGGTCAGGGTACATCAAAAGCTAAAAGTATTTGCCTGCTTGAGATTAATCATTTATAAATCTTTTGTTTTTTATTAAACAATTACCTGTGCTCGTTCCCGACTCATCATGACATAATGACGGTCCATTGTGGCCACCTTTCGGGCACGATAGAGCCTGGCCCTCTCAGCAGCTTTAGCCTTCTTGGCTTCTACAGATGTAATCCGTGACATTTTCTAGAAAAAATATCAAAGTTATATTGGTAAAATATTTCTTATGGTATTGGGAAAATTGCATCTTAAATCTTAGCCTATGATAGGCTATGTCTGACATTGAATTTGTGATATTTCCCGGATATTTCATTCCTTAAAAATGTTTCAGCGTGCAGATCTAGCATTTCGTGAAGGGCTTGTGCCTATAGGGGTCGGGGGTGTCAAAAGTAGGTCAATTATTAATTAAAGCATATCTATAACAGGTGCCCCCCCCCCCCGGCCCCCCCCCCTCCATCCACAACAAAGGCCAAGGTTATATCGCCTAGTATGGCTGTGTTGTTTACATTGCTAGATGACCTCCGATATCGTATCAGATTTTTTTTTTTGAAACACGGTGATTTCTTTTGGTACAGAAACCTTTGATTCAACTACAGTGTTCTATGACACAAGATCTGCTTATTTCAACATAAAAATGACATATATTTAACTTAAATACCTACCAGAAAGTAATAATAGTTCGTCAGTTGCCTTGTTCAATGACTTCTTTCGAGAAAGTATCGTCTGCAACGAAACTTCCGGCAGTTTCAAGCGTTTACGCTAGACGGCTCTAGAGATTTTACGAATTTAGTTCAGCTGTTCCACACTACGTGACGAAGACGACATAAAGCGTGACGAAGGTTTTTTAAGCATTTTGCCGTACAAATCATACAAAAACGACTCAGAAATTATTAATTTCAGTCTACATAGATTGATATTAAGCAAACTTAATAATAAATGTCAAATTTAAAGTTTATTATTAAATTCATGCCTTGTAAGGCTCTAAAAACCATAAAATAGGCGTGACGAAGACGACATGGGCTAGGGTACCCACGACCTTTTGCCGCCATGTTATTTCTCAGCTACGATTCAAGAAAAACTCAAATCAATACATTTGATATTCTATACCTATATAATCCCATGCACTCTATCATTATTCATCAAAATTTGACGTTTTTTTTTTTTTTAAATTTATTTATTCCACCTTAGGCACACAGCGTGACGAAGACGACATGGGGGGGTACCCACAATTTTTTTTTTTGATTTTTGATGGCTTTTGGCCAAAAAATATTTTTTTTGCATTTTTTTTTTACACAGATCATATTCACGTAACCTACTATCACAACATACAAAAAAAAAAGTTCAATTTTGAAGATTATTTAGAAATTTAGCAATTCCACGGACTATTGGCTGTTAAAAAAAATGATTTTTGCCTCAAAAATGGGATTTTGAAATAAAAAAAAAAAAAAAATTGGGCTAAAAATGCCAAAAATGTTGTTCCACAGGTTGGTAGAACCATCCTATCAAAAAAAAAAATCAAATAAATGATAATTAACTTGATTTAAGCCCATTTTACCCCTTTCCACGGTTGGGGGCCAAATGTTGTCAAATTGGTGGAATTGGCCAAATGTGTAAAGTTGTTTAAAAGGAGGTGGGTCGGAGAAAGTGGCATGCCGCAAGTGTCGCCACCTTGTATTGAAACGACCGCGACCATGAGACCATCGATGACCTTTTTCATTCTATCGATTTTACCACCAAAATAAACCTGTAATCATTAAAAACAATTTCAAAGTAATTGATTTTGTTCACAGCAGTGATATGATGGGTAGTTATGTGCATGGGTAATACGTGCACATGTGTAAGCCAGAAGGTTCTTGGATAGTTATCTGTGAGTTAACACCACACTCATAAAAACCTGTCAGATTATTTTTGTTTTTCGCCTTGTTATTATTACGAGTTCTCCCCAACTAGGTTAAATTAATTAAAGGCTGATTAAACACCCGGTACATTGAATGTAATCGTTCAAAGTCTGAAAATAATGCCTGATAAAGCAAACGCAGTGGACACTTTAAACATAAATGGTAAGATTTGTTACTAATTGTGGCTATATTGACAGAGTGATAATGACTGCTGCTGTGCATATATATATTCATCATTATTATTTGCCTAAGTAACCAATGAATATATTTTCAGGGGAGAGATGGCAAGCATCGTAGTGCTTGGGGCTGGGGTGGTGGGTATGTCTACAGCTGTGAGAATACAGGATACGTTGCCGGGGGCAAAAGTCACCATAATGGCTGATAAATTATATGATGAAACTACAAGCTATGGAGCTGGGGGCATCTTCCGCCCGCAATATAGTAAAAATCCAGAAGTACCTAAAGACAAACTCAAGTAAGCATTATCTATGATTTTCGGATATGCACACTTTGCTTTCATTCCAAAATGAAAAATGTGCCTATCCCGAACACCAATAAACTGATTGCCATAATTCACACAAAGCAGTGGCTAAAATGTATATAATAGATCCAAGGTATAGTTGGGTAGAAGTACACAAATAATGCAAAAATGGTTTCAGTGGTGAGTCTCAAAAAAGTTTTCTTCTAAAAATGATACTCTGAGTAGTGTACATGAACTTATGTTCAAAACTTAATAATTTTGTTTCCAAACAACCTCAGCTGCTATGTCACAGGCAGCATCCCATGCAATTCTGCTTCAATTACATTACGGCTAATTTTTGCATTAGGGAAATTAACAATTTATTCATATTTGGTATAATATAGGGTTAGATCAAGCAATGAGGGTCTAAGTGAATATAATAAAACTATATAGGTACATAAATGTTGCTCGAAGCAATACAGATAACGGGAGGACATTAACGCATCAAGAAAGCTCTGCCATATCATCTTCTCTTTACGTTTTGTCCAATTGTCATTCTTTAGCCTAAATCGGCAGAATTCACTAAATAAAAATCATTACGAAATAACCAAGACAGTTTATCAGTTTCAATCTATGACGTGATATTGCTTTACTTGATCTGGCAATGCTGGCGAATGTAAATTACTTCTCTGATGGCACAGGCACTGGTTGAGACTATCATGGGACTATTACATGAAACTTGCTTGGTCTCCAAAAGGTGGTGCTGCTGGAGTTACTCGTATCTCTGGCTACCACCTGTGGAAGGATGCCAACGCCGCTGAGGTATGCTAGAGTGACACCGTGTGGGTTTTGTTTGAATTAACATTTTCTTTGCATATAGTATATACATGTCATAACCGTCTGCGTATTAATAGGGTGTCCTAAACAATAAAAATAAGGGGATAAGCCACAACAACCGAAAGATGTTGTTTCTGGTGAGTGAGTGAGTGAGTTTGGTTGCTTAACGCCCTTATCAACACATTTAATATGGTTCTATCGCTGGCATGATGTATAATATAGGCCTACACCGCCAGCAATTGAATGATACAAGAAAGAACATGAGTAATATCACTTATGATTATATGAATACCAGTAACACATGTTTTTGATAGTAACCTTTTCAATATCAGCGATTACTTAGAACAGTACTTAATTTACACTGTATTGCTGAATAAAAAGAACTTAAACTATAAGGATGGGCAAGTGAATTTTGAAACAGGCATACACACATTTTGTGATGGGGTTTGTCGTTGTATTATATTTGAATAGATGTATAGCGAGTGAAACTCCATTAAGTAGCGGTACTGCTACGAATTCGTAATAGTGACATTTCCACCTTTGATTAAGATTAATTGATTTGTGACCCTATAGATAAATATCTATATTTATAATTGAAAGACTACATCCTTTTGATAGCTTCCAATTACAAAGGACTTCACAACAGATTTTCGGTGGCTTACCAAGCAAGAAATGACACTTTTCCCAGCGCACTTTACGTAAGTTTCCATTTCTCTTTTCACGGGTAGAGAATCAATGAGAGTGACTGATCTCTGTATAAGTGATGGCGCTGTAGGTCTGGTTATTAACGTTTATTGTGCAAGGGTTAGTGGCCAACATTTCTGGCCTGCTGGTGCATAATTCCGAGGCAAAACAGTGGGATTTTGTGACAGCAGTGCACTAGAAATGGAGGTTATTAATCCGTTTAGTCTCTAGCTAAGGTGGACCATTCAAGGAAGAGACTTAAGATGAGCAATTCCACCAATTGATCGTCATGTGGGCTAAAATAGGAGGAATTGGGAACGCTAATTTTGACGTGGGCTAGACTTAAGGGGGCCATAATTTCGAAGTTGTGAAAATATTCCAATTAGAAAAAGTTACCGCCAATAACCATTAATTAATTAGGTTTTTTAATGGTCCGTAACTGAAACTGTAATCGGCAGGCATTTATTGGAGATGGCCGGTTGCTGCTAATTTGATATATAATTAGTCATAACTTGTTTTTAAGAGCGTTACTCTTTCTTCACAATAATCTTCTTTAACAGAATATCATGGAAGAAATTTAAGCATTCTATGACGACATACAGTGCACCATTGGCAAAACTTATTTCCAAGTCCGCCACGAGATGTTAAAATCACGTGTGCATCGCCCACGTGATTCGCACACGTGACTCTAAGATGGTTCTCCCTCAGTGACTGACTAAGGACCTACCACTGCATGGGGTGGGGATATGTTACTGCTGTGATGGTCTTCTGATGTTCAAGCTTCAAGCTTTGTATTTATTAGTTCTGAATTTGATTAGTTCTGAATATCATATCATTGGTAATATGATGCCCCGTATGTCAATTTGACAGACATAGTTCACAACTTATACATACTCATTTTGCGCCCTTATCCAGCAATAACCACTGCGTGATATCCAAGTAGCCTAGATTTATTATCATCATGCAAATGCAATTGCATCACTCGTCATTGAGAATAAATTGAAAATTATTGGAATCAATAGATTCTATTTAGCAACTCCCAACGTCTTTAGGCATTGCATGGTCTAACATTTTACACGTGATTTTAGTATTATTCTAAACTTTCCCAAATATCTTTTCAATATGGAGCGCATTCGCCCCTTATATAATTCAGTACGTATTCATCATACATTTTACAAATCTAGGTCTAGATCCGTAGTGTATTTACTTAATAATAACAATATCACATTCGTTCAGTACACCTACTCAATATCTCTGCCTTAGATGCTAAGGTACTACATTGTCATACACATTCATTGATTTCTTTTTTTACTTACTGTATTCCTCTTTACACCTTTTCTCTCATCAGGTATTAAGCTCAAAGGCGGGATTTTCTTATTATGAAGCTACAGAAAAGTTAATCTATACATACTGGTCTTCCTTTTTGTTTGTTGTGTGTATATATAGAGAGAGTGAGTGTAGGAAAATGTGTTTAAAATTAGGTGAAAACAACATATATATATAAAGCCTACATTCCCCCCTTAATTATTTCTTAATATCAATGAACTATTGGGCCCCCAGGGCTATAATATCGGATTGAAATTTTAAAAAACATAATTATTTGAAAACAGTCCCTCATCGTTAATACAATTATACATGTATACAAATAGGGTATTTCTCCCTTGGCTCGGGGAAAGACCCTACTTTTACACCTGTATAATTGTTTTACGGATTTCTTTCACTGGACAAAGAAATTATAATTATAAAGAGAGGACCAATATCAATCAGAAAAATATTGTTCGTGAGCTGGAAAGGTGTGTTTCAAATGTAAAGTCGTGAAAATAATTTACAACTTAAAAATAATTAAATGTAAAATACACTATCAATTTATTTTGTAGGCTATTCTTCAATTTCCTTGCAAGTATACTATTTGTCTCCTTTAAAAAATACATCCTAGGGCCTTCTAAAGCGAAACGCATCCAATATATTTATTTCTGTAAAGATTTTATTCGTTGCATACGTACATGGCGACCAGTGGGCAAACTCATGCAGTAGTAGAAATATATAATGGGCTGTAAGAATATCTATACTGTGGCATGTATTGTAACTGCATGCATTGTTAAGTTGTCTTCCCACGCATGTCACTACCAGTCGATCATTCTCTAAAGTGGCCCGCATCTCCTTATATGGACCTTATGCAATAAGAGAGTGCCACTGAGCTGCTGTTTTGCAGTTTGGGGAAAGTTCTTTTGCCTCGCTTGTTTATTACTGAATCCGTATATTCAACATTACAACATACAGGCAGCTACAGTTTTAGTGATCAACTAAATTTCAATCTCATATCAATCTTGCATAATGCGTCCACAATTGGTACATTTTGCAAATGACTCCAGCTGTTTGAGAACGCCAAGGGTTCAATAGCATAATGTTCGTGTGGTGTAACTATACTAAAAATGCTTAAATTTATACAAACGGGTTATTACTATAATATTGACATAATGCCATTCAACCTTTGCTTCTTACTCCGGCTGCGATGTTATACTCCCCTTTATTATATATGCGCATTCCATATGAGAGGTGCTATAAGTGGGGTGCTATAAAAATATTATATTTTGGCGACCCGCAAAAAAACCTTCGCTCCAGTGGATTCATTTATTATCGCTCATCGAGGCCCGTTCTCTTTCGACCGATTCAACTTAATTTCTTGTATATATATATCTGTCCGTATAGACATATAACAGCAGCCAAATGGTTATTGTCTCATTTCATTGTGTCTTTATTATTTTAAGAATATAAGTTATAGTGATATCACCTAATGATATCTTGTTCCTCCTTTGTGATTAAAGCAAAGGCGGGTTAAACGTCTGTGTGATTCTTTCCCTGACTCTGATAGGTGTGGCGTCTTTTATTCAACTTTAGTGTGTGAATGTAGATACTACCTTCCACATCTTGAGAAAATGTACGTATATTAATTTGTGTTCTATTCTAGAAGTCGTTTACTATGTTGTCCTTTATAGATTGACACGTGTTCTCAGAGTATTTTTTGTTTTCCAATAGGTAAGAATTAATTTTAAGTGCCAATGAATTATAGGAATATGCATTAAATGGTCATTCCTTAGAAAAGCATCTTATGAAAAACATCTATTTTCAGTTTTAAATCGAGGGGTGGAGTTTTTATCAAAAGACATGTCAAAGCCTTAAGTGAAGTAAGATTTTATTTTTTCCCACCAATATTATGTTGTTTATTAATGACTTTCTGAGTTTAAACTATATAGTAGCTAGTTTTAGGAGGTATAAATAATATGGAATAAATGTATCAACAAACATAGATTCAATAATTGTATTGTAATTGTAATTGCGAGGTCAAAACCACTTAGAAAGAAATCCAAATAATATATCAAATTAATCAAAATAAATGATATTTAAAATACGAACAAAGGGATATGGTGAGCAGTAAGAAAACAATTGGCTTGCTATAACATTAGCCCTGTAAGGACAGCTGTTTGTATTAATTGCAATTCCAAATTGTGATATCAATCATAGCCAGTTTCCCCCGAGAAATTAAAACATTCTGATAATTAATGTCCCCTCTAATCTGATCTAAAACCAAATGCCCATGTGACGTGTGAGATGATAACATTTTATAAGTGCTTATCGTACCAAAGCCTATGATTCATCGTTAATTTTCGTGTTCCGAATCATTACCTGCCATTTACTCAATAGAGCTTTCTTTGCAATAATGAGGATGCTTAGTCCCGAGAAACGAAATATTATTTAAATATCGACAAATATTCCACCAGCAATAATTATTAGTGATATACGTGATATGATAAAATGCCAAATAATAACCAATGCCCAGCCCCCCCCCCCCCCCCTCTGTTTCTCTGTGTTTCTCTTTTTAGCTGATCCTGCTTCTTTGCTATGATTCCATTTTCCTGTTTTGCTCCATCTCTCCTACTTACTCTTGACCTCTTTTCCCCACCCCTCCCCTTCCTCTCTTTGCCTTTTCATTCACCATCTGCGCGATTTGTTTAAATTTCCTGAACCAATAAAAATTGCATGATGTCTATTTTTAGTTATTTCACCTCTAATTAGATATTCCTTCTCAGCTTACCAGGAATTATGATGTCATAGTTAACTGTGCTGCCCTAGGGAATCGTGAGTTAGTGAAGGACAAATTGATGATCCCTGTGAGGGGCTATTTAATCAGGGTAAGCTTGAATATTATCCTAATTGGCATATGATAGGCTCACTAATATAGCAATCCTGTTACATAATTTCTGGAACGGTGATGAATGCTGGTACGGTGATGAATTAACAAATGAAACTGAAGAAATAGTGTTTGGATATGGCCAGACTAAGAAATTCCTGGCTGTTCATGTTACATCAACTGGATGTTTAATATAGGAATTACAATGTATAACCTTTTAAATTCATTCATAATATAGACATAAAACAAGTTGTATGGTTCCCTATATTTGAGATTTTGAGCAAAAATAAAGGGAGTTCGTAAGAGCTCCACTAACATTGACAATTTAAATAATATTGATACACATAGATATTTCTTCATTTTAAGATAACTATTCGATATTTTACAGTATTTTTCCAAAATTAATAATTGAATTGTCAATAAAATATTGTAAAGCACTTCGGGCTACCAACGAAAACATGCAATCTAGTATTCATTCAATTTTAACTAACGTTTACTAAATCAAACCAATTATTTGAAAAATTATGTATTATCTCCATATAGCACTTAACAGTTAACGAAGAGCTGTCCTGCATGTTGTAAAGAAACTATTCGTTTTGCTTGTCATTCATACTCCATTTTAGGTAAATGCCCCATGGTTGAAGCATTTCATCTATACGGACGAGGACTGTCATTTGATACCGGGGTTAGTAGTAAACATCTATAATTCTGCGTCATATTCGCGACCCTTTCACTCTGATCGACTTATTATGGGACTTGAAATAATCATTCATTGTGTATTGCTTTGTGTGTGCTGCGCCTTTCTGCTTACATGAAACCATTAAACTTATAGTATTCTCTCCCCCCTCAGGCATTGTCCCCATGCTTGCCTGCTTCATGACTCTCGAAGATATCTGAGATCATAAACATGATCTCAAATTTAAATAACAACAGGAAGCTAAAGCAATCTTCTCCTATGCGGCACCAAATAGGATAATATTGCAATTTTCTTATACTGCCGGACATGACTTTATTAGCTGTAGGTTTGAGATTTGCTGTGAGAGATGTCAGCTGCAAGCGGCCCGCCAGATCATGTTCTGTCTTTTACTTGCCAGGAAATGCCATCATTTGTTTCAATGTTCTAAAAAAGCAATTTATGATTAAATTAATTTATATCAGAAACAGACCTGCACACATTATTCGGTGTATGGTATATTGCTCCAAAAGAGACATAAATGCAAAAGCACGTGTGCCTCCCTGAGGGCAATCAAAGAGAATTCGATAATGATAAAATGATAATGCTAGTTTGGGGCTGTTTTCTTAAGCGTATAGGATCCTTTATAATGAGAATGTCATGTCAGGTCCCAAGTCATTACACCAAATGTTACAATCTTGTATTTACCTGCCGTACATAATTTATTACACAAACGATTTGTTACCAATAAGGCCTGTGGGGGACAGCTGAATTCGCAGAAGTTATTTTTATCCTTTTATGCGCATCATAATTAAAGTCATTCGATGTGTACCTAGACATGCACTCTGCTTTCCCACCGAGTTGTTCATATCTATATAATCATTATTCTTCATTATTTTGTGTGGCCACAGATCTGCTTACGGTGCAAAATCAAATTCCTCTATTATAGCAACGCCCTTCGCTTCTTATTTCAGTCGGCATATTTTAGAGACAGCAGTACATATTCAGGATCTGAAAACCCCAAAACAAATGCTGAATAAATGTACAGATCTAGATATTATAATAGTGATGTAGGTTTTGGAATTTAAATCTTTAAGGGCGAATAGTGACTTTCAACGTCATGTGGGTCATGTTTACAACAATTTTTAGATTTTAGAAAAAAGATTTATTTTACCACAAAATGCTTGATTAAAGGACCGCTATTCAGAAAATAGTTCCTGCATCTGTTGAATAGAGAAAAATCATGTTTCATCAAATTGTAGCAAAATTTGCAAAACATTACCTAAACGGCTGAATATTAGCTTGGATTTGGCAACTATGTATGGGCGAGACTATATCGAGAATTCACATGTGTTGTGTGAAAAGTACTAAATCACCCCTAGAAGAAGCTTATTGAGTATACCCCCAACTGGGTTTATGTTCCCGGAGGAAATATGCTTTCATATAATAGATTCAATCGACGCCTCCACGAAGCGTTTGCTGATATTGGTCCAACTCAGGATGGATAAGGCGTCACAGTTTACCATCATAATTCCATACATAAATAACATTGCATTTATGAAGAATTAATGTATCACGGTCTTCACAGTGACAATAGACAAATGCATGTGATTCAATATAACCTGCCACCCTTATAACTTGGCTTTTATAAGATAATATGCCACTGCATCTCTCCCATTAACTGCCTCGTACGTGACATTAGCTCATAACGATGCATGAGATGGTTTCGTTGCATCGGGAAAGTAGTGCCTTGACGTGTATAACCCAGTGAACAACACTACATGGTTGACTATAGCATGTTTCACTCCTACGTATTTTACCAACCCCCAAAATGGCTTCGTTCAGGAACATTCTCTCTACCTTTGATTGGATACATTCAGAAGGAAATTAGTATTATTTGTCTATTATATGAGCCAAACCACTACCTGAAGAGGTAATGGATGAAAACACTTCGGACAGACGTTCTTTATTGTATCAGTTGTCACACATTAGTCTCGTTCCTTTGTTGGCAACTGTATATATAAATTAAGTCTCTATATTTAAACAGAATACAAAACAAACCAGCTGCTCGTGACAATCTTACTCAAGCACTTGATAACATCGTTTTCAGGTGAAATGATCAATGTAAGAACTGTCAAAAAACAAACTTACTTAAATACCTTACCCAATGCTTTATTTTTCCCCCAATCGGCCACACCCACGTTTTTCGTCTCTGGCGTTTAAATATGAACTCGCTCTATATACCATATACCACATGCAAATATCAAATGATATAATTTGATGGCGTACCATGGTCATCTATCAGCATCACATGGTATTGAGTTCAGAAGTAACACTAAGGCAGCGGAGGTAATCAAATATTCATCAGAATATAATGTATAGGCGCGTAATGCCACCAAGAAATAATCAAACTCCTTTCAGACGTACTCCCTTCATGAATACAAATTTCCTCCTGTCAAATCCCCTTCTGGCAAACCCCTTTCTGGCAAACCCACTTCAGGCAAGCCCTCTTCAGGGAAACCCCCTTCTGACAAACCACCTTCTGGCAAAATCCCTTCAAGCAAAACACCTTTAAACAAAACCCCTTCGAGCAAACCCCCTTCAAGCAAAACCCCTTCAGACAAAGTCCTAGTCCATCCAAAATGCCTCTACGGTCTAAATGAACAGTGATTTGAGCTGTTATGCCAAATATGACTCCCAAATTGTGAAGTTGCGCTGCCAAACTAAACTAAAATAATCATAATAATGAGACGATGTGTTAAATCCACATGGTTTTTGGGGTCGTAATTGTCGTACGTTTGCCAGGTCATAACAGGTCAATTGTGATAAGATTGCCGAACGAAATATATCCTGGCAGCCCGCACATTCGCATGTGAAACACGTCTATATTGAATATTCTATATCTACTGAAGTCTGATAATGAAGCCATATATCTACAGAATGCCTAAGGACATGAAGTGATTGTTTTGACTTATCTTCTAAAGATGTATACTGTAAACCTTTGGATACCCACGAATTACCAATGTAAGTTATCAATATTGGTTAAAACAGGAGGACGAGGAGCTTAGTCTCAATGTCTTGCTGTCGGGATTGCAGTATTGGGATTATTGGTGGAGACATGCTTATATAATGACTAAATCAGTATAGGCTTCCACTTCAGACTGCTTGCAAACATGATCCCAGCGAATAAATACTTATCCCGACTCAGAATATTAGACAATGTACAATGTTCATATTGTGAGGAGGAAAATGAAATATTTCATTTTGTGTTTGACTTTAAGAATACCAGTAGGTTTAGGGAGCAAATAGTAAAACGGTTATTCTGTACTCTAGACATTGGTATCACTAACGCTGACAAATATAAATTTCTCTTTGGTTTTTCGGTAGAGGAACAACACAAAGCTAGCTATTCTTAATATATATATATATATATATATATATATGTTTTTTTGTTCGGGAAATTGTTTGTATAAAAGTGTAAACTATTGCAGTAGGTCCATCTATGTTTCATCGATTTATATAACTGCTATGCGCGCATAGGAAACACACAAAGGTATTTTAAAAGTTGAGAGAAGTATATTGAAAGTAAACGTTTCGTAAGGCACTACAAATATGTTATTCAAATTATTAATCTTTAATGTCAGTGTTATTACTTGGTGTTTGCTTCCAGAGCTAAGGATGTAATTGTTGGAGGCGTGAAACAGTATGGCGATTCTGACACATTACCTCGCCTAGCGGAACATGAGTGTATGATACAAAGAGCCATACGGATTTATCCTCCATTAAAGGTATACTAAATTCTATCAATATTGATCAGACAATTATAGATGTACGGTATACTTTTGGCTTCGGACCCAGAGTGAGAGAGAACTGAGAATCACGTGGTACGAATCCTGTAGCAGCTTGAAGCAATTTAAGACACCATAGCACACCCTTCTTGTAACATATGTTGATACAAATCTGACTGATATGGGTCCCAAGCAATCAAAAACGAAAAAAACATTATCCTTGTGTCAGATTAGCATGATATGCATCTTCAAATAACTGTGATCCTCTTATTTAATATTGATGATTTGTATTACTAGGATATGATCAAATAGGAGCTTTTTAATCCTGAGCATGATTCTTTCCTTCGACTTTCACTATTTCCTTTTTATGAGGCAAAAATGGCGACGTTTTCACCTACCCATTTTGAAGTGCCAAGTACAAATGCCAAGTATATGGCATGTGCCTCATGCCAAGACGGATGTACCAAGACAATTCATTTGTCTCTAAGATCAGAAGCTAACAAGTTATTGGCAAATAATGGGATGTGCCCACATTTGGTGAGAATGAGTCATATATAACATATGAGTGTGTAATGCCATTGACTAGTCTTAACCGATAATTGTTCTTACGGAACAGAGATAGATCATCATCATATGGACTAAATTAACAATTTATATCTATTCCAGGGTGCTGATCTTAATTCCGTGAAAACCTGGGTAGGCTTTCGACCGTATCGCCCAGCAGTAAGACTAGAAATGGAGAGCATTTACTCTGGTTTCAAAAGGATTCCGGTACTTCGTTTGTTTTATATTATTCATCTTAGATTACTACATTATTATTCCATCAAAAGTTGACTGCAAATAACAGCTTCCATTTGATTAAGTGTGTGTGTGTGGGGGGGGGGGGGGCTTTTGATGATAATAAGCCTATGATTCTAAGCAGTATTGCAGGCACCAGCTTAAGGCGATTTTGTGGGTTTCTGTGGAGGTCTTTATCATTAGTACATTGATACATCAAATCTGAATTTAAAATTAAAATCATAATGATGTTCTTGTGTTAGTGGCTACACCCGGTTAAAACGGTTGAGAACAACAGCGTTTATTATATCACGAACCAGTGCAATATATGACTCCCTAATGTCTCAAGATCCCATTTGATACGTGCGGCACGTTCAACGATTGAATCGCAAATTTCGAATCAAGCAATTTCCATGAATAAGGCAGACTGCTCGTCGTACTTCCATCCCTCTTGTCCTCCTTCATACTTCATATAGAATACAAATGGTTATAAATTCGCGCTTTTATCAAATTTAGAAGGCATTGGGGATAATTATGTCATCTGGCATTTGTTATTACTACGTCCGCCTTACTATATTGCATCAACTTTTCAGGTGATCCATAATTACGGACATGGCGCAGAGGGAGTGAGTCTAAGCTGGGGAACAGCGACAGAGGCGGCAGGACTGGTGAAAACGGCCATTGGAATGCTTGGACCTCATCAGTCTAGACTGTAGAGATGGATGTTGTTGGGACCTTGTGTTGTCGTCTCTTAATATGATTAATATCATTCTTTGTGGACAGAAGACGTATCAAGATTCACATACATTGAACATGGCAAAATGATAACAGGATTCATTGACACTTAATTTATCTCAGAGCATGACACGAGATGTCCGTCCTATATTGGTGATAATCATTATTCTGTTCCTCTCCAAGTTGAAATTTGCTCTATTGATTCTTTTATTCTTTATTATGTATTCTTGCGATCCATAGGCAATATATGTATAATAATATTCATATTCAACAGATTTTGTCACCCTTGAATTCAACTAGTGATATGAAATAATTATGTGCAGTGTGTAATTATGTGCCCTATAGTCACGGGTCAATGAGCGGCCAAGGTTGCATACTTATTATATTGCTTTCAGTGTAATTATTCCTTAAATGATTGGGAGTTTTTACAACTAAATAAGATACTTACTGCTAAACGTGTAAATATTTATTCATAGAATAAATGTTTTATTGTAGCTCATATGGGACAATATTTCTCTCTTTCTCCATTCAACAATTTGTATGCATCGAATCTTTCAAATGAAACCCAAACTCCGCCAAATGGAGTTTATTCATACCCCAAAGTGTTCTTCAGATGACCTTGTGTTTTAAGGTTTACATAGCAGAAAAAATAAACAGATGTGAAATATGGTTATTTTAGGGACATACGTTGGAACATGCATAGCGGGTTATCTTGGCTATAAAATGTTATGTTTGTATCAAGATCGTTCTCTGTGAGAAATAAATCGATTGAATGAAACCTAAAGGGGTAAAATCGAGTAGGTTAATTATGATAATGTACGCATGATTATTTTCCTAATTGTATATCACAATAAGTAGTGTAATAAGGAATCATATCATTTGCATTATTATAAAATCTAAAAAACCTAATGATACTCAACCATTAATTGGGGATATCTGTCCAGATATTTGTCCAGTGGTCTATTTTATCTAGATGAGCATTATTAGTATATTACAATAATAACTCTGTGAAAATAAAATCTTGCATGAGATTCAGGTGTTCAGTAATAATTATTTAATGTGTAACACGCGACAAACAGCAGTCGTAGCGATCGCTGTGCGCAGGTTTGACTACAATATACTACAGGCGCAGCAAGTCCGTTGCCAATCACGTAGATAGACCCCTGCGTATAGCACATGTTAATGATGCCTGACGGGAGACACGATGCAGCCCTAGCCAAAAGAGACGATGTCTACATTTCCCTACGTGCCACGGGTCAACGTACATAACAGGCCTCTTTAAGACCCCTATTTACCATCAGCAAGCCAGTGAAATGGCATGGCAAGCACCGTGCCAAAACGCAACAATGTATGGACAAGTCGGCCTTCTGCTACCATGCCCCCGCCAAGGATGGCTCATCTCATTTCGAGAGATGCATAGATCTTCTTCAGAGCGCTGTATACGGGTTTAAGGTGGATCTGGCCTTCATATAGCATAGCAATATTAGCCCACTCGTGTATTAAACATGCAGCTACATGAATATATCTGGCTGAGAATATTTAATAATGCAGGGGACTTATATAAGCTTAGGTTATATATCTGACGCTGACAGAAATCTGTTGATAATACCGTGTCAAGTTCAATTTCCAATTTCAACTGAGCCCAACCGTCTCCCTTGGTTTATATCTTCGTATACAAAATGAACCAGTAGGGGAAACTATAAGCTGGAAAGAATAAACAGGGTGGGTTTCTTGTTTTTATCATTTTATAGTTCAACTAACGTTTTGGATACTTTTATCCTTTATCTGATAATCTAACATTGTTGTCATCCATTAGTAATGAACGTTATTGGAAAGCCAACAAGTCGATGCAAATGTCCAAAACATTCATTTAATTTATGTATCAAGTTCACCATACAAAACTAGATACTTTAGAAGAGATATCACAAAGAATATACAACTTCTAATCATATATTTCTCTAATCAAACCATTTTATTTCTAAGATCGATCCTGTAAATATACTGATAAAGGGTCTAATCCACCAAGCCGATTCCCATGCGATTTTGCGCCGCAGAGGGCTCCTTTGCACTAAATTCTGTGAGAAACGCATGAGAATCGGCTTAGTGGACTAGGCCCTATAGAACATAATAACCACAACTAGTCACTGTAGGTGTAGTAACACACCGTGGGGTTCACGTTATTCCCGCCTATATTAAAGCTGCACTCTCAGTTAACATCGGCGAAAAACAAGTTTCTACTTTTTGTTCCGTTCTTTCCAATTATGAATTTAACAGTGATAATATGAGTGAATGTGGCAAGATTGTTCTTGCAATATAGGATCCAAGGCATCAGGTTCCTTACTCTTGTTGCCTTGGCCTAATTAATGTGCGGCACGCTTCACTGCCCTGGCCTAAATAGGTAGGTAGTCTGACGCCCCTGATCCTGCACAGACAGTAGGTCAACAAAACAAAAATGTTGTTTTTATGACAAATTAAGTTAAAACATATGAAAAAAGCGCAGATATCTCTACAACTCAGTGAGATATACAAGTAATTTTAGACGGACTAGCAGGCGCGCACATAAAGAAGAGACAATTAAAACGAGACAATTTTTAGCAAATCTAGACAATATCACTTCATAAAAAAATTTGTCCTTATAGCTATTCTTAGGCAGTTTTGTCTCGAAATGTTGAAGTTTTCTCTCGAAATTTATAATTTGGAGACAATGTTGCCATAGATTTGAATTTAACCTGGGCAAACAAGTAAGTAATCAGTGATGAATGAAGGTTTTTTTAAACTTTCAAGACATTAGACAATGTCTAGGCAAAAATCTTCAATAAAATCCCCGGCTTCAAGGACAATCTCCAAAGGTGTGCACATAAAGTCAGATTGTCCTTGTCTTGAAGCCTGATTTTGTCTTTATCTCCAGTCTCTGAAAATTAGACCTCTTCAGTTTTTGTCCTAATTTGTGGTAGTTTTCTGGTGGCTGGTGGCAGTTTTTGGCATGGAACCCACCACCATGTGGCTGAGTCAGCCTGAAATGTAAAGCAACCAAAATTGTCTCCAAATTGTGAATTTAGTGAATTAGTGACAAACCTTCAACATTTCGAGACAAAACCCCCTAAGGACAGCTATCTGAGTTATCCTTAGTTTTTTCTCTTTCGGCCTCAAATTTGTCACAGAGACCTCAGAATTGTCACAGAGACAATAAATGAACTGCATTCAATGTAAAACAACCAAAATTGTCTCCAAATTGTGAATTTAGTGACATTATTACACACATGAGCAGTTAGAAAGGTGCAGTTTGGGGGTGCAGTTCGGATGATCCAAACTGTTCACGTGAACAGTTCGGTCAAAGACGCAATCTCATTGGCACAGCGTAGGCCAGATGACGTCATCCCAACCGCGTAACTTAGGCCTACAAATTGCGCTGAATCAAGCCTCCTCAAGCCTCCTCAAGCTAAACTATAGGCTAAACAAGTTAAATTTACTTTTAACATCCAAATAGAGTGTGTAATAAATAGCAAATATGGCACTCTTTTCGGGTTCAAACTGATCTCAACCCATCAGAAAAAGGGAACTCACCCCTTCGGGGTTCGCCCATTTTCTGATGGGTCTCGATCAGTTTGAACCCTCCATCGTGCCATTTGCTATAAAAACTCCAACATTTCGAGACAAAACCACCTAAGGACAGCTATTGGAGCTGTCCTTAGTTTTGGTCTTTCGGCCTCCTAATTGTCACAGAGACTGCAAAATTGTTACAGAGACAATACACAAACTGCATTATGAACGCGATGTATATTGTCTAAAACTACTTAAAATTTCTCTTTTAAATTGTTTCTCCATTAGCTGCACCCCTGCTGAAAATCTTACAAAATAGCTTGTATCTCTATTAAAAAAACTACCACCAGCCGCCAGAAAACTACCGCAAATAAGGAAAAAATTGAAGAGAATTATATTTTCTAATTTTCAGAGACTGGAAACAAAATCAGGCTTCTAGACGTGACATGACTCAGTTGTGGCTCCAAAGGGCCGCAGGTCCAATCATTTCCCTGCAGGTGTCGCACCAGTCCCTCTATTTCAGAGTAAGGATATATGCTCAAAACGGCACACAAACACCTTTTTACAGTGATCTGATATATCTAGTCATTTCTGTTGCCACAGAACGCCCCCTCAACATCTCTAGATTGATGTTTTAAAGTAACACAGTCATCATAGCATGAATAAAGAAGTAATGGACGTTTTTCCTTCCTCTGCCATGTGTTGGCCCCTCTCCTAGGCCTTCCACTACACTAGCAAAGTTTAGCCTCCCTGCTTCACCTAAGGCTCATAGCTCAGTGGTTAGAGCACTGGACTACAGAGTAAACGGTTGTGAGCTTGGGCCTCATCCAGTCTCACTACCATTTTTTTTATCTCTGGATTGCGTAGATGCTATGTCATTCTACGCGACAGGGACAGCGGATGGGTTGGCTTCTTAAACGTGGGATGGGAAAGGCAGGAGAAAGTACATGTATATCAATATAATGTTTTAAACATAATTACCCATCGATACTCATTGGGCTATCGATACTACTAAAGGAAAACATAGGCGTTCAGGCCAGCGCCAGCATATCACCACTCTTCCTGGATTGTCCTTGAAGCTGGGGATTTTATTGAAGATTTTCGCCTAGTCATTGTCTAAAGTCTACTTTTTATGTGCGAGGGCCCAGAATCCTCAGCTACCCTCCAGATTTGGAGGCTGTGTGTGAGTTGAGACTAATCAAACACAGCCTCCCCACCTTCATGACAACCTCTGCTACCTCTGCTACTAATATAGGAAATATAATTATAAGTATTATTGAAAATATAATAATAATAATAATAATAAGAGAGAAATGAAGGATGTGTAGGTCATTGTCCCACATTGGACATAATCAAATGACATTATGTTTAAAGGTCAAGTGTAAAGAAAATTTTAAAAATCGAGATGAAAGCTGTTTTACATGGGTAGTGGTGGTAGTAATGACCTCTGATGTTAAAAAATGGGAAAAGAATTCATTAACGTCCATTTTCACAGCTTTATGATAAACGAGCAAATTGGGCTAGCTTTGTTTTGGTTTAAATAGCATGTGTATTCGCACATCAGAGCTATGACGTCATCCATGTTCTAGGCGCGACCAGTCTAGCACTAGCTTCAGCAGTGTTAGGAGGTGTATACACCAATAAGGATGGAATCGTCTGAGGAAAACTATTAGGTTAAAGCTCTATGCATGGGTGTTATATCTTGTGTTACTATAATAAATTGTCAACTGTTCAAGAGATTTCAATATTTACATCAAGGACAATAGATTTGATCATTTGATATAGGTGAGAGAAGACAGAGAGGGAGAGAAATAGGCCTACAGGTGAGTGAAGACAGAGAGGGAGAGGGAGAGAGATACAGGAAAACGAAGTCGGAGAAAAGGGAGGGAGGGGAAGTGAGAGGGGGGGAAAGAGAGAAAGACATGAGAAAAAAGAGAGAGCCGGGGAGAGAGCCATGTGGGAGAAGAGAGGGAGGAGAAAGGTGTAAGAAGAGAAAAGTGAGAGGAGACTGAGGGAATAGAGAGTGGAGAGAGTTGTTGAGCTGGGTTCTCTCCAGCCTTTTTAAGCGTAGGGGGCCGCTACGCTGTCTCCCGTCGTCGCTACGCTGCAAAACGATCGTAGCGGCCATAATTTGATTAAAAAATACTAATCTTACATTGGGAAATATCCTCCCGTCTCTTCTTGGCAGTTAAATTGCATATCAAATACCGAAAAATCACCGATATTGTTAAGGTATGAATGGAAGAATAGCAAACGAACGTGTGGTCTTCGTGAGAAGAACTAAGCAACTGATTTAATGAACTAGAATCTGTACACATGTTCCTACAGGATGTGGGTAAAGAGTAGGGGGCGGAGCCCTTACGTAATACCTATGGCTTAGCATGAATCTGTACACATGTTCCTACAGGATGTGGGTAAAGAGTAGGGGGCGGAGCCCTTACGTAATACCTATGGCTTAGCATGAATAAGTAGACTTGCACAGTACTGGATAGCTAAGTATAATTAGCGATTTTAATAATGAGATAATATAATTAATAGGTGATAATTAGATAGATAATGAGGTTACACAATGTTACGTAATGTTACATAACAATATTCAGACTATTCAGATATACATTTAGGTGTACATTTTCGGTACCAAATCAATCGTGAGAGAACCCTTACATGAAAAAAAGGACGTCCATTACAGCGGGACTAATTTGCCCCAACATTAAAGATAAACTGACAATACTTTTTTTCTAATTTCACAAGTTTCTGAACAACTGGTCTAGTCTAATAGGCGCTCTGTTCACATTAAAAAGGCTGTCGTTCCCTATCTTGATTTCATCAATGCATTTGAAAAACTTCAATTGATTCAAACGATTGCAATTAAAGTACCCAGAAATTAGCATAACCTTTCAGCCTTGAGCAAGCTGCACACATGTTGAATTGCTATTTAATTCTTTTGTCTTCTTTGCTATCTGGATGAGAGCTAATGCTTATTGCATAAGTCTGGTCCAAGGATCTCAGGGGAGGGAAAACAATGTTGACCTGTTGATCTAGTAAAGACAGTATAAGAAGGGAAGAGAACAAACATATAACAGAGCACCTGATGAGGCCCAACAGCCGAAACCGCTCTATAAAACCAGTCATATCTTTCTACCAATACTAGACCCCCACCCTCTCTCTCCCCCACTTGCAAATAGCCTAGGTCATATGACCAAGGGATCGGAGGTTCTGACGAAAATTACAAACCCAAAAGCAGGGTATATAAGGGTATACATGAGATTCGTAGCCATTCCACTGTGCGTTTTTGTGGAAAAAGGGCATATTGTTAAAAGCAAGAAGTTTAACCATGGGGTAAATACTGCTAACATACAAGGGCAAAAGTATTATAGGGAATAAAATGATGACCCCCACTACATGGGACCATAGAACCATAGTGTCTATAGTTCTATGCTCAGACCTAGCCCTATACCAGTCGCCCGGGACATAGATGACGTCACAGGCCGCTGGACCCGTGCTAAGATGGCTACTCACCCTTGCCGCGCTGGGTTGCAGTGGCTCACTAAATGGCAGCGCTTAAACACCTCTCACTCGTTTGATTTATAAGGTTGGAAGCTGTAACTTTGTAGATCGTTTCGTAATATTCCCCCGAATTTATCAAACACAAAAAAAAATCCTTTACACTTCACCTTTAAGTGTTGAGTATATATGGGATCGCCGTATATTGTTTTCTCATCTCCTATAAGAGAGAGTTCTTACGAATTCTGTTCTCAGTAAAAGTATGTAATGTAAAATAATACTATTTCTCGACTCATGATTATGAGTCTGGCATCAGAACAATAGAAAAGGAAAACCTAACAAACCACCAAATATCCCTCAAAATGTACAGGGAGACTAGGAAAACCTGTGTCAGCACAGATATTAATTATTGTCATTCTCTGTCCCTTTTCCCGGAGGTTGTATTATTACAATGTAACTGTACGACTGGAAATAAAGATATTACATACATACTAATCCATTAATAAATATACGATCTGATACACATGTTGTAACATGGAGAACTGCAATATGCAGATGTTATTATTTCACTTTGTATTAGAAACAAAAGACGTAACAATTAAATCTGGAGTTCTGTGGTGGGTATGAGATTACATTTCATCAAGGAGATTAATGGGAGATCTGTCGTAGAGGAGAGCCCGGAGGAAGACATGAGACATGTTATTGTTTGTATTATGATATAAGGTATCAAAGAAATGGGAATGAAACAGCAAATCTGGAAATGAGACGAAGTTGGATCTGTGTTGCTGAATGATGTTTATCAATGTTTCCATCGTTTATGATATAAGATGTTGATTGGTAGGAGAAGTCTGGGAGCTTAGGTATTTGGGCATAGAGAGAATGATACTTAGCGCCTGTAATTGGAATATCAATTTTCATAATTTCCCATTACAGGCACCACATATAATTTAATATGTGTTATTTTCTCTATTAACCTTTTCCCTAACAGTGGATATGACTAACACATTATATATATTTTCTGGTTCTGTGGTACAGCTTTCTTGCGTATTGGATACTTTCATCGATTCGCAAATTAGTGTATTTAGACATAAGAAATGGAATATCCTAATCGTCCAAGGTCAGGTGAGACCATCAACTTCAAGATGACTAAAAACAAATTAAACCGTTGCAAGGTACACACGTGTCCCTTCATGGAGTCGATATAAATAATGTTTGGACCTGTGTTCTTCATGGCGCCCCGCTCTTTTTACCCGAGAGTTTCTGGCCGTCTCTCGGTGGGAGAAATTTACCTTGACAATGAAAAGACATTCCATCAGCAACTCAGTGTAGAATCATACAGTAATCTATTACCTCTCTTCATCTACTCTGTTTAAGGGACGGTTGTTGGTCGTTAGCGTCCTGTCAATCTGTAAGAACACAGCAAATTCTTGATGCAAAGTTTTAGGATCATCATTAAATTCTTGGCTGTAAACTAATCTGATAGCAAGTTTATCATCAAAACAATAGTTATCAATTCAGTTTCAATGGAACTCCAATGAAGTTCAAAACTTGCTATAACAAATGTATATAATTATTCTAATGATTATTTAAGTTATTTGATTCGGTGCATGTTTTCTTATAAATACTTGAGTATTGATCTTGATAATCAATTAAATTTCAAATGCTTCGTTGAAACAAAAACAAATCTGGTTAGGAACAAAGTTAGAGCTCTGTCGAAACTGCTTGGGACATGTGATGAAAAGACGCTATTGTTGATATACAAAACGCTGATATTACCCTAGACTATGGGGATTTATTATTATAGCTCCGCATCCCAAAACCACCTTTCCAGGATACATTTCTCCATGATGCGGCTTTCAAAGTTATATTCGGCCTCCCTACATTAACTAGCACTAAAGATATTTATATTGAATTAAAATTACCATCACTCACATCCATCACCCACCAGCTCTTCGATCTCATATTTAAATTAATGTTGACAACAGGAAGATCAGTCTAAGAAGTCTGAAGGCTGGCACATACTACTAGTGCCCTTCCCAAAAAACGAAATGTTCAAGAACTCGTACATACCTCAACAAAATTGTGGAATGATCTCCCTGCTGAGCTCCAAATTCCCAAAACGAGGAAAAAATTCAGACAATATTTGAAAGCCCCCTATACCCAACCTTTATTCAACCACTGATCCTTTACTCAACCACTAAAATTACAGGTAAATATAAAATACGCGTGTCAAATGTATTTTACTTCTATAATTGGCAAAATTTACGGTAATGGACCTGTCCAAAGGTTAAAAACTGTAACTTATATAATAAGTGTATTCATCACCCTATAGGTCTGTAATTCACTTCTCCAAGAAATCTACACCGAACAATAAAACAGCAATTATCACAAAATATCTTTTTATAATATAAATGATAGTCGATTATCGATAGTCGATTGATAAAACGATGAAATGAATTAGAATCTGATGTTTTGTAAATCCCATCCGCAGATTGACGCAGCGTATAAAATGGCTGCAGACCTTCGAGAAGCTCCCAGCGTCATCTTCCTATCTTAATATGAAACACTGTGGTCCGAAAAGGGTTCTGGCCTGCATTTTGTAGCTCTTACGACATGATATGTGAAATTGATTCTTTGTGTGTTATTCTTGACTGGTGGATCAGTGGCAGATCCAGGAATAATTCCGACAAAATGATGATATGAGAACGTTCTCTGTCTGGCGATTCTTCAACACTTTACGTTGTAAGAAATCACGTTTGTTAGAAGTCATTGCAACAGATCAGTCAAGTTAGCGAAATAAAATTATTATAGAAATCTCTTAGATGAAAACAGGAAAGACTCGAAGAAATTTTGGAGGATAATTGAAAGTAAATCTAATAAGGATATTACATCAATTACCAATGATGAAAAGAAAGTAGTAACTGGATTAGAGGCTGTAAATACTTTAATGATTATTATTGCAATATTGGCTTAAAAGCATCAAGTAAACTCCCACTACTTAGCACTTATTGGAAGAGTTGACGCATAGCACATAAGTAAAGAACGAGATCGTAGATCGAGTTCTTTACTTACGCGTCCATGCAGAAACGAGTCCTATAAGTTGATTATTATACATGCCTAATTTTCTATGTAAAACATGCTTTATTAAAAAGATAATAATATAATTTACCATATCAGGTTTTCTTACAAGGGGAATATAATTAGGAACAGGTGAAACGATCAAGGAAGAAAGCACTCGCTCTGGCAATCTGGCATTGGCAAACTTGCATAGGCAATCTTGCGCCACCAAACTTGCGTCGGCATGAAAACGCGCAGGTAATGCACTAGTCCATTACCGCGTTACAAGTAATGAACAGCCATGGGGGCCTCGGTAGTGAATGCATGTATAATAATTGATTATATAATTATATATATAAGTATTTTTATTTCTCTTCATCCATACAGTTACAATTTTCAAAATAGGGAAAATGGTCCGACTCTCAACACAGTTGTTCTTCCAAGAAGGCCTTGTGCTATTACTAAATTTTGATTGAATAAACATTATATTGGTTTCTTATTATAACTACAACAATAAACAATAAACATCTTCCTCATTTCATGGAGGTTTACCTTAATATTATTATCGTATTCAATTCAATGACTGAAGGTCATTGTTAGAGTATATAACATTGATAATTCATGTAGAATATTTTGTCAGCATCATAACAATTAAGTAATTAATTGAGTAACAATGAAGTAACAATAGGCTCAAAGTATTTATATAGCATCCTGTACTGGATGTAATCAAGCCAGTGTATTAATAAACTGAATGCCTTAAGCTTTGCGCTCTGTAATGACATTAAATTGTAATTTCCACCTTGTACTAGGCAGAATCCTTATGCCATGATAGCTGTGCGTATCCACAAAAACATGGCCAGATTATACCATGGCATAAACATGCCTGGATTTCACTAGCGGAATCCGCTTTTCGAATGCAACCAATTTACTCCCGCTATTTTGATTGGTTACGTAATTCTAGCTGCGCCAATCAATGACGCTCATTTCATGACGCTCATTTCATGACGCAACGTTGTAGGCGCTTGTTTTTGCCGAGTCAGAGGGTTGCGAGACATGAAATGAAGGTAAATAACTCTTAAATAACTCTTAAATATATATCATGGCATAAAAATATAACTAAACTTGAGCTGCATATGGGGCAACGCATTCACAAAACGCTCGTGCCTTTTGGTGAGTGTCTTTCACGCGTGCCTTCGGCACTTGTGAAAGACACTCACCAAAAGTCACTTGCGTTTTGTGAATACGTTGCCCCATATGCAGCTCACGTTTAGTTATATCTTATTATGCAACTTCTTACTGTCGCATTTACATTACCATACCCTATTTATAGTGCCATTAAACTTTAATTGTATACAATAACAATACACTACATCATAGTGGTTGGCAAGTGAAAATAGATATATAGAGAACTTCTGTATCTACACTACATAGCACCTTGTAATTTCTAATAGTGTTTATTGTCATTTATACTGTAGCCTTATTATGCTACTCATAAATTTTTTAGTCATACTTATATCCAATCCCTTGCGACTATGTGAATTCTATGTACATCACTTAGACATAATAAAGATTTTAGCTATACTATGCACCTTACACTCATTTTGGTGCTAATATCTTTTCTACCATAGCTAACCGCTACCTATTAATTTCTTAACCATGTCCCATAACATTTTCTGTAACATATGTATATTTTAAGTACTTCTTGAATGTTGAAAATTCTGTAATATTTTGCTGCTCTGGAGCCAGCCTGTTCCATAAATATGGTATAACACTCAGGAAGGATGACCTAATTAACTCTGTTTGTGGAGTGATAGTCTTAAGCATTTTCCCTTTAGCTAGAAATCGTAAATTGACTCCTCTTTTGTCTAGATTTATGTTTTCTTTTGCCATTTTAAAGCCCCATTCCAGTAAGTGAATTTTCCTTCTGTTTTCGAGTTTTGGCAGTTTCAAATCTATGTGGGCTTGGTCAGTGTTAACCAATCTGCCCCAGCCTTTAGTCAGCCTTACTGCAGCATTTTGTACTGTCTGCAGTTTCCTAAGGCCTGCCTTGTTCTCCCCATTGTAAAGTGTATCACCAAACTCCAGAAGGGGTTATATGCCTCTTTTATAAACGGCTAGCAACTAAAAATTATGTTGATACAAAAAACAGAAGCCAAGATATGAAGTTCTGAAATATGATGTGTTGAAATGGGGTAAATAGCCAAAACTGCTGTACGGTTTTTACTTGCCGAACTTTAGTTAAACCCTTATATGATTTCAAAATGAGCATCATTTTCAATAAATTGAATAATATATTGCCATTTTTCTGAAAATTTAAGTAATTCAAATCTGTTTTCAGTATCTTAATCATCAGAAAATTCTCTTTTGACTTCATTTAAATTTGAAACAATTTGATGGCATATAGGTTTCCATGGAAACCAGAATCCTGTTAAACGTCATTATTGATGATTTGGACGTTCCATTGAATTCATGGTTACCATGGCAACAATAACAACATTTTCTCCAAAGCTCCATGCTATAATCTGTGAAAAATTTCATTTTCAATGTTTTTTTGAGTAAATTTTGTGTTTTTAACAGTTTTCCTGTTAAATAATGCCACTAGGGCTATCACAGTAAAAACCTATAAGACCCATAATCGCAGAGCAGGTCACATATTATCAACTGCTGATTGCCTCAAATGAGCCAATTTGCTTTATCTCTAGCAGATCTTACTCTTGCCTCTTTATGTTGCTTGAAACTAAGCTTCTTGTCTATAATCACTCCCAGGTACTTATATGTATCTATAAATTCAATTTCCTTTGTCCCTATGCATAGTTTAGGTATGGGCTCAGTGTTTTTTTCCCTCCTACTACTATCATAGCTTTTGTTTTCTTTATATTCAGCGATATTTTATTTTCTCTACACCACAAAGCTACCCTATTCAGATCTTCCTGCATTTCAATATTAACAGTAGTAGTGTTTTTTGTCCCGAGTTATAAAGGACAGTGTCATCTGCAAAAAGTATAATTTCTGAGTGCTTCACCCACTTGTATAAATCATTGATGTATATCTGGAACAGCAGTGGCCCCAGAGCAGTCCCTTGGGGGACACCACACACTACCTTTTGTTGATCCGAACAGTGATTATTGACCGTTACAGCTTGTTTCCTGTCTGTTAAGTAATTAGGGAACCACCCTAACGACTCTTCCCCAACTCCAATTTGTTTGAGTTTATTTATAAATCTTTCATGGTCTACCGTATCAAATGCCTTTTTAAGGTCAATGTATGTTAATGTTGTACTTAGGTTTATGTCAGCATAGTGGCTCTGCCTGGGGCTATCAAGGGGTTATAACCCGGTATGTTTATGGCATTTTTCATAGTAAAAACGGCGTTATTGAGCTGAGGCCTACTTTCATCCTAAAAAATGGCATTGGTGGGATGCCTAAGCTTAATTTGTTCGCCTAGATCCTCTTTGCATCTTTTGGTAATGTTACAGATCCCTGCTATTACAAAAACTACTCTAGGCCTTTGAAGGATAATGATTTTAGAGGCTTCAGTAGCCAGACAACCTACTGTCGCCCCTCTGATTGTGAGCACTTTGATGTTGATTCCCGGCAACTTGTTTTGTAAGGGCTTATTCAATCCACTTCCTCTCGAGTCCATTAATACTAACAGATCCATGTTAACGTTCTGCCAGAACAATTTTATGATAGTGATAGTCTGTCTCTCACTTTCCCAAGTATGATACCAAATGTATTCTTTCCAACCACATCTCCTTCATTGACTATGACTCGGGGGCCATTTCTAACCTGTACTAGCGGATGTTGTATGCTGGCTCCCCACTTCCAGGAGGCCTTTATTTCATAAAATGATTTATCTCCCCAATCTAGTAGCTTTTGTTTCAAGTGGTTATTCTGATTAAAATTTCTCTAAACTATCTCCTCTAGGAGTTTTTCTTCACCTTGCTTCCACTGGTCGTCAGTGCAGACCTTGTCTCCCCAGGCCTTAGCAACGGCTGGGTTAGCAACCCGTGCTATATCTTCCACCATTTTGGTCTTCCCACTTTGTTTTGCTTTCATGGACTGGAAGCAGTGTTCCGCCAAATTAAAACGTCTATGATCAAACTCAAACTGAGCTGGGTAAAAGTTTGAAAGAGGACTATGGACCGGGTCTGACTAAAAGACGCACAGCACCGAAATCCCGCACAGCATCCGCACAGCACCCGCACAGCACCGTTGCTACTTGTGCCACTAATATTAGACGCACCACTTTGCCATTTTGTACATGAAATGTTCTTCTGATAACCATGATATTTCAGGATACAACTTATTTCATGCGGATCTCAAAAGGATGTATATATGGGTTTCATAACTGGAATAGTTTTACTGGAAATAGCTGTTGAAGTTCGTGATATTTAGATCAATCTACTGTCATTAAATAACTCTCCCAGTCATATATTCACCGTTTCGCCTACTCAGTATCAAAATTATATTTTCCTTGAGTATCATGAGATTATCATGTATCATGAAAATGAGCACAATAAAATTTATTTAAAAAAAAAGAAAATTATCATTTCTCTTGCCTGTTATACGACATGGCCAAACCAAGATCAAATCAATTAAATTACATTAATTCTCTCTAAATCTAAATCTAAATCTTTCAGACTTGTTGACAGAGATTTTATATCACCACCGATTCGTACATAATGAGCAATTCCACCAATTGGTCGACATATGACTATAAAATAGATCTTTGAATTTATGATGAAAAATCTTGGTCTGGAGTTATTTTAATCAATTCAGTTTGCTTCCCCGATGGGAAATACATCAGAAATACCCTACTTTTGCATACTTAACATCAATGTTTTAAATTCTAGAGGACAAAAACTTTGTTTTATTGCATACAAATTAAAAGAAATGTTGCTAATATGAATAAAAGGTGTAAAAAGAGAAAAACAATGTCCACGTATGGTTACATGTTTATTCAAATTTCATATCATGACCCTAGGTACCAAATAATTTGAAAAAAAAATAAAAATATATTTCTAACTATCCATTGGTCGATGTACAATGCATAACGTGTCGGACATTTTAGTTAATAAAAAATAAAATATTTAGAGAAATTAAAGTATGGCTAAAGGTATGTCATTATAGCTCAAACATAAACAGTGACATTATCCCCTGCTGTACATTATTGCACTTCAAAATTGCTAAAACATGATGTCACCATAACGTGCCGGCACGTTACGGTGACATAGATTATGTGACATAATAATTATATCACATTATTTACACATGTATTGTGTGGACACACAGAGAACCTTTTTTTCTAATAATTTTGCCTCTAAATACTTAAACATAATTTATATTTATCTTCATAATCAACCAATACAAGTATTCATCAGTATCTAAAAGGATAACGAGGGGAAGAATGTCATATATTTTTGCATAAATTCTAAATATAATAGATCATGTGTATATGGACAAAGGGTCAATGCCCTGTACGTGACCCTTGCCGCTGCCATTACCATTACCATTACTGAATCGTTTTTTTGGCTGTAACTTTTCTTTTAGTTGGAATATGTTTACAAACTAAAAAGTGGTATGACCCTTATGCCGAGACCTATGAATTACGCAATAATTCTTAACATTATATGCATATTGGTTTTATTTATTTCTAATTCAAATCCTCATTCATGTAGAAATATGTACCATTCTTCTGTGCCATTATCATCAGCATTCTCATCACAGACTCTAACAGGCTGCCCTGGCTACACTATTCATCATTAACATTTCCAATTTCGTCTATATTATCAGCAATATGTCTAGTTTATGTACAAAAAATAATAAATCAATAGAAGCAATTTAAAAAAATTAAGAAGTTTCAGCCAAATGACGACCAATTGGTGGATATATGTTCTCTATTTTTTGTATAAAGGTTTTAAAAAGTTGCCCACACTCGCTAGCATGAGTAGGCCTATGTAATGAACCACCAGTAATTTCCACAAATATTCCATTAAGTGACTAAATTGCAGAAAATTAATTTAAACGTCAAAGGAAGTGTTTGTAAATTCGACAGTTAATTACAGTAAAACTGTTCAACTATTCTATCCCATATTTACTGGCTTTTGAGTTCCACCCATCATTATTGATATCCTAAAATTTCTCTGTTATAAATTGAATATTTCATGTGAAAAAGTGTGAAGAGGTACGTCTAATATTAGTAACGCAAGTAGCGACGGTGCTGTGCGGGTGCTGTGCGGATGCTGTGCGGGTTTTCGGTGCTGTGCGTCTTTTAGTCATACCGCTATGGACCCCTTTAAAACCCACTCCTTCATCTCCAACATCCACTTGGAATATGTTTACGGGCCTACAGCCTTCAGGTAGTGAGTCAAGATCATGAACGGAGAATGTTTCTCTGAGTGTTTTTATATGGTTAGCGACCATTGTTTGTTTGTTTTTAAAGTTTTTATTCAGCCAGAGGCATTATGCTGTTACACACTGTTCTCAAATATTGATGACTCTATCTGATTTAATTCCATTAATTTCTGGGAGTTTTATAATAGAAGGTTTTGGTACCCATTTGTTTTCTTACTAAATTTGTTGAGCCAACATTTCCTGAATCTCTTGTCAGCCCTTATTTTAGAACTAGCTTTCACGATCAAGATTTTTATTTCAATAGTGCTGATTTCAATGTAAATACCTCGTCTTCTCCCAAGCTTAGGTTTCCCTATTCTGTATGCCTCTCCTATATCATTTTCTTTGATACTTTGATCTGCTATCTGGAAGATCCCTAACACTTTCCTGGTCTTCATTTTTATCATTCAATCGAGCAAGATTTGAGACCTTTGTCTGAGTGTCGATGCTACCGTTTTTCTCCCACTCCTATTCAACCCCTTCTAATATTAGATATTTCTCCTGTAGCTGTATCTTCCTGAATCTTCTCTTTGGGCATATTTACTTTTGAAGATTTGATTGGCCCTTGCGATTTATTTCCCCTTTGATTTTGATTTTGGGTTTGTTTTCGATTTATATTTTGAGCTTGGGGGTTGCCCGGAGGTTTGTTTATTACAGAGCCCTCCTGTCAGTAATTATTAAGTTCCACCTCCAGCTGTTTGATTCTATGGTTAAATTCTTCCATGACCATGGACTTATCCCCTACTAGTGCTCCAACGTAATAATAGACATAAACATGAAACGGCAGTAGCATTATGAACTAGCTACTATCATGCAATAAAGACGCAATCCTTGAATTGGTCAGAGGCATAGCAATAGGTAAAAGCCCAGGTTATGAAGACATTTCTGCTAGAATTTATTAAGATGCATTCATCATTCTTATAGATCAAATTGTTCACATTTTTAGTCAATCGGTCGCTCTTGGCATTTTTCCTGAAAAATGGAAACATAGCATTGTAAAGTCTTTACTCAAGAAAAATATTGTTAAAACCCCAAATGAAACTAGACCAATCTTGCTGATTCATTTAGCAGGAAGATTGCTTGAAAAGATAATAGTAATGCATATATCATCACACCTGAATAGTAATGACATACTCAGTAATTGTCAACTAGGGTTCCTAAATGGCCACAGCACTGGTGAAGCATTATATAACATGATTACCGATATAAACACAGCCATACATCAAAAGAAGTATACACTAGCCTGCACAACACTTTGGGATTATTCCTCAACTATACATACAACTAAGAAGATAGATAACCGGGACCCCCGCTATACAACCAACTCCTCTTGTTATATTTCATTGATTTTAGCAAGGCTTTTGATTGTGCAGACCACACCTTTTGCTAAAAAGAATGGAAGACATAGGCATTGATTTTTTTTTAAAAGCTTTTATTCATTCTGTCAACAAAATGGGCATCTTCTCTTACGGGGTAGATAACACTATGTTTACATCTGACCCTCTTCTCATCTGCGTGTGTCTCTGAAATATAGATTTTACACATAGGCATTGATGGTACTGGCTTGCTTTGGTATAAATCTTATCTTTCTAATAGAATGCAGAAGGTTAGAGTCAGAGAGCATCTTTCTCTAGAAAAGGGAATTCCTATTGGTGTCCCACAAGGATCGGTATTAGGGCCTTTGTTATTTCTTATATAATATGTAAACAATGTAAAAAAAAGATTTAAAGACTACTTATATATATATATAGGCCTACAGTATGCCGATGATACTGTCCTATATATATCAAAAGCTTCTGTAAATGACTGTGAAAAAAACAATTACCAGGGATCTGGAAAGGTTTTATGAGTGGAGCAATAGAAATAAATTGTCTATGAATACAGATAAGACAAAAACTTTACTCTTAAATACATGTCACAAATTAAAAGGCAAAAGTGCTAAAATCAAATTGGGAGATATAACTTTAGAGCAACCCAAGGCTTATAATTACCTTGGAGTATGCAAGTATGGAAGATCAATTTAAGTCCTTAACCAAACAAACGAATCACAAACTGTTTCTATTTAATAAAATACGCCCAAATCTAGACTAACGTATGGCTATTATGCTATGTAAATCTAAGATTATTGCAATTTTCGATTATAGTTTATTTTCATTAGCTTGCTTACCCCAAGGTAAAATTAAAGCAATCCAGAAATTACAAATAGAGCATTACGTTTAGCTACAAGAGCCCATCATCGAACCACAACCCTGGAATTGCATTGAAATTGTAAGGTAATTATGACCAAAGATAGGATGTATTTCATATATACAAAAATGGCTTATGGAAAAATCCATAGTAATCCAATTACTGTAAGAGAAAGAAACACCAGGCAAAATGGTGCTCCAACTATATATGAATATTTTTATTCCGAAAACGGAAAAGAATAAAACTGCTTACTGTATATGGGCGGTAAATACTGGAATGAACTCCCCACACCCCTGAGGAACCTTGAAACTGTATATGAATTTAGCAAAGAGATGAAACAAGTTATCCTTAACAGAATGTATAATAATATCTAAAACTCTGAAATGTTATGATATCGAATTAGGTAGTTACACCAATTAATTTATTTAAGTTAGCATCCGCTCACTCACCCACAAAAGTAGCTAATACCTTAAAAGCATATTACTTTATCGTCTCATCTCATCATTTGTAGCATCACTCATACCGAAATATTGTATTTTGTACCTTGTTAAATTATTTTGTAAACATTATAATTAATCAACCTTGTATTCTATCCACCTTCGGCTATTTCTTCCTTTAGCAATATTGTCAGGACACGACGAAAACCATTCACTGAATGAGAGTGTTTTTGACACTTATGTAATTTACCTGAATACAAATTCCGTTGAAAAAATGTGCTAATAGGGGATTTGTATAGCCGCCATTTTGAATCCTGATTCCCATGGAATTATGGGACTGATGGTACAGTCTAAAATCTATAGGAAATACGCCCTGTTCAGCCTGGAATATCATCAATACTCTAATGTAAATATCTATGTGTTATACATGTTTCCACGACACAAGCCCCCATCTTTCCCATCATGAATTTGGTTTTCATAGATCATGTATACAAGCTCTGATATTGGTGAAAACATTCTTGCAATTGTCAATAATGAAATGCCAAATATTTGTATGTCATATTTCAACAGAATCCATCCCAGCATGCACTGCAGTAGACATGCGCAGTGAGACATGCAAATCCCCTATTGGTTGACTTCTATGATCAATGGTGTACAGTCTGGTATTTTAAGTTAAATAATTAACGTGTATTAACTTCCCATGGATAAAGAATATTTTTGTTTTTCAACACATGTAGTAAGTAGCATGAACGAAAAATCAATATTGAATTATAGTGGCAAGTTCAATTTCTTAAATGGCGGATAATAATATTATGTGTTTCTATATTGCTACAAAAATGTTGGGCTTTTCCATTTTTGGGGGGTATTAAAAATATATTTGTTCATAATTATTTTATTTTCCCTTACATCTCTTCTAAAAATAAATTGAACATTCTGGGTGTAAATAGTACGGCTATAGTTACTTGTAAATATTTTCAGGAATCAAGATTAATTGCTGTTAAGAAAACAAAAAGAAAGACCTTGTGGGGAGTGGTGGCGCAGTTGTCTAAGTGCTCGCTTTGGACCAGAAGCATGAGTGTGGTGTGTGTTCAAACCCCGCCAGACGACATCATTTCTCCTCCACCCCAGTGTTTGCTGACTGTACAGCATACTATACGCTTTAAATTTAAAGGTCCATTGCTGATATTCATAATGTATGTTGCTTTTACAATAGATGGTAGTATTATATACTACCCCAGCGCTACTGCATGAGATGGGCTAGTGCTTACATTGAGATAGAAGCCCGTAGATTTTTCTTAGGGGTTCAGGGACGAGTGGAAGCCAGTATCTAGGTCAAGTGTGGTTGGTAGGATGAAAGCAAACATGAAACCTAACCTTATCCCAAGAATGTCCCAAACTGAAATGGACAGCTACAGACATGCTAGTTAGTAGATACAAAAAAAAACAAAAAAACATAGGGAATGCCGAATAAGAAAAAATATCATGCAATGCAAAGACACTGTCTATATGTAGTTTAGGTAGAATTAGATAGTATGTAACCAAGAGAAGAACAAGTTATAAGTTTATTAAGTTAATCAATCATTTAATGAACTATTTTTCTGTTTAACTTTATAATCAGTTTAAGTTAATGTATATATTGTGCGTTTCCAAAGGAAACAAATTCTACGGTCAACTATTTGTGCGCAATGGCTAGATTATGAATATCAGACGTGCTGTAATCTGAAATGCCTCGAATGTCTGTATTAGCAGAACACAGGAGTGGAAGTAAAATTCAGTTTATTAACAACTAGGAAAGTTGCACGCTCCCTGTTTACAAAGGCAGTTGGATAAACATGAAAGTACAATGCAAGGGAATTAGACATAAGACATCAAACAACATATTGTAATCTAATAATACACAATTGTCTTTTAGTCTTTGCAATTCCGAGCTTGTCTGTCTCCAAGACTTGAAACCCAGAAATCCCAAAGGGTGTAGTAGGTGTAGATCACTCAGATTCAGTCATGGGTGGTCCTCTCTAAATGGGTTCCTCTCAAAACCTATACAGTGGCCTTAAGTGGCAACTTGTCAATCAAACCAAGATAGCCAATAGAATACAACAAATGTCAACCAATAGGATGTCACACTGGCCTTCAGGGATTTACTGCAGAGATGGTAGAAGGTTGTCAATCAAGCAGTCCTTGCATAAGTGCAAAGTTAGTAGTGTTGGCGTGAATTACATCACACAGAGATGGGCATCCAGATATCCTCCCAGATAAGTGTCCACACTCCTCACACCAATCCTCAACCAACACCTCAAAATGTATCACATGAACTTGCTACTCAGGATGATTGACAGAATGGTACCCAATTCACTAACATTCACGAATTTTTTTTTTAAAAAATACCGTAGAATGTAAAAACCAAAAAAAGAAAGGCATGGTCTGGAAGACCTCTTTTTGAGATGACTGCAGACCTTTCTTCTGGACCATCTTATGACGAATACAGAATTCGCTTATCTTATCTTATAACACAATATACCTGAACACCAATATTGCAGAAGTTCAGAATATCGACTCCCTGAGATGAGCCCACACAATCTGCAAGGAACTATCTCTGATGGAACATCCCTATTGTAGTACATCAGGACCATGGCATGTGTTCTGAACTGCAAGTTGTGGCACAAGAGGACAACAGAACAAAACTAATAAAAAATTACCCCATTGGCGACAACAACAACTGTTTTATGGTGACGTCTGGCCTTATTCAAACTAAGAAAATACATATAAACTAGACCTATATTGTTTGGTTTTTAATGTGCAATTTTATGACTTCAATGCTTATATTTGTATGTCTTGATTTCTTTAAAAGGTCAATGTGAAACTTCGAACAAAATCATACATAATTTCATTCCGAGGGCAACGTTTGAGGCCAACGCTATAGTTATGTATTGAGAATCCATTCGCACGTTTTAAGCAGTGTGCTTAGTAATGTAGATCGGGTCACCTTAAAAGGCTCGAGCTATTGATCACTATTCTCTTCATGTTCGCCGTTTAAAATTACGAATGCACCCAATACAAACGTCTATAGTACATTATATCTTACTTTACGCCCTAAACTTAAGTCTACCTCCCACGTAACTTGCTGCATGCAACCAGCCTTGGACTGTGAAGTGGTATTATTTGATGATCCTTAGGCCTACTTATAACTGTCTGTCGTATCATACAACTTTATTAAATACTTTCCGTTCCTACACATGACGCAATAATCAAAGCGTAATTATATTATTATTTGTCCCCGCATTAACTAGAAACCACAAGAACAGGAAACTATAGACGAATATGCGTCACATATATCCAAGTATTCAAGACCAACGAAACCATAGGCACTTGATATCCCATCTCACTCTATACCGTTCTTATTTACTGGGACAACATTGTCAACAGATGCTAATGCACCGATTGCTTATCTCCGTTGGTGTGGTTTTGAATCTATTGACGACGACACCCACTTCTGGTATTCACTGACACAAAGAAAACCCCCGTCCCCGAGATCAGATTTGCTCTCTTCAAAACTATTTGATGCTCTTTGGAACAATAAGTCAAACAGGAGGGGAGTGTTTTATTGAATCAACGTCCGTTTGTTGAGTTTGGCCTCCCATAATTATTTTCGACTATCGAATATAGGACTTGCCTGGTCACTTGAACATACTTTGCTCCGAGTGTTAAGTAAAGATTGGAAATGTCTAGTGATGCAACCTTAATTCTGTATGGACATTAAATCTATATAGCAAGACATGTTTATGCAAACTCTAACATATCTGGCAGATTTAGGATGATCGTACTTTGCCTTTGTACAGACAGCCGAAAATAGTTATATAAAAGCAGTTATATAAAGAGAGAGGGAGACTGATAAGTAGATAAATAAATAAATAGAACGAACGAGAGATAGATAGATAGATCGACCACTTGAATAACAGAATTGTTATAATTTATTTGTCCTTCTTCAATTCTACGCCCCCCCCCCCCCCCAATACAAAGCTCATCAAAAGACGGAACAGAATATTTACTCCTTGTCTGGCCGAGGAAGGAGCCTGCATTGATGGTCCTTTATTTTCCTCTTTTTGTATCTGAAGTTGCAAATGGTACATTAATTAATGTCGCAAGAGTCGAAAAAGCTATAGGAGAAAAATGAAATCCATATTTAATAATAAAACAAGGAGGGCCGTCGCGTATTGTGACATGCTTATGAAATCGGTCATTTTGTCCCACCTTCAAGCCACCCCTGCTGATATAAAACGCTCATGACTTATTTGTTCGAATATAAGATAATTATATTTATAATTATAATTATATTTTCCTCAGCTTCAGAGTGCTATATAGTTCAAAGACACAATGTGCACGACTTTTCTAAGAATAGCACTGTTGCGATTATCACACCGTCGAGTTCAAAGCAGACTTTGGTCTAAATTGTCGAATATGAAATTGGACATCTCGGTTCAATGAATTGCTGAGTAGACATAGGTGAAATAGAATGAATAACATACCGTCCTTTCTCAATAATCTGATCAAAGCCTACGTGGGTATAACCGGAATCAGTCTCAGTAGATTATTGTTACCACTGCGCATGCCTCATATGTCCTCTCCTATTTACCCCGCTGTTCCATTATCTCCCTCTCAGGGACACTACCATGAATATTTGTCCATTACGCCCGTTCAAAATTTCATGGAATTGAAAATAGAGAACTAAATGTGTGATCAAGTCGAACAACGTTGCCTATATAATATGTGCAGGTATTATAATTTCACCTTCCAACAGCAAATTGTTCTACTATTTCTCAGCTTTGGTTTATAACCACCCGTTGCATAAGAAATCCTTAGTTACGATTATTTTTCCTTAGCTACTTTTCCTTGCTGTGCAGCTGGTAAGGCACTTTTAAGGAAGGAATTTACTATACACGTAATGCTAATTTCTATTGCCAGTGTACTGTAGGAACTTCCTATATGCAAGGAATGATAGTTTAGCAATGAACATTTTGAGTAAGAATATCTTATGCAACAGACCCCAAGTCACTATGGCATTTATGCATAGTTACATTAGAGAGCAATTATATAAGTAATTATATCTCACTTCCACTCCCTATTAACGATTTTATGCAAGATATGCACGTCTGTGCCTACTCAGTGCTGAGTTTAGGAGCATGAATGAAAATAGGGAAGACATTTACTGAAAATGAAAACAAATCAGGTCCTTAATTCATCCATCAAAGAGATGATGAAGAAAAATATCTAAGAAATCTTTTACATATATATTTATATAGCCTACACCAAACAAACCGTGAAAGTATCAGCGTAATGCAGGCATTTGAATAATACAAATTGGTCTAGAACTTGCGAGACGGTGTTAAATTTTCTAACATACTTTAGTTTCAGCACTGAAAGCATTCAACCATGGCCACGGCCGGAAGTTAAGTAGACCACACTAGGCAGGAAATGGTGGTGATAGTTGCGCCTGGTGTTACATTTGCACACTTCGTGCCCTAACTGAGGCGAGGTGGCAACTCTCACTGAACGGTTCATAAATACTTTATAATCGCTAAATTAATTAATGCAAATCAAGTTAACAATTAGAATTATATTGAAATACATTAATATTAACCAATTTCCTGATGACATATATATATATATATATATATACAGGTTTCTCTTTACAGTTGATCCAGTGTTTATATCAATGAATTCTTCGTAAAACTGTTGACTGCAACAACAATGTCATTGTCCCCCATTCAAAATATCTATATTATATCAGAGTGAACAGAAACATATTTATTCAAGGAAAAAATAGTGTGCCCCTGCCGGAACTAGCGTTGCCCGGCAATGAGGTGCACCGAAGCAATAACACCCAATCTATTCATATCAAAGCTGCAAGACAGTCGGTGGACAAATAGATTTCCCAAAAATTGTCCGAAATTCAAATATAAAAACAAGGCAGGAAATTAACTCTATTCTACACATTCTCTGAATTAAATATGTTAGTTTTAGCCCAACTTATGCACTATTAACCGTGACAGTATCCAGCACCACCTATTAAAATACAATTTAAATGCACCCAATCGGCTAGATTTTTTTTTATTCATTTAAGGCCAATACTATATTTAATAGTTCACATGAAAAAACGCACTGTCCACCATGGACTAATTGAGGCGTTGCCTTGTTATTACAATTAGATTCGAGTAAATCTCACTCTCTACTTCATTTACATTAGGAATATAGTCCTCTCTACCACTATCATTTACTACTGAAAATGGCATAATATGGACCACCTTATTTCATAACTTTCTTTATTTAACTGGCTTCATCCAATTAATACCGTACAAACAAAACTAAATTACCCATTACCAATCACATGAAATCCACTTATATCATATGATTCTATGCACTCTCCGAATTCTAAAGATTATTTATTTTCTCTGATCTGTTGATTCTAGCCAGTTTCATGGACCATTTCTGCATAATTTATATGGGCCCCAGTTTAAAGCAGGTCGTGCAAACATATTTTAACCCACTTAGACCCAAAATGGGAGTTTTGCTGCTAGAAATTTCATATTAAATATCTTATGTAGGCTCATAGACCTGAGATCACACAACAAATTTCAGACCTCTACCTAGCATAGGACCAAAGATACCAGCCGTCCTACATGTAGGACGGTGGGTCAATCCACTATACATTTTTTAGAACTTTTTTTTATATTAAATCATGTACATTTTACATAGGGAATCAATAGGATGCATAGAGACCAAAGTCTCAAAAAGCTGTTATTTATGAATCACCCCTACCTTTTGTACAACAAGCTAAATTTGAAGTATTTCATGTAGAATTTCATGAATTTTCTGAATCTGAAGAGCAAAATTGCTGAAAAGCCTGGTCACATTGTCAAAATGGGCCGTGTCTATGGTAACTAGTGATATTTTTTGGCATTTTAGCAAAAAATGGGGTTTAAGTGCCCCATTTCTACACTGTTATCAGGAATGTGACCAAACTTGGGGATTTGATGTTAGATGTAAGGGCTATTTGAGAACCCTGAGTCAGTGATCTTGACCAAGGTCAAAGAGCCTAGATATGACCTTGAGATACAAAAATAGCAAAATTCTGGAATGTGACATGGTATTTTCTCCTGATTTTCTCTTATGAAAATAGGGCAATAAGGAAAAATGATAATCTAATGTATTAAAATATGAACCAACATGAGGGGAAATAAGAATTGGATATGCCCAGTTCCATTGGACAATGTGTTGCCATGGTAACCTAGACTTACTTTCTACTCATACTAAATTAAGGTTAATTCAAAATTTCATATACTAACCTGTATCTCTAGAAGTATTTACTCCTGGGTTACAAAATTTAAGCAAGTGATAGGGCTCTAAAAGCTCTGCCATTAGAATTGCTGTCAATGACCTTTGTCAAGGTCAAGGTCACCATTTTCAAGGTCAAACAAGAAATTTTGTTGAAAATGCATCATAAACTGAAAACTAAGTCATAGTTACCATGGCAACACACATTGCAATGACACTGGGCATGGGCCAGTTTTCTTTCCCCTAATGTTAGTTGTTTTTCTATACATAAGATTATCATTTTCCCCTGTAACCCTAGTTTCATAAGAGAAAAAGTGATGTCACATTCCAGAATTTTGCTATTTTTGGTATTTGAAGGTCATATCCGGTGACTTTGACCTTGGCCAAGTTTACTGGATTGAAGTCTGCAGATAGCCCTCATAGATACCATCTATGACCCCAAGTTTGGTCATATTCCTGATACTAGTGTAGAAATGGGACACTAAAAACCTGTTTTCTGCTAAAATATAATGAAAAAAAAACACCAGTCACCATAGAAACAGCCCACTTTGACAATGATTGTGGGTTTATCAGCAAATTTTCTCTTCAGATTCAGAAAATGCATGTAATTTTACATAAGACACATCAAATGTGGATTGTTATATGGTGGGAATGGGTTCCCATTCAAATTCAGCTTATGGCTGCTGGTCTAAGATTTTAGGGTAATGAGCAGACCCAATGCTATTATGTTTTATACCCATATAGACCCAGCGTCCTACATGTAGGACGGCCACACATTTCTTCCATTTTCTCCAAGAATATAATACTTAGGAAATCAATTTTTGGCAGGGACATTGATCATACCTTAAACTATGGTCATATAAAGGTTTCATCACAAAAAGAATGGTATGAATTTGTTAATTCCTGGGGTGAACTTTCAGAAATGACACTTTCCACAAATCGTCTTTGGGCCCTTCAGATGCAGTGATTCTTTCTGTGAGATTGTCACAATATACCCCACTCTGGGTACACTTTTGTCCTTTTGTGAGATTGTCACAATATACCTCGCACTTGGTATATTTTCATGCAGGGCATTAAAGTGGCTAAGATTGCTGAGAATAGAGATGAGAAATTGGGTAAAATATAGCAAAAATATGTTTCAAAGCATTTTTGGCATTGTCAAACCTGCTACCAAATGTTTCTACATATCCTTGATTGCTTTCAATGATGATTACTTGATGCGAAACATGGGAAAGGCATGACATGGTTCCATTCTGATATTGCATTAACTGGATCAATTCTCAGAAGGGGGCTCTGTATTGTTTGTCTTTCGGGGAGATTGTCACAATGTACATCACTCTGGGTACATTTTCATGCAGCACATTCAGATTAATTATTTGTCCTTCTTTGAAATTGTTACAATGTACCTCATTCTGGGTTCATTTTCATGCAAGACAATTACTAGTCTTTCTTAGAGATTCTCACAATCTTAGAGATTAGAGATTCTCACTCTGGATACATTTCTATGCAGGGCATTAAGATCAATTGGTGTCCTTTTGTGAGATTGTCATAATGTACCTCACCTGGGTACATTTTCATGCAGGACATTAGATTAGATCACATAAGTATAGAGGACAATACTGCTATATTTGATGAATGCCATCAGCTCTCTACTCTATTTTCTAACTGATTTGAAATATTGCTGTAGTTTTTTAATATGGCTGTATTTGTACAATGCATATACACTCAAGCTAGTGTTATAAGTGGTACATTGTATGAGCAGTTTATATAAGATATTCATCATTCCATATTAGTGATGACCTGGCTAGGTTTTTAAAATGTTTCTTGTCTAATTGTCTAATCTACCCTCATTGTATCATTTATTTCACACCCATCTCATTTCATCATTACTTCTCATCCTACCATTCTCTCCAAAGAAATAGCCAAGAAGTTATCTATCAGCTAAATTAACATAGCTACAATTAGTTATAAATGAAGATGTAAAATTTCAGGTTACGAAGGAAGACCGGGATTACCCGAGTTGTTTAAAAACTTTGGCATATGCCGCTTATCTTCCTGAATAAAAATTTGTCAAAAAAAATAAAACAATGTCAGTTGGGCCACCGTTGACAGTCTATTCCATGAACAGGGGGTTCTATTTGTAACAGATTTTTTACTTGTTCTGTTTTCCTGTTTCTACCTAATTCAAAATTTCTGGTGTTCATAGATCTCAGATCAATCTTAGAGGGATCCTGTGCCATTCGGTTGGCCATCTGTAACAGGTGTAACCTTCGTCTGTATGCTAAAGGAAGGAGTCTTTTTTTTCAATATGCAGGTTTTTTACACTCTCTCTGGATGGGTCCCTATAAATTATTTTCAGAATTCTGTTTTGCAGGATCAATCGTTTTGTCCTTCTGTGAGTCTGTCACAATGTACCCGATATTGGGTACATTTTCATGCAGGGCATTAAGATCAATTCCTAGTCCTCCTTTACGATTGTCACAATATGCCCCACTCTGGGTACATTTTCATGCAGTGCATTAAGATCAATTCCTAGACCTCCTTTAAGATTGTCACAATATGCCCCACTCTGGGTACATTTTCATGCAGTGCATTAAGATCAATTCCTAGACCTCCTTTAAGATTGTCACAATATGCCCCACTCTGGGCACATTTTCATGCAGTGCATTAAGATCAATTCCTAGACCTCCTTTAAGATTGTCACAATATACTCCACTCTGGGTACATTTTCATGCAGTGCATTAAGATCAATTCCTAGACCTCTTTTAAGATTGTCACAATATACTCCACTCTGGGTACATTTTCATGCATGGTATTAAGTTCAACTGTCTGTCCTTCTTTAAGATTGTCACATTGACAATATGCCCCACTCAGGGTACATTTTCATGCCGGGCATTAAGATCAATTGCCTGTCCTTCTTTTGAGGTCATTGAAATCAATTGTTTGTACTTCTGTCTATCTAGTATACAGTGAGAATAAATGGTCCACAGACTAACGATGTCATGTCACACATATATATCAATACATCAGTACGACAAGGTATTGTATTGGAACTGGGTAATTAGGAAGGGTTTATTGGTCAGGGTTTATTATAATTATAGGTATTAATCGACCTGGGCAGTAGATTGCAGCAATACCTAACATCAGTAGCCTGGGTACCCAGTGCCAGCCTTCCTCCTCGTATTTAATTTAATAAAGAGTAGGAGACCGTACCGGGTAAGGGGGGGGGGTACATTCTCAATAATTGTGAGAGCCCTGTTTGGTAGTTCATGCAGTCAATGTTTAGTAATATAATACTTAAACAGTTACAGAAAAAGACGCATTAATCACCATGATTGTGACTTGATCATTCAGAGTATACTTATAAGAGAAGAGGTTGCATTTTGCTATTAGAAAATGTGGATAGCTTTGTTTTCTTTATGTTAATTATTATTTGGTTTTCTTTGTACCATGTACAGATCGAGTTCATATAGATGGGGCTATTTGCGGTTTCGGGTATTAACTAGGATCGTATCATCTACGAATGATGGAATGCCAGAGTCAATACTATATTCCATAGGTCATTAATAAAAAGCATAAATAGCATGCAATCCAGGGATCCAAGTATAGCTCTTCGAAAGTATTCGCATTTATATATTCAGAGTTACCGTACCAATGTTTGACCAATAGTTATATTATTTCCTCCACAATCTTTCTCCCGGGGGAGAGTTGCTCATGAGCAATAAGTGCACTTATTTTGATCACACACCTGTTCACAGACACCCACCTTAATTGGAGTTCACTATAGTTGAGCAATTTCCCGATGGCGTCACTGCATTGATTAGAGCACGAGCATGCGCAGTCCCACCCACGCTCAAAGTCGTCTGCTCTCTGCATGGCCGTCTGCCTGCTTATCCTTCCCACCACCAGAGGCGTTATAAATTGCGGCACAAGTGCATCACAACCGCACCTACCCAGCTCTTCCTGCAGGAAACTTCTGCGTTTTTCAACTCTATACTTTACACGAAGCAGCTTCAAATATCGCTTACATCTCAAGAACATTATAAACATAATTCCTGTTTAGTCCTCGACAGTCAAAGACTGTCTCGTTCACAGGTTTCCTGCTTACTTACAGACGAAGATTGTGCCGGGGGTCGCTTCAGGAACTACAAAGAGCGGACATTTACGCTAAGATTCTGCAATAAGTGAGTATTGAATTGCTATTACCATTTTTATCTAACACCCTAATCGGAACTCCTGACAGTTATTAATGTCTGGTGGGTTTCAGGTACTTGTATCATCTTCAAAATACATCTGATTATACTTTGCAAGGGATAAATGCTGTCCATGCACAGAATGAAAAATATTGCTGATCATTCAAAACCACTTTCGACAATCCAGAGAGACTTGGTCAATCGCTAGCATTGTGTGAAAGGCCATGGCCTGTCTTGCAGACAAGGATTTATTTGTATTTTTTTATGTTATGGGAAAGAATACTAATAGCCCGAGAAATTCCAAATGCCCTCAACAAAAGCTATCATGAATTCCTTGACAGAGAACTTGATGTATCTTCAGCTTCCCTCACTGCGAATAGCATAGACGCACAGGGCTATTTTCCATACATGAATGGGAAAGAAAGGGCTATATATCTGTATGGTTAGGCACCAGGCATGTAGGCGCTCTGACCGTTTCTCCTGCATTTTCTCCGGATTAGATTTAGCGCAGTATAGCATTATATCATTAAGGTGTACAATAAGCGCAGACGCAACGTCGACCGAGAGAACGTCTTGCTTTTTTACTGCCTGCCAGTAGGCAAAAGTTCACAAGACAAGTATCACGATTATCTTTACTAAAGGAAATTTCTACCCTTATACACAAAAGTCCCTCGCAAAAGGCACTTCTCAATGAGAATAATGAGAATATATTTTTATTCGGTGTGCTTTTTAATTATTATTTTGTGTTGTCCTTACCGTATTCAGAATTATTTATTATCCAGGAAAGAGTTTCTCCCAGACCGGTTTACAGGTTCTATGAAGATGATGTGACGTGTATAAATTTGTATAAATCTTCCCAGAATACATGAATATATCTTTCGATACTACTGCATGGGGTAAAAATCTATTGCATTCACATCCAGATCTCGCGTAGAGTTATTAAGTGTTACGCAATAGAATAATAGACTTGGGTCTCCATTATTTCACCATGCGCGGCTGTACTTGATAAGTGAACAAGGCACTTCCGGCGTCTCTTTATCTAATGCCTCCGAGTGCAATACGATCCCCATTGTCAAATACGCATAATATGAATATATGTATGTATGTATACATATATTCATAAATGCGTCCAAGTATATATACATGTATCTGTTCTCCGTGGAATTAATTAATCATATTCCCGTCGGTGGGCGATTAATGCCTTTTGACACTCCCTCTAGTGGGCGGCCAAAGCATTTTGGCAGAAAACGAACGATGATGATGATAATATTTCTTTTTAAAAACCACCCCTAGATATTAGCAGAACACATAGTATTTACTCGAAACATTGTTAAATTCGAACGGTATCCCTGGTTTTTATTTGATCGTTGATTTGTTAAAACTGCATTCTCATTTATTACTCGGGTAATTATAAACAGAAACAAGGTCACTCATAAATAGTGGTTTTCGTTGTCATGAAAATCAAATGTGGGAAGTACATAATAATCTTAATAATTTAACATATCGGTGGGGCGTAGAAATATAAATGGGGACTTATATGAAGCCCTTCAGAAAAAAAACAGGGTGAAATCTTCCACAATTTTGGTTACATGACTTTCACACGAGTGGAAAAGACAACAGAACAAAAAGAACTTTAGTTTTTGATCGATGTTAAATGTGAATGCAGCTTTAATATAAAACGTCGAGAGATGATAAAACATTGCCACTTGTAAACAAGAAATCCTACGGTAAACATGGATGGGTCATGGGCTCGCAGAAGCATTCAGTTGTTAAAGCATATAATAATGAGAAATAGTACTGAATATCTTGTGAGAGATATTTGAAAATAATGGTGTCCGTCGTTGCTAACAATGACATTGTAATGCTTTTCGCGAAGAATATTCCAGATCTGGGCAGTTTTTTTCCTGGGCAGACCTTAATTCTATGACTTTCACATGTAACTCCCTAATTAGAAAGGTGTCATGATGATTACGAATAATTGTTGATGACAGGAAATAGGGCCTATATTTAATTAAAAGGAATCAAACATTAGCCTACACAATGCCTATGATGCATAACGTTTCCACCATCCTTCCCTCCGAATAATAACAGATAATGATAGTGTCCTTGGGAGAAATTAATAAAAAATTTCTGGCCTAAGAGATCAGGTAAAACTGGTATAAATTTTGACTCTAGGCAATTACATGTATCCAAGTTTACATTTAAATTTACTTTTACTTTTAACAAGACTTACTAGCCTTAATTTGTACTGTCTCATTTTTTACATTCTTCATCAATATATCAAAATCTCATAATGGGTATAATAACCTGTTCGTTTGCTTTTTTCCATCAAAAGGTGGCATTTATCATAAACAAAGTGAATTCGAAATTTGAATTTAAAATATTTGCTAGAAGTATACGATGGAAGCGGAACTTGTGATTGTCTTGGCAAATCTTGCGCCCTTCAAAATACGTCATGGTTGACGTCAAAGCCGATGTCATTGCGCACATGACGAGATGGACTTTTCTGTGTGCATCACGCGGTAGAGCAATCGGTCCATGAGGCGCTGACAAACGAAGCTCCAAAGTCCCATCACAGGTATATTTCAAGCACAAGAAGTCTGTGATTTGGGTGGAATGTTGCTGTATATATTTGGGAGCTAGCCGACAAGGCATAAGATACGCAATTTCCTCACGGCCCAAGTGAGAATACATGAATAGAGCTTTCTATATACTGAGGGCAAATATGTGAACAAGACAACTTCGGTATATTCGGGAACATTCCGAAATCAATTATTAAATGGCGGGCATAAAGAAGCCCCAGCTTCTTTATGCTTTGATCGAATTCATTTGAATGTTGGTGGGTGGACGAATTGACGGGTGAAAGTTGAATAAAAGAAGGACGGTTTTTGAGTACGAAGATATAGGAAACTTAAGATACGAGCAACCAAATATTACATTAGCTTCGTTTGCCCGTCGCCAAAAATCGATAGAAAATCGTGTTCTAACTTCACTACTATCTAGTGATGATTGAAAGTAAGAAATGGAGAAGGCCTTTGAGCGTACGAATGTGTTTAGATGTCTGACGTATTAATTAATCCTAACTTGCATTGTAACCCCGAGGAAACGACGACTGTATTCGATTTGGATGTAATACAAAGTTGAGATTTATCTACTTTTTATAACATAAAGGATATTATTACCGACGATTAACTACGTTATCGGGGTAGTCGGTGGATGACTTGCTTCATTTATTCCTTTCATTATAAGACATTTTAAAACGGCTGAAGAAAAGAAAATTATATTGCATTAAGGAACCCTAGGAGGTTACATTCAAGCGATAAATCAGTCGTCCCTTGAGGATTGTTTGTTAAAAACACTGTCCCTTGCTAATTAAATTATGAACGAAACGAAGTCAAAGCGCGCAGAAAAGGTCTATCAATGCTTGTTATGTTACATCCAGTAGAGAGCCCACTGTATTAGTTGTGTTATTACAAAGATAAGAAGAATACGTTGACCATGTGAAATACATTATTCAGTACATTCCATCAATCTGCATGTGTAATTCCTAATTATATTCCGCTCTATATTTTTGTAATTTTTCTATATCAAATAAATACGCCTGCATGTGCTTCTATAATACTAATGTCTAGTACTATAGATCGTGTATGAACTGGGCTGCATGATGAGTTAACTTATCATATTTGACCAATCCCCGCCCTTTTGCCAATACAAAACTCACGCCGTATATACAATTCATGCCTATAACTCTTTTCAGAAACCTTGAGTCCCCCTGGGATTGCAAGGAATTAACCTTTTGAAAAGAAAACTTGACATCATTTCAAAGAAACCTTAAGATTATTTTGTGAGACGCATTCTTCCCCGGTGATGACGTTTTTTAGTCTCCCTCTGGACAGGTGCTTCCCGTTCCAGTGCGTCAAAAATCAAGCATAACTGTCAGTCATATCAGTATCATTCGTTTGCCCGGTTGATTGGCTCAGGAAGGCACAGCCCAGTGGAAGAGCGCGAAGTAAGTGCGTTGCTCTAAAATGTGAGTCAGGGAGAAAAAAGGGACAATAAGGACTACAACATTTTGCGTGATCATTCCTATCAAATGAGCCCATCTCTGCCGAAATATCGCAGATGTTCTCCATTGAAGACGGGTCTTAAACAAAAGATAATATTCATAAGCACGATCTACGATAATGGGCATGTTATTGTGCCTCAAGAATCATACATGCTTTTTCTTGTTAGAATAATGTAAGGACTTGGTAGGAAATACCAGAGTGTATGATATTCTGTTATTCCTAAAGGCGACGCAACAAACCGTCTACGTCTACTCTGCTTCCTCATTTTGTTCATCCGCCCTCTTTCGTTGCCTTCTTGCCTCGCATCCTTAAGTTAAATGAAGGGTCGTGCTTGACGGTGAAAAGACAAGATTAAGAAGCTGACATGCACTGGATTCCACCTTTTTCTAAAGTCCCAATTGTTTCCTCATGGACTTGCGTCCATGCAGTATTTGTCAGATTTTTTTCGGACAGTTATCTTTTTGTCCGTTGTGTCAAGTGCATTCTAATTCCACTAACTAGATGTTGTTTGGATTAAGACAGCACATGCCACTTCTTGAGGTATCGTGAGAAAATTACGTGTTTTCAATTATGAGTATTTAATTAGAAGAATGTTAACATCATCATTGACAAGAAATCCGATTCGATGGATAAGTATGCATGATTACACTTATTGTCACTGTGTAATTATTGTTTTAATGTCTCTTTGTAATTATCTCTACCAGGGGACATTCAATTTATGAAATCAGTTCTTATGGTGTGAGGTGGTTGGGATGGTGTCAACTTAGAATCAGGCTAATTTTTGTTGTCGTTGAAAGGTTCCTGACATTTTGTAAGTAGATATAATCACGGAGATACTTAATGAGGTGGGGTGGGGGTGGGGGTGGGTATTGTATATAGTATGAACAGAGAAAGTATTGCATTCATTCACTCTGCTTCTCCTCTATATCATTATTGATGGAGACCTTTCATCGTCCAAAACATGCTCAGAAGCTCATACGTGGAACTGGTAATCTATCGTACACATAAAACCAGCAGAACCTTTCTGTCTATAGACATCCACGAGCCAGTAGAAACTTTTTAAGTACACTAATTGAACACAAAACCAGAAGAACTTTTCTCAAGTGTCTATCTAGCTGCATCCCCCATGAATGAGCATAGTTTTGCCATGCCTATTTTCCAAATTTCTCGCTAAGCCTCAAAGTTTCCAAAGAGGCCTTGGGAGAACTTCACATTCTTACAGACGCAAACTGTTTTTAGCAAAGTGAAGACCTCACAGATATATGATGCTTGCCTGGCTGAAAGGAACAAGAATGCATATACAAAGTCTGCTAGAGTGAATGAAATGCATCCCTCTATTGCCCCCAAAGCAACAGGGCCATATACCGGAATGTCAACCTATAAGATCTGCTTTCGTAAAAAGAAAATCGCATATTATCTTCATCCATTTCAGGGGAGTACCCACAACTGTCTTTATTGAAATAAGTAATACGATATCAACAGTATGTTGTTATCGTATGGTCGTAAATAAATTTGGGGAAATGGATATCTTAATATCTTAAAATATTTAAGAGAAATCTTGAATTTAATCTTTACTATTAAGGATGTTTTATGAAAAGGTTATTTTTTGACATGTGACTCATCCCCTAAAAATAATGCGATTTGTGTTTTGCCAATAGACTTAAATAGATTTTAAATACTTAAACTTCAACCGATATAATTGAAATACATACGATAAATGCATGTATAAAAAGCGTGCAAGATGGTGTTAAAACTTACTTCGTACGTTTTTATTTTATGAAACAGACCTCCCAATGTTTCTGTCTCAGACTGCTTTCCTTTTACGACATAATCATGAGAAATATTCTGACCCCATCTACTGCGCTACATTATTCTAGAATCCGATGATGGACTTCGATAAAGTGAAATAAAAGATGAATCACAATAAATTAGGTAACTGTCTGGGAATGCAATGCCGTCTCCTTGTATTTCAATGCATTGAGAGTAGCAATATAAAATGCTGTAAGGCCCTCGCACATAAAAAACTAAACTTTAACCAATGTCTAGGCGAAAATCTTAAATCAAATCCCCGGCTTCAAGGACAATCTTGAAGCCTGATTTTGTTTTTGTCTCCAGTCTCTGAAAATTAGACAATGTAATTGTCTCTTCAATTTTTGTCCTTATTTGCGGTAGTTTTCTGGCAGCTGGCGGTAGTTTTTCGCATAGAGATACAAGCTATTTTGTAAGATTTGCAGCAGGCACGCAGATAATGGAGAGACAATCAAAATGAGACAATTTTAAGTAGTTCCACACAATATATATCGAGTTCATAATGCAGTTTGTCTGTTGTCTCTCTGACAATTTTGAGGCCGAAAGACCAAAATCTAAAGACAGCTCTGATAGCTGTCCTTAGGTGGTTTTGTCTAAAAAATGTTGAAGTTTTGTCACTAAATTCACAATTTAGAGACAATTTTGGTTTTTTCATTTATTCATTTATTGTCTCTGTGACAATTCTGAGGTCATAGTGACAAATTTGAGGCCGAAAGAGAAAAAACTTAGGACAACTCAGATAGCTGTCTCGAAATGTTGAAGTTTTGTCACTAAATTCACAATTTGGGACGTCACAGAATTAGGTTACCATGATGTTCCAGAAATGAAATGCATGCACAACCAGAGAGAAAGTAAAATGTTCGATCTTAAAATAAACCATGCCAAAAACTACCGCCAGCCACCAGAAAACTACCACAAATTAGGACTACAACTGAAAAGGCAATAATATTGTCTAATTTTCAGAGACTGAAGATAAAGACAAAATCAGGCTTCAAGGACAAAGACAATCTGACATTATGTGCACACCGTTTGAGATTGTCCTTGAAGCTAGGGATTTTATTGCAGATTTTTGCCTAGACAATGTCTAAAGTCTCGAAAGTTTCAAAAAACCTATATTCATCACCAATTACTTACTTGTTTGCCCAGGTTCAATTTAGACCTACAGCAAAATTGTCTCCAAATTATAAATTTAGAGACAAAAAAAGATATAAAACAAGATATAGAGACAAAAGTTCAACATTTTGAGACAAAACTGCCTAAGGACAGCTATAAGGTCACATTTTTTTATGAGTGCGATATTGTCTAGATCTGCTAAGATTTGTCTTGTTTTAAATGTCTCTCCTTTATACATGTGTACGCCTGCAGATTTGCTTCGTGCTTCTACAATACAATTGTTGCACACCTGATCTCTGATTTACATTTTCTTCCAAAGAGAAATAGTATTCGTTTCAGATGTTTTTTTGCATTTCGCCTTATTAGTTTGTGCAGATCTAGATCCATAATATGCTCTACCAAACACCTTGAGCTAGTTGGAAGGGACAAGGAGATTAGCAACGTTCAAATGAATCAGGTAGCACCTCATGTCCTGATAGTCATCCATTGGGCATCAATCTAATGGCGAGATCAGGGCCAATCCTGGAAATCGTAATACCTAATATGTTTGCCCACCTGTAGACTCAGATTTCAAGTGCAGGGTGGTAGCATAGCCTTTCCTGACCTTCTTTCTATGAGGTATACAGGAATGTAGACGTATCCTGATAGCAGAGGCGGTCATAGGAATAGACCTACACCTGCGGGAAATGAAGGATTTCTTTATTTTTCTTTCATTCATTTTAACAGATGTTGTGAATGTTATGGTACAAAGAAACCATCGCCCAGAAAACTTCCAGCTAGGGAAATACCATCCCGAATGTTTTCTCCTGTCCATGTAAGAGCTGTATATAGGTATTATAATCATATGTAAGATGTATTATGTATACATTGATCTCGATCTATTGATATATGAATAGGGAGTGGCCAGGAAATAAGGCCGGACACAGACTGGCTTTGGTCTGTCGGTATCTTGGACCAAAGTATTATTGCAGTGGACATTCTTGCACCAGTTTGCTTCTAGCCAACGAGAGTGAAAAGTTCCGATCGCGGGGTAGTTGCCTGGTTGATGGTTTTCTGGATTGCAGGACCCTGGAGAAGACCTGCTATCCTTTAATAATTACATTGATAGCTACTGATGTGTGAAAGTTTATAGCAATGGTCTTAAGGTACACGAATGAACATGAGCTGTGGCTATTGGCAGGTTGTCTTCCACCATTCACTTCATGCAGAATCTGGTATTGGCGGCTTAAGGGCACCGACTGAAGGGTAAGGGCAGGAATGAACAATAATACCTCATACGTATTGATTACTTATAATAATATAAATTAATAGTTGTTTAATAGACCTGTAGGAGATACCGACAATAGACGTAAAGGTTTAAGTGTGTGCATGATCATTTAGGAAGAATGGAGAGAAGAGCATACATAGGTGATATATTGTGATGTGGTATTTTATTCCCTTCGCAACTTAAATATCTGCCTTGTCTTTTACGACACACGTCAACAGGGAAAAGTACATTTAGGAAGAATTTAGGGGATTCGGCAATTTAGGCTCACCAATTGTGAGCCAATTTAAACTTTTAACTCCTTACAGTGCCATTATTTATTCCCTAGAACATGTCGTTAGTAGTTCGGAACTCTATAGCGGATAGTTCGGATCCCTATAGGCTAATTAAAACCATCTCAGTGCGAAATAGACCAGCGCAAAATACATGTTTGTTCATGGGTGGACTAAAAGCTTCCTTTATTGTACTGTAGTCATTGTATCCCAAAACTATCAGGAAACTATAATAAACATAGGTGTATCAAAATGTTGGGATCTTTTGCAGTGTCGCAGAATTGACGAGGGAGGGGAATACATGCACTCAAAACTTGATTTATTCCCACATTTAGCAAAGCCTCCCTCTTCAGGCCATTAAAACATTTTGCAATTCTTAGCAAAGAGACTAGAGGTAAAAGGTAAATGTTCTCATAACACCCGTAGTAATCTAAGGCATGTGTAGTTAAGGCTTGTTTCTTATGTATATCTAATGCCAGGCGACAAAGTAACATTACATTTTTTTACCTTTCCTCTAGGGACCTAGAATATAATATTTCCTCTTCCTTTGATTGCATCAAGAAGAGTTCTGTTTTTGAAATATATTACTTAAATATAATATATTGGTTGGGCGTGTCTCGGTCAGTGGTTAGTGTTTTCATGGGCAATGTGTACACACATATATATCTATATATGTATGTCTATATATATATACAGTTGATGTCTTAGTATGATAGGGTTCCTACAAAACTGCTGCTTTATACTATTTTATATCATAATATGTTAGAAATGTATTACTAAGTTGCCTTGGGGCTTTTTACCATAAGCATAGGATGCCACGTATTTAGAAAACACTTACAAGCACTTCTAATGAAACTTACACTTAATGAGTTTTAATGATTGTTATTTTACAACATTACTTCTAAAATAACATGGACAAACACGGGAAGACCTGGACTACACTCATGACCTATTTGTCAAATGTTAAATTGGCGAATAAAGAATTCAATCCTAATAATAATGACAATAATAATAATAATAATAATGAGTTATGTGTTGGAGAGAATCATAGTCTTTTAGCACTTTTCACTTTGTCAATGTTTAAACACCCGGTGTCATTAAATTACACATATTTAGGAGAATATATTGGCAATATCCACAGATATCTTCAAGAAACAAGGTATGAACGAATATGAAGACCTTACTTTTCTGCTAAGATGATTAGATTGTGGATCCTCTACAGACCTTGCCTCGAATGGGAGAGACAAGACAAATGATTCTAATCACGGAACGCAGAGGCTCACTCTAGGATCGGTTATCATTAATTACTTATATGACTTCTGGAAGTAGCCGAAAGTAATATGACAGATACAAGATGTTCCCATCAGAGTGTCAAATCCTATGACGAGGTAGACAGTGATTGTATCAAGTGTGTCCATTTGATTCTCTGGCAACATAAACATCATATTATAATGAACTTTACAAGGTGGTCCTGGTTCATATCACTATTACACCACCATATCGCTAAAAGGACTTCACATTGTATGTCGTTTTGGGAAGATTTCGGGTTGTTAATCCGGTTGTTCTATTCAAAAGCCTTCGTATTGTTATGTTGCTATGTACAGATATATATACGAATGTGTCAGATCCGAGATAAAATGCAGTGGTTTCATGGTAAAAACTCTATTTGGCTTACATACTGGAACGTGACACTCTAAGTTCTGTGCAATGGAATGAACGGCTTATTTCAGAGTTTGCATAGTAAAAGGTAACACACAATGCAGAGCACCAAAGCAATTCCCCATATTTGTAAACATCAAATAATTATACATTTTACGGTGAACCTTTAAAAAATACTTGGCCTAGATACAATTATAGGAAACCCATTTATACTATTCGCTCCTGGGGGTAATCATATCTATCTATCTATCTATCAGTGTATAAAAAGTTCTTGATCTTCAATATTGTTTTATAAGTGAACTATAGTATACTCAGGAAGTTGAGAGTTCGGTAAGTGAGAATTTCGATAAGTCTTCTTCGATAAGTTGCGCAAAAGCCGCAGTTTCGACATGGATAAGAAGTTTAAATATGTGAGCGAGGCGATGATGAATCCTTCGATGTAATTCATTGAAATAAAGTCCGCGCAATGTTAATCACATCCAGCACACTCAAGAGGTAGCCATTCCAAGTTGCGCATCCTGCCTCCCATTGTCAGAAAATCGCCTCCCCGGAGAAATCAACCTTTAGAGGACGGATTAGAATGCGATGGGCGACGTGTGGGCGACCCTTACTCAACCACTGGCATTGAAATAGGTTTGATTGAATTATTGTCACCCTCAATTCCTGTTAGCAGCGATGCCTCTGGTTTACAACACCTCCTCCATCCTATTCTATCGTGTTCCAACTGTAAAATGGTGAACCATTGACTTAGAATTATCCCTGGATGCAATGTCGATATGACGTCAGGATCACTCTGCGAATCCCACAGATCCGAATTTGGGGCGGTCAAGAAAACAGAACAGATGTCCACTCTGCATGCTTAGAATGATCAGTGTTTATGTCCCGTGGACATCAATCGGACATTGTGCAATGTTTATAGGTTCCTCTTACATTAACCGCAATATAGACATCTTCAAAATGAACAAAAGTGTATGTTATTTTCATGCACGGTTGTATCAGCTAACAAATTGCTGAAAATGTGTTTCCTCCTACGCTTATACTTTTCGCACTTTTCATAATAGGAATTTGTTGAGGAATTATATAATTATTCATATTCATATAGAATATACAATGCAATTAAGGTCAATCACGATGATCACCTGATCACTTGTTTGAATGCAGCATTTCTTTAAATTTCTCCCTGTCTGAATATATTATATATAGAATTGTCGAAAAAGGTTGGCATGGGTACAAAGAATGGGCTTGATGCAGACGTGAGACAGTATAGAGAAGAGACATTAGATGGGAAAACGCTTGTGCCAGACTGTAGAGGGAAAGTATCGCCCTGAGGCAATTGGCCTCACTTTATCGCATCACTGTTTCTTATTTCACAGGGTATCAAGGGAAGATACATGCATGTCTTAAGTCTTATTGTAAGAGACGAAAACTCTTGACAACAATCTCCTGAGAAAAGAATTAATCCTAAGGTATAATATTTAAGGGAGTGGCTAGATTGAAGATAGCTCATGTCTGACAGAAACCCGCCGCGCACGTTCTTTGGATCAGCAATTATTGAGATAAGGGACCTGTATACATACATTTCCCAAACAAAAAAAGATAAGAGCTCGGCTGAATAGAGGAACTATGAAGGGCATGGCTATAGAGTCCCAACTTATTAGGGCACAACAGATATCCTCCATCCTTGTTTTGTGCCATCTTATACTAAGACAACATACCTGGGCGTTTTTTGTCTCTCCGCCGAACATGGTAACATATGATCCAATAGAAAGTGTTTAGTGTATATTTGGATCATCTCGGAAGCAGTCATCCGATGCATTCCTTCAATTATCAGTTGTATCGAGATTATTCTGAGCTAGATAAGTGTTATCTACCTTAAACAGGCTCAGTATGACGAAATATATGATTGAAGCCATAATCTCCCTTCATATTTGTTCTCCTCCCGATGGATTTGTTAGATATTCTAAAAGTAGTCTAATCTTAAATGATTTTAGCCTGGTAATACGTGAACAAGAAATAATATATGGCCATCACTTATTTGAATGCCAATGTGAACGCTGCCAAATTCCAGAGTATATAATGTATATTCAATTTCAACTCCACCCCCCTCCTCCTGGCACTGGTGGAAGAACAGCTGCATGCGCTAAACTAGTCCCAGTAAAAAGGTTATGCTTGTACAATTAAATATAAATGTTTCAAACATATATGCCATGTATAATACACGATCATCGTCGATGTATCACAATAATTTCAATAATAATTGATTTGAATCATAACATAAACAAACTTTCGAAAATTATATTGGTATACAATTTTTTCCAATATTGTTTATCTTCTCTCTTAAAGCGTGTGTACTTATGTAATATAGTATATTTATCGCCAGTCTTGCTACTGTCAACTTTCCACTCTCCACTTTCAAGAAATTATCAAATCCAAGTTCCTCTGTTTGAAGAATAGTCCATGTCTATTTTGCAAACACGGCCGGTCATCCATCAGCCAACCTATTAATATTCTATTGATATTTCTGTCATCCCTAGAGACGCCCGTCAAATGGTGAACATGCGGGCCCTTCTGCAAGCGACATTTGTTCTCCTGTTGGTGAGTTTGTTAAGTAGAATTGCGCACGCAGACTACAGGTCGGACAGAATGCGAGTCATGGCTGCAGCAGAACCCCCATCACGACCTAAAAATTTTGCCGACCTCGATGAACTAAATGTTTACCTGGAAAAACTAAGGCAATACTACACAATTATTGGCAGACCAAGGTAAGGACTGACAACTCCAATTAAAATTCATGACGCGTTAAAAAGTAGATATAGATTAAGTTGTTAGATGTTTGCATTGTGGTGCATGCACGAAGAGAGGCACATCGTGATCAAACGACATGACGCAATTTGTTTTTTTAAAACGTATTCAGGAAGTGGTTATACGTTCCATGCACGAAACTGGCCCCCAACTCCTCGCACATTGTGAAAAAACAGTTCATGGATAATCGCATACCCTTTTATCACATGCTGTTTCATTATTCAAGAATAACTGATATCCCGCCGAATACATGGAGTATACATTGAATTGCAAAGTAAAAATGATATGAATGAATATGAAATAATAACAGCATTAAAACTAATATTTAAGTCGCATATTTTACAAATATAGAATTTATCAATAGCAACAACAAAACTATCGCACTGAGGTACTTGAATTAGATTCTTGAATTGCTTTATTTTTTTAAGTGGTGGGTGTGGGTCGCGTGTAGGTGTGTGTGCGTGCCCCTATACATTCACCACGGACACCTGTTGATGTAGTAATTGCGAAGTTTCCGTATCTTTATCAAAATAAAAAGGTTTAATGATTAGTTGTAGTGCCTGGGCAAGAACAAATATGTAAAATTGCAAACATGACACTTATCATTCAGAAACGGCTCAACTGTTTGTGATTTCCCCCTCAAAGCTACATACTTTTCCCCGGACTCTTCTTGTGGGGGCTGCTGTACGGCTGTGAATACGATAGTCCTCTTGTTATGTGTGTACAGAAGCTAGGGAAGTGTATGTGTACCTCTTGCCAAGTTGTAGCTAAATACTCTGTGACATGAAGTGGACGTATGTGTGTACATAACCGTTATAGTCCGTCTGCGGCGGGCTTTCATCATGGCGTATTTACACAATGACCAGTACGATACAATAAGTGCCTTTTATGGTGTGGAGCGACACCTGTTAGATGATGGCCCTAATGAGGAATCAGTATCAATCTAGGGTCCCAATAGTCTCTGGGGGCGCAAATAGTGCGTCAGCTCAGCACAGTTATTGGTACCGGCAGCGTTTCCAGTTACATGGATGGGAAATAACACAACCCCTCTCATTGCCTATCTCTCATTCTCTCCCCCACCAAGCCAATATCGCGACTGTGTCTGATGCCCACTGTTTTTCTTTTTTTTTTATTTCTTCCTCCAACCCCCGGAGGCGAAGATTGAGTGCGTAAATGGATGAATGTTTAGGAGAAGCGATGTCCATAATGTGTAGTCATTAGAGTAAAGGTTCCCCCATATCTTAGAATAGAAGGTAGAAACTGAGACGGCCTTTATCGGGTGCAGTGTGTAGTTTATCTGTACCCGCCAGCTCCCCCTCTCAATATTCCTTTGTATATATGTTTCCACTCTAAACCACTTCCCAAGATAGGTTCTCTTCCACAAAAAGGCCCCATTACTCAGAGGGAACATATATATGTATATAGAGAGAGGGGGGAGAGATAACAGACACATATAGCCAGAACATTTCACCGTTTTTCTTGGACATTTTAATATGGAATGTTGCCATAAATTTATGCCATGCAGTTTTCCATTTGAACTCTGAGAACGATATGAAGAAATAAAAACTCAAATTAATAATTAAGTCTAAGGTGATAAGTTTCAAAATTCGAATCCCTAGTTGGTGATTACCATACTTTGAGGTAAAGATTTCATTCAACGGGGTCGTAGGGGTTTAGGTGAATACTGCCACGCCCATCACCCTTAAATGTGGTTATTCTGGTCATGCAAATATGCAAATTTCCACATATAGGTTGACTTCAAAGTAATAAATCAGACCTCTTAGACGATATGGGTGGTCATCCAAGACACCTTTCTCTGTTTTGAGTATCTCTTAATGAGTTAGTTTACATAATTGACCCATACTGAACAAGTGGCTGATATTGCCGAAGCTAATAGATGGCAAAGAATGCACGACAACAAAGCAAGTTCTTCAGTCCGAAAAAAAATCAAAACACTATTTTTGACCTGCCTTGTCTGACAGTGTCTGTATCGCATTAGATTGCCATTGTTACAAAGAAAACAAAGAACCTGCTGCGAAGTCAATTAAATATGAGACTTTACTGTCATTCTAGTAGCACTGCGCGGAACGCCTTGATTAAGAGAACATTCTGGAACAGCTGGTTTATGTGATATAACTTGCCTACACAACGCCCCGTCGTTCATCTTCATGAATATCATATCTTAATTAGCATTTCGTAATGTATTCCGGTTGCAGCGTACCTGAATAGCATGTTATGCATGGTGATGTATTGCGTATTTTGTGATAATCTCTGTGACTGTATAGCAATAGTTGGTGATCCTTGATCAATGATTAAAGTTATTTATGGTTTTTCTATGTTTAGGTTTGGACGCAGTGTAAGATCAATAAACCGCCATCTTAAATTAGATGAAGACTTATCATGAGGAAATTCAAGCAAAAAAGCAGCGGTAGGTTACAATTTGAATATCCATTTTGACTTTTGTTCTGATGTATTTATTTCGTCACTTAATTATCTGTAATAAACGTACTTAAAAGATCAAAGCAAGAGTTGTTCCTGAACTATTCCCTATAAAGTCAAGACAGTCAAAACAAATTGGCCAATATCGCATTAGATAATAGTTTGTGATGGGATGACACCTTTATAATTAGGATGGCGAGGTGGTCAACTCCGTTCGCAAACAAGCTTTTCATTCAGTCGCCTTTTGACGACGTACGTTGGTGTACGCATCAAATCTTCTCTTCTTCTTCTTCTTCTTCTTCTTCTTATGATCGTAAAATCTAATGTAATATTTTCTAGACTTAAGCTGAAAATATCATTGTTGACAATGAGAGCTTATAGTAAAAAGAAATCCAGCAATTCTTATTCGTGTAATCTGTAAATACATGTTTGTATTTTAAAAGAGCGCTTTTTAATCTCATTCGTAGCTTTGTTATAGCAAAACTATTTATCATATTCAGTGGTGCCCACGCACATTTTCGTATCGTTGCTATGCCATCATATATATTATTGTGGATGTTAATAATTGAAAGCTCTGATGACCAGATATATGTTTATTTTAATGCTCTGCATTCCCTTTCAGGGCACGCCGGATATCTATGGCAGTCGCTACTCATTCAAATGACAGATATCTTTGCCTTATTACAGCCACAACCACCACTACCACTCTAGCATATGATTGACAGCAATTATATATTTGAAATTATCTTTCATTAAAAGTTAGAATCATTTCCAGTCACATTTGCATCATCATCCTATTTTTTGTTGTGTTTTTGCAGGATAACGTACACTATGTATCCACATATTTCTCATTTGTTTTATTTATTGTTGCTGGGTACTTACATGACTGTGACAGATGTTAATTTGTCTAGTTTTCAGTGACAAGAACTAATAAAATGGTCAGCTATGTCACAAGTACCTTACATAACAAGCGTTATTTTGCTTTAGCAAGTGGCACCGAATGTCTATGTTTCTTATTATTGTACTTGTAATAAAGTCATACTTTTTGGCACAAGTTCTGTAAGATTTCTGCTGCTGGTGTACATCTTTTTAAGAACGTTATTACAAATAAAGCATCTATTGATATATTTTGTATATCCGACTTGGTAGGATGTTGTTGTCTTCTAAAGCAAATGTCTCTTGCAGTAATTCTAGTCTCGTTCAGAACAAATAGTTGCATGGGGAAGATGGTGCACTTAATGATGATCCTCATGTTTCATGCCATGTTCATAAACATGATGAGGTCATATTTAATTAGTCCTTGAGACTTGAGGTAGCCTTAATAATGCTAATCAATATTTACACTACTTGGATGAATGTAAAAGCTTCCTAAGTTGATCTGTATTTGTGGAAAACAACAGAAACAATCACCCGTCCTTAAACGTCCAAAAGTGAAGACCTGTTTAAACCAAGAGTAAAGGTGTTTAGAATACGTATCGCCTCTGGGTATAATTCATTTTCATAGTACATTCCTAATATATAAACTAATAAACTAGTACTTAAAAATAAGATATGAGAAAATAGGAAAACAAAATAATGTCACATTTCTTTGAAATAATTAAATTATTTGCGTAAAAACAAAAAGTGCTTTGCATAAATTCTTGCGGAAGTTCCCAGCTCTATGGAATTTACCGCCACGGGAATTTTAACTCTCACTGAACGAGATTTTATTCGTCACTTAAAGCTTATATGACTGGACACTGCCTCTCAATAGAAACAAATATGTCCCAGATGAGCAACTAAGAGAGCGTCGTAGAAAGCCTGCATTACTTGTATGAATAAAAGATCCTCTTACAGAGGTGCTTTAGCAGAAGCTCTAGCAGAATCCATGTTCAAGTAATGTTCAAGGTATTCGTGTTTATATGTCCCAACTCTCTCTATATATATCCATGTGAGGGAATACTATGGGTGTATTGTAGAAACCATTACAACTATCAAAACAAACGGAACAATCTATAAAGCCTGATTGTGTTTCTCGTCCTAACAACGCGCAAAAATAAACATGTACTTTTCATAAGACATAACTGTCGATTTTAACGATTCCACGGAACCATACCGCAGGAGTGTATTAATGGAGTTTCAAATATCCAGCAGATTAATGTATATTACTACATCAAGGGATCGTGTTACTGGAGGAGCATTGTTATTTGCTTTAACTGGCTCCATTTCACCTTAGAATTACTTCTAAGATTTCACGTACCTTCCGTCTACTCCATCCGTCCATTTTCTACCTGATATCAATGAGACGTAATCCCTATGATCACACAATTACACCACGAGTATATTGCTCTGGTATGATCTATGACGAGCCAATGGCTGTTCTCATAAACCGTTCCTGTAATATATCAAATAACGTGGGAGAGCCGGCTCTCCACGAATGATTTAATGAAACCCACTCAGGATCGCATGATTTAATCCATTTATTTATTCAATTGAGCAGTCACTAGCGTATATATATATCCGGTTCTCATAAGTATTACGGTCATTATATACTGGACACGACCTCATCTGGAATCAAGGCGACGTCGATATTGAGTTTGGATGCATGGATAATTCAGTGTCAGCATTTATATTGTAAAAGTCAGTTACTGATGTGTCTTCTTAATGTCATACTTCATATAAATCCCACACAGACGGCATGAGTAGACTTTGTCTTTGAGAATATGTAAGTTGTTTAGATTGTTTAAATATATCTTCTAGGGGACACAGGCCATTTAAGATCTGACATTGATTTCGTTCATAAATTTCATATCATAATTGGCTGCCAACGTGGAAACTATCACGATCTGGGACTAACGTTTTTTGCAGTGGAACCTGAGGGAGTAAAGGTGCCACAAGGACTCACCTCTATATATATATAGACGCCCTACATAAAACTACCACAATACGATGTTAGAATTACATATACATGTATGTACATGCCTGTTATATATATATTCATTATCACAGAGGTTCTATACCCCCTGCCCATTTTTGCGGGAGATCTATTCCTTTATTGTTTTTTTAAAGGACTATATGTCCATATCGAACGTATATATATACAGACGCATTCAGCATACCCGAAGTTTGTAATCAACAATACAACACTCGTTTTAGCAGGGTAATTTTATAAGGAGTATGTAGTATTCAACAGGACTTTTGAAGCACACTCTTGTTTCTTTGTATTATGACAGTATGTGTTATTACATTATCCCTGTCCCCGTTGAAGTCCCCGTTGAAGGCTAAGGTGAGTCAGCAGGTTTGGGATAATTAAAGTTTTATTAATATAAAATTTTAATAAAAAATAGATTAAATGATGAGTTGAATTTAAATTGATAATTTGGTAAAATATTTGATTTTTGATTAACTAGATTACAGCGGTAATTGATATTTGAACAAATGGATTGATTGATAATAATCATGAGGTATGAGGAAGAATGAAATGGTGATAAATGGATGGGTTGGATGAGTGAATAAATGTGATATGTATGGTGTGGTGGTTGGAGGGGAAGTGATTGAATTGAGGTGTGGGGGTTATAGTGTGCATGTGTTTGAATCGGAGGTGGTGTATATTATATATATGTGAAATGTTAATTAGTGAGTGGAAGGGGAACTGAGCAATTCAACCATATCGAGCCAAGCTCAATGTTCACTGAATTATCTCTATATTAATAAAATAAGGGTTTGGACCCTTAAACGGCTATCTTCTCTGAAACCGCTGGCCAGATCTCCATTATATTTCACATGCACATTGCCAAAAATGGTGCTGAACCATTCCACTATGTTTCATTAACAAATTAGGGTTGGAAAGGGGTTAGAAATGGGTTTACATCGAGCACCCCCACCCAGGACCCCCAGCACTGCCTGAAAACAAACCTATCAGTGCCCCTACACCAGGTTTCTGGGTCACCCATATTGGTTGGATTGAGGTTATGACGCAACATTGTCTGTAGCTAAGCAGCACCTTAATGTTCGCTCATCGTCATCAGTGTATTTTTTCTGATAAATTGCGATGGTCTGTGTTTCAAGAGATTGGTTATCAAAATCTAAATCATTTCATTGTAGAATACTTGGTGATGTTGGAGAAGTGACATAAAGCAGTTGGTCGGGGAAGGGGGGGGGGAAGGGGGGGGGGCGGGGAAAGGGGGAAGGGGAAGGGGAAGGGGGAAGAGGGGAAAGGGAAGGAGAGTGGGAAGATGTGGGCTCCACTGTCCCACTGGGGGCGGGGGGAAGGGGGGTAATGGGAGGAGAGGGAATGGGAGGCAACAACAATACAACAGTGACAAAAAAAACATCTTAACAGGGTTCCATTTGAGGCATGAATGTTAATACAGATACTAACTTACAGAGACAACTTGAAGGAGAATGATGGTTGGAGAGGGAACAAGGAGAGTGGGAAGATGTGGGCCCCACTGTCCCACTAGCAAATCCTGTGCGAAGCACGGGTATTTGCTAGTCTATATCTTAATAAAATAAGGGTTTGGAGCCTTAAACGGCTATCTTCTCTGAAACCGCTGGCCAGATCTCCATTATATTTCACATGCACATTGTCAAAAATGTCAAAAATTGTCAACCATTCCACTATGTTTCATTAACACTTTTGGAACACATCAGGGTTATAAATAGGTTTGAAATGGGTTGAAATTGAACACCCCCATCCATGGTCCCCATTGGTGCCTGAAAATAATTCCCTATCAGTGCCCCTACACCAGAACAAGGCGATTTGCATATTGAGTGTATGATGTTGCATATTGAGTGTATGACCTTTTTTATTGTCATGTCGTGACTGCGAGAGCGAACCCACACTCAAACCTAGAACCAAGCTAACCAGTTTTCAAGCAATTTTTCAGCACTTTGTCTTCGCTAATTATCCTAATTGTCAGAAGTACATCACTGTCTCATTAAATACTGTCCTAATTAGGCATACATTATGTGCATCAACTCATGTCATACCGTTCAGCTCCGTTTCAAAAAGACTCAGCTTCCACTCACCGACACGTTCTTCAGTGAATGCGAATATTCTTATAAATGTAATTGACCTTGAAATTGCAATATCACAGATATCATTGACACCAAAGTACTTCGCAAATTGTACTCTAGAAGCATGACATAAAAAGGATTATATAAATGGGATTTTAGGTATCAAAAAACCAAAGTAATTAGCAAATTGTATAGTACTCTAATAGCATGACATACAAAGATTTTGATTTGATTTGAAAAAATATTTTTATTCAGGACTACAGACGTTACATTGAAGATGCTATTCTCAGAATTGTCTGATGTTACAAAAAATTATTACAGTATTTTAGAACATATTCCAAGAGATGACAGTGTGGAAGTTATTATTTATATAAAAGACAATCAAGTTATTATAAACGATACGTCACATAGAGAGGCATAGTTAATTAAGTTAATCAAATTACATTTACATAGACAAGATAAGAAGAGCCATCAAATTTTCATTTGAGCATACATTGAATATCATACGAACAAAAGTGCTGCAGGTTTACACCTAGACAGTAATAGTATGACAAGAATAAAATCATTTGTTAAAAACATAGGTATACAAAGGATTATATAAATGGAATTTTAAGAATTAAACATAAGGTTAAAGGCAAACGCTACTATTCACTGCCACGCCCCCCTTTACCATATACCAAATCTACGGGCATTTTACGCACTATTCCTTTAGCATTGCAGTCTATGAGGAAACAGCCCATTTTTTCACATTTTATAGAATAACACAAACAATTAATGGCTACTCCTACTGTCCCAAAATTTTCTACACATACAGTTCAGGTTATATACTACAGATAAAAAGGAAAAAAAATACATGTCATCACATTAGATTTTTTTTTAGCTGTCTGAAATAGACATGTTTGGAAAACAGAGCTAGCTATGGGTACTCTCAGTTGTACCCAATTAGCATGCAAGTCTATTGCGAAATGCTGCATTTTCCTTTCACGGTATTGGGAATAAAACAAAAATGGATACTCCAAATGTCCCAGAATTTTCTACACATATAGTGCAGGTAATATTCTACACATATATAGGGGAAAAAATGTATGTCATCACGTTAAAAAAATAATTGTAGCTGTCTGAAATAGACATGTTTAGGAAACATAAAACACTTTGAAAGCAGCAGATTGTTGGGTCTGTCAGCCATGTTTCAAAGGCCCATAATTCAGAAACTAGCACGGTGACCCATTATTTTTTTTTCAGTTACTAAAGAATCAGAAAAATGACATTTATTTTCACTGGGGAGGAAAAAAAATTGTTTTTATAAAAATGGTGAAAAATATTGAGTTTTTTCGAGTTTTTAATTTAAAATTCACATTATGTATTTGTTGTTATCAAAATAAAAATAACAATGCACCCTATAGAAAAGAGGTGGTCAAATCCGGAAATTTTGTAACATTTTTTTTTCAAAAAAATTTTCTTTGATCATTTTCATCTTTTGTCCATATAATGTCGATAAGATATAATTAATCCCTGAAAATATCATTTCTTATTTTTCTATATTAAGAGGAGGGTTGATGGTTGAAATACAAAGTGAATTTCATACTTTTATACTACGAATCCATTGATTTATGCTGCTTTTATGCTTTTCTTTACCCTCTATGAATTGATCCTGGTTATTTATTGATTAGTCCCAGTAAAAGGCATGTTTTGGTGGCCTGAAAAACAGGTGAGAAAGATAATGAACTTCATTCTTTCATATTTTTTCATCTCATGACATTTTTAATCAGGAGCTCCTGGAACCAGTCGAAATTGACATTAGGTTGTGGCAAACCCAATAAATAATAGGACAGAGGAGTTAGATAATAAAGATTTCATGCTAGTCCAACCTGAGAGTTGTATCTATGGTATCATAAACTTTTCATGGTGCTGAGATCATCAATAAATTCACTATGAGAGACCAAAGAAATGGATTCGTAGTATAAATTTTAAGCAATGAATCTCTAATTTTGAAATATATGAAATGTTGTATCGTTCCTGATTCCAATATCAATCTAGTATAATTCCTGAAACTGTGTGTAGAGGAAGCTGTCAGCATCTGTAAAACATTTCTAAAAAAAATTGATGTTAAATGATATTATTTCTTATGTAATTACATGGATTCGTAGTATAAATATTCTCATAGTGGATTTGTAGTATAAAATTAATTATTGAAATTGAATGGCTTGATTTTCATCCTGTATATAAGTTCTAAAATTATTTTAATCTTCATCCTTGGTGACCAGGGATATTGTAGCATGGTTTCAGGTATTTTTTATCCATCTATGCGAAAGCAATTAATTTTTCTGGAATGAATCTCTAATTTTGAAATATATGAAATGTTGTATCGTTCCTGATTCCAATATCAATCAAGTATAACTCCTGAAACTGTGTGTAGAGGAAGCTGTCAGCATCTGTAAAACATTTCTCAAAAAAAATTGATATTAAACAATATTATTTCCTATGTAATTAAGTGGATTCGTAGTATAAATATTCTCATAGTGGATTCGTAGTATAAAAATAATTATTGAAATTGAATGGCTTGATTTTCATCTAATGTGTACGTTCTAAAATTATTTTAATCTTCATCCTTGGTGACCAGGGATATTGTAGCATGGTTTAAGGTATTTTTTATCATATTGTCCTAGAAGCATTTCTCTTCCCACAGCAAGCATTTAAATCCGACAGACGTAATGGTAGTTATAATAATAATAGAAATAAAAAAGCATGATACGTCCACTGGCATCCAATCGACTAAATTACCTCTAGCAACGTTCATTTCCTTCAAAATGATGGTAAATATGCCAAGAATTTGAGTGAAAAATGCTTAAACTATAAATTACATTTATACTACGAATCCATTTATACTACGAATCCACCTATGTTAACCATCAATACCAAAAGAACCAGTTACAAATAAGCGGTGAACAGCTCCTATTATTGCTCAGGCCATATGGCCAATGGATTCATAGTGAAAATTTGACTTAAATATGGCTAAAACGTAAATTATGGCTGAATTGATCGTCCTGATCTTTAATATTTCCGACTTTATAAGACAATCTATCAAGAAAACCAGTAGAAATAAGACTTACATTGGTTTCAATGGCACAAAGCTTGAATGGTCATTGACACTGGATAAGTCAGCTAAGCAGTAAAATGGTAGGTGGTGGCACTGTTCATCAAACTAACACTAGATGACATTGTGGATTTGTAGTATAAATATTTGGCATTTGGCTTTTTTCAGACAGGCTCCCACCACACCAAATGCATAAACACTAAATCTTTAAAACTTTGCCCATAGAATCACAAGAATCTAATAATGATAATTTGAAAAGCTGGATTCTTATTCTTTTTTATTTCTTTAGATATCTCATTTAGAAGTGGATTCGTAGTATAAAAGCTTTTTTGGTCCATTTTTAGGCATTTTTTGTCTTTCCCTGCTCAGTCCTAAGATATTATAGCCAGGTTACAAATCTTATGCCACACTTATTCTGACATGTGATGGGTATCTCAAAGATATGTTAATTAAATTATAATTAAAATAATTTTACTGATTCTTGTGCCATGAAAATGGATTCGTAGTATAAAACTTATTTATATCATGAATCAGGGGCTATAATTGATAACTAAAGACATGGACTACAGTGATAACATTTTCCAACATCATATAATACATATTTTCGTATACAATGCAAGAAAAAAATCAAGGTTCGGACATATTTTGCAAAAACTGTGGGTGTTTTTGTAAAACAAACCAAAAATGTTACAAAATTTCCGGATTTGACCAGGTATAGAATTATTGGCCAAATAATACTGTTTATGAAACTATTAATTTTACTTAAATTGAGTGAATATAAATAGCAAATATGAACTATGAAGTCGAGGTACTGCAAAATGGGCCCCCCTTTTGGTCCTCATTGGTTTTTTTGAGATACCAAATTTTGAAGCACTGTAATTCAAAAATGAGCACGGCGACCCAATGATTTTTTTCCATCCTTATGACCTGAAACACTTTAAGAATCAAATACCAAAGTTTCAGAAAAATGACATTTATTTTCATTTTCCACTAGATAGTAGCGTTTGCCTTTAAACAACTTGTGGATAGCTCTCAGCGACATTAGACTATAACTGTAACAAATTGTTAAATGAAAATATTTTCTCTGTAACGTCACACTAAGGAATTTATACTATTGTATAGATCTTGAGACACCTTTTTCGATAAATGTATTGGTATTTTGTAACTGCATAATTCGTTTTATGTACCGAGATTAATTAACTGTATTGATTTAATACTGGAGTAAAAATTCTATGGTCAATCAGGAAAAACTGCGAGTGAGCAGAGGGTATAACCTGTTCGGATCAAGCTCGATGATGATGTAACTGTATTATCCTTATTTGAATAAAAGTATTATAATAATAATATCAGTGCCCCATCACCAGGTTTCTGGGTCACCCAAAGCATGACGTCATGGACGGGCACATCATTGCTTCACTATGGGACGAGAGTTGATATATTTCCACCGAAACGAGCATCGTCAGAGTTGAATCAGTTCATAAACTATTGTTTGTGATGGTTTTTGCAGTCGAGCGGGGGAACCCGCCCACTAATTACCTCACAATGAAAGATGGAACGGGAGAGGGAGTGGGAGAGGGATTGGGACAGGGACAGGGACAGGGAACACAACAACAGCATAACACTGAACAGTGACCAAAAAAAGCATCTAAACAGGGTTCCATTTGTGGTATGAAGATACTAAGTTATAGAGACAACTTGAAAGAGAAAGATAGTGGGAGAGGGAACAAGGAGAGATGAAGATGTGGGCCCCACTGTCCCACTAGCAAATCCCGTGCATAGCACGGATATTTGCTAGTTCTGTTTAATTGAGATAACAATATATTTATCGCTTTGTACTATCCTTGTCAAGTGTTGTCCGGCTCTCAAACCCCAAATACTTTCGCTAACAACCGCACCGATGCCTCAGGTGTAATCATTCTCACTGCCCGATTCGACGTACATGTAATGGATTATACCTGCACCTTTGTCTCGATATGGCTAGGTTCGCAGGAAATGTATTATCGTTATCTACATTATTACATCTTACATTTTATTACATTCGTCTTGCAATAGAATCGGAAGCCTGTGCTCAGGGCGAGAAGAATTATTCCTGGTGAACACGGGTAAGAAGTATTATGAATAGAATTGTCTTGCTGTCAGAATAAACATACCCCGAAACATACATACCACAGGTGTTTACTAAACGAAATAGATCCCTCGCTCCTTACAGCCTGCTGCTGTAGTGTTTGATATTTCACAACAACCTAGCTTGGGCTTACAGTCGCTCAAGAAATATTCCTTTAAGTTATTAAGCCAATAATACATAATGCATGTATGCCACTATGGGTAGTTAGGATTAAAATATCTGTCCGATTTGGGCCTCGTTGAGATCTCGTTAAAATACAATTTAATTATGAGGGTATTCATGTCCTAAAAGCCGTCCTACTTCCAGTCATCCATTCTTTAACCAAAAGAAAATTGCATGACAGCTTTTAAGAATTATATATCTATTCCATCATGGCGGCATTTTACCATTGAACGAAATTTGAAATTATCTACCGTTCATCTAATTAGGGATTATACCACGATGGTTATGGCATGAGTATGGTGTACGATCCCATATACCCAGCCCAAAAGTATGGTATATGGCCTCATATTGCATTCGAAATAGACCCAAATTCTGACAGAATGGACTAATGCACTATATCATCGTGATTGTTCCTTTCCGTCGAAACTTTCCAGGACCTTCCTAATGCCACTCGAAAATTGTAATAAAAGCCCCAATAAATATGAAGAGTTCGGGTCCGGTGAATCTGTTGATCTTCATGGTCAGTATTTAGGTGGGTGAATTTATTGAACGAAGATGCAAGTTGTGTATGGTCGTCATTATCTTGGAATATGCGAGGTTGGGCCTGTTCCAAATTCGGATTCATAATAAAAAAAATACCAGAAAGACATTCGTTTGATTTTCATGTGATTTTGCTGATCAGCCTTTCCATCTGACACGCACAAATTGAATCACCATTGAAGCATTTACGTTAACTGAACTTTATGTACATAAGAAATTCATAGATCTACAAAGATATAATTATAATTATGTAATGGGGATAATATCCCTCATCATTATTTTGAAAGTTAAATATTGGTTCCCTTTTTCACAAACCCAAATGGGATCAAATTAATGTTTAAGAAATAGTGCATAATGGGATGGGCTCATATAAAACCAATTTACCAATCTTAAATTATTCGAATTAATAACAAGATCTGCACTGCATTTTAGGTCATGTTTCGACCTGATAACGTTACATAATCCCAGATGCGGGCTGCCCCAGAAGGATTCCAGCAACTAGATCCAGTATGAAATTTATTTGATCGATATGTTTATACACCAGAAGCAAATTGTGCATTTAAGATATAGTATAATCTGAACCACATGCGTCCACATCACATTTCCTTCTGCTTCAGGCCACTAGATGTGCTTCGTCACCCGGCTCCCATAGCAACGTCCTAGTACACATCTTTAGGCGATCGACAGAGGTCACCAATGAGCTGTAAACTGGTATCGCACGATACAGTTGATGTAGGTGGCTTCAAAAAATGTTTTCCAGATATTCTCGATCCCCAAGGTATAATGGAGCATAATAGTGAGAATGCCGATGGGAATTAATGGGCTGTCTTGCTGACAGATTATCCCGAGCGTTGGTATCTGAAAGTTGCTGTCAATAAGATTCGTGCTTTAATATACATATCTCTTTGCATTCATTAATTAAATTCTAGGGTACTCCTACTAAAACCACTGTTGTGATCTGATTACTGAGAACACTTATTTTCCCACAAAAGTAAACTCTAAAACTTTCTATACAGAGGTAAATAATGCCTTTTCATGGGCCTATAACCCCTTTAATTTAGAATTGACGGTGCATAGGAATTTATTCACGTTTAATTCAGTAGTGGCCATGTAGAGTTGTTGTTTTGAGTTTAGTTTTTATTTGTTTCTTTGATTTATGTGGGTGGAGGTTGGGTGAGGTTGGGTGACTTCCTATCTCTCTGTTGACATTTAGTAATGTCATTTTGTTATGGGTAGGATACTGTTACTGTTACTTTACATAGAAAAGGGTGGTGAGGGGGTGGTAGTATAGACATGTTCAACTTGCAAGAATATTGGTATACTGTATGTTACAGGATGTACCATTCTGTATTAAACCGATTTCAACTACATGTTCTGAAGTCGCCCCCTTCGCAATTCCGCAACATAACAATTTGCGCATTATTTAATATATACCCCTGCCCCTCCCAAATCAATACATACGCAATAATGAAAAAGAAATATAAGATACAAATACACAATCTTACTTCTCGTTGGGTATCTTGGAGATGTCCTGTAGGGATTATAAGTGCTTCGGGTTCTCGGCGGATTTGTTGGATATGTTGGATAAGTTGGATAACGGGTGGGTTGTGTAGGTCCACGGTTTATCTGCTCCTGAGGGTACAAGAGATATCCTTTGAACAGACATCGGCTGAAAGCTTTTAAGATATATATATAATCCGAGTGTGAAATGATGACTTGTCTTATTCAGGTACAACTTGGATGTCTATAATACTATGCTCACAGCCAGCTCCAGTATTCATATATATATTTATGGAAACATAGTATCAAGTTAAAATCTTGATCTTTGTGTCGGAGAAGAAATATCTTGGCTTAATTCTCTCTTTACTCAAAGGTGTCATAAAGATCCTCGACCCGTCCTCATTGTACGATCTCCTGCATTTCATATTTGAACACTCTTATTTTTTACTTTGCTGTATAAACATCCTGAATTAAAAAGAAAAGGAAAAACAATATTTTCTTTCATATTCTAAGACTGAGCTATGATTTGTCGAAGGATACGTGCATGGGGTGTTTATATTTTGTCCCAAACCATGAAAATCAGGGTCAAAAGTACTGGAGTGGACTCAGGATGTTGGCACTTCTCGCAAACAATTAATAGACAGACGGCAATATGCAACCCCATGAGTCAGTTATACTGATAATATTCTACTTATTGTTTTTAAAGAAGGCTTACTTGAACGCAGTTTTTCCATTGTTGGAGGGTACCATATGTGGTGGTCACTGGTCTGTTCTGCCAATCTATATAGTTCCTTGCTACAAAAGAAAGAAATTACCGATGAAGAGAAATCAACTACTGCACGTGACAATTAAGCTTAGTTTCAATTCTGTTTAAATTCAATCATGTATTAGGCATACGTTGTGTTGCATCCTACTTTGTAGTTCGATCGTATATAGCAGAAGGGTCTATCACACACAAATATAACTGTATATTGTCTTTATAATAATTAGTGGCTTGAACTGTCAACTTTTATCATTTTGCCTCCTTTTAGCTATGTTCTTATCTATTTGAAAAACAAAACATAAATCCAAACAATTTAACCAATACTCGTCTGCCTCTATGTGATGTGATTACCGCTATTGTTTGTTATCTTAATGTGGTAGTCTAATAAGATAATTTCCGTGGCAGGAGATATTGATCACCAATGTAGTCAAGGTCTTAACCGTTCACGTGTATGGTCATACGTATATTAGTAATATGAGCCAACTCGTGCACTTTCTTTTCTTAGATTTAAATTTATTATTTCGATGTATTTTTTCCTTTAACTTTTTTTATTGGAATGCTGCGAATATTGTCATATTAATGAAATGCAACCAATAAAAACATAATCATAAATATAATCATCAACAAAATGGTTTTACTTTAGATTTATTATCAATTAATGTACGTCATTAATTGGCACATCAACAGAGATAGACCAACTTAGTTTAGAAAGGAGGGACGAGCCAGATGTATAGTAAATAAGAAAAACACTATGTAGTTTAGAAGACATTATTGATACTCACTGTCACAGTTTCGCATGAAATTGAGGAAATTCTGTAAGAGTCAGAGAAGAATAATCAATCCATATACAATTCGGGTATTTCAAATGTGATGTGTTTCGGGAAAATTAGTCACAAGTCGTCAAAAAATTGGATTTTGATAATATTATGAGATCACAAGATGCGATCAAGCCGATTCCAATGATAGTAAACAGTTAGACATCTAATAAATATTCCTATATTTTAAGTTTGATATTTTTATTTTTGAAAAAAACTTATGCAATATTACTGGGCGGACTAGTAAAGTAGCTAAATATACTCAATACGACGACCTTAGATATGCATGGATATATCTAATATATTGTCCTGAAATATGGTACATGTATTTATATGTCTAAACGTACTAAACCCTCCAAATATCAGAACATTTCAATAAAGAGATCTTGTGAATAAAACACAAAAATATATTTTTTGCGACTTGTGACTCAATATCTGGAACACATCACAAATAAGGTCAAAACGCTAAAGGAAGAGTAATTATTAAGCCCAATATTATATTAAATTTATCAACATACATGTGTACTATTGTTTATTTAGCTGCCCAGTTAGCTCAGTCGGTAGGCTAGAGCACGAGACTCGGGGTCGTGGGTTTGGGCCCCACATTGGGCACAAGTTTTGTATTAGAGACTGAAACAAAAACTTCATGAAGTATATCGTGAGGGTCTACATTGATATACTGTAGCAAAATAACATTTGTTAATGCTATTATGTATGTATGTATATTGTTTATTTCCAGAAAACAGTACATTATATAAGATAAGTTACACCGGAAATGGGTTTGCCCTCTTCTATGGCAGCCATAGCTCTTCCAGAGGGTCCCCTATTACACGGTAGAACTTTCGTTCTGAAGCTTTATATCTATTATTTCAAGAGAAATTAGGGTGAACGATCGGTGGCGCATCAATACACAATTTGACTTCCGGTGATCAGGCTTTGCTGCCGGACCTACTAGCTTGTTGTATGCGCCAAGGGTGACATAACACACATGTTATGCACCACTTTGACCAAGTGTGACATACAATGCTGAAGGTATAGGAAGCAACAGCACAGGGGTGTAATAAATAACCTTATAACGTTCAACCTCTTCTACATTGTGTTCAGTGAGAGGACATAATAAGTTTGTGGATGTGAACAGTTTGTCCCAACCAGGACCTCGATCAACGTTCAGGTGCGCAATTAATGTGTATAATATACTAACCTGACGTTGCTCTTCCTCACTTCTCCCATCCGAACCTCCCCCTCCTTAAGAGGAAAATATGGTTGTAGTAAGAGTCAATAATAATCTGAAATCTTGATAATTTTGTGGATTCTATTTCTTTTCTTGCTTTTTTTTAAATAGATATTAAACTACCGTTTCTTGATGGAACTGGCAGGTAATGATTGGACTTACAGTGACACTCACACATTTTAGCTGTACAACTTATATAGAATAAAACTTACCATATTCTGGACAGGGTGGACACCGCGGGCATGGTGAACAGGGGTCATCGGTCTAAGAAATAAAATTTAATAATTTGATAGTTAGAACCTGTCTAATGTATTAACTTGTTCCATCATAAACTAAGTTTTCGTGATGGTAGAGAATGATCAAGGAGTGAAGAGAGGAATGCTGTTTTACAAAAAATATATAATCTTGAATATTCTTAATTACTCATCAGTCTTGTAGCAAAAGGTCAAACGGGAGGTTAAATATAATCTGTCTGGATGTTCAAGGCAATTATAAGACCTGATGAAAATTGGATAAAAAATGCGTTTTCATATTTTATCTTCAATTAGTGTGAATCATTGTGAATGATATCGCGCACTTCAAGAGTATAATAGTATTTTTTAGAAGCGAATACCCAACCATATCAAAATCAAACTGTTAATCTTCATAATTATTTAGTCTTAGATCTTTTAAGAACTACGTACTATCTGAATTACTTACGGCACAGGGTCTTGGTCTCGGGCACATGGCTAGGTTGTTCTGGTCTATCCAGCGTTGACGCCACATCCAATACTCTTCTGGTTCTTCATCATCTGATTGAGAATGGCTAGAATCCCCGTTTGGTTGCCAATTCCCAGTGGCTTCCCTGGACCTTGAAGTATTAGGACTATGTCCAGTATCTATGACTTCAAGTTCTTCGTAATCTTCATCGAAATCTGTGTCTTGGTTTTCAGAACCAAGTGTGTTGTGATAAAGTAATAATACAGCTAGGAGGATGGTGAAACGTAACATGGTGAATAATTACCCTGCAAATTAAATGATATCCTGGAATAAATTCGAAACATATAACTAAACTAAGTTAAACGCATCAAACCGAGTTCTCACTAAGAAATCAACTATCTCAAATATATTTCTGAACAGTGATTTTTACTGGTTTGAGATTGAAAACTTTGATGCGAAGTTGAAAATAGTAGCATCTAGTAGACAGTATTCTCAGATCAGGTCCATCAAATGGATGCCAACATTATTGAATTATGTTGTCTTATTCCTGTAACTCTCACCTTAAGAAGTAGCTTCACTGAAGGGCAGTGAGATCTGTGTGTGATGTTCCAGCCTGGTACCAGGGTGTTTGTTTGCTTAGATTTTATATGCAAAACATCCATACCCCTTGGGGCCAAGGATGAGCTATGCCCTGTTTCTTGAATGGTGGAATATATATAGTTTGGGGGTAAATATGTGTCTGTCCTTTTTGATGTTCTATAATATATACATAGGTATTCAAAAGATCAATCGTACCGTTTACGATTTCTGGGAAGCTTTTGCCTCGTCTGTTTATTACTGAATTACTAAGTCATCCACATTAAACATGCATGACCAAATTCAAGCAACATCAGTTTTAGAACCAACTAAGCATTTGCTATGAAATTGTAGGCGATATTGATTTTATAACAAACTTAGTAGTTTTCCTGACTAAATTGAAATCACGAGGACAAGGCGATTATTGGAATTTTATACTAAATTCCTCATAGTATGATCTCTCAAGTCCATGAGCAGTCAGGACGTCTTGGTACGTATAGATATATTAAAAAGCCCCCCCCCCCCCAACAAAGTTCCCACCACTTTTGTCCTGGATGACGCTCACGATAAGCAAATATTCCTTGCAGCAAGAGAATGTAGGGGAATCCCGATGTTGACAGACCCACCGAGTCTTGGTACTTGATATAGCCGAAGCATTCTATTTAATTCAACATTATTCTCATCGAGCTGCATGTGGAGTTCCCGTACCTCATGAACCAGATAAATGGAATGTCCAGGAAATGAAATTGTTTTTAATTTTCACGAATCCGGTTATTTTTTTTGCTTTCTATAAAGCGTAGGAGATTGTAAACGAGGGAGTGTCTCTCACTATTTCAATATTTATATCATAGGCGTCATGGATTGACATTATTAAAATTGATTTATTGAAATATTCGGTGCAGCAGGTCCAAATTTTAGTTTAAAGCGGGATGTTCCCGAGACCTCCTCTAGCATTTGGTATTACTGATTACTGTTTTGGACGTATTATATTTTATTGTCAATCAATTTCGATAACAAACGATTAGGTCGATTAGGATATTATTATAAACATCTATATATGTACACAATTGTTTTTCTTAAAGGATGAGTCAAATTTATAAACAAATACGAAGCATTGTATTATTAGATTCATTTATTTGTCCCTCGAGTAATACAAAACAAATGATCTAAGAAATGGAAATATATTTTCCTGGTATTAATGTTATCATAATATGAACGAAATACTCATCACTAAAACTAAACGAATATACGTTTGTGGGTGTTGCATGAAATAGCGTTAACATACGATGGGGTCCTCTTGAGCACTTCGGATCCGTATCATTATTTTATCAAATTAGGCAATTAGTGAAAACAAATATCTAGGTTTCTTGCTTGACAACTCCCTTTCATGCAAACCACATTTGAACAATCTAATTAAAAAGATAAAATAATAAGACTGCTTTATAGAGCAAAAATATCCCTAACCAAAAAGCACGACAAGACCTTTGCAATATGGTTATGTTACCACACATGAGTTACTGTGACTTTATATATATGATTCTAGACCTAATTATCTCCCACAAAAATTGCAAATATTACAAAACTCAGTACTACGTATCATCTTTGACCAAAGTAAATTGGATAATGTTGACAACGAACATACAATTTTGAATATTCTACCTCTCGCTGAAAGGAGGCAAAGACACATAATCGAAATTACTCACCACTTCGATAAAAACACTGAAAATTTGGACAATAAGTCATGCTGAGGGTCGCAGAAATCTAAAGACAATAGCACCAAAACAAAGAAAATTCAAAGTTCGGTCATTTACGAATGTCAAACTGGGTGGAACAACTTATGCACAGAAGCACATAGAATCGATGATTGATTCGCTTTTTTTGCATATGTCAAAAGGCAACTTGGATAGATATAAATGGCGGTTGAGAAGACACGTCACATTTGTTATTACACTGTATTACATATAGGTCACTGTTATCATGCCACGTTCATTCTTGCCACACTGATTATGCTATTTGATATTTCAATATGTGTGTCTGATCTTATGTCCACCTAAAATATGTTTTCTTTATAGGGGACACTATACTGGAAATGTTATGAAAAAGACTGTTGATATTGATATTGACATTGATGTTAGCTTTAATACTGAGTCAATTTTCATTCTACTTTTCATTCAACTCTAATTTTACATTGTTAGTTTTGAGACACAACTCTATTACAAACTGTATTAAGAATGTAACTAAGATCTCGTAGATGCATACTGTGTAATTTACATGCACACAAAGTTATATGTACGTAGTTTAGGTAGAATTAGATATTATGTAACCAAGAGCAGAAAACAAGAAAGGCATGCATGGTCTGGAAGACCTCTTTTTGAGATGAACCTTTTCGTCCGCAACATTTTATGACGAATAAAGAATTATCTTATCTTATCTTATAAGAATATGTCCATGGGTAAGATACAATAAGTATAGGTTAACAATTTATCGTAACGTTATCTCATGTAACTCTCTCATAAGGATATATGGTCAACAGGCTACGGTTAAGTCATCAGATATTATTTATGCAATTGCCTATCTGTATCTAGATATGTATATAGAATGTTAAATGATAAAACATTGGCGCTATTATTATTAGCGCCATGAACAACTGATGAATATCGAGCCACAGTATCAAATATGTTGTATGATTTGTTAAATGTCACTGATGTCAAACTTCTCACAAAGTGGCTACAATGCGAATATAGTGTCTTGCTCTGATAAAGATAGTAATAGCCCATTAATTAGTTAGCTCAATTACCATGGTATATGTCTGCATTCCACATATATAGGGGACTCACGTGAAAAGTAAATTATTGCATGAAACCGCAATGGTTGCTATCAGGAGGTGGGATACCATTTTCAAACTGCATGCTGCTGAATCCTCTTCTTCTCCAAACTCACCAATGATGTCGTCTGAGACCCTTTCATCTAATCATATACAATACAGAATGTATTAAATAAAGACATCCTTGCCTATACTAGATCCTGTTTCATGAAAAGAAAAACGTAGAATGTATTTGAATATATACTTTGCCCAGTAAAAAAAAGGCTGGTCTGTACTATGTGTTTTTGTAACCCGCGTTCGTCCTGCCTTTAAATTTTATGTTCTATGTCTGGTCTCAACTTTCATGTGGAAATGCATTTTGCGACATGGCCCTTGCATCTCAGAGACAAGATGTGATGTATATATAATAAGAGTTTCATCTTTCTAAGATAATTGGGCCACATTTTTTAATGAAACAGAAAAAAACCTTAATTTTCAGCAACATCTTTCTGAACAAATTCTCTCTTTTTTTGTGGGAGTGGGGTGGGGGGAGGGAATACGTTTTATAGTGGTATAAAGAGAAGGAACAAATATTATTACCTGGTTGCTGAACCTCTCTGTAAAAAGTGTTTTGGCCATGTAGGGTAGATTTCCAATTAGCAGCACAACTATCAACCTTACTGCGGTGGAGCCATGCCATCTCTAACAGAGCACTCGTTCCGTTGTTAGAGTCAGTGCAGATATGACACTGCCCTGTGTGTTGAATTCCATTCCATTAGAATGACTATCCAATAAATGAATATTTGACTGCTAAAAGACACCCCATTATGTATTTGTACTCTGTTTAAGGCATGTTTTACATGGCTGAAAAGTACCCTGAATAGTTAATTTATGATAACAGCTTCAATAACTTATAAATCATTTTAGGCAAGGTATTAAATTAAACCACTATCCCAATAGTCTAGCTGAGTTTCCACATCCACCTCATCGTAGCGGTTACTTACATTTCTTTTGTACAACGAGATTGGAAATAATAATTCAATCAAATAATTCTTTTGACCATGAATAACGAAATAAATTAAATAAAGTGCAAAAACATATATAGTGCATAAAAAGAGCTGAGTACATATTATGGTACAATCCATCGAGACTGTGATTTAGTGTGTGTAAGTTGGGGAAGGGAGTAGGGAAATGCTCCATTTCTAGAACTTGGTACTCACCAACCCAGCCCGTGAGGGAAGCTCCATTTCTCCATGATACTAACATAGCAAAGGTGTGCTCCACAGACCCATAATTACCAACCCCATAGATCCTGGAATGGTGGCCGCTACTCTTCCCTGAAAACACTTCCCTGGAGGTACGGTATTCTCCTGAATTTTATAAACGTGGTCATCAATAATGTGTATAGATGCATGTGTGTCTGCATTGTTGTAAACATGAATGCATGTTAACATATTGAAACCACCAATAACCAATAAATGTTAAAATTAATGACCAGACATGATCTTGAATAAGTGATGTTTTTGATAAAATTATAGATTACAAGCTGGTAATATCCAAGCTAGGAATATATTTATTGTTATAGGGATGTAATGCATTTTTAACCTATTTTTTAAGGAAGATTATATCCCCCAAGGGTATAACATTGGTGGAGAACGTTCAAAATTTCGGTACAATTAAGTAATTTCACGAAATTCAGGCCCTGGAGTAAAGTGGAGTGTCACTCCAGACAAGCCTGAGGAGTCTACAAAGGACGCGGGACTCAGACAAAGGAGGAACAATACGGTGGACGAGAATGGTACATCGCGGCCCGTTCCGTTCAGCTCCGTTCCGTCCCGTCCCGTGTCCGCCCGAAAAAAAAATAAAAATGAATGTCGTCATACATTTACTATAGAAATATTCATGACGGGGCCACTTGTATCGGTGGCGGGACGGGACGGCCTCCTAAAGTTCGGCGACAATTACCGTTCCGTGCCGAACCGCTAACACGTCCCGTCCCGTCCCGTCCCGCACATTACATTTTTTTCACGGGAAAATTTTCGAAAAGTACGGGTAACGGCGGGGGACGGGACGGGGACGGGGCGGGACGGGACGGGGGCGGGGCGGGCCGGAATGGATCGGAACGGAAGCCAGGTCGCCAAGGCCCAGTCCCAGCCCAGTCTCAATGGTCAATTCTCACGAAATGGGCCCACAGGCATTCCAAAGGTTGCGAGGGTGATATATTGATAAGGGTTGATAGTGTTTAGATAAAAGTTATATCAACAAATGCAGGACAGTTAGGGCTTTCGGGGGAAGTATGGTTTTGTGTATCTAGAATAAATAATAAATATTTTATGGCCAAAAAACAGGCTAAAATCGCTCATTTTTCAAAGGACATATATGGAGTATTGTATGGCCTGGTGATAATCGTTTTCATAAAATTTTGTATATATACAACATTTTATGAAAACGATTATCACCAGGCCATACAATACTCCAAATATTCATATTTTCTGTTTGTAACTATAGCTCTGGGTGTTGGTTATGTACCCACATAAACATATATATTCATAAAATATTTTTTATTTCTCCTAATTCAATTTTTCTTTTGGGGAATTTTGTGCGTTGTGTTCCAACGCCCTTTTTAGGAGCTCATCTAGGGATGAAAAATAAATATTTATTCATTAGCAATGTGCCCACATTCTTCTCCAAGAGGTTGACTTTGAATAAGAATGTTAAAAAAGGAATTATAAACATGGGAGTATGTGAATCCAATGTACTATTAACTAAAGGAGTATTGAGTATAGGCATATATCTATATACTAGCCTATAGTATAATTTGTAATAGTCTGTGTGGCCCGTTCCGTCCCGTCCCGCCCTGCCCCCGCCCGCTCCCCCGCCCGCTCCCGCCCCGCTCCCGCCCGCTCCCGCCCCGCTCCCTCCCGTCACCCGTGCCGAACCCGTACCGAAGAAGTTGTGTTCGTATGTACCATTTTCGTCCACCGTAGAACAACCATCCCCTCCTTTGGGAGTTGGCCGCTCAGCCCTGGGTCCCCAGTTTGGATAAGGCATGAGGAATCTACCATCAGCCTCATGTATATACATGGATTGAGAGAGATATAACATCGTTGTCTCTCAAACAGTTACTACTAATTGGAAATCCCCAAGGGTATAACATATTTTATTCGTGCATTAGTGAAAAGGATACATGTATCATCATTGTTCGATTGCAAAATAACGAACCACTTATATCATGGTCCACATTTTCCTTCAAATCTATCTTGGAGCCGATGAGATTGTACCATATTCCATCCAGGGCGCATGGCTCGCTTCCTATAGGTATAAAGACAGATCAACGGTCAATAATAAATCACGATAAATGACGTAATAATGTACTGAATTTGGATTGGTTATTTGTTTCCTAGGTTGAAAAAACTGAGCGCATATATATATCCATCTCACCTGCTTGTGTTTGACGTTTCACACGCATCATTGGTGCCTTGTATTGATTTTCAAAAACATGTCGCTTCTTCCTTCCCTACGATCAATCAATATGAAATGTATGATAATGGAACTGTTCAAAGTCTTGATGTGTTTGGAGAATTTTGCCGACTTTGGCCCCAGGGCATGAGAGTGGACTAGGTTTTAACCCTGCTGTGATCAAGATTTGTTACCTTTTCCCTTCCAAGCACTAGTGGAATAATGGATGTGTGAACTGAACCATACTAGAATAGCCCGATAAAATCAAATAAAATAATGAAATGATCTCGGGTGATTCACGTAGTCTAACAACCCATTACTAACACTATTCTTTTCCTGGTCGTAGCCCTGTGGTGTATGGGTCCCAAAGCGTTTTCTGGGACCGGTAGTCTGTTCCTGGCGGGTGAAATAGTCCTGCCCGATGTATGTGGACTTCCACTTGTCAATACAGGTGTCCACGAGAGACCTAAGCAGCCATGTTGTCACAATAACTTCTTCTCCGTCACATACAATACATTGACCTGTAATAATATGGGAGGAACGAAAAGAATTGTACACAACAGGGATAAAATATTTGTTCGTTTATGTGAATTGTTGTTTATTTAATTAGGCAGTTCCATTTTGTAGTATAATTAAATACAATAGTCTCAGCACAACCTGGGGCACGTACGCTAATGAATGTATGTATCATTTCGCTTATTATTGTGTAGTACCATACATGTCTGCTCATAGATACTATTTCGTATAATGAGTTACTCGTTTACAATCGGCAAACATGCAATTAATGCACACTTACCATGTTATCTATATATGTATGTAAAGGGCCTTGTCCACCAAGCCGATTTCCATACGATTCTCACGGAACTCAGTGAAAAAAAACCCGGGTTACCATATATAAAAGGGTCCTCTGCGGCGCAAAATCGCATGAGAATTGGCTTAGTGGACCAGGCCTTAATGTTTGGGATCTTGTACCTGTAGACAAGCTCCGCCAAAATGGAGTTGTACTCAAATCAATTCTGAGTTTAAATCCTCTGATTTTCTAATATTATATTTTAAAACGTAATAACCTGTCCACACAGTTGTTGACTTTCCACTGCGCCATGACACCATGAACCCAAACGTTGCCCCGGCGGTGTTGTATGGAGCAGCACCTTTATAGGACAAACAAGTTTATAGTTTATTTGAGTCTTTCATGATACCCAACGTTTGAAGCTTTGAATATCTATAATGAGATGCGTTTTTAAGAAATCAGTTGCATGTCGCACATTCACAAATTGAGATAATTATGATGGTCTAAAAGCAAAATGGTTTATTTTAAGTGAATAAATTATAGTTATGACCACACCATGATGATGATGGCATCATACAGGCTTTAGAATCACCTGATATGTAGAAATAACCTTAATTGGGGTAATTAAGAACTCATTATGTATATTCCTTTTAAATGGTAATAGGGGGCAGAATGATGACAACATTTAACAAAAGTTTTAATCATCACTCAACATTACCGGTTACATTAGAGTGTGAGGTTCCTGCGGATCCTGGCTTTCTCTCGACAGCAGTTCTGTACTCGCCCTTCAGTTCGCCCATTTCATTATGCTCCAGCATCATTTCTGACCCGAGTGAATTATACCAATATCCAACCAGGTTCTGACAATTATCACCTGTTGACAGAGAATCAAGCACGGTATATATACATTCAGCGGCAATCATAGTTTTCTGGAATTCACTAAGAACTTTATTGAGTCTAAATGTAGTAATAGAGTATAGACTGACCTCGTACATAATTGTTGCCCAATAAGAACAATAAGGAAACAGCTAACGTGAAGATGTACATACTGCCTCCCATGTCTGAATAAATCAATTGAATAAATCTAGATCGGATGGCAAATTAGGTATAGTCGCCCAGAATCGCGGTTGATTTTCTATTACATCTTTCAACACATTCTCTCCCATATTTTCATTTGTACGAAGACATTCGATACTTATTTCGATTTCTCTCAGACATGTGTCTATTCCACTTTATCTAAATAACCCTGATTTGTTTAAGTAAGACTTTGTTTTAACGCCAAAATTGCTTGGGAAAAACAACCATTGTCTGCACCACATAACTTTAATTTGCTCCAGTTAACATTGAATGCGAAAATCATAAGATACATGGATGATGCACAAAGTTGTACCTGCATATGACTGAAAATAAATCGAAATGCCAATCTAAATGATCATATACTAATTGCGAAATATCATGTCGACCATGCAGAGGATTGGATTGAAATATAATGTAACATATTTGGTGTGTAATTCTGAATTCAAATTTTGAGTTGATAAGTTATGCAATTTACGTGTTGGAGGGAATATAGAAGTATGTCCTCTCTGTGTCATTCATCTTCAGTGGAGCTCCCGCCCACTTCCACCTCCACCCACGAAATGTATAAAACATTTGTCCAGGAGGTACAAAGAGATCAAAATACTTTTATTTTTCTATTCCTCTTCCACCCCAGCAAACCAAAAAAGGAGTTCATATTAGTCTTCAGCCTTGTCCTAAATCTCCCGTTTTCCTCCTTTTCAAAAAGAAAGTGCCCAGAACTCCTAACCACATTACGTTCAGGGAATTCTAGAATTTTAATTTGGTGCAATTACTAATTGTAGGGAAGCACATTAACGAATTTTAGAGACTGACCGGTTTGGTGATCTTACCGGCTATAATCGCCACCGCTGCAACAAAAAAAAACATAACTTGATTGTAAAATGTTCCTTTCTGATCCAGTTATTATAATGTATATATGATATACGTAGCTTCGAATATATAATTCAACTAGAAATCAATTATGGATATATCTCCGGACGAAAGTACAAGCAGATTGATCTCATGTCCCTCCTCATTTCGTATACCTGTGTATATCGTATACTCTCTTCGAATTGCAATACATGCTCTTTAACAGACTCTCTCAAACCATAATGTAACAGACTAATTTAATTCCAAATAAATCTGTATAAATACTTGACATTTGTTGCCCTTCTTTTGACACAGGTCTGAGGAGTGCCTATAACATTGACTGATCTAGCATGATCTACGGCTTATATGGAGATATTTGTTGTACCACAGTTGTTTACCGAGCATAGCGTTTTCAAAAGCTGGGAATATGCTCGTGATTCAAACCATAATTTGGTGGACGTTGTCTATTTTTCTCTGTTTAAAATGTAGCCTACACCTTTCTGATTTTAAATTAATGCATATCTTCGATTTTGCATGCACATAATATCACATTCCAATCATTTTCAAAAACCTTGTGTCTTATACTTGGGTCTTGGAGGGCCAAGCATTATCTATTTACTAAGCGGGTGACGAGGTGTTTCCCAGCTAAATTTGGCGGGGTTTTGCCGCACCGTTTCTTTTTTTTAAATGGCCGTAGTTTATTTATAACGCTGTCGTCGCAATATATGACACCCGAGGTAACGAATTTCTTTTGCCTACAATGAAGATTCTGCCTTTTAAAGTGAGTGACCCCGTGGCCCAAATTTTAACAATTGGTTTCCTTTTTCCTTAGCATATACCTTGTCTCCTCTATTTCGTATCATCTTTCCTGGAAACAAGATTCTGACAGGTAAGATATTGGATATATTATATATCTAGGAATCTGGTATTTGTGGCAATATCCCTTTGTTGACGCTGAATGAAACACCTAAAAAGTTGTAAATCTAAATAAAAGAAAAATGGGTATACATACTCGGAAATCTGCATATATTCAACCATTTATTTGAAGGTATTTTAAATAGATATTGTTTTTTATTATTATTTAGAAAAAACTTCTTTACTATTTAAGAATTACCAAATTAGTTAATTTTGATTATCCAATTTTGAGAGTTCCTAACTTAGTTTATTTATTTGAGAGTTCCTAACTTAGTTTATTCACTTAGACATAGACGGAAGTGACTTTTGTTGATTCTCACGTTTATATTCGTTTGTTCCAGTTGTGTAGCGGTAAAATGGTTCATTCCGCAGAGCTTGCAATTATGAATTTGCTGCAACCCTATTACATGATATTAATGCTTACAAAAACAAGTATATGTGTAAGATTAAAGTTGTTTCGATTGTGACGATGTTTTCCGTTTCAGTTGAACTTTGTTTATACCTAATTACCTGTATAACAGTTATGTTTAAGTTGAGCACCGGCATAAATTTCGTTTCACGTTGCTTGGTTCTATACTATAGTCTCTGCATGTCTGCGAATTCCATGTGAAGCTATAACATAATTTAATATCTCGCTAGAATATATTCAAATGTCTATACTCCTAAATTCTAGAACATCTAAAGCATGAAATCATGCAACAGATGCACGAAATACTCCTTGAATATGAGTATTTTCATATCTATTGAATGTGAATTGTCCATACAACCCACGTCCCCGATATCTAAATGAAATAAGGCAAACACATAGCCCCTTAATTAATTAAGCTTGTCTGCGATTTCTATGTGAAGAAATATTATCATAAACTTTAACAGGTATAGACACATTACCCTGAGCAATAATGATGTCGCACTGACCTTCTCTCAAATTTGTCCCAGTCCGCGATATGATGAGAAATGTTTGCTTTGCACCACAACCAGGATGTGGTCCCTGCAGGTAAGCTATAGCAAGATTTTCTGGGCAAAAAACCCTTATTACGAAATAGTGCGTGAATACTATCCTAGCCCTAGCACATGCTAGACTAGTGTGAGACTTCTATTGAAAGAACTGTCAAGGCAGAGACATGCTACCTATTTTCTCCGTGTAGGTCATAATATTATGTTTGGAAAAAGTTTGGAAAAAAAGTTTGGAAAAAAACGTTTCAATAATAATAGGTGTGTGTATTGGCCGGAATTTGGTTGGGGGGCGGTAAAGAAAATGTCCACGCTCCCCAGACATCTACAATGGTAAGAGGACATGCAAATATTATAGCTCATCCTACATTGCTAACGGCCGCATGTTTATGGGAGAGCAATGACTGAAGAATAATTTGTTCAATTCCTCCTCTGACGAGTTTCTGGACCTGGCTCTCTCCCATTTCGAGTACACCCAAGTCTCCAATGCTGAATATCTGTTTAGAGACCTTTTAGTTATGACAATGTCGTTAAAGTAATATAATAAATATGTCTGATTCATATTACACTTTTCTTGACTCCTCACCACCAAGATGGGTCCGATATAATTGGTAACATTGATATTTATTCTCTAAATTCCAAAAACATGAGGGTGATAACATTCATTATGTTGAAATGAACATTGCAATTCAATTCAATTCAAATATTCTTTATTGTCTGTTTGTTACAGAAACAAGTGGTAGTCCAATTCTGGCGTGCCAGATCTTCCTATGGATGCCACAAGACATCATTTCGTTTTAGGGACAATAATCTGATAATCAGAATTAACATTATGATAGAAATTAACAAGGAAAGTGACAAGAGTTAATCATCATTCGGTGATGAAAAATAACAGAGAAGTTCTGATATCTATTCAACAAGCTTAGCATGATGGTGACATTGCTAAGAAGTTATGTAGTATAGATATTCAGGCTAACAAGTATATACATGTAACAAATATCTATGAATACTAATAGTATCATGGACGGAAGCAATAGATAATCATAGCGCTTAAAATACATGAGGCGCTTGCAAATAATTATGCTCGAACAGTGTTATACATATGTGATACAGTATGAAATCGGACTGAGTGGTCAAATACTACTGCTGGTACCACATCAGTTGGCTACTTTTTACAAACATCGATTATTTTTATTTTTTTTGGACAAATTTTATTCAGGCGTTTAGAGATGGCATATGCCATAGCAAGTTTCACGGCTCGGGCTATTCCCGGTCTTCCTCCGCGACCTGAATTTTCGCTAATACATATTGACATAGTTGTTATAGGTGTGGAAGCTTTACATTTGGTATACAATTCAGTTCATTACATGTGTGGAAGTGAATAATAATGAGATGGGATGGGTTAATGAGGTGAATAATGGTTATGCACTACATTTGTTCAACTTGGGTTGGGTGGGATAGTGTAAAGTACAAGTAGAAAGTAGTAATCGGAAGCGGAATTTGCATTAGATATTAAAGAACTGGTCTGGTAGTCGTACGTTACCATTGAGAATGTCGGTCTTAAGTTTTTGCTTGAAGATGAGCTTATCATTGATACATTTTAAGGAGTCGTCTAGATCGTTCCACATCAATATGCCGGCATATGCCAGTGATCTTTGGTATGAGTTACAATTCGGGCGGTTGACTTGGAAGTTCAAATTTCGACGTTCCCTCATGTTGTAGTTTGGTTCGTGTCTTCTGTTTTCAATCCAGTTGAGTCTAGGTGAGTGTAGTTGTTTTTGGAAAAATTTACTATTATTAAAGAATATTCTCTGGTTAACTGTCATTGTGTTAGATTCGTTGTGTAGTAGATCTGTATTGTATCTCCTAGGCTTTTTTAGGGCAAAGCGCAATGCCTTGTTTTGGAATACTTGTATTTGATTGGTTGTACTCTTATTACAGGTTAAGAAACATACATTGCAGTAATCCAGATAGGTTAGTATCATTGATTTTACCAGTAGCACTCTGGTTGTAACATTGAGTGCATGTCGATTGATATACAAGTCAGTAAGTTTGGCATTTGCCTTACTTAGTACAGTCTTGGCCATTGAGTCAAATTTCAATTGTTTATCAATAGTCAAGCCGAGATAGACAAATGATTCTACCCAGTCTAGTTTGTTTTGGTTAATATGTATATGGTGAGTTATAGGATTCTGCAGTTGCTGAGTAATGGGTATTAACATGGCTTTTGTTTTGGGGATACTTAATGAGAGTCTATTTGCCAAGCTCCAATCAGCTACCAAGTCTGTATCGTTCTGACTATTTGCAATTACCGTATTAGTATCCGCGGCACCATTAATGAGTACAATGTCATCGGCAAAAAGTAATATTTCCCCTCTAATTTGTAATTTGCAGATGTCGTTAATGAATATGTTAAACAGTAGGGGCCCCAGTATAGATCCCTGGGGGACCCCACATTTTATCGGTAAATATTTAGAGTACAAATTGTTTGAGCGCACTCTTTGGTATCTACCATTCAAATAATTTTTTATCCAAATTCGAAACCATAGTGGTAGGCAGTAATGTTCTAATTTATCGTTAAGAATGTTATGGTTTATAGTATCAAAGGCTTTTTGATAATCAAAGAAGACCAGGTTGCTATGTTTCTTATTGTTACGGTTATTAACCAGCCTATAGAGTAATAAATAAACAGTTTCAATTGTGGAGGAGTTTTTTCTAAAACCTCCTTGAAGGGGGGATATAATGTCGTTCGTATCTGTAAAATCTTGCACTAAATTGTTTATGTGCTTTTCTAGCATTTTACTCAGGACATGCGTAAGAGATATGGGCCTTAAATTCGTAACTTGCGTGGCATTCCCTTTCTTAGGTATGGGGATCACCGTGGCTTTCTTCCATCTTGCAGGCATTATGCCGCTCGTAACTGATAGATTTATTATGAAAATTAATTGTTTTTTTGTGGCAGTAAATAGTAGTTTATATATGTGCATCGGGATTTCTTCGCAGCCAGACGACTTATTAGTTTGAAGGTTATTTATTATTATGTTTAGGGAGTGTAGGGTAATCGGTTCATATGGAGTTTCCTCAAGTACTTCTCCATTGGGTACTTTTTGGCCGAGGTTAAGGGGTACATTACTAGGAGGTAGTTTAGCGGCTGTCTCCGTACCAATATTGGCGAAGAATCTATTTATTATATCGGGGACCTTTTCGGCATATGCCATTAACCCGGTGGTGGGATCGATGATTTTATCGATCGTTTTGGATTTATTTTTAAGTGGTAGATAATCATTTAAGATTTGCCAGAACTTTTTATAGTCATATCTATGTCGATGGAGTTGATCTCTGAAATAGTCACTACGGGCACGTCTGGTCTCTGAGTTAGCACGGTTTCTAAAATATATCGCTCTCAATCTCTGGTTTTCGTCTTTTGATTTCCTATACTTACGAATGAAATAGTCTCTATTGTGTGCCAAATTCAGTAATTCTTTAGAATACCAGGGTGGTTTCTCTTTTTTCGCTTTATACGACTTTTTAGGGCAGACCTTGTTAGTAACTTCTAAATACCTTGAATATAGGTGTTGCCAGGCCGTGTTTGGATCAGTACTATTATAGTATTCCTCCCATGTTACAATATTATCTATTTCGTTATTAATAGTGATTTGGTTTAGATTGGCATAAGACCTAGCTTTGAAGTTGGTTTTGATATAACTTTCTCGTTTCTTTTTTTTAGTCATATAAATTATACAGTGGTCGCTAAGATTAAATTCTACCACTCCACCCTCCCCCACATGTTTGACATCAGTCAGTATGTGATCGAGAGATGTGGATTTACCATTCAGTCCCAGTCTGGTGGGTAGTGTAATCAGTGATTGTAGGTATTTACTGGATATGAGCTTAGCTAGTTCATCTCTGTTGCTTTTCGGGTGGTTTGAGTTAGGCAACATGTCAATATTTAAATCTCCCATTATTATAATTTCCGAGTTATCATGATTTTCTCTAGCCTGGTCTATAATTGATCCTAATTCTTCACAGAAAGCACTCACTAGGCCTGCAGGAGGTCTATATATATTACATAGTATAAGGTTCTTCGACTGGGGGTATTCTATGTGTAGGCATTGTGCCTCAATATCTTTATTGGAGATGGCTAGATCTGATAGTATCGTATACTCTAGGGTGTTGTTAATATAGGCGCATAGGCCGCCTCCGCCGTGTGCAGTTCGGTCTAATCGTTCGATTGTGTAATTGTTTAGATGTATATTGGAACTCAGGATATCTTTCTTTAACCAGGTTTCTGAGAATGAAAATACATCAAATGTAATATCGGAAAGTTCTATGAGTAACTGAGGCCATTTGTTTAATATCGAACGAATATTTAGATGAAAATATTTCTTTCCTTTCAGTGTATCACAGATCTTAAGTGATTGTTTCTGGATACATGTTTTATTTTGACTCATTATGTGTCTGGGCTACCTTTACTTGTTATAGGTTTGAACATAATAATTACAAGTATAAGTAATATGGGCTGAACACACATATACATAACCACAAACTTAACCTTGGAGTCATTATTTCCACTGTAGGACATACTCAATATATACGTAAGTAACATTAACAGAATACGCACATATGGGACCTTAAACATAACCTCAAAGACATTATTCCCATCAAAACATATGCATCGGGACAAGTTTGAGAACAATTGTGAATGCTTAGTTAATACGGGTATAGGTAATAATATAGACTGAACACGCGTATGTGGAACCATTAATTTTACCTTAAAGTCGTTATTCCCACTATAAGATATGGTCAACACGTGAGTAAGTAACATTAACAGAATACGCACATGTGAGATCATAGACATAACCTCAAAGTCATAATTCCCATCAGAACATGTAAGCCGGGACAGGTATGGATACAATTCTATAAACAATTCACTCCTGTCGTGGATAATCCAAGCATGAGTAACAAAGGAATAAATACAAATAAACTTTTCTGGCAGGTGGTTCCCTGTTAGTACCACAACAGTCAGTGTTATTTTCGAAGTTATTTTCAATGTTCCCCAACAATAGTATTCATATGCGGGGGCAAGTAGGTATACATTTATAACAGACATCTCGTGGGGATACAAGTGAGAACGCATGTTCATTTCTATGTATCCAGTCTTGGTTTTTCTCGTTGGGAGGGCTCTACATAATAGTCCAATAGACAGGGGTGATCTCTGCAAATTCTTAATTATGTCAACTAACATGGTTGATTGTTTTAGTATAAAGGACATTCTAATTCCCAAGTGCTGATAGCAGTTATAATTTATCGGTTTATCGAGCTCTGCATGACGGTCTAATTTATACAGGAATGAGTGACAGTTTTGGACAGCATTGCACTCAAATGGAGCTAGACACTACTGAATAGTGTTGATCATTACTGGGAAGTACAAGAACATTCCTGAAGGAGAAAAATAACCGTGTCATCAGCATAATGTTGAATACATGCATTTTTCCTTACAGTGTGTAAATCATTAATGTAGATGGTAAATAGAATTGGGCCTAAAATTGTCCCCTGAGGCACTCCATAGGTAACCACTCCTTCCTCTGACTTTAATCCATTCACTGTTACATACTGCCTTCTGTCCTTCAAATAGTTCGAAAACCATAAGAGCTCCATGCCGGTTATACCATAGTGTTCCAATTTATTTAATAACATGGGATGGTGAACCGTATCAAACGCTTTTTTAAAATCAAGAAATATTGTTTTGTTTGATAACTTATTGTTTAGATTCGTATAGCTACTATTTAGAAAGTCAATTTGAGCTTGTTGTATAGAATGATTGGTTCTGAACCCATACATTTAATGTTTCTCTCATTGAATTCAAGAACAAAAGAATATATATATTCAATGTACTGTAGCAGGTTTCATTGTTAATATGCATTTAATTCATGATTTAATAATATATCAATTTGCAGAAATTGGAGGTCCAAAAGGTTTGGCCAATTGTGTTATTCTTAAAAATAGAATCTTTCCATTTCAGGAATCATACTATGCTATAACCTACAGACCTTGTCTGAGCCTCTGTGGCCGAGTGAGTAGAGCTCTCAACTCTACTTGCTAGCCTATCCTTATGGGAGCGGTCATGGGTTCGAATCCAGGCTAATTCTAACTCAAAATTAATTCCAATAGATGCCTGCACTTTAATTATTTCCGACAGATGCCTGAGCGGACTCTTTAATGAAAGAGTCCGCTCACAATATTCAAAGAATGCACCTGGAATTCAGGACAGTACTCTTCGAGCATGGGAGTCCGCCCAAGCCAATGCTGGGGAAAATGGGCTCCACAGCAAGTGGAGGACAAATTGGGAAAACACAAGTCTTGATGTTCAATCTGGCAAGAAGCCAGAGCAAATTCATGAAAATCGTTTTATTTTTAAATTTATTATTTTACCAGTTTTCTTCATTAAGTCTTCCGAAGCATCATTTCAGGACGCGATTAAGGGTTCTGTAAACAGTATTATGGGATTTCTTGATTCTTGCGTATGTCTTTGTGGAATTTATTGAATCATAATCCAGACACGTTTGAAAGATTTGAAAGAAGGTATGTGCGTTTTTACGATCATAAAAAAAGATTTAAAAGAAGAATGGTGTACGTGACGCGGGGAATCTGAAATTCATGAAACAAGACGCACAAGGAATCAATTCCATACATTTTCGATTTCTATCCTATAAAATAATTATCTTCTGAGAAACCTATAGGTTTCTCAGAAGGTTGTAGGGTCAACTATGTCTCCCAATATATTTCAACTACTACGCATTAACATTAGGCCAACCTTCGAATCATGACGGTGTCAAGACAGCCACCCACCAGACATCTACCCGCCAGACCAGTGATGTAGGAAGCAATTTGAACATGGGGGGGGGGGGGGGCCATGCAACTCTGTCCCAAAAATGAAAAGGGAAAGTTTATACAATATAAAGACTGACTCTTACCTCTGCGTGATTGTGAACATCTGTGTTTGTTATCAGTCACTAATGTAAACCACAGTTTTTTAGGGTGCTGATATTGTCAGTATTAGCAAATATGTATTAAAGGATTCCCCACATTTGCTAACATTCATATGAACACTTTTGAAGGTGCCTTTAGGCAGGAGCACACTAGCCGCGATAAGCCTCGCAATAGGCTTTGGGACAGGCCTCTGTAATAGAAATGAAAATATTCAATCTTGGAGTACACTTTATCACAGATGTGTGGGCCCCTTTGTGACAGCCTCTACAATAGCCTTTGCAATGGGCCTCATAATAAGAAATGCATTGCCGCCTATCGCAGAAATATTAGACATGTTTGATATTTGTTGGTGATAAACATTGCATCGCAGACGTCACCATGCTATTGCGATTAATTGCAAACCTCTGTTGCAAAGGTGTGGCGATGTTTGCAACAGGCCTTCCCGATAGACCTCTGCAATAGCCAGGCCTAGCAGGAAAGCCAGTTGTGAACCCTATTGCAAGGCTTATTTCGGCTAGTGTGGCTCCGGCTTTAGTGAAGAATCATGTCAAGGTCAATCAGAAATTCCTGGAATTCCTTCTATGTCTTTGAAATGTGAAGTACTATAGAAATGACTCAACAAATTCTTCAAATGTTCAGACTTTCATGAGAAAATTATCGAAAGGTCCAGAAGTACTTCTCAGTATAGGTCCCAACCGGGATTTCCCGGCCTAAACGGGCCGAATGGTATCGCATAACAGGCCATTACAGCACCAAGACCTAGTGGACTGTCAGACCTAACCAAATCCATGTGTTTCATCATTGAGGCATCCCCCTCTCTCTCTCTTCTCTCCCTCTCTTAATACCAGGCCTCTCTCTCCCTTGTATAAGAATTCACCCACTCACAGTCACATCACAAATACAAAGCTTTAATATCTTTCCTCATAGTCATCCCACATTGATGAAATAAAGATGAGAATAGTTATTATGGCTAGGAGAATACTTCCAAAAATGATTTAGTTAGTATATTTCACAATTTAAAAAAAAGTTTAAAGATGATTGGACCACCTGCTGATTGATACTAACACCACTTCCATTTAGGGACTAATTGATACATGTTTGTGTTAGGGATTAGGGTGGTGGAAAGCTTCCCCCTGCTGATAGTTCTCTCCAGATAAACCCTAGACTGTTCTGTTGTTGTTCATTTAAATTCATAATGAAGATGCCACTTTCAAGAGATCAAGGCGATCCATGTAATCTTTCATTGCATTGCATAAAATAGCATTGTTCAGGATTTTGGGAGACTATTTCGAATATATGTTTTTATCCTCTTTAGGATACTAAAGGTCCTCTCTGATAAAGCTGAGGTAACTGGAATAGTGAGGTATATGATGAGCAATACCTTGACCTCAGACTTCATTTTTCAGCATTTTAAAAATGTTTATAAGGGAAATAGTGAGGGGGGCAAAGTATACTCTGGTCCCCCCACTTTCATTGGTGGGGGGGCCATGGCCCCTGTGGCCCCCCTGCTTCCGACATCACTGCAGACATCTACCCCTGACTTTTACCCGCTAGACGATGAGGCATAATAATTAGTGGCATAGAATATGCCTAGGCATAGCAGGTAAAATTATAGCCACGCCCCCTTTCTGATCGAAACAACCATTATAAACTCGACCACCCTAGATCGTATGAAAATGCCACTTCCGGACCACTATTCGCCAGAACCAATGTCTCCAGGCCTTGGGAAAATACAACAGGGTCTTTCTCATATCAAAACTGAGTAATAACCGATGTCCCGATCCCTATTTGGCACAGCTTTGAATGACTTTTCATGCTACGAACACATGGCGAGCAAAAAACGGCACCCTCGGTTACACTCAGGTTTTTACGGAAATAGGAAATGGACCAATCACATGACGCATTACATCAACCTTTGGCCAGCCTCAGGCCACAACGCTCAGCCAATGGGGATGCAGCTTGCAAGCGTTACTCGGCAAACGTTACTTGGTGAATGTGCAATAGCATTGCCGTATATATATCGGCAATGGTTTGCACATGGATTTAAAGCTAAAACGAAATGGTTTTAATGCGTCAGGAGATGGGAGGAGGGGGAGGGAAGCAGGTAGGGTGTTGACAGTGTCAATCTACAAAAAGAATTCATATTTATGAAAGTAAATAGCCCAAGACGGTACAAACAACTAAGAAGTCTCTCTCACAGTAAGAGGTTATCTTCTACCTTGTCTTTTACCTTTTTGCTTACTTGTTATCATATGTATATAGTTATCCTTTAACCCAAGCTGGGTTCCACCGGAATATCCTACTCCTCTTGGAGGTGATGTACCCAGTGAAAATAAAATCTTTAAAAAAAAAAAAAAAAAAAAAGACTTCCACTCATTCCCATCAAATTGTGACGATACTCTGGTGCCACATGCCTCTGGACATTTACCATCCTGGACATTACCCTGATAGGACATATACCATCCAGGACATTCACCCGCCTAGCATAATGTCCTGGTGTCATACCACTGTGTGGTAGAAATATATCTATTCTAAGTCTTATATTATAGACTTGGTCTATTCACTTATTCTAAAAATGATTTTGCTATGATAGAATTAAGTCCAAGAGGAGTGTGTGTGCTTCGAACCTCTGAGAGAGAGTGAATGATTTTATTGAAGCATATAACAGTACAACTACAGACAAAACAATGGCTCGCTCTTAGTAGCATGTATACCTCCAGGGATCCCTTCTCACTAAGGTGTGCCTGAGGGGTCTGAGTTCATAGGTCTCTACCTTACAACATAACATATGCCCCCCTTGGGTTAGATGGCTGTCCTTGAACCGTCCATGACATGTCTTCCCCTCGCAATGTAAGTTAATAGTAAATTTCATTAAACAAGCAAACACTGAACAGAAAATGGTGTAGATGTGCTTCTTTATTAATTCAGAAATGTGCTATTTCCCTGCACAATATCCTTGAGGTTAGTTTATGTACGTTGTGTGAATATTTTCTGTCATTTGAAGTTGGAATCGAAACGTTTGGTTCTACTTCAAACACCATTACTTCTTCGAATTAATTTAATGAAATGTTCACTTCATTACATCTGAGCAGGTTGAATGGGGCTTATTCTAGGCGGTTTTACTGAAGGAATGAATAAGATGTCAATTTCATTTTCCTCTTCTATACGCATCGTAAGGATTTGGAGCTGCAAAAAGAATAAAATGTTATTCCCACAAATTGTTTATTAGTGTCTACATTAGAAATAAACGTAATGTAATGCAAGATTACATGTTACATGATGATACGATCTTATATCAGTACTTTGTACCATGGCTTCTTATTGCTTAACCGAAATTACGACTTCCTGTTATTATAGTTATTGTACTTACTTTTCCATCCGTAATGAGGCCGAGGGGTTGGGATTGGGGTTGGTGATGGAGTTCGGGCTATGTTGTAATATGTGTTTGCCCCTATCGCACGCTGAAATATCAATATGTCAGCATTCAGTGAAAATGATGTTTCACTATCGTTATGGTATCTAGAAAATTACACATTTTGTAGATATCCGATTATATCTGAAAGTTAAAGAACTGCATGGAACGTTAAAGAAAATTAAATTCTCAATTGATAATTAACATCATTATCATTATTATTTCTCTCTTTTTTGCTCTCGTGTAACTTGGTTTTGTTCTGGGTCTGTGCCATGGTCAGAGGTGTGCTACTAAGGATGAATTAAGTTATATGATATTATTATTACAAGAATTATTATCATTCATTTAATCGTTAAGATATGTACGCCTGTGTGCGTTCTATATTTTATAGATATCATGTGAATACATATAATATGATATAGGTTTTTAGCATTATTCAATTTGCTCTTGAGGACAGGATATTTCATAATGATATTATCTAAAGCTGGTCAGGTTAATAAGTCGCCCGGTGATATAACTACATACACAAGGAACACGAACTCTTTCCCTGAGACACGCGAGTTTGCAGCTGAATTAGATAAAGTTATATAAAGCGTCGTGTTATACCTATTGATTATATATATATAGCATGCACGAAATCAGTAGGTATAGGTAGATACTATTCTCTAGACCCACGAGACAAATAATTATATGTATTTCTCATGGCACATTGGGGTTTCAACTAACTGTAACAACTGGGGAGCACTGACTTTCCCAATGCCCATATAATCCAATTAATTAGCATTAGAATTGCGTTGTCCTTACTGTAAAGCGTTTATTATAGGCATAGGGCAAAATGCTAATTATAATATTTGGGATGGTGTTAATTTTCATATTACATTTTTCTATAGTTCCAGTCGATGTCATATGGATATTTTACTGGAGGAATTTGAAATCCATGAAGACAAAATTAATTAAGCTACTGATAAGCTCCCGCAGAAGAGTAGCCTACCTAATTGACCCTCCATAAATGGCCATTGAAAATTCATTTTGTAACTCACAGTTGTGCAATCCCTAAGCCATCTGTAGTCTATGTTTCCGTTGTTGTTAAACGCTACAATGGAGAAGAAGATAGATTGGTATACAACGTGAGATGTTTGGCTGATGTGAGCCAGGTTAAATTTGTGACCAATATAAAATAATTTTAGTTAGTTTTTCTGCTATAAATAATATCAAAACTTACACGAATATTGTTGGGCACATTTGTCAGCGGCTTCCATGAATCTCTATATCAAAGCAGATTAGAAGTATTTTGATGTATCAATTCTGTATTCAGCAGTAGTAAATTCTTCAACAATTCATTTTTTATGATCTCACCAAGTTAATATTTCCTGTTGGCTATAATGGAATATTTTATTTTATTCAACATTTTTATACAGCAAGAAATAACTATTTGTCAAGACCAAAGTTCACAGCATCTGTAATGATATTCTGCTATGTAACTAAAATAGGAACTAATAACATCGAAATGATAGAATCTCTCAACATATATACATACACCAGTTGTCTGGTTGTGTGTTTTCTTGTGGGGTGTGCTCTTGTTTTTTTGTGATGGGTTTTGTGGATGTGAATGTTTTGTGAGTTCTCTTGTTCGTAATTTAAATTCGTTCGTAGTTCGTAATTCAAATTACGAATTACTTTCCTCTAAACCTGTCTTTCGTGCGGTGTGAATCAACTTACCCGGTAGACGTCATTATCTAAAAGAGAATGATGAAGTCGTTGAATGAATAAGCAGTTGCATTATAAAGGTCTCGTGTCACCAGAGGGAAGACGTAATTATGATTTTGAAAGATTCACGATCCGAATTTCTAATCGTTAGGGACAGACAACACCACGCAGTAATAAATACGGGAGAATTTAAGAGATCGAATAATACATAAAAATGCTTTGAAAATTGACGTTTTGGCTCAAATACTCACTGGTCCCTGGGGTCTGGGATGGACATGGCTCGCATGTGCACGTGGCGCAGGGACGGGGCTGGAAATAATACGGGAATATTTACTATTGGTGGTGGTGATGACCACCTCTAATCTACACTAGTGTAGATTAGAGGTGGTCATTTGATAATTGTATAATTGGCAGCTCTACATATTTAGTAAACTAGTATAGGGTGATATAGACTAAATATATTATTCAGGCGGCGGCATTTTCGGCCGAATTAAATAGTTTTCGGCCGAAACCCCGAACTATTGATATGTATGGGTCCCGCTTTCCATAGTATACCAAGAAGGTCAAAGCTCATTTATGAGCCCTTAAGATTTTGATGAGTCGCTTACTCCCTTGGTTCCGTTGATAAACTTTTATTTCCAAATCGGGGCATGCAGCTCCGTTTCCACATAAGGTTGTTTTTTTTATCTAAAGCCCAAATTCCGTCCTGTTTGCATATTCCAAATCATTGTCATCATAGATAATATAAGTATACCATTAAGTATTAAAAAACGTACCCTGGGACAGGGTCTCTGTTCTTGGCATCTCCTATCGTAGTCCTGAATCCACTTTCTCTCCCAGATCCAGTACTCTTCTGGCTTCTCACTCTCATCTGTTGTCGCAGTGCGGTTTTGCTGAACTTGCCTGGAGCTGCTCCCCGTAGCAGAGCCTGTAGCTCTAGCAGTGCCTGTGTCTATCACCTCTGGTCCATCAGTATCGGGCGGGGTACCAGGTCGTGGTACCACAGGGTCTGCCTGAGCCACCCAGCTGACCAATCCAGCCAGCAAACACAGCCCCACTATGTTAACTTTTATGGACATACTAAAGATATCGATACTTCCAATCACTTGTCAGGAGGCGGGTCCTGTTCTAAAAGTTCAAATTCAGTCATGTGTACGTACCCCTTGTAGGAAATACAATAACGTCGGCTGTGTATAAAATAATAAGGCAAACTCAGAGTAGTAGTAACTGATATCGTGGAGACACTATAAGACCCAGTAGATGATTATAGAACGCATTTAGGTCCGATTCAAATTTGGATGTAAAATGTATAAAGAAGTGTACTCACCTGTCGGTTCTAGTAAGGTACGTTTGATTTTGTTGGTAAGGAAAGGATGAATCGCGGTTATATATACAGGCATAGAAGCAACGCATCTCCTTGGTGTTGTGTTTACTTAAAGGCTAAAAGTCCAAAATATTTGATTACTGACGACAAGATGGGAGTACAGGGGATATATAATGTCGTTGGATGGAATATGTCCATTGTTCCCTTAAACAAACAGTGTTCATCAAACGAGTAGATTCTAGGTGATCCTGATGTGGAGTTCTGCCTATCCGAACACAATTAACGACAATAGGTATCAAATTTCTCTTAGGAAATTATGCTTTTTGACATTGCCATTCTTTACTGATTCCCTCATCCGTGAAGTCACCGCCTAGTACATTGCCAAACTTAATTAATAATCATATTACATTTCAATACAAACAAAATGAAAATTTGTCTTTAACTTGGCCTTGATGGTCTTTGCAAGCTCCGGCACACGAAGAGCAAACAAGATTGGCCGCTTGCCTTGGTGTTTGCCTCTGTTAAGAATGGAGAGGAGTATTTACCGATCCTACAGAACCTGGCACTGCTGTCTCACCCTGGACTCCACTATCTTCCATGTCAACTCTAATTGATACCTCTCGTCAAAAAGAATTTCCTATTTCGAGGGACTTATCTCAAAGAAGGAAATAAAGAATAACTTGTGTGACAAAGGACATGCGTCATGTTATTGAATTTCTGGAATGTCACACTTTGGACCTGGCCAGAATAATCCTTTGCTTCGTCATTTTGCTTTCCTTAAGGTCTACCAAATTGTTTCTAGGGAATGAATTAATGGCAGCAATGTATGGCTTTGAGAGGTGGAAGTGATGTCATTTAATCCAAAGGAAATGAAAATAAGTAATCCATTTTGGCATTGAATTGTCCAATTTTAAGAGTCATTTCATTATGTAATTCTTTTAAATAACTATAATTTGAAGAGTGGCGGAAGCCCGATTTCCTTTAATAAGGATCAGAGGTGGGTATGCTTTGATTGTATCTACGATGCACATCTCGCTGATTATTCTGTACATATTTTTATTATTATCATATATCAGAAGCGTCAGATGAATAAAGCCTTTCACACGCCTTCTCTTTCCCAAACTTATTTTTTTTCCTTTCTTCACGTCCGTGTAACAATTAAGAAGTCGTGAACACAAGCTTTGTCCCTGGCGCGTATTTGAAATAACAAATACGTGTTATATTTCGGCTTATATATCATCATGCGGTCCTGAGAAACACCTATATATTGCGCTTCAAGAGAAAAGGTTCTATTATTTTATTCCAGCCTCGAAATTGCTCTTAAACAGAAGAGTAATTGTATTATTCAATGAAAAAATTACATTTAAAACATTAAGAAAAAATAGAAAATAGTTTCTTGGGTATCTGTGAGTATTGTGGTTTGAATTTACGATAGTTAATAATTATGTCATAAGTTATTGTTCATTTCTGTGACGACCTTAATTGGTAGTTGGCAACATCGTAATTAACATACAATTATAACCATCATCATTACAGTCAATTTACACTTATTGATTGATTTCCATCATCACAATAGTCATTATTTCCATCATCATTATAGACAATTTACGCTTATTGATACGATATGTAAATAGCGAGAGGAAAGCTTTTATTTCAAGGGTCACATGCAGACAGTATCACAGTATTACGTCATATGAAATAATGCACATCCTTCTATTGTATTTACATTAATTGGCGTCAGTGGCTTTCGGGGCCTGAACTGAAGAAAAACTGATTCAAACTGCCAGAACCCTTACTATTCATTTATTTATTCTTCGCGTCATTATGGGCTATCAATATGAAACATGAAAGGATAAAAAGCGTGCATGATATGGCTATTATGCAATGTAACATCAGTTATTCGTATGCAACCCGTAGGCATATACATCAACACTGGTATTCATTTCCAGCAACAGGTGCTCCTTTCATTGTCCATTTCTTCATGGAACAGAAAAGATTGTCTCATTGTTTCCAGATACATTTTTCAATGGAAATCCTGTACTCATCGATTCCTGATGAAATTGAGAGGAAAATATCTGTAGATGCTATTACAATGGATATAATTGACAATTTCTATACAGTGATGTTGAAAAGTGGGCAATATATGGTGTTTCTCTCTCTATTGCTTTCTTCGATGTATTGGGTATGATTGGTGCTGAGGAAGTAGCCTGTCGGCTTTTCCAAGGAAAAAGCGGTAATCTGACGCGATTGCTCCAGTAGTTTTTATTTTTGTATTATATTGTTTGATGCCATTTTTTTGTACAAATTTATTTATTCAGGATTATTATTATTACAAATATAGCACTCTCATGTAGAAGGTGGTTTCCTTTGCATACAGGTATACATATAGAACAAAGAATCAGGTAATGATGAAGAATAATGAAAGGTGAAGGTTCCTGTCTATTAATAATACAATTACATGTCATAGCAGTGTGAGAGTGTGAGTGAGAGTGCGCCAAACATATAGATACCTGTCTGCCGATCATTTCTGTAACCATATAATATAAGGGAAGAGGGATTTCTTTGTCTCACATGTTCTCAGAATTTGTTGTTTTACCAACCGCTTTTCTGATCTGTAGAGTTCCGTCCACCCTCAGTTGTATGTGGTTTGTGAAGATATCTGGGATGGAAATGTGATTTTGAAGCCCTTTTTAGTTTTTCAGTTGTATTCTATACAACTATTTCTAGCTCGGGAAAGCCCCTGTTAGGAATTAAAAGACAGTAGAGGTAGGAGGGCTCGCTGTATATCGGGGAGGCTGGCTTTCTAAAATGATGCAATGATTGAGAGAGCATAATAAAATTGATCTTGTTGTTTTATTGAATAATCTCGAGCTTTCGGGCGACTTGCCCTTCTTCAGGAGTTGGTGGAATTAAAAGAGATTGACTCATGCCTCTTCTACCTCTGTGGCAATGTGGGATTCCCTAGAAACGCATCCTGCAAGAGTTCCTAGCAATGGGAGAGAAAGATCGGAGTGGGGGAGGGGGAGACCAAGGAAAAAGAGAGAGGGAGGTGAGGAGAGAGAGATCAGAGATCAAAGGGGGAAGGGAGAACGAAGAAGCAAAGGGAGAGGGTGGGAGATATCAGTTAGGGAGAGGGAGAATAGGATAGAGAGAAGAGGGGAAGGGAGAGGATGGGGGAGGATGGGGGAGAGGAAAGAGGGAAGGGGGAGAGAAGGGAGAGGGAGGAAGAAAAAAGGCAGGAGAGGAAAGGAAAGAATGAAAGAAGCAGAGGGACAGGGTGGGAGTAATCGGATAGGGTGAGGGACAAGAGGATAGAGCGAGAAGAGGGGAAGAGAGAATAGGGCAGGTGAGAGAAGAAGGTGGGTAGGGACAGGGGAGAGGCAGCGGGAGAAAAGGAGGAGAGGCAGTGAGAGAGGAGGGGAGAGACAGTGAGAGGAAGAGGGTGACTGTCCAGAGGACTTTGCTAGTCTAATTTATAAAGCTCTAGAAGGGTTTATTTTGTCATGCATGATCTGGGAATCTGTGATCTCCCCATCTGTCTTTTTGGTCTGTACAGGTCCGTCGACCCTGTCTGGAGGACATTATATGTGGTTTGTGAAGGTATCTGCGGTGAAAATGTGATTTTGAAGCATTTTTTAAATTGGGATCTACATACTCTATTTATAGCCTGGGAACGCCCCTGTGAGATACTATGTCACTTCCAGGGGAACCCAACTACATGCAGAGTGGGAGAGTGAAGAAGAGGGGAGGGAGAGGTTCGGGGTATTGGAGAGGAGGAGGGGGAGGGAAAGAAGAGGGGAGGGAAAGAAGAGGGGAGGGAGAGGATGTAGGGGAAGGGAGAGAGGGGAGGGTGAGAAAGCAGGGAAGGGGAGCATGAGGAAGAGGGGAGGGAGAGGGGGGAATCAGAGATGGGGTTGGAAGAGAAAAACAGGTATGAGAGACAGAGAACAGGGGGAGGGAAAAGAGGGAGAGGGGGAAGTGTGGGGAGAGAGGGTGACTGTCTGGAGGACGGGTACTTTGCTATTATATTGGAAGGGATATTACCCATTGTATACTCTTAAAAATGAATGGTCTTCATTTCGAATCCAAGAAAAGTTCCCACTGTCATCCTAAATGACATTGAAGCTGATTCCATGTTTTGATAGCTAGCTGAATTGGGTATCTGCATTTCTAGTTCAGTATTTATTTGTATATCTTTTGTCTGAATGGTAGTTGCTTAGTTCAATCAAAATTACCTAAGTTAAATTAAGTTATGCTCAGCTTTCTATGGGGTACATCATTTTACTTTAAGGTACAACCACGTTTTCCAGTATAGCAAGTAGAGTATGACTATGAGTATAATTATAGCCAGTTCTTTACCTGTTTGTCAAAGCGAAATGGATCCTTACATTTATATTTCAGCATTGTCCTTACAAGTGCCTTTGTGTCTAAATGAAGTAATTCTTATTGAATTGTGCATATCATTTGATTTCCCTTTCGATTCATATGTTTGGAAAGATTGAACTGATATTTGTAAACATAACAGCAAGATCTGAGAAAGTTGTACCTGTTACAAAATGTTCTATGGCTGAATCAAAATCTTTAAATACAAAATGCCTTGTAAAACAGGCCCATACTGGCTTGATGACTGCTCGCAGCTCCTCCTAGTGAGCCTTATATATATAAAGTGATCAAGGCACTTTTGGAGCAGTCCATGCCATTCTCCCTTGGAGTGTTCGAGGCTGTGGGTTGCTTATCAAGTTTTTACTTGGTTCAATTGATCTGGATTTCTGTTTGTATAAATACTAGGAATTGTGTCACTAACTTTTGCTGGAGATATTGATTGATGTGTGGAAGCACCCACACGTGCACTACTAAACAATAGGAGGATTTGTGGCAAGTTATATACTCCATTTTCGTTTTCAAAGTTAACACGATTATAAGCTTTGAACAAACGTGTTGATTTATTTGGCGAAATGTTGTCCATTCCATACATTTGCTTCCGTATCTCCCAGGGAATCATTGCAGTTGTTTTTAATTTGGTAACAATAATTGCTGTCTTGAAATTTAGATTTCTGAGATCTACATCACACGTGTTGGTGGCAAATCTTGCTGGGACAGATTTTCTTCACGGCCTTGGTCTACTGGTACTTTTCCCGATTAGATCAATAGCCGTGGATTGGCCATTGTTTAGTTGGTCTTGTACTACTTTGATTTTCGTTGAAGGTTTAAGCATCTTGACTCAGTTTTCTATGTTCTCTCTTCTTTCCATAGAAAGGTTTACATCATTGCGCTCACAGTTGGGGCAGGGCAAGTCGCTGTCTGTGAAGAAAATAGCAGCAATTGCTGGCTTCATTTGGATGTTCTTACTTTGTTTTATGATTTATTTCTCTGTAGTATCTGATCCACCTATGAACGCTGCATGTTCTGTGCAGACATTTTACCCTCCGTCATTTCGTTACATTGGCATAAGTTATTTTGTCATTACCACCACAATTACTCTCGTTTACTATTGCCGAATTGCTAGAATTGTTCTACGGAGTAGGGGCCAGGTAGCCACTTCAAACATGAACACATCACAAATCGAACGTAGAAAAGCAGAGATTCGCATCACTAAAATGATCGCAAGTGTTGTTGGTGTGTTTTTCATTACCTATATCCCGTTCATGATCAGTGGTAACTTCCCTGCGTCAATAGTTTATCACATTTCCATTAGTCTATACGACACAAATTTTTGGATAAACCCTGTCATCTATGTCTGGAGGGACAAAGAATATCGCCGCGCTTTAAAGCTCTTACTCAAACCTCTTAATTGCATGAAACCTCGTCAAAACGCGATTTCAAACGTCGTCCCTTCGACATCTCACAGGACAAAGATGACGACGCTCGGGACAACAAAAACATTCGCCCGCGTTTCGCAGCTTAGTGCAATTTCAGGAGGACCTCATTTAGTCAATACAAATCAGGACGATGACACTCCTCCAGGAGATCCTGCTGGAAGTGGATTTGTTTGATCGCATAGTAGTAAGTTCGATATAATATGGAAATGAAAGTTAATTATATATCTCATTATGCTTTTTTAAAAGGACACTGTTGGGAGCATCTTTAATCATCTTGACACGCAATCTTGCGCATGGACCGACGTTAAATTAATATTGTATAATGTATTCAAGCATGTAGGGTGTGTAATTAATAATGTGTTCAATAAAAACATCAGTGAAATATGAATTGATGCATGCCCTAGAAAAACTAACTCCAATGAGTAGATGTTTTCTTTTTATGACAACGATACCAAACTATACTGCATATCGCTTGCAATTGTGTGTGTACTTGACTCTTCACGACAACCGCTTTTGAAACCGCCATCTGCTAATTCTTGAAACCCAAAAATGTTGTACCGGTTATCACGGTCGGGTGCTATAGAAGGAGAAACGAGAATTACTGCTGTCTTTGCCTACACAATAAATGATCGTCAGCTTTTTCTCCTGCCTGAATGATATCTTTGTTTTATATGCAACGTAATTAGCCATGGATTACTGGAACATTATTGTCCAGAAAAGAAGATATAACCCCATTTACCACTTTCGATTACTGTGTTATGATTTGTACCAAGCGCCCATTGCCGCCCTTTAGTATGTGCACTCACCACCGCATACGCTCTATGGCCTATACACACTCCCCTATCAGCCACTACCGCTGGCTGTACACATGCCTTGCACAGGGGTGAGCTCGAGGCATGTGTATTATTAGACACCAAAACAAAAGCGTAGGAGTGAAAGGGCAGCCTGGGCGTGGGGTGGTGGCAGCATTGAAAATGAGAAAAAGATTCCATACTTATATAATACAAGTACATAGCCTAAGACACCACACCCAAATTAATTTCGCGGTAATACTCTGGACTTTGAGCAACCAACCTGCCCTGTTTTCTATGTATTCCCATGTAAATGGGCACCATTACATCGTCTGAAAGGCAAGTCGTGTTCCTCCTGATGCCTTTTTATGGGACGACTTATGTATAATATGGTAAAGGAAACTAGCAATTTTAGATATAAAAAGTGGCGCCCAATTTGTTTTGAGTCCCACCCCTCTCGGACCTCCTCCCCTCTAGTACATGCCTGTCTCTCTGCCTGCACACAGTACCGGTGATGGTGGTACTGTGTGCAGCAGGTATTACACACTAAGACTAACAAGGAAAAGAGAGTGGTGGAAGGAGGGCGGGGTGGTGGGCAGTCACTATAATCTTCTTATAGACAACTATAAGAACAAAACAGAAAAATAATGTAATACCTCTAGTGGGATAAATTTCTGGACGGTCGGCACCCCCGCTTCTTCCTTGGAAGAAGTCAGAATGACTCTATTTACAATTTCGCACGGTGCACAGACTACTAGTGTCCAACGATATATACTCTTATACCATGTGGTTACTTCTCTGCCTGCATTCAATAATTTCCCCGCTGAGAATGTCTATTGATGCATGGAATACTTAGTTTAGGCCTATACCTACAACCTAGCGTACTTACATTGTCGATTCAGGCACTCACACTTCCACAATCCATTTTCGTTTCAACCTCCACACTCAACCCACACAGCTACATCCACGCCATTGACCATTCCGATCCCTTGTTCCATTCCGTACGAGCCGGAAGTCACTTCAACGTAATCAACGTAACCGGCAAATGGGATTCGAAATGGATAGCGCTGTTTATTTACTGAATAAACAGCGCCGAGGTAGTATAGGGGTGGGGGTGGGGTGGGATGGAGGTGGGGTAGGGTGCGTGGACGGGACCTCGTCGGCAACTGTTTTTCTTTATTTATACAAGCAACTAGCCTAAAAGTCAGATCCCAACACAACCCAATCCAGCGGTATGCTTTCTGGACCAAAAGCGCCCAAAAGATGGCAGCACTAGTTGCCGTCTCGGGAACTCTCCTGAGAGCATGCGCAGGCGCCCCAGACCCACAGGGTCGGGACAAGGTAGGAGAGAGGTTGCCAGTTGATTGCATCTAACTTTTAAAAAACCCATGTGACGAACAATTCCAGTCCTGGAATCCTCATCCCCTTCCTATAATACTACTGCTCATATAAGGCTGTTGTCAACAGAGCTGTAGAATAAACGATTTCGGCCACTTTCCACCGCTACGCAAGCGTCGGCCCTACTCATATCACTAGCAAAGTTCAGCCATCCGGCTACAACCTATTCTATAGCGTAGGGCCTAGAGCACTGGACTCCCGACCTGAAGATTCAGGGCTCGCACCTCGCCTGGGCCCGTCAGCTTTTTTTTTTTTTCATCCTATACTTGGTTGGCCGTGTAGGGCTGTACACGGCCGGGACGGGACGGTGGGCGGGTTTGCACTGGGTGAGGGGTCTGGGAAGGCTGGCAATTTGAAAAACAAAATATCCATATTAATGTTTCACCGTGTGCCAAGAAAAATGGCCTAAATATATATAAATTACATTCGCAAAGCGCCAACTCGCAGCTGCCACTCCCTGGACGAATCGGTGTTTTTGTGTCAGCTGTAAGCCGTCCCTGGCTTCTCACCAAATCTCACTTCAACACCAATGGGTTCAAGGCCTCTAGTCGAGACTACCTACATAGGAGAGACAAACTCAAAATAACCTCCTACAGCCTAAAAACACCAAGTGAACATGCTTGTTATATCTTGCAACACATAGCAATGGTATTCTAGCATCTAAAACAGACAGGTCTTGCATACCTCCGGTATCTCACTAAATAATGCCGACAAAACCCTATAGTAACATTATTCCAATTGATGAGAACACTACCAGACATTTTGTTTAGCCACTAGTCAAGTGCCATGTGCATTTCATCCAGTATAATGAAGCCATGCTTCTACAACCAGGTGCCTACACAGGGACCATTTCCAAGTAACCAATGTATATCATGGGAAATTCATGATTTGTAAAATTCGAAATTTCAAACTTGTTCCCAACATTTTTGTTGTATGTCTACTTACATTTCAATGAGTTGGGAGTAGTGTCAATTTTTTTTATCTTATGTTACAACTGATTTAATAGATCTTTGGAATTATCAACACTTTGTCATTTTTATAACAATATCTGTACCCTGAAAAAGCCAATTGAATGACTTGTCAGACTGTTACAATACAATTGGTTGTCCAATAGAACAACTTGAATTGGCCTGTTTGCCTGCTCTGGTATAGTTCAGTACATTCATGGTCATTGGAAACTTACACATTGGCATGGAAACTAACAATAGAAGCATATCTTGTCAACAGATAGGATGGCATACTAATTCTCTTCGGATACATGTATACAAGACTTTGTATTCCATTACATATTCCTTGGCCCAAAACTGCACAAAACATTAGGGGATTCCCCCTATTGCATATCGGGAAATGACACTAACAAGCAAGCACCTTCGCTTAAGGGCCTGATCAACTATGCCGTTTTTGCAGTTTTGTTTGTCATCTTCTTAAAAATTGTCACACAGTCTTCACACTGGGCTCATTTTACAGCAATTTTTATTTCCTTTAATCTCAAGAAATAATAATAAAAAAGAATGCTCTGCTCTAAATCATGGTATTTGGTAACAATGAATCTTGGTTTTATGACATTAAGGGCCTGGTCCACTGAGCCGATTCTCATGCGATTCTCACAGAACTTAGTGCAAAAGCGTCCTTTGTGGCGCAAAATCGCATGAGAATCAGCTTGGTGGACTAGGCCCTTAAGTCATTAATTTTATCATCAACCCCAAATGAGATGCCCTTAATATTTTGTCGGCTTGTCGATGGGGTTTATTAACCCCATTCGACTGCAGACAGAATCAAGGATAACATCCCAAAACCTGTTTCTGGTGTGCCTTTAGGCACAAAATTGCTTCCAGCTTCAATGCAATGCATATGACTACACTTTTAGTCTCAGTGAAGCCAGGAACACATCAAACCCAAATGTTCCTCCCCAAAACTTCTTGTTATCCAGTAGAAAAATATGCACCAGCAGCTGAAGGGGGCAAGCAAAACACATTTTACAGAGAAGAATGAGTACACCAGGTATTCATAAGGTTTCCTAGATTCAGTCCTGGTAACACACACTGGTTTCACAATTACCACTTGTACATTTTAACTGCAAGGCCCACACCCTCGTTCCCTATCCCTATACCCTATCCCTATTGTTTACGGTGGGGGTAAAGCAGGCAATAGTTTTTATTTTTTTCCCTACACCGGGTCTTTATTTCTGAAGTAGACAAAGTCAGCAGTGAGAAACGGTACAATGTTTACAACGTTTCTTCTAATTTGAACCCATATATGAATGAAGAAAATAAATCAGAACTTCCATCAGTAATTGAATTTGTTAATTTCATCAGGGTCTATGTCGAAAGGGAACCTATTACACTTTATCTAAACACATTATCGTTACTCTAGCTTGTGTACTTAATTTACAGATTAATAAAATACACCTTTCAGTATTTGTCATACTTTTTCTTTACTACTCTGTATATTACTTTATCGTCATAGCCTGCAAACACTGCAGCCAATACCTTATGACATCAACACTATCAAACTAATTTTAACCGTAGAATCAGACTTATTTATAAGTGATTGTAAAAACCCTCCCATAAGCTGAACTCTTTTTCATTAACCGGGCCAAATCTCGCACTATCTTTTAGGGCTCTTAAGGCAATTTTGACCTCCCTTAGAAAAACATACTTTGTTCTTTTGAAACACTCTAACCCTATAAATATAAAACTTGGCCTTCAAAATAATAAAATTCAACCTTCTATGCTTAACATCTCGAGAAGGAATACCCAGAATAAGGTGAACAGCATTAATGTCGTCAATTATCTCACAGTCGAGCCACCTGTTCCTACTCGCCCAGTTTATCATCGTATGCCAAAAATTATTTGCGTTTTCACAGTCAACAAAGAAATGAAACAAGTCATCGACTTCATCACAATAATCACATCTATTTGTCTATGACCAAACATCACCAGTTTTTGGTTACATACAATAAGTCAATTAATTACTCTGAACTGAAAAGATTGAAGCCTAACGTTTCTAGTACAAGAGTATGGAATATTATACCACTCGGACGGATCAACTTTCGAGATGTTGATACCTTTTTCTGCAAACATTTTGAGCCATATAGCATTTCGTTCTTCTTTTCTTACCACCTCGGATCTAATAGCATTGTACAATTCCTTGGCCGATGTGCATAAAATGTTAATACTTTTGTCATAAAACCCACACTTCAATTCGAGTCAGAAATTTATTTCCTCCCCGCTGTCAAACATTATCCACCAACCTCTAGGTATAACATCCCTAATTTGGAATCTTTCCACAAAATTGATTTTAATGCCATTTTCCGACTGAAATTGCTCGACTTTTTTAACCTTATTATCAATGACCAGATCATTTATGGTGGTTATTCCCTTTTGTCTCCACTCCCTCCATTTTTCCACTTTGCGCTCAAATTGTAAAAAGCAGTTATTCCAAATTTTTTCGCATAAAACCTCTTTTTTGGAGAAAGGACCTTTCATCACATAGAATCTATTCCACAGCGCTAGCAGATCATCATAAAAGGGAGATTGGTCGCACACAACTCTTGATTTAGAGCTGAACACTTCTAAGAGGTTCTCTCCTAATACTGACCTAGCATATGCGGTCCATTTGGCATTACATTCAGTTAACAGTCTTTTAATCCACATCATCTTCATGGCGAATACCCTTGATTCAATATCATGTACATTTAAGCCTCCGTCTTCAGTTTTTTGACACATGTACTTCCATGCGACCATGACCATACCATTTTTCCAGATAAATTTTTCTATTTTCTTCTGGAAGGAGATTATGTAATGATTTACAACGCTAATAACATTTTTGCGGAATAAACGAATAAAGGCAAAATCAGGACATTGGCTATCAGTACTCGGCCTTTTAAAGAGATATCTCTATGGCGCCAGTGCGAAATACATTTACTGGCCATATCTAGTATTGGCTCAAAATTGAGTTCGTTCTGTTTAGCTTTGTTATGTGGATACGTCAAGATGATACCTAGGATTTTCATTTCCTTAACCCATTTAATTTCTTGAGAAATCGGTTGATTCAGTTCCACATTTCCTTCATTAAAACCTTGAGTTTTGCTGACGTTTAGTTTTAATCCAGATACTGTGCCAAACTCTTCTATAATATAATATATATATATATAAAGATTTTTATTCCGTTATATTCGTTCATACATATGACAGTTCATGTTGTCGCACATATTTCACATAATACAGGAAATGGGCATTAATAATCCTCTACAAGAGGTCTTCCAGACCGCCCAAAATAAATAAATAAATTGTAAAGTCAATGCATAGTAAGTATTTGTCCATATTTCAATCACTATTGTTCGTAATTTATAGTTGTTTCGATGTTGCTTTTGCTATGGAGTCTTGATTTTTTCTTAGGTATGAAGTCTTGACTTGGTATTTGATGTCTTGACCCTGATTATGTATTATTATCAGTCTCTCTATGAGGTTCATATATCCTCTGAGTATAATCTTTTCCAGATCATGCTTCTATAGATACTCCTATAGTTTTTACTGTTGTTAGAATGATATGTTTTACACATGAAATTCAATAATTGTTTCGTTTTTTTGACCTACTGGCTTGGTCATTTACTACTTATGTCATTAAACACTATGTAACATTAGGGTAACAACTAATGTTAAAATAAATTACATTTGAAAAATAATGATTCCTATAATAATAAGTTTTGTAGGAACCTTACACTCATAATATATTTTGATTATATCAAAACGTCACTCATACAATCTGGATTGACTAAATAGTCAATATGGGTCCCCCCTTCCCTCCCCACCGCTATATCGGTCTTAACTTTGCCTGGGGTTGTACATTACCCAGAGTAGTCCCTTTTCCCAATTTCCATATTCTTGATACTTAGACTAGTACCACTTACATACTTACATACTTAAATAGGAGAGGAGTCTGATTTCTCATCAGACCTAAGGAAAGAATCAAATGCCAGATGGTACTGGTGTTTTAAATACATTTTGAAATCTTTTCTCGTATCAATTAGTTGAACTTTAGATTCTAAGCTATTCCAAAGAGTTGGAATGCAATACAGGTAAGATTTTTTGAAAAGCTCATTATATGGATGGGGGTAGATTAACCTTTTCCCCTCAGAAAGTCCCCGCAGACGGACTTCCCTCCTGTCGATATTGTCTAAGTTTCTAGTCCTTAGAAAAGCTCTTTCCAGAATATGTACCTCTCTCCTAGTTTGAAGAGAAGTAATATTAAGTTTCTTATGAACCTCTTCGGTGCTAGATAATCTAGGTAAATGAAGTATTGTTTTAAGGGCTGAATTTTGAAGAGTCTGAAGTTTTATAATATGCTTTCTAGGAGCAGAGTTATAGAAGACGTCTCCATAATCAATAATGGGTCTGATCATAGTTTTATATATTGATAGTAAAATAGATTTATCACAGATATTGTAAAGCTTAGATAGTGCCCTTACTTTAATGCGAACCATGTTCACTTTTTTAGTAAGGAATGTTCCAAAGTTCAACTGTTTATCTATTTCAATTCCCAGATATTTGTATGAATCTACATTCTCGAGTTCTTGCCCTTTAATGCTATAATTGGTCGAGTTATTTATATCTTGTCTGGCTCTAATAGTGATGCTCTTACACTTGTTAATATTGAGTGAAATCTTATTACGATCACACCAATTCACAATATTGGTTAAATCTTTCTGTAAATTACATATACTTCGACCTTGCAGTGATCTTTCTGAATATAGGACAGTGTCGTCTGCAAATAATTGAATATTACAGTTATTAACAATGTCTGGCAAATCATTTATGTAGATACAAAATAGGAGAGGCCCCAAGGCAGTTCCTTGGGGGACTCCACATGTTATTGGCTGTAGAGACGAGGATTCTCCATTTAGAAGCACTTTCTGAGATCTGTTTGATAAGTAATCTTTAAACCATTTTATTGGTCCCCCCTCTACCCCATAATTTTGTAATTTTGAAATATTTAACATTTTACACATCGCTTCTTCATTTTTGGCCATTATTGTTAAACCATCCGCAAATTGGACTACCTTATTTTCAGTATTCCCGACAATAATACCCTTGCACTCTTGGCTTGTTCTTAAATTTTCCGCCAGTTTTTCTACAATAATAGTAAACAGCAAGGACGAGATCGAATCTCCTTGTTTAACCCCTCTTTCGACCGAGAACCACTCTGATGTATATCTGTTGTTAATCACACATGCTCTAGAATTTTTCAATAAGATTTCGATCCACTCTATATATTGCTCCCCTACATTTAAATCATACAGACATTTCAATAAGAACTTCCACAAAATAGAATCATATGCCTTTTGGAAGTCTAGGGATACAATTAAACCACTCTTGTTATTACCTTCGAGATAATTTACAGAATCCTCTATCCGTCTGATAGCGGTGCCGATGTATCTACCCTGCACAAAACCGACCTGATCTTCGTTGATTAGCTTAGGGATAAATTTCTTAATTCTTTCAGCCAATACTTTAGATAATATTTTGTAGTCTGTATTAAGCAGAGTTATCGGTCTCCAATTTTTAATTAGCCTTAAATCGCATTCCTTCTTTGGTATAACAGAAATAACGCCTCTATACATTTCAAGGGATAAGGTTTTTTCTTCCTTACATTTTTCTATCACACGAATAAAAACAGGACATAAGACATTCCAAAAGCATCTATAAAACTTGATCGTTAACCCATCAGATCCAGGGGCTTTGTTACCTTTGACTGTTTCCATTACCTTCCATATTTCATTTTCTCCAATGTTCCTATAGTTTATGACAGGTTAATTAGACACCGGTGTTTTCTCTCTGATGTCGAGGAGTGGATGAAGGAATGGCCACTAGTTCTTGTTAATCTGTTAACACCCTCATAAAAGAACAGCTGGATTATGGTATGACTCTGCCCCCTCGACCAAATTGGAATGATAATTCCTCTTGTCTTAGCAGTAATCAGTAATCAGGTCTCTCATCCCGTTCCAGTCTACCGCCATAGGCGGTGGTGGGTGACATTTAATGGTCAAAAGATCACATCTTACCCCCACTTCCCCCCACTTTCTTGTCAAGGAATAGGGCGCTAAACTATACCAAGGCTTACCTTTTCTTCCTCAGATAGCTTATTAGAGGGGGGAACAGATCTAATGTACCTCTCTTGTTCATTATCATTCTCATTTTGCTGCTTATACAGCTGTTGATAGAACTCTTTTTTAGCCTTAAGAATTTCTTTCTCCGACTTGATCTCTACATTATCAATTAACAGTTGGGAGATTACTTTTCTGCTATAATTTCTCTTTTCCAGTGTTAGGACATATTTAGATGGTCTTTCGCCTTCTGTGAGCCATTTGGCTCTACTCCTGGCCAAGGCTCCTTGCGCTCTGGCCAACCCATTCATCTTTAATTCATCCTTAATCGAATCTCTTTCCATTATTACATTATCATCACACACAGCCATTTCATCAATGTATTTTAGTCTTTCTCTCAGAACACATTCATGCTTTTTTCTAGTTTTGGCGCTTTTTTTTCGAAAAGTTTATAGATTCAGACCTCGCTGTGAATTTTAAGAACTCCCACATTTGGATGCTACATAAGGTTTCATGATTCTTGATAGCTTCAGTTAACTTTTTCTCCATGAATTCTACATACTCATCTTCCAATAAGGCTTTGTTCATTTTCCAAAATCCAGGACCTCTTACAGAAGAACCAAGCATGATTTCAATTTTGATTAAAAAGTGATCCGAATGTTCAAACTCAGTCCTTTCCTGGCTTCTGACCAATGGCCTTACAGAGTCATCTACGAGGATATAGTCTAATCTCGAATTCTGAGCTTTTCTTCTCCATGTGATACCTTCATTCGACCCATCTAGTTCTTTGATTACATCGTTAAGCTCTAGGCTTTTCATTAGCTCGAAAACTTCTTTCACACCTTCGTTACAGGCATGGTGTATATACGCTGGAGTAGACTCCTTAGAAAAATCGCTCAAGCTCATATTAAAGTCACCCATTATTATCACACTCCTTTCACTCTTCGTGAGCAATATTTGTTTTATAACTTTACACACTTCTACTTGACTTTTATACTTGTCTTTTGTTGGCAGATATACCGACTGTACTTACTTGTGTACCAAACCGTCAGATGGCAGCATGTGTGTTATGTGTTTCTATATCTGCCTGTTGTATAGAGCCCTATGCTATGTTTATTTGGAATATAGCAACTTGATTTTCCTCGGAATTTTTTGTATATTGTTAATACTATGGAAATTAACTGCGTCTAAACATGGCCTGTCATGAATCTGACACTGTCCCGGGTGTATGGTTTTATCATTTCTTTTATTTTTATCCTTTTCATTATAACTGAACGCTTGTGGCGAAATAACCAAATAGTTAATGATTATTACCTTATTTGTAAAATTTTTCTATTTATTTTTCTAAACATTTTTCGATACTTGTTTAAAGCAGCTTTTCTGTGAATAGTGTACCTGTTGCATAATGTCTAGCTGAATAAAAATCTTAAAACAAAACAAACATAATAGTTACATTTTTTTCACCAAGGACACAATCCGCATAGGCTATTCTGCCATCAGCATCACCACTTTTTTCCTCTATCTTTATGTCTACATTTTTTGGAAACAATAACGCAACTCCTTTGGAATTAGTAGTACCATGCACAAAATGTACCGGAGCATCCCATTGTTGGGCCCATATTTTTTCACTAGATGGATCACTATGGGTTGCTTGCAGGGCAAAAATACATTGCTTGTGACTTTTTAGAATTTCAAAGACAGCTTTTCTTTTAATTATATTTCCTAAACCATTCACATTTAATGATGCCAAAAAGATAGAATTTTTATCATTAGCTTCCATTGATAAACATAAAGGAAAACCACTATACACTATAACACATTATCAACCCTTAAAACTCTTCCATGTCCTCCTCTTCTCCTCCGACAGCGTTGTCCAGCTCTTCTTTCTGCTGTCTTCTCTTCTCGTCGGCCTCCCATATCCTGTCTCTGATCTTCATCCACGCCTTTCCCAGGCGGTTGCCCTCTGCAGGCCATGTAGTCGTATCAAGGACATCGTCCTCTCTTAGGGACTTTCCTATCCCCCACTCGGAGTCCGTTGGGGAAGCCTCCCCTATCTTCTTGCCCTTGGTGGCTAAGAGGTACTCCTTAACTAGGCTGCTGCCTTTAGTTTTGGCCGCTAGTCCTTGCTCTAAGATTTCTTCCACTCTGTCTTCCCAATCTGCTACCACTTTTGGACTATTAATGTCCCGCAACATTCTTTTGCACTCATACGGATCCACCATATCCAAAATGGTGGCCGTCCTGCCTGGGTGGTTCTCTAGGCTTGATTTCTTATAGGCCAAGAACTGTTCCATGCACATGAATTCTTTCCCCTAATGACGGAATGGAGCCAGGAAAAAATTTGACAAGGGGTTAAGCGTGATCAATAATTAAACGTGAGATAATACGTCCTGCGTGATGGCCGACGCTTCACTCTCCTACGATTCGGTCACAAATTTTTAAATTCTTACTGTCACTATTTCCAATCTGGTATATCGATACTGATATTTTCCTCTGAATCCTTACTTCTAAACGGACCTTTCTTCACAGTTTCTGAAGTATTATACTCAGAATATCCTGAAAAAAAGGAGATTAGTATGGAGCCGAAGCGTCCACTGTCTTTACTGCTCAAAGCTTAACCGGAAGTCTAAGCAGGCAATAGTTAAAAAAAATCTTCCTTATCCACTTTATATTATAAGATGCTAGTTACTTTAAGAGTTCTATAAGGGCTTCAAGCCTATTAATTATGACCGGCCACCACTGCCTGGTGCGACACGCTCTCCTGGACCAATCACGACTGACCCACCCTCTGTGAAGAGGGTGATAAACCACTAAACTAAAAATTGAATCTGTCGCCTGACCTTTCCCATAATACCGCATGTTGTATATCTCGACCTGTTATCCAACTTTAACACTACATACGGCAGTCTAGTTAGTCTTAATGGAAACCTATATTAGTTGGCTACCTTTTTCATTGGAGGAATACATACATTTATGGTACACAAACAACAGGATTGGCACTTTTTGTGGCCCTAACGATTCAAATTTGAGCGCTATTTGCACACAGCACCATACACTCCACCATACAGCCACTACCACCATGCACATGGTTAGTATGCACATGCTTGCCTCCCTGCTTCCCCATGGTAGTGGTGACGGCCACTACCATGGGGAGCAGGTATTACACTCTAACAAATTAACATAACGAGGAAGAGAGAGTGGAGCAAGCAGGGCGGGGTACTGGGCAGTCATTAAAAGTGAGAAAAACAACAACTATAAGAACAAAAACAGAAAATAAAATAATATCCTCTAGGCCTATATCTAGTGGGCTAAATTTCTGGATAAGAATCTGAGGAGCCATCAGTAGTGTTAGGGACATTATACAAGAGTTTTTGTGGTATATAGCACAAGACCATGTGGGTACATGGGGTATAGACTGGACAGCATCCCCTAGGGTGGGAGGGGGTAGTTTGATATAGAGTTGGGATATAGCACCTTCTAGGTGGGAGGTGGGAGGTGTGTTCGTGTGGGAGGGGGGCGGGGGTGAGGAGTGGGAGGAGGGAGTGAGAAGAAAGTAGGAGGAAAGAGTGGGGTCATAATAAGTAATAGCTATAATTCTATTGTTTGTGCCAGAGTTTTAATATTGTACTATTATTTGATAATACCGATAATACTAGGCAAAAGTCTAAATAGTGCGACCCAAACAAAAGAGACATGCCTGTTTTTATCAAGTCAGTACTGGGTATATATATATAGCAATCAATATGAGATGTGTTGATATGGATGCGCATAACGGACTGCATGTATACTGATTAACTACGCTGTTAATCAAGCATAAAATAACAAAGAAAAGTACGAATACTAATAATAATAGAACGTATCGAACGTGAGAATTGGAGATATATCATATAGTTGATGTTGAGGGAGATTGGATATATTATTGGATATCACAATGTTTCCTAGGAAGCTTCACATACACACAAAGATGAATAGTGAAAGCTTGGCCATTGATACGTATTATAAATGTAATTATATATCCATTGTATGCTACCGCTTGGATATGGAGTGTGTGTATATATATATAATATATATATTATATATATATATATAGATCCTTACATGATCCCAGGGCATTACCTAAAATAGAGTTACATTGGCGTTATATGGCTAATATACTTTTGTATATGGTTATATCGAGAGTGGCAAACGGACCCACCTGAACTGACTGATCAACCGGAAGTTCTCCAGTGCCTAGCGACGAGCAAACAAACGCTCCTCGCATTCAAAAAGCTGCTTGCCTAGCAGTCGGACAGTCGTTGGATTTTCTCCGTCAAAATGCCTTACTGTGGTGCATGTCAGCATGATCATTCTCACCCAGGGGAGAAATCCTGTCATTTTAAAAACAAGGCGATAGAAGCTGCAAAGAATGCTGGTAGTGGCGAGGATCAATGGAAGCTATACTTGGACATTGAATTACTCGGATCTGACGAATTGGATTCCGAGGACACAACGGTTAATGCTTCCCCTTTGTCTACTGACCAGTCACTGTCCGCGCTTATCCAAATGGTTCATTCACAGCAACAGACTTTGGAATCCATTGTTACCGCTCAAGCTACTAGTAAGACCTCGTTATCCACTGTGATCACTCGATTGTCTTCTCTAGAAAAGGGGAGCTCTGGCTCTTCTTCGAGCTTGATGCCACAACCGATCAGCATAATGCCTCAACCGATCGGCCCGAAGCCGCCTCCGGCCGGCTCTCTTCTCAACCCACCTCAGTCTGATTCCACGACTCCCACAGAGCCCACGGCAGCCTCTGCGATGGCTTTCATCGCCTCGTCCATGTCTCAGCTTTCTCTTAGCTTGGATCCGTCAGTATCTCGTCAACAAGGTATCCCCTTACGACCAGAATATCAATATTTGTGTATTATCAAAGGCTCGCCCATTAAATCAGCTGACTCCTCTAAATTATCGCTCAGTGAATTCTTCTACGGCATGTCCTTGGTACTCGATCACCTCGCTGCTTCCAATGGGGATTGGAGAAGCTATCTAGCACATTTTCAATTGTTGCTCAGCATTGCTATCGGCAGAACCTATGAAGTCTCAGCATTTGCCGCCTATGATCGTGAGGTTATTGATCATTATCTGTTGAATCCCGCTCAGGGTTTCGTGCCTAGATCGCCATTGTCCATCGCTGCGCACTTTACGTCAGCAGCGGAGGTTAAACCCAAGAATCTCACACCGCGTCAAGCAAGTAACCAAAAGAAAAGGTCTGACTCGAAGATTAGTGTTCCCAGTGATTGGCCTGATGACATTTGCTATAAGTATAACACATCTTCCTGCTTTGGCTACTGCACAAGGAATCACTTGTGTGGTAAATGCCATGGCCGAGGCCATAAGATGTCAGTTTGTCGAAATTCATCTTCTCCTGCAGACAAACTTTGACTTCTGCCTCGGATCACAACTTCCGGCAAGATGGCGGACATCACGACCCTTTTCAGTCCTCCGACAAACCATTCTGATCGTGTTTCTACTAATCAAGCTTCTATTTCACCGGAATTACCATGTAATCATGTGAAGACTGTGTCCGCCTCTGCTCTTGCGGAAAATTGTGATCCTCCCGACTCTCATGTCTCGTCCAGCAGTCATAATGTGTCTTCTCGTATGCCTTTGTTTACTCGGCTGGCCTGCAGGCACCGTATCGGGGATGTGGGAATTAGATAGGGAACCTGATTTAATTCTTCGTGATTACCTGTTTGCTGGCATCCGTGATGGTTTCTTCATTGTAGATCCGTCTGCCCAGGTGCCATATTACAGATGTTCCAACTATACTTCAGCTACCATCGGCCCTGCATATGAGTTCATCTCCAATGTTCTTCGTACTGAATTACGTGAAGGGAAAATGATTTTCACCACTCCCTCTTCGCCACATTGTGTTCATTCAATCGGCGCAGTGCCTAAAGGTCTAAAGGGGTTTAGGCCTATTACCGATTGTAGTCGCCCTGACAAGTCATCGATTAACAATTTCATGTCAACCACGGCCTTACCGTTCAAGTTCAAAACCGTAGACCTGGTTTCTTCTGTGCTAGAACCTGGATTCTTCATGTCATCGGTGGACATTAGATCTGCATATCGTTCTATTTCGGTCCATTCATCTCAGTGGAAGTACCAGGGTCTGCAATGGACCTTTGATGGTGTTTCTCATCACCTACTCGACACCAGAATGTGTTTCGGTCTTCGCTCAGCCCCATACATATTTAATACGATTTCTGACTTCATTGTGGCCTGTTTAGCTCGTAGAGGTTTTCCAAATGTTATAAATTATTTGGATGATTTCCTCTGCTGGGGATCTTCATTCAAGTATTGCCAGGATACACAAATGGAGTTGATTTCATTGCTTGGTCAGCTCGGTTTCGTCGTAGCCTGGGACAAGTGCCTATCTCCTTCAACGAAATGCTGCTATTTGGGTATCATCTTCAACACAGAATCAATGACCATGTCCCTACCTGAGAAGAAATTATGCAAATTTATGTCAGAAATTGAATTCTCTACAAAACGTTGTGCTACCCCTCATCAGCTAAAGGTCCTTTGTGGCATACTAGCTCACGCCTCTAAACTGGTCAAGGGTGGTCGAACTTTTTCGAGAAGGATTATCGATCTACTCAAAGGCTTATCAACCAAAACCAGGAGTGTTCATTTGTCTGCTGATTTTCATTTGGATCTTCAGTGGTGGTCTGATTTTGCCAAGACTTTCAACGGCAAGGCGTGTATGATCAAGTATCATTTTCGTGATGCTATGGCCTTACATTCGGATTCTTCAATGACAGGTTATGGCTCATCCTGGTCTGGTGATTGGCTCGCTGGATCATTCGTCAATGCCACGCCCCCAGTCCAATTGTCAGATACTCTTGCTTCCCATCAGCATTGGATTAATGTTATTCCGCCTGAGTTCAACATAAACTTCTTAGAGTTACTCCCTATTTGGCTTGCTTGCCATAGATTCGGCTGTGAATGGCATGGCTCTAAGATCTCTTGTGTAACGGATAATACTCAAGTTGTGGCCATGTTGAACACTGGAAGAAGTTCTAACAAGCATTGTATGGCACTCTTGAGAGATATATTCTGGGCTTCGGCGATGTATAATTTCCATTTGACCTCTTATCACATTATGGGGTCCCTCAACGTGATCCCAGATATTCTCTCTCGCCTACATACCTATTCGTCTGTGCTCTTGTCTGAATTACACCTTTGTTGTTCCAGAATCGTCCCTTCAGGAATTGGATAGACAAGTGGCCTTCAACATTTCTTGTAGTTGGGCAGCCAACACATTTGCTACCCGATCTGGTCAATGAAAGAAATTCATTGAATTTTGTGATCGTCACAGGCTAACCCCCCTTCCAGCTTCAGAATCCACTGTGGCTCGTTTTATTTCTCATCTGGGTTTGACCATGAAGTACTCGTCTATTGATAACTATTTATCAGCTGTTGTCAACTTGCATAAAATGTGCGGATACCCACAGGAGTTCAGATCGTCTTTCTTCATCTCCATGGTCATGAAGGGCCTTAAACGTAGGGTCGGTGTTCCACCTCGTCAAGCCATGGCCCTGTCTTTACAGCATATCCTACAGATGTATCTACATGTCGATCTTCTCTCTCCTGCTGAATCTGCAATGTGGGGTGTTATTTGCCTCTCCTTTCGTTCCTTGCTAAGGAAATCGAATATTGTTCCTGAATCCACTGAATTATCCCCATCGTCCCATGTAGTCACTAGGTCGTCGGTTGCCTTTACTTCGTGGGGCTTAACAATTACTGTTGACTCAAGCAAGACCAGGAGCAGCTCATCCAAGCCTCTTGTGATTCCTTTAAGATCCATCCCTGGATCTCCCCTGTGTGTCGTCTCCCATATCAAGAGCAACTGGGCTTCTACTCCGTCATCTGCTGATACCCCCATCTTCATGTTGAATGTTGATGGTGTATTGAGGCCTGTGATTTATCGGGATGTGCTCTCATTTCTGAAAAGGCTTGTCCTTAAAATTGGCCTTCCAAAGGATGATGTCAGTTTTCACTCACTTAGGAGATCTGGTGCCACGTTTCTACACAGCATAGGAGTCCCCTTAATAGATATTAAGTCCCTGGGGGACTGGAAAAGCCTGTCGGTTTTGGACTACTTATCCCTCTCTCCTGATCGTCGCAGAGACATTGACACTTACGCTGCCTCATACTTTATTTAATTTTTTTTTTTTTTTCTCTCTTTAACTTGGCATTTGGAGGTTGATATCATAAATAAAGATGTCCGACAGCCCCGTGCCAAAATAAATATATTGACACTACTTCTATCTTGACTTGTTTGTCCACGCGGTATGGCTAATATACTTTTGTATATGGTTATATCGAGAGTGGCAAACGGACCCACCTGAACTGACTGATCAACCGGAAGTTCTCCAGTGCCTAGCGACGAGCAAACAAACGCTCCTCGCATTCAAAAAGCTGCTTGCCTAGCAGTCGGACAGTCGTTGGATTTTTTTTTTATTTTATTTATTCCTTCTTGGAGGTTGATATCATAAATAAAGATGTCCGATGAATACAGATGAATTTAAATGTATTAATTGTTATACATGTACATGCACACTTCCATTACACATTGTATATTATCATTATACAATAAAGAATTTCAAATAGTGAAATGCCTTAGAAAAATAGATGATTTCTATTTAGCAACTGGTCTAAAACTTAATGCCAAAAAATCAAAAGGCTTCAGAGTTGGAAACGTTGTTCTATCTAATAGAAAAGTATTAGAACTAAACTGGGAGAAAGAAATAAAAATTCTAGGGGTCACCCTTATGTCGCCAAGAAGTGAAACAAAACTATCCCTAATAAATACGGTCGATCTTGTGCAAAAAATCAAAAATGTAATAAATGCATGGAGGTACAGATCCTTGACGATCAAGGGTCGAATATTGGTCTTGAATGTTTTTGTACTACCATTGGTTCAACATACGTTATCATGCGTTTATATAAATCCAAAAAAACAAAAAGAGATAGAAACTATTATCACCACTTTCATATGGAAAGGAGGATCTAATAAAATAAGTACTGACTTCTTAGCACAGAATTGTCAGAACGGTGGCCTAAATCTGAGATGCATAAAAGAAATAATTGAGACGAACAGGTTAAAATGGGTTCAAAGGATGATAGAGAACAGTAATTCATCATGGTTTAAAATTCTCGAACAAGATCAGGGAAAATCAATTGAAAATATTTTCTTGATAAGAAATAAACCTGGTCATGCATTGAACAAATTTTATGAGGAAGTCTTCGATATTTGGAACAAATATTATTTCTCACAAAAACCAACTAGTGTGGATCAAATCAGAAAAGAAAGGCTATGGGGAAACAAATTAATTGTTGTTAAAAAAATCCCCATCGGATGGGAAAGAGCCGAAAATTTTGGAATTAAAGTAATTGGAGACATATTAAATGATAGAGGTGAATTGATGTCAGAAAAAGAATTCCAAAAGGAATACAACACCAATTTATACTTACCAAGAAATATCATAAAAAAAGCTGTGCCTATAGAGTGGTGGAATACACTTCGTAATAACATCCAAAACCCTGTTAAGGATGTAATAGAAATAGAAATAAAAAATGAAAAGATCGATGTAAAAAATGCGAGTTTAAAAATGTTATATAATGCTCTAGTTGCTAAAAGAAAACCCAAATGGGAAAAGATATATGAATGGCAAAAAATTCTAAATCTAGATGATAAAGAGTTTAATGCAATTGATTGGAAAAAAGTGTTCTATAACCCATAATTATGCTGTTACCAAAGAATCAAGAATCCATGCATTACAATACCGTGTTTTACATAGAACTATTACTTGCAATGTCAAACTAAAAAACATGGGAATAATAGAGAAGAAAAAATGTTCTTTCTGTAGTTACGATGATGACATAATACATTTCTTCGTCGAATGTAAGAAAACAAAAGCAATGTGGCAAGAGGTATTCCTTTTTATTGAATCAACAGGTTACCTGAATAGAACAAATGGAGACAAAATGATTCTTAAAAAAAATGGAACTAAAATGGATATAAATGCAAGCGATATTATTTTTGGGATAAGAACAGATAATAATAATGCCAGAGTAATAGGTTGGATTAAATTACAAATGAAGGCCATAATACAAAGGCAAAAATTGTTCCATGAAGGCATGTTAACATTCAAAATGATAATATCTGAGCTGGCAATAAAGAGTAAAATAATATTGTACCAAAACAAGACCCAAAATGTAAGCAATGAAACCAAAGAAATATGGCTAAAGCTAAATGCTGATTTGAATTCTACGTGTGAAGATCTAAGCCAAAACTGAGGTACGAATCGCTTAAAAATAAAACATGAAAATGTTCCTGTTAACATTTTGAATCGCTAATAGTCAGTCATATTGAGAGTCGCATGATAACAATGTATATTTCTCAACCCAAAAGATCTGGGTCAAAATATTCTTTTATTTGAACAAGCAGGAAAGAGCTATGTAATCTTAGATGTATAAGCTCGAGGTGAGGAAGAAGTTTTGTTGACAGGCTGAATAAATCATGTTTCAAAAAAAAAAAAAAAAGAATTTCAAATAACACCAACTGTTTTCATTGTTGTTTATAATTTAAACGTTAAATTGATTCGATTAACCAATGACCTATTTTGCATATTATTATATATTATTTTGCCATCCGATTAAAAAGGAATAATAGTCTATGCACCAAACACTCACTAATACAAATGATCAAAAAAATACTGGACAACTATTAATACAATTTTTCAGTCTAAACCGGTCAATTCTGAAATTGATCTGAATGATGACAAGGGATTCCCTATATCAAAGCCCAACATACCAAATTGTATTAATACTTACTTTGCCAACATCACTTGTAACCTCTTAAAAGACATTGAAGACACACCTTGATCGTCTCCCTTACCACTAACAGAACTACAGGAAATCAAGACTAATGAGATTGAGCTGTTAGGTCTTATAAGGCACATAAATTAAAAATTATTGATGTGACACAATGAGATATAACGAATCATTTGCCATTGATAATGTATCCAATGTAATACTCAAGGACGCTTTTTCTACACTTCGACCTTACCTGACTCTTTGTATCAATTTATCAACCTTGATCTGAGAAAGGCTTTCGACACTGTAAATCACAATAGGTTACTAGAAAAATTGAAATTATTTAGTATTACTGGAAAAGAACATAAATGGTTCCAAGACTATTTTACAAACAGAAGCCAGCAAATATATGTCAATGACATACTTTCGACCCCAAAACTAATGAACTGTGGAGTACCCCAAGGAACCACTCTTGGCCCAATATTATTCAACTTATACATAAATGATTTACCAAACTATATTAAAAACTCCAAAATTCAAATGTTTGCGGACGACACTATAATATATAACTCAAATCCAAATTTAGCACAGATAACCAATGATTTGCAGACAGACTTGAATTCAATGGGTCAATGGTGTAAACTGAACTAAATATCCCTGAATCTAGAGAAATTGAAAACACAAACAATTTTTCCAAGGCCAATGCTCAGATCAAGGTGGATCACCTTTTTTTAATATGGAGATATTCTCTATCACAACACCCATCTAGGAAATTTGTCAAAACTAAAAAAAATCAAAATAAGGCACCAACAGTTTATGCCCAATATCCTACAAATGATTTGCATAAGGATTTAAATATTCCATTATTAGAAAATAGAAGAGAATTTCATCGATGACTATGTGGCTACACAAGATCAAAATTAGACCAATACAAAGTTCAAAATGAGAACAGAAATACTAGAGCTAATGATGCTCCTCTTCTAAAGACATTTAATTACAAAACTCAGTCTGGTAAAAATTCTACAATACATCAGCCAGATCTTGGAATCAGCTCCCTCCTAGATCAAGGAATATTGCAAATATGGAAACATTCAAATCACTCCAAAAAATATAGAAGCAGTTTCTGTTTCTACTTTTGTCACTTATTGCTATTACTTACTTATCCAATGTGCTAGGCAAGGGTCTCACTATCGACTGTGGTTGTCCCCTTTAAGTTAGGTCAAGTTAATCTAAACTTTAATTGTCTGTAATTGTCCAATGTACATGGATGTAATTTATATTATATGACGGTTATTCATAAAAGCTGGGTTCCACCAGAAAATCCTACTCTATGGGAGGTGATGTACCCAGTTGAAATAAAATCTTTAAAAAAACGTAAGTATATAGACTGGGTTTAATGAAAATATTTTAAATTTATCGCTATATTTTCTTATTTAATAAAGATGTTGAAGATGTTGAATGCATCGAAATGGGTGATGCAGGCTTGCAGTGTGTCCTGTCAAAGCGTTAATGTGGATTGCTCTTAAATTATTTCCTACTATACGTATAGCCAGAGCAACGTCCTGGCAGAAAAAAGACAATTAATTTGAGTCAACATCAGAGAAAGTAGACAAACCGGTTTTGTTTGAGTCGTATACCGATTAGGCTTTTGCCAAGGGCTATTGGTATATTTAAATAATAATTCAACATCAAAGGGTTATTATCAATCGATTAGATCAGATAGATCAATATAAAATACCTAAGCATATATCATCAGTTTACTTATATCAATATTTTTTTTAATAAGAAAATGTCTTCCGGTAGTACTCTGAAAGCGAACAGACGTGTGGTAGCTTAGGCTCCTCAACTAATCCTTTTTCTTTCAGATAAGCCAGTTCCAGAAGCATCATTTTTCGCCAAAGTGGAGAAAAAGTTAGAAGAAAAGTAGAGACGAAAAGAAAAATATCCAGGAAGCAAAAATAACGACAGAAAATTGGATAAGAAAAAGCTGAAGGATTACGCGCGAACATAACCGCCATTAATCCAGAAGCTCAGCGTTTATCGCCCACCTTGGATTAAGTGGATTAAGACAAAGTGACAGTTAAACGAAAAAAAGAGAAAGAGAAAAACATTGTTACTGGAATACGAATAAGAACCGAGAAATTCTGTGCAAGGAAAAAGTTTTTGCCCCGCCAAAAACTTTATTTCTCAAGACAAACGTGGAGATTAAATAATCCTCGACAACACGTGAGCAAGTGGATTAACGAAAAAGGATCGCAAAGCGCAAGTAAAGGCTGGAAATATACGGTGTACATCAAAACCGGTAAGAAAAAGAAGCGCAAAAATTCTGGATCTAACAGAAAAGTGGAAGTAAAGAATAAAACGGCATAAAAAAAAATAAAGAGAACCACGTGAGGATTATCAGCTTATTCAGAACAGTTGGGATTAGCGGCCATATTGGTCGTCTTCCTCGCATCGAGAAAAAGAGCGGGACGGGCTAAGTGAGGCTGCGGCCCAATAGCCACGACCCAAACGGCTAAAGACGGAACTCTTGGAGAAAAGAAGTGAATAAAAGTTAAGAAAACCGGAGAAGTGCAAAAAAACTTTATAAAATTTAAAACATTCGAACAAAAGTGACCCGAAAGTAAACTATTGTAACCAGAAATGGAACTAGTGGGATAAAAAACTGTAAAAGTCGAAAGCCATAAAGCGAGAAAAGTGACGCCGGAAGTAACGGTGGCCATCTTGAATTTAGAGACAAGAGAAGTGAAAAACAAACTGTTGCAACAGAAACCAGTTCCGGTGTAAACACTTCCGGGGCCATGAGTTTGGCTAACGTGGATCAGAAAGTACTAAATAACGAAGAAAATAAACAAAACCCAGACGAAAAAGTAAAGAGGAAAAGACCAGCGGAAGAATCCTCACCAACGATTCCAACTAAAAGAGCAAATAAAGCGGAAATGAAAACGGGAGCAGCAAAAGTTCCCCCGGCACCGACGGACCAGGGTCCTGATGGAAAGCCCAAACCTGATCCGAAGAAACAAAAAAAAGGAGGGGCAAATGGCACCCCGAAAAAACTAAAGAAGCTGGAAAAAAAGAACATAAAAAGGGTTAGACCGCTATATAAGAGTAATGATGTTATGCAAATGGTACGTGAAATGCAGAAACACAATCAGGAAAGCTTCGACGAACTGTTTGACGCCTTAGGTGACTTAGAAGTCGTAAAGGACACAGTAAACGAAAATATCGTAGCGATAGAAAATGTGAATGCCGCCATAGATGTAATACATGAAGAAAATAAGAAAAGAGATATGGAGAAAGAGGAGATGAAACAAACCATCAAGCAACAGAATGAGGATATACTGATTCTGCAACAGAATGCGGCACAACCAAGAGATACGGATGACCTAGAGAGGAGAAAAATAGAGCAGCTGAAAGACCAAGATCTAGTGAGAGAAGAAATGGCAAAGCTAGAGAATAATCTTTTGATCGTCGGAATCAAAGCAATGGAAGGAGAAACCCAGGCTGATAGACAAGAAGCAGCCAAAAATGTAATACATGAGGGTATGGGTCTGACTCATATAAAGATCAAGAGAACCTTCAGAGTGAATTCCAAGCCAGGATGTCCCTTGAAAATCGAGTTGAATAATCACGAAGAAGCTGAACTGATTCTTGATAATAAGGAGGAGCTAAAACAGTATGTATACGATGGAGTGGCAGGGCAAGTATATGTAAAAAAGGATGTTCCATTGTTCATGAGATTACGTAATGCCAAGGCGAAACAAATCGCTGACGCTGCACTACTTATCGGATACGACGAAGCCAGAGCAAGTAAAGGTAATGTCTTCATTGATAGATGGTATCGCTACGATGAACTGGCAGCAGTCCCTACCGAATTGTTATTATCACAATTAACCAAGAAAGAAAACCATCATGCTCTAGTATTTTTTACGGAAGATAATCCACTTTCGAATCATTACAAATCGCCTTTCAACATCGAGCAGAAGCAGTTCCACAATGTAGAACAATTCCTTTTCTACAAGAAAGCAATAATCGGAGAGGATACTGATAAAATCCAGATGGCCCTCGCAACACAAAATCCGAAGAAGGCAAAGAGTTATATGGCGAATGTAACCAGGAATAGACAGAACTGGGTCCTCCATAGAAAAGAATTCTTACTGTCGGCCCTAAGAGCCAAAGTTCAGTACAATGAGTCGGTGAAACAATACCTACTATTGTCAGGAGACAAACATATTGGAGAGGCTGCCCCCAAAGATAAAGTTTGGGGAATAGGGATCCCCCTATCTGATCCTGACGTCCTAGACTCATCAAGATGGCCACCAAATGGTAACATGCTGGGAAAAGCATGGATGCAGATTAGAGATGAAATCAGGAGGAAAGAGCCTGAAAGTCGTGAGAGCAGCAGTAGTGATGAAGGAGAGGAAGAGGAGGATGACGACGAGGAGGAAGGAGAGGAGGAGATGGAAGAATCTCCACTTTAATCCCCTGGAAGACATTCGGAATTGTGATTTAACTTAGTTGAATTATAAAAATCCGTAATGGAGACCCTAGGGGAAGAGAGAAGCCAGCTGGGTTTTATTTCACTTAATGTGAATGGCCTAGCAGGGAGCATTAAGAGAAAAGCAATTATGGATGAGCTTAAAACAAATAATAATATGATAATAGGGCTGCAAGAAACCCATTCTTCTAGTGAAATCGAAGCTATATGGAAAACACAGTGGCCGGGAGAAATGATAATGAATCATGGCACTAAAGCTTCTAGAGGAGTGATGTTATTAATACCTAAATGTTTAAAATCTAATATAGCTGAACGAGGTCAAGATGATTCTGGTCGGTGGCAGTACGTAGTACTGGACCAGAACAATAGAAAAACTGGAATCTTCAACGTCTACTCACCAACTAGTGAAAAGACAGAAGAACAGGAAGAAATTCTAAAGAAGATCAAAGAAAAAGTCCAGTCGTTACAAGTAGAAGACATCGTAATGATGGGAGACTTTAATGCAGACTTGTCCTTCAGACCTGATAGCAAAGCTAGCAGCATATTAAATGATTTTATAAATGAGCTGGACCTATGTGACATCATAAAGGTGAAAAGTAACAACCAACCAGTAAAAACATGGTCAAGAAATGGTAGTGAGTCAAGGCTGGATTATGTTTTTATTTCCAGTAATATTGTGAATAGCATTGTCTCCTTCTCAGTAGATTCGCATGCCCAAACTGATCACAAAAAGATTAGCATAAATATATATCAAGAAATCGAAAAACGTGGTAAAGGCTTCTGGAAACTCAATGTAAACTTGTTGCAGAATGATCAATTTGTTCACAATGTAGAGATGTTGGCAAAAGAAAACAAGGAGTTGTCACCCACTTTGAGATGGGAATTTTTCAAACTTAAAGTGAGAGAAGAGGCTATAAGAATTAGCTCAGATATTGCTAGAGAAAGAAGAAGAAAAAAAGAAATCGAAAATAGAAGATTAAAAATTTTGGACCAAAAAAAAATAATGTCAGAGGAAGAAAAAGAAGAAAGAAAGAATATATTAAATGAGAAGAAAATAGCTGAGTTAAATGCAGCCCAGGGGGCCCTGATAAGATCTAGGGCCAGGTGGGCAATCGAGGGGGAAAAACCCACAAAATATTTCTGTGCCCTAGAGAAATACCAGGCAGAAAAAAAAATCATTAATCAATTGAAGGTAAATGGTGTTTTAAAAACTGGTAAAGAAGAAATATTGAAACAAGGTGAAAAATTCTATAAAGAATTATACACCGAGTTTGAGATAGACGAACAGATCGCAGAAACCTTTATGAAAGGAGAAAACATATATGAACTAGACGAAATAGATAATGATATTTTAATACGACCCTTTGAAGAAGAGGAAGTTAAAAAGATTATATTGTCTATGAAAAACAACAAGTCACCAGGGTGTGACGGTTTTACTGTCGAGTTTTATAGATTTTTCTGGTACGCGATATATCAAATGTTTATAAATATGATGCATTTCAATCTAGCTCAGGGAAAAATATCTGAAAGTCAGTCAAGAGGAATAATAAGTGTCATACCCAAAAAAGATAAAAATTTAGAAGATCTGGGAAATTGGAGACCAATAACGTTACTCAACGTTGATTATAAGATTATATCTAAAACTATCACATCAAGACTAAAAATGCATATTACAGATATGATAAAAGAAGATCAATTTGGCTTTATCCATGGAAGATACATAGGCACAGCAGTCAGAAAGATTGATGACACTATTTCTTACTTGGAAAAAAATCGACAGGAGGGACTAATAGTAGCTTTGGACTTCTCCAAAGCGTACGATTCAGTCAGTTGGACCTTCTTAGAAAAAGTCTTAATCTCTCATAATATATGCGACACTTTCAGATCGTGGATAAAATGTTTACTAGAAAACTCTAAAGCTGCCTTTTCGAACAATGGTCATATATCCAATTGGTTTGACATAAGAAGGGGAGTTAAACAGGGAGACCCAGTCTCATCTTATCTGTTCACAATGATAGTAGAGAAGCTAGCAGAAAGCCTAAGAAATGATAACGAGATAGAAGGAATAAATATAGGAGGATATGAGAATAAAATAATACAGTTCGCAGACGACAGCACCCTCATGGTAAAGAATGAAATATCCCTAGTGAAATGCCTTAGAAAAATAGATGACTTCTTTTTAGCGACTGGTCTAAAACTTAATGCCAAAAAATCAAAAGGTTTCAGAATTGGAAACTTTGTTCTATCTAATAGAAAGGTGTTAGAACTAAACTGGGAGAAAGAAATAAAAATTCTAGGGGTCACCCTTATGTCGCCAAGAAGCGAAAAAAAACTATCTTTAACAAATACAGTTGATCTTGTGCAAAAAATCAAAAATGTAATAAATGCATGGAGGTACAGATCATTGACGATCAAAGGTCGAATATTAGTCTCGAATGTTTTTGTATTACCATTGGTCCAACATACGTTATCGTGCGTTTATATAGATCCAAAAAAACAAAAAGAGATAGAAACTATTATCACCACCTTCATATGGAAAGGAGGATCTAATAAAATAAGTACTGACTTCTTAGCGCAGAACTGTCAGAATGGTGGCCTAAATCTGAGATGCATAAAAGAAATAATTGAGACAAACAGATTAAAGTGGGTTCAAAGGATGCTAGAAAACAGTAATTCATCATGGTTTAAAATTCTTGAACATGACCAGGGAAAATCAATTGAAGATATTTTCTTAATTAGAAATAAACCCAGTCATGCTTTGAACAAATTTTATGAGGAAGTCTTTGATATTTGGAACAAATATTATTTCTCACAAAAACCAACTAGTGTGGATCAAATCAGAAAAGAAAGGCTATGGAGAAACAAATTAATTGTTGTTAAAAAAATCCCCATAGGATGGGAAAGAGGCGAAAATCTTGGAATTAAAGTAATTGGAGATATATTAAATGACAGAGGTGAACTGATGTCAGAAAAAGAATTCCGAAAGGAATACAGCACCAATATATACTTGCCAAGAAATATCATAAAAAAAGCTGTGCCTATAGAGTGGTGGAATAAGCTTCGTAATAACATCCAAAACCCTGTTAAGGATGTAATAGAAATAGAAATTAAAAATGTAAAGATTGATGTAAAAAACGCGAGTTCAAAGATGTTATATAATGCCCTGGTTGCTAAGAGAAAACCCAAATGGGAAAAGATATATGAATGGCAAAAAATTCTAAATCTGGATGATGAAGAGTTTAATGCAATTGACTGGAAAAAAGTGTTCTATAACCCATATGCTGTTACCAAAGAATCAAGAATCCATGCATTACAATACCGTGTTTTACACAGAACTATCACTTGCAATGTCAAACTAAAAAATATGGGAATAATAGAGAAGAAAAAATGTTCGTTCTGTAGTTATGACGACGACATAATACATTTCTTTGTCGAATGTAAGAAAACAAAAGCAATGTGGCAAGAAGTATTCCTTTTTATTGAATCAACAGGTTACCTGAATAGAACTAATGGAGACAAAATGATTCTTAAAAAAAATGGAAGTAAAATGGATATAAATGCAAGCGATGTTATTCTTGGAATAAGAACAGATAATATTAATGCCAGAGTTATAGGTTGGATTATATTACAAATGAAAGCCATTATACAGAGGCAAAAACTATTCCATGAAGGTATGTTAACCTTTAAAATGATTATATCGGAGTTAGCAATTAAGAGTAAAATTATAATGTACCAGAACAGCACCCAAAATGTAAATAATGAAACCAAAGAAATATGGCTAAAGTTAAACGCGGATCTGATGTCCACCTGTGAGGATCTAAACTAAAATTGATGTATGAATCTTTTAATAATACAAAAATGAAAATGTTCTTCTTTTAACACCTTTAATCGTTTATAACAATTGATAATATTAAGAGTCGCATGATGACAATGTATAATTCTCAGCCCAAAAGACCTGGGTCAAAGTTTCATTTTATTTTTATTTTATCAAGCAGGAAAGAGCTATGTAATATTTAATGTAAAAGCTCTAGGCGAAGGAGAAGTTTTGTTGACAGACTGAATAAACCATGTTTCAAAAAAAAAAAAAAAAAAATAAGAAAATGTCAAACATTTTTTAATGTATTATAACCACGTCCCTTCTGTTTGAGTCGCACTGCTTTAGCACTCCCACACCTTCCACTGCTTCACACTTCACCTCCCTCTCTCTACTACCCCCTCCCACCCTAGGGGACGCTATATACCCTATGTACCCACGCGGTCACTACACCACACAAGCTTTAGTTTAATGCCCCTAACATCACTACTGCCTCTATCACGTGACCTGCGTTCAGGTATTCAAGTTTAGGTAAAATACTGGACACAGGTATCAATTACGGGTTTCAATGTAAAGTATTTAATGAATGAGCACATAATATGTAATTTCCTCGAAATGTTTTATTTTGGATTTCTGATAAAATAAACATACCAGGAAAAGTTTACTGCAATCATCTAAATCCCATTTGTTGGGAACGCGATTCATAAGTTAAAATGATAGTCGCTGAAGAAGGCAACAACCTTCACTTAAAACCAAGAAATAATAAATGTTGGGGGAAGAGGAGGGAGAGCAGTCTCTAAAACAGAAGAGCAGGAAACGGAGCACTACGCGAGTGGGGCTCAGGATGAAAGTGGGTCACAAAAAGTATGATGTCCGCCGAGGTTAGTGCGCCCCCGGTATAGTGAAATTCGCTGCGGAAAATGGCGGCTCGTATAGTCTAGATGTATGTTATGTGTTTATGTAGGTAACTACTTTCAATCTTTTCCTGGGGTTAGAACCATTATGGTCAGTTTATATCACCCATCTATCCTTTTCAAATATAGTCTCTTCCGGATACTGGTAGTCACTATCCACTCCGGATTGCAGATACTCAATATTCGCTCCGGATTCTGGATAGTCAACACCAACACCAGAATCATTGGAGAAGTAGGCATCGAATATATCGATCTCCTTCTCCATGGTTTCAGCAATTTCCCAAAGATGATGTGATTGCTCACATAGCGCATCGGCATTGTAAGCCTTGACGTTTTCTGAGAGAGAAGCGATATCTGCCAGAAAACCTACCACTATGAGAGGCCCCATCAATTTACTAGATATCTTTGTTACACCCCCAACCGCCCCCTTCACCACCGATGGTGCCAGATTACCTGTTACTTTACCCAGACTAAGGAGGGTGCCTATCTTTCCCAACGCATTTGTAGCTCTCAACAATCGAAAGGATTTAGCCCCAACAGAACAACCTTGGGTTGCCATGGAAAACCAATTCCAATTTCCATGAATGCGCTGGTCGATAAGCAGCACAAGACTTTCTAACTCATCTATTTTTGAAACAAGTTCACTCTTTTGTTCTTCGTCCTCCTTTAACAGTTCGGTCACCTTGGCTATCTCAGCTTGCACGTATTTAGAGTTGATGGACGAGTGTGTGATTCCTGCAACGCCTGACGCGACGCCGGTTGCCGTCCCTGCAAGCATCAGACCCAAGGAGAGGCCTGCTGTGAATGGAGCGGCCAGGAGACTGCCCAGTGCCATGGCACCACCACTTACACCTGCCGTGGAATACATCATCTGCCCCACGCGGTGTTTCGTCTCTCTCTGTTGGATCTCAGTTGCTATGGAGCGAAGTATTTGTATCGTCAGTTGCCGATTCCCCTGCCACCTGATGTACAGAGCTTTGCCCTCTTCGTATTTTGAATTAGCCGAATCGAAAAAAGCCCACGTTTCTGAAACATAGTAGAATAAGAAAGTGGAATTCAATGCCTCTCTGACCTCTACTGCTTGAGAGATGAAGATTAACATGGTATTTGTGGCATGAAATTACGCTGATTTGGAATAGTATTTGTGCGATTGTTAATCACGTATGCCATTTATAAGATATTTCAGCCCCTTAAAAATTGTAATGGTACAATAATTATGCTGTTGATTATGAATCTACCCTTGTGATTGGTTATAGTAGCAATATCACACATGTCAGGCGCCGGAACAGATACAATATGGGGGGGGGGGCGGCACACGTTTCTTTCTTTTTTTTTGGGGGGGGGGGGGGGGGGTAGGGGCGGGGGCATAGTATAGTAGAATCAAAATGTTACATAATGTAATGTAATGTTACGTAATGCACTGGTTCCCCTGGCGGAAATATTTCGCACACATCCAATACAGGAAATCAGGCCTACTTAACATGCCTATACTCCCATACATTCTAATGGGGTATACTTTAAATTATCTTAAATGTTTCTAATGTAGCTTAATGTCTATATGCCACTGGCTCCCTATATTCATTGGTACAATATTCACTTATCAAATCTTGAGATGTGTCAACCCAGCTGATCTCAGGCATGGGGTCTGGCGCCCTCCTAGGGCCCCAGAAGCCAGAGGTTTTCCCTTTAGTCTTAGACACATTTTAGGCATTTTTGGTGTTAAAATCTATTATCATTCAGATCTAAGATGTTGAGTTTTTTTCTTGTATGTATTTTGGTGAGATGCCTAAGTTACGTACAAGAAAAGAATACCATAAACCAAATCTAGTGACTACCATCTGTTAGCTTCAATTGTGCATTATTTAGATATTTAAAATAATATTTTAGATTTCTAAGATGTATTCCTATATAAATTGAGTGATTAATGAGTTTAAATCGTTAAATGTTATATTGCTATGGGGCGTTCTTCATACAACAAAGTATAATTTGATTCAACATGTTAAACTTGAATAAATAATGTAGATTGGACGCTGGCTTCGAAATGATGGATAGTTTGTGAGAGTTATAATATTATTATTATTCAATGGACCCCAACGGTTCCTTTATTGAAATAAAAACATGAGTGTATGAGTGGTAACCTGCATAGCATATTTATAGTTCTAGATACAACTTTGCCAATCGATATATTTGGGATGTGTTTTAGGAAAATGAATCACAAGTCGAAAAAAATGGATTTTGAGATATCACCATATTTGAAAAGATGAGATCAGGCCGATTCCAATGATGGTAAACATTAAGGCCATCTAAGAAATGTTTCTATACACCATATTTGATATATTTATATTTCAAAAAAAGTTTGCTATTTCTCTGTGGGCAATTACCAGTAAACTAATGAAATATACTGCCTTGGATGACCTCTGAAAGGCAAGGATATATTATAACAGTGTCTTGAAATTTGGTACACAAATTGATATGACTTAAAGCGCGAAGCGGGAATATTCCATAAAGAGATCTTGTGAATAAATCACTTTGGAAAATATTAATTTTGCGTCTTGCGACTCATTTTCCTGAAACACATCGCATTTTTAATTTAGAGTATTCCCAGCAGCAAACCAAAATATAATTTTATAATAATCTGGATCATCCATATGATTAGTTCTCACCCATGTGTTATATATACCTCAATAAACATGGCCCACCCTTTGCCAATACCCTTGGGGAGGGAGACATCGATATAGAAGGGAGTAAGATGGAGAGAAAGGGCCTGTGGGGTAGAAGGGGATGGTGGTGGGGAGCAATGAGGGGTGGGGAGAGGGGAACAACAAGAGTGGGGAGAGTGGGACAGCGATGAGAGTGTGAGGGAAGAGTGAGAGAGATGGGAATAGACAGGGAGAGAAAGATATCAAGGAGAGAATGATATATCAAGGGAGGGGGAGGAGGGCGAGAGGGAGAGGGAAGGACAGATAGGCATTGAGAAAGAAGATTGCTATACAGTAATGAAGTTCTGCATCAGCCAGAACAATAATCTTTTACTGTCTCTTAGTTTTTACACGAATGATGTCTGAACCTTCTGAACTTATGATTTGGATATAGTTAGTCTTACCACTGAATATGTTGCATAAGCATCCCCCCTTGCCCCCCCCCCCCCCCCCCCCCGCCCCGGTTCCGCCGCGCCTGTCATATTGGACTGTCTTAGTATATAGTCTAATTATCTCGATATTTACCTCGATTGTATTCCTCATATATGAATCCGCCTTCCATGACAATAGTTCTACCATAAATATCCGGTCAGCAATCTGTCGTGATAGAGCACAATTGAAAGTCGAATTCAACTTCCTCACACCAGTTACGTCAGTACACCAATGTACATGTACACCAATAATGTTCCATCATTTTAAATCCGTTCATGATAGCGATACAAATTACAATCTACATTAATATTCGCTAATCCCTAATACTATATATTTAATTAGCTATTGCTCTGCCATGTAGCCTAGATAGACTATGCACTAGAAAGGTAGCAGAATTTATCAATATAATGACATGCCAATACCAGGTAAGATGGTTGCAATATCCTAGGAGATTTTGTGTGGGATCGCGATGACACATGCGGGAAGCTCTCCGAAACAACTATCTTTCTGATGATCCGTTTATTTAGTTCCTCTAATCCAGTCTCGTCAATGCCATGTGAACTGAAATGCCTGAGTGACCAAAACGAGGAAGTACGCCCACGTGGTCACTTGACATGGTTGTTCACCATTGTAAACAAAAAAATATTAGATAAGCAATCGCTGACTTCATTTTTCCTTCGCTACACAAGATCAAATTTAAGGACGGTTGCTGATAGTCTATGGGGATGTGTTCGGAAGACGTCCGACTAGTGCACATCTAGGGTACCCCATATCATAAGAGGGAAAGGCGGACATGTATTCTTCATGTCCGTTTCTCAAATTGTGAGCCACCCCGAGTTCTCGGCCCTTTCTTTCTCCACAATGGAAAATATATATTACATGCCAGTTTTTTGAGGTCAGATAACTATTATTTTTTAAATGTCCTACTTTTCTCCACAATGGAGATATATAGAAATAGTAGCTTTTGATTTCGCCATAAAAGCCGCAATAAATGACGTAGTCACACATTTTGTCGACGATAGACCTGAAAACGGTGAATATGGGAGTAAGTCTCAATTTTATATCTCAAATACAAACTAGGAAAAGTAGACACTTTCACTCACTTTAATTCCGATAGTCAATCATTGACTCATGTTTAACTTTTAAGGTACACCTGCTCATACATGTCTATTTCTACCAGTATTATCACTACAACTTTGACTTATACGCGAGAAATTATCTATTAGTTGAGCTTATATATGATAATTTGTTCGACATGCGATGAACTTTGCTGATTGAATCTACGATAGGATATTGATAAAAAGACATGTTGAGTTTGCATTTTTTATTAGTAAACCTTCAGTGACATAGGTAAGTATTGCACCTGTTAGGGAGTGGGAGCTAGAGAAGCGAATACGAGATGAAAAAATAATGTACACATACACCAAACGTTCCATCACGATTTACACATAAACGCAGATCATCGAAAAGGTAGACAGAAACGCGTAAATAAACGATGAATTTTAGTTCCAGAAATGACCACAGAAAAGAGAATTCTAGCTGCCAAAACCCAAACTAATAATATTGTTATCTGATAAATATTCTTAGAAGGTGCGACTACATACATTAAGATATACAGCAACCAAAGACATCTGGTGATACTTAACAAGAGTATATATTATCGATTATAATTGATATTTTATACAATGGTCATTTTGGCAAAGGAATGTCTGATGAGGTTGGAGCCCATTCCATAGTCAATCCATCGACCGAAAAGTATCAAAAGCTTTACTCGATGTAAAAAAAAATACATACTATCAATCATTGGTAGTTAATACTCATCGGAGACTTTTTAGCATAAATACTAGCAGTAAATAACCAGCATATTATATTACTTAACATAGCACCAACTAAATATATAATGTATGCCATTGTAGCCTTGACGACAAGAACTACTACCTTACAGCTATTCTTATTACGTTGAGAGGCTCTCTGAAAACGAAAGCAATAAGTTTAACCGCAACCGAAAATTGATAACGAATTAACAGTCTGCAAATAAAGAGCAGAAATGTTTTTCAAGCTGATGCAATCGCAACTCACAACACTAGATCCTTCTCTATATAGCAATGAGAAGGATATTTTTTCAAATTATGTTTTTACTCAATTTCAGTCTGGTACTAACTGCTACAGACTAATTCCTTGACAGGTGGGTAGGCCTACATACTGTTTGATTGTTAATTTGATATCCTTTCTTTATTAATTACTTCTAGGCAACCAATGTTTTTGCTCAACAAAGTTATCATCGGGCTAACAGGTGGACGTCTTGCCTATGCGTGCCACTACAGCAACCATGATTCAATTAAAATATTCTGGAATGTAACCTAGTGAAGGTATTTTCGTCAGTGCCAAGGCACTTAGAAAAATATGTTAAGTTAAACCATATTCTACAAATGTGACAATACATAACTAATAATATCAATTCATTAAACTTCCCAAAGATCCCCTTATTTGGTTTCTTCGTATTAGGAAAATCAATATCATACATATAAAGACATATTCTTAAAATAATTTCATGTCCATAGCAAAATAATTTCACTCTATTATTAATATACATTCACAACTTAGACGTCTGTATGTTGCAATCATGAGAGAGATAAATAAGCAATCTTATATTAAATCCTTTTAAAAATTCACATTTGGAATGAATTTCATCGGTGAAATATCTTTCCAATTGACCATCGAAACGTAAGACATTCGAAATAAAATATATCTCCAAACTGTGACAACTATTTAAAAGGAATTATCTTCAGATTGAAGACTATGCTGGATGCCGCCATTTGTTTTACCTTGCCTGTAATTCGGAGTAGCAAGTGTCACATACTCTCACGGGCTTCTTGGAAGCGGCGACTGCAGCGGTCTTCGCCGAGCATTCATTGCAGTAAATGTTTCCACAGTTTCGACAATGGTGCTGGAAAGCATCAAAATAAAGACTTTCAGGTGGCCGGTACAAGTCATATGATAGAATAGAATATATAAAAGATTAACTAAACCTGGGCGTTATATTGATATATTTATAAGCATCTCAATGAAGTTTACACAAAATCACCTCACTAAGCACAACCACTAATCAAACCTTAGATATTGTAATTCATGGATCATATGAATAAGAATTGAGGACTTACTTTTCTGACGGTCATTGAGAAACCTTTGTTGCAACTCAAGCAGTTGTTAACTTGACTGTCATCGGTCCATTTCCTACCTTGGTTTTTGGTCGAAATTATCTAAAACAAAGTTAAAATAACATGTTGGTGACAGGAAATAGAATTATTGCAATCGAAGGAAAGATGAAATTATTTAACAGTCACTTCATTACTTTTAAATCACAGACGCTTTATTAGTGTTCAATATTGTGATATAAGCTATACAACGAAACAATGCCTTTCCCTACTCCTTAGATGCATTATAGCGAACACAATTCCATGTTGATTTTCGCTTTCTCTGGGACAGGGGGAGAAGGGTTGGGTTTGAGGAGAGGAGTTGAGGGGAGAGGGATTGGGATTGGGGTGTTCCCATGCGTACCTGTAAAGACTGGTTCTCTCGCCCTAACTCATGGAGGGCCGCTTGGGTGTCATCTAGTTTACGCCGAACTTCAGTCACTTTCTCCTGTAGTTTCTGAACTTCAGCTTCGCTGGCCAAACACCTGTAATCATAGAACGACTTGGTACAAAATCCATCATGGAACCTGAATTTCACTGACTGAGACCAGATATTACAATACACGGAGGTTCTATAAATATACAGGGGTGTAACCAACCATTCTAGTTTTCATATTAACCTAGTTTCCCTCTAACATCCATTGGATATTTCAGGTTTAGGGACTGTCCCATTAGAAATTTATTAAAGTATGAATTAATAAAATGCCTTCCAGTAAACAGTTAACTGAACTAATCATTGCTGTAATTTAGGTTACATAAAAATGCAACGACAGTGGGTAAAATAAAATTTTCACGCAACAGGGACCAAGCCTATATTTCGACACATACCACAAATCATGCGATTACCTTTCTAATAAAGCTCGCCTCTCATCGTTGTTATTGCCAAGTTTTGCTTCTAACTCTGAAACGTAATCAAGAAAAACCATTGTACAACATGCTTTAATGGTTAATAACAGCTAATAAGGTTATTAAATGGCTCCTTATGTGGGCCACCGGGTCAATATACACAGCAGTGTAATAATGAATAAAGGTTTCACAACAAGGGCATACCTAGCCTTTCACCCTTGATCTCATTGCACGTTTTCTCGGTCTCTTCTAGCCTTGTCTGAGCGGTGACTAACTCAGAGCGCACCACGGACAAGTTGTCACTCAGAGCTAAGACTTGCATCTCATGCTGCACCTTCATCTCCTCCTTCTGTTGCTCCAAGTTTTTCCTTTCCTTCTCCAGTTGATTCTATATAGAGAAGAGGGCAATAGGTCAGAAGTAAGAAAGAGAAAATTATTTAAGCTGACATGGTTGATAAATTTAATCTAATTAAATCTATTGAAATGGATAAACGTTATTTCTAAGGAAGTGATACAACTATGTTTTGGCACAAGTTTTCGTTTAAATCCCCGGTTGTTAAAAAGTCTCAGTTTTCTGTATACACTTACTGAAGTTAATAGGTAAAATTTCCTGATAATAAATATACACGGAAGGGGGCTTCACATCAATGAAAGCTCAGGACAAACTGTTCCTTTTCCACAATCAATACTACTTTCATGTTAGTACGTTAGATAAGGCAAATGGTACAATAGAGTGTTTGTCTGTTAGATACAAGTTTTGAAAACTTGGTTGTTTTCGATTAAGATCAAACATCTAATAACGATGCGTAACAAATAAAAATCTGAAACAGTTATGGTTACCGTTTGACTCTTAAGTCCGGTGTTCTCAGTCCTCAGTTCATCCTCCAGCTGAGTGGCAGCTTCCTTGCTTTCGTCGTACTCGGAGCGCAGAGAACTGAGGGCGGTGCCGAGGTTGGTCACCTGGTTCTGCAGCTCTAACTTCTGGCGTATCAAGACTTCACGAGCCTCCGTGTGTTCTGTTATTTCCTGATAATAAAAAGGTATTACATGATGTATTGAAGAACTATAAGATGGCAGATGATGGAAAATGTCGGCATGTAAGACAGTATAAGTTCTTCCTTACTCTAGTTTTCTCTTGTAGCTGTTTTTCAGCGTTTGTTTTCGTGAGGTTCAACTCCTTCTCTAAAGAGGCTTTGGTTTCGACAACATCTTTGTACAGTTTTTGTTGGTCAATGAGCGTCTGTTCCAGAGTAGACTGTTCGGGGGAGATAAGGACGATATCAAGCAAACGAGTAACTGGTAACATAAACTTCGTTAGAATCTATCAAATAATTGATATAATACGATTGCCACAAGCGCAAATCAATGATTCAAAAACGTATTAGTTTTAGGAGTTATCTTTTTAAAATATTTCTTATTTCGGGCAAAATGGTGAGACATTCTTTACCTTGTTTTCCTTGAGTTCATCTCGCTTCGCTTTAATTTCTTGTAAAGATTTTTCTGTGGATTCTAACTTGCTTGTCAACGATGCTTTATCCTGAAAATTAATTTTAAACTTTAAATTGCTCCAGTGATAGTTTTAAGTATAATGAATTCGAAAATGCCATTTATTAGGGACCATCCCATATTCATTTCCCCACTGTGGGGCCGATCTCCTGCAGGGAGCTTTATAATATAGGCGGGCGGCTATGGGAACTTCGCATATTTCATCAGGTAAAAGTAATCAGATTTCTTTCTAATTCACATATCATATTCTCATAACAGTTTAGATTACAAAACAGTCAAATATATTGGGGGTCCCCACACTAGATTTTTTGTTAGACAACGTTGCAAGTGTCAGGTCAAGGTTGAGTCAGAGGTTGAGTCAGAGGTCGAGTTTGCAGTAATTTTGACTGTTTACATCGTTGTTTGCTGTTGTCAACTCTAAGTTAGATCCGCTAGACCTAAATAATACTTTTCTGGTCGATTCTATAACCTTTACAGGTCTTTTACCTATTGATTTCAACAGAAATGTCAATGTTTTACCCTAGAACACTAGGCCGTCGGCGAATTGTAAACAAACAAAGTAGCGCGAGATTTAGCTTGGGAATTAAACCATGAATGTCGTAAACTATCATGCCAGAAACACACCATTTACAAGTATACTCAAAACAAACATCATAAACCTATTCATATTTCATTTCTCAATATGATTTATGAAGAGTTGTCTGTCAATTACTAGAATAGATATGTTGCAAAAGAGAGAATATGATGACCGTATACCGGCAAATTCCGACCAAGAAATCGCGCGCTATCCTCAGCGCGGAATTGTGCTCCTTAACAGATCTTTTTTTGTCAAATCATTATTCTGATGTATTTTGGTGGGCTGTGGTAAAGTATCTCAGAGTAGCCTCTATACAGTTTGTTTAAGAGGAAATTTATGAGAGGTTTTAAGAATAAGAAACACACCACTGTTTGAAATATGTGGTTTGTGATGTGAACAGTAAACACAAAACTTACCCCGAGTAAGGAAGACATTTGTTTCTGGTTCTCAGACTCCGTGTCCTGGAAAGCTTTCATCTTGACACTAAAGTCGGCGCTGACTGCTGTATGCGATTTTTCTAGATCGACGACCTTCTCTTTGTGTGCAGCCAAGTCTTTCTCTAACTGCGTGGCCTTATCTCCCATGCGCTAAAATATGAAAGAAATAAGAATTATTTCATCAACTGACTAAAACAATACATGTGTGTGAGATATGGGGCTCACTCTTACCCAATTGAAATATAAGTTAATCAAAAATGGAAATCATTCCAAACAATAGAAATTAAGGAAATTGTATCATTTATCGTTTTTCCTGCATAATCATATAGTAAGCAACTTAATATTATAAAAAAAGAGATGTCACTAATAATAAGATTGAAAATAGCAAATACCTTCAACTGATCTGTCAGAGTTTGTTCCGTCTTTGCGGCATCATCTAATTGTTTTTTTAAGCCTTCCTCCTTCAATGTTTCCTCTTGTTTGTATTTAGTCATCGCCTCCTCACTTTCTTTGACGAGACCTTCTTTGGATGCGATGTTCTTGTCTGCCTCTTGGAGTTTCTTCTCTAAGTCTTCTTTAATTGCTTCGAATTCCTTGATCTAAACACATCATCAAGGAATTCCAAAGGAAAAGATTTTAATTTTAAAAGTCCATAGTATAGTCTAATTGTAGATAATAAATCCTGACAACGAAAACTATTGTGAATCACTCAAAGGGGGTTTTATGTAAGAATTAATTCTAGATGTCAGTTGTATGAATTTAATGGTGGGGGTGGGGGGCGTCTAGATTTGGGGAAAAGTTGCGACCGATTTTTTTCCCACAAAGCAGGTGTGGTATGGTCAGCAGCAGTGGGTCAAGTGACCGATCCCTAGGTGAGAGCGGTGTAGTTTAGGGGAATACACACTAGGAGGCGCCTCTGGCCTACCTCTAATTTATATAAATATATATAGAATATATATTGAAAAATATAAATTATTCAAATTGACAGGGAAATGTAAATCCAAAGAAGGAGTTGATCACAATAATGGCAAGCAACCACTACACTCACCTTATCTTGTAAGGTTCCAATAGACTCGAGTTGTTCCGCGACGGCATTTTTCTCAGTGGTAAGCTGGTGCTGAAGGCTAGTTATCTTTTCATCCATGTCCTGGATCTTTCCAGAATGAGAGTGAGCAGCATCTTCATTGTTGACCTGATGCCAGAGAGAAGATGTTACGGTTATTGAATGGTATTACGGTATCAAAAAGATTAATATAAACTTGAGCATAAAAAAAGAACCAAGTGCAAACAATGCATGTTATGAAGGTATATTCTGCTTCCTCATGTTAATTCAGTTATGAAAAGAAATGGGTGGCGATATGACATTAGCGCGTGTTCATTCTACACTAGCTCTTTAAATGAATTAGCACTATTAACACTGAAGCGATACTTATTCAAGACTATATAATAAACAAAATGATAGAGACTGAAGGAAATGTATAAAGTTTTTGAAAATTGGGTCAAAGTTACCTGCTCCTGCTTTAGTTTTGTTTGCGTTTCCTCCACGAGTTTGTTGCTCGCTGCAAGGTTAGACTTTGTCTGTACAAGTTGCTGGTCTAGTTTGGACTTCTCTTCAACGACCTGATTTCGACTACTCTCAAGAGATTCGATCTAAAATGCAAATTAATCATATTTGAATCAATGGTCTACGGTGCAATACTTCTTTAATAGGTTCAGATGAAAAAAAGGACCATAGAGGTATTTGGAATATGTATCTAATTGAGATAATTTGAAGATTTATCCCAAAGTCGCATTATTTTATTCCAACTATCAACAAGCATAAAACACATATTAGTCGCCAAAAATCTACATCAGTAATAAAGCTATTTAAGCGTTCTTTCCTACCGATAACACATAATTAGTTTTACCTGTTCTTTTAACTGTTTCTGTATCGCTGTAGCACTCTCACAAGCCTTGGTATACTGATTTTTAAGTTTCGCGACTTCCGTTTCCAATGCACTCTGAGTCTAAACAAAATTAAGCATCATAAAGAAGGCATTGTGAGTACGTATTTTTCAATAGTACATAATTATAGATAATGTTTAATCAACGAAAAATGCATGGTTTGAATTATACCTTCTCCAAACATGAATAGTAAAACTATAAAAGTTCTGCGCGTTTCAGCTATTTTACTTCAAGTTTACCTTCGGGCCGGATATAGAAGGCATTTTGATATGGCGTATTCATCATATTATAATAAAAGTTTGGTGATTTCATGTTCAGCATATACATAGACTGAATAAAATGTCGATCGTAAAAGAGTATGTGTTGCTCAATCAGGAAAACATTCGAAAGAAGTTTCTACATTTTACCTTCTCTAGTTGATAAGCCTTTTCATTTATAGTGTCCTGGGCGACGAGCAGTTGGGATTCGGTGGCACGCTTGCTTTGTTCCATCATTTTCATCTCTTCGATCTGAAATTTAGATAAGTTCAATAGCAATGCAGTTAATACAATAATAGAATCCAGTGAAAAAACCAGCAAAAGAATATTTTATCAGAACTGACATTATTGCAAATGATTTATACCTTCTTATTTAGATCTGCTTCGAGTTTATTTTTCCCTCCGGTGACAGTTTTCAAAGCCTCTGTTTTGTCATTGAGCTCGTTGGTTAGCTTTTTACATTCAGCCTGACTCTCACGAAGCTGTGCCATAGTCTGAACAGGAGTAGAACACAATAGTAACAATTGATGAGCAGTTGATATAAGCATGTTCTGCCACTGGGATTAAAATTTAAAATGAGACTAAAAATGAGATTAATTATAAAACCATGGCGTAAAACTGAAGAACAGTTTCTATAGAAGGGCATCTTTTTTTTGATAAGACAAAATGTATTTTGAAGTTGTTTAACTTGTATTTGAAGTATATTTGTAACTCACTAGATACCGTCTTGTACGCATGTACGCAACAATATTAAAAGATATCAATTCAAGAAATATTTAGTCCACATATATCTTGTACCTTTTCTAAATTAGAGCGAACATCTTGGAGTTGTCCCTGCAGAGACTGAAGCTTGCCCTCAAGGTCAGTTTGTAGCGCAGCCCGGGTGGACTCGGCGCGCTCTAGCCCTGCGTCTCGCCCCTTCACATCTGCCTCTAGAGTAACAATTTGCTGTTGGAGTTGGTTAGTTTGAGCAGTTTGTTCCTTGATGGTTCCCTCTAACTTGGTAGACTTTTCCTTTTGTTCCGAGAGCTCTTGCTTGATCTATGTATCATGTGAAAACAGAGGCATGCTATTAGTTTTTGCTAAATGTGCTACTTGAGGAGATTTATCCTCACAAACAGACTTTCAATCTTCCAATGGTTAGTAATCTAATATGGTCGGGCTAGGACATTATGACATATACAAACTGTCAAAGTTCTGAGAGATATTAAATAGTTTCTGCATGTACGAGCGATCATCTACTGATATATATGTGACTCCGTGCGTCGATTACAGTGAAATTCAATAAAGGACCGTACCTGTTCAAGATGGACCTTAGTCTTGTCTAGTTCATTGACCTTTTCATCCAATGAATTTTGAATAGTTTTGATGTGATTTTCTAGGTCAGCTCGCTGCGTTTCTTTCGCTGTTTCGGTTGCCAGGAGTACCTCTCCCTTCAAAGGAAGTAATTATTGTATGATACGGTAAGATTAGATTCTTATAATATTAAAAGGATTATAAGTTATCACAACTTTTTCAAATAAATGCCATTTGTCTCAAATACAAGTTCAGATTGTTTTGATTCACTATGACACAATTATTATTTGTAATGCATAATGATGTACCTTGGTTTTAAGTTCACCTTCCAGGGCGGTTACCCTGACTTTGGATTCTTCGAGTTTTTCCTGAACCGCCTTCACGTTCTCGTCAAGTTTATCCTTAGTTTCCTGCAAAGCTTTGATCTGGGTTTTTGAGTCTTGGATTTGTTTATGAAGCCCGTCTACTTTCTCCTGATACTCAGCCGCCTGTTTCTGGATCATTGCCTCAGAAGCAGTCAGTCTCTCCTGTAGAGACGTTTTCTCCACAGTCAACTGGTTTATAGCAGTAGCCACCCCATCTCCTGCTTCAATTTTGGCCAGCAGATCGGTCCGCTCACTCTCCAAGCGTGAAACACTTTCTTTGATGTTCACAACCTGGCCTTCAAGTTCTTTCACCTTAGAGTCCCTATATTCCACTTTGCGACGTTCTTCGTCCAATGATGTTTCTTTTTCTCGAAGTTGGACTTTTGTTTCTTCAGTTTTTCCCATTTCTACTTGGTGTTTCTCAGTAAGAACAGTGAGTTGCTTGTCCATATCTTTAAGTGAGGATTCGCGTTCCTTCAATTTGTTCTCAGCCTGTAAGATATTTCAATGCTTCAAATTAGGATGTGGGGACCATTTTTTAACTGTTCAAGGCTGTTAAAAATAGCATGCCAGGCAGAAACAACAGAAATCTTAAATATGAAGCCATTTAATGTCAAAGACAATGAAGGAATGTTAGAGATGAAAAGCCATGCTTACCTTTTCAAGTTCTATCTTCATATTTGTATTCTGCTGTTCCTTCTCGTAGGTTGCAGCCTGAATTGCTTGGCGGGCTTCAGCCACTTTGTTGTGTAACCCCTCTACCTCACGTTCTCTCTCAGATAACTTATTGTCTTTCTGTAATGGAAAAGTTATGTTAGAATAAGGCGTTCTCTTAAATTAACAGGCCACTTGGGTTCGGAAATGGGGCAGACTTCAAGCAACCTTTAGATAAATCGTATAAAACTGAACTATGAACCCCAAGGGCCTGTAAATATGTATTAGGTATTTATTTCTAAGAGTGTCCTCACCTTTTCAATCTGCTGTTGAAGTTCTGTTCGATTTCCGAATAGTTCTGCAATTTCTGATTCTTTCTGGGAAATGACTAACTTAGCAGCTTCCAGGTCTTTTTCAACTCGAAGCTTCTCAGTCTCCAAGCTGCGGTTCGCCGTCTCCACACTGCTCCTCTCCAGTTGTATTTTTTCAATCATTTCAGCACGTTCTGTCGACTGGCCATCCATCAAACGACTCCTCTCTTCAAACTAAGAGAGAAAGGGCAAGATATAACAAAATGCCTGAAATACAGTCAAGAGATCTTCATTCAAAGGCAGATAAAATTCTAGAAAATATGGGCCAGCTGATTTAACTTATTACCTGCTAAATGAATCACTTACCCGGGCAGAATCCTCCTTTAAGGCCACAAGCTGCTCGTCCAGTTTCTTCAACTCTTCCTTCTTTTCCGAAATAGCCTTTTCCTTTTCAACGAGGTTTTTCTGAATTTCTTGAATGAGTACTTCCTTCGTTTGTAACAGGGAAACCTGACAGAAAAGAAAGAGACAATTAGGACAAGAAAAAGAAGTCTATTATGGGTCTGATAAGGCGACCATCAGCATAATAGACCAACAAGAAACCGATTCAAGCAAACAGCTACTTCTATTCTTCCATCGACTGTCTCATATATAATTATGTATGGACTCAAAGGCGTTTCACAAAAATATTAATCGTTTAAGTGTAAAAAGAAATGACAAATAAAAAAAGGTAATAAGATATGTAATATATTTAAAGGGATGAAAAAAAGTTTAATCATGGGGCCATTTGATCAATGATGGCTAGATAGACAAATATAAATGTAGGGGGTCAATGATAATGTCAATGATGGTTTCCATGAGTCAATAATTTAACAAAATACTGACTTATTATATTTTAAAGAGATAAATTACGTAGTCTGTAAACATTGAGTACCTGTTCCTGTAGAGCATCCTTCAGTTGCATACACTGTTTGTCTTTCTCCTTTATCATAGTTTCCTTCTCCGATATTTTGCTAAGCAGCTCTCCAGACTCAGATGATGAAGCAGAAAGTGAAGCTTTTAACACTTCCAGCTCCTCAACATTTGGCATATCAGCGATCCGTTTTTCTAATTCTTTAATTTTCTCGTTAGCCCTAGTTAAGCAAACAATATCAAGATTTGTAGATATATAAATCATACGAGGCTTAACTGTATCGTGATGTAGAATTGTAGAAATGTAGAATTGGTGTGTTCCTTTATAACATTTCAAAACATGTAAAGAAAATAGACCACAAACAATCGTTATCGTGTTTTGAAGTATAAAAAGGGCTTCACAAAACTCACAGACTATTCTCATTTTAATTTTTATCATTTTTAGAGACTTACCGTAGGAAGTTGAATTAAAATTTAGATTTTTATGAGCAACACATAGGGTTGCGGGAGTAAATGACCACAATATTAAATTAGGGAAGGGTAGAGGATGGTTCGTATAGTGCTGTACCAGATGTTTCCTAGTTAGAAACTTCAAATCATTCCACTCACTCGCGGGGTAGTGTGCCACCATCTAGTATTGCTTCAGAGATTGATAAAGCAGTCATACCTCTGGTGTTCTGCTTTGAGAGCCGCATACTCCTCTTCCACCGTTTTCTTCTCCCTCTCCTGGTCCTGGGTGATCTGATCCATCAGTGTCTGGGCGTGAACAAGCTCCTGGCGTAATACCAGCACATCGTCCGCTCCCGGGCGCTGGGCCAGCTGAGACTCCAAGCTCTGTGTATAGCGATTCCTCTCCGCTAGTTGTTCCTACACATCAAAGGAAGATTATGACTTAGTTCTTGTAATTTCCAGCAGAATTCTTGTGAATATTAAAATATAATAACATCTCTGTAGTCCCTGATAGAGGACTAAAGAAGCGCGAAACATTGAACATTAAATAAAAATCCAAAACATAATGACAAGTCTTCCTCACTGAGATTTCTACTAGCCTCATAACCGGGTGAAGATTAGTTGGTAGTGCGACTCTCCAAACATAATAAAATCGAGTTTGATAGCCCATAGAGAATACTTAGTCGATAAATTATGAGCATTTAAAATGTTAGTAACACGGTAACTGAGATATATAAATCAATATACTTTCATTCACTTAATATCACGACAGGTTACGTGAGAAATCTTTCCACATGCTTAATTCTACCGTGTTTTTTAAGATCTAAAATACCTTAAATAATTTCATTTGGCAAAACATTTGCTTTCAAGTTAAGAGTTCCTTGACGGTGTAAGTAATATTTGCGATAATTAAAATCTGTTGACGCAACTGATCGATATATTGGGTACAAATCATGCTTACTGTTAAAGTCTTAATATGGTTCTCAAAGCCGACTCTTTGTCCTTCAACTTCATCTGCACGCGCTTTAGCAGCTACAATATCCCCCGACTAGTTGATTAAGGGAAAATTACAGAAAGAGATTATATGTGAACCATCAACGATTTCTGTATTCAAAAAGTGTCAATCTCAAATAAGGAATGTGCGAATTATACTTTTGTTTCATTTTCTATTTGGGAAAATAGCAAGTAATTGGTGATCACATAAGTATTTCTTATATATACCAGTTTGGCGGCTTTCTGTTCGATCATTGTCTTTGCCTCCTGCAGCCGCTCACTTGCGGTTTTAGCATCATCTAGTTTATCCCTCAAGTGCACGACTTCGGACGACACTAAAGTGATTATACAAAGTACATGTAGATCGTAGTTTCACAATGGATATAAAGGCATGTACATAATCGTGACTTCAACGGTGAAAATTCTGTAATGGATATTATTTAGAATTTGCAAATAAATATATTGTGAACTGTATAATGGATATAGCGCGAATTTAAATATGGATATTTTGAGAACGTCCTTAATATTAATGGACATATTTTCCACAATGGATATATTGTAAGTTTCCTAATGGATAGATTGCACTCATTCCTGATGCAATAACTCAAAAGAATGTAAGACAACTTACATAGAACCCGGCTTTCTTCGGATGCTTTCAGTTGTTGACGATGAAATTCAAGCTCAACTTTCTCCTAAACAAATTGAATTATAATACGTTATATTAAAATGATGGAAACCCATTCATGATTTACAAACTTACATGATCGATCAAAAAAGACTCATAACACGAGAAAGCTGTTTAACCTCGTCAGTAAGGCCAGCGGAATCTGAAGAACCCCTGGGCGATGTTTGTAATTTTTCCATTTCTTTCCGCAACTCGCTGGAATACCATTTCTCCTCCTGGAAATAACAACAAGTGTTAAAGGCCGTTTATGAAATATGTAGTGAAGAATCTTTCTTTTCTGAAAATACATCAAGCACTGGTGTGTGGGGTGTATCTCCGACGGTCTGAGTTAGAATAGATCTTTTGTTCACATCATCAGGAAAAAAATCCTTAAGTTATTCGTGAGGTTAAACAATTTGGTGTCATTTTTGTATTCAACATTTTTATACAGCAAGACATGATTATTTATCAAGACCAAAGCTCACGGGATAAATACCACGCTATTCTGCTTGGCGCTGTGTCTCTATACGGTAATAATAACTCAACTATCTATCAGAGATATAAATGCAATATAGAAAGCAGCCCTGGGAAAACTATATTCCATAAGGACTTTTTATGCACATGAAGATCGATTATATGAAGTTTCTGACCATAAGTAATAAATAGAAAATGACGTGTAATACCTTAAGGGTTGTTCGGAGGTCGTCAATCTCCTGACGAAGTGCAAGGACATCCCCATCCCTGAGAAGGGTATAGCGAGAACAAACAGAAGTATAACATTGATTTATATCTATTACAAAAGCTTCATGGGAGTTCATTTCCATAGTAGGGTGTACTGTAAATATCCGCGCATTTTTTCAAACACTAAACGCTGAGATGAAAAAAGAGTTTTAAATGCCGAAAAAAGATTAAAGAAAAATTCGAACCTGTTGGCTGAAATCTCCAATCCTCCCAGCTCATGTGCTTTCATGAAATGTGCTTGAAGCGCCTCGGCAGTCACATGTCCTTCCTTGCACTGAGGACAAATGAATCCCTGCAATGCCAGCACATTTTTCTTAATCGTATTGAACTTCTTATGATTATAATGTAATGGGAAAATCCAGAATATCAGAAGAAAACCTTCGTGATGGACGATGAATAAGCTTTGACGTTTCAAATATGTCTATGTTTATATTTATAATGGTAGCATCATGTCGACAATTCTCTCATTCTTATCAGAATAGAGAATCTTAAATGTTATTGTTCACTTAAATACACCGAAAAACACCGAAAAGAATATTATCTGAAAATATATATACAGGACAGGAGAGAGTACATAGTTAAGAGAAGAACACATAAGAGCAGAGATTGCACAAAATGAAGGATACTAGCTCGGCTAATCGTTGTTAAAGCAGAAACTACAACAATTATGTTAACATAAACATCAATTGCAGGTGAGTATATTGTCACTGAAAGCTAGAAACTTCGGCTCGTACAGTTGGGAAAATATATCTAGAAGGGGAATTATTGAAACGAATTGAGTGTCCCATCTACCCGCATTATCTACAAGTAGTACACATTAGTTAAATGAGAAAAGTACACGGATAACACTACCTGGTTTACAATACGACCCTGAAAAACATCCAACAATAAATAATTAAACAATCAAACTTAAGAGTTCTACACCGTTCAAAATTAACAACTACATCAATAGCTTTTTCTGGGTCTACAAAACATCGGACCAACAACGGTGATTGTGTTTGAGCAACTTCAGAACCCACAGAACATGAGGCTGCAGAGACACCGTAGGGTGCATTTCTTTGACATTTCTGTGTTTAGGAAAACGGCATAACATAGATAAAATCCTGATAAGACATTGGTCATGTTAAGTTCATCGTACATGTATGTCTCAGTCTGGATCGTTTCATCGGGAGGCTTATAGCTTAAAAGCTCCCCGAGACGCATGAAAATATTACATTTATATATTAGAGGGTTTCTTAAGGATCATCTCGTCTGAAAAGAACACAATGACACGGATTCCACACAATAAGAGAAAATAAATGGGTTGTGATCAACTCATGCCGAGGAAGAACTTAAAAATTATGCTTCACGTCGTAATAACACAGCTTATAATGTACCTTTTCCGCAAAACTGAATCTGTTCCCATGTTTCCACAGACCCATGGGGAGGAATATCTACAGATGCTAATGGAAACAAATACCGGTACTATTAAAGTAAAATTGTGAAGATAAATAAAAAGTGCAAGCATGCAAACACTCAGGAACATGGTTGAAGAAACAGCCTAATGGCCACAGGGACCTAGCTGACTTAAAACACAGACAGGGCCATGCATAGTTCTTCCAAATTTAACACACCGATTCCACCTGATGGGAACTGTTAGATTCTGGTAAATCGTGAAGTTGATCGAAGTGACGTTGAAGACCTGGTGCTGTGGGCAAGACCGCCATGCAAATTGGGCACACGAATCCCTGCTGCAAATTCCACGAATAATCATAATATGGGCGCGGTTGTAAGTGACAATATACCGAAAGAGAGAATATTTTCCTAGGGTGGTATAAGGCGTTAACACAGGTATGTAATCATCGACGGCAATCAAAAGTATTTCAAGACAATTCATCCAAGATATATGACTGGGTAAACCGTTTTGAAAAGGGCTTCCAAACCTAAATCTTGAGAAATTTAAAAAAAACAGGTTTAGTCCAACCGAAGGAAAATCACAAGTTCTGAGAGATATGGCATGTCGGTATATTAATTAACTCTGTCTATAGCCTGTGTTTAAAAAGCTAAAGCCTAGGGCGAACGGGTGACAGAGTGAGTAAGGTGAGACTTTGGAGGGTGTCTTTTTTTTTAATAGATTTTATTGGATCTATTGTGGTAGCATGCCAAAATAATCTACTGATCTAGTTATTGGTCTTCATAGACATAGTTCATAGTTAAAATAATTGACAAAGCACATATGATACATATTTTAACTAAATTCCAAAACAATCCGCCCGGAATGATTAGGAGATATGTGCCAATTTATAGAGGGGAAAAGCGTAATGTCTACACTCTAATTTTCATTATAATTTACTCATTTTTGAGGGGTGGGAGTAGGGAGAGAGGATTTGCAGTATAACGTAATATAAATCGACATTACCTGAACATCGTAATTCACATTGGCATTTTATATACGGGTATATCAAAAGATTTTAAATATGCAATGCAGAAGAGCTATATACTATAGGCCTACTTACAGCAGGTTGTTGTTTGGAAGATTCCTTCTCAGGGGGCTGGGCAGTATCATCATGGGTTAACTCAAAATGTTGCTGTAAGTCCTCGGGGTTTTGGAACACTTTCATACACATGGGGCAAAGGAAACCCTAGAAAACGGATAAATATGAATGATGTATTACAAAATTTACTTCACTCAAATAATAGGCCTACTGATCGACTACTGTAGAGTCCCGTTAAAGTTCAGGCTGTTGAGAGATTTTTGGTCGCAAAGCGGGATGGTCGCTTTACTGGGTATCTGTTCTCCTTTATAATGACCTTAAAATTACTGGTCATTATTACGGGTTGGTCGCATTACCGAGATGGTTGTATAGGCCGGCCTACGGTATATGCTTTTATGCCATATGATAGGTGTGCGTATCCACCAAAACCAGATTAGCCAATGGCATATGCATGCCTGGATTTCACTAGTGCGGGCTGCTTTTCAAATGCAACCAATTTACAACGCTATTTTGATTGGTTGCGTAAATTTAGTTGCACCAATCAATGACGCTCATTTCATGACGGAAGGCGCTTGCTTTCGCCGAGTCGTAGGGTTGCGAGACATTAATAGAAGGTAAATAATGATTAAATAATGCTTAAATATTTATCATGGCATAAAAATAGAACTAAACTCGAGCTGCATATGCAACAACCCATTCACAAAACGCTTGTGGCTTTTGGTGAATGCCACTAGCGTTTTGTGAATGCGTTGTTGCATATGCTGCTCGCGTTAAGTTCTATCTTAATATTCAATTTTAAGTGGGACTCTATAGACTATAAGACTAGTCTCTCTCTATATATAGCATGCATAATAAACGTAAGATATTGTATGAGTATGGTCGGAAATGGTTGAAAATTAAATTACTTTATTTGTTGAACAAATTTTAAAGACCTAATTTTCACAGGTAATGTGATATATCACATTCGTCATCATATAATTCATTTATCATAGTATAACAATAACTATTAAAATAACAAGGGCAATTAAGCCTTAATTAAGGCTAAAAAGACACAACATATAATAAGATATATATGATTTAGCCAATTTAAGGTAACCTGAAGTTTATATAGACAGGAAGCTCAATCACTTTCGTGGAGTAGCATGATTCGCGTTTTAGAAGGTTGAATGAAGTCTCTCGAATAATTTTATCATAACTATACCAAACAGCAAGTCAGTAGCAAACCTCGGTGCCTGTCCCTGGGCCTTCTGAGGCCGTGCCACTCCCACCAGTTCCCGGTGGCCCAGATTTGGTAGGTGTTGTTGGTGGGCTCGCAGGCTAGAACGACAAGATTTCCAGATTTTAAAATAGCATTCAAGTTGATTGTTTTATGAGAGGAACACCATGGATAAAATAAGGCTATATTTACCTTATCAGGCTCATTTTTACGACCAGGTCGAAGGCGCTTCCACATGTTGTCCTGCAAGTTTATTTACAAAATGGCGCTTGCGCAGTTTCGTAGTCTAAAACGTTTAATAACTATTGTTTTTTATCTTTATCATCATAACTTCTTAATTATATAATTGTAGAAGTTCATGATTATTGGAATATAGATAAAATCATTTACTATCATTTGCTATATAGTACTAAACTAATTTATACTCTTAACCTATCTGCCCCTTGTGTCATTTAGCTGAACTACAACCCGGTCCCTTCTTGTCGAGGTTAGAAGATGATGTCCTCAAAGTTTTGTCGGGCTTTGCCTCATCTCAATAGGGTATTTAGACATCTACATTACTATTTTGTTTCATTGTCCTAGCCTGCATCACCTGTCTATCGATCCTTTTAGTTGCTCTTGGTAACGCTTCAACCCGAAAGTCGCTGACTTGTCAAACAGATAGTTCATGACAGCAGTCCGTCTGCATACATCGCTGAGTCAAGGTCAGCTTTAGAATAGCCAATTTGTAATGATTTGTTCATGTTAATAATGTACTTAATGGATTGACATGGAACTCCTATAAACATATGTAATTTCCCTTGTTATTTGGTATCTTAGGGACAGTGTTATTTTCTGAGTTATTTTTATCATTGCATCTGGCACAGTCAGTATAGGCAAGCCTGCTGAACTAAAGACGTACTGCACTAGGCGATTACAATTAATCACTTTCTTTTAGTTTTACTTTTATGATTATCATATGTGGAAAACACGTAGGCCTAAATTAAAAGGCGAATATAGGCTTAGTGCCTATAGGTTGCGATCACCCTCTGGCCCAGTCTGGTAGTATCTATGTATATGGTAGGCCTAGTGAGTAGTGGTAATAATAACTAATACGGTTTGATATAATTGTAATAAATTGCCCAAAGTGAAAGATGGTAAGACTAGAGAGAGAGTATATCCACCTCCACTCCCAGGTAGGCCTAGAGGCTAGATGGAAGGAAGGTCAGTACTGTCTACCTGACGCCGATGAAGCGATGTTATGCTAATCACAGTCATATTACTATAATTTAGGCTACCTGTACCTCTATAAATTAATAATGTAACTGTACTGTAGCTCTTTTTGTAACATTTGAAACCAATGATTAGAGACATAGAGTTTGGTACGGTATTGTTTTAACTTAATCCCATAGGCATATATCAATACGATAAGTTCATTTATCATGATTCGGGATGAATCTGCATTCTATTAACTTTATACTTTTTTCATTTGCAGTCCATCCAGAACACCCAATACACAGCTCGCAATGCTGCTGCTTTGAATCAAATTTTGCGAAGATGTTATTCAAATGGAGGTAAGTCAACCCATCACGTCAACACAAGCAAGTTGCGACCATGCAGTCGGGAAATGTAATATATGCTGTCCCTGGCCTGGAATAGATGTAATTTTAGAGTTAGTAATTAGTACGGTATTTATACGTTCCGTTTGCAAGGTGTACATAACATATTTTTTTGGACATTATAATGCTAATCTGTCATAACAAAACTCATCTTACGTCCTAAAATTTCGCTTGCAGAAGAAGCCGATCTAGTCGTCATTGGTTCCGGACCAGGAGGATATGTTGCAGCTATCAAGGCTGCCCAGTTGGGCTTGAAGGTAATGGCCTTCCATTCATTGATAACATGAAATATATTAAATGTAGTTTTTAGCTTAAGTTTTCGCCATCATTACCGGCTTCCTCATTTGTTTATTTGCTCATTGACTTTGATACTACCAGATTCGTGGTCATGAGGGTCATTATTTTAAAATTAATTCTCCTTTAATTTATCCTTCTATTTTCCAGACTGTGTGCGTTGAAAAGAATGCAACTCTTGGAGGAACGTGTCTCAACGTCGGCTGTATACCATCCAAGGCTTTGTTGAACAACTCACATCTCTATCACATGGCCAGTCATAAGGACCTCACCAATCGTGGTATTGAATGTAAGTTTGTCATGGCCTTTCATATTCATCTTTTCTTTTCTTTTTCTCCGCCGCTAGGTGGCGTGTGTGTTGACAGACCTCTATCCCTTTAATGTAATATTTTAAACGTATAATATTGGGAGGATTCTGGCGGATATTTTAATCCATACCATTATCAATGACAATCTTCCTTTTAATTAACAGTTGACAATGTGCGCCTCAACCTCGACAAAATGATGGGTGTTAAGTCAGAATCTGTGAAAGCTTTAACATCAGGTATCGCGTATCTCTTCAAACAGAACAAGGTATGGTTAGTTCAATTAACAAATAAGTATGGCTCAAGCAAGTAAATTATATTTTATAAAAAATAAATAAAAGAAGTATGGCTCAAGCAGGAACACATGGCGTTAATATTTAGAAGACTGATTGAGACTGGTTTCTCCCTGAAGCTGGAACAACTGACGTATTGGTGCCTAACATTTTAACAAGCATTCGACGGATGTATATCAAAATAGATCTTGCCATTATTAATGATGTATTTAATGCGTTATCCAGTTTCTCTGACATTTAGTGAACTTTTTGTGTGTGTTTCTTCCATTTTGTGAACTTAATATTTACTCATATTCCTGTCTATCTCATTGCTTCAGGTCGATCATTTATCTGGTCACGGACAAATATCCGGACCCAATGAAGTTACAGTGTTGAAAGATGATGGAACACAAGAGACAGTCAAGACAAAGAATATTCTACTTGCTACTGGATCTGAGGTCACACCCTTCCCTGGTATCGATGTATGTCACCTTGAATCTTTTTCTCTTTTTTTTTGTGCTTGAAGTTATTTTCAATAGTTATAATTTATATATGACCACTTTTATCTCAACCTCATTGTTAGTATAACTTACCTTGATCTTTTCCGAGATGACCCAAATTTAGTTATTCTACCTGTCATATAAAAAATAATGTGTACATCAGCAAACTCCCCACAGTCGATCAGTAATTAATAAACATGTTGTTCAAATTTGTTCACAGATCGACGAAGAAACAGTTGTTTCATCAACAGGAGCTTTGTCGTTGAAAGCAGTGCCCAAGAACATGGTGGTTATTGGGGCTGGTGTGATCGGTGTAGAGTTGGGTTCAGTCTGGCAACGTCTGGGCGCTAATGTGACGCTAGTAGAGTTCCTTGGTAACGTTGGCGGCATGGGAATCGATATGGAAGTAGCCAAGAACCTCCAGCGTATTCTCCAGAAACAGGGTTTGAAATTCAAAATTAGCACTAAGGTCACCAGCGCTTCAAGGGAAGGGGATGTCATCAAGGTTGCAACGGAGGCTATCAAGGATGGAAAGACAGCTGAAGTAAGGACACTCATATTTTGGGGCCGTGTAAAATTATCATTTCTTGGTGGTATGATTTTAAACATAGTAACTCACTCCTACTCATTAAGGATTGAGTGTTTACCTACGTCAGAGTTATTGACATCACGTTTGAGCGTTTGAGTAACTCAGTGGTATCCCCGCAAGCGATAACGAGATAAAAGTAGTGAACAAAATTATACCACATCATTATTTGATATAGATCTCCATTCTCTTTTTGTACTCGTTCCATTTCCAAAATTTCCCTTGTTAGTAGACTCTTGTAGATGAGATCCTAAAATGAATTGTCTGACATCGTAAAGTTCCAAGGGGGGGAATTCCAGTTTTTATGACTGCTTTGAAAGCTGACAGTACAAACAACTAGCTGCTGTGTATAAAGCTTAATTTCACTGCTCATGTTTACCATCGTACTTCAGGGAGATGACAAATGCTGTAAAAGAAAAAAAGCAGAAATGTTGAGGCGAGGAGAGTTACTATATTATTGTCTTTCCTCCTGATTACAGATTGAATGTGATACGCTTCTTGTGTGTGTGGGACGCCGGCCGTACACCGACAAACTCGGTCTTGAGACGGTTGGCATCGAGAGGGATCAGAGGGGAAGGGTTCCTGTTAATTCACGTTTCCAAACATCAGTACCCAGGTAAGCAGATTCAATAAAACTTGCAATCGTTCTCTGTTTAATTTCTTAGTTGAGGGAGATAATTAGCTCTCTCGTTCGACATATATTGCATGATTGTGATCCCTTGATTGAAAGTCGGGCTCGCACTTGTACAGCAAAATGTCTAGTGGTTGGCACATTATTGATTCCAGTATCAAGGGGGTCTGTGGTCTAAGAGCTTTTACTACCTACTTTTATTACCCAATTCCTCTTTTCTAACGGGCGTTTTCTCTTCTCCCGGAAATATTTAAAACTCAAATCAAGACACATCACATGGATTTCTAGTTGTATCGGTCTCAATTCAGTAAAGAACAATAATTACTTGTCTTACTTAATCCTCTAGTATTTACGCCATCGGTGACGTGATTGAGGGCCCCATGTTGGCGCACAAGGCTGAGGATGAAGGCATTATCTGTGTGGAGGGAATATGTGGAGGAGTGCCTCACATCGACTACAACTGTGTACCCTCCGTCATCTACACACATCCTGAGGTGGCCTGGGTCGGCAAGACAGAGGAACAACTCAAAGAGGAGGTTCGTGGGCATATTTTAATCAAATAAATATCATTCAGATTAGGGAGGTTCACAGAAAGGAATCAGACGATGTTTTTAGTCTATAGTACGACACATCGTAACGTTCTGTTTGCTCATGATAAATGTTTTTAACTGTCAAGTTGAAGGTTTTGTCCTCGTGTAGGGAGGTTCACAGAAAGGAATCAGACGATGTTTTTAGTCTATAGTACGACACATTGTAACGTTCTGTTTGCTCATGATAAATGTTTTTAACTGTCAAGTTGAAGGTTTTGTCCTCGTGTATAGTTATAATGTGTCATGACATTTTTTTAGATATTCAGAATTTAGCTAAATATCACTGAATCAGGGTGCTGCTCCAAGGCCAAAGTGTTTTATGCTGATCTTTATCTCTGATAAAGCTGTCATTGAACTAAATACCTCATAGTATCCCCTTTAATCTACTCTCCCGTTGAGGCATAGGGCAAGCTTTTTTGTCGATACGTTTCTGATATCTGGGATGTAACCTGTTAAGTCTAGATTTAAAGTTTTTATTTTATTCTAAATAATTACACATCACGAGTTTTTACATTTTTAATTGACTTGTCCCCATCCTTTTTTAGGGTGTTGCATACAAAGTAGGAAAGTTCCCTCTCAGTGCAAACAGCCGAGCCAAGTGTAACTCTGACACGGACGGTATGTTCAAGGTACTCGCCGATAAGGAGACTGACCGCTTGTTGGGAGCTCATCTAATCGGATCTGTAAGCTATAAAACATCTTAATATGAAACGATGTGAAATTCTACCTATAGGCTGGTTCTTATTTTCTTGTATCTATCTCAGTATGGGTTTAAAGGATTTGTCACGGGAATAATTGCATCTTATGTTAGTTATGGGACCTAAAAGAAAAATGGCTGCTAAACCGCAACTTATTTGTCATAGGTTGCTGGGGAGTTGATCAACGAAGCCGCGTTAGCCATGGAATATGGAGCATCTTGTGAAGATATTGCCAGAGTTTGCCATGCCCATCCGGTGAGTTACATTCCCTTATAATAATAGAAATGACTGAATTTAAATCAATTTAAGATACTAAAACTACATTTGTCCAATTAATGTATCTGGGAAAAGGTATCTATCATGAATATTTATTTTTTCAACACTCATAAATTGATGCTTGCATTATTTACTTAAGTTGTCTTCCTTCACAACTTGATTGCAATATTATAGATCTGCCAGGTCTTTTTTATCTTTCGAATGTTGGTTATATTGATCCTGTCCTCCCCAAGAATTTCAGATTTGCTCAAGTCGATTATTACTTCATTTCAGACGGTAGCTGAAGCCTTCAGAGAGGCCAACCTCGCTGCTTTCTCTGGCAAAGCTATCAACTTCTCCTAAGCTTCTGCCAAATGTTTAAAGATTCGCGTGTAATTTAATGTCATCTATTCACCAATTTCACCTGTCAACTTCAATGAGAAAGTTATTACCATTGTAATTAAATACTTCAAGTTTATGCGACTCATGCCATTGGAAAATAGATACTAGTAACTATTAGATAATGGATCGGTCAATATATTTGTTAACAGATTATAACTATTACGTGATGGTTACGTGATTACGTAATGGGGCCTGCTTGAGCGCTTTAGTCAAGCAGATTCCCTACAGATAGGTGAAGTGCACGAGAAGTAATGGTATAAATTTGTGTCGTGGATGGGACTGACATGTATATATATTCTATCATTTGACTAGTCCTTGTGAATGTCCATTTTCGATAAGAGATGAAGGCTGTAATGTGGAAAATACCGTCACTAGCATCCATATGGAAGCTATCTGTGCTTAAAATCTTAAGTGGAGAAGGGTTAGTCCTTCCATTGTATTTTCTCCGAGACGTCTTTCTTCAGATGCTATTTATCACCAAAGTTAGGGTACATTCTGTGTTTAGTCAGATCACTTGGTTTAAGTTCCAGTAATTCTAACCCGTTCAATAAATATATCCATATTTTCCACATTCTGGTCTTTTTTCATTTAGCATATGATGTGAAAAGGAGCCCTCTGGCCAACTCTCGATACCAAAATAAAGGAGAATGTATCATTTCAACTTTTATTCAGTGAGTCTTTGTTACATGGGTCGATTTTCTGGCAAAGTTACTGCGTTTTTTAGGACGTTGATGTAAAATAAACATCGTTATTTGGTCCTTCTATGAAAGTTATGTTTCCATGCATATGCAATATTTAATAATCAATATTTGAAAGCATTATATCACAGCCGTTAGTGTCATTCCTAAAGTTATGACACGTGTATGTTGACAACAAAAACAAAATTGTACTACGTGTTAAACCAAGAGTAAATTTGTCACTATCAGATATACTAGTGATCTAATAATCGTACATTTCATACACATTTGTGGGTAACCACCCATCGAATATACATCAGATTAATAAGAGGCGAGAGAACCCTAACTGAAAGTCTAATAAAACGCTTGCACAGTCTCCGTATGGCCTTAATAAACCATTCAAAAGCCGGGAATTCGGAAAAAAACTGAAATTCGTTAAATAAATCTTGGACTTTACACACGGAGCATTTTCCTTCAAACTTACAGGCAGCCCCGCTGTTATTTCTGAGAAGGCTCTTGTGTCCCCCTACCATATGCTTCTCTATACCTAGTGTCTTTAGTGCTCCAGCTAAACTATCACATTAAAGTTCCTATATTAGACAAGGCGAGAGGCCCTCCTAGCTTCAATGCTTAGAAAAATGTTCCTATTTATGGAATAGACGATAACCATACAACTGTGTGAGATACTTGACAGCCTTGACAATTTGCTGAAACCAGCCAGGTAAAACCTGTATTTGCTTTGACCAAAAGCACGGAAACCCTACCGTATGTGAAATCAAAGTTTCTAAAGCTATGATTCAGTTCTTACGTAGAACCTGTAGTCAAACTATACTAGTACTCAACATTAATATTTCCCAATAATAGTTCAGCCTTGCTGATAGATGAATTATAATACACACACACTTAATTACCAGGTGTCGGGGCTGATTTTAAGAATATTATAATTATAGAGAATTTAATCAGCCCATCCGTCAATGGGGAACAGACCAGGTTCTTATGGACCCTTAAACCAATATATACGTTAACATAATATATAACTCAAGAACTATACAGACGTATTGTATGTCAAGTACGTATGTAATGTATACCTTCCTGAATATAAACAACAAATCTGAAGAATAAATACATATTACGCAGGTTTTATAGAAATAGAATGTAGATCTATACAAATTTCTCTGAGCCCAAATGTTAAAACAATTTACACTTGTTCGGGTACTCTACGATCATTCTTTATAGCACCAATTGAATGCACATTTTTCCTTTTCTCCATCAGACATCTTGAAATAGTTATACGTCTCTGGTCTTCAGTGTCAAGTTCTTGTTCCGCAATTTGGCCTTCCGTATAAGTTGCTGGCATCAAATGAGTTTGTAACCTATGGTCATTCCCAGAGGAGGACGCCATAGGGAATTCATATGGCACAGATCCGAGTTCACAAGAATTGGGGGCTTCCATTTGTTCCACAGTGGAGGGGAGGTTGCGGCGTCCGGGGATGGACAGGGGAGCAGGGCGTTCTGTAGTGGGACATCCATCCTCAGAGGGCACTCTGGCAGATACCTGTGGGAAACTTCGGTCTTTGTCCTGGATTGAAATATCGGGGTTTTGTGTGGTCTCGGTAGCGATAGGTGCTGGAATACACGGACACGGGGCAGAAAGGCTAATTGTAAAGCCAGGAACTTGGCCTTCGGGTTGATAAGACTCATGAACGGGAATAGCATCCTCCTTAGCGGACGTTTCACCTGACCATGTTGTTTCAGATGACGCGGCAGATCCAAATAAGGAAGCTAGACTTTTCATCTTGAGCGTTTTGAGGGGTCCCGAGGCTGTGTCGCTGTTAGTGGAGAAGCTGGGGCTGCGGACACCCTTGCCATAGGGCTGTATATCGTCATTACGACTTTCAGACGATGCCCTACAATATGTACGCTTTTGGTCAAACTCCTGTTGCAACTGCAAGGGTAACGAACAAGGGTTGGCTTCACTTATGGAAAGTTTACTCATCCCTTCCACAGGTGGGATATCGAGATGGCCAACGGGTGACTCAGAACTCTGAGCAGGCTTATCACTGCCCTTTTCAATACTAACTGGGCTCTGTGGGGGCAAAGACAGGGAGCCATAGCTACCAGGGCTTTCACTGGGAGTTGAAGGCTGGAGATTCTTTTTGTCAAAAGCTTCTATCGCAGATACCTTTCCGGGATCGCTCACAAGAAAGCGTGGGTCATCAGCAACAGCGTCAACCAGGCCGGAGTTAGAGTGGCGGGGAGCTAGTGAAGAGTAATCACACAGGGGGGCGCCTGTGTTCTGGTCAGCGTTGCTTGTATAGTCTACATGGTATGATCTCATCATGTCCTCATGGTCTGACGTGTTGCAGCTATTGGAGAGAGAGGGTGTGGGAGGATAGTCATCTGTGAAACAAAAGCACAAGAAACACCTTTTCAGACAACGGACTACTAGGGTAATATAAACCAAAATAATTATCAAAATTAAGTTTAAAATTGAAAAATGTCAGATTATAATGTACATGTATAACCACTGATCAGATATAATAAAGAAGCGATGTTAGGGCGATAGGACACGAGGATGGTAGAGATGAAGATGTCATGAGGAAGATATCCATTCGGATGAGAAATGGGCCATTATAACCGTTTCTCAATTTTAAGTAGTTATTTCTTGCAACCATTAGAACATTTTTGTCTGTATTTGAAAGCTGGAACAGTAGGTAAATCTAGAGGGGTGTGTATATCTACACACATAATCTATTCACCAGACATCTATACATTTATATAATGGAGATTGTATGTCTACTGACCTTTAATGCGTGACACGATACCTTCAAGTTCGAACGAGACCTAAGAGGAAAGCAAGCAACTTTAAAAATATGCAGCAGTAAGTAAGTACAAATTAAAATCATAACAGGATGACGTATATAAAAGCAATGGACGGTTTGTGTCTTGTTCCACTAACTATTTAAGGCTAACAAATATTCAGCACAATTTGAAATAACGCTAATCCTAGAGACGAGACTCATTATCGCTATCACTAATCGCACATAGGGAGTGGGGCAGCTGATTTATCTAACGTTTGTGTAGATATTGGTTTAATTATATTCAGATTTTTAAAATGAGATTTTAAAACATCTAAACATTTGCATATTTCCCAATGTACTATCAACAGATTTTACCTTCTTCACTTCTGGGCGTTTGGCACTCTTCACATTGACACATTTGATACTCAGCTGTACAGTGCTTAAGAATAAATCATCAGGCCAGTCCGCAGCCAGGCGATCTCTTTCCTTCAGTAGTAGAGTCTGATCTGGTATTTCTTCAATCAGAATAAGGATATGATCCTTCTGCAGGGGTAAATTATAAAGATAAGATAAAACAGTCTGTTGCCTCTGTTCTCTTCATGAAAACACATAAACAACAGCAACAGCGACAATAAGCCAATGTTTCTCAAGAAATGTACATATAATTCTAGACCACACTATTAGGACATATCATATTAGATCTCTCTGTTTCATCGATAAACTGGTTGCAAAACGTGCGATCTCCTACCCATCTGCGCTGTCATGTGTTAATTAGGCAGACGAACTACAGTTGCCAAGATGTAAATGTTTCACTGTTATTTTAACGAGCAGATCACGATCCAGTGAAATATTTCATCAGTTAGTATTGATATAGACGATTGATTTGCTTTTAGACTTCTTAGGTTTGTGAATGCGAGGACTTACAAGGAGGCGATCTCCACATTGCCTGTTCGGATCGTCAGGGGTCAGCCCGGAACAACATTCAAAGATGACCTGTACAGGAATATAAAAGGTAAATTTAGCAGGATATCATCCATTGATGGGAACAGCTCTAAGAGAATTATCTTCCTCGGCCAAAGAAAATTGCGATATATAAAATATGACTAACATATTGATAAATCAACTTAAGTCAAGAGCACAAAAACTTAGACGCTAAAGATATTTGAAAAGAAACTGATATGGAGTGACTGAAAGTGATTTCCAGATTTTTCAGAAAATGTCGGGAGACGATTAATAAACTAATTCAACAAAGTGATCTTACCACACCAAAGCTGAAAGTGTCTGTTTTCAGACCAAGTCTGATGTTTCCATGCAGGAACACCTCGCTGGGTAAGTAGGCCTGACTAAGAGGAATGCTGTCCTTCTGGTCATGGACAAAATGTGTGAATCCATCATTTGTAGCACTCTGTGTTGCCTGTCTAGCTTGACCAAAGTCAGACAGCTTGGCTTCCATATTTGCGTCAAGAAGAATATTAGCACTGAATGATATAAAAGACAATATGAACTAGGGATTTATTTCTAATAAATGTTCCACACATAATATCATGAATATGAGAAAAGAAGACATCAGAGACATGGCCAATATATTGCCTACTTTGCATAGAAATTAATAGGGTTTTAATATGATAAATACATGTACCGGCTAAGTAAGAAATTATAGACAAAGTTAATTTCAATTATTCTAATATGTATTACCTTATAACTATTTCTATCTTTCTATATGTATACCTTTCATTATCCCAGTCACCTTTAATACTAATGATTTGGTACTGACTGGCAAGTTACCGACCATACACCATCAAGGTTATATCACCAGCTTTATTTTACACACCTGTACCAGGAATATATCTTCTTCAATTTTAACCAATTCGCTCTTTATATTACACCAACCGTAACATCATGGATATATACAAATATCAAAACCTATCAAAAAACATCAAGAGACTTTACCTTTTAATGTCTCCATGGATCAAAGGAGGTTTATGCGAATGGAGGAAAGCTAGACCTCGGCTGGCGCCTAACATGATCCGACAACGCGATCTCCAAGACAGGGGAGGGGTATTGCCCTATGAGTAATACATCATTATTTTCATAAGCTTTATAATGAGTTCCGCAGGTCTAGAATAACTAATAATCAAAAGAAAAATAACGAAAAATAACTAATAATCCATGCTAAGATACCTAGGTGAATCGCATGGTGCGCAGACTACGTGGATAACTTATAAACTTATAATAATTTAAAGAAAAAGAAGAAAATGGACGTTGAAATGTTTGGGATGCTTGGCATACCTTGCATTGCAATCTGTCTTCTAAAGAACCTTCGGGCATGAATTCGTGCAATAAACACATCTTCTCCTGAAGGCACATGCCCAATAAAGGAACGATGTTCTGGTGTTGAAAACTATACAAGCAGAAAATCATACAATCAACCAAACAGTGCAAATGGTACCTAGGCGTAGGCGTAAGGCTTGTGCAACACAATATTAAAAGAAAAGTTTACAAGTCACAGCTATTTCAACAGTGGGTTGCTATAGACACGAAGACAAATTAGGGGAAATATTCAAAATAATATAGATCGAATTAAATGTTTTGTAATGTGAGTCTAGAATTGTTTTTATTTTTATTAACGGTTGTTTATTCAGGAAGTGAGGTTGGCAATTAGTTATTATGGCTCGGGTAAAACCCCGTCTTCCGCATATCCTGAATTATCCATTCATACAGTTATACATGATTTATAGTGTGTATGCAATCAGGGGTCATAGATGTGTATAGAGTAAACAAATGTAATATACGAAGTATTTTCCTTAATCGTATATATATTTAAGGTGTTAGTAGAGACAGTAGGTAATCAGAATCAATCTCTTTCTTCTCTGTAAAATTAACTAATTAACTGAATTAAAAGAACTTTTACTTACAGTTTCAATGCAACCAATTCGTTTAAAAAATCATTAGTAGACTGTGGCTGATTAAAGGACTGAAAATAAAATGAATATACAACAATAAGATCATGTAATGACTTCGTAAGCTTTTAGGATATAATTCTCTGAAAAACATTATCTTTACTTTATCCGTGTCATAGAATATCACGAATGTGAACTCAGCATATTCACATTCATGCAGTGGATCATAAGAATATATACGTTTAAACATATCGTAAGAAATTTAAATACAATAAGAACAACTATCTGCACTAAAAGCCAAGGTTCTACCTTTTTGAGGACTTTTATTGCAACTTTCATGTTGTTTAGGCGTCCACGATATACACATCCGAATCCCCCTTCTCCTATCTTGTTCTTGTGGCTGAAAGTATCCGTGGCCACTTCAAGATCAGTATACGAATACATCTGTGTGAGTTTTAATATTTCATTCCTTAGCGAACGGTCCTCTGAAACATATCACACATATATTCAATTACAATTTTGTAATTTCATGCATTTTAGACGACAGATTCAAAGAAAACTTCACGCGGATAACTTCCAATATATTTGAAGAAAATTGAGAAATATAATAAATAGTGAGATGGGATAATATAAACTTTATTTGTTCCGCTCATGGAGCTATTATATATTCAAATATACACCCCGCCCTACATTAATCGTACCATAGGACGCATGAGAAAGTCTTTCCAAAACAGTAAGTGACCAAATCATGACTAATTGATTTAACCTATTGGCACAGCTACAAACACATGTATATATTATGCGTAAGAAATAAGATAGCGAGGGAGTGAATAACTTACTGAGATCAATGGTAGACCTTCCTATATCAGACACGTATTGGTTTATGGAGCAATCTTTACCCGACGAAGACTCCACAGGTTCGCGGACAGCAGCACTACCTACATAGACGTTACCCTCCTTGATAGGCATGTGGTCTTGGATGGAGGGATTACACTGGTCAGAATAGTAAAACCTTGGGTCAGCCAAGCTGGGCGAGTAACTGGCTGTATGCAAAGGTCCACGAATGTCAGATTTTGCTGACGGAGGGTACCCCGGGTAGGCTGGGGGGTCAGAGCCAGGGTAGTAGCTGTATCCACCATACCCGTTGAATTCCTCTCGCTGGTGAGGATGGTAATCTGGCAAGTAACTGCAGCCTTTGTAGTGGTAATAGGGATCAACAGAAGGCAGTGGTTGTGCATATGGCATCTGTTGGTAGGTTAAGTTGGGAACTGCAGGCGCGTATGGGTCTACAACAGAAATATGGAGATAATGACAAGACAACATACTACTGCCAATTGCTATAGTATCTTTCGATACTAGGAGGCTAGCTCAGCTGATTAGCGTAACTGTTCATTTACTTTCTGCTTTCACTATCTTTAATATAGCCTACATTCAGTCCATTTTTTTTTACTTTCTGCTTTCACTATTTTTATATACATTTATTCCATAGTCCATCGTAAAAAAAAGTTGAGCTAGTCCATCGTAAAAAAAAGTCAAGCTAGTCCATCGTAAAAAAAAGCTAGTCCATCGTAAAAAAAGACGAGCTAGTCCATCGTCGATTGATAAAAAGTCGAGCTAGTCCATCGTTGATTGATAAAAAGTCGAGCTAGTCCATCGTTAAAAAAAGTCGAGCTAGTCCATCGTTAAAAAAAAGTCGAGCTAGTCCATCGTTTAAAGAAAGTCGAGCTAGTCCATCGTAAAAGTTGAGATAGAAATAAATAAAGAAAAATGAATAAATAAAGAAAAAATCAATTTCTTTTAAAAAATTCCTTTTTTTTTCAAATTGTCAGCGGGCCCACTGGCTCACCTGTGGTGGTGACGCACAATTTTCAGCGGGCCCACTGGCTCACCTGTGGTGGTGACGCACAATAATAATACACAATGGTACAGATTCACAATCACTGGCCATGCAAAGTCCCCTTTAGAATCAGTCAAGAGTCATTCTGTCAATCACATAAACAAAACAATTATACGCCCCACTGCACTCACACACACACACCTCACTCATTGCATTACCATACACTCAACCATACACTCTGCCTAGACTTACACAAGAGAAGACAGTGGAAAAGTCAAAGAAGTCAATCCTAAAGTCCTTTCTGTCTTGATCTGTAGGTATTATGGTGTTCCCTTTAATTCAGTAGACAAGCCAAGGGATTACACCACATTGATGGGTCCAGACTCAGAAATATGTACACTGATTTTGGTACACAAATCTATACTAATTGAACATAAAATGTGCTAAAAGCTTGTTCAAGATACTCATTTAACTAAACATTTAACAAAATACAATTATTTATCACTTTCAGACAACATTAGCAGAATCAACTACATGCGCAAAAAGAACAAATGTACATATTTTGCTCCAATGCACTCACCCACACACCTCACTCATCAGATAAGCTGGTCACTTGTGCAAACACCACATTATGTAACCCCCTGTCACTTACACCAGTACACCAGCCCCACATTGGCCCTTCAGTCTCTCTACCTCCCTGTCAATCACAGCCAACAGGCCACCCCACAACACTCCTGCACTTAAATCCTTACAGTCCAAGTCAAACACCATCCAATCAGGAGCACACACACATTCAAAAGAAACGCATGTGTTCGCCCATTAGCTCCTCCCCCTTTTGCTACTAACAAAAGAGGGTGCGACACTTCTTGTCTATACCCATCTCTACCATATATCCTATAATGAGACTAAAAGGAGGCTGCCCCCATTACAACGAAATACAAGTCTTCTTTGCAATCACTTCATGGCTACCCTCCTAATAAGCCTGACGTCTGAGACATTGAGCAGAAACTTTTGGGTTTTGTCCCAAGATAACAGACCACAGTATATTCAGCATCATGCCCTTGTGATGCTGTTGTCATTACAACCTCTCCTTGTTTATTTTACTGTGAGTATCAAAAGACAAGAACATAGCGAGTACCAAATATGTATCTTTTAGAGTTTTAAGTTCACCGTTTTATGTCAATATTTAGGAATGTAAACGATGCTACCAAAATAAGAATGTAAAAGATTACTTCTTCCATGATTAAGTATCACCTAAATAGTTATATTTTAGTTATATTAAGCTGATATCAAGGATAGAGCTTATTAGAGATACGGGCTTCCTAGAAATTCATTATCAGAACTATTTACCATACTGATATCGGCCAGCATTCTGAACTTCTCCCCTGCCCGGACGTGCTTCAATATCTGGAGTAACTGGAGAGAGATGAAAACAATTATCAAAGGGTGATACTTGTGATACAGCTCAAAGTAATATAGCTAATAACAAAATGTATCCTCATTAGAAACTATCCAAAGGGGACATGGCAAAAATGCATAATGACGAGATTCATAGGTACATCGAGATTACTAGCTCAGTTTATACCATATGGATTTTTTATGTATATTTTTCTTCTACAGTACTCTAATGGGCACAATGATTTCTCTTTAAATCTAGGTCTGGTCATAGTACACATGGGGTAAAGGTTTGCTTACCATAGTCTTTCATTAACTGCAGGCCAGCGAGCAAATTGATTTCTTTCAAGGCATAATACAACTGCTTCACTGTTGGTAGTTGACCGAACCAGTCTGTAAATATGTGTTTCGAGGGGCTATCCATTCTGCCAAACCTTTCAAGGTCTAACATTTTATAGCCGAGTTCTGCACCTAAATAAAACAAAAATAATGTGCAAATTAGTGTACACCTAGAAGATTTTTAAGTGAGAAAATCTAGTCATGCCGGATTCTAGATAAGGCCAAATCTAGTACCACTGGCAAAGGTTAGACATAATACTACTGTACTGGAATGCAAAAGACGGAAACAGATGTTTCACTCGAACATATATATATATACGGTTCGTCCTCTTCAAGTCTCTATGAAAGTATGTTTACTCCACTTCATTGGATACAAACGCATACATATATGGCAATACCTATTTCAATCAACTGAATACTTATGTACCGTACTGTAACGTGAGACTAAACATAATTATAATTTTGTAAGCTGTTGTTCAGTGTAGAATATCCAGCAACGTTCCTGTGTCTAAGAGTCTTATATATTATTACTCTGTGAAATAGAATTTACCGGTATGAAATGTCTCACTAAAGATGATCAGGTTTCGTATAGCTTGTATGTCGCTTTATCATATGAAATTGTATGAATGGTGCTTATTGTTATTGGTATTAAGTGTGCGTCCTTCCTGTTATGCACTGGAAGAACTGGTTGCTTACCACATAATGTGCTCTACCATTTGCATCATTGAGAATACGATAAAGGATAGTTTAAGATTTGTATATTGAGGGTGAGAAGATTGACGTAGTAGATAGTTTTAAGTATTTGGGATTTGTATTGGATTCAAATCTAAATATGTCACAGCACATTACAGGAACCTGTGTAAGAGCCAATATTATGTATAATAGATTACGAAAAATCCGGAATCAAATCACCAAAAAAATAGCAACTCTGATCTTCAAAACGTATATACTACCGGTTCTAGATTTTGGATCAATATTAGTAGATCTTTCATCAAAGCAACAACTAAGAAGAATACAATTAATACAAAATAAATGTTTAAGGTTGATACAGAATGTGAGAAGCAGAAATGCAGATAATAATATAAGCACAAAAATGTTGCACACATACTGTGAGGTAAACCCTCAATGCTTCAGACGAACGATTCGAATCTTAAATCTTTTTTGGGAAAATAAAAATAATAATTTGGGTAATATAGAACATAATTATAATCTAAGGGATCATGGGAGGGTTGAGGTGGATAGATGGAAGAAGGAGGGTATTAGAGGGAGTTCGTTGGGGAGGGTTAAAGTTTTGTGGAATTTGTTACCAGTAGATATAAGGGAAACAGAAGATAAGAAGTGGTTCTCCAGAGAAATAAGGAAGTTCTATAATAATATCTTTATAGACTCCGGGGAAATATGGTGTTTACCATGAAACGACCGTAATCCAAGACACACTCCATCTATGTCACGTTACATGTCTCATTATTGTACACACACTACTGTTAGTATCATAAGTGGATGTAAAAATGTTGAAAAATGTGGAAATTGTGAAATCAAAATATATACATATATAGGAAACAGACTGTGAGTCTAGGTACCCTTTCGAGGATTGAAATCTGCATTTATGAATATTAAATATATACATAAATAGGAAAAACCCTTAGGAATATTTGTATAAGACACAACGCAGGGATAATTGTTTTAATTGTTTTATTTGCAATATGTTTTCCAAAAAGATGTAATGACCAAACCATTTATTTGTACACGCCTATTTGTGCCAGGCTCTTAACATTGATCTTATCTAAAGCAAGCGGTATATATATAGAGACATGAAAAATTGAAGTTATATTGTAATCTACTATTTTTTTCGAACACTATTTGTAATACACCAGCAGACTCTGAGAATATTGTAAACGTTGCATAATGTTTATTGCTGAATAAAAATCTTTAAATACAAATACAAGTTACTTAGTACACATGAAAAAGTGGGGAAAGCGGACGGAGAATAAAGCTGGAAGTTAATATTGTACTAAGTGATGCAGGTACTAGACAAAATGTGAAATTAACAAACACAAACACAATTAAACCACAAAGTTACCAGCCCTCCAGAAAATGAGCTACTCAAGAATTGATAGGCCCACCATTGTCGTCATTACTCTAGCCTATGGGCAAAATATCCACCACTAGAATACAAAATCTGACTGTCGTCTTCTCCCAAAGAAAGAATTATATTTCATTATTTACTTGTGTAAATGCAATCATCACTAACTTCTGTCATTGAGGGGTAATTTGCGGGCGGGTAAATTTCTGTGTGGGCGGGTACATCTCTGCATTCACTGCGGGTGAAGAAAAAGATAATTCCACACAGTGCATAAGTAAACCTATATGTATTTCTAATACTTCCTGTGCATATGTAATGTACTACATACATTATCAAATGCGGGGGTAGAGAGGGTTTAGTCAAGGAAAACATTCATACAAATGGTATTATCAGACAACTACTAACTTCCCCCCAGTCTTTCAATCAAAAGGATTATGGCCAGCAAGAAAAAGGCTCATAATATGCAAAGTCTAATCTAATGACTCACCAGCCAGGAATGTCACTATAAGTTAAGGCAGGGGCTACTCCCGGATTTTAATGGGGGGCAGGTCCAGAAACTTTGTCGGAAGTTCCCCAACTGCTAATGATTTATTGAATTTCTAGAGACTGGGAATTAATTATATTTGTAACATAGAATGTAGCGATGAGTAGTAAATTTACTTTGATTTTTGATCGTTGAAAAGTTTAAAAGGTTTTCCTCGGTCGTTACTGCAGGCATACATATTTTTTTAGAAACTACTTGAATTCTTTTATTGATGAACATATATATATACTCCCGTTTTGGGGAGGTCATTCCAGAGTATTGGAAGTTGATAAAAGATTGATTTTCGTATCCTTTCTGTTCGTGGCTTTGGTAAAACCAATTTTCGCCCCTTATTATGGGATCTTAGATTTAATCCTCTTTTATCAATCAGGGCATGATCGTCCTCGAATTTATGTGCCAGTTCTAACATGAGATGTTTCCGTCTTGTACTTAGTAATGGTATATTATTTTCTATCTGTAATTCTATTACATTAGTCCTTTTTTCTAGATCAAATGCAACTCTGACAAATGAGTTCTGTATGGTTCGTAATCTCTGAAGAAAGTTTGCAGGTGCTACACTATAAATACAATCGCCGTAGTCTAGAATAGGGCTGATTTGTTAATTCTCCGTATTGCTTTCAGCCTGCATGCATGTTTGTTGCCTGAGAGACAGATTATTAACCCTAAAAAAGGTAGCCACTTCCATACAAAGCTATCAACGATAATTATGACAAATGAGAATTTTGACAAAACTTTGGTACATGTATAGGGGCGGATCTAGGATCTAAAATGAGAGGGGGGGGGGTCCAAAACGAAAAGTGCACATCAGTCCATCCAAAAAAGGGTGCCAGAGGGGCACAAAGGTATACTAGGGGGGTCGGGGGGCATGCTCCCCCGGGAAATTTTGAAATTTAAGGTGCCATTTGGAGACATTTGGTGCTTTTTGAAGCAAAAAATATGGTATTTAATCACACATGAAAGTGATCATCCATTATTCATTTTGACTTTCAAAAACCAGGGATGCCGTTTGCAAGGACCTAAGAAACACAAAACATACAACACACACACACCAAATTGTGAGATGTAGAATTATTTTTAAAAATCAGTTGTGGCTACTGTTGCAAGTGCTGTGGGGGTGAAGTAGGGTCTGGGGGCATTTGCCCCACAAAATTGTAATTTTTGGATCATAATCAGCCATTTTCGCTTGTATCTAAAGATACAAAAAAAAAAATATTAGGCGGACAATCTCAAAAACAAATTTAACTATTTGACATTGAATCAAAATCTCCCTCAAATGATGAAATCACATGTATCCAATGTCACATTGGATTACCAGATCAATGGGGATTGTCTGTACTTCCTGCAGGCAGGCCTGCCAACAATAGGACAAATGTAAGGCAGCATACTTTAATTTTCTCATAACTGCCCCAAGTGATTGTCCATATGTTGTGTAAATGTAAAACAAACATGAGAGGGGGTGTAGGGGAACTAATGTCAGCACAAACATGTGTGAGGCCCATACACTTCAATTAGGGAGTCATGGAAACAGCATTTATAAGTTCTTTTAACGGCCATTTACAGCAGTTACCACAAGGCACTTTTGGTTGTAAAAGAAATTAAGGCACTTTTGGTTCTTAAAAATGGTTTTGGCTGTTAAAAAAAGGGTACTTTGGGTTATAACAAAGACAATTTTGGTTGTTACACTCACAACAGAAAAAGAGCACTTTGGGCTGTAAAAAAGGGCACTTTGGCTTATTCAAAAGGGCACTTGTGTGTGTGGGGGGGGGGGGGGAGTCAGGACGTCGCTGCGCCCCCCCCCTTGGATCCGCCCCTGCAGGTGTTAAATGGAGTATTTGGGGGAACATTTGTCAATTTTCAGTAGTATCTCAATCTGAATTCAGACAATAATCTGAGAACTTGCTTTGATTCCCTAAGCTAGGTGCTGGGTTTTCCAGTTTATAATGATTTTATGAAAGAAATACGAAATTTAATGACTGTTAATGAGCATTAAATAGGTAAATCTGAATTTAATGATTTTTAATGACCCGCGGGAAACATGGAAACCATTTCACGTTTTGATTAAAAATAGTACCGTACGTAATACCGGTATATCAAACAAGCAAATGAGAGGTATGTGGATACAGAAGTTGGAGGAACCGCGCTGATGATAAGGCTAGATAACAGGCAGTATAATCATATTTTAAGAACTTCCCTAATGCTAGCTCAGTCAAGATTAGACGACAACAGTAAGCCTAGCTGGCAACTACTCCGTAGGTCTAAATGCTTATTATCTAATAAAGATAATCGGTCATATACGGTAAGCCATAATATACTTGACAGGATTTTTTAGATTCATATTTACAACTTTAAAACAGTGGATTTTGATTTGGTATGATTACATTTTTTTTTGAATTTTTTTTTTGAGCATTTGAGGGGAGAAGGAGACGACATCGACACGTCCAATTATGATTACATTTCATAATCATAGAATCTTTAGAAATGGATGGCGACTTGTTTAAAATTGAATGGTCAGGTTTGTTATACTATTGCATGGCAACCTGTTATCAATTATCAGTGGTATGAAATAGATACAAAAAAATACAAAGACAAGTTAAAACGATTTTACCTATGCTGTATCAGGAGCATTTAATAAAAGGCCCTATATTATATAATCCAAAGAAATAGAGTGTATATACGGTAGGCCTAAATTAATGTTTCTGAATTAATGCGACAAATCGATATGGCCTTTGCTTAGATCGACAAATCGACAAAGGCAGACAGTGGCAATCGACAAAAACACTTTCTTAGCCTGACAATTAAATTTAATTCAATTTAATTAGAATTAAAACAACGACCAGGAAAAAATACTGATATGCATCCCACCAAAATCCAAGAGTATATGTAGCCTACACTACAGACAAATATACATCATGGAGGATATCCTATAGTATAGTATAGTTCCCGATTTAAAAGTTACATATTTGTAGCATCCACATCCACACACTGCTTTGCCTTATCAGTTATCAGGACTCACAGGAGCAGTAAACACACGGGAAAATTAACTTCCTGGTTCAACTGCAAGAGCCATGATTGGTTCCCATCGGGTTCCCATTGCCATTGCCATTGGTTTGGCCCAAGACCCGGTCTAAGACATGTGCAAGTAAGAATAAGAAAATAGTATCGGAGGAAGAGAAATCAGCAACAGTTGGCAGAAGTAAAAACAGGGGAACTGGGTGATATATCATACAGTGACAGTTATCACACTCGTATATGATACCGTACTTGAATCCGGCCTGAAATAGGCCTGGGACCTGGTGACTCACCTTTGACTGACTGACTTAGTCATTAGTAAGTGTTGGTGAAAACCATGTTAACATTTCCAAAATTAAAGAAAAAAATAAATTCTCCTAATGGGGGCCATGATCATGATGAAACAACAGTGTTAGTGATCTGAAAAATATACACATGTCCTTACCAAATCTCCTCCAATTTTCGTTCAAATCCAGAAGATCAATCAAATCCAAAACAACCTTGGACCTCATTTTTTCGACGTAGATAACTGGATCGTTTCCTTGAGAACGTCGGGCCATTTTTAAGTATGGTGTGCACTTAATAGCGATATCAATAATCCAACTCCATGTCCAGCTAGAATCCCATTTCTACAAACTTAGAATTGTGGTAGAGTAGGCCTAACCTGCTAAACATCGTGTTCCCTGCTGTTGAGTTCGCCCACTGATCGAATCTTAGTATTGGACAACCGGTGCGCCGTTTGTGTAGTGGAGATTGTACATATATTCCAGTTGAAATCGTTATTTTATATACTATTCAGATAAAAAGCAAACCTAAATAACCTTTCACTAGTTTAATAGCCTGAAAAGTTAGTTAAAACATTAATATATATTATATTAGTGCGCCTGGGTCTTTTTGTGAACGGCATCATAGATGACTATCCATATGCACTAGCGCCGCCAATAGAGATTCAGTAAGTTTCTTGTGACACACATACACGCAGGCAACTTCAGAGAGTTGGTGGAGAATCTGTCGATCTTTAGTCTTTTTTTGTACTTCAGAAAAAAATAGCAATATGACTAATGGTGAGTTCCCATCTTTATATACTTTAGTAATTTGTTACACATATATTTTATTCGTTCACACATTATTTGTCCTTGGTTCGCTGATCTCAATCCCAGAATGTAGTGATCTACAATAATAATTATAATTTATATATTATATATATTATATATATATATAGGATAGGCTACATGAGCCTGAGTTATACGGTTATAATCACAGAAGATTCGATTCGAACTATAGTAGTTCTGTGGTTATAATATCTACTTAGTTATAGGCCTAGGCCTTCCCCCTGCGATACCATAGAAATAGCCATAATAATTACTCAAAAGACCACAAACATTCCGACCAGTGGAACAGTTACAGGCCCATATTATCTATAAACCTTCAGAGAACCAGACCCCAGAAGAACAAATTCCTGAGAAAACAAATAGGGAAGTGGCATGGTAAATGATAGACATAGTTTACGTCCCCTTGAGCCCCAGACTAGGGGGGGACCGGGGGGACCGAGGAAGCAAGGCCAGCGACGTGGGCTAGGTAAATGATAGCCTAGGCTATGGCATGCCTAGCCCGGGCTCCCAGACCCTAACCTACGTGTGTAGCGACCAGCAAAATAGAGAGAGCGGAGCCAGTCAGAATTTCTCGGGCTAGGCATGCCATGGACTGACAGACGATGTATTGATATCTGATGTCACTCATAGATAGCTGGGCTAACTTTGTCTTTTGGGACTATAATCGGATATGGGATTTTGAGCCTTGATTCATTTTGATAAAAGCGATGGGATGCTTCGATTTGTGTATCCCCGACCGTCACCCTGTCATTGTCAATCTGCAATAACCATGTTCTTTAGATCTGAAATTTACAAATCTAAAATTATAAAGATTTATTTACTTCAACATCTTTGGATTTGTATGAAGAGTTTGAACGATTGTATGACTGTAGCGCCCTGGGACTGTAGCGTCCCGAGATCCTAGCGTCCCGGCCTCGACGCTAGCGCCCCGGCATTGGATCAAAGCGCCCACGGCTTGGATCGAAGCGCCCAGACCGTCAACACTAAACAATACCGAAAATAACCCTCAAGTTAACCTTAAATTGTTGGTCCTAAGTCAGTAAAGGGGGTAGTGAATTACTGACAATACTGTCCCGAGTAAAAATAGACAAATAAAAGTAATTAATTGACTAGTAAACGGTCTGGGTGCTTCGATCCAAGCCCTGGGCGCTTCAATCCAAGGCTGGAGCACTTGAATCTGGGCGCTACGATCCTGGGGCGCTTGGGTCCCGGCACTGTTTGAACAAGGGACCGGTAGGCCTACCTCCCTTCTTAATTGAACCACTTTCTTCTGTGCTAGTCTGGTGGTAATAGACAAGATTCAGAATGGGATAGGCTGACTGGTAGACTGGGGCCAGAATAGAGGGGGATGGGTAATTTTGACAGGAAGAGGGGTCAAGGCACCTGTGTTTACATTATGAGGGTGCAGGTTCCAATGGACCCAGAGAGGGCCCTTCATTATATGTAATTTTTGAGACAGAAAAACATTTAATATTGCCACAAAACTTTAGGATATATGAGACAACACCATGCCCTATCTTCATCTTACTTAATGTTCCTTTAATAATTATGAAAACAAATAACAGAAGAAAAATGTTGTGTGTAGGTGCAGGTTGAGTGCATGATGCATGCGCCTGCACTGTGTATGAGCGGGTGTGTACCTACAGCTGTGGTCAGTGCCCCACCCACCCTCAGATAGGCCCCGGTGCCTGTATGAAATCAGTGCCAGCTGTTGCTATCTCGACCTAAAGAGAGCGTTTCGGTTCTTGCCTATTATTAAGAGTGACATTTGTTTTGTACTCAACAGACCAAATCCCTGGAACATATGCTTTTATATATGGCCTATATGATTTTGTTTTTAATTTTCTATTTCAGCATATTCCTTTGATGGAATGATTATCTTCGGTCTCCTCGTTATATGCACGTGTGCTTACAGTAAACGAGTCCCCAAACTGAAAGACTGGCTGCTTAGTGAAAAACGTGGATTCTTTGGCGTATTTTACAAAGGTTGGTACCTACCAGTAGTCCTCTGTTCTTTTGATATTCCCTTGCCTAATTTTCATTTCACTATAAAGTCATCAGCTATTTACTTATAAATACAAATGAGTTTAATTCCGATTGAGTAAAAAGGGCATTCAATATCATCTAGAGATTTGAAACGTACATTGTCCACCCAGTCATCTAGAGATTTGGCAAACTTCAATGATTACCGTACTTTACTTATTGCTGTATTTCAACTCTTGTTATAACATGCTATTATTTGGTGTAGTATATTTAGAGGTGACAAAATCCTGTCATAATATTGACTAGATCGATCTTCTCTTTTTCCTTTAGCTGCCGTTATAGGAACACGGTTACATATCCCCGTGGCGCTATCTTGTGTGTTCATGGCTTTATACGTCCTCTTCATAAAGTGATAGAATTCTCCCTCGAGAAGCAATGACTTTTCACCAGAAGCCAGTGTTATACACATTCATTCCATCACTCTTCATCATACGCAATTTCATCAACGTGAAATCCTTATGAAGTCTCAAGAAGAAAAATGCTGTTTTTGCATTCAACAGATTTTATACAAGATATTCTATGTTCCAGTGACTTGTGAAGATTTCATGTAATTTGCTTTGGATACCACTTGTAAATAATGTGTCCCAAGGGCACGGTTAATCCTCTCTTGTCTCAACAATAATGACTTCTTTTTGTACTTTTAATCCTCCCTAACAATCTTAAGCAACCTCTGAACATCCAAGTTGTAAGCAAGCGATTTTATCGTAAGTCCTTACTCTTGTCGGTTCCGGTCCCTGAAGTTACTACATCATTTAAGTTACAATATTGAAGTTTTGACGTTTCCTTGTTGAAAAATATTAAAGTCAATCTCGGTCTCCCAACTGCTCTTCGGGACTCTCCATGTTATTAGTTGACGGTTAGAGAACAACTTAAGTGCCCATTGTTTGAATTATTGATACCCAGTGTAACTTAATTTTTTTTTAAACTGACTGATTAATTGTCACCAAATAGTGTCTTGTATATATAATTCTGTCTACAGTCATCCTAAACCTATTACTGGCAATAATAGTTATTGTAAATTTGAACATTTCAAGTCGCCTTTGAAATAAATTATGGTGGTTTTTTTTTGCGTGGGCAGCTGCCCTGTAGCGATTCGATGAGCTGAAAATATTTGAATATGTGTACATTGTTAATAGTGTGGGGTGCACAAAGCGGCTACAGCCTGTGGTAGGCTGGAAATCATGGGGGTCATATTTATTTGGAATCCGTTTGTATCTAATAAATTGGTTATTCATTAACAAAATACCCTTTGTCATCTTTTAATTTTATCTTGGCAGGATAAACTGCTCAATTGTCTCCATGTTTGTATCGGTTTGCAATGAGATGAATTTCTCCAAAGATAACAATGCCATTCACATTTCGTCTCGTTTATTAAGAAATGCTCTACAGTGTAAGGAGAAAGGGTGGAAAGACAAATCATTCTACGGGGCAAGGGTGCACGCTAGCCAAGTTGTTGGGAAGTCCATGCTTGTGTGTGACTTGGTACATCTACCGTATCTATGTATACATGGCAACCATCTACCCAGTGACACGCCCCATTCTTATTACAAATATTCGCAAACCTTTCCCACAGACCCCATTCTATGTACAGAAATTAAATCTTGAGAATAGCCTAACATGCATTACGCAAGGGCCAAGGAATGACAGGGCCGGTAACAGATTTTTCATGTTTATATTTCTCATAAAAAAAATACTACCGACGAATAAGACTCGCAAACGGGTGTATTATTAAATAAATTATCATTTGGGTCGGCTAAAGCCGTGCAAACATCGGTGTATATGACAGGTATATACGAATTCACCGACTATAATGAAGCATAAATAAGAAAAACAAGCGCTGCGCGAAAGATAAGATGGCATCATACAGGCGTCACTATATCTGGGTGAAAAAGTCGGAGCATTATAATTTATCTCACAAAAGTCACTGCAATAGAAATCTCAATGTTCGTTTTCGCAATTGAGAAAGAGCTTTCTTTTTCATAGCTGCCTCAATCTATACAGAAGCTATTGCCAGTTTTCGCTTTATATTTTAAGTAAGGGATCAGGATGAAAACAAATTAAGAGAAAGACTTATTCTATGTCGCTCCGGCAGTATAATTTTCCTATTGACTTACGTTCATCAAGTTCTGGAATTTGTTCGAACATGAACAAGGATGTAGAGTGAGTGATAGGGAAAATGCAACAGTGACTTCAACATATTTGGAAAATAATCTATTAACAAAACGCAAATCAGACACAAATTTGGTTCCAGGTGACCATACACTAGTCTTTATATTTCTAAAATATAAATAATCAAATTGTTGGTCAAACATGTTCGTGGGTCTTGTTCATAGTGACCATTTATTAATTCTACCAGACTATAAAGTATAGAAAATCCCTATTGCTGGTCAAATACTAACTGTACATGTTAAGTGATAAGACTGTTCTCATTCTTACAACAGGCAAGTAATACTTACAACAAAGGAGTAGACACACAATTCAAATTAAGCCCAGATTAATCATTATAATTCAGTAGGCATGAGGGGTCCATTAAGGTAGTTGAATAAAGCCCCCTCAAAATAAACAGGTTTGTTCTTAATATACTGTATGCGAGGCATATCCAAGTTAATGATATTACCTCGGCTCTAGAATCGAGAGGCAAGGTAATATACATAATGAGACGGTGGCAGACATAACAATAGAAATATACAGCGTATATATAATATATATATATCGGATCTAAATATATTTATCTTCACCACATTCTGAGTGGACCACTTCACCATAGCGTGGTATCTATGTTGGTTTAGAAAGAAATTAATCCAGACATAGGATAGGTTCTGGATCCACAACTTTTTTCAAACAACTGAGCGTAAAAAAGGAACACTTTACAAACAGGAATTTCTAAAGAGCAGCTTTTAGAAGTACAATTGTAACACGATTCAATCCAAAGGTCGCCATTCATTTTTAAACGTTACAATTAGCTCAGACTTATGTATGTGTATTTATATGACGAACATGCGCGCTGCCTTAATTATTTAAGTTCGGTACGAACTACAAAGCATAACCTGTTCAGAATTATCAGAGCTGAGCACATCGATGAAATGTCCAATGCGTTGGGATATAACCCTCTCTGCCTTGAAAGCTACCATTTCATAACGAATGTGTGTGTCAATATGAGAGGCTGACTCAAGCTCAGCAGTGGAGACCTCGAGCAAACAGTGACGAAGTTGTTGTCAGTGAGTTCACTCCACAAGCAGCCGTATAAGCATATACAGCTGGTCTGTCCATCCGCCTAGGGTACGTCAGCCTTACACAGGTAATGAAGTGTCACTTTCAGCTGATTTGAGAACCATACATGAGGGTGTGGTGAAGAGAATCCCAGTCAAGGCGAGTATAACAAACAAACCCTCTTCACCAATAAACCCTTTCACATAACTGTCCCGTCCCTTCTCTTTCTCGCACTCTCCCACCTTAGCTATACCTCTTCCCCTTCACCTGTTTAGGCCACAAAATGAACTTATTAAGCCAGTTTGGGCTTGGGCCAGAGGTTGATGTGGCGGGGTCATGACACATTAGCAACGGGTACTGGTGGTATTGCTGCAGCAGGGGTGGAGTTAGTTGTGCTGGTGGTGGGGACAGGCGCTGCAGCTATAGGCAGAGCAGCCAGTTTCTCCAATACAGGAGTGACATCTGACGATCGGTTAGATTGTGGAACAGCACTGCTGGGTGAGCTCATGGGAACCGTTTTGGGCTCAGCCTCCACTGGTGGGCTCACCTCCGCCCGTGAAAGTGTCTTTGTATTAGTGTCATCTGATTCGGAGTTGTCGTCAGAATCAGCGGGGAAAACTGCACTTTGTGTGTCAGCCTGGGCCTCACTGTCTCTCTCAGTCACTGCTTCAGAATCGGATACCTTTTGGGTGGCAACAGGTTCGGGCTCTGCCATCTGTACATCGGCCACTTCAGCAGGAGCAGGGGTATCATCAGGCGCTTCACTCGTCTCCATCTTACTCTCTACCTCCTCCTCCTCATCATCATCCTCCTCATCCCCCTCCTCGTCCACCTCCTCCTCTTGGTCTTTCTCGTCCTCCACCTCTTCTTCCTCTTCCTCTTCTTCCTCCTCCTCTTCCTCTTCCTGTCCCTCCTCTTCCTCGACCTCCTCTCTGCTCGAATCCACCACAGGCTCCTCTTTGGTCTCTACAGGAGCCCTCGTGGCAGATATATGTGCCAAAGTCTCCATGTTAGCCAGAAGCTCCGGGGGTGGTGCCGGCGGGCAACTACCAGCAGTAGGGATGGTAGTAGATGCAAAATACTTCGGGTCGTCCTCAGCAGCCACCTCAGTCTTGATTTCCACCTCCATAGGCAGTGCTGCTGCTGTTGCTGGTGGTGCTTCAACAGTGGGCTCAACCTTTTCTTCCTTCACTACAACAGGCTTGACTGGCTTGTTTACAGCAGGCTTGACTGGTTTGTTGGCTTTCTTCACTTTGGGGCGAGGTTTTGTAGCTGGTTTGTGTGAACACGTTCTGCAAACAAAGTCTTGGTCTTCGGCGACGTCACCTGGAGACAAACCAATGCATTGGAGATGGAACCAGAGCTCACATCGGTCGCATTGGACCCAGTTTACCTCGTCACCTGTAAGACAGAAGGACATGATATGATATCAGTTGACAATAAAATAATGACGTAAACGGAGCAGAGATAGGCGCTTTAAAATTAAATAAAGTTGAAAAGATATATTTCTACTTTTCTGTCCTAAATTCAAATTCTCAAAAACAGTCTTAGTGAAATAGCGATAGCGGTTCTAGCTTGAATGTCTAGCTCAGTTCGTACTGACTTTTACGACCGCTTTTCTAACTGGGTATAGTTAGTAGAGAAAGTGTCACCCATCTCAATATAAACAGCTAAACTCACCAGTGGGTTTCTGGCATTTAGGGGCGGAGCACGCCTCGTCTTCATCTTCACCCTCATCTATGACTAAAGCAGATGGATCCCGCTCCTGTCTCACTTTCTTTATTTTTGACTTGACTTTCTTTTCATCTTTGGCATCAATCTTTCGTTTCAGTTTCTTCTTCTTTTTCTTGTCTCCCTCGGCGACTTTTCCCGGTTCCACTTTCTTCTTATCTCCTTTGGCTGAAATAAAGAAGACATTAGTTAAAAAGGTGTTGATTATATTATAATACGTCCATGTAAAATAGTGGTTGAATAATAGTGGTTTAATGCTGTGCCGGCAAATGGTTAGAATCATAATCACGGCATTGACAGTGGCGATCAATGAGATAAAACTACTAAATTCTATAATGAAGTCAAGCTGTGAGATAGAACTACTAAATTCTATAATGAACAGTCAAGCTGTGATCAACTTGAGAAATAAAAGACAATAATAGAAAAAAGTTAAGTGTGCAAAATATTGAAGGAATATTTTTTTTAAGTGGACGCGAAAATAATCGATTACCTTTTAGGTCACCCATCTTCTTCTTTAACTTAATTTTTTCTTTCATCTTGTCTTTCTCCTTAATCTTTTTCTTCTTCAGTTTCTCTGGACCAACTTGAGCAGGATCTTTCACGTCGGAGCCCTCCCCCTCCTTTTTCCGTTTACGCTTCTTCTCCTTCTTTTCGGGTTTATCACTCTTCTCGGGGTTTTCAGGCTTGATTTCAATTTCAGATTCCTATACGCCAACAGAAAAACATTGGTTCAAGATTCAATTCAAGAGGTTAATTCAAGGCTCCGTATTCAAAGTACTTACCCTGATGTTTAGAAAAGGGTGGAAGTTAACTTCTTAAGTAAGTTTTTTGTAAGTAAAAAGAATATGTTGGGGTGCGAAGTATCTTTCATTTTCTTTTTTTATTTATTAGGATTTTCTGGTGACTCTGGGAAGTGAAAGATACTCCTTAAAACTTACTGAACGTTATATATGATTATAATGATTCCCCCTATTATTTCTGTACTTCTATTTTGCCTGTAACATAGCAGATGGATTATGTTATTATGTATAGATATCTTGTATAGGGAATTGATTGATAAAGATAATTTGTATCGAAGTAGAGAATTGGTAGTTGTTTCTAGCACCCATCTGTGACTAGCATTGTTAAAGAATCGATTCATATAGATACTTAATACTGGAATACTTTATATCTTAGTGATATATGGATTTCACCAATAATAAATATACCAACCTGAAATTCGACCAGTCTCTCAGGCATGGGAGGCTGGCAGGCCTGGAGGATACGCCAGATGTGCTGGGTCTCGTCAAGGGAAACTTCCAGCAGGTCTCCCTCCATCATCAGTTGCTCCAGTTGTTCAGTGGCAGTTTCAGACAATTCTAGTACAGGGGCCTCCACTTGGCGAGGCACAAGTGGCGACTTGCGGACATTGCGTCTGGGCGAGGCAGCTGTAAATACCGTAATAAACCATTAGTATAACAACAAGTTATGGAGAATGTTTGGGACTGGGGACTACTAACTGGTTGAAATCACTTTTGTTCACCGGTTGGTCTTTAGCTGTAAAATGATGAATCAGTTCAAATGTGCGATTTTTTTCTTTCTATTTCATAACAGTATGGTCCGATGCTTCGGACGAGATGTCCTTCGTCAGGGACTGTTACAATCGGAATGGCTAACATAGGGGAGATCGGTTATACCTATACATCAATGGAGAAGTGCATTCTGGGAAAATTCTACGGAGTTAGCAGTGAATCATATTGTTCATAGTTAGTTTGATGTAAATGAGATTTATCCGTATGTGGCGGTCTAAAGTGATGTAACAATATCCAATAAAATGTGGCAATTATTAATCAGTTGATGATGAATCTTTTTTTTTAAAGTTATAGAGAAGGAGGAGACATACGTTTCAGTCCTTTATACTTGCAATACATAAGGAATTGTTAATTAAAAGAATTTTCAAATAAAGTCAGCAAGACATTTAAGAACATCCAAGGAACAGTTCATATTTATTTCCCTAACCGTTTACTATTATATACCAGTTACTGTCGTCTACTTCGCTTTCCTCATGTTATAGTAAGTACAAGAGTTATATACCTGGATTAGGTTTTGATGCTGAGGAGTAAGCATGTTCAGACACCCCAGCTGTGGGAGCGGAAGGGTCGAGGCTAGTTTCCACCACGGTCTCCTCCATGGCCGCAGGCGGTGGTGAAGAAGGAGATTGCTGGACCAGCGAGTCGTCCATAGTCAGAAGTGAACTGGAGTTGGAACCTCCAAACGCACTCTGGGTGACGCTTTGGAGGTGGCCCTGGAGTTCTGGATTACTAGCAGCCTATAAGAACATCAGTCTTACTCGTGAGGCTCGGGGCATTATAATAACATTGCTTCAACACGGGCACTATTTCTATGCAAGAAATAGTTATGCTGATAATGACAATATAATTATTGTAAAGCAGGGATGTCCATAAAACTGCCTATGTAAATTAACCAGCATGTTAATACATCCAGTCCAAATAATAAACATTGTACTACTGCCATAATTGAATTTTAGGTAAACCTTCAAAATTCAGCCACGTAAATTGAAACCGTTTTGGGTTCTGCAATTATCAGAAACCATAACATCCCCCCCCCCCCCCCACCCCCACCCCCCACCCCTTACAGATTCAAGAGAGGTGGGCAATACAGATGATGTATAAATCAGTCAAGACGCAAAAAACACACCTTCATGAGTTCAGCATTAATGATTTTCTCAGTCTTCTCTCGCGCAGCCTGTTCAACCATTCTCTGACTGAGCACAGACAGCTTGGCCAGAGCTGAAGCCAGCTCGTCCGTGGCCAGCGACTGTCTGGCCCGGTCCTGCCAGGCCATGGCCCTTTCAGTGAGGCACTGGAGAGCTTCCCCCTCGGGCAGGCGCACTGGCAGCTTCTGCAGGGACACGAGAAGGGAAAGGATGGTCTCCAGGCGCGGGCGCCGAGACCGCAGGCACAGGGGACAGAGGAACTTGAGGTCTCGCGCTGCCTGCACCATGGCCGCCTGAGAGGTGCGGTTCTTGACGTTAGCAGACTTAGGCAGGGGAACGCAGGTGCCTGAAACAAAATATATCCTCTTAAGTGATGTGGCAGAAAGAAACGAGTCGGGTATTTGTACTGTGTTTGCAAGGCTCCTGACTGGTATCGCGGGTAATCAACCAAATGAAATGCCTTTATTTATAAAGTAAGCCATGATGATTAACCACCCTAAGAAGTTGCGTTTTACATAATTTCAGGTGGAAAAAATGAGGGGCAGAACTTCTCAAGCTAAAAGGTATAGACACTAACACATATTTTGACTCAGTGTTTTATATAGCGAGAAATAGAGGAGGCGGCAGGTACTTACTGTGGAACCAGTCCTTGCAGAGCTCACACTGCAACATGAAGCCGGCCTGACCTTTACGACACACACAGAACTTGGTGTCAGGGTCCTGGCGCATGTACTTCTCCATGTTCCCACCGCGCAACTCTTTCATGGCATCGATTTCTCGCGACTCAGCTGCTTTGAATGCTGCAACCTGCAATTGAACATAGGAGATCCATGTACAAGTACTGAAATAATATATTCAACTTAAAAGTGTGATAGTCAAGTACTCAACCAGTGACTGATTAACGCTTGCTCCTCTATTTGGGCCGGTAATACATTTAACAATTAAAAGGTATAGGATTTTGAAATTCACTTAAAAGCCTCGGGATCAATTAAGCTTAAAATGTAAGCAACAGGCTTCTGTGCTAAACATCACAGTACAGTTTGGTTAACTTTCAATTGAAGGTACGTGTTCTAAGCACAGCAATATCAGAGGCATATATCAAATTTGAATTATCATACACGGCTCTGGCAACATACATGAACAAGACAACATACTACTGCCCAATTGCTATAGTATCTTTCGATACTAGGAGGGTAGCCCAGCTGATTTGCCTAACTGCTATTTTCTTTTGCTTCTAATTTTTAGTATATAGTTCTTTTTTTGTATTTCTTTTTTTCATTTGATTGCATAGGCAACCATCACTCACTTCCAAACCTGGCCTCCTCCACTCTGGGCCACAATCAGCAGGAGGCATTTCACAGTGATGTTACACTTCAGTTACATAACTTATCTGATGATCTCCTCAGATATTTCCTCTCACTGAAATCAGTTTACACAGATGTACAGATGACAGTCTACAGATCCAAAGATAAAGATCTTACAGGATGTAGCTTGTCAGATCACACTTGTAGGCCTGGCCTAGTAGGAATGCCTAGTAGCCAACCCCCTGCCTAGTAACTATTCACAAGCTTTCAGGGTTGTTCACTTATCCTCAAGCACCATCCTAGTAGCCAACCCCCTGCCTAGTACCCAACCCCCTGTCAATCACAGCCAGTCTGTACACCTCCCTCCCTGTCCTCCCTCCTCCCTCCCTGTCACTCACAGCAAACAGGCCAAGCCAATACACTCCTCTACTTAACAGCACCAGCCAACAGTCAAAACAGACCCATGTGGCCACTGACAGGCCACCCCTCCAATTTAGACTTAGCCAGGGGTGCGACAGAGCCTTCAGTATAGAGTATACCTTTCCTATAGTGATACTAAAAGGAGGCTGCGCCCATTCAATCGAAATACAACTTAAAACAGAAAAACACAGAGGCTACCCTCCTAATAAATACAAATACAAATGTCGATACATAATATGTATCAAGTTGTCCCCTAATTCTTGGAAATTTAGAGTACTAATAAATGTTATCTTTTTTTATTCATTTAGAGGCCAATAATCATTTAACAGTTACAGGAAAGGATGAAGAAGGAAGGAAGTAGATAAAACCAATACAAGGCGATCCCATGGTGGGCCCTTACCATTGCAGCCGGATCGTGTTCTTCTATCTTGATCTCGGTGATGGCACAGTTTTCCTTAGCTTCTTCTTTGGCTACTTGTTCCTTGGCCTTCTTGCGTCGGTTTTTATTGCTCGAGTACATACCGATATCTTGGCGGGGCGACAACACCTAGAGAAATGTAATAAATAATATTACATGGAGGTCATCCATAACAGATCGCAGTTTATTTAAATTTGTATTCATTTTAGGTATTTAACTCTCATGAGAGACAGGGAACCGGGAGTTAACATTGGCCGACTCTGGGACAAGGGCTCCTGGAAGCGAAATGAAACAGCTAAAATATGTAAAATAATGATGTGACTGGAAGACTTGAATTTATGCAGATTTTCACTGCCTTTTTGTACATCTCAGACAAATAAAGGATACTTCAATTCAATTCAATTTAAACTTAGTCAGTGCCATATCAATGATCAAATTTGTTTCCGATACATTTAAATTGGCAGAAATATCAAAGAGTAGGTGAAGAAATACTATAGGAAATCAGCTGCTTCGAAGGAAATTAACTAAAATATAATTATACACTACTTCACCAGTCAATGAAGGATTTTGTGCTTAAGTGTACACGATGTGTGCTGATACTTGATTGCGCACGAGCTTTTATTTAGCTTACCTCCACCAGGGAGTACGTTGAATTCTTCTTGAGGAATGCCCGGGCCGTCCGTTCACGCCAAGCCTTTGCGGCTGCCACTTGTGATTCAACTTGTGGCAGGAGATCAAGACGGACGGGAATCGGTCGACCTTTGTTGACAAAACTCTCCAGGACGTCCAAGTAAGGATAATGTTCACCGTTCTGAAACATAATTAGTATAACTTATGAGTTGGTTGATACATCTACCAACGACAAAACTGCCTCTCTACCTGACTTATGGTATATTTATGACTTAAACAATGAAGGCTACTTATGCGTTTCCTTGTACGTACCTGTATGGCTTCGACCTTGCTGCTCCATTCTTTAGCTTTACGCAGAGCATCTTTGAGTGCGTTGACATTAGGTAGACAGGCAGGAATGCCTTTAGCCTCTGCAATGATGGCATCGAGGGTAGCCATTACATGGCGAGGTCTGAAATACAGAATTGAATAAACTTTTGTGAGTTGATGGCGACATTAATCAATTTTCATATGGCATAGATAAAGAGGAAATTGGGTTGGTTACAAATGTAGAACACGCAATATATGACTGGGTTAGAATAGAAAAGTCGATAGAAAAAGCAGAATCTAAGATACAGTTCCTAGCTTGAAGGCAGATTCTGACCTCATCGTATTATTTAACAGTAGCTTGACACTGCAGCCCATTCCCACTGTCTATAAGCTAGCTACAACTCCATACTTGTCGTGTATTACCTGGCTTGAAGGCAAATTCTGGCCTTTTCTTCCCAGCGTTCACTGACTGTGAGCAGCTCCTGCAGTTCAGCCATGGCCTTCTCACAAGCGGGATGCGGCGCCAGACCCACACCGGAGTCTATCAGCTTGCGCATCACATCCAGGGTCACTTTACTCGGCTCAGCCAGGGTGGCACGTACCTCGTCCAGCCAACGCGCCTGCTGGAGGACCTGCTTAAGCCGGGGGATCTCGGGAAGATCAACGTCTAGTGTGATACCAAACTCCATGAGGCGCTCCAGTTTGATCGAGTCCGGAGTCTCCTCGTTTAAGGCCTCCTGAGTCTCGGTCTGGAATGTTACCACCTTCTTCAGGAGGTCCTACACAAAGAAGATAGCAATGAATCAATCTCTAATTATCATACCATAATGAAAGTTGTACCACATGCTGTTTGTATTGAAGACAGTGTGGCAAAAGGCATATGGTTAAAATTACAAACATGCGAGTGGAAACATGGAAAATACAATAGTACATATTAATGTATTAAAACTGGGATTATGAGTAAAACCAGATAGGTGAATAGCTATACAGTTGTATGTAACTCTATATATACCTCCCAGATATATGGAATACATACCTTGATTAAGGTAGCCTCGCGGATGTTACACGGGAGATTGGTCACTTGCTCATTGAAGCACTGCAGTTCTTCTAGACTCAGTTTGGCCACGTACTTGCTGTCTCCAGACTGACGGTGGCGGGTGCGAACCTTCTTACTGACGAGCTGCTGGGCCACGTTGGCACACTTCTCCGCGTCAGTGATGGCCTTTAGTAAGGTCTGGAGAAGGGGACTGTCTGGGAACTTTCTCTCCTCAGACTCTGTCACCAGTTCCTTCAGATCAGCCAGATCTACAACATAGCCACAGCGAACATGTCAATGCGGGGTACAACTGATCGCAGATTTTTTTTTTATTATATAGGTTAAAAACTTGTATATATATTCTATTGTCAATTCTACAGGCTGCGTGTTGGTATGGGGTGTCACAAATCAAGGTGGTGTACACCTCAAAGGACCAACAAATTCCAAAATGTTTAGAAATCCACACTAATGGCTAGATTAAGAATGGAATCGAAAACATGAGAAATACTTTTTGATGGGCGCAAGTGAAGTTCTGGCGTGTAAACGTAGATCTATACAGCAAATACTTCCATGATCCAAACAAAACAAGACCTAGTACTTGCTGGGTATGTTCAAAATTAGGAACAATGTAAGTCAACTATTATTAAATACCTATATAGAACGTGTTGCGTGCCCGAATAGCGCTACCACAACTGAGGCTGAGGTCATAGAAACTATTATTAAATACCTAGTACGGAGAGTGCTCAGGTCTTACCCAGTTTTTCCTCTTCAGACGCCTCCAGTGCAGTCTTGACTTTGTAAGCCCAGTTATCATAAGACTCTGCCCTGATCTTCAGGCGGTGCAGCATGGCCGGTAGTTCATCCAGGGTGTACCGGTAGCGCAGACAATGCCGGGAGGGATCGCACTTACACAGCTTTTCCACGTGGTGGATACATACCAGTTTGTCTGGAGGCAAACAAGAGGAAATGATTGCAACGTATTAGAAGAAACTATCATTGGCATTCATGAACAAGCACTATTTTGGGGCCACCTAGGAATTGATCTCAGAAAGCTATTTCCCTTTATTGGAATCCACGTGCATCCAAAGATGGCATATACTGGCAATTTAAAAACGTGACAAAAAACAAGAACAACAAAAATGAAACTAGTGTCTCCCATTTTGTCAATATTTGTTACCCGAGATTAAAAGGGGAACTCACTTGGACTACAAGGACAAGTGACTCCAGACAGGAAACATGTAGTTTTACATGTTTCACACTGCCTTTCATCATCTGGCAGCAACTCAAACGCTTCACGTTCCGCTTCGACCGTTCCCTAAAATAATTAAAGAATAAGTGAATTCAATTAGAATGATTATATTACTAATACGTTTTGTATATATATTTCCCAACTAATAGGATATGACAATATCGTTCTTTAGCAATAAAAGATTAAGTGTTTTCCAACTATTTAGCTCCAATGCATTCGAGACTATCCATTTATATATGAACAGATGAGATTCTAACACAAATTTAGCAATTTACACAAAAGCAAGCAAGTCAAAGCAATTAAAAAAGATAAAACTATGTTAAACTGACCCTATCAAGCAGTTGCTTTCTCAGTTTTTTCTCTGTCTCGACCATGACGAGCATGTCCTGGTGTGTAGCAGCGGCCAGATCCACGTCCAGTCTATCAGGATCGGCGGCCATCTTACAGATGAGCTCCTCGTGAGAGAACACACATTGGCGGTTCAGGCCACGATAATGCTCAATACAGTCGCGACCAATAGGCAGCTGGAAAATAAGAATGACATGTAAGATGATCAGGTATATCTGGGAAAAAAGTTTGTTTCCATTTTACAATTTATATCAGAATGTTAGTTTGATTAGGTCTTAATCAATAGAAAACGAGCGACATCCAGACGTTGTTCTCTCCAGCTTTGATGGACTTTCCTAACTTATTCAATTGGACAATAACAAAATATAGAAAAACATGTCTATATTAAATCTAAATGGCCAATAGTCAATATCGCACTATCCGCCTCACCATGTTGAGAAAATGACTGGGTATTAAGGCCGGCATAGCAAGTCAATTAAATACCTACCCAATCAGCAGGGCAGAAGTTAACCGCCTCAGCGAAGTTATAGCCCTGATTAAAACCAGCATGGTAGGCGCGAGGGTATGTTACAATAAATTCTCCAGCCTGCTGGTCCGCCCTCACAATCTGCAGTAGAGAAATTTCAATAGTATAACAAGACATTGTCAATTAGCACACTATGAATATATTATACACCATGATTGGGTGGAATCTCTACAAACTGGTATATTACTTGGTAGAAATCGTTTCGTAACAGTATGTCCGACGTTTCGGACGGTGAGGTCCTTCAGGGACTGTTACATTGGATATATGACTTGACATGTGGGCACAAGCTTTTATATAGGGTGGGAATTTAGAAGCAGGGCATTATTGGAAAATATACATTAATATTATGCACAAGCTCACACTCTAGACAAACCCAGTCACGATAGAAAAGGCCCCATTTTAAGCTGAACTGGATCACTTAAAACAAAATTTCTTTTCTCACCAAATACTGCGGTTATACATTCTCTGAAGACCTTTCCAGCTTCGTCAAAATTATAATGTATAGGTAATGCAATGTACTATGGATCTAATAAAACGGGTCTTTTACCAACAGATATATCTGGTAGTAGACTAACATGTCATATATATAAGAAAAAGAGAAATGCATAACTAGAAGGGGCACTTTAGTTAAAGGAAGGTTCACTTACCGGTACACCGTACGCCATCAGAGTGTTGGGATTCATGATGGTGGTGAGCTGGTGGAGCAGATCGGGCGACTGTTCAAATAACTCAGGTGCATTGTTTTTCATGCACTCCTCCAACAAAGGAGCTTTGTTACCGGGCACGCCATACCATGTTTTAGGTTCACCCCTGGGTATGAGGAATATAAAACACAATATAATAGATGCGAAAAAAAATGATAGGTTCTAAAGACCAGCTACAATAAGTAAATAAGAGGAGCATTATTCAGCTGATCAAATGTTTGATGAGCATCATGAAATGCGCGTGATTCGTGATGAATGAAGTAATATGATACATTATATATGTCAAGGGCAGTCTGTAATACATGTATTGCGCCGCTAAAGTATCATTATTATTATAAAACTTTTATTCAATAAACATGTTACATTTCTGTTATGTTGTACCGAAGTGGAATAATCCCTCTCAATGTATATTTTACCGTTTATCTTTTTCAACAATATCGCCAAGGAAACGGTTCGGTAATACATATTCCATTACTCACCAGTGCATGTAGTTGATGGAGTAGCTCCAGTGGTCCTCAATATGCCAGGCAAAGCTAGAGAAGCACATGCCCACATAACACCAAGGCACCTTCATGCCCGAGATGTCAGCGTTGATGTGGCGTAGCACAGACTGCTGCTGCACTGGCAGGTTATTCAGGTTCCAGCCAGAACTCATGTATTCCTATAGAGAAGAAACATCTAGTCAGAAGGGGCACCATTTTGTGCGGACTTCAGTATCAGCGATACAATAATATGTAGCAGCTAATGGCTTTCCCATCATTAGAAATGAGTCAAAGCCATTTTTTAATAACGAAATATAGAACACGGGATGAATGAGTGATTTTGATTAAATGTTATTTTGCAATTAAATTTCGGATAGGGGCGATGGAGCGCAGGCAGGTACCCACCCCACTTTTTTAAAGTTAAAAATAACGCTGATACTCAAGAGTCATATCACTGAATCTCCGAAAAAAATAAATCTATTTTGGATTTTGATTAATATCTGATTTTGAAGTGTGAACTACAGTGCATCCCGCATACGGTCTGTATCTGATGGTTGTATCCGTCTTTTGGCTGTAGTATGCAAACATATCCAACAAACACCAATGCACTAGTCGCTTGGGCCCTGCCGCCTCCTACCCTGTTTCAAACATAATGGAATGGTCTGTAGTAATATTTACCCGAACGTCTTCTTCCTGGAAAAGGTCCGAGACAGCCTCAGTGGGGAATCCAGACCCATACTCCATGGCGTGGATATCGGCTCCATATTCTACAACCACGTCCTCTTCTATACAGTTCACTAAACGCCAGAACTCCTTCTCCACGGTCGAGCAAGGCACCATCTACATTAAAACAATACACTTCCCATAATATCTAGACCAACTAGCAGTTTGGTATAAGCAGAGCTGTTACTGTATAATAGACCATGAAATGTATTGTTTTCCTCTATTTTGTGTCATATTTTTAAAGAGATAGGAGAAGAGAGAAAGGAGAAAATATGGCTAGAACAAATGTAACAAGGCCAGAGCCTGATGGCGGTATGATTATACATGTAGTATATAGCGAGGCCAGCCTTTTAACACTGGCGGCAAGAACATTGATTGTATGGCCTGACATATGTATATCCCAGGTTTAGAGAATATTTTTGAAATAGCTCTTGTAATGGGAAGATGTTAAGTACTGATAAGTAACGATCGAAATGATTGGTCATCTGGAGGTAAAACCAAAAATACTTACATGAACCGGCATGTTGAAATAGTCCAGTTTGAACTGGTCAGCCATCTCGCCGTACGACTGGAGAGTGTACTCGCGTTTGGCTTGCTCAAATCCATAGGCTTCATGAGGCTTGCTGCACTCCTTGGCCACACACTTGGGGCATCGCCAGTCTCCTTTGGGGATGTCGGTCATGGGTGGGAGGAGGCAGAAAGTGTGGAAGGCGTCGTCACAGCCGTCACACAGCAGCATGCACTCCTCAGCGTCACCACGCCCACATGTGTGACACATGTAAGAATCCACCTGCCGTATTCCCAAGCAAACCATGCGTTAGATATACTTGTACATAATTAATAAAATTATAGCAGATCAAAAGAAAAATCAGCTAGAAAGTGTAAAAGTAATTACTATACTTATAGTATATCAAATGAATAAGACTAAATCTCCCGAAGAAAGGGATATTAATAAGCCAGCGATACATCTGGGATCATTTGACAACTAATTGAGAGTAAATAATAAGTAAGCATACATAGCATGTGGCTTTCTTCTCCCTGGTTTTCATGCGACCTTTCAAATCCGCTTTCATTTCTTCTTCCTTGTTTTCCTCTGAAATGTCCAAGTATTGGATCTTTATCAACCCGCCTTTCATTTATTTTCACACCAAAATTCAGAATGCAGACATTTAAATGTCATGAGGAAAAAAATCCCCATGCTGGTGATACCTTTAACAATTTTTCCCTCAGGCACTGGCATCTTTGGCCCTGCTCCGTAAAACTGTAATTTGCGCAACTCACTGTTAACATTGTAATCCACGTGTCCTTCCTGAAAATAATGAGCAACATTTTAGTGCTGAATCTGAGCAGAATGTGAGTGCACCCAATCGTGAAAACACCAATCGTGAATTGCCACTTGTAAGACCCAAGATGGCACAATGACAATCGACAAGAGGCAAAATAACCTCTTGCTCGTTTTTTAAGGCTTTCCACGAAACTCCCACGACTGTACTGCTTCGTACAGTCATGGAAATATCAGCAAAAAATTCAGCCGATCTCGAGGTCCCCAATATACCTCCAAAACCAAACCTCAGATAAAGCAACCAATGCCAATGTGCAGATTAAAAATATCTAGTTTAATTCTATAGCCACTTACTTCTAATACCAAAGATTTTGGAGTTAATTTCATCTCGTCTTTTATCTTCAGGAGGGCACCACTACTAACAACTTCGCTAGTGGGGCTCTCCTGAATAGGAGTCTCCTACAATTAAGAATGACAACAATCGATGCAGGCATGTTTATCAGTCAACGTAAATATGTTAAATAAAGTCAGAGGCAGTCACTGGCGTCCTTAACCGCCCATGTTCAACATGGAGACAGAACAAACCAGTGATAGAAATCATTCTTCATCTCAAGCCTGCAGTTGTATGACCACACATGATCCATGCTTGGTGTTTTAATCCGTTGACCCAAAACGATTTATATCAAGCGGCGATAGAAAGACACATTCATAAATAATGCTTTCTAAATATATATAGGTAAACAAACACCTTTTACGAAACGTATGTGCAGACAGCGCAGAAACCAAAGTACTTAATTTGTGAAAGTCTTTGAAAAACAATACTAAAAGCACCTGAAGAAGATCCTGGTGAAAATGGAACGACTTGACAAAATGAGTCCTATAAGTGAAACGTTGGTTTAAATGGGGGTTAGAACTTAGATATGAGTTGTAAACGATCGGGAGAGGGTATATTTAGTCCACACAAAAAGTTAGATGAATTAAAGAACCCCTCCTGCCCCCCCCCCCCCCCCCAACAATACCATTCAAAGTTTAAATCGGTTCGGTGTTGGGCTTGTCCCTTCAAACCTAAGCTGATACAACTTCTCAATTATCGCCATTAAAAGAACAAAGAAACTAACAGTAAAGACAAAATACACGCGTCACAATGTTGATGCGGTTTATTCAAGTTAGCCCCCATCGTTAAAGACGTATAAATCTCGTTGAAGCTGGCTCATGAAATATTCAAAAGAATGTGCGTGAGCATAAACGATATAGTCCAAAAGATATAGAACTGACAATGGCTTGATTCAAATATATAGTTAGCTTAATGCCATTTTGAATGTCCCAACAAGCTTCCGTTTTGAATGTGATTACAGCCTTGGCTAAATAAAAGAGAAGGCAATAATTAAAGAAAGATTACTGGGAAAGGCTAATGATTAGTCCTGCATATATCTGGGCACGCCATATACATACACCAAGATGACACAAACTAAAACCACAGGTGAACTGGGAGACAGCAATGAGGGGATATTGAACTGGATGGACAGACGAGGAGCGAGGAGAACAAGTGACAGTGTTGGATGAAAAGGTCCAAATTTACCTTTCGTTTTCGGGAATAGACTCTCGCATGGTAAATTTTTGAGAGATCTTTGATACTTGGATTAGGAACGACAGTGTCTGTTGCGCAAGCCTGATCATCAGGCATGTTCTGAATCCAAGCAAAAAAAGGTGGAAAATTGGAATATTTCGGAAGATTCTTTTTTTAAAATATATATTTGGGCTTGTATTGGTTTTTCTACAATTGCTACTCATAGAATAACAAGGCAAATCAAGGTTGTTGTTTCCATAATATATTCCATGGAAGGGAGAGCGGAATCTTGAATAAAATATCATTCGAATTAAGGGTTGACTCAAAAATCATTTAAACTTAGTTCACCTTATCTAAGATGCAATGAAGTATTCATATCAGAATTAAACCAAATTGTCTAAGTCTTGGTGTATGTGAATTAAGCATGAAGAAAGCGCCATTGTATATGCAAGGAGCACGTTAAATTTAGATATCAGGTTTATATTAGTGATCAACTCACCTCTCGGCAGATTCTTTTCGACCTCCGGTTCAGAACTTCTTCCTCTTGTTTCAATTCCTCAGCAGCTTCCTCTGCAGCTCGGGCTTCTTGTTCTTTAATTAGTTTCTGAGGGGAGAAACAAGAGTAATAGTTGAAAAAATGTGATTGGCCAGAACTATTAGTCTGGAAGGAATTGCTATCAGTCGAAAGTATGCTTTACATATATATATATATAGATATCCCAGCTTGTCTCACTGAACTACTTAATTGCATCGTCAATGAAACCAGTGGAACACTTTGGGTTTCGTTGATCCATACTGTGAAATTAATATGAAACCAACTAGAAGCTTCATTGGACAATATATCATAATCATCGAATAGAATTTGACTGACAGATAGAAAGAAGGAAACTTAAAGTACATAAGACGTGGTTCACTTGATCTTTTCAGTGAACTATTACATCAAGTAGTCATATAGAATGCACGGGCCAGAATGTTACAGTTTCAAGTCGCTTACTTTTTATGGGATATACGCAGTACCAGCAAACTCAAGCATATGTTCGCTATTAGGACAGTTAGTATTTACATCTAATTTCTAAACCCACCACCTTCATCGAAGTCTAATGACGACCATCTAAGATGCAGTTCATTCTAGATTTCCTATTGTAAATATCGATGAAAAACTACTGAACGAGATAATATTGAACATCGGAATTCAACAACAAAAAAATAACAATCTGAATATCGATTATAATATTTCTTTTCGAAGTTGATCATTATATCACGGAGCCCACTATAGATGTGATATTTCATACATTTCGTCAATAAATGAGCCTAGTTCCTATGCAAATGATAAACCTATACTACAAATATTCATCAAAGAAACAAATAACATGCACTAAAATCCCTTGCACTTGATGAATGACAGTCTGCCTGATACGATTTTCCAATCATAATCTTTCAGTAACCAAAAACATAATAATACACAGTTTTATTAGAATCAATGTTTGAAAAGTTCGATGTCACAGAAGGATATGGATATATAGGTACAACAGATTCACAAACTCAGTTTTCCGTGAACATTAGGAGTAAAATCAAATGTGAGTTGTCTGCGTAAATTATCGATAGGTCCCAGAAATGAATTAGGTGAATAGGATTAAACGCTACGAGGTGCCTCCATAATTATACAGCAATTTTTAAATAAACTGCTTCCTGACTGGCGGGAAGTTATTTATATTTTCTGTGCTTTCAGTGAGTATAAAAAGCAGGTGAGAGACGTAGTGTGAGTGACAACTGACATTCACTATCACCGATAAGGAGTGAAATAAATCCAATAATATAACAGAATAAAAAAGAAATAAAACTTCAGCACCGAAATTTAGTACATAATTTGGATTTTGCAGGACGTTGGTTTAGATAAGATATTTTACTAATGCAAAGAAGAAAGTTAGAGAGATCTGAGTGAAAAATGATACCAGGCTGGCAAACATGTCCGTTTGAGGTTATAACTTTCTACCTGGCATTTCAGCACAGGACACTTACCGCCGTCTCTAACTTCAGCTCCTGAAAATGGGGTACAGACTAAGAGTGTGATTTATACTGTCTACGAGGGGGAAACTGATATAAAAGGGAAAGAATAACAGAACTTGGCAATCAGTATCCCAATAAAAATCCCTCTTATCATGCCCCAAACTTTAAAATGCAAGAAAAACTTGAACACTATGATTCAACCAGGTTCAAAGAACAAGAGCATGCATGATTCAACGTAAACTTCTGAATTTTAAATCTGGTAAGCAAAAGTGGGTTCAGTCCAGGATCACGTGGTACATGGATGAAGACAGGATTGATGTACACACACACACACCTCAGGGATAGCTTGACAGCTCACGGGGTTAAACGGTCACAACCACACCACAGTACATAGTCTAATAGTGATATTAATGACTTTGAAAAGACGAATGTGCTAACTACAAGCTACAGATTATTGTACTCAAGTTAAAAAAATAGAACATTTAAAAGATGTAAGGTATGGAAGTCACTAACGGCCAGAGATGGCGTGCCCTTCCACACACTATCCCAAGTAACCATGTTCTCGCACTTACCTCAGGATCAACAGTTGCACCCGATTTGAAGAGGTCGAAGGGGTAAAGAACCCTTTCGTAATGTCCCCTCAAAATGGATCCAACGCCCCTCCCAGGGGGGTAACCCATGCGACTTGCAACCTTGGACCATTTCCTCTCCTGACATACGACATCAAATCCCCCTTCCTCTCGGACAATCTTTATTATAAAGGATCAACAGCAAGGTTTAGTTCAGACATCAATCAATCACAATTAGGCTATCCATTCCTATCAATGACACGAAAGGTATATATATATGATTTTCATATGATTTATTAATTCAATGAATCAAATTTATTGATATGCTTCGGAGCGCAGTGGAAGACAAACACTTCATTCCGAAATCGAATTTTACAAAACAGTATCTGAATTGATACTTCTAATTTAATATGATAAATTTAGCAGATGGTTAGATGGACAGTGGAATGCTAAATTTTAAAACATTATTACCTTATTCAAACTGTAAAGGTCCAATGTTTTGCGTTCCACATTGGGGATCCGGAGGAAGTTTCCCTATAAATAAGAACAAAGTGAAGACAATGAGAAATCTTCATCACAGAAAAAAAGCCGTACCACTCATGTACCATATTATTACCATCAGGTATTATACACCAGCAAGGTAACAGTATTTTCAGCAGAAAGAATGTGCAACTGGAGGACATCTCACCACGGCTCACGAGTTGTCATTCACCATTGTTTAAACATTTTATTTCAACTACGTATACATTTTCAAATATCCCAGCCAAACGTAACAAAGTAAGTCAACACTTTTGTGGAAAACATTTGATAGAAATAACTTTCCATCGCATCGGAATAATCAGAATCATCTGGTATTTGTGTCATTCCCATGATGTTTTTTGAATAAAAACTCGGGGACTATTAGGAATATACGGAAATGTTTCTATATTCTTTCCATAGATCTGTTATATGCAGACATGACAGTGTGCATGTCAGTATGTTATTAACAGTTATATCCAACACACTAAAACACCCTTGGAGATCTATGCACTGGAAGAGGGAACCAAGCAGGCGTGGAAAGAAAATGGGATTTCTAATATGTGAATTCTAATGTGGTTTAAACTAGAGAGGTGTAGTATAGGCAGAAATACCTCTGTATCATAATTAAAGAAAAACAAATGGTAGAAGGAACAGTTACACTGCCACATGCTTTAGTATTACACCATGTAAATATAACTCGGGCATCAAACCATATTAACATGGAATATTTTCAGCACTACGCGATTGAGGTTTTGGGCAGTTAACATGAATATATACGGGTGATGTGGCAATGGGTTCGTGTTCCAGAAATGGGCGTTTCCAATGCAGTATCAACAATCTCTCCAAAGACTACATCAACCAGGAAGATACAATATAATACGGTAGATTGCATTCGGTTAAACGTGGCCAATGTTCTATTGCATATATCTGAGGAGGTCAGTGTACAGGCGACAATTCTGCCCTTCCAGTAGCAGAAAGTAGATGCAAATAAGCCTAAACTTGGCTAAAGACAGAACAGGTCAACGCTGGGCGTGCGTCTACGTGCAGCGAGCATCACCAGTTGCGACGCGCAGCCACGATCGCGTTACATAAATGTGTGCGAGGCTCAACGCGTGGCAACGAACAAAGGTGTTATAGGACCTACACACGGTCTACGCACAGAATGACAGATGTCTCTCCCCCCTCATTGGATGTAAAGATCAGCGACCTTTCGCACTTCCCGTGCAAATGCTAGCATCCAAATTAAACTTTACAAACTTCCGTTCAATGAGAGAGAACCATAATTTTCTAATGTCAAGACAAGCATGCAGCTCCTTCGTGGCCAGCCTCGTGTTATATTTCCATGGTCTGGAGGATCTATTAGGGCGAGTTGTTTATCTTATGCGTCCCCACCCCCTATCTAATTACTCAATTTACTGTCCAGTTTTTCCTTCTTGACAACACTTCTAGGGGAAAGCTTCAGTCCAAGTAAAGCACCCTATTCCATCCTTTATGTGTACGTGAATCCACCTTTCCCCCAATGCCTCTTATCACACAACTTTTCTAATGGTCATTGGATCCAGGTTCCTCCAATATGCTTGTCTTCAGAAAATTCCAGACATGAGGAGATGAGATTGAGATTATCATATTCATAAATCCTCGGATGCATCAACGATGGAAGAATAATCCAAGTGAAGTATAAATCCATGGCAAGTTTTTTCCTTGGTTACAATCCTTTGTTTTATTTTGTTTGAGTACCGTCATTGGAAATTTAATGTTTGACGGTAACAACAGTCCCCAGGTTATCAAGCATGACCTCGCTCCCAGAGCTAAGGATCTTTTTTCACAAGAAACGCTTCACCCAATGTAGAAAAAGAAGATGAAAACACACACAGGTGCCGCTAAAAATGTTGTCATTTTGTCCCGCAACCATTCCTCTACAGATGTCATGGCCAGAAAAGTGGTTTTGATCGACATAAATGTACAAAATTCGATGCCAAATGAAAGCTTCCAAGAAGGATGGGAGTTTTGTTTAATTTTCAAGATGGCTGCCATAGTTGGTCATCATTAGGGAGTGTCTGTCTAATTTATACTAGTGGGAATTGGTTCCAAATCACCCATTTGGAAATACGATGACTAAATTTAAAACATTAGAAAAACGTAGAGAAACATATAGACTTAGTATTTATTCAATAAAAAGTGGGTTTAGACGTTGCCAAAGCGCTGTTTTAGACACCTAAGTGAATGCAGCCTGGTTGGAAAAGCCGACGAGAGGGCGCTCACGTGAGGCCGGGCCTCTGGTGAAAGCCAGCCGGCGCAGCAGCACCGAGGCCGGTCAGGCACAGTGAGGCCGACCGGTCTCCCTCATTTGAGTCATTACTGCTAAGTCTACTTGTTGGGTCCGAGACCATGACCATGGGCGTTCATCAGTCCCACCCAGACGCAACCAATTATTTGTTGATTTGTGGTCACAATCGGACGTCTACAAGCTCTTTGTATGTCCCCGCGAAAGGTCAAAATCAAAGGACGATTGAATTACAGCTTTAAAAAAATCAATGCAAGGGAAAAGGGTTCAGGCGGAAAGACATGAGGACCTTTAAATGAGAGTGAGCTAGGCGCAGAGGGGCCGGATCTTTGGAGCATATCTAACAACTGCGGGTTCTGTCATTACATACACATCTCTTAGCATACATAGATATGGACAGAACTGAGGGACACTTTAAGGGACTATAGGAGGATTTGGGGAAGTGGTTGTCACTTGGGTTTGAACTTGAAGGGTCGGAAAGTGTTCCTCTTTAGATGAATAGCACGCGTTGGGTCCCCAATGACAAGAAAGTTATGCTTTTACTACATACAGCCTTTAAGATCAGATGAAAATGGTATGTAAGTCATTGGACGCCTACGGCGCTAATGGCTTTCCTGGCCCTGGAGTAGGCGACCCAATGAGCTTCTAATAGCATTTTGCGGTGTGGAACCAGAGGCTTTCCCTTAGTTTGAAGGGACTCTCTCAACTCTGAGCCTAGACTGAATAATTCTGAGCCTAGACTGATTATCTCTATCTTGCTTTTGCTCTGCCCTTTTAATATTCCAAATAAACATGTTTTCGTAGACAGTGAATCTCCAAGTAGACGTTCCGATGATCTACACGTCGATCACGACATAATTAGGTCTATTTTTTTTACGATCTAGCGCATGAAATAAATCTTACCTGCAACTCCCAGAATTTTGCTAGTTTATCTAGAAAATTCAGTCGAATTCGCGTCTTGGCCTGGAAAAAAAACGCACATTAAAACCAGGTGAGTAAAATGCCATTAAAATCAAAACTCCATATTTTCAAGTCATTCAATTAATAGAGGGTGTTTATATACATTAATAAGTACTTTAATTCTTTAAAAGATACTTACCTCTAGTTCATTTAATCTTTGAACACGCGGAGTGAATCTGAACGTTTCAACATCCACAGCAAAAGGCGGCTGCCAATCCTACAAAAGAGAAAATGAATGTATGAAGATCTTTGAAAAATGTCGCAGGCGCCTGTACGGACATAGCTATGATGGTTTAACCAAGCCCTTACTAGCAAGAAGGTGTGGCCCACGTCAATTCTGACGACAAAGAGAAAATATAAGCTGCGTATGATTCAAAATATCGTTTCCCTTTCATGGATGATCTTGCACAATATTTGATAATGGACGTATGAAAAGAGATAAAACAAATTTGATAAACGTTCCGAGAGAACACGGTGATTGGAAAGAATGCTTGTTCAATATAAGAAAAAAAATAAAGTTGTAATTATTACATACAATTCAGATCTTGTAGCAATTGCATCTAATTAGTTCAACTTTTAAAACTAATTCTGATGATATATTGAACAATGTGAATGTCAGAACCCCAATCTATGACCCTAACACATGCTAGCAACCGAATGTCCGAAAAGAAATACCCCAGCGAAATTTGCATTCCTACTTCACGATGTGAAACATCTCTGGAGCAACTTTGTATATAGAGCAAAATAGTAAAGATAAATTTGACCCACATGTTGATCAAATCAGATTGCTCAGTCTGAACAAGAGAACAGCTTGCGTCGGATTGAGCTGCGTAGGTTTTCTCCAGCTCCAATAATTTTAATATTTATTGGTAAAATATTAGTTTAAATATTATTTCTAATCCTTCTTTTCTGAATTGGATACTCAGAGACACATTATTGGCTCAGAAAATAATTATGATTAACTTTCGGGAGATAATAAACTTGGTATTAGAGGAAGAAGTCACATGCAAATTCACTGCATACGTAATGACTTGGGGAGCTCAGTTAGTTCTGAACCGACGAGTGGTTTCTGACCAATGTCAGGCTTCAAGCAGATAAGACATCTTTCACTTAGCAACGAAAAACTTATATTTATCACGGTTTATCTTGACAGATTTTGGCTGACAATTGTAAACAAATACCCAATCAAACAAGTGACACAAAGTTGTTCCCATTAAATATAGCTAAAAGTTAGAAAAATGAAATTGTGTGAAAGCTTTCTGTGAGGCATTCCAAACAAAAGGGTCGCCATGTTTCGTGAGTGGAGTGTCACGTCAGTCTCCTAAATGCCTGTTCCTGCCTTATGTATCCGGAATGACAACCATGTGGCAAGCTTCAGAAAGGCCTAAGCATTAACAAATGAGCAATATTTAATAGAAAATACAAGATTACTAACCGGGGGTGGCTTTATTTTGCATATTCCAGCTTTCTCTGCAATAGGTCTTATTTTAGCCAAGTAAGCAAGGGGATCTTGGAACTCCTCCCATGACGGCTCAAAAATTGGACAGGCAGGAGGTGGAACAAACTCCCCACTCGTCTCAACCATCTTCACGTGCTGCTTCAATCTCCTCCTCCACGTGTAAACTTAATCCTTGACCAACACAACAGGTAAATATCCAGCCAGAAGCCTAAGGTAGCTTCATACTTCTTTTAAGATCAATCTCCCAAGCTCCAGCCGGGATGAAGTTACTTCGCTTGATCTGTGACCAAGAACTCATTGCTTTACTGTAACAATGGCGAGTATAAAAGTAGTCCCTATAAATTATCCATCAGACAAATAACTTCTATTACAGATATATACAATCTAATTAATCAAAATATTCAGAGAATATATTTGAAACACTTTCTTTCATATGAATCATTTCAAATCTATGATTTAAACATTCCAATTAAAGTTGTTGTAAGTGTAGGAATATGTAGCTCCCGTGCAGTTGCTTCGGGCCAAATAAAAAAGTACATATGCTTCGACCGGTCAAGAAATCAAACACCACTCATATTATAGGAGGTATCTCCCTACGATTTATGTGTATTAAATTTGAATGGCAGATATATTTTTCTATTTTTTCTCGATGCAAATCAACTTTCTAAAACAATTATTCACTCCGGTGTGGCGGAAATTTCGAATATCGCTCACGGCTGAGTATCAACAACAAACAGATCTCGGGTAAGAATTATCTTCGATGTTTTCAACAGTTTAATGGATAGAAATTCCCTTCTGACAGCTGTATAGAAACTTGCAGAGTGGTTTGGGAATGATTTATACTCATATGCTCTCTGTTCGTTTGTAAAAGTAGAGAAAATCCTCTTCCATAGATAAACTGGCCTGGACCGTGCGTGTTCAAACAAGTCGCACTCGCGGGCGTATGCGGAGGATTTCAAATCACGGATGCCTGCTACTGCAGCTACAGTTCTCTCCCCCCCCCCCCCCCCCCCCCCCCACACACACACATACTTTTAGGCCTATGGCTTTTGGAAAGTAGTTGTTTGGGGGAATATAGATATGAAACTGCTAATACGTATCTATGGCTATGGAGATAAGTATGTAGTAATAGTAATGTAGCCTTGTAGCTGTAGGCCTACAGAGTTCCCGCCTCCCGTCCCCCCCTGTGCTGTGGTTGGCCATGGATAGGTGTGACTGTCTGACTCTGAGACAAGTTCCGAGTTCTCCAGACCCCGTCAGGAATGACAGTATGAGTAGTATGGCTACCCCTACGGTACAGTCAAACAGGTGCCCCGTCCCTTAAGTTAACAAATATTTTTATACACTAGCCTAGTCGTTATGACTCATTAAAGCGCCCCCTTTTTGATCTCTAAAACTTTTAATGTTTTGTATTTGCATGTCTTCCTTAAAAATAAATATTCCATAAATAATAATCCACAGAAATATAATTTATAAACTAAAGGGAGGGGGTGGGGGCTGAAAGAGATAAACCACTGTCATATGCACTGCTGCAGGCGGGAGTTCAAGGAACTAATGCATGAAAAATAAGGAGTGACTATAATTTTTTCAAACTTTGTCTTGAGAAAGAGCATGGTTGGGGGATAACAAAAAGCAAAAAAAAATGGATCTCAGCATATATTTTTTTCATTCTAGAGACCATCAAAGTTTAGTATTTAAGTATGTGGGGAAAATAGATATTTTCTCAGTTTTTCCAAGATTTCAGACAGACAAATAACCTTTTTCAGTAGAAATGACTTCTAAACATAGCCACTATACAGGTTTACCCTCATGCATGAAAGAACAGGGTATCAACATATTAATTTGAAAGATATTATTCAGCATTGAAAATCTTCAATATTCCTGTTTTTAACTCATCAGGATGCAGATTCAGTTGAATAACTTTTTTAAAAAGTCGGTGACCCCCATTTTTTATTGCTTGAGAGGGTAAAGCAATATCTTAGCTATGCCTATAGAGATTTTTAGGAAAAAGTTATTTTCAATTATTTTTTTATACTGAAAAAAAAACGAAAAAAATTGTCCTTTTCTCATAGACTTCTATAGTGAACAACCATAAATTTCAGGGCTCCCTGAAATGAAAACTAACCCGGTGACATATTGTTTTTATTGGATTTTTGAATTCACATAACCTTATTCTTTCACGAGGCAAAGTTTAAACAAAATGTTATTTTCAGTTTTTTTTCCAAGTTGAACTGTGGTTTATCTCTTTAAGGGTCCATGGCCGTATGTAGACATCATTCTATGTTATGATTCATTCATATGAGGTCATGATCAGGGATGCATGTGTATTGTAGGTCCACACATTCATTTATTTTCCTTACGTTTTCTACATGACTGAGTAGTCTACTATATTACACGCCTAATATTATAACTGAAGGCAAACCGGTAGGCCTTATATGTTTGTCCTCTCATTTTTTCCGAATGAGAAAATTAAAGAAAAGTATTATAGATTTCCTGTTCCACAAAGATATTGCCAGTATTGTTGATTTTATTGACAATTTCATCGTGACTTATGTTACTGCAAAGCTAGTTAAATTACTCTGTCTTTCATATGCTCTGGAAAAATTTAATAGGATAAATAAAAACAAATTGTATGGCCGTTTTTTGATACTCTCTGGTATTTAGTCGATGGTAAGGTTACACACAAGCAATGGTTTGAAATAAAGGTAGGCAAGAGGTACTGTATCTCCAAAGATGGAGAAAGATTTATGAAAGAGCAAACATAAGTCGAGATGTATATTGCTCGACTGTGTTTTAAAGGTGTCTGTTTATGGTTGGAAAATATGCTCTGGAAACCTATTCATCATTTAGCGACACATTGGAGACTTCTTATATTTCCTGTTTACCCTGTTCTATTTTCTTGCAGTTTTCTATGCTCGAATAAGGGCACTTCCTGAGACAGCCAGTCATGGCTGCAACCAACTTGTCCAGGATCACTAACAACACTGGCAATGACCACTCCACCATACATTCTGTGAACAACATCCTCACTGAAGATATAGATGAGGCACCACCACGCTCCGGAAAAAATAAGCAACGGTCTCAGAGCCCTCTTCCGGGTTTAAATGAAAGGCTGGGTACGTGTCTATTTACATCTCTAATATTTTCATCCGATATTGAGTTGGGTTAAAAGTTTGACCTAGAGACATGAGAGTGTTGTGGGTTCTAACGACTAAACGTTAATGCGACTACAATTTTCACTTATTCCCCAGGCACTAGCTAGGGGAAGACCAGTGTATGAGCTGACCTAGCCCTTGTAAAAAAAACTCAGCATTGCAAGTAACACAATACAGCAATTATTTTCAATGTACGCCTGATAAGAAATATAGGTTTTGTTGTTTCTAGGACATTTGCGACCGTCCAGGGAACTGTTAGAATACTATCGACGGAAAATCGCCGACTTTGATAGCGAACACGATGATATGCTCTCCAAGTTAGATACCTACAAATGCACATATGAAGAACAAGTAAGTCCTCCAGTCCTAATTTAAATCAATCTAATCTTGTTAAAATAATTCACGCCAATGAACTGGAGTCGATTGATATTCATGGTACCGGTATAGGAAACATGCAATTGTTAATTGGGGAAACATTTTATAATTATGACCGAGACTTTTCAATATTTCAACTTCTCTCTCAACTTTCTCTTCGCAGCATAAAATTCAATGGGAATTACGCCAGCGCGAGGAAGAAATTGCCGAGCTGCAGAAGGCGTTATCAGATATGCAGGTATTTCTCTTCCAAGAAAGAGAACACGTCCTTCGCCTTTATGCTGAAAATGACAGACTCAAGGTGAGTTGCTATGCTTGTTCTATTTCCCTAAATGTACATCCACATCACTCTCTTGACTAATTTAGCCGAGGAATATTAATTCTCTTCAAGATAATTATAATAGGTGCTTTCGTTCATAATCTAACGATTTAGAAGCTTATTATAGGGAACGAGGATGCTCTTTATCATGAGATCGATTTTTGCCCATGTTTTTTTTTGTTTCACTGCAATCTGTTTATTAATTACACAAATTTTAACTGATAGATCCGCGAGCTTGAAGATCGCAAAAAGATTCAGACTCTGCTACAGTTGAGTGGCCTTACTGAAAGAGAAGTTTCCTATTTCATGAAAGAACCGCCTGCAAAAGCTATAATTCAACAGAAAATACCTTCCAAGTGGAACGACTCCAAACCCAAACAAGGTATTTTGTGCCAAGTGCTTAACAATAACATCGAGCTATATCTTCTTGAAGGAAAATCGTCAGTTCAGGGTGGGGTGGGGGCTTAAGGCCCAGAAGCCTGAGGGAGTATTGGATTTGATCACTAGCGACTGCCCTAAAACGTCTTTCACCTCCCTGCCCTTGATGAGTACCGTATATATAAAGTCATATTAATAAAGTTGGCTGCTGCTAAGAGGGACCAAACCAACATAAATTTTGATTTGAAGGATAGCGCTTTACTGATCCTTTCCATGAATACATTACTTCAGTGGCGAAGAGTGCGAAGCAACTAAATGAATCGAACAAGATGACAGGAAGGCTGACTGCTGAAGAAGAGCGTTATTACCATGACAATCAATCACTGATGCTGCAGGTGGAGGCGCTGCAGGCTCAGCTGGGGGAGCAGACCAAGCTTGCTAAAGAGCAGGTGGACGCAATGACAGAAGACAGGCGCGTCAAAATAGAGGAATACGACACACGTCTCAAGCGTGACTCGGACAAAATCCAAACGCTCACAGAAAAGTATGCTTTACTTTGCCATGAGCTTCTGTATATTGTGTATATATAAGATGTGTATTACCGATCAGGACATCATAGCTCCTCCCTAAAGATGTTTTCTTGTATTATACGAAGGATTGCTTTTTGAGGCGATATAAATTAGATTGGATTTATTTATTAATTTTTGGGTATAATTTATTAATCAGAATCTCGTCTCTAAAATATCGAATCTTCCTTAACAGTTGCTGTAAATCCCAGCAGATTTTACCGCAACTGTGAATCCATGATCTTAAATTTTCACCGAGATTGTCGAGATATACAATTTACTGTGTACATGATGTTTGCCAGATTCAGTTTCTAGTTCAACCCTTACCGCTGGTCTTATACCGACTCCTACTCTTAACGGATATCATAATGGGTCCATGATGCATTCATCTTTTTCTTCAATATTCAGACTTCACAAGACCCAGGATCTCCTCTACGACAGCACAAAGGACTACCTTGGTCTTAAGTACGAAGGAAGATCCAATGAGAGGAAATGGATGGCGGAGAAAGACCAGCTACTGCGTGAGCTGGATCTGTGCAAGCAACAGCTGAATATTACCCACGATGACGTCCTCAACGTGTCCGAGTCTGCTTACGACAGTAGGCGGAACAAGGACGAGGAATTGCAGGTGATCAAAGATAAATTTCCTTTAGAGTTTAGTTGTCCAATATCTTTAACATGAAAATAAATATCTTCATAGGTACACATGCAATGGGCCTTGTTTGGTGCCAGGTACTGTGGACACTCGATTAATATTGGATACAGATATATATTAATTACACTAAAAAAGTAACCCAGATCTTTCCTTCCCTGAAAAGATAGAAATCGCAATTAACTGCCATACATTGTGTAAAATGTACATAGAATGACATTATGCATTGTGTGAAACATTATTATACACTGAATAATAATAGCCACTTGATTAATCCCCAGGCTTTGTCCTACCAGAACGACCAGGCTAACAAGTTAGCTGAAATGTATAGAGAACAAGTCATCCAACTTGAGGATGAACTTTCGCGAATACGTGAAGAAGGGATGGTCGGAAAGGAGCTCTTTAAGGTTTGTATTACATCATTTTATTTTGAAATCCCTTCTCGGAACCAAGATGTGTGTTGTACATATTTCTTCCGGTAAAAATTCAGACATCTGTAGTGTCCTGGGTAGTAGGATTCGGTTATGACCAGCTGAAATTGTGTCTGTCTCAGAAATAGAGCATTGGAACATAAATCCAAAGATCCGGGGTTCTAATATTAGTATCTAGTTATGTTCATTTTTGCCACTGACAGACATCAAATCAATTTGCAGGAGCGTTCCGAGAAAATGGCCAAACGGTTAGAGCTCATGAATCAAAGATACGCAGATCTCGAGAGGAGGCGAAATCTTGAAGTTGAAGGTTTCAAGACAGATATTAGACAATTAAGGAATCGCTTGAAAGAATTAGAAAAACAGTTGTATAAGGTAAGAGTATTTTCCTGATTAAAATCCAACACTACTATCAATTACATACATTTCTTTACACCGACCCAATTGTTAAAGATTTGGGCCAAGAACAAAATAGCATAAAAATTGCAGTGTAGATCTGCACCCAGGGTTGATATAAACTACCGTATATAATTCCTTTTTAGTTCGCATGGAACCTTCTAATGCATATTTTGACTATTATCTAACAGGTTACAGTAGGTCTGACGGAGGACCTGGAAGCCCAGCGCCCTGATGACATAGACATGCTTATACTGCGTAATGTGCGGCATACTGCGGGACGATCCAAGGAAATCATGGACAATCTGAAAACTTTAAAAGCCAAAGTGTATGGCATGGAAAATGAATTACGACACCTGTGATAGTTTATAGCCGCTTAGTTATTTATTTCTGAATTGTTATGTTAGCGTAACTTTCTTCCAAGATGTCCTATCCTGTAATCATTGAATCTATCCGGAGTATTTGGATCGTTGTCTCAGTTGACAAGTACTCGCTCTTTCAAATGTTGTTTATCAATTTGTAGAACTAATACATTATAACTAAAATAAACGTGTACTGAGATAAACATGTACTGAGATAAACATGTACTGATCAGGTATAGGGTAACTCTCTATTAAGCGTTTGCCTTAAGAATGAATGTGCAAAACTATATTTAGATAAATAAGAATAGACGTTATGTAATTCGCAAGAAGTGTGAATGAGGAAAAACGATACAAATAAATATATGATATTAGCCAAACATTCCTTGATCAAGAATGGAAATTTGTTTTTATCTATTAGGCATAGCGTGCCTATTGCACATATCAGAATTCCCTAGCCAGAAATCGACCTAATAATTCCAGTACCCTGTAGATAGTAAATTACTACGGACTGGTGTATTATCTGCACAGTAACTTGATGGCATACCTAAATTCTTAGTAACAGTAGGCACTTTAGTCCTACAGTAGGCACGTTAGTCCTTTCAAAACCCCAAATGGTCTCCCCAAGATATCTTTGGAAAATAAGGAAATTACACAAATTCATTTCACTTAGTGTAAGATTTATTTATTCTTTGGTTTCTCCTTGGAGAGAATTGCAAGATGACTCAACAAATAGAAATAATTTTAAATTGCACATCATCAGTAAGTACTAAATATAATAGCTTTCCTTCATTATCCTACAGAGAATGCTTAGTAACTCGTGAACTTACAGATATATTTCAGTGGGAGAATAAATAACACTTCAGCCTAAGAGTAGCAAGAAGTATATACAGGGACGGAGAAGGCACGCAAAAGATTACAAAAAACTGTAAATCACAGTGCGCGATATTACTTACTCCCAAGTGCTTCAGTATCGAAGGGGGACGGAATAGTTTATCCAATGTATAACTTGAAACAAAAATCCTGAATAGAACTCGATGCTATAAATGTTAACATGCACATCTATCAGATACATTCTAATAATGCCGCACCTTGCACCCAAATAACAACTTCCGCCTCTTTATTAATTGAGGAAACAGTACCAGACTCAGAATAAATGGTTTATGTACAATATGAGGCAAACAACTGTAATATGTAATAACGTGGATAATCTCACAGCGAAAGACTTGCTTCCATTTTTGCATGAGTAACAGTTGCGTATATTTAATTATGGACGCATGAAATACATGAACATCACTATAATCAATCTAGTGATGATCGGACGGATGGGGAGGACAACTTCAAGGTCATATCACAATGCGTTAATCCGTTTCGTAAAAGAAGTTTATGTAATGTGAGGCCCGTTTCATGAGCCGCGATATTCTACATCAAGAAGATCGAACCGGCCTTCATTCAATGACTAAATTATATATAACATTGCATAATTAAATCTAAATGCTTAAACTACTGCGAGAAGTAGGTGTTTACTAAGCTACAGTTACGCAATATCTTCATAAAACATAGTTGGCAGTTATCGAATTACAGGAAATAAATAACGGAACATAAAAATAGTTTAAACGAGGCTTCGCCTGATTCCTAATACAAGGTATAATGATGGGGATGGTGATGGTGAAAGTGGTCCCTGAAGTGAGGATGAGGTAACAGGGTGGGGGCTTAAGAGAGCCCCCTTATTCCATCAACTCATGACAACATGTAGTTTTTCTTTAGCACCTCGAGGTAATCAGTTGATGCCTTGTTGAATGATTTAGCGCCCAAATTGATGTCATCAGTGCTACGCGGAGGAAGCGAAATGTCTATCTGTGGACCTATAATGAAAAAAATGCATTAACTATAACATTCAGACTAATTCCAAAATAGAGTTCTTACGCAAGTAACAATGAACACTTATGTAGAGACATGCAAGTAACAAATACAGGGGGAAAATGGAATAGTTTCGTAAAGCATGGGAAATACACTACGTGATAAATGAATTAGTAAGTTATCTAAAATAGGAGGAGAAACGAGGGTTTCCCGGATATGGAGGATAGGTGCAACACATTTTCATGAAGCAGAAACCAACATGACATATTTCGTATTTCCATCTCTATATACAATGTATTTGCTAAAATTGTGTACGTAGTTTTCATAGGATGATAAAAGGATGAATCAAATATTTTAAAATCTACAACGAACAACCTATCGCCTCATTTAATATTCTATGCTGGGTTTTCAAATACTAGGCCTTGGCGGATCCGATATATGGGAAAAAACAATGTGGGAAAAAACAATAAGATTGTTGTGACAAATTAATGTCCCAAATGAAGTCTCCGGCTGTGAAAGGAGTCAAGAAAAGGAAGGCATAACCTACCTGACAAGGCCATCCCACATGTCGGAGATTAGGTTAGAAAGCATGGATTTGGGAGTTTTTGTAGGGAAGGGATATTTAATTATGATTTAATAATTTGATTTCCTAAATGTGTAATGAGTAATACCTTGTGGTATTTTTTTCTAAATCAAGACCCTCAGAGCCTTGCCCATTCACAAAACTCACAGAAACCACAATGCTCTCTGCATGACCTAAATCTCCGGCCATGGGGAAATGCAAAAGCTTTGTTGGGAAGAGAATGAAGGTTAATCATTAGGAGTTAAAACATCTATGTTAACTTAAAACCTTTATCACGGATTAATTTTCAGCATAACATGCGAGCGACAGAATCTCCCTCCCCAAATAGTGTACATGTGTGAAAAAGGACAGCTGTATATCAATATGACCTGTCATAAAATATACTACACTGGTTTAAAAAATCTGTCATGTTGGCCCTATTTCATAAAATGTGTGAGGCAAAATTTAAGTGTCACAAATAACTGGACATGTATCTCGTATACATCAGGGTTCCCGCGGGTCTTAAAAAGTCATTAAAAGTCATGAATTCTGAGTTTGAGTTTTTAAGGGCCTTAAAAGTCATTAATTTTCACTGTGAGTCATTAAAAACTCATGAAAAACTATCTGAGCGTAAAAAATGGTAAAAGTACAAGTCTATATTTTTATTTTTTTATGCAAATCAAAGTCAGAAGTTTATATTATCATTTGGACAATATTTAACCCCCCAAAATGCTGAAAATGCACCGGAAAGCAAAGAAAACCCTCTGGCTTCTGGGGCCCTAGGCGGGCCCCAGACCCCACGCCCTAATGGCTGGGATAGTGTCCCGCAAGCCTGACTAAAAAAGTTGGCATCTCTGTCAATCGTTTTGACAGTGTTAAGCGTTCATTGATGCGTTTTAAGAATTATATATGATAAGATATGTGATATAAGATATATTATAAGATATGTGTACACATACAAGCTGAGGTTAAGTATCCATTGTTTTATAAAAATGTATTCATTGTTTTTGACGATTACATTGATATGTTTAAGAAGGGAACCAAAATAAATTGGGTTCTGTGTAAATAAGTTCATATCATGGTCATAAATTATCGGCTAACATGACTTCATTTGGTCATCAAAAAGTCATTAAAAACTGGGGGAATTGGTCATTAAAAGTCATGAAAAATGATGTGCTCTGGGCCGCGGGAACCCTGTACATTATATGTAACTTCTATATTACAGATTAATAGGTCCTCTGATGAAGGTTCAACCGTGAACCGAAACATGTCAAGAACTACAACAAACTTACAAATAAAATCAAGATAAAATAACTCCTGGTGATCATCTTATTTGCATAATATGTCAATATTGGAAATTGATTCGCTAGTGCATAAAAAAAAGACTTGTACGAGTGAACACAGAACTTTCATGAAGGTACATACGAATAGGAATGCATGCTTACTTTTCTCCATGTGTTTAGCAATGCTACGGTTGAGTTCAGCCTTGATTTTCTGGGAGAGATCATTGACTCCATGTCCTGGCGATACTTTGCCCAACATGAGAGGGGAACTCGATGACATCCAGTTGTTCTGTAGTGCACCACCACTGCTACCGAATTGGCGGTCCATGCTGAAAGATGCAGGGAAACGTGAGCTGTTTAGTTTAAATAGTTAATAGTAAGATAGGACTTTGACTTGGATCCTCTTATCGTCTTAAGGCAGCTACTACACCATCCCATGAACTTTACTAAAGAAAAAGCCGCCATACAGGTGATGTTTAGTTTTGCATTGATTTGTTTTCAGTGGAAAAAAATGGTAATATGGCTTTCTGGACCATGTTGAGTCTATACATTTTCTTAACTAATAATTTTGTTTAAATTGTCACGAATCAAATATTCATTGGTCATTTCCCACTAGATTGAATTTGCATGCTCTCTTGTAACCCAATGTGGGGAGTTTTAGCTTGCGGTTCAACTGGAAGTAAGTCGTTCACACCACTTTATTTACGGTTAAAAATCAAGTTGTTTGTGAAATAACTGCCCGTTCTTGGTTGCCGAAAGCCACAAGTTATATTTTTGATGGCCTTTTAAGGTGTATATTTCCAGGACGTTTTAGTGTCCATAGTAGCGATATACGGTAGGAATTGTCCTTCTATGTACTTACTATAATTGCGCTTTGGTAGCCTTTTCTGTGGCGTGCTCCAATTTTTCAGCTAATCTTTCCCTAAGTTTCAGCTCGCTTTCATAAAGATCTTTGAATCTTTTTGCCTCGAAGTCTCTCGATTCCATAAGCGTGGAAGACTCATTGTGTGAAGTTCGTAATTTGTTTAGCTCCGCCTAGAAAGTAAAGTGAGAGGAAAATACATTAATAATTGTCCTTGCATTTCTATTCCATAATAGTTGAGTCTTTAACAAATTACACCACAAGTATGGTATAAATGGAATTCAAATTGATCTCAATGAAGAGATGAATCGAGTTACCATTAGATCTTTTCTGGTTCGGTCAAAATCTTTTCTCATTTCACTTTCGTTATTGTCCCTCATGACATCAAGCTTCTGCCTTGCAAGAGCCTGCTCTTCTAAGTAGGCATTCACTTCCTCTAGCTTGGCATTCAGTTCCACGCGCGACTTAGCCTCGAGTTCAGCCCGTATCCTATCAAGTTCTGAGCGTTCTATGTAGTTGTTGTCTATATGGTTCTGTAAGACGAGCGAATAGATGTTGATACAAAGACATCAAGAAGAGCCAGTGAAAACGGCAATTAATTATGGTTAAACTATTAAACTAGAGCATTTCTTGTGTCAATATTTGCTAGTCTTTTCTTTCTTTTTATCCACTATTCTCTTGCATTTTTAAATACTAGTTATACTCGTATGCAATGTTTTAATTCATTAGACCATGTACAATAATATGAATGATAGGTTGGTGATAATGTTATGTTCATGTGTCGGTTGATCAATATATACATATCCGATACTTGATACTAGGATGTATCATAGTAGAAACAAACTTACAAATCTAACTTACTTTTTATACTTATTTATAACATCATCCAATACTTAAACATATCATAGACTTAAATCTACTGAAATTTAAACATGATTGTTAGTCCAACAGGTTAATCGATCGTTAATAGTATTGATTTGTAAAGAAGCATGGTAAACCCAGGGTCATAAACAAGACCATATTTGGGAAAAAATACATTTTAATCCACCATGCATACACCCATCAGTAGTTTCATCCATGAAGTTCCCCGACGATCATTTCAGCACTCGCTACCCTTTTTTTTTCGGGACATTGCAGTCGAATGTAAGGTTGTGCTCATTTTCTGGGTCAGTGTTATGTTAACATACAAATCCAATCGTTAGTAGACCTAACCAGTATATTGTTATATTGTTTTCATGCATCAAACCAAGGTTAGAGGTGAGTTATGTTACGAACTCTTTCATTAGTTCCATGCCGTAAAATTGGCGAGTTCATTATACCTTGTAACTGGCTAGCTCGTCCTCTAGTTTACGCTTGGCTCGGTCTAATTTATTGTAAGACTTCTCCATGTGATTGAAGTTGTTCAAGTCTGACGTCAGCTGGCGAGTCTTATGTTCTAATTTTTCCTTCTGATCAATTTCCGATGTGAGGTGGGTCTGTACTTCTTCAAGCTGAAAGTCGAAAAGGAGAAGCTGCCGATCTCAGTCCTCGCTCATTAGGAATGGTTCTTAATTAAGTCATGGTTACCGATAGAACCATATAATGGGTAGAGGTCTATAAGAAGAGATATTCTACAGTACTGTGACTAACGACTTCTATAAAGACACCTGATAGCCACGCTAAAATATTATATTTGAGGACAGACATCTAGCAAGACTCATATGGGCTCCGAGATACTTAACCTTGGATGCAGCTTTACATCATCTAAAGCCATCGAAGAAATTTCGGCAAATTCTAATTTCTACATCCAAAGCTTCAAAAGCTAACAGAACTATTCTGTGATCAAGTGACCGTCAGATTAGGGGAAAAGAGTGTGTACTTCCTAAACCCGACCAACACCCTACACTCACCTCTGACTTAGTTTCCGCAGATTCAAATTTTGTTTCGATAAACTAATCCAGCAGCGTAAAATATTAAGGACAGATATATTAAAGATAGATACTTAATTAAAACTCTACAATGTACAAAGGAAACCAAATTCTTAATCATACTAAGATAAATCATCCAAACAAATCGAAATACATAATTATACTGAAATCATACGGCATAAATTTGAGTAAAGGTGACCTAACAATTTTGGACAGTCAAAACCCAACCCGTGACAGCAAAAGCAGTAACCACAAAAGCAATGTACAAGCCACAGTATTTTGCAACAGAAAACCAAGGCATTAAATTGCCAAACCAGACTCATCTCTCACCGAAATCGGAATGAGAAAAAATACTGTTGACAGACAAAGATCTGAATATACCGTGGAACAACAATCATCCTAGAGGCATAGCCAGCAGAATATCTACACTAGTCTAAACATCCTTTCGCTTATACTACTAAGGAAAAGGGATGGGAGGGGGAAGGTGCGAGAGTGTATTGTGTATACCTGTCTCCTGACGGTGCTGATTGTCCGCTCCATTTCATGTCGCTCGTTGTTGAAGTCTGACTGTAGGATGTTGATACGGTTATCACTTGTGTCCAATTCCTAAACAGAAGGTGCATCGTGTGAAGACTATAACACGTAGAATCAAACCAACGCTGATATATATTTTTTTATTATTTATCAAAAGTTCTCTTTTAAATTTATAAGGAAGATGATACCAGATGAATAGATACTGTCAGATATGATATGCCATTGAGTTTCTCAGTGCAATAGATATCAGCGTTAGTTTTTGAAGCATGCATAAAAAAGAAACCATGCGAGACTGAAAATAACGCGAAACTAATATCTAATCAACAACTTTTACATAAAAAGTGCATATACTCTTGACAGAATTGCAGAGCACGGGTAGGCATATGGTTGGAATGTGACCAGGTTAAAAATTATCGATATAAACTCTGCTTAATCATTAAGACAAGATAAGACAAGAGTTCTGCATCAAATGAAGGAACGATTGCTGATATTTACCCTCAGCCTCTTCTTAGAAGCTTTGAGATGCGCCTTCAAGGTCGCGACCTCCTTTTGTAGTTGAGTGGCTCTGAAATGAATGAAACAACAAACAGTTACTTTGAGCAAAGCAACTTGTAGTGTAATTCTTTTTAACTACAATTTACATTTTTAACTGAAACTGGGCTAGATAAAGAGGAAACTTAACATATTAAAGACTTACTTTTGCAGTTCATTTTCAACTTTGGATTCTGAGGAACGCTTCAGTTCCATGGCCTTTCTCGTTTTTCGCTTTTCCTGGAGAAAATGTTAACTTTATGAGAGATAGCGACACGTAGTTGAGTAGTCTGGATATTAATCTTAAATTTGTTGAAAGGGAAAGTAGAATTATTGAAAAGGAAAGTTAGAAATATTTACAACTTTAACTTGGTTGACTTTTACGATGATAAGATTAATAAATCTGAGAAGGAAATTCATCAGGGCTCAAAACCTTAAACACAATTTAGCTTTCTCTTATAGACTATTCTATTTTACTGAGAAATCGATAATCTTAGAAGTACATTCAACGCCCATCACACCATACCAGACCAGTTTTATATGAGTGCTAATTCATACTGTGAGGATTTTATTTTGTTTCACTAATGCGCTCACCTCATCTACTTGGCTTAATGCCTCTTGCTTTTCTCTGTCCAGCTGAGCGATCTGTTGATCACCACAGAAAATGAAACAAAATACATAAATTGTGCTCAGCTAGTCTAAAAGACAAATTAAAATTGTACAGGAGTGATTCGTGAACTAGGTAAATGTGACAGGGTATGAGGAATTATATTTGAAACTAAGTGCAGTGATACAGATGATCATGAATTTAAACTGGTATTGAAATAATTCCATTTATGTAACCAACATAATTACGATTGTAATTGATCATAGCATGCATAATGTGTTCATATAAATAAAGTCTAGTGAGTGCGAAGCAGCTGCGGGTTTCTAAACATGCACAAGATATATATTTAGAATGATACCAATATATCACATGGCTTTCCGCAAGGATGAGCTTATGATAAAAATGATTTATAGAAATAGAAATGGGGATTGCTATCGATTACAGGGACACTTACCCTCAATCCCAGCTTAGATCTTCCCTTGACTTCCGTCTCCCACAAGTTTCTTGTGTCTTCAGCATCATGACTGGCCACGTCACGAGCTATCGCTGCTTCCTACAGACAAAACAAAGCATATAAGTATTGTTTCCTATTAACCTTCTTGCGTGAAACATGGGCATCAAACCGCTTTTATTTCTCTAATAAATCCCAACATTCAAAACAAAAACATAAAATTATAATTGATATAATTTTGCGTATATATTTTTTTTAAAAAAACACGTTTTAATTATTAATCTACATCAATACACTTCAACTTATGTTAAAAACACTTAAAATAGTAAGCGATTAAAGGCTAATAGGAACTTTGCTATACATAATAACAGTCAGCTCAGCTTAGCATTTATCTTAAAATAACAGCAGCAAGTCAATATTGCCTCATACAAGACATTGATGACAGATGGTGAAAAAAAGAACCACTCTACACGTAAATGCTGATATCACAGTCACGTATTGTGGAATTCATGTGGCCGATCCACAAATCGTTGGTAACAATACACACATACGTACACATGATAAGCTATGGAACTGTCCTGGTAGCATTGTACATGGTAATATGTATTAAAGACGTATGGGACATAAGCATTAATTAGCGCCATGGATGGCATCTTATTAAAGCAGTGTGGATAGTATTTTAATCCTTTTAAGAACGCAAAATGGGTCGAATAATTGGTCTAAAATATTAGATTGATATAAAGGCATCAACATTTAGGCTTTTGGTAGGTAGGGCGATTAATGAACTAGTATAGATGTAGATTATTTAAAATAAAGCATCCGGATTCTGTACTTAACCAAGGGTTTAGGATATTAGGGCTTCAGACAGTCCAAACTTAAGGAGATAATATCACACCAAAAACTTAAACACAGTGGCAGGATAGGAAGGACAATATAATAAAGGAGCTGTGAGAGGTTGGAGAATACTCGGGACAGGGACAGCACACTCTAAAACTCTTACATCAGCTGTCATCTTGAGTTTGGCATTGGCAGTCTTTATTTCCAAAAGTTCATCCTGTAATTTTCTACCATTCTGAAACAAACAAGTCGCATGCACATATGTAACCTTGTAATGCAACAACACATTTAGAACCACTACTTTGAGGTCGCTTCATAACTAACCCATTAATTTCAGTGAACATGCAATAGGGGCATCGCTTCGACGCTAATTGGTACATCCATTTGAACTGAATTTGAATTGTATCCATAAACAAATAATGGCATCTGAACTTAGTCTGTTGTTTTGTTGTTGGGTTGTGTTGTGGTTTTTTTGTTGGGTGGGGTGGGGCGGGGGTTATTTGTTATAGATTTATGTAGGTATTAAGTTAATGTGAAGATGCATTTTAGTTTTAAAAAAATCCATAGAATGTATCCGTAAAAAACATTTCATTTGGATCAATGGATGGGTTTGGCACTACTAACTGTATTTAGAAAACCGTTGTTGACTGTTGTTGCTTTTGTTGAAGAACAATTGATTCGTGGATTTGGAATTTCTTGTTTTTATTGATTAACATTTGGATGTTCATACCCCTAATGGGTATCCTAAATCATTAGCGAAGTAATTCCCCAATTGAAAATCACTGAAACTCTAGGATAGCAATAGAAGACGCCTCACAGTAGAAGCCTGGCTGGGGTGTATAGTGATGAATGGACTCCATGCAGGGGGCGTGCTGAAAGGTAAGGCAGCTTTTGGTGAGGTGGCGGCACTTACAGTGAGCTTCTCATCCAGGTGAGCGTTAGACGTCTTCAGGTTACTCAGCAGCTGCTCCATGGTGTGTCTCACCTGCGTGGTTACACATTTATTATACATGTATACTTTTTCAATAGTGTTGACCGGTTTTAATAACTGAAGTGTTTTAATTAACATCATACAAAAAAAACGAAAAACTGTAGTCGTGCCCGTTCAAGCTTGGTAAAACATTTTTTTAAAGGTTTTATTTATGATACTGGGTTGACAATTCCCCGAAGCAGAACTATTTAATTATTCATCTATCTTTATGACTATGACAGAATACGAACTCGTAAATCGGGTTTGTGAGAGTTTTCTGTTATATTGTTCTAAGGAGGTAGATATAATACCGCCCCATTATCACAATAGAATAAGAACTTACCTTAATTTGAAAACAAAGATTCAACAAAATAAATACTTATTTGTGACTGTTATAGTAATCACAATTAGCCATTGAATGAATGAAATGACAAAAGCCTCCAAACCCAATGAGAAAAAATGTCAATGGAATTCAACGATGTATGGTTCTTACGCGAAGAAAACGGTAAACTTATCGCACAATTGAGAACTCAAATTGGAACATATTCGAAGTATTTATGTGATAGGCCTATTAATGATATATGTTGAATTGAGAATTGCATTACGAAATGACGAAATTTTAAAATGATTCTCCATACCTGAGTGGAGTCAGTAAGTTCTCTCTGTAAGGACTCCACGCGACTTGATTCGTGTTTCAGCGCCGCCTCCATTCTTGCATTTTCCAACTCTAGGCGATGCACCTCAGCTTCTAAACCAGACTAGAAAAGGAAATAAGGAAAATAAGTATTATTATTATCGCTAAACTTGATGAATGCCTATTTGTTTCGGAGCAGAGAAACAAGATATATAATATTTTTCATGAACGGAATGCTATAGAAAGTCAAGGTAAATGCCCGTACCACAAGAGTAGAACCAGAAATGTTGGGGCATCCACATATACTTTAATAGAATCCCAGTAAAATAGCATCCACTCAAATCCCCTTTAACCCAATACCTGATTATATTCTTACATAATACCGTGATAAGGATAAAAACAGAACACAATATTTTAGACACGAAGCATAGCAATATCCAATGGCATAGAAGCGAAACTTGCATAGAAAAAGTAAGGTACCAAGAACGACATGTATCTGATATTTACTTTCCTTGTCATGATGATTTAGTTAGTGAACTTGGACATGCGTTAATGAAATAGTGATACGCAGACATTATGTTGGCCCTGAGATTGATATAATGAGTGTTAGCGCTAACAAGCGCCCAATATAATTGGCTTTAGAAGAAATACAAAAGATGATTATTGAATAAACTCAATAAACTGTCTACAACGATCACTTCATTATGTCTTACCACTTTCTACTGATCGAATGATATATGAACAATACGTTACATAAAAGATAGCGAAAAACAACTAGTACCATGCATTGTTTTCAGCCTGTAAAACCCTTACCTTGTTTGAAGGGTTCACCTAAATTGTACAGATATGATAAAACCTAAATAATGCTTGACAAAATAGCCCCAGAAAACTAAGAGGTTATATACTTTTCTAGGAAATCACCAAACTAAAGTAGAAGTTTCATTCGGAACTTTTCATCTAATTAGGAAGGGAGGTAGTTTCAAGGAGCTCTGTTCCAGGTACAATCGGAATATCTTTGATCTACCTTTCCCATGAAATATTAACTCCAGCACCATTGATGAAATAACCTCAAATCTACCTCTTTATTGTCCTCCAAGGTTTGGTTCTCCAATTGAGTCTCAAACTCCTTCATCAGAGACATAACAATACAATTTGAATAATAATTTTCTTGTTCAAATACAACAAATCGGAAGACGTATGCTTTTAGGTATTTCTAGCGTCTATATTATGTCTTTGAATCACAATATAACTAACTACCTTGGACCTGGCGAATTCGTGAACGTCAGCAGATTGAGTCATAAGTTGTTGCGAAGTGGCTACTGTGCTCTTCTCTGCTTCGGTAAGACGCTCCAGCAAGTGGGCAGACTTGGCGTTGGCTTCAGCCATCTTCTCGCGGGCCTCGTCCAGGCGAGACTGCAGCTTGTCAATCTCAGCTCTCATAGTAACTCTGTCCAGTTCTAGCTGCTCCTTACCCTGCATAGAAAAAAGAGGAAATGTGTTAACATTGTGTGTGTATGTGGGGGTGAATCTTTGAAATCTGAATGCAATGTTGTTTGGCATGATATTTACCAAATCACAGCCTCTCTAAACATTTGGAAGCTACAAATCACTGGCTTAAAATACAGACACTTGGTATATAATATTCTTGTGACCTAAAGGTTCGGTATAGATATTGAATATATTCATGTACACTGTACTAAGTAGTAGGGATAGCCACCCGCCTCTACTTGTATTGTACACTTATTAGTTGTATTGTTTTTGCCAAGATGTGCCCTTACACTTGTTCACCAAGATTGATTTCTGAAATTCATGTATTAAAGTTACAAGCCCTACTCACCCTGTTGGCCACCTCAAGGGCCGCCTCAGTGACGGACATTTTACGCGTGGCATCATTTAGCTCTGTCTGCGCACGCTGTAGTAGCGCCTCCTGGTTGCTACGGCGGGAATCAGCATTGCGTGTCTCCTCCCGCAGATGCACTATCTGCTCCTGGAGCATAGCGTTCTTCTCCTCCAACACCGTCCGCGCCTAAATTGAAAGAGAAAGTTATTTTCGTGTATGTCCTGCTAGCCTTCTTCTTGGTACAGGCATGGAGGTATATATAAACCTAGCCCGAGAAATTCTGACTGGCTCCGCTCTATTTTACCGCTGGTCGCTACACACACCAGGTAGGTTAGGGTCTGGGAGCCCGGGCTAATATAAACCTACCTGGAGGTATAAAAACCTCCTTGATACAGGAAGGTATCACCATGGCCAACATGAACACACATTAACAAATAGGTTTATATAAATGAGAATTATAAATGAATGAATTAACATATAATAAGGGCGACCCGTCAGGATGTAAGTGTTTGCAGTGTCTTTTAATTTTTATAAGATGTTTTCTAATGGAAAAATATGAATTGTGTAATGCCAAGTATGTTTAACTTCAATGTAAATATTGTATAGAAGCAGGGAAGTATATCTGCGATAATAGATATCTCAATAGATAATGAGGAATATGAATTCACATTAAGGGAATCACTGGCAATGTAGCACAATAATGATAACACTAAATTAAAAGAAGGGTGCAATTCATCAATATACGAATGGCAAGCCTACAAAATAAAGGTAGCAAAAGCAGCGATTGCCCTTCGGATATGATCAATAAACGAGCCTACACAAGGGTATACAAATAAAAAAAATGTATATCTATGAGAAACCTGATTCGCCACTGTAAGGAATACCAGGGAAAAAATATAAAGCAATAAACCATTCACCTTCTCATTATCAGCTCTTATAGTAGAAAGCATGTTGGACAGCTTCTCACTTTGGTCACCCTGGTCTCGACCCAGATCGCGTATTCTCGCCTCATCAATCTGTTGCTTCAGCCTCAGGTTCTCATGCTGCATTGTTGTCAGCTTCTCGCTCAAGGTTTCTAGTTTGTTGGACAGTCTGATATTATCCTCCTAAAAGGAAAACAAACTATTCAGCATTTCTCCATTTTAATCAATATCGAGGAAATGGGGATTGAAGTAAGCTAATTGTCACATACAATAGAATCTATGCCTCTAGAACCCAGTCCAATCTGGACACATACTGAGAATTAGGGCCAATGACGAGGCTCAGCATTTATTACAGTGACCCCTTGATTACGAACACTTTAATAGACCCAGCCCTAAGATAGTCCATAGTACAGATGTTCTACCATATATTCATAATCTTTTCACGAACCTTATCTTTCCTGAAGGACTCGTCCAAATTATCCTGGTTGTATCTACGTTGGTCTAACTCCCTTTGTATAGTGGTTAACTGATTGGTACGCTCTGCCAACGTAGCATTGGCGATGTGTAGCTCATTCTCTACGGCAGAGACCTTAGCCTCAGCAGCCCCGAGTCTATGGGATAGGTTCTGGTTATTCTCCTTCAGACCACTCAGTTCTACATCTCGCCTCTCGATCAATTTGTTCCATTCCTCATGTTCCTTATGGTTATTCCTGAAAAAGAGGCGTTGCTATCCATTAGACTATACAAGAGAAGGCTAAAATATTTTTTTCACGTTTACTGCATAAGAATGTGTTCGCTAACCTAGGATACTGAAGTAAACGATGTGATTAAAAACAACAATTACTATGATAGTAAATAAAAATGCCCGATAAAGATGATCAAAAGAGAAAAGTATTATTTGCAATAACATGTCGTATCTAAGAAACAATTCGTTTGCCATTTCTAAATGTTATAATCTTGTCTTACTGAACAATACCGCGGAAACTTGAAGACATTTGATTATATTTTACAAAACAAATATTCACAACATACCTCTCTAGCTCGCTTCTGGCACTCTGGGACTTTTCAAGTTCAGCCGATGTGGATGAAAGGCGACTCCGGAGAGATTCGACCTCCAAATCGAGCTTCTCCCTAGTAGCTTTTTCTTTCTCCACCGACGACCCAAGAACAGCGTTTTCAGTCTTGAGCTGGCTGAGCTGAATGTTGTACTGCATGGTGGCGTGGGCTAGTGCCTCCTCTTGTAGTTTGATCCCCTCCTAATGCAATAAGACATTTGATAAGTCATTTATTGGGGTCGGTGCATACATTTTTGTAACAAATTCCGTTTTGTAACTATGTAAACTCGTCTTACTTTCTTCTTAAGTGAAATTAGCTGGGAATAAAATAAAACAATCAATTCTTGAATTCGTAATGATTATGAATTCTTATTTTTAACTAATTGAAGGATTCTTAATTCAGTGATTTTTACAATCAAACTCTTACTAACGATAATGCATCCCCCACCCCACTTCGGTATATAGAAACTAGCCCTAAAGTTCACAAAAAATAGAAATGCGAGCTATTTTATTTTCCATCCCAACTAGCTAGGTTCTATCTAGCTGGTTCCCATAGGAAAATAGTTTACCATATAACCTGAATAATATTACAAAGCAGAACTAACCTTCAGCTCTTCTATCTTAGTTTGGAGATCTTCATTCTCAGAGCTCAATAGGCTATGGTCATCTTTATAACGAGCCTTATGACGATCGAGCTCCATCTTAGTGGCGTACAACTCGGCTCGCAGCTTCTCCACGCTGCCTTGGGCATGCTTCCTGTTCTCATCTGCCTCCTCCAACTTACTCAGTGCCTGTGCCTGCAATATTGATTAATCAATTAATTAATTCCCTGGTTGAAATTATTAGCTTTTCAACTGAAAATACCAGAACAAATAAGAGCTTATAGTCAGGGCAAGACCTGGTAAAGAGAAAAATAAAAAGCGCAAAGACAATCCTTGATTATAAACAACTAAATGTAGTCGTTACAATCGTTTATCTTGGTTTTGTTTACATAATGTGCAAGTGGACTTACTGGTCTGACATGCATGGGGAACATTTCCTTATTTTCAAATGGCAAGGGTCGAAAGGGGATTAATTAAGGGAAAATACCAATATATGTACACTAATTTAATACAACCTTAGCAGTGCAGTGGTTGGAAAGATTAAAATTATAGGACTCATGAAGGGGTTCTACACATGTATTACATTTCATTCAACCTTTCAACTAGCAACATCATGGGGAGTTCTGATGCGGGTTGTGGTAGGTAACAATAATTCCTAATGCCAGTCTGTATCTAAGTCAACAATGGGCATACAGAAAATATATCACGCATCGTTGTAAACAATACATGAATGATTTATTTGCATTCTTTGAAGCTGTACTAGTGAAGGAAAGGGGACTATAGTTGGCAAAAAAGCGATTTTTAAATTCACTTCGAATACTTCTAGATGGGGAAATGTACACATCATGCCCGTTCACGTTTTTTAATCGACAGCGCCCATGCTCTTATCATTAGAGTAAACAAAATCAAATTTTCCTTGATCTGGAAATTGGGGGACAAATAAACATGCACCGCTTACCAATTCATCCTTTTCCCTCTGTTACGCCAAATGGACACACGAAAAGCAGCGTGAGTAGCAGAGCATAATGTACAAAGGGAACAGAATAATGTGAAATAAAGTGAGCTTAAATGGACAACAAAAATATTTTTAAAATGTGAAAAAATAAAGAGTGTAACTACATACGAAAAAGGTTCCCTAAAAAGTGAAAGTCTCTTGGGGGAAAAATCTAATTACGCACTTTTATATATCTATTATTAAAGTAGAAGCTATAGACTAATATGACGTTATGTAAAGTGAGGGGATGGTAAAAGAAAACATTTAGAAGCCAGTTCAAAACACTTTGTTCAAAATAGTCAAGGAAATCTGTTACGTGAAAAATGTCATAAAAATCAGTTTGAAACACAATGTCACTTTTCAGTGATAAACTGAAATAAAAATAAAATGGTTAGGAGGTAAGGAGTGTCTAGCACCAGGTGTTACAGTGTTAAGTTATTGTAGATGATAACTGACCTCCCAGTCACAAGAAGGACATGGAGTCCTCTGTGTCAGTTTGGATAGCAGCATCAATGAAACATTTGTATTGGAATACATAAAGTCCTCATATATCTACTAAGACATATCTATGAAGCTTCATAAGGTACCCTGTCCAACAGATTAACCCAGAACTCTACTTCTAATCAAGGAGGCGTTTCTTAGATGTGAAGCGCTAGGCGATTGAAGTTCGATTTTGTTAAAATAGTTCCTTTGTAACGACGGTGGCTGTTTTCTCAACCTAGATTAGATCAACTCCTTATTGTATGAACTGGATAACAACCTCTGAAACTACTCTTATGTTTATACCCGGTATTAGCTTCGCAAATATATGTTAAGAAATTAAGAAGAAAGTCGGAACATAAGAATTCACAAATGAACCTCTCTTAAGTCAAACTTCCTTGTCTACAGAACTCACCTCTTCTGTGTTTTTTTCTTCCTGCTTTTTTAACAGATTTACGATTTACATTAATACTTATCGAAGTTGCAATTAACTATTAGTAAAAGCCTCTCCATTTTGCCAGATTACCATTAATTTTAACGACGCGAATTGGCATGATAAAAATATTTACAGATAGTCACCCTTCTACAGATCCAAAGTTCATTAACCAGGCATCACAAAACTACACGCAGATAGCACCATAGCAGTAATTCCCTAAATGATATCCTAACCTAGTGTATAGACTTACGGGTATGCTCTCAGCTGCTTTCAACTCATCAGAAAGTTTTTGTTGCTCGTCGTTGATTTGTTCCTGCAACATTCGAGCATTCTTCTCGTGTTGCAACTGTCGGTATAGATCTTCCTTTTCATCCTCCAGCTGAAAATAGTTACAAAATGAAATCATCTATTTAAATTTAACATTGGGTTTTATAACAATCAGCATTACTCCAACCAAGTGACTAATTTCATGTGATTATTGAAACTGGATTAGGGGAAAAGGGTCTAGGTATTTTTAGACCATTCAGTATGCAATAAAACCTACATGGGTAAAAGAATATAGTGATATTAACCTGCTTGATGGAACCCATAGTTGTTCGAAGTTCCATTTGTAAATTCCGCATTGAAAGTTCAGCTTTTTGTTTGGCTTCCACTTCTGATGTATATTGGTTTTCCTTTCGCGCCAGTTGTTCTTTAGTTTTATTAAGTAGTGTCTCGGCGTTCCTTCTTTGTTCAGACTCTTCTGACATTTCATACCTTAGAATAAGACAAGACAACTTATTAGATTATCTTTCCCCGGGGCAAATTATGAATGAACCTTCTACATTTTGTTTCATTAAGAAGGGCAAGCAGTGTGAACATTTAAACTGGAATTAAATGTCTTCTCTTGAATTAAAAGGACTTGACTACAAAGGAAAATATGTGTTTAAATACAGAGATACCGGTAGCCTCATAGCAAACACATTCTTTTTATTTTAATTTGGTTATATGGTTTGTGATAAAGAAAAGTAAAGTCGATTTGGGTATCATGAATGGCTTGTATTTCATGTTTGTGGGCTGTCTTAACGATTATAATTTCATATATATACAACTTACTGTAAAGTTCTTATCTTGGCTTCTAGATCTATTTTGTTTTGTTCTAGGTGTGATTTGTTCCTCGTGACATCTTCTAATTTTCTGTAAGTATAAAACGGTTAAAAAAATTAGTTTATATGCACAGTCTGATCATTAATGCTGTCTGGATACCTCACAAATACATAATTTGCACCTAATCTTCCAAGAAAATTGAATGATTAATAACACTTACGAAATTAGTTCCGATTTTTCTTTTTCTAGATGTTTCCGTTTGTTTTCCATTGAGGTCCGAGTTGATCTTTCTTTGTCTAGGAGGCGTCGAGACTCACGTACTGACTCCTGCATGCGTACTATGTTTACAGAATCTAAATTGAAGAGAAAGCGTGAATCGTTTAAGGTATCATACAAACTTGGAAACAGACTCACAAATAAGATTACCGTACATAGCGGTCGAAAAAAAAGACAACACCTGTAACGTAACTGTTCAGGTCGACTAGAATACAAGTGTTTTGAAATTCATATAAGTGACAAGAAAACAGAGGATTCCTAGAAAGTCTCTCTTTTTTTGTTTTGTTTTTTTGTTTTTTTTTAAATTTAGAGATAATACATGGAAGATAGAGAAATACATATATCCATAGGCCTAGAGTGAACATAATTATAAAGCAGGCTCACGGGTTTAATTCAAACAATACAAATTGCCATGGTTTTCCGCCCACTGCTGTGTCTAGCTATTCACTAATGCTAGCTCAACTAAACTAGAACATGGAATAATATGATGATTTTATCCTATTTTATATAAATGGTAGGCCTACTGTAACTTTAATATTTAACTCGCTTTCTTTTTTTTAAACTTTAAACTTCTGAAACGATTAAACGTACCACTGTTAAATGAGAGGTTGAGAGGTTGGCTTGTGTTGTGTATTCCCTGAGATGCGGCCAGAGGCTCGTGTATGGAGGCCTCCTGTTCTGTACTGGAGTAAGAGAGGGCATCATCCTCCGGTTGGGTTGCTCCATACATCCCTCCACTTGGCGGTAAGCCTCCATTTGTGGAGGCAATACCATCGAACCTACAAGACAGACGAAATAGGATCATGCTTTTGTGATTTTAGATTATAGTAGACGTCATAAAAACTTTTTTTCTGAAAAGAATATAGATCGGAGGTACCGGTACGGTATTAACTTAATATAATAGTATTTTCATCTAAAATTGTCAATTGATAAGTGGGCATTCTTGTCTGTTGATCGACATTGACGAGCACTGAAATTGAGGCTTCATTGTCTTAAATAACTTCATAGTGTTGAACATTTGTTTAATCGAAATTAATGATTCGCACGTTTACAAACGTAAAGTCTAAAGATAGTATTTCATCGTAGCCCATCCTCATAGTAAGTGTTTATTGCACTCCAATAATTCAACGCAGCGGAGCAACTATCATAGACAGTATCACTCCATGAGTGATGGGAATTGGAACAAAATTTTACAATATTTCTAAGATTTAGGCAAGAACATTTCAATCCAATTTCCCCCATGTGCAATCTCATTCTGTTGGAGCACATTTATCCATGCAAGGGACTCGTTAGCCTAAACATACCAATGATTAGGCCTGCGTAGGGGCCGGCGGCAGTTCATCTCTGCACAGCCACCGTCACAATGTCGTTGTGAGGCCGCAAATTTAGTGACGTCACGCGTAGCGAAAACGAGGCACAATGGCAGAAATCATAACGAGGCTGTGACGTCACAATGGCGGTCTCCGTCATGCTTCCGTCATGCGGGCAAGAGTTTTCACTCAAAGGTAATTCAATGGGCAATGTCAGGTGCCCGTGCGGAAAAAGAAAGTATTTTCAAAGTCTGCCAAACAGGCCGGTCATTAACGAAACTGCCTGTGACAAATTGTTATTTGCAATGTGACGTCAATAGCCTATATCTATCTGCGAGTTGCGCACGGAAAATCACATCGCCATCGGTAACTTAAATGCCTCGCTTGTGTATAATAGGAGCAGAATATCTAATAAAGTACCTAGGGTACTTATAAATTTTCTAGAAAAAAATCAACGATACACTTTCAACTAAATAGCGCGACGTTATAAAACTAAGTGCGTAAATATAAATATGTCAGACAAAATATTTAAACGTTGAAATAAATACAAATAGTACCGTATTCAAAATGAAACACTGAAAGTGAAACTGAAAATAGTTATTTACAAAGGCGCTGGTTATAGAAAATAGGTACAAATCAGTATAAAAACGCAATAAGTAACTGGTAATATTCAGCATTCACTCAAATTCGCTATGACAAATATTTGGTGGCAAATCAAATTACATAACTTCATAAGCAAGACAAATATAACTGTAGCACAGAAACACCCCAGTTTCATCAGGGAGGTTGATCTATGTATTTCAAAGGTAGCAGTCAATTTCTATAGTTGGCCTCGCAAACCGAAACTTACTATTTCCCAAAATATTCGCTTCATTAGTTTTAATGGAAATTTGGTAGGGTCTTCTTCACATGCATTTGCAATTTAATTATCATGATCAGAGTGTCTGTCAACCATCAAATCTTAAAGGCCTGTGTAGCGAGGCCAAGATCATTGCCTCGACTTAAAGGCAAACGCTACTATCTAGTGGAAAATGAAAATAAATGTCATTTTTCTGAAACTTTAGTATTTGATTCTTGAAGTGTTTCTGGTCATAAGGATGGAAAAAATCATTGGGTCGCCATGCTCATTTTTGAATTACAGTGCTTCAAAAGTTGGCATCTCAAAAGTACCAATGACGACCAAAAGGGGGGCCCATTTTGCAGTACCTCAACTTCATAGTTCATATTTACTATTTATATTCACTCAATTTAAGTAAAATTAACAGTTTTAGAGAGTGTATTATTTGGCCAATAATTCTATGCCTCTTTTCTATAGGGTGCATTGTTATTTTTATTTTGAAAACAACAAATACATAATGTGAATTTTAAATTAAAAACTCGAAAAAACTCAATATTTTTCACCATTTTTATAAAAACAATTTTTTTTCCTCCCCAGTGAAAATAAATGTCATTTTTCTGATTCTTTAGTATATGATTTTTGAAGTATTTGTGTTCTTAAAACTGAAAAAAAATTAATGGGTCACCGTGCTAGTTTCTGATTTATGGGGCTTTGAAACATGGCTGACAACCCAAAAATCTGCTGCTTTCAAAGTGTTCTATGTTTCCTAAACATGTCTATTTCAGACAGCTACAATTATTTTTTTAACGCGATGACATACAATTTTTTCCCTATATATGTGTAGAGTATTACCTGCACTATATGTGTAGAAAATTCTGGGACATTTGGAGTATCCATTTTTGTTTTATTCCCAAAACTGTGAAAGGAAAATGCAGCATTTCCCAATAGACTTGCATGCTAATTGAGTACAACTGAGAGTACCCATAGCTAGCTCTGTCTCCGAAACATGTCTATTTCAGACAGCTATGAAAAAAAATCTAACGCGATGACGTATATTTTTTTTCCTTTTTATCTGTAGTATATAAACTGAACTGTATGTGTAGAAAATTTGGGGACAGTAGGAGTAGCCATTAATTGTTTGTTTTATTCTATAAAATGTGACAAAATGGGCCGTTTCCTCATAGACTGCAATGCTAAAGGAATAGTGCGTAAAATGCCTGTAGATTTGGTATATGGTAAAGGGGGGCGGGGCAGTGAATAGTAGCGTTTGCCTTTAATAGCCGGATACCACTCCCTTTAAGTTTAGTTTAATCAACTTCCCTGGCTACAGGTAGACTGGAACAGTCAGCTGTGAGGAGGAAAGAACATTGATGTACAGAAAACAAAGTGAAATAAATAAGTGTCTGAACTCCTATCCATCCCTACCGTGGTCTTCTAAAAGTTCTTGACACAACCACCTCCGTCCTAGATACCACCGTATTCCTAGCCATGTTGGTTGTGCTGAATATGAGAAGTGCAATCTCTTATAAATAAAGTTATATGAATAAACTAGGTCTAAGGTTTGTTGGCTCGCTTTTCCACCTGTAAATTCAAAACTATTTATTAAAGACATCTATTCTTATATTAGGACCTTAATAATAAAGGGTGATGTTTAAAGAAAATGTGATCAGATCCAATCACCTCTCATTCCCGCGATACCACAAAATTGAAAAATGATTTAAAGTTAGAAGACAAAACTTAACCCGAATTAAATAGCTTACTTTGACACTTTACTTTGAATATCACCCATTTTCCAACAAAATATTAAAAAGGCACTCCAGTTTGGGGGTATTTCTTAGACACGAGACCTTAAGCTAGCTAACAGGACATAACCTAAATTAGATGCTACTTGAACTTACTTCATAGGTGTCACATCCAGGTCAGCGACGTCTAGGTCATTGAATGTGTCCTCGTCGTCGTCGTCATGGATAGCGTTGGCATGGTGACCGTTTATCTGGTTGGTTATTTTCGCGACAGCTAAATTTTGCTCAGCGTGCTCGCGGCGCTGACGGATCTGTCGTGATCTTTCTTCCTCTTCATCATCGTCAGATACAGCTCCCGATCTGGAAATAAAAGAAACAATTTAAATATTATGCATAATACAATTTATTAGGGCCTATAGAACAGAGCAGAACTTGTCTGAAAGATTTCTGCGAAATTAACCAATAAGGACTAACCCAGAAAGATAGCCACAACAAGTAGGCCTAGAATTTTGATAATAATCGTTATCCCTTGCAGTGCCATGTGTTGTGTCTAAATGAAAAAGAACATTGCCATGAGTCAAGGACAATTATTTGGGCCAATTTAATTAACCTAAAACAACTGGAGCAACTCTGATGAAAACATGACCTCTTTTGCAATGACCTCCATTTCATACTTCAGTGCAGTGCACGAATAACTAGATCTAAGCCCTATTAAATATTCATAGCATGCCCATATAAGGAAGTATCGATTATGGTATGGATCACTGATTCCAATGAACCACACGAAGAGTTTCATACAGCACAGTAACCATGTTTTTAAATATCATTCCTTTAAATGGTTCTCGACATTCCAGAAAGTCAAATGCATGGCGGGATCCCAGTGTATATAACATGAATGGGAGATTTTATAATTGGAGCAGAGAGCCACGATTTTAGTTGCAGAGAGGGAGAGTAACTGACGAGCTAGGTAAACATTTGTTGGCTAGACAAATTCTGAGGGGATCAAGTAATTAAGTGATCCGCATGGGACTGCCAATCCCGAACAAGGCAATAATAAAATGAACGCAACCACAATCCCCAAGAGTGGTAGAGATTCGCAGAACAAATATATGAATAAATATCTCATATGTAGATCGATTCACTCTATTTTCAAGATTCTGATGTCCTTGGCATACAGGTCAGAATCAAATCTCAAACGAAGTAATGAAATACTCGTTCAGGCAGACATAAAGAAAACATCAAAACAGCCTATGACTTGTACAACAAGCCCCCATAAAGCTACGAGCTACAGCCTTGAGTTAGTTTAGATGGAGATATAGCAAAGACAATGTGTGTAAAGCATTCCCCTACCTTCACTACCAAGTTCTGTGTCTATGATACAATGATGAGGATCACAGCTTGGAGTGAGTGACCTATATCGACTGTCTACTACTATTAAATGGTAGTTATTGATTATGTGGGGTGTCCCAAACCATACACCCAGCTTCCCTGCGGGATCAACAAAGGCGCCCAAATGGAGATACATATAATGATACATATATCCCTCACTCCCCTGCGGAATATGCGAGAGCTAAAGATCAACTGATTCTTAATTATTGATATTGATTTTATCATACATAAAGGTGGAAATTGATTTGTGTAGTCTTAGATTGTGTCAATCGCTCACTATTGGTGGTACCAAAAGATATATAGTTATAGGCGTCTTCGAAAAAAAATCCATTTTTTATTTTGCATCTTAATGAGTAAAGTATGGTTCCTAATGTCTACTTCTATAGTCAATATTACATATGATAACAGTCTTACAACTGCACCATTTCTACACGTAGGAAATCTGCCTCTTAAACTTGATGGGTTAAATTGGTTTTTTTTATGCAAAAAGTTAAACAGAATACATTTATTGAATCTAAGGACAATATAATATATTGTCCTTAGACATATTATGTTGATAAGTTTACATAAGTGTGCCCGTAATTTCAGCTAAAACTGGGGGAAAGTGACAACAAATCTTCTGCTCGAACTAATCATAGTCAATCATCTATGTCCGTCCGTATAATATCTAGCAATAACTTCCCGCTTGATGATAAGTGGACACAGGGTCGGAAGGCAACCCCAGGAAATTATTCGATCATGCGACATATTTCCTTTGTGAGTGCACTGTTTATTAGAGTTACCATGGATACATGTGAGGTTATTGACTGGTTAAACAATGATGACACGGTGTAAGCCCCCTGTCTGCATCGAACTGGTGAGAAACCTGCCCGGGCTAGTCACCCAGGGTGCCATTTCTCAGTCATGCATGGCTGGTACTGATGTATTGATAACAGTCCCTGTATGGACCATGTATGGATGCTTGATTTTCTCAATATAATTCAATCCAAATTAGGTATGTCAGGACAAAACAGAATTAAGCTAATTCTGAGGTTTTATACCTATACCTAGCAACAGTAAGAAGAACATCGGGAAAGTAAATATGTGCTTAATGATTTCCAAATCTTCTGATGAGAATAGCTGAGATTTATTCGTACACGTGTCATGCATGCCTATTTAATCTCAAGTCGATTTTTTAAAAACTACAAAAATAAATCCTAGGGATATTGAAACAATTAACATTAAGGCGATATATTAGGTGAAAACAACACATACAAAAATCGTCATAGAATTCCTATCGGAACACTTTTAATACACAATCGCTATATATAATCTTGTTGACATTTCTCCAAGACTGGTCAACTAATAATTTACCCACAGTGGTCCGGTTTACTCAGCAGGAGACAGACCAATAAGTGAATTCTGCTCCATTCTCTAATACCCCGGCCTTGAACGGAACTTTCTGCATCGAGGTGTGGTGTTTACATATGAGGAGGTTCAGACACAGCAGGGACAATACCCGGCCTTCTCAATAATATCAGATTAGTGGCGCTTTACATTAAGGCCATACAAACCCATATATTCCTCCGACTCAGAGGTACAACACAGGGAAAGACTTAGAAGTAAGAGACCTCAGGCCTTTTTATGATTTTCACCAAAGAACCATTATCAGAAGCAAAACGCTTTAGGGAAAAGTAAATGTATCAAAGAAGCAGGGCCGAGAAAGAGATCAAATAGGAAATGTAAGTCATTTTGGTAAGTGAGGCTTAGTCATGTATGTAGGCTAGCTATTTAGCCAGAATGGAAAAACATCCGACAGGTTTGACTACCTATACACGGACCAACATAAGTCCATATGAGAGTAATTAATTTTTATAGACCAATATTTTTAATTGTTATAACGATTTGTGAATATGGGTAAATTTGCTATTATGTTATACAAATCAATGTGAAGAAGTGATTATTCAGTTCATTTGACCGGAGTATTTTCGAACAATGCGTTTCTCTAAACAAAGGACGTGGGTGTTTATATTATAGATATGTAGTAAACTCTCTGTTATTTTAAATACAACCCTTCATATATTAATAGAAATGTTATGATATGGTCCTTTATGTGATCTTTAGTATACCAAATCATGCATCCCTTAAATAACATGGTCCTATATAATAAGAGGGAAGACATGGCATATAAGTAATAGAATATCGTCGGAAGACTAAGAACATTATTATTCACTTCATATCTTGTATTTTCATAGATAAAATAGGGTTGTACAATATCTGCAGGGGAGCAGGCTTTCCAAGTGAATTATTGAATCTATAAGCGTACAATCGCCATTTAAGACCATTCAACATTAACGGTACTTGTTCGTGTAAGCCATATATCAGACCATTAACATACATGTGAAATACAGCTACCCGTGAGTGTATACAGCTATACATGATTGCATACAGAGATGACTTTAATTGGAGGCCGCCGACCAAATGACCCCATACAAAGGTAGCGAATGTAGAACTTTAATGTGAACGGGTTCGCACTGATCTTCCTTTGTCTAAAGTTAAGCTGATTAATTATTGACAGTACCTTCAATCTAAATCAGCCCACCAAACCTCTGTTCTTAGATTAATTGCATGTTTCCTTATGTAAAACCAATTCACAAATATCAACTAAATCTACCACACCTTGCACACGATTGGGTGATATAAGAAACAGGTCTCACCTTGGATCAACAATAGGCATGATTATTCCGTTGGTTAAATCCCAAGTTAATTACTTAATTTGTAACTGAGAAGTACACAATTTCCACTCAACATTGGTTCAGGGTCGACTTTAAATCTCTGACCATGATATGACATCGCACACAAAGCAACTATTGTATCCAATATTTTCCATGAGAAATACAGTCAATAAAGTTCACTGACACTGACAAATTGCCGAATCCTATAAACATGTCTCTGGGAATCAAACTTTGTAAATTAGATTTTAAATAAATGTATCACATCCTAAAGGCCAAAGCAATCGTACTCCTGTTATCCATCCAACCACTCTGTGGCGCTACCGTTACAACAATAAACTCAGAACTGGTAGTATTATGATTATGACTCAAGGTAACATATATGAAAATTGGTTTGCGCGACCAGAAGTTGATCCAGAGCCAAAGAATCTCGAGTAGTGCACTGACATGTTACAGGAGTGCCTGCCCAGTGCTAAAGAAGTTAAAGAGTAAGGATTGGAAGGAGGCATGCTTGTGGCCACGCGCAGCACCAAAACCCTGAAGCTTGGGGAGAGCTGGCACTCCAGCCAGGCACTCCCACTGTAATAGGCACAGGCCAGTGGGACAAGTATACACTTCCAGCCTTATACCCACAATTAAACTTTACACCCACTCAACCCTGGCTGTTTTTGCATCGCCTTCACTTAGTAGTCAGTTTTTCAAAGATTACCATATCCTGGTTTGGAAAGGTATCACAACATCGAACACTTAGAGAAAGTGAAATAAATTATTTCCTATGTAATGTTACTTAATAAGGGAAATATTTTATCTTAGATAATCCTTGATATTTCTAAATATTATTCCTATATACTTCGCATTCGGATGAAGTCAGTCCAATCGTTTATTCGAAAGGAACATAACCCTCCCCCTGATATGAACAAATGCATATATAAGCCATATAGGGCAAAAAGCAACTCCCAACCCCAGCAAAGAACGCGATGTGATGTGTATGTAGGCATAGCTGAAACAAAGGTACTAAGTTTGCTGCTTTGCAAATAGACTTTAAATGTACTTTAAATGAAATATCCCCATCCATCCCACTAGAATGATGTAAAGATGAACATAGGTTAAATTTTTTAATTAAGTTATGCAAATAGGAGACAGAACTAGGTCAATAACAGTTGAGAGAGAATGGGAATGGGATTCAATGAATAAATCATTACTCACCGCACCAACTGTGCCTTTCTCTCCTGCGACTCGAGTTCCTGCAGAAGAAAGACCATTATAAGTTATAGTAATCCAAGCAAAACATCAACATACTGGACAGGACCTCATCTGAGACGGCTCAATGTGACTCCATTTTACTAATGAAATACGTAACAGTAGAAAGGCATCCCCCAAACATCTGCCAATCTATATACTACTATCACGCCAGCATGTTTTGAGTGGCAGTCACGGGTAGAGGCTAGGACACCTGTTTACCCCCTCTCCACATCCCACCCCGGATCCCACCCCGTCAATAGTCTCCCTCCATATCACTAATGGGATTTGGGTTGGCGCTAAGGTATGTCCATGTGCGCACGTGATAGTGAGAGCTGTCTAGAGAATGAAGGCAGTCAAAACTCTCCATTGTGGCCAAAAGATGTTGTTAGTTATATTCCAGGGAAATCTTGGGAACGCATGCTTCTAAATATTAACTGCTATCATTCTATCTACTTCATTTAAATCCTATATTAAAGGTACTAAAAGCTATTGACAAATATATTGTCTTGCGTGGATGTTAGAATTATAATAATGAATTTAAAGCCCCCATACAATTTTAACATCACTCATTCAATCAATAAGTCAATCAAACAGATAGGAATGACATGATATTTATATGAGAATTGAATCAGAAAGTATGATTACTTTGGGGAAGGGGTAATGGCAGTCCCTCAAATTTAGAATCAAGTTTCGTCTGTATAGTCAGATTATTTCCCTTTACAACCATTTCTGTCACGTGCATTGAAAGTCCTCTATGAGACAAGCGAACCAATCAGGGCGCGGTTAAGTGAAGCGTGACGCAGCGATCAATGAAAGATTAACCACCTCCCTCCCCCGCCCCCCGACACACACCCCCTCCCACCCGCCACCCCGCGTGATGTCATCATGTTAACACCTGGCCGCCGGATTCGGGACGCATTAAAGAAAAGTCATAGTCACAAATACAACATTAATTGATTGCGCCTGGGAAAGTGGCCACCCCCCAGGGATAAGCATATGACCACATATTTTAATCCCTACGTACAGTTCACAGCGGTGGAAATCCCTTCAAAATACCTCTTGACCATTTACGAATATAAAAACAAATGTCTACTGATCGCGATAAATATTCTAGCCAGCTTTCAAGTGAGAATAATATTTCAGATTTTTTTTATGAGAATGGAGAAGAAACCGGTCAATTTTTATCACAATATTTCGGATTTGTATTGATACTTCATCCGGTGATGGTACAGAGTGATATGTCAAATGTGGTCCCTAATGTATTGATTAGGTGTCATGTGATAAAAGACAACGAGTCATTGATACGTTGGGACGTTTCTATGCACACAAGTGAAAAACGTCCATTTCGTCCACCTTGTGTGCATAGAAACGTCCCAACGTATCAATGACGAGTTTGATTTTTGTTTTTGTATCACAAGTCCCCCATTTTGAAAGTATCGATCCCCAAAACTTGATTAATCATTATTTACTTTCTTACAACCCTCCGACTCGGCAAAACAACATTGCGTCATGAAATGAGCGTCATGAAATGAGCGTCATTGATTGGCGCAACTTGATTTACGCGACCAATCAAAACAAGTCCCTTTTGTATTGGGTGTATCACACATGTGTTGATACGTCTACACATATCAAATAGGCAGATCTCACTCATTTCTATATGATAACACCCAAACTTGTGATATAACACACAGTATGTACCACACGCTTCTACATACAAATGTTATGTGATACACACTTCACCGTGGAGTAAAACTCATAGCAATATGCAGGATATTCAAATCGGGAAAAAGAGATACTATAATTTTGTTAATTCATAAGAAAACCTGGATGACAAATTCTGATGTACAGGTCGTTCAGTTCTTTCAAGATCTTTCGTGAAATGTATTTCCTGTTCACTGCACGAGACCGCATATTTGGGAGTTTATCTAATCTTGAAAGCTAAAGCTGTAAATTCCGTCCAATGTTAAACTTTTAATACATTATGAAATATCCCATCTGTTATAGGTACCTTTGCATACTTCAAGACCTGAATCTCGAGATTCAAATGTACATCTATTATTTGCCGTACTATGGAACAAATACAGCATTTCATCAATCAATCAATCAATCAATCAGTCAACCAATCAATCAAATACCTTTTCTTCCTGTTTTTTCCGAGCCTCTTCATCCTGTAGGCGCTTCTGTTCCTCAAGTTTCTTCTTCTCTTCTTCTTGCTTCTGCTTCTGCCTCTCTTCCTCTTCCTCTATCTTTCTGTCTTCTTCCTCCTCAGCCTCTATTCTTAAACGTTCCTGCTCTTCCTTTTCGCGCTGTGGATAAAGGTGGAGATATAGCTTAATAAGTTGTATAAAGATTATGAGCGTATTTTGTATTTTTATCATGCGACAATAGATATATCTCAAATTATAGGTTTTCCAACACCCCAATAAGCAGATAATAGCGAATAGAATTACTGAATTTAGCTTAAATATGAAATTCCATAATCATTAAACTAGGTTTAGTCTCACTACAGGACCCTGTCACAAGCAGATGAGCTCGGGTTTAACTAAATTTTCATAGATATTATGCGGAGATTTTTATCAGAGAAATTTATCAGCAGATTATTGTTTAGAATATTTCAAAATAAGGCATTTATGACGGAATATTTCCAAATCGAAAAGATCTTAAGTCATCATGAAGTAGTTATAAATCATAAATTCGCAAGGCCAAGTAGGAGAGTTGTTTCTACCCCCTTTATGTATTCAAGCCATATCCAAATTTGCCTGCTTGCTACATAGGCAATATATAAAGCCTATTCACCTTGAGCTCTTCCTGTGCCTCTCGTCTCAGTTGCTCCTGGCGCTGTTTGTATTCTGCCTCCCATTGCGCTTCTCTCTCCTCTGACTTCTGTCTCTCAAGTGCAGCCTGAAACCCAAACATTAACTTGACATAAACCTCATTTTCAAGAAACAAAACATTAACAAAAAAAATGAAATATTCATAAAGGAATCTTTTAGCGGATTGAAGGGGAAGGTGATGCAAACCTTTGGGAAAATAAACAGGATATACATCTATTGAGAGCGTAATGGGAAATAATGAATATCCATGTATTAGTATTCCCCAGGACGCAGACAATTTCTGGTGAACCAAAGAGTTGAATGAATGTATGAACCTTTTCTCTCTTTTCCTTTTCCCACGTGCTCTCTTCTTCTTCCTCAAAATCATCCTCAGAATCGTCATCGGCTGCAAACATTCCTCCCTTCACAACAGGAGTCTTCTTTTCTAGAACCACTTCATCACTTCTAGGAGTGGCTATTTCTTCCTATAAATGAACAGAAAACTTAAGACTATTTTGGGGGCAATAGAGACTCATGTTATTCCTGATTCAACACTTCCCAAAACATTAATCACCGCCATGAATTAAATTAGACTTTGGTCGTATTTTGTATTAGTTACAACTGAACTGTGACTTACCTCCGAATCCCAAGCAGAATTTTCTGGAAAATATAAGAAAAATGTTTTGAATAGCTAAACTTTAGATAAACATGTCCAAAATTGTCGTCATGTCTTTATTAGTTAGAATCATCTAGCTTTACATGACCACATTTAAACAGCTTTATGTGTGGTCTAGGTGAAGAAACGAAAAACACTCCCTCCAATAATACGATTTCTTTAAAAAAAAGAAGAATGTACCTTCATCTTCTTTTTCAAGGGCAGCTGTAACTTTGGCAACCGATTCTTTCGTGGAAGATTCTGTGGGTAAAATCTGAAAATGAAGAACAGCAAACAATCAGTCTGCTACCAGAAGTTATACAGTATACATAAATGCCATTCTTTGATCAGCAAAATAACCTTTGTTAGATCACGAGGAACAAAAGATGAATTAATCATGGAACAAGCTGACAAAAGTACATGGATTTTATGGATAAAGACTTTGAGGGGAAATCGACTATGTAGCAGCATACATTGGAGCAAGGGGTTTTGAGATAAAGATCTGTATTCAAGTTGACACCCACAAAAGAGGACGAAACACACCACTCCACACCAAAAAATGATGATTCACACAACTCCTAGGTACGTTCTCTGTGTCTTATCGTGATATTCACAAAACTTGTCATGTGCCTCACATACTGAACCAAACAACTCTTACAGACTGGTCAACCTTAACTTATACATGAAATACAAGAAATTCCTTAACATACAGCACAATAGTGTGCCACCTGCTCTTAACCTAGGGGAAAACCAAGTTGCAACCTTTAGACCGTGAGTTTACTTGTGCCATCTTAACACATGCACTGAGGTGGGAAAACGGGATTTCAACCAGATATACATAAGGTGACGATTCCAGAAAATGAAGAAAAGTCGAGGTGGAACCGGTAAAACACAACACATGGGGTGCATTTTGCTGTATTTTTTCACCTCTTGTTTGTTCTGATCGGCCGGGGTTTCAGGCCCACCAACAGGAGCATCTTCTCCTGGTACTGGTCTAAGTTTCTCTGCACGGAGAGACTGAGTCAACTCCTCGTGGAGGGTCAACTGGTTGCGTTCCTCCTCTTCGCTGTCCCAGTCATCGCCATTCTTACCATCGTCCTGTGTACATACATACCATTTGTATTTTATACACAATACAAAATTATAAATCATGATTATATTACTATTTATTATAAATAAGAAACCTGAGGCTCAGTGCGAATTAACTCTTAATATGGAATCGGATCTCATACCTTCGACTTAATGTTTCCTGATTTTGTCTTAAACAGCGTGTACATGTATACACTGGGGCCGATGATATTATGCCCAGTTGAAAGAAAACTTAAAAAAAATAACCTAAATCAAAAAGTAAGGCATAACATCTAGATTATACTTCCCTGAGTGGACTGGGTTTTATCAAATGAGAACAGCCTTCTTTGGAGATCAAAAACAAGATATAATATAGAGAATGACACTTTTATATCGACAAGAGTAGGATTATGTAGGCTGTATGTGATTGAAACAGTTCGTCATATTTTCATCTTTGCCATATTGTCCAAATGTAAATCTAAGCTCTAAAAGTTCTTAAAGTCTTATCACGAGATGCAATACACACCTTAATAATGTAGTAAGATTGTGGGAGATTAGGGAAATATAGATTGAAGGTTTTTACACTTAGGTCGCCCCATGAAGGCAGTCGTCGTAACGATAATATGTTCTTTCAGCAAAATAAAATCTCAGAAAGTCTCAGAATCTCCTCACGATTATTCTCTCTCGTCCTCTCACTCAAACATACACTATCGCTAAGACAGACTTCTATACTTGCGTTGTCTATACCCCTTCACACCGACACATTTATACACATAGAACCTAACCCATTCATACCCCTGTACATCCCACCTATGGAACAATAAAATACAATTTTACAGTAGGAAAACTTCGCTTGTTTTAAATAGAGCAAGAATATACACACATGGCAACGTTAATAACTCATAGCACACGGGGTTAGTAGTCACCCTAAGCTCACCTGGGCCCTCTCTCCAGGCAGGGAGAGCTCCTCCACATCATCCAAGTCCTCAACTACAGGCTACAGGCAGAATACTATTAAGCTTCATGCTATGAATGTTAGGCACTAATGGTATTGCAATGTGACAGCTCTAACAGGACTCCCCACAGTGTCACATCAATCAACTATGTGTTAAAACACATTAATTATAAGCACCATTGACTTACAAACATACCCTGCCAGACTAATGGGCAAGCACATGTAGGTAGGAATGCATTTAAACATCTGTTGAAAGCTATATATAACACTCTTTCCAGGAGTTGTATACAACAATCTATTGTTGAGAGGGAAGAGGTAGTGTATATCACCAGAGACAATTCATGCGTTATAGGTTTTGTCAGTACACCCTAGGTTATCTTTCTTTTTTGGCTGGGGTTGGGGAGGGGTGGTCTTTACATCATTTTTGTTCTCATGTGTCCTATTCAAGGTTCACTAACAACACTCACCTCCTTGTCGATTGTGGATGAGGGGGGTAGTTGTGGAGGCGGTGAGGCCGGTAGAGGGGGAATGGCGGCAACGGTAGGTAGAGGAGGAGGAGCGAGTTCATCCTCCACATCACTGTCCCACAGACTGTCCTGTGAACACAAGCATGTATTGGATTACCACTGGGAAGAATAGTACCAGATCGTGGGGATAAGTAGCTATCATGAGTGTTAAAAGCAAGATTAACCAAATGAGTTTGCAGATTGTTGTATGTCAAGTTCCATTACATTGAATAGAACGTTAAATGAAAATGTAGTTTTACACTGATTCTTCGCATATTTATTTACCCATGCATATTTTTCGTGGGAATTTTGGATTGTCAATGTGAACAATTCTACATTTTAATTTTGTTTAAACATGTATGCTGTAACAAATAAAAATATCTTTATTTCTAATAGTTTTCTTACTAAATAAAGAGACCAAAATCCACCAAATCACTGTATGCATCAAGACACGTCACTCGATTAGCTAGTAATTTTTGACAATGTGAACAATTACACATGAACTGGAACCCACAGTAACTTATCACATAAATGACAATTTGTACAACTTTATTTGACATACAATGAGACAGACATCAAATAGACAAGGTTAGGCATCTAGTGATATACAAATTAATTCTAAAATAGACAAATGTCTACATTTATCTTAGCACATCATATATAACTAAAGTGCTTAATTATATATATACTAGTTAGGGTTCTCCTAAAGAAGACCTTACTGAAGTCAGATGGAAGTCATCCCCCTTTCCTTTGGATATTAATCCTACATATATAATTATTATTACCGAAGTTACAACATAACTAATTATCTTGGCATCTACCTTAGCAGTAACGATACAGCACTTAATTAGACATCTACATTTACCACTTGAAACACTTAATCTCGTTTAAGCTCTTTGATGGAATTTAATAGATAAGATTGTATCTAAAGTCAGAGAGATAAATACAGATTATGTTATACCTCCCTGCTAAGGTTTAACAGTAACCACCTGAACAGCTATGTCTGGGATGACATATGGAGCGAAGTTAAGATCTTTAGCACCTCATACCTATATTAATCTAAAAATCTAATAGTTCGCATTAACCGAGTGAGAATTATACAAATACGTCAAGTGCAAACACGTGTACAAAGGTTCTAAATGATCGTGGGGTGAGTATCAACAGAGGATTAGAGGGTGCTGACACCTAGAAAGTTACCTGGGAAGCATTTTTGAACATGGGTGGTGGCGCGAGAATGGAAACTTGTCTTGACACTGTCGCCACACTGTCCCAGTCACTAGCCTAGATTGTGTCAATACAAACAGTAGTTTTGCTGAAGACTTAAACTAAATGGAAACACTCCATGCAAACCAAAGAAATGCAAGAGAATATATCCCAAAGTCATGAAACAAAAGCCAGATCCTGACAATTATGTATATGATATGTATACTTTAAATGCATCCTTAATAGTAAAAAAAAAAGTAATAAATTTGTATTTGATTACTTTTGAACTGATTTTCTTTAATCATGATTATGACACATTCCAAAGACGTGGAGATGGATTAAAATGCAACAAAATCAGGGAATATATCATTGGTACTGGCATGAATAAAAATATATATATTTTTTAGGGTGACAAGACAAATGAGGATGAGTACGTGGGGAAATGTTGTGCTCCTCCATCTCACTTTCCATCAAAACATGCTAATGGAAAGTGTCCTGTGATAAACAGGTTCTTTGAAGGACGAAAACAATGATTTCTTAATTGCTCCAAATAAAGACGTCATGCATGGGGACAAGCAGAGCTATGTAACTACATATACTTACTTCTTGCTTGGAGGCGTTGGACTTGGTTCCAGACTGGGGTTCCTCAATGGGTTTCTGAGTCATATTGACTTCCTCGGAAGTGGCCTAGAGGTAAAACATGAAGGATTAAAGCTTAAAATCCAAATATTTAGGGCGCAATGGTTTGATCCTATGGCTGATCCTGACACCAAACAGGGAACAAGACTATGATTCAGTAGATAAATATGAGATATCTGTATCTATCGACAAGATCTCCAAGTGAAATCATTGCTTCCGAGGACTGGTAAACTGTGTCTCGGTAACACACGTACTGAGTTATAAAATACCTTATTAGTGGCAAGGTGGGAAATAATTCTCAAATTGGACAGGACTTACGTCCAGAGATGAACGTGACCAATATTTACATTCCAATATTAAGGAATTTTAGTGACACCTTGCTTTTAATCTATTGTTGTAACATATTGTAACAACAGTAAAAAAAATATGGCATGCCTCTGGCTGCTACTTAGAGAAACAAATATGAAATTTAAGTAAATTCAAAATATACTGGCATTTTAACCAACAGACGCATAGTTTTGTTCACATTGACCAGGCTAAAGTAGAGGAGGATTAGAGTATAAGACTCTGAGCTGCAATTACCCTCGGATTATGTCGGCAGTGAACCAGGGGCCGTGAACACCCCCCCCCCCCCCACCACCACCACCCCCACCCCCGCATCCTACAATAATTAGGCACTGGTTTGTACAAACTGTGGGATACACATAATAAAAGCACTGAGTGGCGAATTACTTCTGTCAAATACCCTGTATATAATCTTTGAGAATAGTTAATCAGTGTGACTGAAGAGATGTAACTCTTCTAGACTAATGCACTCAATCACAGTTAATTGTTAAAAAAAAGTACATTTTCTCCTGTTTGCACACGAAACTTTGTCGGATTATTCAAGCACCGCTTGGCAATAGAACACCAAACCTTGAGGGTAAGACTATACTGTACTCACTTAAATGCTGTATAAATTTTAGTTGTGTTTGTGCACTGTGTCAGGACTTGTGATATTGTTTTCTGTCCCGGCCTGCGTCGAGCGTGGTGCTGGGGACTGTACCTGTCACTGTCTCCTCTTCGAGTATCCCAGTCTGTGTCTTAATGACCAAACAATCGTCGTTAATCCCAACATTGGGGAATCTGTTCTGTATTTTATATATGCCGTATGTTGTATTTTTTAATGTCCGCTATATGAGGAAGCTAGTGAGACTTGTAATTAGTGCATGTGCACTCTTGGATAAGGCTTGTCACGAAAATGAATCTATACACATTCCCTCGAACAAAGATGGTATCGGTTGACCTCCCCACTCTAAGCTCCTACAAAGGGCTAATAATCGCATCATTAAACATAAGATCATTAAGGAGGAAAGTAGAAGAGGTTTATGACTCTTTATTACAAGGTAACATAAAAGTCTTGGCTATACAAGAGACGTGGCTAAATATCTCAGATAGTGAACCGCAACTTGTATTGAATAAAATGTTCAAATTATACAGGCATGACAGGTCGACTTTGGTAAATGGCATATTGAAAAATGGTGGTGGCCTAGGGTGTTACGTAAGTAGTGATTTTGTAGTCGATCCATGGTTATACGAGGACCTCAATTTGTGTAACTCAGATATTGAATTACAAATCCTGAAAATAAAACCCGGGAAAAGGGCAAGTTTTTTCTTGATAAATGCCTACCGCCCGCCAACAGGGATCAAAAGCTGTTTTATGGAACACCTTCAGGAGGTACTAAGTCAAATCAAACATAAGCACAGAAATATATCCATTGTACTGTGTGGGGATATAAATATCAATCTCCTTGACAAGAAATCTGAAAGCGCCAAAGAGTTTTGTCATATGGTAAAACAACTATCTATGACCCAATACATTAGTGAGGCAACTAGATATGGTACTAACTGCTCTAGCCTAATTGATGTTATGATATCTGACCACCCCCATCATAAACTATCTGGTGTTGTTGATGTGAATATGTCGGACCACTCGGTTACATATCTAGTACTAAAGAAATGCACTGCACCTAAATCGAAGTCCTATCGTTTCACAAGGAATTTCCATAAGGTAAACCTAGATGAATTATCGACCCACCTAGGTAATTGGGAAGGTAAGGACGATCTATTTTTTTTTTTTTTTTTGAAACATGGTTTATTCAGTCTGTCAACAAAACTTCTCCTTCGCCTAGAGCTTTTACATTAAATATTACATAGCTCTTTCCTGCTTGATAAAATAAAAATAAAGGGAAAAATGACCCAGGTCTTTTGGGTGAATTATACATTGTCATCATGCGACTCTTAATATTATCAATTGTTATAAACGATTAAAGGTGTTAAAAGAAGAACATTTTCATTTTTGTATTATTAAAAGATTCATACATCAATTTTAATTTAGATCCTCACAGGTGGACATCAGATCCGCGTTTAACTTTAGCCATATTTCTTTGGTTTCATTATTTACATTTTGGGTGCTGTTCTGGTACATTATAATTTTACTCTTAATTGCTAACTCCGATATAATCATTTTAAAGGTTAACATACCTTCATGGAATAGTTTTTGCCTCTGTATAATGGCTTTCATTTGTAATATAATCCAACCTATAACTCTGGCATTAATATTATCTGTTCTTATTCCAAGAATAACATCGCTTGCATTTATATCCATTTTACTTCCATTTTTTTTAAGAATCATTTTGTCTCCATTAGTTCTATTCAGGTAACCTGTTGATTCAATAAAAAGGAATACTTCTTGCCACATTGCTTTTGTTTTCTTACATTCGACAAAGAAATGTATTATGTCATCGTCATAACTACAGAACGAACATTTTTTCTTCTCTATTATTCCCATATTTTTTAGTTTGACATTGCAAGTGATAGTTCTGTGTAAAACACGGTATTGTAATGCATGGATTCTTGATTCTTTGGTAACAGCATATGGGTTATAGAAAACTTTTTTCCAGTCAATTGCATTAAACTCTTCATCATCCAGATTTAGAATTTTTTGCCATTCATATATCTTTTCCCATTTGGGTTTTCTCTTAGCAACCAGGGCATTATATAACATTTTTGAACTCGCGTTTTTTACATCAATCTTTACATTTTTTATTTCTATTTCTATTACATCCTTAACAGGGTTTTGGATGTTATTACGAAGCTTATTCCACCACTCTATAGGCACAGCTTTTTTTATGATATTTCTTGGCAAGTATATATTGGTGCTATATTCCTTTCGGAATTCTTTTTCTGACATCAGTTCACCTCTGTCATTTAATATATCTCCAATTACTTTAATTCCAAGATTTTCGCCTCTTTCCCATCCTATGGGGATTTTTTTAACAGCAATTAATTTGTTTCTCCATAGCCTTTCTTTTCTGATTTGATCCACACTAGTTGGTTTTTGTGAGAAATAATATTTGTTCCAAATATCAAAGACTTCCTCATAAAATTTGTTCAAAGCATGACTGGGTTTATTTCTAATTAAGAAAATATCTTCAATTGATTTTCCCTGGTCATGTTCAAGAATTTTAAACCATGATGAATTACTGTTTTCTAGCATCCTTTGAACCCACTTTAATCTGTTTGTCTCAATTATTTCTTTTATGCATCTCAGATTTAGGCCACCATTCTGACAGTTCTGCGCTAAGAAGTCAGTACTTATTTTATTAGATCCTCCTTTCCATATGAAGGTGGTGATAATAGTTTCTATCTCTTTTTGTTTTTTTGGATCTATATAAACGCACGATAACGTATGTTGGACCAATGGTAATACAAAAACATTCGAGACTAATATTCGACCTTTGATCGTCAATGATCTGTACCTCCATGCATTTATTACATTTTTGATTTTTTGCACAAGATCAACTGTATTTGTTAAAGATAGTTTTTTTTCGCTTCTTGGCGACATAAGGGTGACCCCTAGAATTTTTATTTCTTTCTCCCAGTTTAGTTCTAACACCTTTCTATTAGATAGAACAAAGTTTCCAATTCTGAAACCTTTTGATTTTTTGGCATTAAGTTTTAGACCAGTCGCTAAATAGAAGTCATCTATTTTTCTAAGGCATTTTACTAGGGATATTTCATTCTTTACCATGAGGGTGCTGTCGTCTGCGAACTGTATTATTTTATTCTCATATCCTCCTATATTTATTCCTTCTATCTCGTTATCATTTCTTAGGCTTTCTGCTAGCTTCTCTACTATCATTGTGAACAGATAAGATGAGACTGGGTCTCCCTGTTTAACTCCCCTTCTTATGTCAAACCAATTGGATATATGACCATTGTTCGAAAAGGCAGCTTTAGAGTTTTCTAGTAAACATTTTATCCACGATCTGAAAGTGTCGCATATATTATGAGAGATTAAGACTTTTTCTAAGAAGGTCCAACTGACTGAATCGTACGCTTTGGAGAAGTCCAAAGCTACTATTAGTCCCTCCTGTCGATTTTTTTCCAAGTAAGAAATAGTGTCATCAACCTTTCTGACTGCTGTGCCTATATATCTTCCATGGATAAAGCCAAATTGATCTTCTTTTATCATATCTGTAATATGCATTTTTAGTCTTGATGTGATAGTTTTAGATATAATCTTATAATCAACGTTGAGTAACGTTATTGGTCTCCAATTTCCCAGGTCTTCTAAATTTTTATCTTTTTTGGGTATGACACTTATTATTCCTCTTGACTGACTTTCAGATATTTTTCCCTGAGCTAGATTGAAATGCATCATATTTATAAACATTTGATATATCGCGTACCAGAAAAACCTAAAAAACTCGACAGTAAAACCGTCACACCCTGGTGACTTGTTGTTTTTCATAGACAATATAATCTTTTTAACTTCCTCTTCTTCAAAGGGTCGTATTAAAATATCATTATCTATTTCGTCTAGTTCATATATGTTTTCTCCTTTCATAAAGGTTTCTGCGATCTGTTCGTCTATCTCAAACTCGGTGTATAATTCTTTATAGAATTTTTCACCTTGTTTCAATATTTCTTCTTTACCAGTTTTTAAAACACCATTTACCTTCAGTTGATTAATGATTTTTTTTTCTGCCTGGTATTTCTCTAGGGCACAGAAATATTTTGTGGGTTTTTCCCCCTCGATTGCCCACCTGGCCCTAGATCTTATTAGGGCCCCCTGGGCTGCATTTAACTCAGCTATTTTCTTCTCATTTAATATATTCTTTCTTTCTTCTTTTTCTTCCTCTGACATTATTTTTTTTTGGTCCAAAATTTTTAATCTTCTATTTTCGATTTCTTTTTTTCTTCTTCTTTCTCTAGCAATATCTGAGCTAATTCTTATAGCCTCTTCTCTCACTTTAAGTTTGAAAAATTCCCATCTCAAAGTGGGTGACAACTCTTTGTTTTCTTTTGCCAACATCTCTACATTGTGAACAAATTGATCATTCTGCAACAAGTTTACATTGAGTTTCCAGAAGCCTTTACCACGTTTTTCGATTTCTTGATATATATTTATGCTAATCTTTTTGTGATCAGTTTGGGCATGCGAATCTACTGAGAAGGAGACAATGCTATTCACAATATTACTGGAAATAAAAACATAATCCAGCCTTGACTCACTACCATTTCTTGACCATGTTTTTACTGGTTGGTTGTTACTTTTCACCTTTATGATGTCACATAGGTCCAGCTCATTTATAAAATCATTTAATATGCTGCTAGCTTTGCTATCAGGTCTGAAGGACAAGTCTGCATTAAAGTCTCCCATCATTACGATGTCTTCTACTTGTAACGACTGGACTTTTTCTTTGATCTTCTTTAGAATTTCTTCCTGCTCTTCTGTCTTTTCACTAGTTGGTGAGTAGACGTTGAAGATTCCAGTTTTTCTATTGTTCTGGTCCAGTACTACGTACTGCCACCGACCAGAATCATCTTGACCTCGTTCAGCTATATTAGATTTTAAACATTTAGGTATTAATAACATCACTCCTCTAGAAGCTTTAGTGCCATGATTCATTATCATTTCTCCCGGCCACTGTGTTTTCCATATAGCTTCGATTTCACTAGAAGAATGGGTTTCTTGCAGCCCTATTATCATATTATTATTTGTTTTAAGCTCATCCATAATTGCTTTTCTCTTAATGCTCCCTGCTAGGCCATTCACATTAAGTGAAATAAAACCCAGCTGGCTTCTCTCTTCCCCTAGGGTCTCCATTACGGATTTTTATAATTCAACTAAGTTAAATCACAATTCCGAATGTCTTCCAGGGGATTAAAGTGGAGATTCTTCCATCTCCTCCTCTCCTTCCTCCTCGTCGTCATCCTCCTCTTCCTCTCCTTCATCACTACTGCTGCTCTCACGACTTTCAGGCTCTTTCCTCCTGATTTCATCTCTAATCTGCATCCATGCTTTTCCCAGCATGTTACCATTTGGTGGCCATCTTGATGAGTCTAGGACGTCAGGATCAGATAGGGGGATCCCTATTCCCCAAACTTTATCTTTGGGGGCAGCCTCTCCAATATGTTTGTCTCCTGACAATAGTAGGTATTGTTTCACCGACTCATTGTACTGAACTTTGGCTCTTAGGGCCGACAGTAAGAATTCTTTTCTATGGAGGACCCAGTTCTGTCTATTCCTGGTTACATTCGCCATATAACTCTTTGCCTTCTTCGGATTTTGTGTTGCGAGGGCCATCTGGATTTTATCAGTATCCTCTCCGATTATTGCTTTCTTGTAGAAAAGGAATTGTTCTACATTGTGGAACTGCTTCTGCTCGATGTTGAAAGGCGATTTGTAATGATTCGAAAGTGGATTATCTTCCGTAAAAAATACTAGAGCATGATGGTTTTCTTTCTTGGTTAATTGTGATAATAACAATTCGGTAGGGACTGCTGCCAGTTCATCGTAGCGATACCATCTATCAATGAAGACATTACCTTTACTTGCTCTGGCTTCGTCGTATCCGATAAGTAGTGCAGCGTCAGCGATTTTTTTCGCCTTGGCATTACGTAATCTCATGAACAGTGGAACATCTTTTTTTACATATACTTGCCCAGCCACTCCATCGTATACATACTGTTTTAGCTCCTCCTTATTATCAAGAATCAGTTCAGCTTCTTCGTGATTATTCAACTCGATTTTCAAGGGACATCCTGGCTTGGAATTCACTCTGAAGGTTTTCTTGATCTTTATATGAGTCAGACCCATACCCTCATGTATTACATTTTTGGCTGCTTCTTGTCTATCAGCCTGAGTTTCTCCTTCCATTGCTTTGATTCCGACGATCAAAAGATTATTCTCTAGTTTTGCCATTTCTTCTCTCACTAGATCTTGGTCTTTCAGCTGCTCTACTTTTCTCCTCTCTAGGTCATCCGTATCTCTTGGTTGTGACGCATTCTGTTGCAGAATCAGTATATCCTCATTCTGTTGCTTGATGGTTTGTTTCATCTCCTCTTTCTCCATATCTCTTTTCTTATTTTCTTCATGTATTACATCTATGGCGGCATTCACATTTTCTATCGCTACGATATTTTCGTTTACTGTGTCCTTTACGACTTCTAAGTCACCTAAGGCGTCAAACAGTTCGTCGAAGCTTTCCTGATTGTGTTTCTGCATTTCACGTACCATTTGCATAACATCATTACTCTTATATAGCGGTCTAACCCTTTTTATGTTCTTTTTTTCCAGCTTCTTTAGCTTTTTCGGGGTGCCATTTGCCCCTCCTTTTTTTTGTTTCTTCGGATCAGGCTTGGGCTTTCCATCAGGACCCTGGTCCGTCGGTGCCGGGGGAACTTTTGCTGCTCCCGTTTTCATTTCCGCTTTATTTGCTCTTTTAGTTGGAATCGTTGGTGAGGATTCTTCCGCTGGTCTTTTCCTCTTTACTTTTTCGTCTGGGTTTTGTTTATTTTCTTCGTTATTTAGTACTTTCTGATCCGCGTTAGCCAAACTCATGGCCCCGGAAGTGTTTACACCGGAAATGGTTTCCGTTGCAACAGTTTGTTTTTCACTTCTCTTGTCTCTAAATTCAAGATGGCTACCGTTACTTCCGGCGTCACTTTTCTCGCTTTATGGCTTTCGACTTTTACAGTTTTTTATCCCACTAGTTCCATTTCTGGTTACAATAGTTTACTTTCGGGTCACTTTTGTTCGAATGTTTTAAATTTTATAAAGTTTTTTGTACTTCTCCGGTTTTCTTAACTTTTATTCACTTCTTTTCTCCAAGAGTTCCGTCTTTAGCCGTTTGGGTCGTGGCTATTGGGCCGCAGCCTCACTTAGCCTGGGACGATCTATTAATGCAACCCTCAGTCGCCCCAGAAATAGGGTGGGCATTTATGAAAAAGCATTTGCTGAGCTTTCTTGAGAAGTTCTGCCCTCTTAAAAAGATAGAGGTAGTAAATAGAGGTCATCTAATATTGAAACCGGAAATTCACATAGAAATAAAGAATAGAGATAGACTATTTAGGATAGCAAAGCGAACAAACCAGCCTAGGGACTGGGAAGCAGCTCGAAGAGCTAGAAGACTAGTTAGTCGTTCTGTCAGGTTATCCAAGAAAGAAAATATCACAGCCAAAATCAATAATTGTCGAAACAATACAAAGAAATTCTGGAGAGAGGTTAACAGTTTAATTGGTAAAAGTTCACCAGGTACAGCAGAAACATTCTTACATAATGGTCACTCAATCTCAGGGCTTGAGGCCAGTAATGCTCTCAATGAGGTATTTAAAAACATGGGTTGTGTCATGGAACAGGCCAGAGGTAATTATGAAGAATTTCTGACAAAACAGATAGACATAACATCATGTACTCGTATCAACATCAGTGAGGACGAGGTATTAGACTTCATAAAAAAGATTGATGTGAATAAAAGCTGTGGCTTCTCCTGGGTAGATACAAGGTTATTGAAGTTCTTCCTGACTAAAGAATGTAAAATTTTTACCAAGATCTTGAAGAGTTGTATAAGAACATGTACTATCCCAGATGACTGGAAGGAATTCAATGTAACCGCTATACCCAAAGGTGGAAATTCTAGACTCTTTTGTAACCTAAGACCGATTATGATGTCTCTAAGGCGTTTAACAGCATAGATCATGAGATACTTGAGAAGAAATTACTTTTTTATAAGATAAACCCATCTATTATTAGACTTATTCGAAATTATTTGAGTGACCGAAAGCAGCACACTTATCTAAATAATATCCTCTCGACGCCTCTTTTCATACGGAACAGTGTACCTCAAGGTAGTTTGGTAGGGCCATTATTGTTTTTAATTTACGTGAATGATGTTCCACAATGCATAGATAACCTAAACTTGCCAGAAGTTGTCAATATTAATATTTATGCAGACGACACGGCAGTCAGTGTGACTGGTAGGGAGTTGGTTTCTTGTCTTGCGGGTTCGCAACTTATTGCTAACAATATCTCTTACTGGATGAGCTGTAACAAGTTGTGTGTAAACTCGAAGAAGTGCATCATTCAGGTCCTTGGGTCTAAGCATCGATTGAAACGACTAAATATCGAGAATATGCCACAAATCTATATAAACGGTATGGCTATCACTAAAAAGAAGATCGTAAAATACCTTGGTTTCACCATCGACCCTTGGTTAAACTTCAATGAACACTTCTTGAGGATGAGGGGTATTATCCAGTCGAAAGTAAACAGATTTGCGAAAATAAGGTTTTATATCAATGAAGACCTGGCAAAACTTGTTGTGAAATCCCATATCATACCACTTAGTGATTATGGCCTCTTCCTGTATAATATGGCCTCAGCAGTGAACATAAAAAAAGTACAGAGTACTGTAAATAGAGCAATAAGACTAGTGTTCTTAAACAGTAATTACTCTACGATGGAGATGAAAGCAATAATGGGTGTTAAAGAGCTAGATATCAGGGGTAGAATAGCCATCCTCGGCTTAATGTACAACAGGTTGGACGATCAGGAATATTTACAGGTTATGCCAAGAATTACTAGGCTAGCCGAAGGTCCGAACCTACTTTGCATAAATGCTAGTACTGAGAAATTGGCAAGAACCCCTCAATTCCAAGGTCCATCAATGTGGAACAAACTCCCGCCGGACATTAAAATCAAGAGTTGGCCGGAGGTAAAGAAATATCTTAAAGCAACATTGCGGTAGTATGGTTCGTGATATACAGACCTTCTAAAGTTAGAGTACAACCGAGTCATATTAGTCAATTAAATTTGAACTTTATTGAGTAACGAACAGATTGGACATTGCACTTTATGTGGAATTATGTAAACAGCCACTCAGATTTGACTTACATAGACCAACTGGCAAAGAATAAGTACCTCGGGGTTTTAGCCATTGCGGACTGACTTGTATGTATGTATGTTTTAATTTTACGGCCAAAAACACACAAAAACATGTTGTATAGATAACTTGATAAAATTTTCTTCCTTTATTCTAGAGAGCCATGTGGTTCAAAGATCTTTCTTGTATGCTTAACTGATTGTGTAATTAAAATATAGCTTGTATTATTCTCATCGCATATGGATTTTCGTGAACATGAAACGTACCATAACCTGTATGGAATTGTCTCTCGAAATAAAATATGTTTAAAAAAAAAAACCACCTTAACATTAGATATAAGAAGGATATATTCCCTTAAGAAAACAAAAGAACTGGCCAATGTTTGATTAAGTTTTCTATATAGTATACTCGAATTATACTTCAAGTCACACACCATAATGATACAACCATTGTCATTCAAAACCAAGAATAGAGAAAGACTTGTTTGTTACTGATGCTAAATACAAGAAAGTGTGTTGTTCTCCTGCAACAAAATGAGTATCTGTCACGGAAAAGAGCAGCTGTCACTTCAGGGTTAGTCACACACTAATAACACTCAGTTTCTTTCGGACGTATCACACGTCCCTCACCTCAGACTTTATGTCAATTTCTTCTACCGAGTCAGAAGGTAACATAGGGATGACAGGTTCATCCCCATCGTCATCGGAATCCCAACGACTTACAACCTAAATGTTAAAATAAACATCAATTGTAGATTCGAAATTTATGACCTACCCCCTTGATTTAAAACAACGAAATGTATAATCATCATTATATTTCAAGGATTTTTACTTCAGCTTTTATCGTTGGTCTCCCCGCAAACTTTTGGGAAAGTATACTAACATAGGCCTCATAACAGGGTGTTAGCAAAATATAGGAATTTTTATAGAAATATTTTTACGAAAATATAGTACTTTATAGGAGAATTTGCATAAAGTATAGGAATTTGGGGGGGGGGGGGTAAAATGTATCAAATGCTCCTTCGAGAACGTTTTATTTCACATTTGCCTTTTATAGGGGATAAATGTCACATTCTGTGAGTATTCTCAATTACTTTGTAATTTACTTAATTAAGCATTCACCAAGTAACCTAAGTTATACTGATGAAGAAATCGTTCATGTGGATAACAGACAATGTAGTATCTTCCAATTGTTTATATCAGTGCACCGAATGATTAATACCACAGCACTCCATCCAAATGTCATCCACCTTCATTCATTTAATATGGACCCACCATCATTTTATCAAGATAAACTTTTATGTAAAACGTATGTGGAGTAAGCCTGCTTAGCTGCATGGCCTCGGTCTTCCCTATACTCCCGGTAAGTCAGAGGACGAATAGTTTTTCTAGTGGAGGAGCGTATGACTTATCAGGCAAACCTTTATTCCAAAAACTTTGAGAAAATATGCCAAAATATTGGGAAATGTAGAATTGATAGTTTATAAGGATTTTTTGGGGGAAATAGATGTTAAGAGGCGTAACAACTGTCGTTGAAAGGAAGTACTCTTATCGATTATTAGCAATGGATCTTTAATGCGTGGAATATTGACTGTTTTTAGTTGCGAAGAGAGTGACACACATTGCTCGCCTTAGATTATTGACAAGCACTGTGTTGGAGAAGAGCACACCAGTTTACAGCAGAGTTTGAACCGATAATAGACATGCCTCTGGATCAAACGCCAGTACCAGGGACACTGCATTATCCCTCTGCAATAGTCTACTGCATTCAATACGAAGGGCCATTCAAAGCTATAAACTAAATAAACCTTATTCAGATTTCCATTCCCAACATTCCATTGTGTAGACCTACTCGTATATTAGGGCGAATTCATGTCACTCACCTTTGATTGACTAGCTTTAGACGGTTCTGCATGTTCACTATCCCAGTTACTGAGGGATTCCTGCAAATCAAAAATAAATAAACAGAAATGAAAAATAGTTTATAAGTAAATTAGAGTTGATATTACAGGATGGAACTTGATGAAACAAGGACACGATTGGCAATGAGCGTCACGAAAACGTCATGATATACCGAATGACAATATTCGTCTTATTACTATCACAAAGAGAACAATCTTGTACTGACGATTTTCACTAGTCGTTTACATACAAGGAAACAAGCAAAATATTAACATTTTTGTTGTGTAACGGACGGAGACTATACGAAACTACACTAGATTCCTACGGATGGCATAAGGTAATAAACCAATTAGACTATGTGCAATAGAGGATCAGTGTGTTGTTTGAGGACATATAGATTATGGATACTGAAAAGAAGCTGTATAAAAGAATGAAGCAATGCAATTTATGTAAAAGTGCAATCAGATTATACAAAATGTCGATCAACACAGAAGACCAAAATTTGGTGATGTATCAATACAGAACGCGTCCAAGTCTCAGAGCGGATTACAGGGTACATCTCGTGAAAGGTTTCCAACATTGGTGCTTGGGGACAGTATATTGTTCACCTCAAGTTCTTTTTTGCGATCTTCTGAGTTGTTCCCCGTTTCCCGCATTCGCGCAGGTTCAGATGCGTGATTTAGTTCATTTGTTTCGCGGGCCGAAATGTTTGAAGAAGACAAGCCGGGCATATAAGGGCTTCCATATCCATGTGAGGTGTTCAGCAGGTCTAAGGGGTTCGTAAAAGCCCCTTGGTGAGCCTCCTCCTCCTCCCCAGAATCCCAGCCACTTACATCCTTTTAGCGAAGGCAATTAAACAGGAACATTTGCATACATATGAAAAGGTACAATTAGCATTCATGTTAGGAAGGATTTGCACGTACCCTAAGATCAACAATCCCAGAATGAAGGGAGGTAGATTTAATACATATATAACTGCATCAATGAAATTCAGGATATTTTTACAGCCGTGTTTTAGTTGTGGGACTTCAGAGGAATAACTACATGTGGAAAACTTATTATATGAGAAGATTTAGTTAATATGAACTCTGAGCCGCCAAAATCATGACCTAAAATTGTCTTGAGTTGATATATATTTGTAAACGATAAGCTCATGTATGTATACAACCATTACCCGAATAAATATTTGAACAAAAGATTATCTGAAAGGTTTACTGGTAGCCCACATCTTGAAATTGGGTAATAACTCGGATAATTTGGAGAGGGAAAAATCACCTTTGGCATAGAGATCTGACGAGGGGATGTTTGAGTAAGGAATGCAGTGCCTTTGTTTGTAGCGTTAGAAGAACTCAATGCCAAAGCATGGTGTTCTTTGTTGACATTAAACTCTGGTTCGGGATCTGAGTCCCAGTCACTGTCATCACGCTCAGCAACAGCCTTTGGTGCATTAATGAAATTCAGGGAATAATTCACATCTGCCTTTTAGTTGTATATATGACAGTTGTGTGAGAGTGAAAAGTTATGCAAGAAGATCAGAGTAAAGGATGGTGATTTCACAAGCTCAATTAACGACATGTTTAAAATGTTTAGTCATTTTATATCTTAATATCCTCGGGCAATATAGAATACAACATTATTGTTAGCATCCAATTAGAATCGGTCATATGTTTAAGGTGTTCTGGTGTGGAATGAAGACCTAACGGGTACGAGAAATAGCTAGTATATCAAATTTAAATTAAGTGCCGAACAAACGAATACCAAAGACAGGACACAACTGGTTAAATGTAAACGTTGGGATAACCGTGCTGCACAGACCCCAGTACAAAATAACCTAACCCTGCTCTTGGATTCTCTATGACTGTGTAGATTTCGATATTTCGATACTATGTCAACATAGTCGGAATATATTTTGCATCTCAATTAATAGCCCCTGAGCGGACAATATATCTAATAATATTGTCAGGACAAGAGTGAATAGGCGAAAACACAATGACGATCGAGTTAGGGAAAAAATTGAACGGTAATGCATTAAAATCGAATTGGAAAGTAATGTAAATATGCATCGCGAATTAAGACATCTATCCATCAATGTCATTTAATTAAACAACAGTTTTTAATTGTATGTGTTCAAGCATAGACAATAGGCAAATAAGAGGCACCCGAGGTAACAGTTATATCACTTGGGGCACATATATTGCACAGAGCAGAAGACACGTCACAAGTGCTTCCATCATAAATAGGATCATGCAAGCTATGTGCAAAATGAAGGACCTCTCCACCACCTGCTCTGGAGGTGCATCTGTTGCGGGCATGACGCCAGGATTCTGCTGGTCACGTGAGGCTGCTTTGACAGACGACTTTCTGCTTGATGAACTACTCGATGACGAAAAGCTTCCTTTCTTCTTTGAAACTGGTTGTCTAGATTTTTCAGTCGAGCCCTGTCGCGAGGCGGGATTTCTCGGTTCATCGGTCTTCTCTACTTGGGATTTAACAAATGTCTCTGCGAAATTTGAATTCTGGCCCTTAGTGTAAGTGGACGGAAGATCATGACCGACGTTTTCACTTGAGGTAGACGTGGGTGAGGGCGACTTTGTAAGCACTGCAGATTTTATTGTATGTGCATCCATGCCCATACTAGGGAGGTACCCTGAACTATTGGGCTTCAACTTGGCTTCAACAGACATATCCTCATCGTCCTCCGAAGAATCCCAGTTGTCATCTTTGCCAATGCCATGCTTCATGTATACAAGGCAACATTTCAATTTACACAGTACATGAATTGAAAGCATCAACAGTCACATGGAAAGGGAAAATCTAGTTCTGGCTGATGAATTAATGGGAATGGTGTTAATGCTATTAACCCAACACCAACACTTATATTTACGATTGACCTGTTCCCTCTAAAAACCATATCTTATATAAGAAGTCCATCTAAACTAAAAACACGAGCTTGCAATGGGATTAAAAGTCTGTGCTAAAACTAAAACCAACTCATAGGAACTATGGGAAATGGTTAAAATCCTAACTGAGAATGAGAACTATTTCAAAGTGGAAGATTACTAAGAAAGATAGGATTCTGAAAAGAAAGACAACACTAACGACAAAAGAAACTATCCTATAAGATATCTATGGTGTCAACGAGTAACATTGAACGGTGCAGATGCATATATATAATACCTGGGGAGCTCTGGGTTGAATATCTTTCGATGGCGGGGAAGACAATAATTTATTGTCAGTGTCAGGTGGAAGTGTGGTTTCCTTTTCATCAGGAATCTCAGAGTCAGAGTCCCATTTACTATCATCTTTAGTGGAGGTGTTGGCGGCGGCGGGGGTGTTGGCAGCAGGCTGAGTGGGCGCATAGCCCGCTGCCGTGGGAACATCAGTGTCTGAGTCCCACTGACTCTCCTCCTCCCCATCATCCTGTGTCAGCGTGTGGAGGGAAAAGTGTTACTTTTGAAACACGTGAAGATACAAAGATGTCTCATCCCCAAAATGTGTTTTTAGACAGTGATAAGAAATATTAATGTTTCGAAAATGCTGTAAGTCTGTTATTAATAATCCAGAGCATCACCTGGTAGACCTGCTCTTGACAGATGTTGATTGCCCAATCCCCACCCCTGTATGTATCTTGAGAAATAAATGATACCACAAGAATAATAGTTGTAATACTAACTGCATATAATAACTTTGGCCTCCACATTTAGAAAACGAATCTTAGCAGAAGAATAAATAATCGCCGCTAAAACTATTTAGGTGAGTGACTGCTATAAATAAGTTGTGTGTACACATTAAAGCAAAGTCCCACAGATATAAGATTCAAAACGGTATCATTACGCCAATAGCCCAATACAAAGTTCAGGTACTATCTGGGAATGTATATTATGTGAAAATAAATCTATGACATAAAAGAAAATGAGCGATTTTTCTTGGGACCAGTTTAGACCCACTAAACGCAAGGTCTGATTTGTATGTACGTGAACCTTTCTGTATGTGATGGTGATGAATGTAACTTGAACAAAATCTTTTGTAATAACTTGAAATTCAGAATGTTCTTCATTAACACTGATGTATATTCATTTTGCGCATTTGACGAGATCATTACTATTATCAATAAACATAAGACATAAGGTTCTCATTATATATCTGTGACAGCTAATATCAAAGCTATGAAGGAATAAAATAGACAGGAGAGTACAAATATCCTCCCCAATTGTGATAAAATCTAAGCATTCAAAGAGTAATAGTGCAAGACCTATTTTTTTTTAAATGGGGAAATAATTCGGTGGCGCACAACCAAATAAGGACTGATTTGGGGATAAGTTCTTCAAGTGGGATAGAACAGGAGATAACTACTGAGATGTATGTGTTTCTCTCTACATAGAGTGGTGGTGTAAGAATGAGGCGGCTCAGAAGATCGGTGATTTCCAAACAGGCAAGCTACCTCTTTCCCAGTGACATGACCGGAAGTTTTCCCCTGCACTACTTCCTCCACGGTGTCACTCTGACCTTCTCCTGGTGACCTTTGACCTCTGGGGTCAACCTTGTTGGCGATGCTTTCGTTATACTTATTCTGATCATCTTCAGACAAGCCCTGGTTCGTCAGTTAGTAATAGGTTACTTTCCAAGACTTTCATGTTTTCATGGATTACATTTTACCGTACTTGTTTTACGAGGAAGGTATACCTCATATATATATATGTGTGTGTGTGTGTTTGTTATACGTTATTGAGTTTACATTCATTCATAAAGATATTAAAATTTGGATGAGGCGTGTTAATTTACAGATTTGGCACCAATGCCATAATGCATTCAATTTACTAGCGAATCGATATTTGATTGAGAATTAATTGTGAAAAGATGACAACACAGGTAAAGCTCATACCTGTGTTAGACGTTCATAGAACCAGCACTATATATAAATCCCCGAAAAGCTGGGTAGAAAAAGTAAGATACAAATATAGCACCTGCATATAAAAGGGAAAAAAGGTTCATCTTACCAGCGATTTTTGCTTTCCTCGCCCCAAGGCTGCCAAGTTAGGCTTGACAGGGGGTTCGTCGTCTTCAGCCACACTATCATCCCAGTTACTTCCAGTAGACTAAAAAAGGGAGAAGGGTCAATAGAGATGGAGCAAAATAATATCTTGACACGAGAAAGAGAAACGAGAATAATCTCGCACCGTATGTAAGTTCATTGCCTAGTCGAGCAAAGAGTGTAAAAGGGCAATACAATTTTTAGGATAAAGAGAAGATGACGAGAAAATACAATTTAACTTCCAACTTATATATATATGTAGCCATGTAGTTGTGGGAAACAAAAAACAAGGCGAATTCCTTTATAAACATTTTTCTCAATAAACTCTGGCCCAAAGAGTATGGAGGGCTGCAATATTAAACATAAAGGCGTGTAACAATGAAAGCGCCTTTGAGCCTTACCCGAGCAGACAGCGGAGCCTTCTTCTTGGTGCTACTTCTCGGGGTGTCTGTCTCCCAGTCATCGGAGGCTTTCCTCTGTCTTCCAGAGGGAGGCTTGTTGTTGAAGCTGGGCATGAAGGCTTTACTGCTGAGGGGAGGACTCTCATCGTCAAAATCAGGGTCACTCACGTCGTCCACGTCACTCAATCCCAGTTCAGCCAAAAGCTCTGCGGTTGAGTAATAGAAAAGTGAGCGAGAGAAAAAGCGCAGCGCGTGTGTGTGGCGGGGGGCGGGGGACACGGGTGGATTAATAGCATCTTGTCAACATAGAAATTTGTCATTTTCATTACGAATTACAGTAAACAGATTTGGGGGTGAATAATTGAATTTATGAATATTTTACAAGTTGCTTCAGACTGGAATACTAGCTGGGTCTGTCCTCACCATTTGGCATAAAATGTAAATATGAGGCCATGATAATGAAACTATCAGAAGTTTCTTAAAACTAAATGCATGTATAATACACAATTGAATCGAGTTAGTAGATATGAAAAGTTATAAAAGAAAGGAACATTCCTTTATACTACAATGAGAAAAAACTTGAGTAAATATCCAAAAGTGTGATTTATAACTGAGATATTTGAACATCAGTATCAAATAACTAAGATTATTGTGCGATATATTTCTGAATATCACAAGTACTAAAATAAATGTGCGCAATAACGTCCCTCTTAAATACAAATTACACCCAAGCTGATGAAAATGAGAAATTTTTACTCCCCGAAATATTAGTCCCCAACAAGTAATCATCCGTATATAAGTAACGTGTGTTCCCTGAAACTTTTTAAATCATCATTCCTAAAGTAAAAAGATATTCAATATTCGAAGTACCGGTGATATCAATAGATAAAATTATTCAATGCACTCCTTTTGATTCCCCAAAATATGCCGACACTAAATAATACAATAAGAATCGGAGATCGGTTATTCTCCATACAGTATAAAGTAATATGAAGCAAAACACACACAAACGTAGAACAGAGTACTTATCTAAAAGATTAAACACACAACTCATTCAGTGAAATATTTTCGGGGTCAACCATTGGTAATGTTAGCAACTGACTTCTATAAATGTACAAAGAAGATACACTGAATAGTTTTGTCCAAAGCCTACTGCACCTCAAAACACACTAGAATAAAGCAAATAAAGTGAGCGTAGCACCCTTGCCTGGATTTGTAGATTCAGCTGAAGTTAAATATTAGTAAATAGGAATCATTCACAGGCAACAGCTATACTTTTGATGAACGAGCAAAAACGGTACGTTTAACAGGTTAAAGAGGCGATTGAAAAAATACATATATTTTGTATCGTGTAGGTCATCAATGAAGGAACACATTAAAATGCAGGTATCATACACCGTAATCTTGTCAAGCAAAATGATACAAGGTTAGGCTACACAAGGGACGAATAACATTTATTCTGTTTCCATGCAGGGTAATATAAAGGCCCAATATAATACATTAGGCCTGATAACTCAGACGTACAATAGAATATCAGTATTGCTACATTTCATGCATTGTTCTACAAGGAAATTACGACGGATTTTTAATTCATGGATACATTCATGTTAAAAAGGGGCGAGATTTTCTGTGGATAACATGACACAACTAAATAATATAGGGGAGATACGTACGTTTATGTTTTTCAGCAGCAGCGAGATCGTCGTCGGCCTTTTCTCCTCTGGCAGTACTAGTGGCAAGTGGAGTACCAACGGCGTCACTGTCCTGTCAGATCCCAAAGAGAGAGAGTCAGTATTTTGCCTAACAAAATTGGCTATAAACACGGAGGTAGATTAGTGAGGGTAGCATCAGCCATTATGTCAGTGTTCCAGTCGGTAAAATAGTTATTTAGATATACATAGAGCCTTAATACCTTCAGTGCTTCAGAAAGCATTTGACTTATGTAGTTTGGTTTCGCTAAACATATAGAACTCAGGGGCATAGACCTTTGTTTGCCTAGATTAACCTGTCTGAACCAAATTTGGGGTACTTTTTAATACATATAATCAGAGCGGTATATACCTCCCTGATATTATCAATCTAATGTCTGATTTTAGATCATGTAAAGCCTCAGATAGATTATCCTAACCTTATTGTCGTTTGATCGAGGAGTCACAGGAATAGCATTTATGTTCTTGGCCCCAGATTGCGGTGCAGGTCCGGCGGCATCATCATCAGACCACTCGGACGCGGGGTCAGTTTTGGGATCATCATCCTGACGTGGAGATTTAGTTTTGAGCAAGGGCGCTTTCTTTTTCTTGGGATCGTTAGAGCTCGAGAATAGAGACTCGTCGTCGGACCAGTTGCTGTCCACGTTACCCCCAAAAGAGAGCGCTGATTTGACGGAGGCAGAGGAGCGGGCTGAGACGGGAGGGTGGACGCCCAGGCTGTCCTTCTTGGCGACAGGAATGTGAGACTTGGTAGCGCTGGTAGAAGAATCACTCCGCTTGAGATTCACATTGGCGGCAACATTAGGGTCGCTCAGTTTGGGTATTTTGGAGACATCTAGTCAATGTAAAGTATTCGTATAGTTACTCTACGTTATACAGCAAGTATAAATAGTTATGACTTTAGATAGGAGATGTAACACTGTAGTGCGATTATACATTACATACTGTATCTAGCCGTTAGCCGCATTCATATACATCTAGATATAGCCTATTGAAAACGTTCACGTGGTACGCTCAAAACATGAAGGGGACAAAGGTCATTCATTCATGCTTTCAACATTAATTTTTCGGGGAATTTCCAACTGCTTAGTAGTGAAACAAATTATAACTTCTTATAATAATGCTTACTGACGTGTCTTCTTACTGTGGTCATACTTATGAAGAGTAAAGGAAACAAGGAAAAGATTCTGTGATGTATTGTGTGATTTGAATGAAACGTAGCGAAATTTCTATGTCAATAAACACGTTTTTAAAAAAATCGATGTATCGATTAACCCCTTAATAAGGGACTTTTCCCATGGGATGCAAAATGATATTAGGTTTCATCATAGCATAAGCCAGAACATCTTGATCAATCAAAATTAAAACCCAATCAATATTAAAGGAATATCTAGAAAGCCTGCACCTAGTTCCAGGTTCCAGAACAGCTAAAAATGTCAGATCTTGTTCCTTTCGTATCGTTTAGTTATTTTGTAGGTTTATTTTAAAAGATACCATGATCAAAGGAGATGGTGGCTGATGGAGGATGCATGGGTCTCTGATGAGTAATCAGAATCGTCAGGCTATTGGATATACTGGTATGTAAAGCTGATATTCTGCCACAGTTACTAGTCAGGGAACTATATATTTTATGTATACTACCCTGCTACGGCAGAATGCAAATGGGGTAAGGCATGCATGGTTCGAAAACGAATGCGACGTCAACATGCAGTAGGTGTTTTATAAACCTTTTTCCACCATAGCTGAGCAAATTTATATCTTTCCACTGAATATTCCAAAGGTTCAACGATACGTTACTTGAAAACCCTGTTCAGGAAAAGGGATTTTTAACAAGGTTTCTTAAAGTAGCACATGTGTGGTGATTATTTTGGTGGTTGTGAGAGAAATATGGTGAATTACAATATGAAAAATGGATTAAGTGAGTTCTAAAACCTATAATATCAACGATGCAACAGCTAGAACCGCTTTAGTCAGAATATCTTTCAGAGCTCGCCCATCAATACACAAAAATATTCAGTATTTAGTTCTTTGTTTAAATTGCCCAAGGACTACAAAAGCATCTCATCAATAGATCTCCCTTGAAACAGTGAGCGAAATTCAATATACGCTGTAATATACTAACTCCGTTAAAAGAACCACTATGGGATAGCAAAAAGTGCATGTTAACTTGTCATTTAATATGTGCTGATTTGCTTATCCATTATGTTGTCATGATGTATACATAGGAAAGGGGTGGAAAACGCTGACCTTGTCATTAAAAGAGGCCATGATGCGTTAGAATTGCAATCATAAAAATAAAAAGATCTTGCTTATTTTTAGCAAATAAAAACCTACACTTTCGTGGCGATGGTTTTTGTCGGTCTGAAACTAGAAATGAACTTTACAATTATCACTAGGTACTTTTTACCATCTCTATATATATGCAACAGAACTGCACCTTTTCCATGGACCCGAAACCAATAGATTACCAGAGTCAAGTAGAGATTAAGACAAAAATAACTATAAATAAACATAAACTAGATCAATACGATGAGAATTCATAAAGTAACATGTCTCACTTAGGCAATAATGGAATATTTATACTGCAAAATTATGTAATACAGGTTAGCACACCATGCAGTGTCTCCAGGTACCGAGAATATCGCATTAAGTCGCGACCGAGTAACCGACCGAGTCGGAGGCCCGGTGTGTTAGGACCCAGCAAAGGCAAGCATTGGCGAATTGACCTATTATATATATGCGTTTAATCATCTAAATAGAACATTTTCAATGAATATTCGAGTTTTACCGAATGCTACCGAAGTTTTGTAACAACACTTAGAATTATGCTGTATGTCATGACCCATCCTCATTACATATCAAATACTTCTAAAAGATTTATTATTCAATACTGACCTGGGTCATCCAGCGAATCATTTGAGTCTTTTAGTAACTTCGTAAGATCGAGTCCAGGGACTTTCTGTAAAGAATGGAGGCGAAATGTGGGTCACATCGTGACATAAAATTAAATCTGTATAGATAACAAGAGTTTATTTGAATGCAATGTTACTGCGATAGTTACGTCATGCAATTGGGAAAGTTAACTTTATTAGTGAAAAGGAGTAAACTTGCATCAAGGACATTACATGCAATGAATACATATCAGCTTAACATCTTGGGATAAAAAAATATATTATGTAAAACATTTGGCCACACCATTGTAGGAGTGGGCTAAGGTAATACTGGTATAGCTATTTTATTGAGGAAAACTACCAAGCACCCTCACTCTGTGACAAATTATACATCGATGATTTATTCTGGGAGGCCAATGTCACTTAAACGTTTTTTGTAAATGCTGTGTTTTGAAATGATTAAAAAACACATCTATACGTAGATAAATAACAAAATCCTTTAAAATATCCATATAACATATGAATTCTAAAACAAATAAATGGCCTACACATCTTATTTCTAAAATTCTAGATGCTACCTAGCATTAAGTACGTGCTCTTATTGGTATTAAGCAAAATTTTAAATTGTGTTCATCTACAGGTAGAAAAAACTGTACGGTAAAGGCTTGCTCCCCATTTTACCTCATCGTTCTGGTCTTCCTCCACTTCTGCAATGTTGTCGACAAGCGGGGGCTTACTCCGTGTGGAGCTGCCGCGAAAGGATTTCTTAAAGATGGCAATTTAAAAAGTTGGAAGCACATAAGCGATTAGAGGCACAGCCGCAACTAAACTAAACATGCTTAAATACCAAGTCCAAGTAAGGACATGTAAGCGGGGGTAAAGGGAAAAGTACTAGTATATGAGAAGTATGTATAAATGATTCAGATAATTTATATAAAATACCAATATTCAAGGATACATGCAAACATTACTAGCATAGCCTCGCCAATGAATAGATCATGATACTGTACTGGCAAATGTTTTACGACTGGTTAATTAAACATAGTAAAAATAATAGACAAACTTTAAAAATGATCAAACTAAATTAAAATTTCTAAAGGCACATCACCAAATCTATCAGGATAAACCTCAAGAGAAAAGAGCAAGGTTTTAAACTAGGGAATAACCACCTCCATTATTCTTATTGTTTACCTTAGTTTCATCAGAAGAATGCTGTGCAAATTGTAATTAAGTTAACATATTCTTACGAATTTTCTTGCTTTTAATCCTTAATTAAAATTCACCCACGGTCGTATAGGACAAAGATCTTCGTTTGAAGATGAAATGTTAAAGGAAATTCACATATAGCATGAAGTTATTCCAAGAATTTAATGAACGATCGCTTAAGCAAAGAATATTAACCTACCTTTCGTTTCTGGTCGAATACCTCCGATTCTTCATCGGTGTCAGCCCAAGAATCTGCAACACCGCCGGCTTCAGAAAGTTTACTGTGGGTTTCCTCGCCAGCGGAAAAATCATCTGGAGAAGGATAATTTAACATTAATGAGAGTAAGTCAATCTATTATTAATGCGGGTTATAGATAATTCCTGCTGCAAATTTAATTTCTAAATGAGACCTTCAAGAACTCGCACAATTACAAAACTGTGAAAAGATACATTTTAAAATTCAAAATTCAAAAATATTCAAATATCCAAAGTTCAAGTAAAACAAGGCAAAAAGTGTTCTTCAAAAGTTAAAAGTTGTCCCGTGAGAAAGCATTGGGGTTCGCGCATAAATGACTTCACAACACTAATGGTCAGGATTTTGTTAATAAGAATTCGAAATGTAATATTGCTATATTATCTCCACACAAATTCTGAATTTTTGAAAGAAGGAAGGAGGCAGTTCAACATCCATCCAGTTTCGAGAAGAAAACAATGATACGAATAACTAGTCTATTATAATTTCAGAAGAGTCAGAAAGCGATGTCTGTTATATTTAGAGAGTCAACAGAGCAGCGACATCTTTTCACGTAATTTAGATAGGAAGCAAACAACGTTAATTTCTATTCTCAATTTTTGGGACATCACAAAAAAATATTGACCAAATGGCCAGAGACGATTAGTAATCGACAGTTTCATTTCGTTCACACAAAACTTTACCTTTCTTAACGTGATTTTCTGAGAAGTGTAGAACCAAAGCACATAATGAATGTTATTCATCAATAATGGATCCTTAGATTTATGACATTTTCAAATAATTACTCTTGGTCAATACTAAAGCCATTCTGATATAAAAATAGTTTTCAGATAAACTATAAATCAAAACAACGAAATAAATGTGAAATTACTAGTTGCACATTTTCTATATATTCAATACTTGTCGATTCTAAAAAATATCAATAAAAGTAAATAGCCCTACCTCCCTGATCGATTACAGGACCTCCAAACATGGCACCAGATGGTCCTATAGCGCCTCCTGCTGCTTCAGGTTTGCTGTTGTTGTTGGTGGGCGGACCTTTACTACGAGCTGAGAGGGCCCCTAACAACTCCCTACACTCATCATGGCTCGCCATAATAGCGATATCATCGGCTGTCCAACCTACAAAGCAGACATACTCAGGTGAGTTATAAGTATAGACTGAGGTATCTTGATGGGGGACGGGGGATGGGGGATCTATCTTGATGGGGGACGGGGGATGGGGGATGGGAGAAATGATGAAGTACGTGAAAGTGGATTGGAACTGATTGTGAAATACTGTATTGGGTGGACTAGACAAGTAGAGATAAATAAAGGCACCAATAATTGTAAATGTTATGTTAAAGGTTATGTTATATTATAATAAAATATGTATGTATGGAAGAAGGAATGGAGGGAATAGAGAATCCTCAGAAAGGGATGGAGGAATCACTTAAAGATTTGGTGAATCGATTGTTTCTGCACCTTTGGCGTCCTTGAGGTTTAGATCAGCGCCATTCTCTATTAAGAGTTTCGTGAGGTCGGTGTTACCATCCTGACAAGTTATCATGAGTGGTGTGTGACCGTTGTGGTCCTGGATGTTCAACTCAGCACCTTCATCAACCAGGTACTTGGCCATCTTGTCATCTTTGTTAGACACAGATATGTGCAGTGGCGTCTGGCGCTCCTATGGCAGTTGGAAAAGAGGAAATATTAATACTATACAGGAATATCTTCATGATATATAACATATATATTTGGAAACATTTCTTATAATTTTTAGAGACTTACCGTAGGAAGTTGAATTAAAATTTAGATTTTTATGAGCAACACAAAGGGTTGATAAAGTAAAAACTATCATAATTATATGTGATCATATCATATATGTACCCACTTTCCACGACTCATGGTTTATGGGGGATAAAATAGATGAGATGTAAAACCCTGGGTTAAAATTAATCGATATAATTGTGCACCTATATAAATTTATACCACTACACAATATTAACTGTTTGACTCCATACATCTAAAACCTTTGAGTATTTCCCATAACTATTTGTCTTTGTATTTGATCAAAACAAGGCGTTCTCTTCTTTTCATGCCATCGCTTCAGACATAAATTACTTGAGAATACGTAAGTTTAATAAAGGGTGCTACTGAAGCAATTATGAAAGAGCGCGGAAGGTGGAGTTAGATGCAGAAAGTATGATGTATATGCAGATAAGAATTCATTTCATATATGTATTTTAAGAGAGAAAAAATAAATTAAATTAAAAATTCATATATTTATAAGACACCACATAGGGTTGCAGGAGTACAAGTGTGGCGAGTAAAAATATAGTTGTTTATGTTTTTGGAAACTCACTTTATTTTGTACATCGATATCAGTGTTGCGCCGGGCCAGGAGGAGGGCTGCCATGTCGGTGTTGCCTTGTCTAACTCCATAATGTAAAGCTGCATCTCCGTTCTTGTCCTTGGTGTTGGGCTCGGCATTAGCTTCCAATAACAGCTTGGCACAGTCTTCATGTCCGCATTCAACAGCCTACAATCAGACAACCATGGGAAGAGGTTCATAGACAAGAATGGTGGAAAAGAATTGTGATATGTTGTTTTTAAAAACTGAATTATAAAAAAAATAATACACGATTTAAATTCACATATTATACGAAGTTGAATCAAGCATGGACATATTTGTCAATATATAAATTAACATGTAAACATGGGGATTCGCGCAACTATTTTAACATGTTTTAAATGTAGTTTGTTTGTTTTTTTAGTACGTCTTTCACTTTGCGGTGCTACCACTGAACTGAGATAACGCTCGGGATCTACGTGACGTCATAATTTATGACAGATTAAAGAACAATAATCTGTGACGATGTTAACAGATCGTGAAGGTACAGGATCATCATAGATATTTCACTAGGGTAGCCTAGTATTGTTGCCTTGTTAGTTGATATAAAGATATTAAGCAAGAAAATGAAGAGTAGTTCTGAATATTAACCATAATAGGCTATCTATTGTCCAAGTTCTTAAAATTTCAAATGGCATAGGCTTGGGAAAAATGAAGTGTAAAGTAAGGGATAACATATTTAGAGAAAAAACAATTTTAAGAAATTTTAGAGCCTGGTTTCGGTGGTACATGATATTCTCACAGAGCTCAAGTGAAAAGAAAAGATAATTATTTCATTTCAAGAACGAAAAGGATACAATAACGTTTTTAAATTCTGATACACATTTAATATTTAAACTTTTAGCTTATCGATCGCAATAAGCAGTAACTTAACGACATTAGATTACTCAGCTGGATTTACTGGACATATTCCATTCGCCCATTCAGGACCTCCACACACAGTAACATATCAATCTTTTCAAATCACAAAGAATAAAATATAATACAAGTACGGGTAAAAACAACAAGAATATTCCTGTTATTAACTAGCACAATAGCAGGTATAATTTTGTATCTCTCAAATGCCGGGGTGGTGGGAGCTGTGGTCATGAGAAGGATTGAACTTGAAAAGAATACCAATATTTTTCAATATTTGCATTAAAATTTGTCCAGGTAAAATCAGGTATTGGTACTGAGCTAATGGCCAACATGAAAAATATGCGTTTGTGTACGAGCATACCATTAGTACACTGAATTGTTTTAAATTGAAAAAAATACCTTAATAAAAAGCCTTCCAAAACAACAATTAATGAGCACTGTTTAATTACATCCCAGGACTCCACTTCCTCTTGCACCCACTGTAAGAGCACGCCTTTTATACTAATCACAAACCTCAACTCCCCTGACGCGCGTATTGCCATAGCAACACCATCAACAATGTCCGAGACATGTCTACAGGGAGTAAGCTCTATGCAGTGCACGCATGCACGTGCGTGCAAGGTCGTCATGGAAACGCGCAGCTAGCAATGTGTGGGCATTTCACATACAAAGGGGGCACAAGCTATGCTTATTAATGAGGAAATTATGTTGTCTACAGAATACAAATATCAATACAAATGAATCTGAGTTCATTCAATGGTACAGTAGTCGGGGAAACCATAGCGAGGAGCTCAAGGTGTGGGCTCGAGGCGGCTCGAGGCGTGTTATATTCAATCTTATGTAAACAAACAAAAGCTGTAAACAATGACAGCGTAGGTACAGCTAGATTAGCAAGCTGAGGTCTATAATTTGTTCTGTAATAACCATGACCAGTGACCACAGGTCCTGGCTCTATTGCACACAGCAGCCAATCTAGGCTATAAGCTTTACATAATAGGCTTGAGTTCAAGAGTTGGCCACGTGCTGGTCTCGTATAATATCTATTCTGACTCCATAAAGCATCGAATAACAATAAAGCTCTAGTTATGTCTGATATTGGGAGCATCAGTGTTGGCCAGTGTTCAGGGCATCCCTAAGAAACAGTGATGGTTTTTTTTCAACTGAAGTTACTAAAGAAAATATTACATAAAAGTATGTCCCTATTAATAGGCCACCTTTTATATTGAGATAGAACAATACACAAAGCAAATATTTAACTTGTATAGACGATATACAGTGAATTTCCCATGTCTATTGCCGCCATAGCCTGCATTATTGCTACATTATTAGTTACCCATTTGGTTGATATTTTTAAACAAGAGTAGGTTCCTGGTGATAAACAAGAAACCGAGAAGAGAAATGCTCAGGTAAGCTCAAACATAAAAGGTGTCCTCTAGCCTCGAGAGTTCGCATATCACCTGCGGTTACCTGACGGGGATATTAGAGCCCTTGTAAATAAACACTGCGGGTCGTATACCCACAGATCAATGCAATGTGTTGAGAAGGTATAAACTTCCTAACAGGGGATTTGCATGTGCCACTGTTTATATGTGTTGCAGTGCATGCTAGGGTGAGTTCAGTTCAAGCCTGTCATACAAATATCCATCAACATTTTTTCTTGAAAAAATAGACCGGATATTTTCACCAATATATTTTACCTTGTACCGTTATATATCAAAATGAGTTATGAAATCCAAATGCATGATGGGAAAGAAGAAACGTTGTTGTATAGCGCATGGTTGTTTTACATTGGATCACTGATAAACATAGGTCCTTTCTACAGCTTTTCCTCTGACATAAATCCATGCAATTCAAAGTTCAAGATGGCCTAAAAGCAATTCCCCAATTATCGCGCTTTAGTCGCGGTTAGTGTTTGAAAACAATACGACTTGCAAGGATGGGAGCGAAGTGGTTATGTCCATAGGCAAAACCTTGTCGATTAAAGCAATTACTCGCTGGGCAATGGATGGAGAGTTACTTAATACCACTCTAATTATAATTCCATACTTATAGAATAAACAGAGGGTCTACAAAGTGTATTGGAAGCCTTCACAATCAACAATACAATACTTATCATATGATGATGTATATTTTACAATGAAACCTATTTAAAACATGAATTAGTTTTGATTTTTTAAAATGCTATTTGGTCAAATACTCACAATAGTGATACTTCTCATTTGCCAAATGGAGAGATTTAATTGCAGCAGAATTTTTTTAAAAACCCACATCGATAATAAGAAATAGTTGCTCCGAAAAAATAACCTAAAATCCTTGGACACCTGATTTAAATTCGGGGACCAATTTCAAATAATTTTAACACATATGTGCTGGAGGAAAATAACTATTCCACCCTATTCTTTTGTCAACCTAATACTCAAGTTTCTCAATGTACAACGGGTCCAATCGTGAGCAATTTTATAGAAACTACTTTAGATTGATTAAGCCGAGGGTGTAGATTTTAGTATTTAAAAGTTGGCATGCTTCGCATTCCAATGGGAATAAAAAGGTCGTGATCCAAGATGGCGATACGTATGGGATTAACCGTGTACATTTGTACTCAGTTCACTTAGCTCAGATTAGCCCTCAAGCCTCTTGAGGTTGTGTTCGAAATGCTCGGTGGGTTCATAGACATGCACATTGTGACCTCGAGCAGGAAACAGGTGCTAAATCCACCACTTCAACACACCAGGGAGGCGTGAACGTTTTTTGTTTTATTTACACAACAGCTCATCTTTAAAATTAATAAGGGGTCATGAACCTTACTTTCTTTGAATAATGAGACAATAATCATTCTAAACCAGAGCATATTCTTTCTAAATACCTAGCTTATAGACCTACTAATATGTTAGGGATTTGCAAGTAATAACGAGCTCATTGTGGTGAGACAATGATACCAACGTGTGAATAGAAAACATCGCTAGATCGCTTCTAAGATAGGGAAACTGTTTTTCTGGGACGTTGATATTAAAGTTGGACTGTGAATATAATTGTCAAACGTCGTTAAACATATGTAAGTAGGTTGTGGCCCTCTCAGAATAGTATTGGGCAGATCAAATAGGCTCATTCTCACGTTGTGGTATGAATAGGGATGGTGATGACAAGGCATTGAGGTCTATCATAAAACAGTTAGAGAATGCTTGAACAGCTGTGCGACTTCTTGAGTCATAACTTTCCCAATACAAATGTGGTGCAAACTTACACTTGTAGCAATGTAGGAGAGTAAATTATTGAGAATAAGTGAAACATGAATATATTAATTTAAAATGGGGATAGAGGGAAATCATAGGTAATTCAATTTGTTATACATCCTTGAGTAAATGTAAGAGGGTCATTTTTTCCGATGGAATGATTTGACAATAGATGTTTTTAACATTTAACCAGAGGGAAAAGCATCAAAGCTTGAAAAATGACAACTGGTGGGTACTCCATATTAGTTTATTACATGTACAGTACTAATGATGTAGTATAGGTATGTTAGTAGGTAGGCCTACCAACATCTCGACATGTCTTAAATTATAGCCCATACATCTACATGTACTTTTATTTGTTGGGTCAAACGAGTAGAATTTGAATACGAATAGCAAATCATTACCTTTATTAACGGTGTCCGCGAGTCGTTATCACCAATGTTAACTTTGACTTTCCATTCAAGTAATTCCTGCACAATCGCTACGTATCCGCGAGCACAGGCCAAGTGGAGAGCAGTCCTGTAATGAGATGACACTGACAATTACCCTAGTGAGATCAGGCCTAGGATTAAAGTAAACATTTAAAATGTTGGTAATATTAATTTGAATAAACGGCACTACATGTGATTCCGCTTAGTATTATCCATGCCTAAATTTGACCCTTGATTAAACTTTTATATGCGAATATCTGCTTACCAAAATAGGATAAAACCATCAATAAGTGTTTATATTCTGAGTGGGAAGGAATTATAAGGGCTTAGGGCCAGTTATTAGTGTTAATAACTTAAACTTTAGCTAAAATCTTAATTACATAATCATCTCCTTAATCACATCAATTCATTATTGTAATCACATCCCAACAAATAATGTGATGATCAACAACCTACCATCCCTTGATCATTTTTGGTGGTCGGACGACACATTAATGAATAAAAATAAATCATAATTATTAATAAATATAAAATTGTCACTGGTGATGCTGATAATATTGAATTTTATTTATAAATAAAAATCAATGTCAGTGCTCATCACCAGTGGCAATGGTGACGCTGTGAAGCTGTAACAATTCGGTGAGGGAGGGCAACAGTTATTGCCAAACTTAAAAGTAGTTGCTAAATAGTAGCCTATAGATCATAACTTAATAAAACTGACGGGGTTCGGGGAAAAAAATATCTGAAATTTCCGATGTTGACATTTGCTCTAACTTAGCCGACGTCATAAATATTTGACAGGTGATATACATGTTCCATTAGATCTTCCCTTAAAAATATGTTAAGTTGATACTGATAGATACATAGATGGAAACGGACTAGGAGAAAGTTTTTAGACTCAAGAGAATATTTATCAATGTACCGTACCTGTTCTCTTTATCCAAGGCACTTGGATCTTTCTTGGCAAGCTGCTTCACCTTCGCTAGATCTCCAGTCCATGCTGCCTTATGGAGTTTGCTTATTTCCTTCTCCTTAACCAAGTATCCAGTTGCCGCCAGAGATTCTGTCGATGCCGTAGCAGAGCCGGGCCCATCCTTTTTACTCCTCCCAAACTTAAAAAACTTCTTCATCCTCAGCAGTTTCAGATCACAGAACTTTTAACCGTCCCTCGGTATTTCAAGCGTCCGCCATTGCCTACCACCGATACCTGCATGCTTCCGGCGCATCACCCATATCAATACATTTACATACACGATCGGAGTTTTCTAATTTTACCTATAATTTAGTAAATTTGCCAACCAATGCCGCTTTGGATATTATGATAGTTTCATGGGGAGTCGTTGTATTGTTGGGAAGACATCAAATCAAAGGTACCACAAAACTGTGAGTAAATAGATCGCGTTAGAACACAGCGACGAGGTTGTGATGAGGTCAAAACGTAAACACAACCAGCACCAACTTGTCCTCTCGCACGGTCACCATCAGACACCAGCTAAATCTTACGCCTTAGGCATGACAAAGAGGGCGGTAATACAGGGGGAAATGTGGGATTTGATTTTCCCATCGGATGAGATGATCCCCAAGAACGCTGTTCACTACACGATTTCTTTTACAGTCGGGCTTGGCTTGTGTTGTTTTGAGCAATGGAGGATGGGCGAGGGGGCGTGTCCGAGCTCGCACCTGCCAAGCGACAGTGGACATCCGCGGGTTATTTGAAAGAGAGAAAAAATAGACAGCAAAAGATGCATGGATCATAACATAAGGGGTTAAGAATACTTATAATTATGACCTTAAGATTATTGCAATCATGATTCATCGTGTTGTTCGTTGGGTTTCTTTTCATCATGGAATTTAATCCTTTGGCCTTTGGTTATTTGGAGGACTATAATTTATATTTCTGGTGATTTGCAGGCCTTTTTTTTGCATTGGTATTTGCGACTCCCTGATTTTACCTAGGCCTATAGGCCTATAGATGTGTAAATTTTCCAAAATTCAAATTGTCTGAATTTGTTTGGGCTGTGATAGAAATTTAAATAATCGCACCATTGAAGGACAATCAGAGTGCGAGTGAATTTGGATATAAGAACATGATTTTGCCGACAATTTCTAATAATTGATAATTGATTTGAAAAAATGGTCATTTTGGGGTATTTTGTTTAATGTGGAAGTCAAAATTTTGTAGATAGACGGGCAAAATTAGGGGTCCCCCGGAGGCTTTGATCAGGATGTATCCATTAAACAAGAAATTACTGTCGCCCTGGCTCTTTAAATGAACCTTTCTGCATTCCTGACCAAATTAGATATACTGGGACAATCAGCTTGCAGTTCAGAATTATTTCACGCAGAATAATGTATTTCCATATCAAATGGATTCATTCATTTGTATTCATATTCATTGGAGTCAATGAACTCCTTTTATTTCTTTATTAACATCCAAGATACAACTAACATATATAGAAATTTAAATAATCGCACCATTGAAGGACAATCAGAGTGCGAGTGAATTTGGATATAAGAACATGATTTTGCCGACAATTTCTAATAATTGATAATTGATTTGAAAAAATGGTCATTTTGGGGTATTTTGTTTAATGTGGAAGTCAAAATTTTGTAGATAGACGGGCAAAATTAGGGGTCCCCCGGAGGCTTTGATCAGGATGTATCCATTAAACAAGAAATTACTGTCGCCCTGGCTCTTTAAATGAACCTTTCTGCATTCCTGACCAAATTAGATATACTGGGACAATCAGCTTGCAGTTCAGAATTATTTCACGCAGAATAATGTATTTCCATATCAAATGGATTCATTCATTTGTATTCATATTCATTGGAGTCAATGAACTCCTTTTATTTCTTTATTAACATCCAAGATACAACTAACATATATGTATATTTTCATTCAACACTATCTCAATTCGAGGCCAACTCATTTTTTGTATTTCATATGGAAGGGGAAATAAGAATGAAGAATAAATAATAGAAGGATATAGTAAATAGTAGAAGATGAGGGACAGCAGATTATTGCGTCTACATAATGTTTTCCCCGCAGTAAAAAGAGGTGCAGCATTTCTTAGTTAAGTGGAATTAGAACTTTGAACAGGAACGTGTCCCTTAAGAAAGGCTCATATTTATAGAGAAACATCAAATCTGCTCTGTTTTGTGTCTAGTAAATGGATTAAACCTCAGACCGGTACCGCTTGTGCCTCCTTACAGACAACCAAAAACCCCACTATTAGATCAGACCAAAATAACCTTCTTCAGAAGTTCTCATTTCTTCTTGGTTTTGTGTGCATCTGGTTCTGATACGTTTCTTTTAGTTCTAATGAAAATCCTAAAAACATGCAAGATCTTCTCCTTATAAATATAGAATTTTGAGAACATGAGTACGAAGTTCAGTACATTCGAGTCTTCATTACTTGTGAGTCCAAAACAATAATTCATATCTATTCTTTCCTTTTATACAGATATCCAACTCATTTTAAAAAAACAATCGCCATACAGTTGACAATGTTGGATATATTCTCTATATGATTCATATATGGAAATATATGTGACGATGATATCTGATACATCAGATGGCCACTGCCTTGTTCTCCGCTTCCACCTCAGTGTCCAGTGGCAGTCGCCGACCAGCCTCCTTAAAGACAACTACTTGTCCGAGCTGGTTTCATGGAATTGGGGTTTTTTATGTAATTGGACCGATTCTGAGATATTACATGACAAATAAAGATTATTATCCACAATATGCGCTTAACTATAGCCGCTTGTTGTCTTTCAACTATCGCATCGTATGTTTATATATTGCTAGTAGCCTATAATAATAAAAGGGGGGAGGAAGTTTGGTATATTTTGTATAAACAAATGGAATAACTTGTTTTTCTTACTTCAAACTGAATGATAACAAAGAATAGCGATTAATAAAGTGAAAATGGTCAATTGCAAGTCACAAGTTATGTCCATTGGAATTGTAACTAAAGAAAAACTATTTTACAAGTAAAAGAGAATAAGGTATCCAACTTTCACCATAAAATCCTCAACAGGGGATGGAGGGGGAGAGGATGGTGAAATGAAGAAGAGGAGTAGGGAGCGAATATAGGAAGAATAGAATGAGAAGATCAAGACAAGTAGGGATAGAGGGGTGGAAGGTGGTTGAGTGGGGATGGGGGGGGGGGTAGTTAATACGGCTAATACACAAATCATTGAGTACTTGCCTGGTTACATAATTAGGTGTTTACTGGCTGATATACAGATGGGGAGAGTAGTGTCCCTAGAATGTTGTGGGTTATACTACCCAACCACATGTATGTCAATATAGGACATATTGTATGATAGTTTGTCTAATTTGTCGAATGTATACATTTATGTAGGATATTTTATTGCATTTGTCTCGCTCTGCGATCATTTCTACCTGTTTTATATTCATGTATCTGTGTTTCAGAATTAAATACCCGTGATTTCTAGCTCGATGGAATCTCGATTCTCCCGTTGAAACATATATGAGCAATTCCACCAAAAGTGCATCATTTGGGTTAAAATACAACAGCTCCTCCAGAGGCTAAAATATTTATCTGAGATTATTTTCGTTGTTATTTTCGGATCCAGGGGAAAAAAGTCGCCTAGGGGGAAGTATCCTACAATGTTTTTTGTTTTTTTTAATCGTGAGGCCACGAAAAGGCTTATTTTCCTGCCAGAATCACCCATAAAACATGCAGATTTTCCTATCAGAATCACTGTTTACAAAATGCAGCCAGTATTTTTTGGGGGAAAACTTATAAATATTCTCGATATAATGGGTTTATGGGCATAATGGGCCAGAGGGACAATGATTACTCTGAAATAATATGTTTTTATGGATAGAAAATCAATATTTTCAACTTTTCAATTAATTTCTTGATGATATTATGTAAAGTTGATTATGGGGTAGGTCCTGTCGCCGTAACGGGGGTCTAAATGTTTTTTTGGAACATATAAACCTAGAAGAACTAAAAATGAAGCCCCCCTTACCTCCATTACTTATAACATTGTCTATGATTAGTACATCCATTGTATCCATTGAAAAATCTCCTATTAATTCTTTCCAGCTAAATAGAGAGGATAGAATACTGAAACAATTATATGGGGTACCCCCCTGTTGCCGTAACGGGGGTCTAGGTTTCATTAATAAATAAATTAATATTAGCATAAATTATTTTCTATGAGCATTATAATGTGTAAGAAACACAAGGGAAAATAAATAAATACAAAAAAAAATTCTGTCATACCTGAGATAGTAGCAACAAGCAAAAATAGTATGTCGCCGTAACGGGGGTCTAGAGGGCGCCCATGTCGCCGTAACGGGGGTCTAGAGGGGGCGGGGGTCTGGAGGGGGGTTGAAACTATTTTTTTTAAATTTTTCCCTATTAATTTTGTCTCTAAATACTTAGACATAACTTATACCCACCTTCATAAACAACCAAAGCAAGTATTCAAGCCAATTTAACAGGAACACAAGGGGAAAATAGTGTCTTTAATATTTTTGTATATATTCTCATTATAATGGGTTATATGTGTATAATGGGCCAGAGGGTCAATGACCTGTGACCTGTGCCGCTGCCATTACTACTACCATTACTGAATGGTTATTTTGCTGTAACTTTCCTTTTAGTTGGAATATTTTCACAAACTAAAGAGCGTTATGACCCTTATATCAAGACCTATTATATATAAACTAATTTAAAACATTATGCTTACATTTGTATTATTTATTTCTAATTTAATCCTAATTCATATAGAAATCTGGACCGTTCCCCTTTGCCCTTACTGTTAGATTAGAGGTCACTGTGTCTTCCAAGCTGCCCTGACCACAATATTCATAATTAACGTTCCCAATTTCGTATATTATTAATAGCAATATATCTAGTTTATGTATGAGAAAAAGTAAATCAATGGAAGCAATTAAAAAAAATATGAATTTTCAGCCCTGGATGGCCAAATGATGCATTTTTGGTGGAATTGCTCATATGTCTTTATTAGTAGGCCTATACATGTATGATGTCCGTCTAATGTCAAAATATCCATCCTTTTATCATGTAATATTACCTTAATTATTATATAATTAATATGACCAACCAAGAATTAAGTCATATCGACATTAGACATCTTTGAACCCCTTTCATTTGTATAGGCAGACGGCCTCACGCTCGAGCAGTAAAGCTGAACAAGGTCTCCAAAGTTGAGGAGCACTCACCTCGGCAGCCATCATACTTTTGCCGCGCGGGAGCCTGGGCGGCGGCTTAAAATCCAGCCCGCGCTAATCGCGCGGCGTTGCTATTTTGACAGCTCAGAACCCTGCATAACTATTGCAAGTATTTTCAATTTTCATTTATTGCATAACTTTTATGGTTTTATCGTTACTCTAATTTTGATTACGTAATATTATGTGACAATTAGGCGAATGGTTTCTTTAATTTTACTTCCAATGGATTATGTAGAATTACGGGGCACTGTAGCCACTGTTATATTTCAATTATCAATCATTTTTTAAAATTTTGTGACGCATATAGTTGATTCTCTGATGTAATGCTATATAATGCTCCAGCCTCTTATCTATTATTGTATAATCTCTTATCGTAATGCCACAAGAAGCGTATTACTATTAACGAAGTAATAAAATAACAAAATCTAGGGAAGCTTTGATGTGTTTGCGGGGACACCTCGTGGCGAAAAACATTACAACGAATATAGGCGGTATTGAATGACAACCTAAATAAATTACTAGGGAATGCTTGCAAGTATCAATTATCTCATATTCACAGTGTAGAACGAGAAGATATTTGATATAGCACTAATTAATATAAATGCTAATGATAACAATTATATTTATACTGGGTAGACCAAGTCCCCTTGTTTGAGGGATTTTCTTGCTCCAGTGTTTCTCTATCAGCACATATATTTCATATTGACTTGCATAATAATACATGTACACATCGAGGCTGTTTGCAGTAGTTCAACTACTAGTATATCATCTTATACAAACAATTCCACTATACCTTTGGATATTTTCTCAAAAATCTTAGTTCACCGCCTACCAATCAGATAACGAAGTATGGACTGTTGGTGGGTCCTTCGTGCCTCAATTGTGTCAATGTTGCACTGCCTTGCTGTCAACTCGTTCCAGGCTTGCGCTGCCACTGTGTCTTGGCCATTTTTTAATCTAGATCTGGGCAGTTTTAATACAGCTAAGATCATATTATGTCTGGTATTTCTATTTTGGAAAAATAGGGTTTCTAGATCTCTTTTACACCAGTATTTTTAGATTTGGAATTCTTATGGAATGGTGGCGATTTTGCACTATATTAAAGTTGCTTGAAAAAGACTTATCTTCACACATTAATTGCAACGAATTGATTTTTCATTATTCGGGCTCGTACATCAAAATTAATGTTTTACATGACCTCCATTGAAATTCACATTTAACAATCACAATCAACAAAAATACGCATCTCTGTCATTCATCAGAAATTTTCATGCGTCGCCTTCATCTTTTAAGAAAAGTGAATTAGATACATTTAAACAGGTCCAGTCTAAATCTACAAAAAGACAATAAATACTTTACCAAACGTTTTAAAAACTATATTTGGAAAGATTCAAACCCGCTAAATGGATTTGTTGATGCATGGTATAGAGCATCACTCGAATAAGTATCACAGAAGAGAAAGCTTTATTGTGTACATGTTTGTGTAAAGCAATTGTAGGATTTATGCTAGTGGGTGCTAGTAATATACACCCTGTGTAGTCATAATTCATGAATATGAATGTATAAATCGCATAAAATAAATTCGATTTCGGGTAATCAAAAAGGATAAAATAACTCTACACAAAAACACTTTTTAGAAAATGATTATGCATGGACCGCTTCATAATGAAACATTTTTAGACTAAATTTTAGTAACCGTTTCAAAGTTCCGCGTGTGTTTCACACAACACCCTTCTGCCCCACATAACTTTGTATACGTATGGTTACAATCACACCATGGGATCTGAATATTATATAAATCAATACGTCATTTAGAGTACCGTACTACTATACTATAGGCATGGAATACACTATTGTGCAGCAGGTATTATATATGATAACACATGTGAAGATGTATCTCGGTTATTGGCAAAATAATGTCACCACAAGGTGGCCCATTGTTCATGTAAATATTAAGTTTGCTTTAAAAAAAAAGAAATAGCAAATAATATCGTTTCAGCTAGGTCTTCGGATATCAAGGTGATCACTACCTTATCCTCTATGAAACGGAAGCTCATGCCCACTCTCATACTATCAGATCAGTTATTCTTTTTGTTGATCACTGTCAAATTAATGGGGCAGAAATAAATTTTCAATCATTAATTCCAAGGCATTGGACAGCAGTTGCAAAATAAGCGCGCACAAGCACGATGACAGGAAGGACTATACTGCCTCCCCAGGACACCAGCACCACAGATCACTCTTGGCCAAGGATTCATGCAGGCCACCCTCTATCTCTAAGATGCCCCCTCAAACTAGAGGACGACCAAGAGGACGGTTTATAGAAGAATTCTTGAAGCGACCTAAAAGGGTCAGAGCAGGAAATATATCAGCCATATAGCGTGGCATGTTCTTGTCCAAGAGCGACCATTATGTAGATAAGACACGTTTATCAAATTGAATTTTCTATTCCCGATGGAAGTATTCTTGTCAACTAACATGACAATTCTGTGCCCTATAAGATGACACTAAGCCAACTTATTGCTTAGTCTGATCACGTAAAATACCAATATTCCTATGATCAAAACCAGAGCTGCAATGAAGGTTTCTGTAGAATGTTGTCTAAAATATGTCATCGCCTTCTTGAAGTAATCGAGGTTTATGGGGTTGTGTGGTGCATCACCTTCGTGTTCCACTTGCAAATTAGGATCAAACAGATAATCAAGAAACGTAAGGATTTTAATGTCTTTCCTGGGGTCGTTGATCCTGTCGCTCCTGGGCACCTGACCAGGGTTTTCACTGAAGTAGTTGGTGACCTTACCAAAACGATCTTGGGCCCCAATCAGACCGAGCGCTGAGACAAAGTTCTCCTCACGAGTGTTGCTTTTATCCAGCTCAGTTGAGTTCATTGTATCCCTTTTGTCCATCATGGTGATCAAGCCAAAGACAGGTACAGCTGCAAAAGGGAAATGAGAATGTTCTCATGATGCATTTCAGGCATATCTTTATTTAGATCCCTCGGGCAAACAGTATTCTATTTACAGGATCATTACATACATATGTGATTTCGGGGGTGCTATTCAGGGGTGCTATTTGAGCCGAACATCCACAAGATTGATAGAAACCAAGATAAAATACTATGAAAATCGAGTTCTCTCGGTGATTTCGTGTGTAATAAATTTATACCAATAGCGCTCTGTTCGGTTTGTAATCGATCTCGACGAGGAGGTGCTAGTGGCAGAGCAAAGCAATGCCTGCATTTACCATGACGTCATAACGCACCCCGCCCACCCGGGGGCTATTTTATAGTCTAGAAAATCCATCTCGCTCACCCAACTACCTATGTTTTCGCCGTCCATGGGAGAAACAAGTACGGATTGGCCATCCTTCACATGTTTGCGAAGTAAAACGTCTGGGTTCATATGGTCTTTACTATACTTGTAATGTATACTTGTAATGCTTAAGCCTTAACCCCCCTCGGCCGTACGAATACTCGGTAACACTTGGTTACGTTCGTGTAATGACGTCATAGTCGCGGGGATTCCCCACCGGAACCCTATCCAGAACGAGGCCCATGTAATGACGTCATAGCAGCAGGGAATCCACAGCGCCGATCGCCATGTGGAGATTAAAGCTAAGAAACGAAACTATTTGGAAGGCGTCGGGAGACGCCATAGGAGGAAGGTGGGCGGGATGGTGGGCAATGTCAATGTACAAAAACATTCCATACTTAAGCCCGTGTTCCACATACAAGGCAACCGACAAAATTCTGGTCACCGACAATCGGTCACCAGGGGTCACCGACAATCGTGCATGTGGATACCGGGTGACCGACAATCGGTGACCCCCTCACTATTGTCGGTGGCTTGTCGGTGACCTGTCGTGGACCCCTCCCGACAAGTTCTAAAATTTTAGAACTTGTCGGGAGGGGTGACCGATTGTCGTGACCCTAAATTTTTGTCGGGACCCTAAATTAATTCTTTTTCCCTGTTATTTTGGCGAAACCAAAGGTGCTTATGATCTTGATGAGCCTCCTGTTCATTCCTGTTCACTTCTGTGAAGTTTAGAATATATTTGTACATTTATTTTTATCGTTTAAATTGATTTATACAGAATTATTGCAATTTTTAGTGAATATCTCGATTTGTGCGTGGTTTGCAGGTCCCTGATTTTGGTGAATAGTTTGGCGTTGATTTGTACATTTATTTTTTATCATTTCTATTGATTTATAATTATTTATTGGTATTTATTTGTGATTTTTTCGACTTTTAAAGTCTCCCAAACGTACAGTATGTTACCACATTGTAGCATCCCCATTTAACTTAATATTTCTTTAATCAAATATACCAAATATAGGTTTTAATATATTTCCATATGTAATCCAGTTTCGTCTCAGAAGTACAAGAGCTATTTAACTTAATATTTCTTTAATTAAATATACCGAATATAGGTTTTCCATACATGTTCTTTGTGTATAATGTTTTGCCTGTTCTTTATTTAACTTTGGGTTACTTGTCACTGGAAGTATGCATACTCGTGGAGAAAATCAAATTGTTGCTTCTCAGACCTATACTAGGACCCCCCCCCCCCCCCGCCCCATATTACCTTTTCAAAAAACTGGATTTATTTGTGAGACCTTTCTTATATTGTTGCCATGCATTGTTATATTGTTGCTATTATTCCTGATCGATCTCCATATTATTTATTATTGATATTTACCGTCACCACAATAATTAGTTAAATCATTAATCCGAATAGATCACATATTAACAATATACTAACAAAAATTCATACATTTTCACTTTTTAAGTCGAAATAGTCGAAATAATCACTAAAAATACCAATAATTAATCATAAATCAATAGAAATGATAAAAACAAATGTACAAATTAACTCCAAACTATTCACCAAAATGGTCATAAGCATATTCAGCACCAGGAAAACACCCACATATCGAAATAGACAGTAAAATATGGCCAAAATGGCCCTAAATTAATCAAAAATCAAGTGAAATGATAAAAATAACTTAAAATAAATGTACTAATGTACTGCAAAATATTCACATGTGTCAACCAGAGGTACCCGAGATAATAACTAACTTATATAGGCCTAAAACTTTCATCAAAATTCAGGAAAAATAAAAAATCTCGCACCCATAGACTTACTATAGAAATTCTCTTATGTGGCCATAAAAACGCTAAATATTTAAATATTTTCAAAATATTTTCGTCCATATGATGGGAATAGTCCTCCAGACTATAATCTTAAAATATCAAATCCTCATAAAAGTTAGCCAGCTTAGCAGAACAATTTAATCTCTTGTGGTGACCAATTGTCGGTGACCAAATTAGTCACTTTTTGTCGTGCATGTAAATACCGGGGACCGACAATCGGTACCCTGCCATTGTCGGTCACCTCTGTCGGTCCCCCAGTGCCCCTTTTGTCGGTCGTCTTTTGTCGGTCGTTTGCCTTGTATGTGGAAGCCCCATTTTATGAAAGTAAATAGCCCAAGACATCCCTTCATTCCCATCAAATTGTGACGATAGTTCTAATCTGGTGCCACACACACCCCTGGACGAGATGTGACCGACCCGCCCTCTGTGGGCGGATAAGCCTACATCAACAATTTGTGACGTCACCCAACCCATCAGCGTCCACTCCCCATATATACACGACCCATACTTATGGCCTTCTTTTTAACGTTTTCCCTGTAAGTGGCGACCTTTAATTCGTCTGAGAGAAACTTGACTTAGTTAGCTACCTTTTTGTCTGGAAAAAATACTGCATTCATGGTCTAGCAATGCTATTTTGAAAACATTCATGCACCCTCTATCTGTTGTCACTCACTCCCACCATGTTTACATAGCTTCAACCACCCTTCATACTACCCTTACAAGCCACTGCCACCATTACATAACACCCACGGCCACGCTCACAGTCACAGGCTTGTTGACATCATGTAGGCTATTTATAGGGTGGGTGGTGTAGCCTACTCAACACGTTGGTGTTGTGTAGGCTACATTATTTGATACTAAATCAAATGCATATTGTAGGTAGGAGGGGTAGAGATAGGGTGGGTGGATGGGACGATCCTTTATCTTTAAATATAAAAACAATCTAAAAGCGTTCAGATCTGGTGAAATATAACCAATTTACTTTCCACAAATAAATGTGCTGCTGCGGTAATTTTCTGGACGTCGGGTCAAATCGCACTCCACCCCTTTGGGGTGTCATGCAATTTGACCCGACGTCTCGATCGATTACAAACCTCCATCGTACCATTAGGTATAACAATAATTTATATTGGTCAGATAGCTATCATTTTCCGAATTTACGGACAATTGTGCATACGGATAACTTGATGCACATGGTACATTATAATAAACTCTTATACAAAACTGTAGACATATCTTAAAGACTTACATTTTCATGAAATTTGAACAACATTACATAGAATTCAAACAAGATGGGCAGCTATGACTAACGTCATATAAACTTGACATTGCCTACATACATATATAGGCAAAATGTACATGAGAGACGATCACAAAGTATGGTGTACTTCCCTTTTTTCTCATTAAATGATACAATAAAGTATTCATCAATCAATCATTGGGCAGATGCACAGCGATGACTTACGTCAACCTCACATCTATGTATGAAATTCTAGTATTATTTTAATGTTCAAAACTTATATTTATAATCAGATTTAACATTAACTGCGGCCATCATAAATTCACTTTTATAATTTCGGATATAAACGAACCTCCTACTGTAGCTTATGACGTTGACAACTGCTATTACATACCCGCTATTTTATTTTTCTGTCATTACAATCCCCCTATCGTATGATCTGACAATCACCGTTCCCATTAATACAAACTTACAATTGCATAAATTCTAACAATAACAAATGCTATTACAAATCTGTTATTGTATCTTCTAACTTACAAACCAACTATTATAATTTCTGACATTAACAGCTGCTATTACAAACCCCCAATTGTTACTTTGCTATACCTCATTGTGCCATACCAATAATTTTCATTTTTATTTTATGTTACATCCATTATAACAACTTCATGAGCAAGAGCTGCTATTACGAACACCCAATTGTTACTTCTAACAGTCAGAGCTGCTATTACAAAGGCCCAATTTTAACTTCTAACATTAACTGCTGCTTATTGTAACTTCTAACATTAACTACTGCTATTACAAACCAGTAAGTGTCACTTTTAACAGTAACAGCTGCTATTACCAACCCCCAATTTTTATTTATAACAGTAACAGCTGCTATTACAAACCCCCAATTGTAACTTTGTATACAACGATGGCTGTGGGACGACAAAATGTGATGCATTTATGAGGCTTAAAAACCCCATAATGAAATAATAACTTGGCAATCCCAAGTAAAAGCAACGTTCATTGGTTAGGATTAGGGGACCCTATCCGTTGAGGCATTTGGGGTGGTGGTACGTATTTGTTGTTACGGGAATAATTCCACTTTAAATTTACCAGAGAGACGCATTTTGGCAAGGCCGCTCACTAGAGTTCGAACCCTGCAGTACTTTTTTTTTTGTATACGACTTGTGCGAGTTTATTACCAATCGTTAACAACTCACGGAGACTGACGATACATTAACCCACTTTGCTGCCGATTTCAGAGTTTATTCAATAACAAATGAAAAAATCCACGTAGATTCAATTGAATATGATAAACAGGATAAAAACGTCAGAATATAAGGGATTTTCCTTAATAAAATCAAATAAATGCACAAAATGATAAATTAATTTCCCAAGTAAAGAAGTAAAGAATTTCTTTTCCTTTTTCTCCAGATTCTGGCGTTTTTTCAATAGCTGCAGTGCTGGCGGATTGGGGAATATCCATGTCGGCTTTGAACTACTGAACAGCCACAAATATTTTCCTGTTTTCCTTGTAAACTACTTATTTTATAAATGAAATCCGGTCAACGCTCCAAGAGGTATAGCCCTCGCTTTTGTGTACTATTCTTGATTCCGGGCCAGCATACATTCAGTGTGTGTGTGTTTTGTGTAATAGTTCCCCCGATTATTTCTAAGCCCTTCCCTACAAGCTACAGTACTCATTGGTGCCTCTCGAATCAAAGCCAGCCATTTTGTAAGCAATGCAATCGTATAATACTCACTTCGCTTGTATGTGATTCCATCATCTTCATCTGGTACCCCCTTTGGATGGGCTGCACACATTAGCGCCTCAATTAGGTCCTTCGGATAGTCTTCAATGGCTGACATGACAACTACCACCCTTTTCAGTAGAATAGAATTGTAGAAATTTTATTACTAATAATTTAAAATCAACGTTTGGTAATTTAAAAGATAATATGTGATTGAAAATGATGCTATATATAGGCCACCCGGGATAGGCCACCAAACGTTCCATGTCCATGGGCATTTTACTTTTTACGACGCAAAGAATCTCAATCTTTTCCGTACCTATCGATAGCCAACTCATCGTTACGGCGCCAATACTTCCTTCTGACCTTCTCCGTACCACCTGGCATGGAAACCTCACGGATCACATCGAGAAGAGATGTTCCAAGGGGAATGCCCCCATACAAAATGCGTCTGAAGACTTCTCTGGTTCTTTTGTTATTCTCATCAGGCATGCCTGCGAGGTCAAAAAACCTAAAATGGGTGAGAAAAGACATTGGTGAGAAAAGACACACACATTACAAATTCTCGCAAACTCATACAATTAATATATCAGAGCTATGCATGAATAAAACTGAATATTATGTATACGTATTATGTACGACGTACAGGATACATATTTCATGCATGATTGGATAGGGCACTTTTTCGTCAATTCCACTATGCTTTTCATTTATATAATATTTATCATATCATATCATATATGCCCACCATGTGTTTCGGCTGACCTGTAGATTCAATTCTATTAAAACAGTATTATAAAATAAATTGCGGTTATATTTATAAGTACCTTACCTGGGACAATACTTCTTAAGGAAGGCCTCGTCTTCATTTTCTTCGGGTCTTCGGATTATCATTGGGTCGCCCTCCAGGGGATCTAAGACGTTGAGACGTTTGAGATACGTCGTGTTGTAGGATCGACTACCGTGTTTCCCGACCACCATGTACTGTCCCCATTTTTTCAGGGACGCTACGGCGCAGGAGAACAAGAAGGCCGTTTTACCTTGGGATGGTTTTCCTAGAATAAGGACGTTCAAGGGCCTCCTTCGGTTGCTTAGCACTCGGATATTTTCTTTCAATCCATCTCGTAAGTCGTCAGCATCTCGATCTCCGTTACTTGATTCCTGTTCACTTATTGGAAGCGTTCGGATATTTGGACTCAAAGGTGCGCGCGGTTCGTTCGCGTGTTCTTCATCTCGGTCACATCCTCTGTCTTCCTCGCGCTGGTAGGCAGGATCATGGTCCGCAGAATCCGATATGATATTTTCTTTTAAATTCTTTTGGGTCTCATCAACAGGTTTTTCGTCTCGATCATGTTGATTTTCTTCCTTCACCGCTTCAGGTTTACTCGTGGTGTCTGGCTGTGTTGAATCAACTACTGCGAATGAGTCTGTTTCTGAATCTTCTGAATCTTCCACAAAATCAATCTCATCTAAAATGGAGTCATGCTCTCCTTTTACCCTTGTCATGATGCTTTCAGAGTTTTTTTCTGCAACATAATGATACTATCTTAATTAGAAATTTAATGCTATTAATTAATAGAATTATTAAATGTAAGAGAATATTATATACAGTTGATCCCATACATATGCACATGTTCAATAGCCAGGTCATTGGCTTATATGCCTTGTGGAAAATTAAGGAGTTACCGCAGACAACAAGCACTCGTTTCCTGTCGAGTGTTTCTTGGGTGCCATACGGAGTACATGTATGTATTCAGATGCAGCTATAGATGTACTCGAAAAAGAGATAGACGTCGGAATATGTATTGCCAATTGCCAGGTTAATTACATTGGTTCCTGTACATTTATTACGAAGAAAAATTCAATACACATGTCTTAATGGCAACCACAATAACTGGTATAAACCAAACCTGTTTCCATTAAGAAATCATATTGGCTACACTGAAACATGTTCATACCCTCCCCTTGCTCGTTCATGCTTTTGTTTATGAGCCTATATATAGATTTGTTGATATATTGTTCAGCAGCGAAGACCATGAAGGTTACATGTTGAGCATTGCGATCGTCAATCTCAGCCATTCTAGATTCCTTTAGTCTTTCAATCTCTAGGAAACTAAAGTTCCCAATTGCATACCTATGCATATTTGACTCCTTGTTTCAGTTTCGATTGTATATATAAGTTATCGTATAATAAAAAGTTAAATATGCCATGAGACTGTATGGGAATTGCAGGTTTCAATACACACGAAATATGGTCTATATATATATAGCTATACATACAGTATATAATGTGTACGAATAATTATAGGAATGTAGCAATAACAATTCTGATTACTGGTATATACAATTGAAATGACATGTCACATAAACAGACCTCACCACCTACAGAACCAGCACAACAACAGATAGAACTGTTTATAGTTTTATATAGCAAATACAGCCATCCCGTGTTTAATATTAATTGTTGACATTTCAATATTTTCAAACAAAGAGAGAAGACATTGTGCAAAGTACCGCGGCCGTGATGTGTAGTGAAGAACGTGTCACAGTGATAGAATTCCGGGGATAGAATAAGTATAGACCAATTTATAAATATGGATATTGGTGCCAAATAGGTGACATTCAGACTTGTGATGGTTTGTAAGATGTCAATAATATTGGTAGTATGTGCAATATATGGTACATCGTGTTATATTTGATAGTGTTTATTTATATATGAACTTACCTTTAATTTAGCGGTTTTTGTTGACTTCCGTGTTGATTCAATTCCAAGCTATGTATCCAGGTCGTCAGTGGTTAGAAATATGGCGCCTTTGTATTTACATGCACATACTTTAAAAATAAACTTGCGAAGGTTCACACACGGGATAGTCATACACACACTCCACTAATGCATCTGAAGTTTGGGTTTCCGTATAAATGCGTCTCGTCGGATACCAGTTGCAGCCAATGGGCGAACCGCTAGTTTCCTTGTGAAGGAGCCAGCCGCATTGCCTTCCCAGTGGTTGGGGATTTCCCAGTTTCTCTGCAGATCCAGTTTCTGGTGCAGATCCATAGACTAGCACAAGTCTGTCTCAATGAGTAAAATAGGCTGGAGCCTGTCCGGACTTGAATCCTTCAGTGGCGGTAACTGTGACTCTAATAATTATGTTTTTTTATTGATTATAATTCTTTTAAAAAAATAGTTCGTTTTTAAACAATGAAAATCAAAGTCTTGAACAAGTCTGACCAAAGAGTACACACAATCCAAAATTCATCGTCCAGACAATGGTTTCTAGTTCATGCCAGTGTCACATATGGCTATATATATAAGACAAAATATTCGTCCCCTGGTTGCCCGAGTATGGGAGGAGGACAGCTCATTAAGCAGGTTACTAAAATATTAGTAATAATAATTATACAGAGTAGGGTGCATATGCATACAAGTTGTTTATTTAAATATGTTACCAATACTTATTTTATTCGCCATACATACTACATGTACATGGGAGACGTAGATAAAAACCTATAGACGTATACTTTTCATCTCATTGACCTATAACTGCACAACAAATGTCAATAATGAAATTATGTCAGCAAGCATTCACACATTTAAGTGGCGCGACACACCTATAGTTGTTCTACATAGGAACCAACTAGTAGACACAGTAATGCTAAATATTAGGGACTTGGACGAGGACCTATTACATTAAGCTACGTCCCCTCAGTATAATCGTGGTTATAGCGCAGGGGGTGGGGGTGGGGGCTCACTGTGGAAGGCTGGAGGTGGATGAGCTCTGATGTATTAAAGGACCTATACGGGATAGCCGGTACCAAAAATGGTTGTCCTTTTATATCAATCTCAATTTCATAGCTTTTCTTCATTCATTGGAAACCTTATCTATATCCCGCCAAAAGCAGAATCTTTCTTTGTACAACTTGAGTAGAAAAACACAAGGACCATATACATATATATATAAAACAATATCGCATCCCAGATCAGAGATATGAATTGAAAACAAATTAATAACTCATCCTCTAGAAATGATATAGAATCGTAGTTTGCCATAATATGATTCGTATTGAATTCTTTTTACAACATGTTCTAATTCAGTTGCTATTCTGCCTGACGCTGTGCCTAGGGTGGATTTTTTTTATCCTGCATTCGATTCATGACTAACTAGTTTCAGTATAATTAGTATTAGTTTCAGTGTTGCATGCTCAGAATGCAAACTTTCTGGGCGCAGAAATGTTTTGCACAGTCCGTGTCTCGTTACCGATGCTGACAAAAGCTGTTTCTCACGACTACAACCATGGCACATGACTATTTATACCACAGATTTCCCAAGGTGACTCAAGGAGGGTATTAGCGCATAGGGCGTCCGATCACTTGACATGCCATTATATAGCATCTGATGATGTTGTGTAGACATATATGTATATTCTGAGAAATGTTTTGCTTTTACTGCGTCGAGCTTGGCCTGTCATGCATAGGACACTGTCCCGGGTGTATGGGTTTTATTTTAATATCTGCGATTTGTCGTGATTTGTAAGGTTAATACCTTTTTACTGTTTATAATCTTGATAGATTGTCTAAAATAATTTACTTACGTCGTGATATATTTTCTATATATACTTTTTCTATTTGATTTAAATCAGCTTGTTCTGCGAATAGTGTATTTTTTTCATAATGTCTGGCTGAATAAAAATCTTAAAACAAATCCTTTCCCCAGTAACAGCCATTGAGGTTTTATGTTACCATTTATTATACAGCTCATTACTCATGCAACAGCCAAGCGACGTGACCACAACCTCTTTGTTTAACAATAAACAAAGCTTTAGTCATGAACAAACTACTATGTAGTTTGGACTCATTATTGTTAGCTCTGGCCCTGTTCTTCTACCTATCATAGCTCTATATAATTATAACAAATTGGGAGGCCATGAGCCTAGACTGCATCAGTCGTAATTGTGGCCAATAAAAATATTTATATATTGCACAATATCCTGATCCTGATAGAAAATACGATTTTTGGATTTCCGTTACCTTAGCCTAACCTCATTAATGCTATTTTCACATTTCGATAAGAATTCTTTTGGCCAGGCAACCACAAGTAGGATGGCCAAGGTGGTGGATGAGGCTTACCAAACTGCACTCACCACGGCAGCCATCATACTTTTTGCAAAACATTATATGCTCAGTCTTGGTCCACCAACTTTCCCATCGAGGGTAATTAGGATTAAAAATTGATGCAAGCATAGTTAAAAGGTTTTAATGGTTACAATTTTGTAATCCCAGAGCAATCTACCTACTACTTCAATCATTCGCTTGGCATGTTTAAATAATGGATCAAATCTTCTCTCAGCTCATCAGGTAGAGGTAAACATATAGGAATCGAAGGATGAATTTATCGTTTTCAAAGGTTGTTTAATTAAGTAATACAAACTTGCAATCTTCTATCTGCTACCAGCGCATACAACTCATCCCCTCAGTGGGGTTATATACCCCAGGGAGCCGTTTCATAACTAATAGTGGAGCGGAGCGGAGTAGAAAAATAGCGGATTTCCGCTATTACGTTTCATAAGTAATAGCGGAACGGATTTCCGCTATTTTCCCACTAAGTCTCCGCATTTTTTGAGGAATTCAAAAGGGCCTCCGCAACTTTTTTTTATACTAATTTTACATGAAATAAATACAAAATAACACTTTTTATCCTTTCTATAGTTGTTCATTGCTAGTTATTATATGTTTTAGGTGAGCATTCTTTTAAAAAAACAATTTTCAACCAGGGTATTCTGGTCGTATTCAGGGGATTGATTTGATTTTAAATTATGTTTATTCAGGACAACAGAAATACATTTCAGCGGCAAGCGTTGCTATTCTCAGAAGTTGCCTGATTGCATAAGGCAAGCACACTAAGTTATTCAAATAAGGCATAGGCCATCAGATGAAAATTTATATAAAAAATAATAATCATTTCTATACATAAAGACTTCGACATGATGGACACATCGTAATCCGTTTCGCAATAGTCAATAGTATTTTTGCTTTGAATCTTTTTCTAAAAACATATTTAAAAACAAATGAGCAGAATATCTAGATAATTCGCGTCATGCTCTTACACATAATTATACCATTGGGTATTACACTTTAAGCTATCATATTATATTAATTTAACATTAAAGCAATACAATCCGTAGTATCAACATAAGCCTGGTCACAATTCTTGTCATATGATTGTTATTATTATACAGGGCCCTCAAGTTGTGGCCCTGAGATCAGACTGTATTGTATTTGTATTTTGCAATTTCATATCTCACCGAGTACCGGCCAAAATATTAATCCAACAGCTTCGTGCAAGGTAAAGGATTTGTAGGTGATATAATTACCTTTCGTTTGATATATAACACATCATTATACCATGAATAGGATAAGAGTTGCATAAGTTTTAGTTTTCGGCTTGGTTGGGAGCTCCGTTAACAACGGGAATAGCGGATCCTATAGCAGGAGATAGTGGGGGATAACGGAACGTTGTTGTTGTTGTTGTTGTTGATACTTTATTTAGTCATTAATACAAAGGCGACAATATCAATGGGAACTAATCTCCCTAACTAGGGAGGATGCCAAGCCCTATCGGAAAATATTGTTATTTAATATGCAAAGGTAACAATGCTCCCTAAGGTCGACAACAGTAGGGAGGCCTTTGCAAAGATGGGTTTAATTATTTAAGTTTGTGCAAGCAACACTACGCGCAAAATAAAAACAATCAATATTTACAACAGTTACTCAACATAATTGAATAACTAGCGCTGTACCCTTATGAGTCAATTAAAAGTACGGTTCTAAGTAATTTGTTGTACAATTAGAAGGGTATACTAAAGATATGCTAGCATGTAGTAAGAACAATCATTCATAATCAATATAAACAAATACATGTTTGGAATGAGTTTATCACAGTAGGATGGGTTTTGAGTCTCAATTACTAGTTTTTCTGGAGAGGGGAGTTTTATGTGCTATCAATAGTATTGGAATTAGTAAAGGAAATTTTGATCAATCTTGATGGCTGCTTTTTTGGCCAGTTGCGAGAAGGCTTTGGCAGTATCAGCTTTATGTAAATTTGTATCAAGAGAGTTCCAATAGTATGGTATTTTGTAATAAATAGATTTCCTTATCTGCTCAAGTCTGGGCACTGGACATCTAAACACAATTCTACCTTGACCGTGCTGCCTAGTATTCCTATTTTTCAGGGCAATGGTTTTATCATTAAGTCTTAGGCGATATCCCTGTTGTAATAAGTGCAGTCGTCTCCTTTCTTTGAGTGGGAGCAGGCTGAATTGCTCATAAAATTCATCAGTATTTTGGAATCTATTACTTCTAGTTATAATTCTTAGTGCTCGATTTTGAAGAGTTTGGAGAGATGTGAGTCTAGACTTAGTGGCCGAATCGTAAAAAATATCAGATTGATCAAATAGTGGTAAAATAGCTGTTTTGTAGATTTGGGCGCTTAAGTTCACATTCAGCCTGCCCCTCAGATGCCAAAAGAGCCAAAGTTTATGTACAACTTTGCGTCTTATGTTCATGAGATGTTTCTTAAAGGAGAGGGGGCCGTCGACGACCGTCCCCAGATACTTATAATCCTCTACATCCTCAAGGATCTTTGGTCCTAGTAATAGATTATGGAGATGAGACGTATTTTTCCATTTTGTCCTCCAGGAAGGCCCTCCGTGGAATGTCATGGACTTGGATTTGTCCTCATTCAAGGAGAACTTATATTTACGAGACCAGAGCATGATGTTATCAAGATCCTGCTGCAAGTGTTGGGTGGCAATATCAATATTTTTGTCTACTTTACTGATGATAGTGTCATCAGCAAAGAGCTGCATGTCAGTATTTTTAGTATGGTTATGTAAATCGTTAATATAGATTGAGAACAAGATAGGTCCAAGTGTAGTCCCCTGAGGGACATCACAAGTAACCGGTTGTTTTGAAGAAGTTAAATTATTTGCTACAACATGTTGTTGTCTGCCATGCAAGTAATTTTTAAACCATTCTAGTTCATTGCCCATGATTCCAATTGTACCCAGTTTTCCCAGTAAAATCTGGTGATCAACGGTGTCGAAGGCCTTCCTGAAGTCCAGGAATACGGATCTGCAGACTAGTTTGTCATTTAATGCACCATATACTTTGTTAAGAAAGGAGACGACAGCATCACTGGTAGAAAAGCCCGACCTGAATCCATATTGGTCTTTATATAGGATGTCATTGGTTTCAAGATGTGACATAAGTTTTCTCTGTACGACTTTTTCAAGGACCTTCGCCGGCAGACAGATGCTAGTGATGGGTCTGTAATTGCCCGGGTTTTTCGAACTTCCAGCCTTAAATAGGGGGGTTACTTTGCCCAATTTCCATTTTTCAGGAATACGACCAGTGGTCATAGAAAGTTCTATTAAGTATTTGAATTGGTCATAGTAGGGTTCCTGGCCAATGCAAAATTTGATTTTCACTTCAAATTCGTGTAAAAGTTTCGTTCTTGGTACCAAATGAAAGCTTAGGGTCTAACGAACATTTTTGGTCCGAGTGTCCAGCCGTCATCTCGCTAGGGGGGCCGTGACGGGGCTTTTAATACAGGGGCCAGACCCCCCATATACTGGTTAAGTAAAATTATTATAACTTTTGAAATAATAGTCTGATCTGAACATAACTGGTGTCATTAGGTGGGGAATTAAGAGACAAAAGCATTTTAGAAAATATTTCTCGTCTAGGGGGGGTCACAAACCCCTGACTTGGGGGGAGGGGCTGAACAAACCTTGAAAATGTTAAAATTGCTATAAATTCTACTATAATACACCAATTCTGGGCAAATTCCAACAGGTTTCTCAATAGTTATAGGTAGTATTAATACCCTTAATTAATATAATTAAAGTCCAAGAAAATCTATGGGGGGGGGGGGGAACACCCCCAAAATTGCAAAAAACAAAATATCCACAGCTGAAATTTTACACACAATCTCAGGTTCAACTCATTATCTATGTCCTATGTCAGGTCATGGTAGTAAGATATCCTTGTACAACACCAGTTTTCCCATGTATCAAGATCTGGGGAATTCTTTTCAGAAATCATTTTTTTGTTTTAAGGTCATTCTCAAGGTCAAAATCCAATATGGCTGCTGGCACGAAACTTGAATATCATATCTCAGCTCCTTTTAGTTCTTCATTCATGTATGACACCTGTTCATCTAGGTTTTCAGGTGTGAGGAATTCATTTCTGAAATTGTTTTCCTTCTTCAAGGTCAATTTCAGGATCAAAAAGTATTATGAATGCCACCAGGAAACAGAGATATCCTACCATAGCTCCTTTTAACAATATATTATATGTAATCAATTTTTATGTTTCTTTTTGCAATTCTTTGGACATCAGCCTTACTATGCTGACATAAATGCGGACTTTTCACATTGAATTATTTGGAAACATGTAGTACAACAAGTTTACATTGAACAAAGATAGTCTCAGAAAATTGTTGAATAAATTAAGAGAAAATGTGGAAGAAATCGGGCAACTCAGCTGAAATAATAGACTCATCAGTGGGGTTGTATTATTTACCCTCCTTTTTTAATCAATAAATAACATCATCTTAAGGAGCAAATTATGGGCTTCAAGTAGATACTGAATTTGCCCCCATAGAGAGAAGTTAACACCTCCCCAACCTTTTAATTTGGTGATGTACTCTATATTGGTGGTTCTTATTAGCAGCAGAAGTAGATGGTAGTGTCTATGATCTGTGGATTCACAGTATTTTTTTAAAACAAAAAGTATCTTCTCCAGCTCTATTATTGGAAACCATGTAAGCTTTCTCTTGTAATCCAGGCATGTTGGCAATGTCAAATAAGAATCCCTTTCTTGTGCCCAAAATACTTCCTTAACATTGATGCATTGATGCATTGAAACAAGTTTGGGATCTATTGGCATTAAATGACCTTAAATTCTAATTTCAAATTGCCATCTGAGGGTTATTATATCCTTTCTTATGTAATGTCTGGGACAGTTTACCCATTCCTTGACTCTAGAATATGCTTCTCTACTCTTTTTGCCTCATCGATATTGCGGAGCAATATGTGCTGTCACACCAGTAGCAACAGTTATCAAGGTTTAGTAATTGCTGAAGGGGTTTCTGTCCATGAAAATGTGAAGAAGAGCAATTCTCTTCCCTCTTTTCACTTTATCTTTTGGCCTGATATATTTTAATGATGGTCACCTGCATAATTAATAGAAGAATGTTGATTTCAGCACATACAGGCAAAACTTATTAGTTAAACAGCTCTTTGTTTATAGGTTTCCCTCTTGCCATGCCTCCATTTGATTTCAATGAACAGATATAAGTGGTACTGCAAGCTCAATTACAAGGGCAGTTGATAGTACAACCCATGACTGATTACTCCATCAGGAACTTATCATACACACTTGGCATACACATGTATATTCATTTCTTTGTTCTAATTCACTTATGTTCTAACCAAATAGAAAGGCCAGTGAACAATGTAGGGAGGAGCTTACCACTCCTCTTCACCTACAGAACTAGCTCCACAACAACGCTCATGTTCTGCAGAAGCAACTGGAATCTTTTCCCCTTTTGATGGCTGATGCAGTAAGGAATGGAAGTATTTCTGGTATGGATTGCAAGCCTATTCCTCTTTGCCAAATCTGCTAAGCGCACTGAAGATATCTTCAGATTTTAACAAGATCTTTGCAGTTTGAGAACAAAGCTTCTCTACAAAGCTGTTCCTCAGAACCTCAGAATTTATGTAAAACATCAGAATATATCCTTCAATCCATATTTTGGTAGGGTTTATGTATTGAATAAAGTTAATGTCATAACTTTCACATTATTGTGAGTGACAACCAGGGGAAATTTCATCAGCTGTGTAGGAAGGGCTCTTCATAATTTTGCTGCTCATAGATCATTTGAATTGGTATTCTCATTAAGTTTGGAGCTACATTCTCTTGAATTGGCATTTCCCTCAATCATTCATACCACAGCAGTGGTGCATTTACATCTTTCTTAGCAATCCTCTAAAGTGATGGCTATCATCACATCAAATCAAGTGCAGGAAGTTTATATGTGTACAGAAATAATCAAGGTACAAAATTGACACTACTCCTGATGAAGGGCAAGTAAGCCCGAAAGCCTTGAGTTCAATAAACAACAACAGCAACTTTATTAAAGAGCTTTTCTGTATCAACATCCATTTCATCTCCGGTTCCCCCGATATACAGCGATCTACTTCCCCTCTACAAGGTACAAAATTGTTCACAATTACCTGTCCTTAGCCACTGATAAAAAAAATGCACAACAACTTAACACTGACAACCAAAGAGGAAAGTGAATGGAAAAACATTGGAAGAAAGAATCTAGGATAGCAGATCTGCAGACCATTTTTATCCATGTGGTACTGGAGTGATATAAAAAGTATTTGGGGGCAAGGGAAAATTGCTTGTATAGCAAAAGTAAGTTTAGATCTTTACCAATGACAGAGCCTCCAAAAAGTATATATAGTGAAAGCTGGGCAGGATTCTACAAGTACATTCAAAGGTGACAATCCCAACCTATATCTACTGACATTGTCTCCTAGCCCTGACCAGTTAGTACACAATTATTCACTCCCAATGTAGCAGCTCATGTCCTCTTCCAGAAAGCTAAAGTTAACCTGGAGGTACTCCAGCTTCAGGCAATTGCAATGGTGATTATGAAAACAGCTCAGTTGCTGATGATGAAAGTAAGAAAGGCATGACAACTGTCTTGCTATAGACAAATTGACTCTTTTTGGTCCTCATTTCAAATATCGCAGTCACAAATAAAACTATTAAAAATATTTCCATTACATTTTGGACTGCAAAAATGTGTTTCCTAATGCCCCTTGTCATGAATGCCTTCATAAACCTGAATTAGATGTTTACATCACAGGGTACATTTGGGAGGATTTATTTATGGGTTTTTTGTTCATTTTTTCTCAGTATCAGTAGATTAACTTGCTAAATATAGTCTGTATCAACCTTTTTTATATTCCAATGGATTCCCCATGCCTTAAAACATAGAAAAAGTGTATTCACACTCGATTACATGTTTATTCTACCCCAAGTTATGGAGTTTCAAAGTTTAAGTGGCGGCCATTTTTGTTTTCGGCTGTTATGGGTTTTCCTATGAGAGTTGAATTTAAATGTTTTGAAATATGTTATCAGATACCTCTACTAACACATATTGGTGAAGAAATTTCTTGGTAAGGAATTTGTTCACAGATTTTTGTAATATTCCCTGACTATATAGGATTTTAAAGATTTGTCTTACCCGGTGCCCCCTCCCCCAGAAAGGGGGTGGGGGTGGGGTGTTTGGGTCATACTAGAGGTTTAATACATTCGCATATATGATATTATCTCTGCAGTACAAATTTATTCACCACAGCCATGTTCAAATCAGAGTATTATTACAAGAGTTATAGCATTTTCAACGATTTTAAGCTGTATCCAGCCCCCTCCCCAAGATTTAGGGGGTCTGTGACCCCGCTAGATAAAAAATACTTACTGAAATGCTTTTGTCTCTTAATTCCCCACCTAATGACGCCAGTTATGTTCAGATCGGACTATTATTTCAAAAGTTAGGATAATTTTACATAACCAGTGAAAGGGGGGTCCAGCCCCTATATTAAAAGGCCCCTCACGGCCCCCCTAGTGGGATGACGGCTGGACACTCGGACCAAAATTGTTATTTAGACCCTAAGCTTTCATTTGATACCAAGAACGGAACTTTTACACGAATTTGAAGTGACTGCCCCTCCTGGCACCCTACTATCAATAAGTGTGAGCAGAATCTTTTTTAGAAGTGTTTTTAAATGAATAAGGCCGGAGGATTTATGTTGGGGGAGAGAAGATATAATTTTATACAGGTCATTAAGGGCAATTCCATCAAACTGGAAGTTTGGAAAATTGGCTTCAGGTCCTTTATTATTGTCATACCTAGTTGACTCATCGGGTGAGAGTGGATCGATGTTGTCAGCCAATTTGGAGCCAATTGTGGCAAAGTACTCATTGAAAACATTTGGGACCTCTTTGGTGTTAACTGCATCTCCATTTTCAGACTCCAATTGTATGTGTTCCATGTTACAAGCCTTTTCAGGACTAATCATGGGCTTTACCTTCTCCCAAAATTTGTGAGGGTCTTCCGAACACTCAAGGAGGGTATTCTTTATGTAATTATTTTTTAGGGTTTTAGCCATCTTATTTACTTGTCTACGGAGTGCTTTAGCTTGATCTAGGAGGTCTGCAGATTTATATTTCTTGGCTAACTTGAAAAATTTGTCCCTTTGTTTCATCAGTGAGAACAATTCACCATCTATCCACTCACAGCGAGCACGAACGTTTTTGAACTCTCTGGCAGGACACACCCTATTCAAAATCTGATAAATAAAAGATTCCATATAGTCCCAGCAGAAGGTGGGGTTTCGTGAGGTGTAATAGCTGGTCCAGTCATGGTCTTTTAATATTTGCAGAAATATATGTTCATCAAAGTGAGTAAAGCTTCTAGCCTCAAAGGAGGTAGTAGAGAAAACATTTTTCAGTTTTTTTCTAACCAAATAAATCGTATTATGATCTGATATATTTATATTTAGAACGCCAGACGTTGTAATAAGTTTCGAGTTAGAGTAAGCATGGTCTATAATGGAGGCCGAGGAGGAGGTGGATCTGGTAGGAGAGGTTATAAATTGTGTGAGTTGAAAGGACTGGGTCATTTTAGACAACTCATTAGAAGGTAGCGTACCATCATTATAATTTATATTCAAATCACCAAGTAGATAGATTTCATGATTGGCTGGTAATTTAGCAAGGATCTCACGAATAATTTCAATAGCCTCAGCGTATCGGCCACTAGGTGGCCTATAAGCATTGAGGATGATTTTGGTTTGTGATTATTTTCTTCAAGTAGTAATACTTGGATTTCCAGATTATTATTACTGGTGTTAAAATCCTTATATTTTTCACAGTCAACGTTTATACTGTCCTTTATATAGACAGCTAGTCCACCTCCTCTTGACTTACCACTAGCTCTGTCAAGACGATAAAGTTTGTACGGGGTAATATTCAGTTGGCTAGTATGCGTCCTGTCAGAGAGCGAGGTTTCTCCCAATAAGAGTACATCCACTCCAGACTTGAGCAGAAAGGTCTCCACCTCTTCATAGTTTTTTAACAGACTGCGTATGTTTAAACTAGCAATCTTAAATCCTTTGGTACATGCTAGTGTATTCAATAGTTGATCTTGGTCTATGACATTTAACATGACCAATTCAACTCAAAGAATAAGAAGAGATTAGCGGAAACAACATGATAAGAATAGATCTTTCTAAGTTTTAATAATCAACCACCATGTAAAGTAGCTATGCTACTAAGAATATATTCAATTCAATTAAAGTAAGACATTGATATCAGAGAATAAGAGAAAAGCCTGTGCCATACAATATATATACACAATTGATTTAAGGTTGTTCAATACTTAAAGTTATGCACAGCATTATTAGGAGCATTTATTCATTGAGGGGAATACACATTGACAGGGTCAGTAACATGTCAACTAAGGAGTGATCACAGTTAGTTGATCATAGAGTATTAAGGTATAGGTTTTAAAGCGCAAACAAACAAAGTCAGTTACACTCGAGTTGTGTGTAGTTTTGTCGAAGGGAGTTCATCATGGTTTAATATAATACCCAGTATTGTACTATATTTAAATGTTAGTTCTAGTAAGAATGTTTTTACCGACCTCATTTATAGTGCTTAGAACGACTCACTATATTACCCATCCAGTTGTCATCTAGGTTGGTCGGTAGCAGCAGTGTTGCCACTATCGACGATAGTGACAACAAAATCAGAGTTCATTCACATTAAGTGAGTATTTAGCTCCATGGTATGAAATAAGAAATAGAAGGATTGGTAAGAACAGTAACACAGGTTGAGGGAAGAGTAAACACACACAATAAAGGGTCGAGTGGAAGATGTGATCATAGGTAGCCAGGCCAGAATGCATGATATAATACACAACTTGAGACTTGAATGGAGTGTAGTCATTCATGGTGGCGGAGTTGAATGTGGTGGGGTCGTTATATGGGATATAGCATACAGCTGGGTTTGGGAGGTGCAGTCAATCCCAATGGAAAGGTCAGCATGCATGGCGGGGCAGTAATCTATTCACATATATAGTCACCATCGACGACAGAGACTATTATATAGAGGATAAGATTCACTACAATGCCATATTACCACATGCTTAATTTTCGTGTAACGGTAGCGATTTTCCAAGCCCAGTCGTCTAGTAACTCAGGGACAAGATGACACCCGTCTTCAGCTAGGCGCACATAAACATTTCTATGGCGGCCTTTGTCGTTGGGATGTATGCAGCTATTAGTAAAAGGAGTAGGAAGCAGCTGGGACTCATTGCGGTTAAATATCGCTTTATTGATCATGGTAATCGTGCTGTTGAGACGGTCTTGTTCTGGGTGAGGGGTAGAGAGATGATTATAAACCATTAAATCCATCCCAATAATGGGGCAAAATATGATTTCGGTGGCATGAGGATATACAGCTTTCTCCATCTTGATTTGGATATAGTCCATATCCGAGATATAGGCTTGCGTGGCTTCCATATCTGACTTATGAATAAGTGACACAAGCTTGGTATACCTATCTTTCTTTGTGACCAAGCACAGACCAGCTGTTATGAAAATGAACTTTGGTTTGAATCTGGCTACTACATCTTGCGCTAGGTATGAAGCTAACTTTAGTGAAGCTCCTGAGTAAGACTGTACTGTGAACGAATCAGGATTTACATAGGAATTCAGGTACTGACCTAGTGAACGCGTACGGGAGTCCCCCACTATGCAATAATCCTTTTGTAAGGGTGCCATTTCTATCCTTTCCTAGCAAGTTCGTCTTTCACACTCAACAGCAACTTTCCCTGCTGGTTTTCGCCGTCAAACTGAAGTGGATTGAACTTGGAGTCGCCTACCCGGTGACCAGTGCCCCAGTATTTGGAGGCCGTCATCTCAAAATAGGTTGTGTAGGGCGTTAATAGCAATTTACGCTTGAGCTCGTTACTCTGAGTAAACTTGGCTAATATTAGCTCTCTGAGTGTGGCAATACGCTTGGTTTTCCATTCGTCTGAGTCGTCCATTTTTTCTCCAATTAATCTCTTTCAACTTATAGGGATTATCAACAAGGAGAATTGCCTTTGCTTGCTCGGGTAGTTTAGCGAAGAGGAGCTTGTAGTACTGATATCCCTGTTCGACAGAGGAGAATAAACAATTTTCATGCCAGAAAGGTGAAGGGAAAAAATTGGATCCATAGTGGTATTCTCCCTGATATCTCAACGCTAAGCCTTGACAAAATTCCTGAGATTTTACATCTTCAGGTCTCGCTCCTGATGGGAGATTGGAGAGATCACTCCAGTAATATCTGGACTTGTTATAGTTTATATAGTTTGAGCTCAAAGTGGGTTTTGCGTCCGGCACAAGTTTCCCTAGTTTTTTAAAGCATTTGCAGAGGAGCGCTGATTTGCGTCTAGTGTCATCGGCTAAGTCTCGATTTATCCAAATGTTTGGTTGGGGGCTATTCTGTCGTATCTGCTTAGACAGCTGGAGAATTTGGTCCCTGAGTTTGGAAGAGACAAGAATAACTAAGATTGGCCGGACCTTCCCTGCTTTAAATCTGCCCAAGTGATACGTGACATTGATGTCATTTGAAGTAAAGTTATGAAGTGTAGGAGAAATAATGTCTACAACAATTTCAGAGAGAACTTCGTTCTTATTCTCAGGGACGCTGTCGATGAGAATATTGCAGTTTCTCAACTTAGTGTCAAGAGTACCAACTTGGTCATTCGTGGCTTGGAGTGATTTTTCAGATTTTTTAATGGCGATAGAATTTTGGGATGCAATGGCATACGTGTGAGATTGCCATGCTTGGGACGATTCTAGCGATTTTCTCATGGAGGCTAGATCAGAAATGAGTCCCCCCAATTTGGAATCTTGGTCCTCGAGGGTTGATTTAACCGTATCAGAGGAAGTAGTAAGCCATGACCCTATTTGCGATTCAGTTGTATTTTTGAAAGTTTCAAAATTAGTATTGAACTGAGTTGTAATGTAGGCATCTATATCAACAGTTTTATCGTCGACCAACGATGTGACTTTATCTGAAATCATGGTTTCAATGTCGGCAGCGGGAGTATAATTTTGTTCCACAATCTTAAGCCTGCCTTCCAATGTGGATAATCTCGCACCAATATTAAGTTTGAGTTCATTCACAGCTGTTGTCAGACTTTCTACCTTTTTTTCAACCACTGCGGTAGCATCTTTTTGTTTGTTATGAAGAGAGGTATGAAATAGTTTCATTTCATTGGCCAGATCATCGAAGGACGAGAGTTTCTTTTTAGGAGAGGTTGATGGGTCATTAGAATTTGGTAGGCTATCACAATTTGAAGGATTTGCAGGTATAACGACAGATAATTTAGAGGGAGGCGACTGGGGTTCGGGTGATTCAATGGAAGTGCCTAGACCTAATGGAGCAACGATAGAGTTCTCTGTGGCTGGAGGGGTATCATACTCAGAAGTAGTTGATACTGTGTCTAAGTTAATGTCAGATTGGCTTTTTAAGTCATCATGCATGATTACATCAGATTTTTCAGACTCATACTCAGCAGACCCCCTTTGATTTTCAGACAATTGAGTGTTTTTAACGTCGGTAGCCATTTCTAGATTTGTAACTGAAGTACTACAATCAATATCTTCCCCTATACTAGGAAAGGGAATAGCATCAGTGTTCACATTAATCAACGCACAATCACTATCGTTTGGTGGGCAATTAAGCGTCGAAGGTGAGGAAGAAGGAGTGTTTATAATTTGTAGAGATGTAGGTACAGTTACCTTAGACATCGGACATGCAATGTGCCGGTTCACTCTGTTGCCTAGGACGCGTAGGTTATAAACACATACCGGTGTGGGCGATGTTGAGGGTTTGAATATTTCGCGGGAACTGGTATGATCCGAATGTGTTGGAATTGCTCCAGATCGATATTTAAAGTCCAATTTTGAATTGATGGTGGTCTAGATGCATTGATACACAATATCTGCAAGTATGGTGTTGGCGGTTTAGCTGTAAGTTATATTATTTCCGCTAATGTATTTCTACTGATCGATGGGTTCACCTGCACGTAGTGGCGCCATCTCTCCAATGACGTAACGGAATGGTATAAGTAATTGCAATACTTCTAGTGTCCATTAACAACAGGAATAGCGGATCCTACGAGCGGAGGATAGCGGAACAGAGCGGAAAGGAGCGGAACAGAACGGGCAATAGTGGAGCTTTTTTACGGGACATTGGGCGGATCGGATTATGCAACGCATTAACCCATTTGTCCCTAAAGGGGTCGTTTTCGACCCATGTTAGATGTTTTTTTCAACAGCATTATTATATTAATTTCAAATTAAATAAGTAATGAAAATAATATGTATGGGAAGTATAGATTCTCCAAATTGCGTAACAAACGTTGCCATGGCAACACCATGATAACCACTATTTTAGGTCACGTGACCATCACTGCTGTCTGCTTGCTACAAAAAAAAAGATATTTAAACAGAAAAGGTGATTCAAAATGGCAATATAATAAGTAATTTTTCAAAAAAAATGCATAGAATGAAAAAACCAATACCTCAAGCATCCATTTTCATACTCAAACTAGAATTATCAAAATTTGGTGAGACAAGACTGAAGGTTCTTTGAGGTTGGGTCGAAAACGACCCCAATAGGATAATATGGGGTAGAAAAGCCTTATTATACTGACTGCCCACTTTAAAAGAGAACCTCTACTAGTAGGGTTAGTTAAGGGCAAAAAATCCCCAAATTTGGTACAGAGGTAGATTTTTGGATTCTCTATCATTTTGGAAGAGACCACATTCTGGAATATGAAATTGGTTGCCATGGCAACAGATTTAAAGGTGAAAAATTGCATTTTTGGAAGAAAAGAGACATATAATTTGAACTAATAAACATAAATCGATGAATAGATATTCATTAGAAAGTTCTAATAATAGAGAATCGAAAAATATTGGTTTTAATATAGTTTACATATTGTCGTTGCTATGGCAACCGTTTTAAAGGTGAGAATAGGCTTTTAAAGGGAAAATGGCAAATTAGTGCCCATAAAATCAGTTCTATTGAACATACATCAGTAAGCAGGGCCTCATATGAAATAGATCTCATCTCCAAAAATAAGGGACATTACTAATATTGTGGAATTTCCGGATATTAATGTTATTCAAACAAACACACCAAGTCAATTGTTCAGGAAAAATGGATGCATGCTGGAATTTTATCATAAATAGGATTGAGTTGTACCTGGATAGGATGTGCCCCCTGAAGAATTTCAAAAATGTTAAGGTAAAGCCCCCTTGGCATACCGAGGAGCTACGAAGATTGACTCGAGTTAGGGATAGCCTATTTAGAAAAGCGAAAAAGTCAAAAAAGACAGAACACTGGAATAGTGCAAAAATAGCCAGGAATCAGGTTAACTCAAAGTTATTAAAATTGAAAAATGAGTACATCAGGCAAAAGATAGTGGAAAGTGGGGGAGACACAAAAAAGATCTGGGATACATTCCGCCCGATTCTTTCGCCAGAAAAACAAAAAGACTCCCCAGTCCTTAAGTTAACATCTGATGAAGGCACAAATATTACAAAGGAGCAAGTAGCAAATGCTTTTAATAACTATTATATAAATATAGGACCAGACCTGGCAAAACAGATCAACCCAGTCACAGAACAAACTAATGAGGTGCATACCCACACAAGTAACACCAAAGACACAACAAATAATATGTTTGTGCTTAGGGAAGTGGCACCGAACTTAGTTTGGAAGGCAATAAAATCAATTGGCACCTCCAAGGCATCAGGGATCCCCTACATGCCATCAAAGGTGTTGAAACCTTGCCTCTGTGCACTGGTCGACCAATTCACCTACCTTTGCAACCTATCGCTTAAAACAGGTGTGGTACCTGCTGACTTTAAGGCAGCAGTGATCACACCCATATATAAAAATGAAGGCCCTAGGAACAAAACAAATAACTATCGTCCCATCAGCTCGGTAAAACTACCAGCAAAAGTCCTAGAAAAACTCGTGTACCAGCAATTAACAACATACCTAGAAAGCAATGACAAGTTCTTTAAGCACCAGTTTGGCTTTCGGGGGGGCATGTCCATCCAGGACGCACACCACAAGATGTTTAATTATGTATTTACAAATATCAACAGCAGAGTTAGTACGGCAGTCGCCTTCTTAGACTTTCGTAAGGCGTTTGACACTGTAGATCATGTTATCCTCTTAAACAAGTTACGGGTTCTGGGGGTTGGTGACTCAGCTCTGGGATGGTTTAAAAACTACCTACATAACCGACAACAGACTGTAATGGCTAACAATATAATATCATCTAATGAAACAATATTATGCGGGGTACCCCAAGGTACCACGTTAGGACCTTTAATGTTCTTAGCTTATATCAATGATATACATGAAGAGATAAGAGGGTCAGAAATTCAGCTATTTGCTGACGACACTGCCCTATACAATAGTCTCAATGGTGATAGCATGGAGGGTGAACAGACCTTGCAAGGCAACCTAGATAAGATTGATAAATGGTGCAGGAAAAATAAAATCTCCCTAAATATAAAGAAGAGTAAAATTATGATAATCCCCCATAGTAGGATAGCAAAGAACACAAGAACTTTCAAGATAGGAACCCAGGAATTAGACACCACACATGAGTACACATATCTGGGCTTAAAAATAGATGATAAACTAACATTCAAATTGCACCTGCAGTCAAAGCTAAATCTTGCAAGGTCAAAACTTAGATCCCTATCGAGACTACGGTATGTGGCTGGTGAAGAAACCATCCTCATGCTCTACAAGGTAGCTGTTCGCCCAATCTTGGAGTACGGAGATATTGTATATAATGTTGCACCTGAGCACTTACTCAAAAAACTACAAATTATCCAGAATAGTGCAATCAGAATAGCTAAGAAACTTCCTAAAATGACAAATGTGGATGCAATACAACGAACCCTAAAATTAGCCCCATTATCAGTTAGAAGGGAAGTACATCTACTTGACCTAGCATACCCACTAAGTAGAAACAACCAAAATATAAATAGTAAACCCAGACCCCTAAGAAGCACAGATGATAGAAGACTCCTAAAAATAATAACCCCCCGTACTGAAAAGATTAAAAAATCACTCATTTATCTAATACCTTTCTACTGGAACAAAATGGAAATTAGAGGCTTCAGGTGCAAATCTAGAAAAGACTTCCGTACTTTCATGAGAACAGTCTACCTCCAGGAGACATGGGATGGGGTAGAAAAAGAGCCAAATGTAACCCAGAGCTGAGCCAAGAGGGGAGGGGGGTGGGGGGGGAATAGAAAACAAGTATGAAACCATGAGTCCTGTACTAAACTATGGCTCACATACTTGGTTACTTTAGACCAGACCGTATATAAAGCGGAGATGCCACGATCACTCGTGTAAATAATGTAAACCCAATCAGAATGGAACTGATTGGGAAGAGCGGGAAGAGGCAAAATCCTCACTGTGTACCTCATATACAAATTGTTTACATTGTAGCTAGAAACCATATTTTAAAGTCCGAGTACGCTATGAGGATCAATTGGAAGATCTGCAGGTTGCAGATATTGTACTCCGATTTCGATGTACATGTACTTTGAAATAAAACTATATATATATATATATGGTAACTAAAATATGTAAAATCTAGGAATATAGATATTATTATATTCCAATTGCCTGTGCCTTTACGAGGCTGGACGGCAAGGTACATGTTTGTGCCAGGTTTATTTTTAGTACTATAGACATTTTATCATTGATTCATGAAATGAAGACGAAGTTCTTCTTAATTCTTGTACTTATAATATCATTGTCTTTGACAGAAAAGATACTTTTTTTTATTGATATGGGATATATACATCAATTTTTGCTCGTTCCTCTCATTTCTGTAATATTGTTTGTGTAACATACTATATATCAAGAAATCTTATGAATTTCTTTAAAACCCTATAGGGGGTAGTGTAGTATCCACCATTTCCATATACTACTTCAATACTACTTCAAGTCAACTACAAGGACTTTAGTCTCCGCTTTTGTCTACAGAGGGAGCCACCATTTAGATGTTACCAGATTTACCTATGCTTACACTATGTTGTTATATGCTATTATTCAACATCGTATCCACACCCTTTCTTATACCTGAACCATATTGTACTATGTCCCATCTGTCTTATTAAAAGTCAGAGTAATGAAACTAGATGCTTGTCTCTTGTTCTCTATTCTCCTCCTCAAACCGAACGCCGAGTCATTACATTTATCATCTAATATTGTACCAAGATACCTTTTATAATGAATGCCTGCTTTCTGTTATATGTTGAATAGATAAAATCATCTGGCTATTTCCCAAAATGTTAGGAAAATACCAATCATTGGTTGCCATGGAAACCATTTTTTATATTTTAGATTGTGGTCCCATCTAAAATGATAGAGGATGAACACATTTACCTCTGTACCAAATTGCATCTCAAAATTAGCCTTTTGGGGCCTCCACTAATATGCTCTATTATATCATTGGTGTGTAGACCCTAGTCTCCACTGGGGCCCAGATTTGACCCCATATTTGACCCCATATTTTCCTAGAGGGGTCGTTTTCGACCCACCCTATATCTCAGAACCTATTTAAGCAAATTTCACCAAATTTCTCCCATGTACTCACAGTGCCTCTCCAATCATTCTATTAAAGTTTTAAGATGATTGAATCATTTTTGCAACCTTCGGTTTAAATGGGTCAACGGATATCCGTTATTGCTCCACTAAAAAAAATTCTGTTAATAGCGGATAGCGGATTTCCGTTACTAGTTATGAAATGGGCCCCAGGTCACATGGGATCATCGGAGTTAATATATTCCAGAGAAACTCATCTGCAAGGCCCTTGGTAACCATGCAGGATTGTGTCCAAGTAAAAGAAAAGTAGGCCTAAAATAAGAACAGCCAATTATTATTCAGAGTCATTACAGTAACCATGCAAACATTACATCACACTGTAAGCGCCAATTTTGTAATTTTATGCATAAACTCTGGAAATAGTCCTTCTAAAGGTCCTAATCTTTCCTTTTCGGTTATTTCTAACATTGTAAATCATATACTGAGAAAGCTTAAGGATTAGGAAAAGTTTCCTAATCCCTATAAGACCCCTATAGGCCGCCGGCCAGTGCCAGACAAGCTGGCGCGACCACTAGTGCATGACGGCAGAACCACTGATGACAACACAGAGAAAAAAAGTTGACCATGCTTGGGTTCAATCTAAGAACCTTTGGGTTCACAAGCAAGGGTCCTAACCATGGAACCACGGAACCAGCCATGACCAAGGCCTCAACAAATCAGTCTGGATGATAATAGTGTGTGTGAGAGAGAGGGAGAGAGAGAGAAACAGAGACAGGAACAGAAAGAGGAAGAGAGGCAGACAGGGAGATTAATCCTATATTAATTTAGTGGTGATTGATTTTATTTCTGGGTCATGAAAAAATGAAATCCTCTAAAATTTAATTCGTGATTAAAAGCCAATCATGATCATGATTGCCACGATCATGACCACTTGTAAAAACTCAAAAATATTACTTTCCACTAGATTGCTCATAGCTCCGTCAAAATGCTTCAGATTTAGAATCGGATGGTTAGTTCTTTCCGTAATAAATTATTTCCATCCACCGCATCAAGGTGTTCGAATCGATATATAAATCATCCAATTCTGTGTCAGCACATTTATTTTAATTTCAAAGTTTTTCAAAGTGATTTATTCACAAGATTTCTTTGTTGGAATGTACCTCTTTTTGAGAGGTTTATTGCTTCTAGTCATATAAATATGTGTACCAAATCTCAAGACATTGCATTGAATATATCATTGCGTTTTATAGGTCATCGGAAGCCTGCAGCATGGCGTGCTTGAGTGACTTCCTAATCCCCAAATTCCGTTTTGCCAATGCCTTGTAACGCGTAGAATTAAAATTACACAATGCACATGATACGCTACGCTATTTCGTCCTATTTCTAGGAATATTTCGTAGCATACAGCTTCTCATACTATCCACTATTTCGTAACACTTAATTAATATTCAAATCTACAGAAATGTCGTACCCTGACACATTACATCATTTTCAGGGTGGATGTGTGGGCGGGGGGGGGGGGGGGCTCCCCATGACACAACATGACATGGGGGAGGGGGAGGAGGAGGAGGGGTAATGGGATGACGTCTTTTATGGGTGGCCCCTGTATATATGTAGTGGTCTAGAGTGTGGAATCTGGTTACAGTGGTGGCCTTTTCACTGAAAACAGATCCAGCAACAGATCTGACCTTGGTAGCGCCCGCAGGCTTTGTTGATCGACGATCGCGACGTTCCATATTAACACCGGCGTCGATTTCTTTTCTCCCAAGCATATCTTCCCGATCTCGTTTATGATCAGGGTCCGCTAGGTAAGTACCTCTATCCATACTTGTTAATGAAGAATATCCAGCAAATCGTCGATCAGGGCCGACAGGCAATTTTTTGTCGTCAAAATCGATGCTGGTTTCTGAATCAGCAGGATAGGCATTTAAAGCAAAGAATTGCTCATTATATACTCGTAAATTCTCCTCACTAAGAGTGGGAATAGTTAAATGTCCATCTGTAGACATATGAATGATCGGTTCCTAGGAAGGAAAATTGTCTTACTCCTCTATTGGTCACGGCACCAAAATGTAATGACCCGGTTGTATGTAGAGGAGGAGAGTTTGGTATAACATAAAAGACAAGAGCCTTAATATTATTACTCTGATTTATTAAGCAGCTTTGGATGGTACACATGAATTATAGAAGTCATACGAAGTGGTGTCTAAACACAGTTCACACAGTGTTAAATAATAGAGACACAGTAAATACTAGAAGTATACAGTAAATATATTGGATAAGATGTAATGTTGAGAACAGGTCCACCTAGTGGAAACCATGAACAACCCTAGGCTGTAATATGAGCCGCTGTAGTATATAAAGAGTGGTGTTTGGCACAGGCAACACTACACTCCCCCCTACCGGGTTAAAAAGAAATTCATAAGATTTCTTTACAAAATCATACATAATCCAAATATATTAACCCATTGAGGACGGGGGCAGTTTACACATATTTTGCCTGGCTGACGGGGGCCCTTTTCCCCCTTTTTGGGCTTCAGGACGGGTGTTTAACATGAGGTTTAGGGTTTAAAAACACTTTAAGAATATTTTCTTCAAATAATATGTGTCATATGTACATCGTTTAATAGGTGTAAACAGTTATTGATCATATTTTTTCATAATTTCTAGAATTTAGTCTTCAATAATTAAAATAATGGGTCTCAATTGGGTGCAATATGGCGGCAACTTTGCTCCAAATTCACTTTCCAGCATTTATGTCTGTTAGTTATGACGTCATCATTATTGTCTCCATGACAACATACCTATAAAAGTATTTCTAGTGTGTTTGTATACATATATTTTAAATTTCATCAAAATCCGTTCATTTTTTATTAAGTTATGCCCCCTTCAATTTATATAAAAAATTGATGCCTTGAGGCATCACCCCGTCCCCTGAGCCAATCTATGTGTGATGCCTTGAGGCATCAGCCCGTCCCCTGGGCCATTTTGATGTTGATGCCTTGAGGCATCAGCCCGTCCTCAATGGGTTAATGTAGGTATGACAAACAAGAAGATATAATAAAGGGGACCAGCTTGAAGTATTTGTAGCGGACAACAAGAACAGAAATAACATATTCTGAGATAATATAATATAATAAGAAGAACTCTGCTTCCTTCATAAGAAAAACGATAATTATTTTTAGAATCACAGATAAACCTCGGCACAAACGTGTACCATGTTCTCTAGCCTCGTTAAGGCACAAACACTGGAATATAATGATAACTAAATAATAAGATTAAATCGCTTCGGAAATATTATATTAATATTATATTGGTCGTAATATCATCTTGCCACGTGAACATCATCCAGTCGCTAATGGATCTGCTGTTTCTTATAAGCGCCCACGAATAATCTGCTGCTTCTTACATCAAGGATAGGAGGCCAAGGTACCATCACTGTTCCAGAGAAGAGTAGAGATAAAACAGATAATATATTCCCACAAAATAGTGGATATAGACATAAGAATCCAAGAAGGTATAACCATGATACCCAAATAATCACCATTTCAGGCAAATTGTAATCCTAAATAAAAAGGTATTTCGAGCGTCGGTATCATATTTAGAAAAGAATATTTTACCCACAATATTTTGCATAATAAAAGCAATAATTAATCATACATTAACTTCACGTCCTATCATAAGATCCATTTGAGTCATGAATTCAAGATTAGGGGATTTAGATGGACTGGCAAAATCCTCAGGTTTCTTTAAAGAAAGCAGATCATTTACCAATTCAGTTGCAACGGAAGCTGCCGCATCTTGATGACCTTGCTGAGGTATAACACCGGGAACAGAACCAGATATGGTCTCTTCAACTGACATAGCCACCTCCACTCGCTTGGATGTGTCGGGGGCCTTACTTGCTGCCGCACTAGGCAACTTCGGTTGGGTCGAAGGAGGGTTTGACCTTGTCGACGATGTTCCCTGAGACGAAACAGATGAACTTGAAGGCGTTTTATCACGCGAATCTCGTCGTTCCGTTTTCTTACTAGTACCAGGACTAGGGACAGTAACACTGCTCATCTTCACATTTAGCAACGCCCTAGTTTTCAAATTTTTCTCGCGTAAAATGTGTAAGGCAGAACTAGTAGAAGTTAATTTCCTAGGACTAGTACAAGTTTTCAGAGCAGATAACTCTGCTTTTACTTTAGCCAGTTCACTTACAAGTTGCTGGTTTTCATTCTCTAGGTCCATGACCCTCACTTGAAGTTGATCATTCAGGCTGGTAGTTTCCTCCAGCGCCTCTACCAAGGATTCGACTTCCTCTTGACTCTTCATGATTTTAGATACCTCTCCCAAAGGTTTAACCATTTCCGCCATAGCTACTATGTACTGCTTCTGAATTCTTCCCATCTCTTCATTATATTCACAGTCTAGGCTAGCACCATAAGTATAGGTAGCCTGATGGTAGATCTGATGATAGTTATTCAAACAATCCTCCTCAACATGTACCGAAGGGGCAAGCTGAGAAGAAGAGGTTGCAGCAGACGAACTCGCAGAAGACCAGGCATTTGTTGCCGGCAAAGGAGCATCACATAGCTTTGGCTTCTTTACAACAGAGGTAGAACGAGGAGTTCCAGAGGCCACACCTTGATACCTTTCATGTTCAGCCGCATCATACATTGTCTTCCACATAAACCTGGTCACAGCCAAACTATAGTGAAAAGTTGGGTTAGCCTGAACGACACGATTTTTACTGGATAGACCTTCCATATACTGCCTTGCCAGATTATCTGACAATCTGTGCCTATCTACCTTACATGTGAGATGGGTAAACATTTCTCCCCGCCTATCAACAATCTTTTGACACAGATTGTCTGGGCATTCCCAGCCGAAGGTTAAAGGAGTATGTACCTCACACATATGTCGGATAAAAGATAATTTGGTCATAAATTTCTTCACACCGTTTGGACACAAGGTTTTCGACCTACAACATGTGAAGGGACACCTCATCCCCGTAGTATAAATTGAGTGACATTTTTAACTTTAAATCCTGATCCTCTCTAACTGACAGGCCTTTCTCAGGCAAAGTCTTACACGGATCGCATAATTTAGGGAAATATGATTCGTATAATCCCATCTGTTCATCATCATTTGACTCTTGAATGTCAATACAACCATCAGACTCACTTGTTAATACAGGTTGAATCGAATAATCATCTTTAGGCGACCAATTCCTCAGCAATCTTTGCATCATTTTATAACGCCTAGACAAACCATCGCCTCTAGTTTCTTTGTAGGAACTATCTTCCCTTCTTCTGCTTTGTCGGCCAGTATCCCTATTGGAAGCTGACGATGAATTACTTCTCCTTTCGGAGGTATTGTCATTATTAGTAACCTCGTAAGAGGCATTTTTGTCAGTATTGTTAGTATTTGCCTGTGAAACAGACATATTCGGGTTGGCGTTAGCCATTTTGTCAGAACTCTTGTTTATTCTGGATGCCTACAAATAAACAAGAAAAATTATTACCAACTTAAACAGTCAAAAAACAGCAACAATCGACAGGAAAATAAAGCTTATAAACAACGTTATACAGCATATAAATCCTAAAAATCATTCATGTTGTTCTTTCCCCATAGGGCTCAATACTGTTTGAGTTGTACAGCGCTTCCTCCGACGTCCGCGCCCTTAGATATACCCAGTAAAGGTCGAACCGTGTTGTATTTTCCCCATAGAGCGCAATGCTGTACGACTCGTACAGTATTGAGCCCTATGGCTTTTTATAGTTTTTAAAATATAGATGTGATCTATGTAGACAGATAGCAACTTCAATCAACTTTAATATCAACTATCGTATCTGCCCAGGATTATTGTTATTCACGAACAATCCACTTATTATGCGGGGATAAGGGTTAAATTTGGGGCTGCTTGTAATAAATCCAAAATGTTGATGACGATTATATTAAAGATGGACTAGCAGCTTGGACCAGAGTATATAATTACAGGTTTCACGCTAAACGCTTCCTTGATAGTGCATGTCGACGACCTGACGACGGATCTTTGGGTCACATATATAACAGAGTAACAGCGAACCGTGAATAGCGAAGTTAAGAGAGCGTCACAAATGTCCTGTGTCCTCTGTGATCAGGACAACCAGTTCAGTTTCCAACAGCAGCAAGAGGTCTTCTGAGAGGAAATCAGGGTTACGCCCGTGTTTTGCTGGTTATACACATATAAAGACAGAGAAGTTGTCCCAGGTGAGATTCAATTACGCTTCGATATTGACTCTTAATTTAAACATATTAATGTACACAGCATAGATGGATGGATTTTTAACTTGCGTAATCAAGAATGAGGAAGATAATTAGTGGGAAATTCCCGACTACCTAACACAGTCAGCTACTCTTGGCTGTTGAGTTGAAGTGGCGCAGATACATTTACTTCAAGAACCTAGAGCGCTATATTTGTTGGAAATAATAGTGTTTGGTACCCCACAAATAATTTCATAATTTCGATTATATTTGACTCCTTTTCTATTTCAGGAAAATTCAAAATGCTGCCAAGAATACTAATTGCTTGTGCACTTGTCTGTGTCATCTCAGCCGAAGTTACAGAAGAAAAGAGAAAGGATTTTCGTGAGGTAAAACATCGAATATCGTTTCTAAGAAATTATCGAACATCAGAAATATTTTCATAGATAAAGTTTCCAAATTTTTCTCCAGACCTTTCGCGAATATATATGGGATACAATAAATAAAAGAATCTAATCATAGTTACCCCAGTTGTGAGTTAATACTTTATATACATATTTTACGGACTTCACGACCCCGACGTAGGCACCCTTCGATTCTAGCCAATTTTGTTAGCCAAAAAGTGACAATACAAATAATATTTCCTATATTTTCCCCAGAATTTAAAAAAAGCACTTAGTAAATGGTTGGGTTCATTTTTTGAAGTACAAATTTGTATATAAATTCATCATTTTGATGGCCCACATTCTCATTTTATTTATTTCAGTTTTAAAAAACGTCAATTTTCACCTATATTTTGTCAATGTACAAAATGCATTTGTTTAGATTAATAATATATATGACCGAAAGTGAAATCGAAATGACAAATTAACAAAAAGAATACAAATTTAAGCTCAGTGAAGCTTGGAATTCAAAAACGCTGCCTGTCCCCATTTCGTGAGAATCAACCATATACAATATATCATATAATACCCCTTTTACACTACAGAATCAAACCGAGTCGGTTCTGTTCACATTAGGCTACTACACATATATAATGTAATGCGCATCATATTCTGTAGCGCTTTCGACAATTCACTTCTGTTAATTCTACAGTGCCCTGTATTATTGTAATCATACTGCCCAAAACTATTCGCTTCACTTCAGTTAGGAACTGCCGCAACAAGTTTTCGCAAATACTCCACTCCCCCCGCCCCCAAGTGGTTAATTATGAACAGTCCCTTATTATAGGCGTGCACACTAGCTCAAGTAGGCTAACATTGGGGTGCGAAGCGACTTCTAGAATCCACCTACCCTATAGGGGTATTCTTGGATTCAATTCGGTTTAGATCCCGCTTGGAAGCGTTTTCAGCTGTCGAAAGAATCAAATTCTAAAAAGCGCTTCAATCTAAGCTGTGGTGTTCTAGGTATTAGGATTTGAGCGAGTGATTGACAGTAGTTTAATGATGTAGCATGAATCATAATCACGGCAACTTAAGATTTAAACATATAGAACTTTTCTAACAAAATATGGTTTGCTATGCATTCATTTTGTTACAAGGGAACTGTTCATCACATACATTTTCAGGCGCTGAAGCGTAACATCGGTGAAGTCAGAAAAATAAATTCGCATGTCCGTGGACACACATCTGAAGCATGGAAAGCGTTCAGGGAGATGACAAAGAAGCGAGAAACTGAGATAATCGAAAAACTGAAGAAGAAAATCCAAACTTTGGAAAAGGGAGAGGAATATGATCGCATATCAAGAGAAATCCGGTACTTCGAGAAGAAGCTGGAGAGATTTGAAAGCCGCAGTAAGTCATAAACTTTATAACAGAGAATCAATCCTCAAATTATGTTCAACATGGGTATTCCTAATGATATGCGATTTTTTATTTACGGATGCCGGGATCCAACAGGGACTATTCACAAGAGGCAACGATACTGACTCATGCATGTTGGATTTTGTTCTGTAGAGTTGTCTGGTTAGACACAACGGCGGGCGGAAGACCATGGTTATTATAATATATCGAATTATCACCCATGAGCCTATATCTCAATGTTAATGTCTTTAATTGAATTTCGACGTGTTTACGCCTCGATCGCGCTACCACAACTGAGGCTGTGCCTCTATCGAGTGTTCTACCCGAGCTCATTCTATGGCAACGTTGATTGTTGCATAGAGAACATGGTAACCCCTATTGTTACGTCATCGGGCATCCCCGGGTGGGGATGCCCTGGCGTTGTGGGATTCTGGAGGGATTCCCTTTTGGATTCAAAAGTAGTTTGAGTCCAATAAGTGATGAAATTGATGTGAACTAATAAAATTTGTTCAATTATATTCACCTTGGTTGGGGTTTGGGTGGTTTCGACCAACAGCGGTCTCATCATTAATGTCTTTAATTGATTATTGTAACTTCATTGTACATTGTGCATGCTTGTTTATAACCCGACTGTCGGGTTTGAAGAGGATTTGCTATCTAAAAATAATGAATAATAAAAAGAATATGCCCGAAGTCTCTGCAATTGCTTATGCATCTGAAATACATGCGATTATATTGGGTGTCATATAAATAATTGACATTAGGCCTCCATCCAATTGCTAATAGTAATAGAAGCCAATCCATTCAAAACTATCGATTTTAATGACTTGCAGGTGAGAAGTTCAAGGAAAGAATGGAAGGATTCAAGTTTGGGGTAAGCGTAGTCGATAAGAAATTGGTCCAAGGACAGCACTATTAGAATGTGTTCCCTGTATACAGTTACGCTTTAGCTTCACATATGATCGTTGCTGGAGTCATGCATTCCAACAAATAACTTGTGGAACCCGACCCAGAAAAGCGACGACATTGATAATTAAATAGGGTGTATACCCTTCTTCTAAATCTTAAATTGAAACAAGTAACAGTCGCTATCAATGGTAACTATAGTATTCCAGATCACGGTTAACGGTTACAAGTAGTTTACTGTTAACATTTAGGCTATAGCCGGCTATTGGCAGTTCACCATTTATATATTTGTTTCGTGACAAAAACATTCATGGGGCCCTACTAATTCAAGGTATGAGCAATGTCCCTGCCAGAAATTGAGTTCATATTATAAGTTTGGAGAAAATGGCAGAAATGTGTAGCCGTCCTACACGTAGAACACTGGGTCTATATGGGTATAAAATGCATATCAATGAGTCTGCTCGTCACTATACCTAAACAATACATTAGAACAAGTTATGTATAATTAAGCACCCAATTATCCATAATATTCGACAGTATTTTCTGCATCTTCATTTGTGTGGATGACTGTGTGCCATAACATTTCTTGGTTTCCATCGCATTTGAATTAAGCGACCCCGTCCCCAGCTTATCAGGAGGTCCTACTAACATAATATCCAATAAAGAAAAAAATGTGCTCCTCTACCTGTATGGTGCAATACCGTAGAGAAGAATAAATTACAAAAATAATATCAAATGAAGGTTTCACAGTTTCAAGGTCATGAGGAAATAATTCTAAACCAACACTATATATGACAGCTTATAGAAATTATGCCTAAGTGAAAGTCTTTTTTCTGTATAGATGCATACTTTGACCTTGAAATCACTGACCTTGACGACTTTCTGCCGCACTGACTTTTCATTAGTATAGCCGCTAACATGCATTTATAAAGTATAACTAAATTTGCATTACATGTATCTTTATTTTTTGTTTGCATCTTTTTATTTTTAATAAAACAACTGATATACAGTAAGTAATGATAATGATTTTGAGTGTTATAGTAACAGATTTCATAACTCACATGAATTGTATAATTTCCATGTATGATATTTCGTAGCAACGCAAGAATAGATCCACAAGGTTGATATGCGTCTTTGGTATATCTTATTAAATTAGCCTACGGCTGATTCAGTAATACAAAAATCAATTTTTAGTCTATTTTGCGAAAACGTTAGCAATAGGAGAAGTTTCAGGAGTCCATGCATCCTGGTTTCCCTATGTAACCTAAATCCTAATGTAAAACAAACTTCTTACAAATTTATACTGTCCTACATGTAGGACGGCTGGTATCTCCAGTTCTATGCTTTATGCTAGGTAGTCTGAATTTTTTATGTGCGGTCAGGTCTTTGAGTCTACATCAGAGATTTAATATGAAATTTCCGTTCTGGGAAGCATCTGAAAAGATAAAGGAGCACCTGATGGTGCCAAATGATAAAATACCTGAGAACAGCAGATACTCGGCTTCGGCTAAACATGTGGGTAACAGAGTTTAAACAAAGTATACCCTCTCTAGTCGTCACCACGGATGTTAATGACAAGTCTGTACGTACCACCAAATAGAATAACCGTAACATTCCTGGCATAATGCATATATATCTTCTCCCAACTCTTTTGGATAATATCTTCTTAATATTTGTTGAGTTTGAGTATGGTACAGCTAACAGATATCAAATCGTACCAGGACTAAGCAAATATTCATATTGTTGCCGTCGTCGATGTCGCAATTCTTTTAATAATCATCCTCTAACAATATAAGTATCTATGTAGCTAGGCGTCCACCCAGTCTTTGAAACAGAGGCGCGATAGAAATACAATTAGGTACAACATATTCTGATGTAAAAGGAAAGTATACATGACGGCCATATACGTTGTCTTTATTTCAGAAACTACACAAGAAAGATGTCGAAACTGCACCTAATACCACTCCGACTCCGTCAGAGTAGAAGTCCCCAGGACATTAAGCGATGAAAGGTAGCGGGCCGTATGACGTAGTTGCACTTCTTAGGATGGTTATAATATGCTCAATCAAGTACATCCAGATAATACGTGAATGTGAATTACAGAACTGAACACGTTAAAATGACTCCAAAGTGGTACTTTTCGAATTCAAACGCTATTTTATTAACCTTAGAAAACTAACTGGTACTAATTAATGCCGCTTTTTATGTCACGCAATCCGACTTTTAGAATACGGCCCGCAGATACTATGGTTAATATAAGAAATGGATCCGAGTATCTAAATCGTCAATATGTTGAAGACTAATCCCAGCTTCACATTTCAATTACAAATTGAACTCCCAAGTACCATAAAGGAAATAAAAGCTGTCACAACAGGACAAATAAATTGTTGAACTCTTAATCCTCAGGCATAGAAAGAGTTGTTCCGACTCAAGTAATACATTCATTGGTTGAACTTAGTGAACAAGATGCACGGCTATGACTAACGTCATATATAATTGCAATGGGCTACATGTATACATAAATAAGTACATGTACACATACATACATACATACATACATACATACATACATACATACATACATACATACATACATACATACATGTATAATTATAAGTCATGGGACTATATATGAAAACACAAAACTCACAGATCCTGAAACAAGGATATGCTTCTAATCATAGAACTTTTGACATACAAAAGTATTGGCGAATTTTAACGTCATATATTCATAAGTGCCATGAATGATGTATCTTTGATGTCCTGGAGAGGTCACTGTGCTGCGCAGCACATTAGAGTGCAGCACTGTGCTGCTCAGCACTGTGCTGCTCAGCACTGTAGAGTGCAGCACTGTGCTGCGCAGCACTGTAGAGTGCAGCTCTGTGCTGCGCAGCAGGTTGTTGATACATACTGATACATACATGAACCATTCTAAATTTCAAGTAAGCATGTGAATGTTAAGGAATTCTCCCAATGACACCAAGTAAACCCCACCAGAATACCTTAAAACAGCATATATATTTAGAAAAAAATTTATTCAAATTATACATTTGTTAAAACAGATGCAAACTTCTCGTTTAAATGATTGTAACCATACTACATACTAGGTCACCACAATAATAATAGCTGCTCAGATTGTAGTTGTAAGGTGTAACTATGTTTGCATGTACATGTACATTCATCCCTACATTAGTACATACACCCACTGCTGACGACCACTGCCACCACTACCAGTAACACTAAGCTCCCACTCAGCTGGCCAACCAACCGTGACGTAGCATGACCAGCACCAGCATAGATGCATAGATGCCAGACGACGATTTTGTTCACAAATGTAGAATCCCAATGGTAACATTATACTTAAACACATTTAACTGCCCATTGCAATTAAAAAGTAATTGAAATTCTTATAGAAAACTCCCATACACTATTTGTAGGTAAAGCAGTTCGTGAATGACAAGAAATGTACCAAGAATATAAATAAAAGATTTATTTCCCCTCTTCTCAGCTATCCAACATTATATTATGTACAATTAAACACGAACACAGTAAGCAGTATTTCATTGAGACTCTAAATCAATATTCTAAAAGTAAAATATATCATTTTGAATATTCACAATTAACAGCCTTTAATTAAGTCCTTCAGGTAGTTACACGGAAAGAATAAGATTAGAAATTTTCAAGCCCTTTTAGTGAATGAATCAAGTAGCAATGGGACCAAACCCCAATATCCTGATATGAAAAGTATTGACTATGTTCAAAAGGTAAATTCTTCATTTCCCCAAATATCTCACTCTTTGAACCCTTTGCCAAAGGGATGTAAATGGAAGTACTATACCCATCTTTCTTACCAGTGCTGTTTATAAATTATATTAATGTAAATAATTTAGCAGATAAATGACTTTAGACTAATCTCTCCAAGTAACATCGACTTCGTCCGTCCGGTACCTGTAAAAAAGAAGAAAATCCCATTCATTCGTCACGTGTAGGATAAAAGGAAAATACAAAATAGATATTAAATTGGCCTATCTAATCAGTAATAGAGCATGCTCTACCAGATGTCAGAGACGTACTTCGGTACGTAAAAGGGAAAGAACATGTAGCAAGATTCCAAATTTTAAATAACAAAAATAGTAAACAATCCACATTTCCCTGATGCCTCTCTGCCCATAGAATTTTGTTTTCACCACAGCAGTGGAATAATCGATTACGCTGGAACAATTAATACCAGAACATCGTAATGGCAATAAATACGTAATGTGTATCAAGTTTGAGATAAGTCAATCAAAATAGTTCATTATCGCGGGACCAACGTTAGGGCCATGGCGATCTATCTGTATGGAATTGGGCGAAAGGGAATTAGGAATGCCCAAGTTGCTGGTTTCTTCAATTCCTCACCTTTGAGTGATGAAGGTGTCTTCAAGATCTGTTATTTGACCACTGCGGAACATCTCCCACCCAGCCTGGGCAATCATGGCACCATTATCAATACAGAACCTGAAACCACGGAGTGAGGAGTGAGGATGATATGGTGGCAAATATATTCCAACAGTAAGCACTAACTTCAGTGATACTTATTTAGCACATCGGATAATGACAAATACACTTAAGTAAATTTCATATTTTAATTATTATTGTTTGGTGATAGTGGTGTTAAATAATTCTACATTGTCTTTGCTGTGGGACTTGAAGTGATCAAACTAACAATCTTGGATCTACACCTTATATTGTTAATTAGATATGTATACACTAATTTTACAGTTAACTGAGACTTACTTGGAAGTTGAGGTTTAATCTGTAATTATGTCGAGGACATCACGGTGTGGTAAGACTACATGAGATCACGCATGCGCAGCATCACGTCAGGTTTTAAAGCAATACGAGGGTTTCCTAGTGAAAAATAACTTCAACAAACCTTCATCCTGAAGGAGGACGAGGCATAATAAAGTAATGACAACCAAACTCAGAAACAACTAAGTTAACTGCCCAAATCCCTTAGCACCTGCTCTGAGCACTTAGCTTCAGAGGGGCCGGCGGGAGGGCATGTAGTCTTACCACACCGTGATGTCCTCGACATAATTACAGATTAAACCTCAACTTCCAAGTAAGTCTCAGTTAACTGTAAAATTATGTCTCGTCCTATCACGTTAGTGGTACGAGACTCCATGAGATTTCGTAGCTTCAATAGGAAGCCCGAGTAAAGGAAACCCTCTTAACTTGGAATAAAGTTAATAAAGAGGGAAGTTATTCTTCACTGGTTGTCCTAAACAGGACTGAAAGGACTGTAATAATAATAATTTTACAGAACCAATCAAATAATTATTATTATAATAAATATAATAATCTGAATTTTTTAAATAAACATCACAACTATAAATGTGAATACATTTAATCAACTCAAGGTGATTACCTTAATTCTTCTTTGTGCGAAGCACCTTCTTTTTCGTTTGTCTATCTCTTAGAATGGTGTGACCCACCGTCTCTTTGGGATTCTCGATCCGTTTCTTATAGAATCTTGCGAATGTGCGTGTGTTCTTCCAAGAAGCTTGTCTTATTAAGACGTTCATGTTAACACCCATCTGAAGGGCTTTGGAAGTTACCGCTCCACGAGTGCTGTGAGCTTTAAACTTGTTGGTGCAGATACCCGCTAGAGCTAAGGTTCTTTTTGTCCAATTCGACACAGTATCACGAGAAATTTCTTTGTGAGGCCACACATAACTTAGCAGGAGCTGGTCCTGACCCTCACGAATGCCATCCGTTCTATCTAAATATTCTATTAGACAAGCTACAGGGCAAATTAAATCATCTTCCGGGTAACGTGGAATGCTAATAATGTCAAGAGGCTCTCCCACTCTGTTGTGTTTGAGTAAATGCTTCATATGAATTTTAACGAACTCTGAAGTAAATTCAAGGCCTGAAACAGGCAACCTCCACGCCGTCTGCCCGCGTTGGGCAGAGGTCAGTAGAAACAGTACAGTAACTTTAAGTGAAATTTGTTTAAGGGAGAGATTACAATTCTTCCCCCAACATCGGAACAAGTCCAGAACTAAACTAACGTCCCACATTGAGTTGTATTTAGGCATGGGGGGCCTGAGATTATGAACTGCTTTCACAATAAGACAGATATTGTTGTCTTGACCTATAGAATCCTTTCCTCTAGCTTGAGGGGCAGTTCCAGATATAGCTGACCTAGCGATGTTGAGCGTGCTAGCTGATATACCCTCTTCAGATAAGAGTCTTAAGAAATCTGAATAATTCCTTGGAGACGGATCGTACATGTCAAATCCATGAAATTCACAATACTCCATCCATCTTTTAATGTAAACATTATAGGTCTTGCGTGTACCCTCTCTGCGGCCCAGTTGGATGAGGTCCGCGGTTTTACTGGAATAGCCCAGTTTCATTAAATTTCGTTTCAGAAGAGGCAAGCAATGAGGGATATGTTGGTGATTTGGTCTCGGTTCTTTTCCTCCTCCCTGTGATGGAGATTCCCTTTCTTTTTCTTTAACCGTAGTACTCTTTTCGCAGAGGATGTTAGTAGAGCGAACCAGCTCTGACCTGGCCAATCGGGAGCTACAATGATTGCGTGTGTGCTTTCCCTCATAACCTTTTGCCAGGTCCTTGCTACCAGACTAAAAGGAGGAAAAATATAAAAGAATTCATTACACCAATGAAAAGTAAAAGCGTCTATCCATTCCGCCCCGGGGTCCGGACGCCAACTACAATAACGGTCACATTTATTGTTCACTTTGGAAGCAAACAGGTCAAACGAAGGGACCCCTAATTTAGCTGTGATTTCTTCAAACACTTCTTGATTTAATTCCCACTCTACGTTATCGGAAAAGTTCCTTGACTCAAAATCCGCTTGGTCATTCAATCTTCCCGGGACATGAGCGGCCACTAGCCAATTTCTGTGCAGTTCAGCCCAGTCCCAGATTCTTCTGGCAATAGTTTGACACTCTCTAGATTTTACTCCTCCCATCTTGTTGATGTAAGAAACCGTGACTGTGTTGTCGGACATAACTTTGATACAGGTGTCTGACACCTTGCAAAGGCTGAGAAGCCCTAGTAAAACAGCTGCTAGTTCTTTTACATTAATGTGCCATTCTAACTCCACTTCCTTCCATCTGCCATTTGCCCTTTGGCCATCGAGCACAGCTCCCCAACCCAGGTTGGACGCGTCACAATACATAGTTAGCTCAGGAATGATATCTCGCACTATCCTAAACGTCGAACCGATGTTCTCTTTCCACCACCTAATGTTATCCCAGCCATCTTGAGAAGGGGACATGAAAGCTGCAAAATTTCCTCTCGCTACTCTCAAAGCATCTATCTTATCACATTCCAACTCTTTTATGTGATTCCCACCGTAGTCTGCCGCCACCGAGAAAGCTATCATCAGGCCTATTGCCCCTGCGATCTCCTTGATCGAAACCACTTTCTTTACTAGAATGTCCTCACAGGCTCGTAACATCTTTTCTCTTTTCCCCTCCGTAAGGGAGACTGTCATTGACTCAGTGTCAAGTAAAAATCCTAGAAAAACTAGCTTCGTTGAAGGGGTGAACACCGATTTCTCCGGCTGTATAAAGAAACCCAATCTGGCTAATAGTTCTGCTAACCTTAGCGTACTACTCTTACATTTCTCATACGAGAGTTCAATCGTGATGGAATCGTCGATATAAGGGAAACAGTTGGCCCCATTCTGTCTGAGTGACGCAAACACTGGATATAACAACTTTGTGAAAAACAAAGGGGCGCAAGCTAAACCCATTGGTAAACATGTGAATTGATAAGTATTATTACCCCACTTGAACCTCAGAAACTTCCTAAACTCCTGTCTCACTGCTACTGTAAAGTACGCATCACTAAGGTCAATACTGGCTAGGAAAGCCCCCGGGGTCATAAGATCAATTGCTGCTTGTAAACTAAACATTTTGAAGTGTTCATAATGAACCGCCTTGTTCAGAACTGACAAATCTAAAATCATTCTAAATTTCCCATTGGGCTTGGGCCTCAGAAAAATATTCGAGAGAAACTGATCCGGAGACTCACTAGTTAATTCTACTACTCCCTTGTTCCATAGCTTAGCTACTTCCTCACCTAATATCTGAATATTTTTCCCCGACGCATTGAAGGGGGGAGGGGGGGACAATTGCCACGGGATCCAATCAAAAGGGATAGAAGCTCCCTGTACTAAGTCTAGCACCCACGGGTCTGAAGTAATGTTCAACCACTCACTAAAATGACAAGCAATATTCCCTGCTCTAAATTGATAAAAGCAGAAATCAGGGGGACTTACCAGTTCTACTTCTTGGCAGCTCCCCCCCGCTGAAAATTCTGGTTGCGGGGTTGGTAACCTTGGGTATTCTGAGCTCGAGGCTTAAAGGCAGGCTGTTGATTCTGTTGGTACTGAAATGGCATTACAGGAGTTTGCCACTGTTGGTTCGAAGCAAAGTTCTGTTGATACTGCGGAGCAAACCCTTGTTGTTGCTGTTGTTGATGAAATCTGGGGTTCTGGCCCCTAGGTGCATTACCCTTGTAGCCACCTCTTCCCCTGGGGAAACGACTCTTCGGCTGGCCTCTCTCAAGCCTTTTCTTTACCTTGTATGCCACATCGCTGTCATCCAGCTTATCCTTCAAGTTCCCACCGAGCAACCATTCCGGGGTCGTAGAGGTCTAATGCGAGAAAATAGGCGCATACTTCAGGTCTACTGCTGACTTCAGAGCCTCTTTCCTTCTAGAATTCACTTCCTGAGAGAGGAAACATAGCACCCTAATAGCCTTGTGGGCTTCCAACCCTACCGCCATCAAAGCATCATTTTTACACAAGTTATCGTAAATGTTCGCTGACAAAGCTATCCGAGAATGCAAGGCCTTCTGCATGTATTTAAACGACTTATCTCTCTCCTTAGTGGCGAGCGAAGTGATGCCATAAACTGCGTCATCGATCTTGGGTACTTTCAACATATCTGCGTTTTCCGGTCTGGGATATTCCGCTAACACTTCCTGAACCATTGAACGACAAGGAGAGGGGAGATAGGTTTCAATCACTTTAACAACAGTCTCCTTCAGCGGAGGACCCACCTTTTCTCCTTCCTTTTGTTCCAGCAACTTGAGAGATTCCTTCTCTAGCGCCGACATCGGCTCCGCAGACTTGGAGACGGACTTTTCACCTCCGAGCTCCGCTCCTAATTTCAACAAAGTTTCCTTGTTAACTCTCGCAGAGAACTCCTCATCATCTGAATTCTCAGAAAGGTCATGAATATTCCTTCTTTTTATCGGAGGGGCTTCTTCTTCCCAATACTCCTCTTCATCCCACTGTTCGTACCGCTCCTGCTGGCCCCGAGGCTGCCAACCCCAAGATGGCGCCGTTTGTTGATAGTAACTAGGACCGTAACCAAGGCTCGAACTGGGCCCAGAAGCTGCTGAAAGACGGGGCGGAGGCCCATACATATCCCAATTCTGTTGTTGGCTCCTAATGTGGCCCACTTCGTCTCTAAGATTGTTAATAGTCTGAATCAAGTCCGAAGTATCCATGCGAGAGCCCGCACTTGCTGCGGCAGACGTGAGGTCACGTGGTACGTCTTTGGCGGGAACGCCACCTTGCCCGTTTTCAACGACGTCAACTTTCGGGCCATTTTTGTCGGCTGCTTTGCCGTTCGTTTCTGGTTTATCTCCCATAACCGAAGAAACCACTTTCCCTATAGCTCCACGAGGGGGTTGAACCCTAGTAGGGAGTATATTTCGATATAATTTCTCTTGTGAGTTAAAACTCGAACTTTTTGACTTTCTCGCTCGCCTGGCTGGCATCGAGTTCTGAAAAATATATCGAAAGAACATAGACAGTCATATCTCGACCCGAAGGTGGCTGTTTGAAATAGGAAAAGAGGAGAAATGGCGATCAACGATCCAGACCAACTCCTCAACATAACTAGAGAGCCAAAAAGCTCTCAAATTGAATAAAAGTAAATAATACTTACACAACCTGTGAACTACGTGACTTGCAGCGACTTTGGAGCGCGCGTAGACTGACGTGATGCTGCGCATGCGTGATCTCATGGAGTCTCGTACCACTAACGTGATAGGACGAGACATAATTTGGTACCAACTTACCTCATATCTGTAGCATAGAGCTTGGCTCCACGCTCAGTGCACATGGTTCCCATCATGTCTTGGAGCCTTTTGTTACCTGGATTAATGCACAACACATATCGATTTTAATCGTTTAACAGACACGTTTATTCCTATACATCCAGAGCATATATTTAATAGATATATTAGCAGGGAGGTATAAAGCAAAGTTATCCAGATCATATCTTAGTTCAGATTATACAGGGACCGCAGTTGTCAATATATATACTCATTCCATATGAAGTTAAGAAAAAAGCCACACTTTTATAAGCTACATTTCTTTTAGAAAGGGATATCTATCTCCTATGCATATAAACAATGGATAAAGATTACTCCACAACTAAACAGTGGTACATTATAAGCGTGTTGTCTGAATATAATTACTTACCCACTTTCACAAAAGAAATGCTATATTAATTAGTACATATTTTTCATCAATCATTTCATTGAACATTACTTTTTTTTCTTTTTTTTTCATCATTTCATTGTTACCTATGACCAACTATATCTTTCTAATAACCACTTATATTATTGGCCTTTTTAAATTCACCTTGAATCTATATATCTTAAGTATATTGTCTCAATGAATAACATTAACTTACAGCCGACTCCACCGACGAGCAAAACTTCCTCAGACCCACAATGCGCCATAGCTCTCTCTGAGTAGTATTAAAACAATGACATTCCACGAAAGTTTGAGTACATTTCTTTTGATAATTTGTGAATTTATTATAAACTATATTTGAAAGTACTGGGAAAGAATAACGTCCTTTAAACCTGCCACTAATTGTACCATTAACGATAATTCGACTGCTTTATCAAAATCAAGATCATTATTATAATATAAATATGATGTATATATGACGTGAAAATGATGGACACTTTTATAAAGAGAAATATAAAGCGGCGTATGTCGGGAGAAAATCTCATTCCGTCCAGATGTATCAGTTACCTGTGATCTCTACAAGCATGGCGAATATTGTTTCTTGAAGAGAAAAACAAAGGTCAGCAGCAGTGTATTCTCCACTCTCTATCAAAGGTGGTGCCCTTTCCTGTCAAATGAGAAGCAAAGTTTAGTTGGGGTTGTCCATTTTTAATTAAAAAAGAACATGAAAACACGCTCAAGTGTTTCGAATGAAGTACTTTACCTCAATATATGAAAGTAGTCCAGAGAATGATACGTCCATGCCTTTGACAACATAGGGCAAATCTAGGAATTTACTCCCTCTGCAAGAAGAAATAAAGACACCATCTAATTTGTAAATTAAAGTGTTAGCTATAGTATATCATATTCAATTCGTACATAATGTACATACTATACCGGGTAACTATGTCTGAGTCACTCTGAGCATATTATAATAAGAGATTAGAAAACAAGTCATCTGTTTACATGATGATAAACATGGCTTACTGTTTGGCCAGTTGTTCGATGTTATATCCAGGACTTGGGTCGTTGGATAACTGAAAGATATTAAATGTTCACTCTTATAATACTGTGTATGCACTGCGTCGTTCATCTTTTGAATGGCTAAGGTTCTAAATGCATATTTAGCGAAATAAGTCTCTATCGTTAGTGTTAAGAAAGGGCAACTGAGGAAGAAAGAATGAGCTGGCCATAATTATTGTTATTCTACACGTCTACATATAGTCTTTAACATTGATTTAATCACCTGGCCCTTAACAAAGCATGGCCATGGTAAATATAATATGAACACAGCATAAACCTGAAGACCAGCAGAGAGTAAATGGAAATCAGAAATATTTCTACTTACCATTATAACTCTAGCGAATCTGTCCAAACAGTTTCCAATGGCTATATCAATAGTCTCGCCAAATATTCGATACTTTCGTTCTGAATAAGATATGACCTAAAAATGGCGAAAATATAAAACCTATGTCAACCCCGATAGTGGTACAATAATTTTCAACAAGTGCAATGGCCAGACGGAGGAGGAGAGTGAGGGTAGTGTCAGTTCGCACTAGACATGGTGGGAGCAGTGGGGCAATAAACGGCAGGTGGTGTCAACAATATATTAATATATTTGCGGGAGACAACTATATCACACATTAAAGATATACAATACAGTTCTAATCATTACCTGCGTGTTACCTCCACTAACATACAATACTGTGGGATTTTCGGCGCCAGTAATCAGTCTACCCATTTCAATATCTGAGCATTCAGTAAAGGACTATATTAAAATGACAAAAAACTTGTTCTTAATGTTTGACGCCACAGAGGACCAGGGGTTGCATTTTCTAAACATATTTACAAAAGACAGATCCGGACAAAAGAACACACCTCTTTCTAGTAATCAATGAATACGGACATCTGTAAATGGGCCTTATGCCTCAGAGAGCGCTAAGTATAAACGGGGAGGCAATACATAGAAATATACCCGCTTTTTATAAACAACATTTACGAAATGATCTTTCATAATTTTACTTTAGGAGAATTTTGTAAAAGTAAATATAATTCACATGTCTTTATTTGACGATGAATACTTGAGCCTTTAAGCTTTATAACTTATATTTGCTAAGTTTGAACAAACTAATAGATGGGTGGGGGGAATGAGAGAAACTGAAGACAAATTGAATGTCAAGGAATAGCGCTAGTGTAGTGTAAATAGTACATGTATATATCATTATATGCAAGGATACGTCCCACACAGTGGTTGACACCAATTATGGGCTTGTTCCATAACTGGGCGATTGTTCGCGCCAACACCGCTCCAGCCATAAGTGGAGGTGCCATTCCGGGGCCTGGAAAATGAAAGATTAGAAATGTCAACCGAATAACTTTTCAGTGAATTTAGAAGACGATTCCTGGTTCTTAGATTTCAGCCATGTGACTAAGTATTTACCTGTTGGGAAAACTTCAGGAGTCAGTGATGACGTATAGGACTATGTTAGCCATTTAATTGAAGACCTATGTGAAGACCTGTTTACGGTACTTGTAACTTGTGACTTGTAACAATAGGAGCAGTTTATAGATCGTTGCATCTCATTCATAGGCGCAATGCAGCACACTATTTAACATTCATTATCTGGGGAATTTGTTGTATGACTAATGAAAATTGCTAATCAAACCACTCAAGATTGTATTTCAAGAAAGGTACCTTTCGTGTAGGCAATCGCATCGATTTCGGCAATAGAGATCTTTGCTTCGTCTATTGCTTGGCGAAGGACAGCATTGGCATGCTCTCGATGATGTTGAGCAGTTTCTCTGGGAAGGAAACCTGATGAAAAGACAAGTATGGTCAGAATACAGACAATAGGCCACTTCACAAATTGATTCAGTCTGACTCTCGCAGCAACTGTGTTGACATCAATAATATGAGGGGTCAAGGCGGGCAGTTTTCCAGTGCCCTGATACCTCCACTATAGTTGTCAAATTTTGCCCACTTGTCCCAGCAATTCTTTTTGCTTTGTGCTCTACAAATTAGGCAAGATTATCGGACCACATGTTAAGATTATTCATGCCAAATTCTAGGTTAAATAATCCGCTACATTTTACAGTATGGCAAATTTTATGAGAGCGTATCACCAAAAACAAGTTAGCGCAGGGTTGCTGCATGGACCGACGGGCACCAGGGCTTGGCATGAGGGGGACACCTAACCCCACCGTCCACTGGAGTATAGGGGCAGTATTTCTGCCCGCCGATGGACGTGACTCTTAATGAGTTGCACATGCGCACTGAGATAGAGATTAACCGCACTCACTGATCGCCGAATATGTGAAGTGGCCTGTTCTAAATAAATGCACACTCTGACTATATAAATGTAGACATGTTGTGGTTTCATTTCAAACTATATTGCATGAATTACAAATATACTGGATAAAGCAGGGAAGTAAACGATAATTATTGTATAATATATAGTAGGCCTATACAACTTTATATAATATACTACTACAAAGTAAATTGACAAACTTCCTTGAATCTTATTAGTATAAATTTACACAACCAATACATTTGCATCACTGTTAGAACTCAACAGTGAAAAATCACTGGTGTAGTTGCATTTATTCAATCACGTTTATGATATTTTGCGAGTGATTTGACAATGAGACTGCTTCTGTTATTCCTCCATGAATACTTATAAACAACAACTGAAAAAACTTCATCTCTGTTTCTTATTGGGTATTGTGCCAATTCTATACCATCTTGACTTACAAAAATAGTCAAATAAATATAGACCGTAGTTTGGACTTACCTTCTCCAGGGGGAGTGATGTAAGTAACCCTCGGGTTGCTAAGTACCTCACCGTCCCGCACAATGCCCACGCCAAACTTGTTGGCACTGCCCTCAATGCCAAGTATAGTTGGCATGGTTAATTCCACACTTAATCTGCAATTATATAAACTAACAATTAGGGAGATACAAACAATAATGGTTACCACAGTACAACGATGTTAATCACCTCTACAGTCTCTCGATTTTAATTTTTCTCTCCGTTAGGCGTAGTGTTGGAACCGTGCTAATGGTACAATCAATGTCATTGTCAATGAGCAACAGAGACATTTCCTGAAGATCGTTTGTTTCGGTCTTATAAAGAAGCCCTGCTTTTGAGGGTTAATTAACACTTGAAGAAAATTAGGCGCATGTTTTAAACCCGGATTTTTTCCAAATAGAATAACAAATTTGCAAGGTGGGCCAGCGATTAGCGTTGGAAAGCCCTGGTTCATAATTCCAAAAGTCCCCCCCCCCCCTCCTCCCCTAGGTAATTAATAATTTATCGACGGCTATCAAGTATCATAAAAAGATCATCTTAATGAATCAAGGTTGTTAAATTTACATGAAAATATAGTAGAGATAAAACAAGCTTGGGCGACAATTTATTAAATTATGAATTGGAGAATTTATACAAAAATATTTGAATGCGTAAATTATAACATAATTGAGGAATGAAAATTTAGATATTTGTGCAGAGAGAGAGGAGAGAGAAGAGAGAGAGAGAGAGAGAGAGAGAGAGAGAGAGAGAGAGAGAGAGAGAGAGAGAGAGAGAGAGAGAGAGAGAGAGAGAGAGAGAGGGAGGGAGGGAGGAGAGACATAAATGTTTTCTAGAAAATTCAAATTTTAGGTGTGTGTGTGGGGGGGGGGGGGGGGGCGTAGCAGGGGAGAGGGCACAGTAGGCTTCCTATCATCGAGAGAGAGAGCATAGGTACTCAATGGAAAAAAAAATTGTCAAAAATTTGATTTTTAGTGGGGCGGGGGAGAGGGGTGCACAGTAGGTTTCTTATCATCGAGAGAGAGGCCAGATCGGGGCCCAGATAGACTCCATTGATGACAGTCAAGAACTGTACAACACTTTGACTTTCACTAGAGGAGTGAGTGACACTTTTGACTTGTTACCTACTATAGTTTATCTACTACTGTACTATATATTCTGTAGCACAGCCGTAGGCCGTGAGGGGTAGCCGTACTGACCTAGGGCTAGGCCTAGGCAAAACTGGGGGGGGGGGGCGATAAAAAGGGAAAGAGTCACATTAGGAACAATGGCGACCTTAAAGAATGATGGCATACCACATGATGCGGTGATAACAACAAGTTGGGTCGTTCTTACCAAGTAATTTCAAGATGATTGAACACTTACTAGAGTTTAGAAGTAAATAATATGAACTGACATGCGGCGTGAACAGCCCTGTGTTTACCACGTGACTGAGAAGCGGAAGTGCTGTAGCCAGTGAGTGTGGGCGCGATTGGCACTACATCTGCATCAAGTTCTTGCTTAAGAAAATATCGAATCTACCCTTCATCGCATGGTTTTGGTGCCAGTTGTTACCCTAGAACAGGTGGGTGTTATTATCCGTGAGGCAGGAATGCAAAGATTTTGCCTGTCATTCATAGAAGCTCTATGAATACATGAAAAGGTTCTAATATGAGCGATAATAGAAGTGCTTTAACCCTAGGCTAGCCTAGGCATGCTTCCCTATTGTGCATTAAGTTATCCGGTTGTAATATAAAACTTGAATTAGAAATATTGTCACTGTGGTCACTATGCATGCCATACATTTAAGGGAAAGTTGCTCTCAAGAGTTATATTCCACTCAAAGACAACCGCGCTGGCTTGAGGCTACGCCTACGGTAGCCTGGGTGCCTATCTCCGCGAAGGACTAGTGTAGTAACTGTCGTTTACACCAGGGGGTAGCATGGGAGGGTAGTAGGATACTAAATTGCCAGTAGAGCCAGGAGAGCATGGAGGGAAGGGAGGGGCCAAGAGTAGGGGAGGGGAGGGATAGGCCCAAAGGGGGGAACCAATAACAACCCTGACATCTCACATATATCTCTCACCTGTAATCTCACCTGTATCCGTCAATATATATCCCTTAAGGATAATGAGACGCTAAACGTTAATTTGTGTGTGCGCATGGTGGGTTTCGCGGGTTAATTAGTTTAGTTTTAGGCGGTATAGAATTTAGTGGATGTATAGGAGTGATTTATCGGTTGGGCAACGGCTGAGATTTATTTTGAACTGTAGTACAGTTGAGGAGTTGACGGCTAACTGGCTTAGCTGGTTCCAGGCAGGTGTCACTCTTGTCGCAAAGAAGCGTGAGCGGTGCCCAACGGCATGTTGGACTTGAATTTTTTTGTTGTGGCCCCTAGTATTCCTGGCATAGGACAACTCGAACATCTGCCTAGACTCGCAGACCTTGCAGTCCGTGTCTTGTTTTAGCTGATCGATGTTGTTAATTATCTTAAATGCCTGGATAAGATCAGCCCGTCTTCTACGGTAAAGAAGCGTTGGAAGGTTGAGTCGGCGGAGTCGTTCCTCGTAGGGGAGTTCACGCAGTTGTGGTACCAGTTTGGTGGCCCTGCGCTGTACGTTCTATACTCATGTTCTTCAAGAGGAATACAGTTTGGGCTCATAACTAGACTTCTTGTGTTGTGTTGCTTCCTTGAGTTGACTCCATTGCTACATAGTTACTATAATGACATAGGGAGATGGGCTTCTCACCCCACTCCTGGAAGGCCAGTATAGGCCACTTCTACCTAGAGAGCAGAGACTGAATATATACATCATGGACTCTATACCAAACTCATATAACCGATATCTATACCAGTAGTACATATAATACCCCCTATCTCGAATGGAAACCAAAGAGGACTACAGGGAAGACCCTAATCCTACTATGAGGAATTCTACCCCTAGGACTACCGTCATGTGCTGAGAAATACTTCGCTCTATATAGTAATATTACCCCTACACCTGAATCACCGTTAATCATAAGATCGCTACGTAACACTAACAGGGAGAGAAATTCTAACTACGCCTACGGCTACGGTCAGTACGTAGGCTAGTCGGTAGTCGGTAGTCGGCCCGCAGTGGGCCTACATCACGACGTGATAGCTATCGCGGCCTCCTACAAACAATCGTTAGATGCCAGATGGTATCAGATGGGGCACACGTTATTTTGGACTTGAGTAAAACGATATCCATATTTTTTCAAACATTATTTCAATCGTCGCATTTACTGATTTAGAAGTAATTTAAAATTATATCACACTCACTGACTGTCAAGACTCACAGAAATGTTAATAAATTTCTATTGTAGGTTGATCGTAAATGCCGGGGCAGCTATCACCAGCATTGCCATCATGCCTCGCCAGAACAGCAAAATATCTCTCCAGTTTATTCGGGTAAAACAGTTTCATTTTAATTCCCTGTTGGCAAGTGTTAATTGCTGTAACTTTTACGGAACTTTTAGGACGGAACAATACTATCTGATTTGCTATTTACTATTATTTGCTTAAAGAAATGACATACCCAGCTGTAGGTCTACTCTTTACGTCAATGTTCGCGCATTTTGTCTAGATGTACATAATATATCGTTTTGAAGTAATCCCGTTGTCACGATCCAAAAATTGATAAAATACCAATCTAGGAAGAGTATTGTTTAACCCAAACTGTTTGTAGGTCGATGACCCCGATTGTATGCTGGCCCGAGAAATCCCTGGTGAGGGTATGAGTGATGAGGCTCGCGCCTTCCACATACTTCAAGAAGAAATAAACAATGTGTTTCAGTCTCAAAAGGCCACTACTCCACTGTATAGAATGGACCCAGACGTGGTAAGTTTTGCCTTTCTGTAGAAATGATTGGCTGTAGTTTGTCTGCACTCCACATTTTTATAGAGGGAGAACATGATGGGTTGATTGGTTCAACTGGAATCAACCAGCTACCATGCAGATGCAAAAGTTCGTTTCCTGATTAATGCAAAACTACTTCGTTTACAACATTGAGCTTTTGCTATTTATTTTCCATCCCCAGATGCTTTTTATTTGAAGTTTTTGGAAAGTGTATAAATAGTATAATGATATGGTACTCACGAGAGAGACATCCGACGCCCGACTTTTGAGGGCTTTTCATGTTCTTGAATATTCTGAGTTGTACATTCTGTGAGTCGTTCACACAAAATCTTCCATTAGTGTAAGGTCTCTTTTTCTCTCAACCCTTCTGTAGGTATACATCGCCAGACGTGACGAAGATAGACGTTGGTATAGGGTGAACATTGTTGAAAAGTGCAAACACCGAAGTTATAGGTTCGTTTTTATTTCTTATATGGCATTGCCTTTTTCCTCACAATTTTTTCATGTCCATTAGTGTATGACCATTCCATCATTTTCTAGATGTATAATGCGAGACCATGGAAAGGAAGACACTTTCTATGAAGATTTCATGTTTGAAGCGCCAGAAAGATTTCTCGAGGTGCCTTTCCAAGTTAAGACTTATGCGCTCGCCAATATCAACCCACTCACCCTGACACCGGACGTTACTTACACGGCAATGAGCATGCAGTGAGTACCAAATGCCACCCTGTAGGTCTTCTTTACTTAGCTTGTCACATCTTGGGATCCTTTGTTCCTATCATAATCACTGAATCCGTTATTCTTGCAGGCCAAGTAATGTCTGGGACTTATCTACGAAAGCATTCATCGATAAAAGTATTCAAGGTGGGCTGCTATACATATATATGACAATGTTCTTCAATAGTGCAAAGTGGATCAGTCACACCCTGATTAAGATTATGGAAATCATCACTAAAACATCATTGCGGCCTACCACCGCAATAATTCATTTTGCTTGTCGACCAAAAGGATTTAAGTAAAACTGTACTCGGATGTATTGGTCACGAACTAGCAACTGGTCACGAACTAACAATGATAGGCCGTATAATATCGAATTGGAACCATGTGTGGTTTCTATTCGATATACATTACGGCCTACCATTTTCTTAGTTCACTCTCAGTAATTTTGATTTTCGGTTTTTGAGGACCTTAAATGTCAGTAATTTTCGATGTGCATCAGTAAAAAGCCAGTAATTTTCTATCTGCCCAGGCTGCAGAAACGTAAATGTTTCAAAGACAAGCTATTATATTAGTATATTTAGATACGGTAATTAAATAGTTTCTATACATTCTTGTCAATACTAAAAATCTTTGCCAAACAAATTTTGAATTTTCATTTATTTGCATGACCTTCGATAATTGAATGAAATCAAACCATTTTCATGATATGTTTATGGTGACTGAAAATTAATTTAGATGGCCCTTGAAATCAGTAGAATGCAGCCAAACAGCACTCATTTCACTCAAAAATTTTCCCGGGGAGCATGTGCCTGGCCGGACCCCGCTATATGGTGGTTTGCACTCCCTAGGCTGTCAAATATTTCTTGCGAGAATCCCGACCAGAGGTCTATCTTTTTAATTTCTTGATATTCTTTTTAATCATCTCTAAATTCTTTAATTTTAACAAGTGAAATGTTGTCTGAATTATTACTATAAAAAAGAGCTACTTAATACATTTATATTAATATATTTATAATCGGTCTAATCATACTTTCTATTTCTGTGTTGCTGCAGGTCGCGCAGATCCTCAGGCAGAGATACTCTACGTAGATGACGAAGGGGTTATTTACATCTATTTGTACGTCCAGAAGGAATTCAAGACCGTCTGTGTAAATGATGCCCTTGTAGAGGAAACGTATGCCTATGCCTGCTCAAAGGAAGATCGAAGTAAATAATTATGATTAACATTTATTCGAAAAACTTATTACCAGTCAAAATTTTCCAGTCAATCATAATTTTGCATTATATCTATCTATTGTATTGGGGTTGAATATGGTGCTTGTGTATCTTTCCTTAAATTGAAATTATTTGTCTTCACAAGTTTGTAGTGACCGAAAGAAGGTTGACCTTTCTGTGGAAAACAGGCCGAGTAGTCAGTCCAATCATTCAGAGAGTTCGTCATCTGAAGAAACACGAGCTCCTGGACCTGAGGTTAAGACCACAGCTAAGCCAACCTCTCCTGCACAAGCACCAACTTCTCCTGCAAGAGTGCTAACTTCTCCTGCACAATCACCAACTCCTCCAAGAGCGCCAACCTCTCCTGTACAAGCACCAACTTCTCCTGCAAGAGTGCTAACTTCTCCTGCACCAGCGCCAACCACTCCTGCACCAGCTCCAACCTCTTCTACAAGAGTGCCAACCTCTCCTGCACAAGCACCAATCCCTTCAGCAAGAGTGTCAACCTCTCTTGCACAAGCACCAACCTCTCCTGCACAAGCACCTGCGTTAGGAGTGGGTCAAGGTTTAGGACGAGGACTTTTCAGGTTTTTAAAGGAAGCTAGCAAATCTAAAGTTGGCGGATTGAATAGTTCACCTGAAAACTGTTCGACGCAGCCTCCGACAGAACCACAAACTGTTCAAAATGGGGGTGATTCAGACTCATCTGAAACCACCCCAATACCACCTCAAGTCACTGATTGGGACCGGGAGACGGAAACAAAGCCTACTGCTATCAGCAAGCCTTCATCGGGGGACGAACTGGCGCGTTCACTAGTCAACAAGCCAGTACCCATCCCTTGGTCCACTGTAAAAAAATATGAAGGTCGCACTGGCATCATCGGCCGACTGCCAAAATGTGCCCCGAAAATGAACTCCTCCTTACCTGACGAAAAGGACCCCAGTTCTCGGTAAGTTTTAACAGCGAGGTTAGGATAATATACAAAGCTGGTTTCTGTCACTGTCATTAATTAGCCAGTGTCTTCCCCGCCAATTGTTGGATGTTGCTCCCCAAGATATCACTAGCTAACAACCAAACATGAAATAGAATGGTACTAGCCACCAGTAATCGACACTTTTTTGGACGGGATTCATAAGCACCATCATGCTGTATACAGTGCTTATGCAGACAAAAACAAGTCCAATAATGTTTTAATTATGTGCAGCGACTTCCGTTCTATATTTATTATATGTGCGTAAATTTGACTAAATATAACGTGGAAATCTTCTGATAACTTTAGTAAGAAGCCGACTTGTTTTTTTAAAAAAAGTGTAAACATTGAGCGTGTATGCTCGCTCAGGGCTGTCAGTTTTTAGTTTACGTAATGCCCACCACGGGGGCGCTGTGTACTTACTATTTTTATTGCAAATCACGTATTGCACCTTTCAATGAAATTGCACAGCCCGAATATTATAAATTATGCCAAGGCTTCCACTTCTAGACTAGGAGCTATTTAGTCTCACCTCATCACAACAGGGTTTTTTCTATGTTCACATGTCAATAAGTGGCAAATCCCTGCATTTGGGCAAAAGGGATGAGCTCTGAACACACTTCCCCGCGTAAATCGCTCTTAGGTATCTTACAGAAACAAATGCTTTGTTCTATTTCCCTGAAGAATTCTGAAGGAGCGGCCGCTTAATTCATCATCTGAACCATCGGCGACTGATCAAGTATCTGAGGTATCAACAGATAGAGATACTGTGTCAGATGGAGAAGTATCTGAACCATACCAATCTGAAAATATTCGTCCTTCGAGATCTCTTCTCCGAATGAGAGATGATAGTGACTCAAGGGATTCAAGGTAATATTTACAATGGCCAACAAGTCACACCTGTTGTCGCTAAACTATTATGATTTATATCGCACATGTAATCAATACACAATCATTAAGGATATTGAATAAATACATATAGAACTGTGTAATCGGTCTGTATGCTGTATCCCATATTGACCCAAGGATGTGCCTAGAATAATGTCAGGTTAACAGCCCTTATAGTCAAGGTTTTACTTCACCTTTCGGTAGCAAAATCCAAAAGCAAACTAATACCTGCATACTTTTTGTTTTATGTTTTATGTGAACTATATAAAAATATACTCTTTTATATATTTTCCTTATATTCCTATGTACAGTATGTCTATGAATTGTTCCCTCATTCAACAAAGCGAGTTAACATAGTCTGTTCTCCCTCTTATTGCAGCCCTGATGACGTGGGCCTGAGTGGCTACCGTGACCAGATGTAAGTAGATCCTACGATCATCATCCCCAAACTTTCCCTCGTTGCCTGGTCCGATCGTTCATTGGAGTTGGCCAGGTGACCAGTCACTTTATACTACTTGGCATTGGTATGTCAACTGTCTATTTGGTCGTCACCTAATGATGATTGCAATACATGCTGCGCATGCTTCTCATTGCCTTTAACCGCTTCTTCAGCAGTCTTCCTCTTGCCAGGTTTCGGGGCTTAGACTGTACCTGGTGTTGTTCAAGAGGTGCCCCAGCAGAGCTGATCAGGCTCCACTTAGCAACTGCAGGTTTCCAGGGGCAGCGCCATATGTGGACCCCCTTCCACCTACAGTCAAGGCCATTCCAGATGTTATCCAAGGCAATGTCATTCTTTCGAAGTTGTGGTATAGGCTGTAAGCACTTTGGTGTGTGTCCGGGCTTGTCTCCTATTCTGTCTCACATCCGTTTCTGGACTGCATTCCACAACTTAACCTCCTGTGCAGCCCCATGGGTGTTCCGGACCGTGTTTCATGCCCGCAGAGCCCACCGGCAAAAGCTGCACAATTTGAATCCAGTCTCTCCCGGTGTCGCTAGTCTTTCCCAGTTGTCAACTAGCCTGTTCCTAGTCGTCAGTCAGCCTTTCCCAACAGTCAGCCGTAGCAGGTTCAGTGATTCAGTGATATATATATATATGCCCCAGGTGGGAACATAACCCATGATCTCTGTATGACATGTATGGTGCTCTTATCCTCAGAGCTACTGGGATTTTCTTGTCCACCTATCTAAGCGGCAAAGTGTTGGCTTCTAGTATATTGTAATTGATCTTTGAACGTTAGATCAAAATGCCTACTACTAACTAGTTTACCTATATCCATTACCGTACTATTCATGACTTACGGGAACCAGACTTAACGTTAATTAGCTGTTATGTTTTTCCTATTTTTGATAAAAAGACACGAGCCGAAGCTTTGACACAAATGTATCTGAAGTATACCCAGTATTCCTCACTATAATCATTCGCAGGCCTTACCTTATGCGTAAAAAACTTGAGAGGACTGGAGCATCGGAACAGGAACTTGTCACGGCCTCAGATTATGGTGTTATAGTTGACGGAGGAGCTCCTGATAAGACAACTCGTCGCCACGCAGACATACTTTCGGAACCCATGTGCAAAGTATGTGCCTTTCCCGGGGCCTTTCCTTTACCACCACCTCTCATTGTCCATTTTTTAGCGAAGCTTTTAACTCTTTGTTAAACCCCCAAATGTACCTCTATATATTATATGTATACTGTAAGCTTGGCCATTTTTGGTCAAAATTCGATTTTTCTCCACTATGCCTCCACCCATTGTTTTAATATTTGGCCATAGAAAAGATGGTTTGCCAGTGTATGGTGGGATTTTTTATTTTATTTATTTAAATAGGCTTTATTTAATGTCGGCAAAAGTCGTCGGGCAGGGTTGATGTTGTGTCTGTCAAAGGGGGTAATTGGCGTGTAATTGGTTGTGGCTGATAGTCTGAGCCCAAGCTGATAAGCAGCTGACTAAGATGGCCCAGCCAGCCTGTGTGGTGCCTGGAGCCGGGACACTGTGGCAGCCCCTATAGGTACCTCTATAATTGATAACATGTGATGCACTTGCACCTCCACCCCACTGGCTACACTAATCATGATGGCCTTATTTAATCATGGTTGATACATTGGCTTCCACTAATGGGCCCACCTGTTAATAATGTGCCTGCGAAATTAATTTTGTTCTAATTCCCTCTATAAATACAGGTTACATTTGATAAAAATGCATGTGTGAGTGAAAAAGAAGAAAGTTGCAGTTTGAATGGTAATTCTACACCTATTATTAACGATTTGGCTGTGTTTAAAGTAAAATGAAAAAGAGGACATGTGGACATGTTGGGCCAGAGGATCTTTCATCTTCCACATTATTTATTCATATCAACTTAAACCAATTGTACATGCATTTCATCCTATGTCTTGATGTTACAGAAAAACATAAGGTCAACTGTACATTTTTCAAATGGTTACCATTAAAGAATGAACCTCTTCGTTGAACCACTACCAAATGTATTTTTCCTTGAGTATCAGGAGATTATCATGCATTATTTATTCTTAAAAAAAAATAAAAAATTAACAGGTACCCGCCCCCCCCCCCTCTCCCTCTCTCTCTCTCTCTCTCCTCTCCCTTTCTCTCACCCTCTCTCTCTCTCCTCTCCCTCTCGCTCTCTCCCACTCCTTCCCTCTCTCCCTCTCTCTCTCGCTCTCTCTCCCTCCCTCTCTCCCCCCCTATCTCTCTCCCTCTCCCTCTCCTCTCCCTCTCTCACCCTCTCTCTCCTCTCCCTCTCGCTCTCCCTTTCTCTCTCCCATTCCTTCCCTCCCTCTCCCTCTCTCTCTCCCCCCTCTCTCTCCCTCTCTCTCTCCTCTCCCTCCCTCCCTCCCTCTCTCCCCCCTCTCTCTCCCCTCTCTGTCTCTCCCTCCCTCTCTCTCTCCCCCTGTCTCTCTCCCTCTCCTCTCTCTCTCTCCCTCTCTCTCTTTCTCTTTTATGTTACCAATCTAGTAATAGTAATTAAGGTCCCCCCCACACACACCACCTGCCCCTCTCCTCCCAGTCTAGTAGGGTATGACTGGGCCAGGTGTTATGAATTAATTGATTCAGTGTTCATTAATGTGCCTGCGAATTCTGGGAGTGGAGAGGAGGAGACGGTGGTGGGTGGTGTTTGTGGTGGAGGCACTCCTCAGCACTTACACCATATCATACTGATAGAGTCCAGCTGTTTTGGCATCCTCTCTCCAACCCCTCTCCCTCTCCCTCTCAGCAGGGACAACAAATATCAATATTCATAATCAACAGTCTTTAGACAGTCCCTACCCCCTAAATAAGCTCCGCCCCTGTGACTATTTTGATGGTCACAGGCCCCATGACCTCTTGTTAAAGTGGCTATGGACACTATTTGACTATATATCATTTAGAAATATGTTTGTAGTTTTCGATTACCTGCACAAGTAAGAACATTTGTGTGGAATACCAACTCTATATATTCCTTAGATTAATTGATATTTGTTAACGAAGAATGTGGCAGAGATTCCATTGAGGAATTCAAATCTGAGAGAGAAGTAACTTGACCATAAAGTGCTGCCCTCACTGCCTGGTGAAGTAGGAGCGAGGCAGGAGTTACATAGTGACATATCTACCCTGTCCCATCCAGCTGGTATCACTTAACTCTCATTAAGATAAGAGGCGTCTGGGACCTTCCCTAACTGTCTGGCAGTTGGGTAGGGTGACTCCAGCACCCTACGAAATTGGAGTTTTAAACTCTTAAATACACACAATAATTATATGTTATTTCTACATTAATGCTCCCGGGTATACATTACAAATATACTAATCTAGAACATAGTTGAAATTCAGGCAAACTTTCCCCAAATCGGGAGCTCAGTGGCATGTGTCACTTTAAACATAATTATGACAACATTTTGAAATATTTGTTTAGCTGAAGCGTATTATCACTATATATGGACTATAAAGATGTGGGGTAATGATAAGCTGTCGTTCTTTCTCTGAACTATTTGTTGTACCACTGGAAAAATGCTCTGTAAGAATAGAATAATTTTGTTTTGTTAAACATTGTCACTGCTCTATTTTCGTGAGGCTGTACGATTAGACTTGACCCAACATCCCGAGACATGTTGAGGAATGCATGCTCATGCGGAAAAAAATGGCGGAAAACTGGGTGCAACTGGGTCTGCGAGTCTCGCGACTCCGACACTCCGCTTATTTGTGAAAAGTTGCACACGGGGTGTGGTGCCTGGCTCTTTGGGTCCATGCCTTTTTAGCATTGGTCCTATAGAATAAATTCCGAAACTAACCCTAAACCTAACCTTAAATTGGTTGTCCTAAGTCTGTAGTTGACTGTCCCATATAACATTTCACTTATAAAAACACTGATTGAGCGATGTCCGTTTTTGCGCTGCAAGGCTAGCAAAATGGGGTCGCATGATTTGGGTCCTGAGTCGCGGGTCCACATGACGGGTCTGTGCTATGAAAATATGAGTCCGCACTCTCACACCCTCAGACCCAAAATGAGCGGTCACATTCTTTGACATCTAAGAACAGCCCAGCCCTGTATGAGCTATAACTTTGAGATTAATCTATCAGTTATGGGGATTCTTTTTTACAAGGAAAAGGATTATGAATATTTGTCATTTTCAAGGTATGGTAACTATAATATTATAATTGTGTCCTCGCAAGTCGTTATTCTGACAAAGAAATGCATCGAGACATTTGTCGATTTTATAAACATAATTTCCATCACAAATATAGGAGGCCCTTAACTTTATAGTGGCGGATCCAGTTATAGTAGTCTACGTTTTCTATTTCTTCACTAGATAATCGATCGCCTTGACATAGTGCCTACACCAGTGCAGACGTTCGGGTGGCCGAACTTCATGAGAGGACGCAACTTCATGGCCGTCTCTGGTGCCTACCGACCTGGTAAAGGAGGCGGCACTACTTACGCCTACTTACTGCCCTTAATTCAGGTTCTACAAATGAAGAGTTTATACTCGGCTGTGCCTGTAGCCGTTGGGGTATGTTGGCGTTTTACACTTAAAATTTCATCGCAGGCAACGCAGTAAAACATTAAAAAAAAAATCAGTACGCATCTTGTGACTCTTTAGCTGACTGATCACATGATCATATAGCTAAAGTATACAGGCAGGTCGGATTGGTCAAAGTGTATGCTAGGAATAGGCAACATCTGCATTTCAGACTGATTTTCCTTTGTTATATGTGGGTGGAAATTGAATTCATCAGCAATGATCTGCACGACAACATGTCATTGAAAAATAAAGATGGACAGAAATATAAGCAATAAACTCGAATGGATCCTGGACACCGACCATTACTAGCGAACGGTTTTGCAATCGCATATGATGACAGACTAGCTTACTTTAGTAACAGGGAATCTAAAGAATTAATACTTTTCATCTGAACACGGGAAGATTTTGAGGAATAACTAATTAGGCCATTTGTCTCTCTTTCGCCTTCATGAAAAAGAATTATGTTTATGTTCTTATGTATGTTTCTTATCTGCGCAGCCGCTTGCCCTGATTATGTGTTCTTCGTGGAAGCGTGTACATAAGCTCTTCTTACAAGTGGAAAATATCCTGGGCAATGAACACTTCGTGCCCACAGTCAAGCTATATGGCGGTGGCTCTGAGGCGCAGCAAGAAGTGCGCATTGTAAACGCCTGCGACCTGCTGATAGCCACCCCCAGCAGCTTCCTACGTCTTGTGGAGAAAGGAATCATTGAACTCAAGAGACTCTGCTACCTGGTGAGTGAAGAGTTTCATTTAAAAAAAATTGTATTCTAGTCTAAATCTAGAAAGCTCTGCATAAAACATACTACCTGGGACGGGATGGAAAGTGGATGCGATCTCCTATTCCATAAAAACTAAGGGGATTTTTTTGGGTAAATGTTTTTATTGGCTATCATATTTCATTACAATTACAAAAAGACGCATAACCAAGAACATTGAACCCCATCTCATCTCATTATTAATCTCACCACCACTTAACTGGATTTGTTATATGTAATGCTTTCAACACACTCTATTTCTAACTGTTAAAGATTAAGCGAAAATTCAGGGTTAGGCGGAATATCGGATACATCGTATTGCTTTGGCATATGCCAGCACTTATTTACCTGAATAAAGATATGTTTTAAAAAAAAAAATGATTTTTTTCATGCGTTGCCAAATCAATAAAGTCTTGCTTATCGTCCAGCTGTCTACAACATATACAATCATTAATCCAATACAAAGCTGTATGAGCATTTGGGCATAATTGACATAATCTGAATTAGTGAACTGTCAGGAAAAATAAATGAATTTTAAAAAAACACTTATGACAGGTGGACAACTGTTACATCAATTGAGGTTTTCTTCGCACAATGATAATACTTTAAAGTGACTCTTCTCGCTGTTCTGGGTTAGAATCATGAGTAACGGAATTTCTTCCCAATATTATACAATGTTGTGCGTCTGAACCTACCTAACAAATCTGTGGAGATGCGGAAATTATATATTTTATACTTTAACAGATATTTTACCGTAAAGACAGTGAATTTATTAATAGCTGCCGTCGCCAATTCGGGTGAGCGACCGTTGCACTTAGCAAGGTTGTCATGCGCAGTAGGTCACTGGAGAGGTTCCTCCAGTCAGCGCCGAGGTGACCCATTTTGGCCAGTGTGACCACAACATGACTGGGAAAGTGACAAGGTTTTGTAACGCGTTTTTCAAAGTTAGGAAGAAAGTCCAAATAATACATTTAATGTAAAAGTGAATCAGCAAGGGAGAGAGCTAAGTTAGAACAAAAATATAGGTATGACACTGGCCATATTTCGATTTGAGATCGATTGACAGTTCTCCTAAACCACATTGTGACCCAGTTCTAAAGATTCAAATGGCCATGGATGCCGTTGTGAGGACCGAGGCAACAGCTTTCAAGAGGATTGTATTTTACAAACAAATGGGAAAGCTAAAATTAAAATAAGGCCATCATAGGATTAAGTAGGTTTGTTTTAGTTGTTGGGGGCATTTTCAAGTCGATTCTTGACTACTCCCAAACCAGTCATATTAACTATCTTAGCCACTTTAAGCTCCAAAAAAGCGTTCCTTGTCCCATAAATGTCCCTGGCCCCAAAGGGGGATTATTTCCCACTCAACTGCAAATATGTGGTTACATGACTATACCTGGCATATTTAACATTTTAGCTGCTATATCTTATTTTGCTGTAGATCTTTGACGATGGGGATAACCTGTTAGACCGCTATAGTACGGAGGTACGTCGATATCAACTTAGTTCAAGCTTTTTACCCTTTTCTCTTACAACTTACGTTTTACTGTCAAAAATTATATCCACACATATAAATATGTCGTGCATATTGTGTAATATAATTATCCACACTGATTGCGATATGTAATCAAAGAATCTGCTGTGTTGATTAATACATTTCATGCTTTGGGATATGTATGCATCACTGTGCATTCTTTGATAAACCCAATTAAAAAATTTAGATTCGAATGTTCAGCGCCATTTTGATCAAACAAAGGCAGTACATTTTCGCCAATATTATAGTTTTTAGAAATAATAGTGGGAATATGGTGTATATATGCAAGTCCCCTGTTGCAGATTGATTCACTGATGCAGCTGTATACAGACACTCTGGAGGCGATTGGGGATCGAGCAGCCCCACAACAGCTTGTGGTCACCTCGGCGCGCTGGACGCCCCCCATGAGAACATTTTTAGACAGGTACATGCAGGATAATGATGCGGGCGTCATTATCGCTTCTCGGCCAGAAGCTACCATCTACACACAAGTTAGGAAGGTAGGAGTTGCTATCATTTAGTATTAGAAATGTTCCTTTTGCTAAGTGGGATCGTGTTTATTTCCTGTGATACATTATGGAGGATACGGATGCTATATTTATTTTTACCGATACCTACGTCCTCCTTTCCCCCCTTCTCATCCTTTCCGCCTGTATATCTTCTTTCCCTCTCTCCCTTTTCCCCTTTCCCTATCTCATTCTCCCACGTAACTCTCTCTCTTTGTCATTTATGAAGAGAAAATCCTTACTCTACACCAACATTATCAGGTACCTCTTTTTATGTTAGGTGGTGCACGTAATACAAGTAGACCGGAGAGCGCAAAGTTTAGCTGAGTTAATGCTCTCATCTTCACCGAAACGTACTCTAATCTTTACCAACTCACCAGAAAGTGCACAGTTTGTTCATGAGGTAAGGGGAATCTTTAGGTTAATCTTGTTTAAAATCTTTAAAAGTTACTTCTGATGCTGATTTAGTAGCTTTAAATTAAATAGGTTAATAGTTCTTTTAGCAGTGATCTATTCATCTTAAACTAGTTCAGAACTAGCGATTTAACGTAGGACACATTGTTTGAATTGAAAATATTTTTCGGGAAAAAGCCAGTCATCCATCGAATCCTGAAAACAAATGACTTGTAAATAAAAAAGCGTGTAAATAAAATTTCTTCACAGTTGCTGATCAATTGTAGTAGTTTATTCAACCTACTGCTTCACGAGGATCAGCCTCAGGGAATGCAGACTGAAAGTCTCCAATTGTGGAGGGTTTCCCAGAATGAAAAATCACAGTGTATAATGGGTGAGTAGCATTCATCTTGCTTATAGATATAGACAACGCCCTTATGGATCCATGGTCCTGGGTAAGACCTTAAAGTGCCTTTCTGTCTCTTTTTCTCTGTCGCTCTCCCTTCTTCTCTATCTCTATTTCCTGGACATGATCATAAACTGCCTCCCTCTCAGCTCTCCTGCCCTTGATATAACCATCTTAAATGTGTTGATAAGGGCGTAAAGCAACCAATCTCATTCACTCACTCACCCTTATGGATCCCTTGCGAACAGCAAACCACATATTACATATTAGTAGTGGTATTTTCATCTCTCACATTTACATACAATATCTGTGAAATCTAATAGTTCTTCCTGAGAGCTCCAATTTCTGACATTGATAACATATACGAATATGCATTTTTTATTATTAGTGAATATGTGATGGATTTGGCTAAAGCCGTATCTACGGTAATTCTTTTCTTCATTATCAGTGGTTACTGACGAGGTAGCCCCTCCAATAGACGACGCAGAGTTAGTCATTCACTACGATCCGCCCAGGCACAGACAGGACTTCCCCGCTAGGTTATGGTGCATGAACAAAAAGTTCCAACTCCCTCTGCAATCCCAGGTTAGTTATATCAAGCGGGTGTGCTCTATGTAAAAATAGTGGGCATAGATCTTGTCATTGTGATTGTCTCATTAAAGATTTTAATTCGATTACAAATAGTCACAGGTACCATAGGCTTCGTTTAGGAACGATCCTTGAATTATGCATGAAAATATTTTGACAAGCGTTTAGCGTATTGAAGCTGTATTTTCAGCTAATATCGATCAAAAACTAAAGATTTTCTTTTTTCATTCTTTTCATACCCTCTCAAAGTCGAAGGTTTTGGGGGAGTTTACCCTATTGACTTTTCTGCAGGCCTTCATACAAGTCCAAATTTATATTTCGGTGGCCCCTGAAACCCTTCGCTGCAGTAGCTTCGCTTATAATCCCTCGGGGGTGCTCGCTTTATTTTTGGTCCGTTCTACCTTAAATTCGTGTATAAACAAGAGTACTGTAGTTGACTTGATACCAGCTCTTCGTAAACTATGATACCTCCAACACTCACTATTCATACTGAAGATTTTCGCCACATTATTGTTTCTAAACTTAAACTCTTTTTGTAGGAAAGCGAAGGTACTGTCACCATCCTTCTAGTGACAGAGGAGTGGAAGGACTATATCAATCTAGTCATCAAAGATGTGAAGAATTCTGGTGGAGTGGTGACGGAGGAATTATCTAAATTAGCAGAAAAAGTTAACGCCTCCAAGGAACAAGGGAAATACACGGAATTATGCAGCGCTCTCAAAGCCTACGGTTTTTGCGGGTGAGCGACATACATGTTTACTTGTAATGACCAATTTATATATTATCAATCAGATTTAGCGTTCTGTCCCTGACCAGTTTATATTCCAATAAGTCAGTTGGTGCAAAACAAATGCCAACAGGAAAGCTACCACCCAACAATCTACAGCCCAGGAAAACTCCCACCAAGAAATCGACTACTAACCGAAAATCTACCACTCGGACGTCTACCCAACGAAGAATACCTAAAATTGTTTAAATCTGTCCTTCTATAATTAAAAGTAGAAACAGGTGGGTAATAGTCAGGATAGGTTACAAGACTCCGGGTGGGTGGGGTATTCCAGGAGTATTCGGGATGGTAGCTTTCCTAGATCCTTCCAGATTAGTAAATGTTACTATGTGCCATATTCATATATTCTAGGATCAAAGACCACTGTAAACAAAGACACATGATCCAGCGTGAGTTGGATGAACCTGGTGCTCAACCATTCCACCAAAAGCTACCCACGCGAGGAGAAGTGAAGGTAAGGGGCCCGAACCTCAGTTTTGGTAGCGCTTTCCGGACAATCACACCAACGACCTCGCTGCAGGCCTTCATACAAATCCACATTTATATTTCGGTGGCTCCTGAAACCATTCGCATAGTCCAGCGTGAGTTGGATGAGTGAGAGTAGTCTTAAATGTATTCAATCATCGTATTCAACCATCTTCCGCAGGGTTGAGGTGTATAATGTTACCCTCTTATGAAATAATTATTATTCTTGTCGGATGGCATTGACCTTTATTCTTAAGAGTGCTAGTAGTCCGGTCTGCTTAGAAATAAGAGGAGTCATTACGATGTCCGTCATCCGTTCCTGCTATCATGATAATCGAAAGAAATGTTCTTCCACCGCGAGAGCTCCAACACCTCGCGGCCCTCCATGATGATGCATTCACAGTGTTGTATTGCGTCTCAATGGATGGTACTTGGTGGGTATCAACAAGATCCCTTCTCATAGTTAAGTTGCCTTGTGTCAACGATGACCATGGTATCAAAATCTTAATTGACACTAGATACCTTCCACCAGGGAGTATAATATATATCTTGTATTATATCTCCACATCATCTTGGCGGTTAACCAAGTATAAATACAATCTTTGAATAAAAAAAGTGATAATATACCTCCCTGCTGTCACCGAGTGGGATCTACTATTTGACACTACATTATTTAGCGTACCGCACGCACATCAGGCAGGATTAACTCTTTCAAGCCCGGCCTCCCCAGGAAATTTTGAGTTAATTTTTAATCATTCCTATGCCTTAATCTTAATCAAAACAACAATTTGACACTGATTTTAGACATAAAAGCTATATATCATCTAAAAACATTTTGGCTGGAGGTTCCAATTTTGAAACAGTGATGTATGAATTGTTGGTTACCATGGCAACACACTGTGTTTTTTAAAATTTAGTTTATTTTTTTGTTTTCAAACAAAAATGAAGATTAATATTTGATAAATCATCTAAATAGGTATTGATCAAGATTGGTCTTGTCATTTGGAACATTTTGATACCAAACACTACAGGTGTTCCATACATGTTACCTTGGAAACGCCATATGCTCCTAGCTAGCTCTGAGCACCTCTATTGGATTTATTTAGATACCAATATGCAGAAATGTGGGAACAGATACCCCTGTATTGAATACTAGAATTTGAATATTTAAATTTGATCCTTACTTTTTTCTTATGCGGAAGTCAGTCTAAATGATTCAACAGTTAAATTAGATGAGTCTTACACGATTTCATGAGGTTGTTACCATAGTAACCAAATGGAAAAGCATGACTACTGAAATTAGTGAAATTGAAGTTATTTTAGATTTTTGGTTGCCATGGTAACAATTCTGACCCAATTTCAAAACAATTTATATTTCTGAGTTCTCCTTATTTTCAGCTTTTACCTGATACCACACATGACTATATCAGATCATTTTTAAAAAATCATTTTTTTGCTAGGATCCTCAATAAATGTTATATACCCTAACCTGTTGCCATGGTTACCCCTCTAGGATACAGGGAAAAAAATGATTCATACTACTAATTTCGGTCTGTTGGGCGAGAATTGAAAGTATAATCATATGAGGGTGAATGGTTCAGCAGAAAATCTTATGATTCATTCCAGTCCAAAAATGATGTAATTGATTAACAATCGGTTACCATGGAAACAATTATTGGAGTAAAACAGAATTTTTTATTGAAAAATATTAAGGTATCCAAGTACTTGAAATCTAGTGGTTTTGTAAGGAAGAATTAGTCAGATTTCCTGAATACAAAGAAGAAAACTGACAAAAATAAGCCCTAAATTGTTACCTTGTTTCCATGGTTACCATTCTATTCCTTATCTGTTACCATGGATATAAATACTAGAATATTAATTGTCATGTTGTATGCTTTTAGATGATACCACATACACTATGTTGCGTTATAACACAAAATTTCCATAGATATCCAAAATGTGCCATAGTTGCCCAAATGGGCAACAATTGGCCACATGGCTCCAGCAACAATTGTTGCCCACGGGCTCGAAGGGGTTAATGAAGAAATTAGCGACGAGCGATGTCGTTTAATGTGTTGGAGCAATAGTTATGTGCAATAAAAATGAGTGTTAAGCAATTCTACCATTTTAACTCAGGTGATGGTCACCTGTGTGCGGGATGCCACGTGTTACTGGGTACGACTGCTCTCACATCGGGATGGGAAGAAAGAGCAAGAGTTCAGCGGCCAATTCCTGCGACTTGCTATGGAGCTGAACACTCACTATAGCAAGAATGAAAACTGTTTCCCCTATCGTAAGTTCTTTTAAAGTTTTTCTTTGTGGATATCAGTTTATTCAGGGTCTCAGTAGGGTCTGGATAAAACATGGCATTAGGAAAAATAAATTTAAGGCCTGGAAAATGGCCATTTTAGTCGAAGGGCCTGGAAAGTTGTTATCTTGTTATAATCTATTAAATGGCCTTGAACTTTTTTACTTTTCACTTCCCCCTGACACAAAGTAAAGGTTAGAAAACTGTAATTGATATAAAATCATGGAAAAGCCTTGGATTTCTTCTGACCAAAGGCGCGGAGACCCTGCTATTAGTCAAATTTATCCTTGATCGATGGGTCCAGAGTTTATTGTAGCCGAATGAATTTTTGTGAGTGACTCCCACTTCAAAGAACCCATTTTCGGCGGGGGGGGGGGGGGGGGGGGGGGGGATGCGCAGCAATAATGCATTGGGGTTAGAAACCAGATCCATTCGGTTAGAAAGGCCTGAAGGGGTACTGGGTTCGAATCCCACAACAGACAAGCAGCTTTTCGACGCCCATTATATGACTCGGACTTTAAATAACCAAACAAACTACTTATTTTTTTGCTAAAGTGTTTTTATAGAACTTTATATCAATGACAATCTCATCATTAACTGAATAATTAGGTGCCATATTTAATTGGTTTATGACTCGTTTTAGATGATTTCATAGAGGGCGACATGTGTGTCTACAAGGATGAACAACAGAACTACAACCGAGTTTTAATAGTGAGCGTTAAACGCCACATCGCCGACAGACATCTGGAAGTCTTCAATCAGAAAATTAAGAAAATCGAGGTGAACCTACAAGAATACCTAGTTACATATCCATTTGTTGTGCTTGTAACAATCTCAACTATAATGGTAGCGTGACGTTCCAAAAGATTTTAAGAGAATCATTACTCTGATTATAATCTGAGCTCATATTTTCGCGTTAGTACTAATTTTGGTATAATATTGAATGTGTTTTTGTTTATCGTATGTGACCAGGTTTAGAATGGTGTGCGTCGCCACATAACGGGCGGGTGCACAAACCGCCTCCCTCCAGCAAACACTCTGACTCAACTTCTTTTCGAGTTCAAGAGTTTAGATAGCATCCAATTCCAATTTCTATTTGTATGCTTTATTGTATTTCTGAATTGCATTCACTCGTGTTTCTTAGGTCCGTCTAGTTGATATCGGATCGAGACTTTTTGTGCAGCATGGAGAACTTTTACAGCTGCACAAACAGTTTGCCACCTATCCTTACCAGGTATGTGCCATTGCTTATAGGTAATAACATAGGTCCTGATGGTCAATATCCAAGAGCTGTCACTTCTTCTTTATGCTCAGTAACCTTTTCAAGCATTCCCATCCCCAGTCCACAGTAATTTCTAGGCATATTTTTCTAAAAATAATGTACAAGTATCTTGTAAAGATTTTTCATTTGGCGTATTACTTGTGTCACTATGCACTTATGCACTAAAGGAGACATTCTCTTGGACAGGCTGTTGAAGTGTTTGTATGTGGATTGAAGCCATTTGATAATGAACCTACATGGACCTTCCAAGCTACCGATCACATGGCAGCGGCCATTGATTTTCAGCAATTGGAAGGCAGGATCGTTCTAGCGTAAGTATCTCTCTAAGACGCAAGTTTCACTAAGTAAGAGTGGGAATGAGCTGAAGTCTAAAGATAAACTCACTGCGGAGATTATGAGCTACACTTGTGTAAGTCTTTGATATTTCTGTTTAGAAAACAAAATCTTGTAAAAATTATAATCACTGAGGGATTTGATGCTAGTCTAATTATTAGCGTCCGGAGGTGACTGTCAGTCGAGTACTTGGTCTGCGAGAATCGCTGGAGGGATGGAGTGTATATTCTGGCGGGAGAACCTCCGAGGCAGATCAGCAGCCCCTGTCCACACATAGCATTAAAAGACTTGCACAGTCCCAATACCACAAGACCTGTTGATTTTATGGAAGCATCCTTTGTTGAAATAACCCATTACCATATATGATAATGATATTGTCGGTATGCACCAGGTGTAAAGGAATATGATGATAAAGATGGTATAATCTGTATACAAGGTGGTACTCACCTGTAAATGGCTATTTTGATATGGACAATGATAATTAATGCCCCTTCCTTTTTTGTTGAGTAGATTAGGGAATACGCTCTGGGTGCATCCGCTAGTCAAGAGGGGCTTCTTGAAAGGAGTTGATTCCGTCGCACATGACATTGTGTGTCACAGAATGATGTTGGATAATAAATTCGCTTTGCCGAACCCTGAGGTAAGACACCTTCTTTCAATTACGTTATCTGGTGTAATATAGTTATAGACAGATCAATGAGCGGGGTCTGAGGATCCTTCATACCAGGAAGGGCTACTCTACCCAACTAGCACTTACACAATGCGAAGAGCATTCTGGTGAGATGCAGGAGATGGGCGAGGATGCAGACCACGGTGCCCAGCACCTTCAAGCGGAAGGAGGGGGTAGCAGACAGCAGAGAAACACCGAGACGAGCAGAAGACAACAACAATGAAAGTAGAACACACGGGGATAGACAATGAAGTAGAGTGTACAAGAACACGCATCAAGTGGCCAGCAACGGCTAATAAGATGGTTGTTCATGAGAAATAGAAATTCATAAGAAGAATATCAATTTGATACATACCAGATACCATTTCATTACAACATGCGGTTCTGCAGTGGAGAACAGACACAATTAACTGCAAACCCCTTTGGTTTTGTGTAGAAGCTGCTGGGGGATAAGAGATCCGGCCGGCTGGATTGCCAAAGGCGGTAGTAGAAGCCCACCTTAAGGCCCTAGTTCACTTAGCCGATTCTCATGCGATTTTGCACCGCAGAGGACCCTTTTCCACTAACTTCCGCGAGAATCGGCTTAGTGGACAAGGGCCTTCCAGAACTGATGAGCCCTGGAGAACCAATAGACCTCTGTGATAAATCAGAACCTAATCTCAGCGAGGTAAAGGCAATCCTCAGGGACGCAAGAGCAACACCAGCTCCAGGCATAGTGCCTGCTATCTTCCGAAGGTTTCCAAAAGAAACTGATAATGCAGCTCAGCCAAAAAGGTGAAGAAACTTTCTGCTGGATATGGCGAAAGAGGGAGGAGTCATGGAAGACCTAGCTGACCCCTGGCTGAGCTTGATCACCTCAGCCGACAAGGTTGAGGAAGGTGGGATCCATCTGATGAGGGGTCAGTCAGCTGTGCAGTCTACCACTGTATTTGAAGACCTGTGTTTCACATCACAAATACCTATGTAATGCCTATTTTGGAACACTTGTCTACCTTGGTGATAGAATATCCTGGTCCATAAAGATATGGATTTAAATTATCAGATTCCATTAGTCGTAATCCTTTGTGCTAGTTTTAAAGGAAGTGTACGCAGAGTTATTATGAGGGACAGATTAGCTTAACTGAACAACTGTTATAACTGGATCTAACTGGTTCTGGACCTCATATTGTAGTCTATCGATATACTGACGGCTGGAGGGCATAATCGCACATGCGTTTGTTGACTGATCCATATATGGCATGCGCTCTCCATATATGGCATGCACTCTCCATATATGGCATGCGCTCTCCATATATGGCCGACCCATATGCCCGCGCATGCGCAGCCGTCTCACGCCGAATCGGGAGATGGCGGCCATACCGTAACCAGACACGAAAATTAAACTGCTTTCTGAGCGATTCGAATGTCTTAACACAATAATCCTTGCATATGAGGTTGAAAACAAGGTTAGATTAAACGTTCAGGCATTGATATTCAGTCGCTGGTTAATTATTACGGCTTCGGTAGTGTCCACGAGCATAGGGGCTCTGAATGGTGGACATAAGTGCCCGGGCAGCGAAAGGCCATCGCACGGCAAGCAAAGCCCACGCCGTAGTCCAGCTAGAAGGCCCGTCAACACAACGGCCTTACAGCAGGTAGTCACGCGCATGCGCATGAGGCGGCAGAAAGCATGGCTTTCGGCAAGGTGGAGGAGTGAAATCGGGATATTTCCACCAAAGGAATATCACCACACGTTAATATGTTCATAAACTATTGTTGGGATAGTATTTGAAGTCGACATGGCTCATTTACGCAGATTATACGGATATTATTGTGTCAGCGACCAGAAACAGATCGGAAACAAACATGGCGCAGCATGTGCGATCGGTGAAATCCAGAAAAGTGTTCCGCCTTGAATTGGATTGTTCTAATAGTTTGGTTATATTTCTGAACGCCTAATATTGTTTTTATATATACAAATGAAGCATTGTCGTGAAAACGGCCCTCCCAAACCGCCCGGGAATCCCAATTACTAAACTATTTCTAGCTGCTTGGTCACGCCAGTTACGGCATGGCTACCGAGTCCCGTTCTCGTTCAGACATTTTGCTTTGAGTTTATCTGCTCAGGTCGTAATGGGTTCCACCAACCCAACGACCATGCAGCAGACAATAAGATTTTAGCAGAAGAAGGCCAGTTCAACAGGCTAGGTGAAATCGTAATAAAAAGGTTGGTTAGATTTAATTCGACAAGCTTAGCTTAGACGTTCATATATTTATTTTCAGCCGATGGTTAATCATTACACATTCTGTCGAACTAACATCAACAGGCTTTCTGAGCGCTTTGAATGATTTTACACAATAATCCTGGCATATGAGGTTGAAAACAAGGTTAGATTAAACGTTCAAGCATTTATATTCAGTCGTTGGTTAATCATTACACGGCTAATCGCAAGCAGCGGAACCTTACAAAAACGGTGATGAAATCAACTGCGTAATTCTGTTAGAAAATGAACAAATATGGTTGAAATCGCTAGAAATCTGCTAATGTATAGGCTATAGTATCACTCAATATAAACTCTTATGAGCCTCGTTGAATGATATGTCATGTTGATTTGTCTATACATGAACTTAGAATCTGTAATATTGTGTAATTATTGCAAGGTTCGATTCACATAGGCCTAGGGCTAGGCTATATTATGTGTGGGTCAGATCGTCAGAAAATGTACAATTCACCTTCACCAATCCTCTCAAATATCTCAAACTCAGATGAAAATAAAGTTCAACCTAACCAAACAGATTGCTAGAATCAATGCAATGCAGAATATGGTGGATTCTCATGAAACGGTTCCAAATGGGTATTTTGGGAAATGTCATTGAAATTTACTTTACCCCATGTAATCACCTTCTCATAGAAATAATATAATTCATGCATCTCATGAGTAATTAGTTCAAACTGCAACAGATAATATACTTCTAAAATTAAGGCATGCCAAATGATAAATCTGTTTATTGATTCATTTATCCTTCACTTCAAATCTATCACAACCTTCTCATAGGAATAATATTTCATAATACCACCGCAACTGTTAGACTGTTAAACTGTTATAATAAGATTATCATTTTAGTATTTTCCATTGATTTCATGATTCTAGAAAAAATAACACCACATGTACTATCCCAGTTGGACAGGCCAATGGGCGAGACTGTATATAGACTTAAAGCACAGCTGTAGATACGTTGCAACTGCCCTCCTGCTAAATAGTTAAACTGTTAAACCGTAACTGTTAGCATAAATCTGTCCCGATAGGATCGTGAGATCCACTAAAACTGTTAGAGTTATGACTGTCGGCTGCTGACTTGTTGGTAATTATGTTAGTTTGATTACCCGGCCTTATCTTTGACTTTCAGCACGTGAGGATGCTCTACAGTGCCTGTGCTGGTGCACTTGATCTTCCTGATATCTTAAATCTGGCTGAAGTACCAGACATGGCATACGAGTGAGTATTGTTTGTGAGGAATATAAATTCCTGAGAAAAATACCAATTTGATTCATACCAGATACCATTTTCATTACAAGATGCGGTTCTACGGTGGGGAAACTGGTCGTGTATGTTGACCATTTGCCTTACTCTTTGTAGCACTAATGGCCTCCCGACTCCAGTACAGAATGCTGTGCTAAAGGTTGGACAATCTGGAGGTACTAAGACTGTGGAGGTCACAGCTGTAGTACACCCAGGACACTTCTACGTACGCCTGCTGGAAAACATGGCGCAGTAAGATGAAACATATTCTGTATTCACATCATTGAGTTTCACTTGGCGCACATTTGAATTGACTAATTTTTATAGGGTGGGGGTATGTGTTCCCCCAAAACAATTGCGAATCCCCAATGTTGAAGTATATTATAATATATAGGGGTTCGATTGCTTTTCAGGTTTAAGAAACTCCAATATGAGATTCTTGTCCATACTCAAATCCCATCCGACCCTTCTGGGAAGACCAAGCTTATTCAGTCTGGATCACTTGTCCTCACCACTTTCCCCCTTGATGAAGTTGCTGAGGATCAACCGTAAGTTTCTTGTGTTATTTGCGACATCTTGCAGGGAGACCTTGCTTCTGATCTTCCTCATTCCTTATGCAATAATCATTACGTTTATTTGTATTTAAAATTGTGTTCATGACTAACATTTTTTTTTTTTTTTTGTAAATTGTTTTTATTTCATTTATCCTGCCAACTCGGCATACAACTCTAACGCTCTTGCGACGCCTGAATAAACTTCTCAATAACAATAATATTTTACCAGAGGCTTTTCCTCACTTTTTTAGTTTTTTTGTTTTTTTCTAACAATTTTCTATCTTTCAGCACCATGCTGCTCTTATATTTTCAGGATTATGATAATCTAATCGTGAAATCTTTTATGAATTTTTCCCACCTCTTTCCTTTGCCACCTTCCTTCGAGCTTATTTTATCACCATATTGTATTGCTCGGAATTTTGTTACCACCTCTTTCACAACAAATTTATATTCATATCGTTCTCACCAAACAGACGTTGTCTGTGGATAAAATTTTTGGCTTGAATTAGTATCCAATTTACGAATTTGTTTCTATCACCCTTTCCTACGATCCCCAGAATAGTTTGGGTGGGTG